>CM068368.1:422168054-423650945 GCA_034769895.1 Magicicada septendecula
ATTTTTACTTCTATGCTATAAAAAATGTATTAGATTTTAAGATTTGAATTCAGGAGTGTTTGTCATGTATTTATAACATATTGTTTATATTTTTATAAGTAATTTACCATTATTAAATGGAATAAGAAATGAATAACATTCTTAAAACTTTTATATAACTTTGACTTTAAATTTTGTTTGTTGAGTGATTTTTATGTTAATGGTTTTAATATACATACACTTCTGTTCACAACATTAAGCCGTCGTTTATATTCTGCTTACTTCTGCTCAGAGAAAGCGGTACAGGTATCTGCAACCATTTTGTTCAGTTCTGTTAATTTCGTAAATGGTGTAAATCCGCGAATTGTTATATTTAGCGATAGAGAGCGAATTATTTACGTAGCAAGAGAATCAAATGTTTTATTGTTTACTTGGTGGTACGGACAATTGTAATTTATTTATGATTTTTTTTATAACTTGGTGGATTTCATTAATATTTGTGACTGTTCTATTATTGCATAAGAGGAACTTGTATTATTGTAAAACGAGTCTGATTGTTGTAGAGAAGAGTTATAATAAAATTGTTATAATAAAAACTGTTGCCATCAATATCTCTGGCGTTAAGTAATTGTTCCACTCTTCTAAGATCACGATGTATGAGATCCTCGTAGCAATATTCAGACTAAATACATTTAGACAGAATCAAATTAATTGCATATTAAAAACGCATAAAACTGTGAAACTTAAAAATTTAATATTTTTTTCACAAATTTTAAACTTATTATCAAACTGTATATTTATTATTTGTGTACAAATATGTAGAAAATTTACAGTTTGTATTAAAATAAAAAATGTATTACTACAATTCTGTTATATTAACATATAATTTGTAACCTTCTTGAATCAAAAATTAACAAACATTCAGCAATAATTTTAATGTATATGCAGCAATAGTGAGAGTTAATAATGAAAAAATATGTGCAACAATGCAGCAATAGTAAACGTATATCAGTACACAAGTTAATGTGTATGGTGTGAGCGTATAGCAGTTGTTTATATAGCATAAACAGTACAGTATCAAAAATTTACACCGAAATCATTTTTCGTACACATAAATTAAATTATGTAAATATGTAATTACAGAAGTAATTACAATTTAATAACATAAATGAAAAATATAATAAAATTTAAAATGTTTGTTTAGTTTCCGTGTTGAAGTATTAAAAAAATAATCTTCGAAAATTTAAAATTCTGTGCCATAAAACGTAAAATGTTCAAATATTACAATAGAAATTATTTAGTTATGTGTTTGTGTGTGTTTTCAGGTGTGTCCGTTCAGTGTGCGCTGAATTATGACAACGCTAGCATGAGAATGGACAATCAAAGTGTGACAGCACAAAGGAAAGTGCCTGAATTTTTAAGCAACATGAAAACAAAATGGAATTTATTCGTTATACTGTATGAACCGAGCTGAGTTCCAAAGGAAGTGGGTAAATAGTCACACATAGAGGGAGGGCCTTATAATCCGTCTATCTTCACATACTGTGTGCAAGTATTTGAGAGAGATAGAGAGAGAGAGAGAGAGAGTGAGAGAGAGAGTGTGTGTGTGTGTGTTTATGTGTGTAAATAAACTTCGATTTTGTGACATTGAATAAAAATTCAATTTGCTATTCAATACTGAACAGTTTTAACAGTTAACTGAGAAATATTAGAACACATTTTGGTTTTCTTACAAATTAGGCCAACTGTACAAACAAAATCAGATTTGATTTATAACACAGATAATATAAACCATTAAGTTAATTTAATACACTTTGAGTGTACCGATGTTTGACTGTTTGGCAGAAACAGTATTTTCTCAAGTGAATATTTCGTGGTCTGAAACGAAATACAAATGGTCTGTTCAGATTATAAAAGCAGAGTTGTTCATTCAATTCATTTTTCAGTTGCCCTGTGATGAATTTACCCAATATCTTAACGACGAAAAGACTATTCTGAAATAAATTAAATCGTTTGCAAAGTAATGGATAGTAAGAAATTGTTACGTATATAAAAATTATGTAAAAGTTGTAAAATTGTTAGTTAATAATTCCAGAACAAATATCTTCTTCTTTTTTCTTTACGATCCACTGTGCATTCTTTGGTCCGACCCTCTTTTCTGTGGTCTTTCAATATTCCGTCATCCTTTTGGATTATAAACCAAAATATGTTTGTTTTGGTATCATGTTCTTATATATCCTTACAACATTGTCGGACAAATCCTGTCTGTATTACTTTACCCTTTCCTTTAAGTTGTATATTCCAAGTATGTTCCTTATACGCGTATCATCATTTCTTAGCCGCTCCCTCCACGATACTCCTAGTAATGATCGTAAAAATCTCATTTCACTAGCTTGTATCTGGCTTTGGGTCTTTGCGTTCAGTGTCCAAGTCTCACTGCCATAAAGGCCTCAATGGCACTCCCATCACTTTATAAAATTTCAAAAGAGTATCTCTTTTGACCTTTCCACTCAGTGTTCTTATCGTTCCACACATGTGATTAAACTTGTCTATTTAATTGTCCACATCTATCTTACAATAAGACATATCATAAGACAAATCATATCATCGGAATCTGAGTGAATGCATTTGCTCAATTAGTTGATCATTCAGAACTAGTTTACACCTTACAGCAGTCGTAGGCAATCCCTTTGAATTTATGGAGGCGCATATATAACTGAGGACCAGTTCGATGGACGCACACTCCCAAATTGAAAATAGAAAGTTGCGGAGCTGGACGTTGGAGATCAGTGGTCAACTGCTGGACGTTACAAAGATTAACTGTCGCTTTATGATACCCTTGTGCTTATATTTAGCGACGAGGAATACCGAATCAAAAAAGGCTTTGCAGTATATTTCATATAAATTTATGAACTTTTTTCACATGAGTAGGCCATCATGCACAAGCACGATAAAACTAACAAAACTTTAAACGAACAAAAATGGTTAAACAAGAACACACGTTAATAAAAATAAATTAACGAACTTAACCACAATAACACTATTTATTTTTATAAAGTGCACAGAAATGTAAAACTTGAAAAATAACATTTAAAACATAAATGAAGTTTTCAGTTCCTTTTCTTGAAAAAACTAACTTACAGTAATTATTGTATTAGAAAAAAGTAATATTTGAAACGGCTTGTAGTATTTTATAATACAGTACTTCGAAGCAGGTACAATGCGGGTGCGTGCCTATAATGATTCTTGATAACTACTGCACCACGTTGATGGCGACAAATATAAGGATTCTTAAAGCTCCACGTTTTTGTGGCGTCAATTATGATTATTATTTGAAAGAAGTCCACTCAAATTTATATTATTAATTATTACTTGGGCGCCAGAGCAGGAGATCTCAGGTTTGTTTATGAAATAATAACAAACGGTTCAGATACTAATATTTGTATTGTTAGATTCTTATCATTTAATAAATCTGAAACATAATCATTTTATATCAACCTTATTCAATAATAACACCAAAATAGTATTAATAATTCTAGTTACGTTTCTTTTGAATTTATATTATTTGAATAACACTCATAGGAGTTCTTGGTATATTCAATTTACTCCACTAATAAATTTAAATCATCGCTATCAATCAAACACACATATATGTATATATATATATATATATATATATATATCATCAATTCTTAACTGCTACGACTTCTATACTATTCAATATATATTTAATTATTTAATTAATCTATCATTTCAATAATTATTAGTATTGGTTTCTTACTTTACTATATCATAATTCACCCAAACATGTCGTCTAGCATAAATTGAATGTTTAGTATCTGAACATCGTGGGTCTTTTTAAAATGAGATGAGTTTATTGAGATATTAAAATTATGTTAATTGATTATATTGTAATTTATAAGTGAGATATTGTTACTTGTTGCAGGATTCCTGACAGGCGAATGACGAATTGTATTCTTGCGTTAACTATCACACCACACTTTCACTGATCACGCTTTATTAACTTTCTTTAACCACATCACACGCTCGCGTTATTACTATACGTCACGCACAAATAAATAATATACTTTTGTTGCAAATTACGCGCACAATTTAAATAGCTTCTTGTCCACACGTACTTTCGCGCACATATTTAAATAAAACTTCTTGATAACTGATCCTATTAAACCGAGAGAATATTGAATTGAACTTTGAGTAATTTAATTTGCTCACATCGAGTGACGCAGGTTTCACGTGTTTTGCGTGAAATTTTAACTTAGACTTCCCCGTTGTGGGCTCCGCGTGTTATTTTTATAGTTTCTTCAATTCTACCCTCACTACATCTTCTGTTGATCATTTCTCATTGGTCTTACATTCAAATACTTGCCGGTATTTTTGAATGTATCCAGTCTGGTGTCGTATCTCTTTCGCGCTCACTACTGACGCTATTGGTGATTGGTTCCCAAAGTGCGGGCGATAATTTTACGCGGGTGTTCGTTATACTCCCTAAAAAGTGACGCGACTTTCTAAAATCGTCATATTTACTGGCGTGGCATCTTTTGTCTGTTGAAGGACACCGTACCGTTAACCTAACGGTATATAGGCGTTTTTTGCTAGTTTTACACTACAAAACAATTTATGCGTTTAAGACATGTAGGGTGTCTTAGGTCTATTGTACATATTTTTGCCGGCGTCGGTCTGTCGCACTGCCGAGCCTCTTTAGATTCACTATTCAATTATAATTTTACTTAAAACTACGTACATTTCAATACTTTAATTTATCATATATGGTTATATTTATCATTAATATTTGCTTACTTATTATAGGTATTTACATACATATTAAATTATGATACAGTTATACAGTATCGTTTCATTTGTCCCCCGAAATGATTCCAATAATTGTTTTATATAATTTGTGGAATCATTTCGTATGCCTCTAACAGCACAACCATTCAATGAAAGTTACACTTTTGGTGTGACACACTTTAACAATACGGTCAAAACCGGTCCCCTTAGCTAGTCACTCTCGCTTTCGCTCGGCGGGTTTACGCGGTGATACATATCTTCCCACCCCTACTTCTAATTTACATAACATTACTTTCTCATACCCTCGCTTACTCGCTACGTTAACACACATTTTAAACAATCACTATCCCTTTCTAAGATTTAAGTTACTTTCTCTCCTTATCGTATAACATTCGATTACTATTTTTAAAATTTTGTCCATTTAGTTCTAACATCAAATTTCTTTGTATCTTCTTTACATACATAATATTTAAGTTATGTTAATTACATATAAATATTAATACACTTTATCCATATCAAGTTAAATTGATTACATAAATTTTTTTTTTTCATTAATTTTGTTACGTACAAAATGTTTCATATTAAGTTAAGTTGCATACAAATTTGTTTATGTTAAGGAATTTTAATATTATTTATTTTCAAATTCCCTATTAATTATAATGACTCATCCATGGTAGTATGGCTTCATCTGCCTGACGTTGAAAATGCCTCGCACCGATTCAAGGTCGTCGATCTTAGCTACCACGTATGTTGCACCCCCTTTGACCTCCTTGACCTTGTATGGGCCTTCGTAGAGCTCACAAAATTTCGCAGTGATTTTATTTGTTAACTCAGAGATCGGGTTAGTTCTGATCAGCACCAGGTCTCCAATATTGAACTTCAGCTGCATTTTCCCTTCATTATGTTTCCTCGCTCTCTTCTCACCCTTTCTTTTCAAATTTTGGTAGAGTTCACCTGGGTTTACCTTCCTTTCGTCCTTCATCAGTTCTTTGTCAACGTACATCTCCCACACTCTTTTTGGTTTCCGACCCCAATGAGCCTGATGTGGTGTTATCTCGATGGTATCGTGATATGTTTCATTGATACACTTTTCTACCAATCGAATATATTTAGCCCACTTTGTGTGGTGTCCACCCACCAGTATTCGAAACATATTCCCTAGCTGTCTGTTTACCCTTTCCGCTAGGTTCGTACATGGGTTCCGAATAGCAGTGTACTTCGGTTTAATCCCAAGGTGGATTAAGTTCTTCACCCACGATTTACTGGTGAATTGGGCTCCATTATCAGTTAATATAGCAGTCGGTTTACCTACCTCCTGTATATATACCTTTAACTTATTAATTGTTGTGGCAGTCGTTGCTCTCTTCATGGGATATAATCTTACATATTTAGTAAAGTTATCTATAATTATTAATAAATATTTTACACCGCCCGTTGATGTCGGTAGAGGTCCATAGAAATCCATGCTGACCAACTCTCCTTGGGCCTTTGGTAATATTGGTTTGGTCTCACCAATACCCTTTCTGTGGTGATCCTTACATTTTTGGCATCTTTCGCAGTTTTGGATCAATCGTTTTGTAAATTTAGACAAGTGGTCCCCCGTGAAGTATTCTTTGGCTAGTTCATATGTTCTTTTTATACCAATATGACCATATATTGTGTGTATCTCCTTAATTAAATCTTCACCCAGCTCTTTCGTCAGTACCAGTCTCCATTTCCGCTTCTCCTGACGGTATAATTTTTGGTTGAGCCAAGTATATCTCTTGTGTAGTTTACTGCGCGGATCACTCTGTAATTGATTTATGATTTTATTCAGTTTCTCATCGTTTTTCTGTAACTGTGATAATCGTCCATCCACTTCTACACAATTGTTTTCGTATCGTTCTGTGAGTCTTTGTATCTGCTCTGTAGTTATTTCTCTTACCCCATTTATTTCACAGGTAACTTCTTGTCTGTGTTGCTGAATTTGGTCTTCTTGTTTCTTATTATTTCGATCTACCTTTTTAGTTAGCTTGTTAATTTCTAGTGCGACTTCTTCTTGTGTGTGCCGGATTATCTGTTCTTTTCTCTCCAGTTGTTCGTTCACGTGCGTTTGAAATGTTTTCATCTCTTCATTTACCACTTCCTTTGCTTCTGATCTCACTTTTGTTGATAATTCTTGGTTCTCGCGCCTAATCTCACTAAGTTGTTGTCCTACTCGCAATCTGTGCTTGTTTAACTGTTGTGTCATGTACTGTTCAATATCCGTCCTTAATTGTATATTGTTTTCATGTATGCTCTCTTTAACATCTTCAATTCTTTTTTCTAGCTGCTTGGTATTTTCTGCCAGTTTTTCCGTCATGTGTTGCGTTAATTTTCCTTCCAATTTTTCCGTTCGTTTATTGATTTCTGTCATTTGTTTATTGTTTTACGTCGTTTGTTTAGTGATTTCCGTCATTTGTTGTGTTAATTTTTCTGTCATTTGTTGTGTTAATTGTTGTAGCATTGTGACTATGTCTATGTTTGTTATTGTATGTTGTGTTGCGCTGGTTACGTTTTCTTCTGCCCGTCCCCTTGCCTCTGAAGGAACCGGTGCGGTTTCGTTATCGGTTAGTTCGTCAAGTATTCCCGTCTCTCCCATCTGGTTATTAACTTCGAACTCCCCTTCATCACTATCATTGGTATTATAGTTACTTGCCATTTTTACTTCACTATTTATATGTCTATTAAAATTCCTTAATTCTCTAGTTTTACTTCTAGTTAACATTAATTTTAAATTTTTATATTCTATTTCTTATTCTCTACTCATCTCATTTTACCGAGCTTACTTAATTTTATAATCAAGCTCCACTAGTTGGGCGGCAAATATAATGATTCTTGATAACTACTGCACCACGTTGATGGCGACAAATATAAGGACTCTTAAAGCTCCACGTTTTTGTGGCGTCAATTATGATTATTATTTGAAAGAAGTCCACTCAAATTTATATTATTAATTATTACTTGGGCGCCAGAGCAGGAGATCTCAGGTTTGTTTATGAAATAATAACAAACGGTTCAGATACTAATATTTGTATTGTTAGATTCTTATCATTTAATAAATCTGAAACATAATCATTTTATATCAACCTTATTCAATAATAACACCAAAATAGTATTAATAATTCTAGTTACGTTTCTTTTGAATTTATATTATTTGAATAACACTCATAGGAGTTCTTGGTATATTCAATTTACTCCACTAATAAATTTAAATCATCGCTATCAATCAAACACACATATATGTATATATATATATATATATATATATATATATCATCAATTCTTAACTGCTACGACTTCTATACTATTCAATATATATTTAATTATTTAATTAATCTATCATTTCAATAATTATTAGTATTGGTTTCTTACTTTACTATATCATAATTCACCCAAACATGTCGTCTAGCATAAATTGAATGTTTAGTATCTGAACATCGTGGGTCTTTTTAAAATGAGATGAGTTTATTGAGATATTAAAATTATGTTAATTGATTATATTGTAATTTATAAGTGAGATATTGTTACTTGTTGCAGGATTCCTGACAGGCGAATGACGAATTGTATTCTTGCGTTAACTATCACACCACACTTTCACTGATCACGCTTTATTAACTTTCTTTAACCACATCACACGCTCGCGTTATTACTATACGTCACGCACAAATAAATAATATACTTTTGTTGCAAATTACGCGCACAATTTAAATAGCTTCTTGTCCACACGTACTTTCGCGCACATATTTAAATAAAACTTCTTGATAACTGATCCTATTAAACCGAGAGAATATTGAATTGAACTTTGAGTAATTTAATTTGCTCACATCGAGTGACGCAGGTTTCACGTGTTTTGCGTGAAATTTTAACTTAGACTTCCCCGTTGTGGGCTCCGCGTGTTATTTTTATAGTTTCTTCAATTCTACCCTCACTACATCTTCTGTTGATCATTTCTCATTGGTCTTACATTCAAATACTTGCCGGTATTTTTGAATGTATCCAGTCTGGTGTCGTATCTCTTTCGCGCTCACTACTGACGCTATTGGTGATTGGTTCCCAAAGTGCGGGCGATAATTTTACGCGGGTGTTCGTTATACTCCCTAAAAAGTGACGCGACTTTCTAAAATCGTCATATTTACTGGCGTGGCATCTTTTGTCTGTTGAAGGACACCGTACCGTTAACCTAACGGTATATAGGCGTTTTTTGCTAGTTTTACACTACAAAACAATTTATGCGTTTAAGACATGTAGGGTGTCTTAGGTCTATTGTACATATTTTTGCCGGCGTCGGTCTGTCGCACTGCCGAGCCTCTTTAGATTCACTATTCAATTATAATTTTACTTAAAACTACGTACATTTCAATACTTTAATTTATCATATATGGTTATATTTATCATTAATATTTGCTTACTTATTATAGGTATTTACATACATATTAAATTATGATACAGTTATACAGTATCGTTTCATGCCTTCGTTCAAAAGAAAATACAATTACAAATAGTAATAGTAATTGGGCGCCTTAAACCTTATAGACGGGCCCACTTGCACCTTCGGGCGCAGTGTTGCTCACTGCAACCTTACAGGAAAGCAACCTTTAAAAGCCATGGACTTAGTCCTGATAACAGATATTTCCAGACCATACATTCTGATTATGGGCTGTAATTCATAGAGGGCCCTCTGCAGGCTATTTACATTGTCTGCTATATGACCTGATCGTCAGCAAACACAGAATTTTGACAAAGTTGTGTTCACTGAAACTGTCACTAAAGTTCAGTATTTCTATCCTCTGCTTCCACTCTCTAACAGCATCGTCTAAATTTGCATATCCTAGGGCATCACATGAAAATTTCCACTTCCTACCAATGAAACTCGAGTTTCCAAATTTTCTGAAACCTTACCACAACTAGTGACACCAGTGGCTGCAGCTTGTGATCCAGTTACATTCGAAACTGAATCAGCATGTCTTCCATACCAGCCTGAAATGTTACCTGGTGGTTTCCAATTCATCAGCATCGCACAGGATGAGTATTATGTTTTCAAAAAAATTGGTACACAATATTTCCGGGGCTGCATGTATATGTTCAGTTATGTCCAGATAAAACACTTGCAACTAAAGCAGCCATGGCTTATAGTGGGAAATTATTTAAAAACTGGATAAAGGCAATTGAAAGGTTTAAAAGCCATGAAAAAGTTTTGCTTATCCCAAGTTGTAGTTAGCCATGCTCAATGTAAAGCCCCTAATAAAAGAACTAGTCAAAAATCAAAGCTGAGAAGCAAAAGGTAGCTTTAGAGTCATTAATGCTTATTGTTAGTACTCTTAAATATCTCGTTAGACAGGGATTGGCTATTAGACGGCATATAAATTTTGAAGAAAAGTTCATGGATTGCTGAAATTTTGCAGTAAGGACAAGGCAGTGGTTCCAAAGACCGTCATTAATTTAGAGAATTCTGAATTACACAATAACTGTAGAACTCAATTGTGTTTGTAATATTATGTAAGTTCGTAAAGTTCTACAGTTATTGTTTAATTTAGAATTCTCTAAATTAATGACGGTGTTTTCAATACCAGTAGTGAGTGAAACATGATAAAAATAACTTTCAATAATTTACATAATTGAACATCCCTATAATCTGTATTTAGCTATAATATGTTTTACTGTGCCATATGTTGACAGGTATATATGTATAAACGTTTTCTGTACCAATTCTAATATATAATTGTTGATTACTGCTTTTATAATACCATTACATTATGAGTAATTTAAATTATAATATTGTATAAATTAAGTTCTGGGATATTATAATTTTCTCGTTGTATTTAAGGAAACAATATCTAATAATGCAATTATTTTGATGATGTAAAACAAACTGTTTCAACTTCTTAACATATACACGGATACACACATACGCGCGCGCGCGCACACACACACACACACACATAAACAAACACGTTCACTCAAATAATTTATCTGTTGTGTTTGACATTTTCTTTTACATTCATACACAGGTCCTGATGATGACAATAAATATTGTCGAAACGTCGACACGAATATTTTAAAATTTGTTATACTTTTTGACCGATCTTCACAAACCCTTCACCGAAAAATTAAGAAGTAGACAAAAAGTATACGCTATATAATTCAAACGTACAGTAATACAAATTATTATTTTTACTGATAAATTTTCATAAAGTTAGGTTTCTTTGTTCCCGCTGGTTATTTCTAAGCGGTAACACCACCACTAATCACTAAGCATAATTTAGTATTAAACCAGATTGTCAAGTGTTGTAATTGTATCCAAGACAACGGTCTTGTCTTTGCGTCATATCATAGTTTGTAGTGCAGAAGGGCACGGTCGACTATTTTCTACTAATTTTACTCAGAAGGAAAAGCTATATAGTTTCTTCACAATTTTAGACGAGAAGCCAAACGTTTTACACAACGAATTACAATTACAAAGCAAAGTAAATATTTACTGTGAAGTCTATGTTAATCGACGAGTGTGTTACAGCTACACACAATAAATATATAAACATGTCCACTTAATAATTACATATTTGTTATGTAGGCGTTAATTTCCATCAATACTGCAATAATACTCGCTTCTGTTTGTTCCTCAGAAGTATACAGGCATTGCAAGATGCCTGTATGACCTATTCGGGGTACAAGGTAGGTAGTATGGCCACCTCACGATGTTATTCCAGTTCTTACACACACATAGTGACTCAGACGTGGGCGTTTAGAAACCCACTTCCTTTTTGGAACACACACAAACACGCTCCCAGGAATTTAAACACATACACATTAAATTATACTATTTTAACATAAGTCTTCAATCCGCGATGGTGTGTGTGTGTGTGTGTGTGTGTGTGCGCGCGCGCGCGCGCGAGATAGAGACAGTTAGTAGTGAGTGAGACCCATAGGTAGGTAGAAAGAAAGAGAGAGAGAGAGAGTGAGAGGAGAGCTGCCATACAACATACTCTCTAATCTGTTAAGCCAAACTCTTCAATTAATAAAATATAGTGATAAAATAATAATAATAATAATAATAACTATGGGGTGGCTTAATATGACACTGTCATGTGTTACTTGCTTAGGCTTTGAAGTGGTTCGGCTGTAGGTGAACCTCACATTTTGACTTGAAGCAAACAGTGCGGTCCTCGCATGAGTATTCAACAAGGCATCACCTGTAGGCCTACGTTACGTTCTGCGTCTTCCGCACCCCCAAGACTGATTTGCTTTGGAAAAATTGAAAATTGTAAAGTATTAATTCGCAACACGCCCTAACCCTAATGGTTGTATTGCAGTTTATTCCGATATCATGACGGTAATGTTAGTTATTAAGAATGATAATATTATTATTACTAATCCTGATGGTAGCAATTAAAATAATTATTAGGAAAAGTTAAAGTTCGTGTTTGAAATTCATGTATTATTATGCAGACATTGTTGTGCGCATTATTCACCCATAAGTAATAAAGTACTTATTTGTTCAGTAATTCTCCTTAAGATTAAAACAAGGTAAGCTTGATGGAATGTAAACTCTACGACATAGACAACCAGCTTTGATAATTGTTCCGCAAGTCATTGTCACCTCTTACAAGAAACATTCAAAAGAAAAGCTGTCATATTTTCTCCTTTAGAAACGTTATTACTTTTCAACATACAAAAAAATATTTTGTGGGGATTACCATAACCTGCTTCACCAGTAAGCTCGTATAGTTTTCATAATTAAACGCGTCTGCTCTATGATAGTTCTGTTTTTAGACACAGCAGTTTTATATTTCATAAAAGCATTGAAATTCAAAACTTTCCAATACATTTTTTCATGGAATTACGTACACTTCAACGTTATTCTGGCCTGTCCCGCTACAGACCTCATTTCTGCTACATTGCCGTAGGCTCGATGTCAAATCACATTTAGTCCATACTGAAATATTATTTGGACATGTTGCTTTCACAAGATTGATTTTTGGTCGATTCGTTTTTTCATTTTCATTCCCACAGTTCCCATCGTATTTTATCAATCCTTAATATATCCACTGAGGCACTCCGCATTACGAACACGGAATGCAATTGTAGACAAGGAGAAATAGGATCTAAAAAGTTAGAATGAAAATAATAATTTTTTTTCTCACACTAAAGAGAAATATGTGTCTCAAACTTGTGTGTGTGTGTAAGTAAATGAAACTACAGATTTCAAACAAAGTGATACGGTCTGATAAAAGAGAGGCCACCATAACGTACACTAACGTATGCCAGATTTGTGACATAAAAGTACGATAGAAATACAATCCTGCAATCATAAAATTAAATTAATCATAAACAACAGGTCACATGGATGTATATCTACTCAAAATTGCTGCTGTTAAAAATATATTTGTTATATCCCGCGTCTATTGCGTTATAGAACATTTTTTATTTTTGCAAATAATATCAAGATTTTCTTGTAACGTTTTTTGAATTGTTAAATATAGAAGTCTTGTAAGATTTATTTTAAAAGCATTGAACCTAATTACACGAATTACGGTTTCCTTTTATTTTATTCGTATATATTTTACACAGTTTTTGGAAACGATCACAGTCCAATGTCAAGCAGCTCTCACCTCCCACATGCTGCTCCATTACCGCGTCTTTCATGATTGATTTATGACTGTTTCATTTTGTTTCTTTATTTTTCTTGTCTGTAAAACCGTGTCTCATTACAGTAAAATAATTTCATGCCTAAAGAAAGTGCACGCGGACAACCTATTCAACATGGATGTTCTAATGTCTAACAAACAGAAGGAATGATAGTCGTTTCCTGTCTTAAAACAAAATGGTTAAATGGTTAAGTGGCAAAAGGTGTAGATGCGAAAGATTATTATTCATCATTATGTCAGAATATATTAATTGATACAGTTTTCTGTAACATGTTGAATGTATTGTAGACACGGTAGGCCTATACTAAATGGTGGTTTTCTTATGTGAGATAGAATACGCGCGTGTACGTGTGTGTGTGCTGCATTTTTCGGCATCAAATGACAGGCTTGGATGATAAAGGAACGCATTGACATATAGATGAATAATAAATGCTATTCCATTAGCACATTAAAATTGATCGGTTTCCATTCGATTGTATTGTCTTTCGGCATAACTGAGTGTATTCTGTCCCACCCCACAGTCGCGTCGTGTATAATGCAACTTTTTAAGTCATTCTTGGCCTTTACATTACCGTCTATAATCGATAATGAAATTAATCTCTCTTAAAAATACTCACTGTTTACTATGTTAGCGTAAACGTAAAATACGCTTTTCCATGTTGATTTTATTTTTCTTGATCTTTCTTGTTCTCTTGTTTTCTCGTTTGTGGTTCTCACCTCGCATTAACTATGCACTCCTTGTCCTTCACATTTTTTGTTAACGGCTGTCATGTCACGGGATTTTATCATTGTTCTGCCATTGTATTCATTCTACATTATCAAATTCAACTAGCTCTGAATTATTCTATTGCTCTGCTTATATTTCCTCTGCATATAAAATGTTTCCAGCAACAAAAACTGTAAACGTTATCGGACATTAAAATTGCTAAATGAATTGGTAGGCCTATAAATTCATTTCTGAAAAGGACCGAAAGGACCGATTCTTCTGTTGTTTAAGTGGCTAATTTACTGTTTCCCGTATACACTTGGTTGATAATAATTTTTAATGTCCAACCAGTTAAAACATTCACAACCGGATTCGTATAGAAATTATAATAATTTGAACAAGACTTAGTGTGCACTTGACTATTTAAGAGCACTATTTAAACAACCTAAAATGAAGGTTCTTTTATAAACTATACTATATTACAAATCAAATGGCCACTTCGTGTAAACTCTATTTTTAAATATAATGAATTCAACAAGAAAGTAAATTTCCAAAAAAAAAAAAATTACAGCAGAATGGAAGAGGCAGACTGAGAAGGAAATAACAAGAGTACGGTGAGAGCTGGAAAAGTGAGAAGAGTTGCCATTTGCTACAAGACAGAGTTTGCAGATAGCAAAATTAATACGGTCATAAATTCAGTAAACGCTTAGGTAATAATATTGGTCCCTCTTTACTTATTCAACCTTGGAATCTACATTTGCACGTTATAAGGAGAATATGAAGACGTTAAGTTAATTTGTGTGTTTAATTTTTCACTTTAAATAAAATACATGTAAGACATGTGGAACCGCATTATATGTCATCAGAGCTAACTTATATACACAATACATGGAGAATAGGGCTACGGAAATGTAGATCTATGAGATCTATGAATGTGTACTGACTAGAAGAAGGCTAAAAATGTGCAATAGTGGTCTGACATTAACATCAAGAAATTATTAATGTTCTTTTCTAACAAGGAAAAGTAAGATATTATAAGGAAGAGTGGAAATATAGAGAAGATTTTCTTCAATCGTCTATGTTACTTGATTCAAGAATTCCTTCTTGGAGTCCGGTTGAAAGCCGCTTTAACGTCCACCTCTGGTCTCGCTGCTGCAGTCACACGCGATTCACACACGCACGCCGTTGATCTGCGATATGGTTTTATGTTTACAAATCTCAGGTTCAATAAGTGGGTTAGTTGGTTATTATTATAATGCGGTGTGTTTAGCTTGCATCTTCCGGCAATCATGATGTGTCCACGCGTTCATACAGGCGTACTCGGAATTGAATACAACTGCTCTAAGCGGAAAATCTTGACTAACGCGAGTTAGCTCTATACGATTTTCACATAACCTTGTTCTACGTTCTAATAACCCTTTGATTTAGCTTACGGGTAACTCGGAACTAAAATCTAGGACGGTCGTCACTCTTATAGCAAAGCTGTACTGTCGCGAAAACTCACACAGAGAGTATGTCTTATTAGGACGAGATGTAGACGAGAACTGTACAAAATTTCCTCTATCAGAGCACATAGCAAATGAAAATTGGAGCTTTTGATTGGTTGAATTTTTGAACACATAATAGATGTCTACCTTGATAGCAAGACATCGTGTAAGACTATGCCAGAGTCTGAAAAATCTGCTTTAGATTTTATCTAAAAGTTTTATGACCTTTCTGCAGATAAGGCTTCTATAAAAAAGTGAATTCAGTTAAAAAATACACAGTAAAATTATATGTTTTAAGTTTATAGCATACGAAAACTGTAGCGCTACTTATAAAGCATACGCTGTCTAACTTTCATTCTGATAAGTTAATATCATTAACGTTAATACTGTTGTGCCCAGCACACTCCACATTATGACGTTATGATTTTATTGTAAATGAGGATCCTACTCATACTCAAAAACTCAAACTACTCATGTATTATTTTATTTTATCTTAAGAATTATTTTAAGGAACAAACTGAGCGATTGTGAGGAAGTGTGGTGCCCATTTTTATCATGGCACGTGTAGTGAGTTATCAACCACGGAATCTACAAATAGTTTACTTGTCAGTGTTCGTGAACGGGTTCCGCTTTGGTTCACAAAAATCAATGTCAAATTGTCCTCTTGTGTGACCTGATAAGTTTCGAGACACGTGCAGAGTCCAGTTCTGATTGGCTGAATTTTGGGCGTTAACTCATAGAGACTTTTTCCGTCACGCAGGGTATAAAACTGACGAGAGCACTGGGAAGTACACACTCTCTTTTTTCACTTGTTCACTTTTTGGCGTCCTTGCGCACTATCTCCTGTCTAGGATGGAGCCACATCAAAAGCGTAATTACAACTTTGTTTTTTTTACTTTGTTCAAACTTAACGCATTAATCGATTTTGGATAATGAATTATTTATACTCAGAAGTGCTCAGTAGTGTTCTAAATTAGTTAAGGAATATGTATAATTGACATCTTAATCATTTATGCCTAATTTAAAGTGGTAACGTACCAAATTCAGAAATATAGTTAGTAAAGCTTTTATAATGATTTAATAAAGACTAGTCAGTATATAAAGAATTTTTTTTTTTTATATAATATTATGTCTTAATCAAAACACTCAATAAAATTATTGTAACGAGAGTATGTCACTTCAATTATTGTTATTTTGTTCATTTGTATTGTCATTATTGTCATTTGTTCATCAAGATAAAACTTGTTAACGAACGTAGTTACTCTAATGAATTAAAGAAATATTATTAATCTAAGTAAATGCCTTATTTAATAACGAGCCATTCCCACAGCTATCCTGTCCGCACGACTGGTGCTTTCACTTTGTGAGGCCCCAGCCCCGGGCGTTACAATAAATTTGGTGTCAGAATTTGGGATATTAAATTTGGGAATGTTAGTTTACTTACATTAATTAAACATTTCTCTCATTGAAGTGCCTCTTTATTGATGGGCAATAGTAGTAAGAAGTTAAAGAAGAAATTAAGTGATGATTTGTTAATGGGTTTATACTGAGTGTGTCTATACTTTGGGGCGTGTTCGAACTTTTATGCGGGTTGGTACGCGTGCTGGGGTTATAACAGCTTATTATACCCACAGTAGTCCTTCTGTCACTTTACCTGTTTATAACACACCAGTCCAATCCAAGATCCTAATACTATTTGGAGGGGTGCGAGACTCTCTTTCGAAGTTAATTACAAAGAATCATAGAAACTAATTATTTAAATAAAACTATTACGAATTTGTATACAAATGCCTAAAATGTCTGAGGTAGCTGAATTAAAACGTATCGTAGCCGAGTTACAAGAGCGTATCCAGACAACAGGTATTGCACCTGTCGCTGCTACTGTCACTAAGGATCTGACTATAGCAAACGTAATTGAAAATTGGAGGGGCGATGGTACGGGTATTCCTGTTCATGCTTTCTTTAAAAAGATTGATGATGCCGCGACAATAGGCAATTGGAACGATTCTGATAAGGTTCGCATTGTTTCGTTAAACTTAAGGGGACCTGCAGCATTGTATTATAACAGTTGTCCGCAGTTACAGAAAGCAGATTTAAAGTATGACGTTTTAACACAATGTTTTATTGAACGATTTAAATTTAAGCAGTTAGATCAGTATCATTATACAGCACTTCAGTCAGCGACACAGCGTAGGGATGAAACCCCAGAATCTTTTGCTGATCGTTGCCGAATTTTATGTTCAAAGACTATTAGACAGGTTGCTGATCCTATGGAGCAGAAAGTCATCGAGGAAGAGGCGGAGCGTCGACTTTTAGCTGCATACATAAATGGCCTACAAGGTGTTGTGGGACAGCAAGTACGATACCGATTACCTAACACTATGCAGGAGGCAATTCAGATCGCTAATACTGTGGCTTCAGCTGATCGACAACAGCAGCATACTTCATGGGGACATGGTAAGAGAAATAACGCCGATGTACATGTCTTCGTGACTAGTGTCACCTGTTATCACTGTAACAAGGTAGGTCACTTAGCTAAGAATTGTTTTTAAAAGTTATCAAGAGGAGCTAGTGGTAAAACTCAGTCACATAATGCTCGCAGTACCAGTTTATAACGGAAAATTTGAACAATTGCTAATTTTGCTTAATCAACTAAGCTAAACGCAAAGAAATGGGTGTGTTTTAGAAAGCGGAGAGGTATTGAGACGCCAGAACCGTAAGGCGGCACTAGTTGAAAGAAAATTGACTTGTAAAAAATCTGTAGAGTAAAGCGGTGGGTTAATAACGCCGGCGCTGGGGCTGACGACTATAATGAATGTACTTTTAGGCGAAGTCACGTTTTGGGACACTACTGTCATAAAATGTATTATTTGCTAAGATAGTAAAGGTGTTTGCCAAACGTTGTAAACTTAAGTGCATATAACAATAGGTACCGTTAGACGAGAGAGAGCATTGTGTGAGAGAGATAACGATAGACGCTAGTTTTTTAAGCACGTGGAACACGGAAAAACGTTGGGCGAATCAGAAAAAAGCGTCATGTATCGCGCGGGAGGTTTTAGTTAAGCAGATTGGGCGAATTTTTATTTAGCTGTAGTTTAAACCTGTAGGAACGTTTTGCTGTAGATCGTAGGTAAGGGACACTCAAAGCAAGTATATATTATGAACTTAGAGAGAAATAAGTTAGTCTTCTTTATATCGGCGGAGTTACACGAAGAGACTCGCGTACGCTGTTTTGCGTCAATTATATATTTTAATAAGTAATGTAAAGAATAAGTAAATTCGCAGAAGTAACAGAGTACGGGAACGCGATAATTACTAATACTTAAATTATAAATAAAGTTTCATAAACCGTAATAAGTAAATGAGTGAATGATCGGAGTTATAACAAACAACAAGAAGTAATAATACATATGAAGTTCCATTAATTAAATACGTTGTGGTAAATCGCGGAAGAAGGCGAATGAGTTCGGAGTAAAGTCACGACGGTGTGAAATAGTCGAGCCACACGCGACGCGAACTGTGTTAAATGCACTTAAGGTCAATTCAATAATCTTTGTGTCCAGAGTGTATAATATACGACATAGTTATATGTATAATCCATATGTCAAGTGCAGTGTACCTCTGTGATAAAGTGAATTAGTGCAGTTTTAACCAGGATTAACACACAGCAACGGTTGCTGACGACTCACCGATCTACAACATCTTCAGGACTACGCACAGTGGAAGGATTCTTACGCAAGTAACGAATAATGAACATTTAATTCTATGTTGTTTGATAAATATATCTGTTTGTACTCAATATAGTGACTCAATCTGTCATAAAAGGACTCACTGCTATTTAATAATATTCAATTTGTAAGATAAAACGATTCAAGTCATATAAAGAAATTTTGTAATGTATAAATGCAAATGGTTCATTAAAAGTTGATTAACATACTTTAATTTGTGTTTATTATTACTGGCGCCCTGAGGTATAATCAAGATTCGGTACACTGGAATAAGTGTTATAGACTATTAAATAAATTATTAATATTATTATTGATCAAGGTAGTTTGTAATCTTATTTCTCACATGCTCGTAGGCCAACATAATTTTCAAATAAATAATTTAACTCTTTTACAAACGCCTATCAAGAAGTGTATTACAAGTTATAATCAGAACCGTAATAATAAAAATAATAACAATGCACAAAAAAAGGCTTTGAAAGACATAGAATGTTATAATTGTCATTCTAAGGGGCATTACGCTCGTAACTGCAATAGTAAGCAAAATACACACCCAAACGCCAGCAGTTCGACTTGTTAGGGCACGGCAAGGTCGAACGGACGAGTTATTTGATACCTACAATCTCTTCTAACGGTTTAAATGATTTAGTAATTATGGGTGAAATTGAAAAGAAATTATGTAAATTTATAATAGACACTGGATCTAGTATTTCTTTAATTAAGGAAGGTATCAGTAGATGTGCCACACATAAAACTGTTATAAATGTAAAGGGGTTACCGGGAGTAACTTATTCGTAAAAGGGACACAAAATTTGAGGTTACGTCTGGGAAGCGTTGAAGTTGTACACACTTTTCTTGTAGTACCAAGGGATGATAGTTTTTTCATGTTTACGACGGTATACTAGGCCTCGATTTACTAAAGTCACTGGGTGCAATAATAGACTGCCATGACGACGCCTGAGTTTGAATAATAACTCGGTACTCATATCACTCGACTCCGGTGTAGAGGATTGCGGGGTAGTCTCCACTGGTATTACTAACGGTTGTGGGCCTGATCAACCTATAACTCGTTGTAATTTTGTCGGGAATGATGCAGAATTTTGGCGTGTCATGAATGCTTCCGACCAAGAGTTACCACCCTTAAGTGAGGTATTAGTAAATTGCCGAATACTCGGTCTACGTGACATTCCGGTGCCACGAGAGGTTTTAGTAGAACCACGAGAATTAGATGTGCAGGGTATAAGAGTTGCCCATGTACTGAGTACTGTAGACACCGATAACAATGTAGTTGTTAAAGTTGTTAATTGTAGTGGAGAACCACTTGTAATTCAAAAGGGAATTATATTAGGTCTGGCAGAGAAATACCAGCCTGAAGTTTATGGAAGTGTAAGAGTTGTTGATGTTCTATAACATGAGAAATGTAATAGTGATGATAATTTTGGTAGTAATGAAAATATTGATGAATTAATATTAGGGAAATTAAAACACTTGTCTGAGAGTGACAGTGAAGTTTTGAAACCTGTGTTATTAAAGTATAGAGATTTGTTCCGCAAGGATCCGGAGCATAGAGGGTGTCTTGTAGATGTAAAGCACAAAATACATACTGGTAATAGTTTACCGATTAAAAAGAAACCTTACAGACTTCCTGAGTCTATGAAGAGTGTGATATAGAGTCATATAACCGAGATGTTAGGGAAAGATGTAATAAAACCTACAAACTCACCGTGGAGTAGTCCAGTTGTGATAGTTCCGAAAAAGAGTCCAGACGGTATACCTAAGTACAGGTTTTGTGTTGATTATAGAGCATTAAATAGTTAGCTTATAACAAAAGGGGAAATGTACGACATCGGTTAATAGTTGGCTTGCCAAATTTCAGCCATGGGTAGGACCTTACAAAATTATAGATAAATTAAATGATTTAAATTATAAATTACTCAAACAAAATAAAGAAGAAATTGTTCACGTGAATAGATTAAGGAAATCAACTACGGCAGGAGATACGAAACCACGGAGTCAGCAGCACGCAATAAAAACAGCTGTTACATTTGAACATAGTGATAACGAATCAAGTACAGGTTCAAGGTTTCATGACATTGAAGCTTGCGATACGAATGTTTTAACCGAGGAACAAGTGGGGAGACATATGCCTATAGTAACGATTGAAGAAGAAGATGAACCTATTTTAGATATTACGCCTATTGAATTTGAAGATAGTTTAGCACTATCTCCACCTTCACCACGTACACCTAACGATCCTGAATGGCATCCTAATCGACCAATATCCTTGTCTGAATCTCCATCTTCATCTTACAACCTTCGACCGAGATTACCACGTATGTAATTACTATTGTTTTTTTCCCTAGGGTTCTTGGGTGTTCTTCTTAGCGTCAGTGTGATTTTGGCGTTAATTCCACCTGAACGTTGTTTTACACCTAGTTTGGATAAGGGACTTGTTTTTCTAAATGAAGGGGACATCTTATTGACCAATGATAAGTGGCCTTTAGTTGTAAATATAGATGTTACTGAGTATGATGGTATGATAGAGTATATAGAAACAGTTTTTCAAAATTTTGAGTCCTTTCGAGATCATCCTACTTTGAAATTAGTGGTTCCTTGGCTGGAAGTCAGTCGCTTGCGTACTGTCGCAAATATGTTAAAAATAGAAATAAGTAGTCTAAAATCTATGTTACCTGAAACACGTAAGAAATGTGGAGCAATAAATGCTATTGGTTCAGCTATGAAAATATTATTTCGTATTATGGATAACGATGATCTTGAGACGTTTAGTTCGAAGATCAGTGAACTGGAAAAAATACAGAGTGATATTTTGCATAACAATAAAGAAATGTTAACCTATTTTAAGTCAGTTATAAAAGATTTCAAAGAAAATGCTAAAGTTATAACAGTTTTATGAGAAAATGTTAAAAATGTATTACCACAAATTTCTAATGTTAATATCAGTTTATGATCAGAAATAGAAGGAGTTAATAAAACTCTACAGTATCATATGAAAATCTCATCATTAATAAGAGAAGTTGAATTGTACTTGAATTCAGCAGAATATGAATTAAGTAAATTAATGAAAGGACTTGATGTAACGTCTAATGGTAGATTACGTTCTCTTTTGATACCACCTGATAAATTGTCTAAAATTTTGTCATCAGTTTCCCAAGAATTAACACGTGATTTATCATTAATAGCCAGTTCTAAATTAGAAGAGATGTATATTTATTATGAATTAGCAGATGTTCATGCTATATCTCAAACGAAATATATTCAGTTGTTTATAGAAATTCCTTTAAAGACAGAAAACAGATTACTAGACTTGTATTCTGTAAAATCCTTTGCTGTATAGAGAACCTTCTATCAATAAGTTTATACATGTAAAGAGCAATACTGAGTACTTAGCATTAACTAAAACGCGACAAGAGTATGTTGAACTTACACACAAAGATGTAATTGCGTGCAGAGGTTCCAAGTATATTGTGTGTCCAGCCAATATACCTTTGTATTCGTACCATAACGACAGTTGTATCTATGCATTACTTGTTGGAGAGACGAGCAGTGCTCGTGTTCAATGTGAGAAGAAGGTTATACAGAATTTCAGCCGTCCAATTCTACATCAGATGCCGAACAAGGATGCGTGGATATATAGTGCACCAGAACCGATACGAGTTACCTGGAGATGCGATCAAGACACTAAGACCGAGATTCTTAAGAAGAGAGGAGTTCTTAATCCACACCATTGCCATATATATTCCAAATATTTTACCTTATTACCACATACCTATGGACGAAGTATATATAACCGTACTAAGCCTATCATGATTGAACCACCAGTATCCGCTTTGATTAGTCCAATCGAAGCTAAAATTTTAACAAATAATGTCACTCACATGAAGATTTCAGATGTTACAGAATTGAATATCGACGAAGTACTGCATGGGATACACAACGACCTTCGATGACGTTTCACTGAACCGACTTATTAACGATATCCAAGAGATACAGCGAGAAAAGCAACAATCACGAATCGAACAATCTATTCGCTATGCCGGTGGCTTTACGGTCATAATTATTGGAGCAGCATTGCTACTATATCTCGTCTACCGAACCAAGTCAGTCTCCAAATGTCTAACTTCTACTCTCATACCAGCAACGACATCGAGTGCTGAGGCAACACAAGAAGCAGCAGAGGAAGTTCCAGAGGTAACTTCGCCAGACGGAATGAATGTTACAGCAGTCTACGTAAAACCAGGTGTTAGAGTTGCACATTCTCAATTATAAATTAAAGAGTTTGTTGTGTTTGTTTGTTTAATGAAGCAATGTATTGAACCTACATAAAGAATTGAGAAGTACGTAAGGAAAAATGTATACAAAACAAAAATAATAATAATTATAACTATAATAGTTGTAAACTTACCTAAGGAAAACAAAATTTTAAGTCTCATTATATTCAGCACTTTTTGTTTTGAATGTAACAGATAAAACTATGTTTAAATCGAAAAAGAGGCAATTATGTAGTATTGTATTAGAAAGTTTGGACAATAATTTTGTTTGTAAATATCGCGTGATATATATGTAAATGTGTACATCGACACAATGTGGTATCTACACAGCTGAGCGTGTACAGCTGCTTGGCGATAACAATGAATGACTGACCGTAGACGGCACAGTCTTATCTTTTTGTTCTGTTGGTTTGTTTACATGTAGATAAACAGATCAGATGTAGATTTCATGATGTTAACAGAGTAGGTAATACTACTATACTACTTACTATATATATTGTAGTACATTCCATGAACGTTGAGCTTGAGTAAAACTGTAAGTTGTTTATACTTTGAATAAATTTTGAAAAGCAAAGTACGACCCGTACTTTCCTTTTGTAAAGTAGGGAGGGGTGTTTTGCCGAACACACTCCACATTATGACGTTATGATTTTATTGTAAATGAGGATTCTACTCATACTCAAACTACTCAATGTATTATTTTATTTTATCTTAAGAATTATTTTAATGAACAAACTGAGCGATTGTGAGGAAGTGTGCTGCCAATTTTTATCATGGCACGTGTAGTGAGTTATCAACCAGGGAAGCTAAAAATAGTTTATTTGTCAGTGTTCGTGAACGAGTTCCGCTTTGGTTCACAAAAATCAATGTCAAATTGTCCTCTTGTGTGACCTGATAAGTTTCGAGACACGTGCAGAGTCCAGTTCTGATTGGCTGAATTTTGGGCGTTAACTCATAGAGACTGTTTGCGTCATGCAGGGTATAAAACTAACGAGAGCACTGGGAAGTACACACTCTCTTTTTTCACTTGTTCACTTTTTGGCGTCCTTGCGCACTATCTTCTGTCTACGATGGAGCCACATCAAAAGCATAATTACAACTTCGTTTTGTTTTACTTTGTTCAAACTTAAAGCATTAATCGATTTTGGATAATGAATTATTTATACTCAGAAGTGCTCAGTAGTGTTCTAAATTTGTTAAGGAATATGTATAATTGACATCTTAATCGTTTATGCCTAATTTAAAGTGGTAACGTACCAAATTCAGAAATATAGTTAGTAAAGCTTTTATAATGTTTTAATAAAGAATAGTCAGTATACAAAGAATGTTTTTTTTATATAATATTATGTCTTAATGAAAACACTCAATAGAATTATTGTAACGAGAGTATGTCACTTCAATTATTGTTATTTTGTTCATTTGTATTGTCATTATTGTCATTTGTTCATCAAGATAAAACTTGTTAACGAACGTAGTTACTCTAATGAATTAAAGAAATATTATTAATCTAAGTAAATGCCTTATTTAATAACGAGCCATTCCCGCAGCTATCCTGTCCGCACGACTGATGCTTTCACTTTGCCAGCCCCGGGCGTTACAACAATACGTTAATAATAATTATAGGAGTTATTCAGGAAAACACGAATAACACGCGCGCACACGCACTCGCGCACAAAAATTGCACTTGACATGACAGAGAATACGTTTATGGGCATTTTGACATGTAGCACATAATTACCCATTCCTTATTTCAAAACTTGCAGGTACAGTAATATTAAACAGACATGAATAAGCGCGCAGGTTGTAGTGGGGAGAAGACGGCAGCAGTGAAAGGCACGAGAGAGGAAAATTAGACATTTGAACGCAGTTGAAAATATTAGTCTACTCTCTGAATTGTCAATAAGAAGACGCACATATGACAGTAATCTATTTTGACACGGGTTGACTTTTTATACCTAACGTGCCGAAGTTACGCTTCTTTAATAATTAAAGATGAAAGAGAGTTAAATTTACGTTTTTCCCCTGTTAAAGTAGTAAAATTTGAAAACTGATATCGCTTATAATGACAGCTGAAATAAAGCAGTTACACTGCTTTGTCGATTCACAACTATTTTCGTTTTATTATATTTATAACTTTATTTAATTATTTTTCTATTGTCTATGATTCTTATAGTGTTTTCAATTGTTTATTTTTAATTTTAAACATTTTTATGTATTTATTGTTTTTTACATTTCATTAGCTACATTTTTAATTATATTACTAAATACTTTACCAAACTAAATTTTACAGCCCTATCAACACACACACACGCACGCACGCACGCGCACGCACAGATATATGTAACTTACTTTTTACTAACTTGCCTAACTTTTTACTAACCAATTATTCTTATAATTTAAAAATTCTTTTGTTATTCTTTTAATTGTTTTTAAGGTTTTTACCTTAAATTTGGTTACTTACAAAATTTGGTTGTAGGTAAGTTTTGATTTCGATTACGACAGTAAACGTGGACATTTTGTAAGACGAAACAAGCGTCAGACACAACAGAAAGAGACGGAAATCTAATAAAGATTTCCGTTATTTTGTAAACAGTGACTTCGCGTGTTGTGTCTGTTGCAGTGTTTCTAGAAAGTCGAGGCTAGACATCACCAATCAATCGTTGTATATTTTGGAATGTGTACACTTTGTGTACATGTTACGATTCACGAAAAACGTAGTAATATATGATCCACATTGCTCTGGCATCTTAATTTGTTTGAATAAGTAACATTAATAACAGCCTCGTACGTGAAATGATTGTGTGTGTGCGAGTGAGTGCGCGCGCGCGCGCGCGCGTGTGTGTGTGTTTAAAAAACAAGCAGATGTAAACTATCCGTAAAGAACCGGAGAGACAATATTAATGCAACAGTTAGACTGAAACTATTTAAGTACCATAGAGCACATTTACTTACATGCAATTACAATAATTATTTAGATCAGTTCTTCACCCTACTAATATTTCCGTCACTGTTATCACCGTTAGCCTATTATCACTGTCACTCAAATTGCCTTCACTTCTGCTATCTCGTCTTACATTACTTTCTAAACGATCTGTTACAGTATCCCTTATTTGGTTCCATCTCACGTAGTTATTTTCAATTTTCATGACGTCACGTCTTGATCTCTAGTCTGCAGGAGAAATACAATAAAATTATTTTGACACTGTCTACAGAAAAATGCACGTTTTCTCTTTCAACACGCTTCTTCACGGTTGCCCAAGTCAGTTCCATAGGATTAAAATCCGGCTGATAGTGTAGAAGTTGTAAAACAGTTGTAAAACAGAATGTCCATGGTTTGCCAAAATAACATATATTTTAAAAGTTTTGTAAGTTGATTTGTTTTGTTTAATTAGTGCATATAGCTTAGGCTTTAACATAGATGGACTATAAGGAATGTAATTGTTTTTTAACCAGTTAATCATGTGTGCCTTTTTTTGTTAATGATGTTGGAGGTGGATTTATTTGTACATTGTGGTAGGAGGCATTATCTATTACTATTACGCTGTTCTTATTAAAATGAAATGAAACTAAACGCTTCACATTTGAAGAATACTGATGTTTTCTGAAAAGTACTCACACAATAACCTCCACAGCGTCTCAGAGAAAACTAAGCTATATTTCTCTGTTGACGCATGCGCATTACATAACCTGCGCTGTTAGGACGAAAACGGTTGATTCATGTCTAGTGAACTTTACTGTACTTTACAAAATTTGCACAAAATCAATTTAAAACATGTCTATAACGTCATAAAGTGTGTAATAGCGTCTAGCCATTTCTACAATGACTTTTCCGGCAATTGTTTCGTTGCAATATATATATTTATATATATATATAATATATATTATATATATATATATATATATATATATATATATAGAGAGAGAGAGAGAGAGAGAGAGCAATGGACATTCTAATTGTATATGGAGTGAACAAGATAATAAATCACATGATAGCAAATACAAACGTTATATGAATAAGTAGATTTGAGATTGATATGAGAAGTCAGGTTTGAACATTGTAAATTAGTTGGTAAGGAACATTGTAAAACATGTTTTTTTTAAAGCATTTTTAGACTTGTAAAACAAATTTAAGTGCAGTTAAATGGATCGTAATGATACTGAGCAGCGTGTATAGTGCGCCTGTACGAGGGTACGTAATTATTTTACAGGATATCCTTAAAAAATACGTTAATTTGAATAACTATTGAGATATGGGACATTTGAGGTGGACTTAGAGAATACTCGTAACAAAAAGGTCTACCCGATGACGGTAGCTGTTTTAAAAATTGGTAATTGATTGTATGTTTTTTTTAAGTAAAAAGCTTTTATAACCCATAAATCGGTCGAAAAATATTTCACCTCTTTTGAACATGAAATGTACAGTAACATTATTACCTGTAAGAAAATTCTGAGAAGGGGTTACCGAAGACCCAATTATTACTAGAAATACAGCTTTAAATAAGAATTTGAACAGACTGTTAGTCTCTCTTCGGAATCGATAACGAGTAAACGCTGCACATTATGTATCGATATAACGTACATGATGTATCGATAACGGTACATCACATTAGGTCTGCCAGTCGCGACGAACGCAAGTTAGAAAATGCCTGTAGAGTTACTGTGTAAGCTATATTAATTGTGTGATATCCGCGAAAGTACAAGGTATTCCTTTTAGGGTATATAAACTTTATAAAAGTATTCAAGCTAACAGGAGCGGTGTAAGCCCAATTGTACCAGTTAAGCAGTGACAGTATCAGTTCGCAGTGAAATTGTATGTAACCGTGCCCGTAAGAAATATCTACACGCCTCAAAACTCCTTGAAGCCGTACAGAATAAGTCAACCCACGTATTCATTCAGATAGGATCATACTGCTGCGTGAAGGATCTGCAGTCGACACCACAGGGAAATGAACTAATTATTCTATGTACACTATGTACATAAAGTGTAAAATTACCAGGATAAATTTAACTCTAGGATCGCCTAGAGTTTGGTAAGTGCGTGTATGGGCGACAAACAGAAGAGCAATGTAATACACAGGAGACGAAAGCGAGAAATCTGCGTCTGCAATTCAGTGAAGTTGAACTCGTGCACAAACTGGCCTATGACTTCGATCAGAGCATCGGAATCTCGGTGATTGCATGACGTGTAAGCAGATTAGCTGATCTTGTGGTATTCTTATCTCAGACCTCATCAAAAAGGGTTAAAGTCCAGGTCCCAGGAGGCCATATGAAGTACCTAAATATATAATGCACATAAATACACGAAAAAGCATTTTAAAAATTCTAAAAATAAACCAAGTTGGGAGAACAAAAAAATAATACTGTATAATATTCCGGAAAATGATATTACGGGAAATGTACGGGAAGTCACACAAAATCACGATTAAGGAAAATTCAAACACAGAGAATCCAAAAAAAAAAAAGAAAAAGTTGTAAGAAACGCAGACGGGAACTGTGAATAAATGAAATTCGCGCCCATGCTAAACAAAATGCAACAAAGATAAACACACTATGAACACAATAATCCAAAGCAACAATAATAGTAATAAGGATAGTCATAAAAAATGTAGTTGTACAAATAACTATGTTTATAAAATATAAAGCGTGAATGGTGGTTCCCAGCTGAAATGAGAGAGACCCAATTGAGCAATGATAATAATGATAATGAGAATAATAAAAGGCCTATTTGTAAAACTAAATGTCTTAAAATAATTGCTAGAGTGAATGGCGTATTTACTGAAACACTAATAGATACTCGTGCAGAATTATCGGTCATAAGTCATAAGTTTATATCTAAACACAAACAACAGTTTAAGCGGTGACCGATATTACCTATTAATAATACATAATTACAAAGCGCAGTAAATACTAAAGAAAAATAAATTAACAGATTTACATGAACATAACTAAAGATGATTACAGCTGGAAAATTCTTTTGTTGTTCTGGATAATCTAATTTATGACTTCATCATTGGAATTGACCAACGCCAATGTATCCAGGCTAAAATTAATCTATTTGAACAAATAATTGTGTGCAACAAAAAAAATAAAACGTATAAAATGAAATTAAAGGAAACCATGAACGATTATACTATAGATAAAAACGAGGTTATTTCAATAAAAAGATCTAATATAAACATCAATAACCCAGATTGCAACGATAATAATAATCTGAATAATAATGATTACCTAGCTAAATATAAGCAGTCGCCATTAGACAATTTATTGCACAAACGTGGTGATGTATTTAGTGAAACACCATCTGTCATTAAAGTTTATGAACATAAGATTATCGTCCAAGATGGGTCGAAGTTTGTTTGAAGAACTTAACAGGTTCCGGTGCATTTTCAGCAACGTGTTGATGTGAAATACGAGGGTGCTTGAAAATAATATAATCAAGACTTGCTTCGAGAACAACTTCATCAGTCCATGAAAACTTAAACTTCATCAAGTGTTTATAAAAAAGTGATGACATAATACTGTGTTTAGATATGAGAAATTTAGTGTTACACAAAATAATTATGATTCTGCACCTACGGCTGATAGTTTATTTAGAAAATATCAAGGAATGAAATACATAAGTTCACTTAGCGAATAGGTTTTTGGGAGATAGGGCTATATACGTACAGTAGAAAATACATTGCATTTATATACAAAAACAAATGTTATCAATTTAAAGTTGTTACGCTTAGTTTAATCACAAGTCTATCTGCTATAGTTAAGTGTTTAGAAATAACTTTAGGTCCTGTCGTAGACGACTTTGTAGCGTATTTGTAGATGGTACCGTAACTATGTCTAGGTCATCTGAGAACATTTACAACATTCAGATATATGTTTATTAAATTATGAAAAGCTAATTTGGCAGTTAATAAAGAGATGTGTTACTTCGGGAAGTCCAAAATCACGTTTTTAGACGATATTATATTGGAAGAAGGAATGTGTACTGACCTTGAAAAAATACATACAAAGTATCCTTAATTTCCTAAAGCCTAGGAAAAAGAAGGATATTAGAGTTCCAAGTATTAAGCGGTTATTATAAGTGTTTCTCACCACAGTATTTCAACACTATAAGACAGACAAAAGTATTCCTAGTGAAATGTCGGTTGACTAACGCACGAATGACTAGATAGACAATGGCTACCCAAGAATACGACTTTGTTATTAATATTGCAAGGCGACTGAGAATAGATTGGCTTACATTTTAAGTCCTATACACCGGTAGAAAAGGACGAACAAATATGCAAAACACCGGCGTTAAAATTATATCTATTAAAATTATGAGATCTCGCAGAAGTTGAAACAAAGACTTCGTAATTTGGGCACTGAACAGGAACATGCATATGCATCCTAGCATATTGCAGAGGAAGGATAATTTACGACAGCGCGATCATCCGTGTTTTATAGTGGTAGAGAATGGTCTCTACAAACTTGTTGATGATCGTTGAAAGATTATCGCACCTCAACATTTAGTTGAAGACATAATATGGGAATGGCGTAAAATCTTCACTCATGCAGGTGCCTACAGGTGTTATCTCGCCATACGAGAGGACTACATTTGGAACTCTGTGGTGAAGAAGATACGGGCGAGTTTAATTTAAATATACCGCCTTTCACACATACTAAATCACATTTTATAACTTCAAGGTATTGATCAAGAATAGGATTTAAAGTAAACAGTTCTTTAGTCAAATTCAGTGAAAAAGTTTGCAATTTTTTGAGGCAATACAAAAAGCAGCAGTAATCCTACTCATAGTTCTGGAGGAAAGGATTTATCTGTCATTTACCTGTTTGACAATGTGGCTGGAATCAGAGGCCGGAAAAAAGGCGAACAAAACGAAAAACAGAAGAAATTAAGCAGCCCACTCGAGAAGAAAAAAATAAAGAACATTACTTCACGTATTGATTTACTACGTGATAGTTTTAGTGGAAACAGATAAGAAAGTCAATTAGACAAGATAATACAAAATTATAGACGAATAGACAAAATTACTGTACATCAACGATATTAGGCTCAATGGAGCGGATATCGAGAGAAACATGAAGAAAGTCGAAGGACATACAGGGACTACATAACAAATCTGTACGCGAATCTATAATTACACATCGAAAACACGATTTATTAGAACGATTTGGTAGGTTTAGAATGAGCGTAATATATAGTATTTACTATTACGTGAAATAACAAAACAAAACATTAATAAAAGAGAACAACACATATTTCAGTGACAGATATAGGCTACACGTTATCCGTGCACTACTTTCAAATTCAAAGCAATGCAGTTTAGTTTTAATAACCTGAACAAGCAAACAATGGACAATATGTATCGCAAAGCATACATGGATTTAATTTACATAATGCTATAGTTCTGTAATGGTCTAACCTGTGCCAGTGGATTACAATATACCAATGTTTTCAGCTTTTCCTCCTTCCACCACCCTCCTACTGTGGTAGTGAATGATAAAAGAAACAAATATTTGTTTAAATTTTCTTTTATCAATGTCTTTCTAATATTGTCATGATGACATCCAGAGATAAACAAACGATTTAACAGAATAGAATATGAACAAATTAAAATAATCTACTACCGTTCAGTACGTCCTTCCTACTTCTCTAATACAGAGAAAGGTATTTATTGAGCGTGATATGGTATGCATGGAATCCTGTCGATTCCAACGAACAAACTACTGTTGTCTGAAGAAAATTTGCTGTGTATAACGAAAAAACTGACTGCACAACCCTATTCAATGGGATCTCTGTGGTTAACTGTGTCTGGTTTGGATTTGTTTCTGATGAAGAGTCCTGACTTTACAGCTGTACGTGGTAGGGGGTCCGATGTTGTAACGTAAACAAGCACATGATGTACGCCCAAACACTCTCACAACACACACACACACACACACACACACACACACACACACACACACACACATACTCATACCGACATAAAGTACGCTATTGCGTGTCACTCAGTTTTGAATTTTTTAGTACCCTTTTTATTTGTGGGATCCGAATTTTTTACTTTTATTTTTAAAATTAATTTTTTTGTTTTTGTTTCTGAGTTTCATTTACCTCTTATTTTGTTTACAAATAAATATAATTGTGCATTTATTACATTAAAATAATATTTAATTTAACAATTAACTAACATTAATGTCAATTTTAAAGTTAATACAATTTAAAATTATTTTACATTAATTACATGGAAAGGATAAGCAACCAGTTTATTCATTTTAATATAGGCCTATGTACTGTGTGCGTTTTAATTTAGATTGTGGTCTATTTCTTCTTCCAGACGCTGTATGCCATCCATTTCGTCATTCCATGATTCTAATTCATTTCCACCGTCATTACGCTTTCACTTAATCCCTCGCCTTCTTCAAGTTGTACATTAACCAGGTAGTTCATCATTTAGTATTCTCCCTTCTTTCTTTAATTTCCCTTACCTCTTTTTCTAAATGCTGAACTCATTTTTTCCATTCCTCGGCTGTCACTTTGTTAATCGCCTCGAAAATAAGTTTTTAAATCTCTGTCATTGTAAGACTTCCAATTTCTTTTGCAATTAATTCTTTCTTTTTGCCCATATCAATTGTAATGGCGTGTAGTGGCAATGATATTGTGCTAGACGGGTCATTTCATGTCCAAGACTCTTAGCTAACTCATCTATGATGTACTTTTCTGGAGGGTTGTTTTCCTTAACAGAGCTAGAAAAGCTCCATTCGTCTATGAATTTGTATACGTTTAATCTATATACTAACTTTTTTAATTATCTATAATTTTTTGTAAATAATAATATATAATTTTTAATATTATACATTTAATATTATTATTATTTTTAATTAATATTTAATATATTATTTAATAATTATATATGACACATTACTTCAGAAATCACAGTTGCATTGTCAAACGACAAGTGTGTGTGTGTGTGGGGGGGGTGCGCGCGCTTGTTAATAAGAAATAAAATCACTTAGTTGAAAGTGGCAACGTATTTCAGGTCCGCTGCAGTGTAAAGAAAAGGATGAATATTGTCTTATACATTTTTCAGAAACCTGTAACTTTCTCATTGAAGTTATTTTTGTTATGCGTTGTTTAGTAAGAAGAATGATCCGTCACGTGAGGACCAAAAAATGTTAATGAAGCGGTCCGAGTGGACGCAAAAATGTTAAGTGTGAAGTGTTCGTGATTTACTGTTGTTTTCAATTCGCCAGGATGCAGAAATGATGAAGAGAGAGTGGACTGTAATTAATACATTTATTGAAATTGTTCACATATACTCCATTGAAATTGTTAGGTTTCACTTTTGAATAAGAGATTGGCTAATGAGCGCATCGTAAATACAAGTCGTTTTACATTGAAATTAATTTAATGGAAGGGCCTAAAGGGCCATATGAAGTCTTGGGCCTAAGGCCTACATTAATTGTCGCGACAAGAAGAAAAATGTGACAGTATAGCTGCGGGCGCGAGCCGACCGCCGCTAGCGAGCGTATATGACGAACTGTCCAGATGCACGGACATGAATTGAGCAGATTAAAGTGCAGATTAAAAGCGCAGATTAGCCAACCTATAATTTAAAAATTAGCGCGCTACTGTACATAAGTGCCCGTCAAAAATCAGTAGATTTTTTACTACATTTTAGTAACTTATTATATACATTTTGGTAACTTATTATATAACATACAGAGCTCTTAATAACGAAAGTTAATCTTAATAGGCTGCATTGAACCTTGAGCTGTAACCTTAGATAACAGCTGTACAATGATTGTTTAGCGATAAGCTTGAGTAAAGATAAGCTTTAATAAAGATAAGCGTTTAGTAGGCCAAGGTTGGCGTACAAAATGATTTTATGCATGAATGAAAATGTAAGCGCTGGGAATGTATTGCCCACATATATTGTATGTATACAATATTGAACGATATAAAACATGAAAATACATAAATTGACAATGATTAATAATGAATGATCGGAAACTCATCACATGATGGCCCGATAAATTGTAACCCTATGCAAGTCATAGATGGTTACCGTGAGATAGTTGAGGCCAGTAGACCTGTACAGAGTATTGCTTACAATGAACAAAATAAATTGTCACAAATTATACATGTTTAGACGTAAATCTAGCATGGCGTCATAAAATTGAACGAGTCATGCTATACCTGAAGTTTCAGGAATTTACAATATATAGTTGTGTGAGAACAAGCTATAGATAGCTGACTGATTGCAAGCACATATGTAATGACATGTATGTCATAATTAAGCAGGAATAATAATTGTGCAATGCATAATCACAAAATACAAAATGCCATATAAAAATACAATATAAAAATAAATCTAGGCGTGGCATGGTTACATACAGTAGACGCAAAAACAATATGTTTTACATAAATGCAAGTTATATAATAAATACAATAAACACCAATTTAGTTAATTACAAATATGAATAAGCGCAATAGCATAAGTAACAAATACGACACTGTGGTTACAAATGTAATACATGAGTTGAACAATTAAGAAATACATTCATAGAACAATAAATCACACATATTAACAACTGTGCAAGAAATGCATACATGGCTGTACAACTGCAAACCATGCGAATATTATGTAACAAATTTTTATAAAACAATACCACCGAACATGACACATACCCAATACCAAAATGTAAATGTGTAGGACATAGTATGCCACACAAAATATTAACGTATAAATACAAAATAGCAAATATACCACCATGAAACTATGATGAGTATAGAAACACGCAATGGCGTAAATTGTCATGAAAATGTTGTGATGATACATCACAATTAGGTTGACCAAATGGTCATATAATAAAGTAATAAAGCCAATGGCCAAGTAAAATAGCATTGTGCTACATGATCATAATAACCTTGTGTCAAGTCTCGTCCCGCGCTGGCAACAGACACAGCTTGTGTACTGGTCTCCGCAAAACACCAGTAGGCGTGCGAATGTCTACGACTCTAATTAAGTTATCTGGGCCGGGAAATGTGGCGGTAATTACACCAAATTTCCAGGCTAATGGAGGTAGGTTATCCTCAATAAGTAAAACTAGGTCCCCAATGGAAACATTATCCTTAGCGAATTTCCATTTGTGACGTTGTTGTAACTGGTGTAAATAGTCGCGAGACCAAGCCTTCCAAATGACTTGGACAAACTTCTGGAGAAGTTGCCAACGTCCAAGACGAGAGATAGGAATATGAGATAAGTCTGGGTCCGGTATCGCCGTTAATGGTGCGCAAATCAAAAAATGGCCAGGTGTAAGTGGCACCGGATCATTTACATCCGATGAGATGGCAAATAAAGGGCGAGAGTTTAGACATCCCTCTATCTGAGACAAAACTGTTGTAAACTCCTCGAAGGTGAGTATAGACTTGCCTACCACGCGGCGCAAATGAAACTTTAAACTCTTTATGCCGCTCTCCCAAAGACCACCAAAATGAGGTGACGAGGGCGGAATAAATGACCATGAAATACCCTGAGAGGCCGTGAATGATTTGATTGATGAGGTGGCATCCTTATTATGCCAATGATTGTAGAGGTCATGTAAAACATTGCGGGCCTTCCTAAAGTTTGTGCCATTATCAGAATATAACTGACTGGGTATGCCCCTGCGGGACATAAAACGACGTAAGGCAGCTATAAACGCACTGGCTGTAAGGTCGAAAACCAATTCCACATGAATGGCCCTGGTTGCTAAGCAAATGAACAAAGACACGTATGCCTTAGAGAGAGTTCTGGATTTCTGCCCGCCATGACGAATCATGAAGGGTCCACCATAATCAACCGCGCAGAATAGAAACGGCCGCGATGGAGTGACTCTAGGAGATGGTAAAATACCAAGCCTCTGAACCTGCTGTTTGGCACTAAACCTGAGACACTTGACACATTTACGAATGATGGAGCGAATGACTAACCTGGCATTAATAATCCACCAACGTTGACGAAGTGAGTGATGGACGAGTTGAGCACCAGCGTGAAGCAGACGAATGTGTTCGCGTTCAATAATAAGGCGAGTGATATGAGCCGATGGATGCAAGACAATAGGATGTTTAGTGTCGTAAGGTAATTGCGACTGCTGTAATCGCTCGCCTACGCGTATTACTCCAGAACCATCAAGAAACGGGTCGAGAGAAGACAACTTACTCCGGATAGAGACAGAAGACCCATTACGAAGACAATTAATCTCGGCTGCAAAGTGGATCGACTGAGATTGTTTTATGAAGAAATTAAGAGCATGATGAATTTCGACGGGGGTAAGAGCGCCCATTATTTTGTCAGCACTGGAGAGTCTAATATTTTTGATGAACCGAAAACAGTAAGCGTATATGCGTGTCAGACGATGCAACGAAGAAAATTCCTTAGAAAGGTCGATAGCCAGGGTAGACATTAGAGAAAGGTTAGGGGTTTGTTTCTCTTCCGCAGTGACTTCAGAAGATGACGGATTAGAAGGTAAAAAGGGTGGAAAAGGATTGGACTCGGAAGATTGAGACAAACAAGCGGGACCGTGCCACCAAAGCGAACAATCGCGCAAAACGTCAGGGTGACACCCCCTAGAGATAATATCAGCAGGATTGTGTCTAGAATTGATGTGAAGCCATGTATAGGCTTGCGTAAGACGCTGAATCTCAGCAACACGATTAGCGACGTAGGTTTTCCACCTCGTGGACTGGGCATGAATCCATTAAAGAGACACCATTGAGTCAGAATATAAATTAACACTATTAATAAACGAATAAAGCGCAGGAACGACCTTAGATACGAGTCGCGATAACAACAAGCAAGCACAGAGTTCGATGCGAGGTAATGACACCTGTCGTAGGGGAGCCACGCGAGACTTAGAACACAGGAGAGGACAAGAGGCCGATGAATCTTGATAAATGACTCTAATATAAATACAGCACCCAAACCCCCTTTCAGAAGCATCCGAAAAACCATGTAATTCAACTGTACTTGCCTCAAATTTGCAACGAATAGAACGTGGGACAACAATTTTGCTAATCAGACACAATTTGTCGCACAATGAATGCCAAGCCAAACGTAATTGCCTGGAGATCGGTTCATCCCAACCAAGATTGCAAAGCCAGAGTTGCTGCATAAACTGTTTGTACAAGAAAACAACAGGACCGATCAGTCCAAGTGGATCGTATATGCCTGCGATAATCGAAAGAATTCTCCTCTTGGAGATGCTTGATTCAACGGGGAATGATTTAATGTCAAACAGGAATGAATCGGCAGTGTTATTCCAGAGAATGCCCAGGGTACGCACATTGTCCTGTTAGTTTAAGGGGAGTGATAAATTGTCATGACTTGCGACCACCCTGGGTTCATTAGATGCCCATTTATGCAGCGTGAGACCGTATTGACTCAATAACGTACCTAAGTCAGATTTCAACTTGGTCAGATCAGAGATAGCAACTAAGCAAATCGTCGACATAAAAATCATTTGTTATAGCTAACGCCGCATCAGGAAAAGAAGCTTCATGGTCCCTACCAATTTGAATAAGACAGCGAGTGGCCAAAAACGAAGCACTAGCCGTGCCGTAGGTTACCGTTCGCAATGCAAAGTGTTTAAATTGTTCGAGGGGAGAGTCACGCCACAGAATACGTTGATAGTGACAATCCCTTTCAGCTACGAGAATTTGTCGATACATCTTCTCGATGTCGTCGATGAGAACATAGTTATGCATGCGGAAACGTAAAAGAATAGAAAAAAGGTCTTGTTGAACATTCGGGCCTACCAACAATATGTCATTGAGAGAAAGGCCATTGGTAGTTTTAGACGAACCGTCAAAAACGACGCGCAGTTTTGTGGTCGAGCTAGACTGCTTAAAAACGGCATGGTGAGGCAGATAGTAAGTATTTGACACCCCTGAATTGATAGAGCAATTATCGATAAGCGTCATGTGGCCAAGATCCTTATATTCATTAATAAAGTCTGCGTAATCGCGCCCAAGCTTAGAATCACGCCTGAATCGGCGTTCTAAATTCAAAAATCTTGCTTCAGCATTGGAATAGGATTCCCCCAACTGGAGATGATCGGACTTAAATGGCAGTGAAACCTCGAACCTACCCTCATGATTGCGATGAGTAGAACGCACGAAATGCTCCTCACAAGCTGACTGGTTATCAGGTGTATTATCAGGGATAGTTTCTGCTTCCCAGAATTTTTCGAGAGACTGCAAAATTTGACCGTCGTTGTTCCTAGCTAGGAACGAAACAGCAGGACCTTTATAACGGCAGTGTTTGGGCAGATTGCCTGCCAAAATGTAGCCTAACTTTGTTTCCTGAATAATGGGGAAATGAGGGCCGCGTACGTATTTGTTGGCTAAAATTAAATCCAGGTAAAATTGCGCCCCTAAGAGTATGTCGATTTCGGATGATATGTTGAAATTTGGGTCAGCAAGAAAAATTTTGTCTGGAATGTTGAATTGATTTATGTCAAACGATTGTGCTGGCAGATTGTGGGTTAATGCAGATAAGAGAGCACATTTTGCCTCGAAGCTAAATCTCTGATAACGAGAAATAATGCGTATAGACGCGAGATTAGTGGCATGACACGCTGTATTATTTATACCTGTAATTGGTATGTTGGATTTAGTCAAATTAAGCCGTAATTTCTTGGCAAATGATTTGGTACAAAAATTTATTTGTGAACCTGCATCCAAAAGAACTCTTGCCTTTTGTCTGTTACCAGCCTGGTCAATGACAAATACAATTGCTGTTGATAAAAGAATATTATTCGTGGATTGTAATTTAAGTGAACAATAATTACTGCTACTGGCAGAGATTGGCTTCGGCACATTGTTCATGTGCAGCAATGTATGGTGTCGTTTTGAACAGATCTTACATGCCTGCTTAATCTTACAATTAGATACAAAATGATCTGATCTAAGACAATTGGTTCAACATTTGTTATTTGATACAAATTGTCCTCGCTCAGCGGTGCTTAGTGCACGAAATTTATCACACATGTAAATTGGATGATTAGATTTACAACACAAACATGAATAATTACTTGACGCTGAGTGATAACTCTTAAATGTAGTACTGCCAGCAGCGTTCGTGATTTATGTTTATCAGATTTATTATTGAATCTTAAACTTAGCTTGTTGAGTTGCTGTCAGGCATCGATAGGCAGTGTATTTTCTAACAGCTGTCTACGTGCGTTTAAAAAATGAGTGAAATCTTGAAAGTTAGGAAGATTATCAGGGTCTATAGACTCCTTCCATAATTTAAAAGTAGTAGGGTCGAGTTTTGTTGATAATAATTGTATAGTGATAAGTTCAAATGAATTCACTGACAGTTGCATTGCCGCCAGTGAATTAACGGAAGACGTTATTGTATTTGTGAATTCTGCCAGACTTTGGACAGAGTCTTTAATTGTTGACTTGACTTGAAGTAAATTTTGAATGTAGTATTTTGCTAGTATGAAGTTGTTGTCATACCTTGCGGACAGCAAACTCAACGCTATCGAGTAATTTTCATTACAAATAGCTAGTGATTTAATTAAGTCTAACGGTTCATTTTTTACAGAAGAATGCAAATAATGTAGTTTCTGCACTGGCGTTAGATCGGATCTTGCATGCACCAAGTCCGAAAAAATTGAATAAAAATGCTGCTATTCAAAGATATTGCCTGTGAAGCATGGCAAACCTATCGGTTTTAATTGCATATGGCCCGATAATACGGGAGGTACAGTCTGAACATTAAAGGTATCAATTAATTGTAAAATATTCGCTTCTGTGGAATATAACATTTCTTCGACTTCAACTCGGTCTTCTTGAGCAGCGTTTATGTCTTTGCAAATAAGTTCGATTTCGGACTGTACCTCGTCGTACTTCGTTGCCAAGCTTTTCAAACTTTCAAGTCTTACTGTTAAAAAGTGTTTTGTATTAGAGTTTCTAACAAAGTTACTGACAGCTGATTGTATACGCACTATTGCGGACTTTAAGCCGCCTCTCTTTCTGACTAACACTTTGAGGCCTTCTTCAGCCATTGTACGCACCTTGAAATGATGTTAGTGAGGTGATACCTTGTGGGCGATGTGCTGAAACGTCGACGCCGTGGAGAAGATGGCAAACACACAGCTCGGAGAGATGACTGCTTTGACTGACGCACTGAAGCTAGCAGGTGTAAGCTCTTGCGATGATGTCGTCAGGAGGCTCAAACGCGACGAGCGAAATTCTGATCGAATCACGCCACGGTCGTATCAGCGGATATGCTGAGTCGCCCGTGATGGCCAGAAATTGAGGCAGAAAAATAATAAATGTGAATGATGTATCCGGAAATCCAGGTCCGGAGCGACCAAAAAATGTTTAGTAAGAAGAATGATCCGTCACGTGAGGACCAAAAAATGTTAATGAAGCGGTCCGAGTGGACGCAAAAATGTTAAGTGTAAAGTGTTCGTGATTTACTGTTGTTTTTAATTCGCCAGGATGCAGAAATGATGAAGAGAGAGTGGACTGTAATTAATACATTTATTGAAATTGTTCACATATACTCCATTGAAATTGTTAGGTTTCACTTTTGAATAAGAGATTGGCTAATGAGCGCATCGTAAATACAAGTCGTTTCACATTGAAATTAATTTAATGGAAGGGCCTAAAGGGCCATATGAAGTCTTGGGCCTAAGGCCTACATTAATTGTCGCGACAAGAAGAAAAATGTGACAGTATAGCTGCGGGCGCGAGTCGACCGCCGCTAGCGAGCGTATATGACGAACTGTCCAGATGCACGGACATGAATTGAGCAGATTAAAAGCGCAGATTAGCCAACCTATAATGTAAAAATTACCGCGCTACTGTACATGCGTGTAATAGTGCTTTTGTATATGCCTTGCAACGAATAAGTCTCTTTATTATCTCAAGAGTCTCGTTTGGTTAGTACGAACAAATCTGAAGAGAGATTAAAATTAAGTGGATAATTACAAATGTAAAAATGTACAAATGTATTAATTTGTATTTAAATTAAAAATTAAAATAAGAAAATGCAAATACGTTTTTGTGACGGGGAGCTGAACTGTATATGTGAGTAAACACAGCATGTGCAATGTAAGCAATGTGATAAGAAGACAAACCTCACTGTTATCTGGTTATCTAGCCGCACACCTTAAATCCGCTGAGCATATGGCACGTAGCCGAGCTTGTTATTCGCACCTTTGGTGTGACAATCATTATGACACAGTAGCGTTATAGTAAAGAATTTTGATAGTAATGGAGGTTATTACTTCAATGCAAAGAAAGCTTCGTAACAAGCGCTGTCAGTACAGGGGTAAAACGTTCAAATTAATATATTACATTCTGGGTGTGTACGAAGGAAAAACATCAGCGTGTCGAAGGTCCATAAGAACAAGGAACAGAATAATCGTGAATTCGTAGGATTATCTTTGTGTGCCACATTTTACAGAAACAGTGGTATCAAAAGCATTAGAAAACTGAAACAAAAGTGCCAGAAATCTCAACACGGAGGTTTATCACTTCCGCCAGGAGATTCAACCATTTTACAAACAGGGACTCCACTTGGTGACCCAAATTCCAAAATACTGTAATGCAAAGTCAGCCCTTGAAAGGAAAGGAGGAAAGTGCTAGGAACTATGCAGAATATTCTATGCAAAATATATAGAAGACTTGCACTTTCTTCAACCTCGACGGTACTTATAAAATTTCATTAAAACATTCACTTAATTGTACATATTAAGTGTGGATACTGGAGATGATGTTAGTGAAACGAACATTTATTTAATAGTGTATGTTCCCATAGAAAATAAATATGAAACTTATCTTCAGCAGTACAATATTTGAAGGAGAGGGGATGGTTTCCTCAAAAGTCAAGTCGGACTATTAAAGTGCTGCAATTACATCCGTAACGTTTGTCTTTCCAGACATAGACGTGACCGGCTCTTATTTCGTTTTACACAGTCTTTGTGCCATAAAATTCAAAATGTAGGCATCGTCAGTGATGATAAACAAAATGAAGAAGTTCGTTTGACATGCAGGATGGTTGCAGCCATGAGTCCCATGCATATTTAGATATTCCAGTACTGCTGGTTTTTGAATACACAAATGTGCCGGAATCATGCACACTGGTTTCTGGACTATGTCGTATGGCAAAGTGGTTAAACAATTAAGATGTACCATTTCAATTCTATAATATTTTTGCATAAACACACAAAAAAGGTTCTACGCCCTGGTAGGACTACATATTTCTGAGTAGGGAAACTCAGAACTGGTAAAAACTGGAGCAGAGTATATTACACCTTAAATCGAAACTATTGAGGTTTCGTCTCGTGGATAGAAAAGAACCTGACTAACTGAAATGGACATACTGTTTATCAAATAAGAAAACAGTTAAGGAAAGAAAGAAAACTTGATGATAGAACTAGTTGCCATCTAGTGATAATTAATAATTAAGAAAATTAAGAATTCATAACAATCTGCAAAAAATACTTCTAATCACGCCTGCGTTTAAGAACTTATTTAGCTTAAGTTCTATACAATGATCTTCGTTCTAACAAGACCCGTAAGATATAGCCAATAGCCAATTTCAAGCCTTGATCAAGGATAACAGCAAGTTGAAATCTATTCAGTATAGAATATTCAGACTAATTTTTAGATTTGTGTAAACCACAGAAAAGAACAAATTTACTTATTCTCTTTCCACGTCAGTTTCCACTAATAAAAGTAAGTCTAATAATCATGTCGTAATGTGTATTTAATTAAACGACAGAAGAGAGTCATCCATTTGAACTCGAACGTTTGCCATTTAATGCCTGTCTACCGATTTCTGCCTATTTGGGGTATCTGGCAAGACAACTTTTAAATGCATCAATCAAACGGACCGATTTTCGTAAAATTTGATATGCGTGTCCATAATTTTACTTTTTAGAGCTTATTGGAATGGTCCCTCAAAAGTAGAGGGAAGGAGGGAAATTCTGAAAAAAAAATCGCAAAAATCCATATGGAGTATCAAATTAAATCAAAATCTATATCTAGTGTACGGTTTTAGAAATTTTAAAAATTTAGGACATCAAGAGATCATATCTAAAACCCAGCCGGATTTTATTCTAAAGAGAGTTTTAATCCATAATTATAATGTAACGTTTACTATGCAACTTTTTACCTGAAATAAAACTCAAAATTTTAATAAAATTGTAAAAGTCTATTTAGGGATAAAGTTATGATTAATTTTATTGAAAATAGAAAATCTATATCTGCAGTGTTTGTATTTTGTGTGTGTAGTAATTTGACAGAATCAATATATCTTAACGCTTATTGCAAATTTTGGATCGCTTTCAAAAATGTTATGAACTATGTTTTGTAACTGCCACTTAGGCCGTTACGTAATATTTAAAAACTAGACCACTTGGCCTAGCTGAAGCGAAAAGTGTGCTGGAGCCCGGAGCGACAGGACTTGCAATAAAATACTCTTGTAACCAGTAACAATTTTTATTAGTGCCATTTTCGTTAAGAACATCAATTAAGTTATCATAAAATATTTAGCTATAAATCTTTCAAACAATTGAATTCTAGTATCATTTACCTTAACAACATCAATTTGCGTTATCGTAAAGTATTTAGTTACAATTGTATTTGAAACACCTGGACTTCTGGTACCCTTTTGTTTAAGAGCATTTCTTTATGTTAGTATAAAATTTCAGTTACAGTTGATTTAAAACAGGTGGAGTTGTTGTTGACTGATGTTTAATAATTTGGAACGCTCCCACCTGCACTTGTTGAAGAACTCAAATGGTACCATATAGACCAGTGTGCGATGAGTGCTAGTGGTGGTCCTTGAAGTGTGCAGAAGTTCCAGCTAGTCTCATTCCGGGCAGATGCCTTTAGGTGTTCTGTAGCAGGAGTATTTCTGGGCCTGACGGCTTCGGGGAGCATCCTGCTGCACTGCTCTGCAAATAGTGACCGGTGTAAATGTCACTATCTCCGCATTCCCTTTCTCCCGGCTGTACGGGGACCCTATTACATTTTTATTTGCAGATTAGCCGTCAGAGAATACAGCCACCCCTACACTCTCTCGCCTCGGAACATAGACACCACACACAACTGTCACAATTTATTTTATCAACACTTTAGTTGTTCTTATTAATTTGCTATGGTTTATTTTATCCATTTACTTTTAACTAAACCTTAACTTTTTTTTTTTTTTTTACTGTAACATTTACTTTTAACTTTATGAAAGATAGTTAAAAACAAGGTCGCCACGTTTTCCCAGACCGGAAGTAACGTGTAATTCAATTTTACAATAGGAAAGTACTACAATAAAATAGGCTTTACAATGGTGTGGGCCACACACACACACACACACACACACACACTTACACAAATATGACACACATAACCCATCATTAAATGGACATAGAATAAAATAATTGAGCCTCACCTGAAACCCTTTACTAGCTTACGAAGTCATATGAAAGATCCACGCAACGCTTATCCCTGGGCCGTCAGACCATCGAACACTGCTTCGGTAGGTTGGCGACGATATGAGAAAGAAGCCTGTTTTCTTCGATCCCACTACGCTACATAAGCTCAACCTGTTGCGAGTTGCCGATCATAACCTTTGGCAAGCAACCCATGAACCCGCACACAAGCTGCTGATACGGTTTACTAGATAGCTTCGCCGTAGGACAGACATGGCCTTAATCGAGTTAGCTGTGCCGCCCAGCTGCTACGCGCTTTGGCGGCCTTGAACGTTTAAATCACGCCGGGAAAATTCAAACACCAGCACAGTTTCACAGAAAATATTTTGTTATGCTATGACTAAATCATTTGTCATTTAGGTATTATGGTTACAAAATTTAACTAAAAATTAAATGCAGAAGTACGGAAATTTAAGTGTTTATTTTATGATTGTGTCCTCTACAATTTTTATTTTACTAATGAAATAGTAACGTCGTTGTGTAAAGCAATTTTGTAGAGGAATTTTTTTTATTGCGTAGAAGGAACAGTAGCAGGTGTCAGCTGTCAGAAATGATATACGCTGGAGTCAACCAGCCGCCGTTCGGACAACGACACGTGCGACGCATTAGCGACGGAGTGGGCATAACTAGAGAAGACAATGCCTCGGTTATAGCAGATGTTCGGCGTAAGAGTATGGCGTGGGAACGCGCTGCAGTAACAGAAAAACAAAGGAATACGTCTTGCTGAGCCAATTATCAAAAATTATATACAAGTTACAATTATATAAAAATAGAAGAAATGAGAAAAGAGTTTGGTGAAAAATACATACAAAAGAAAATAAGAAAAATGGAAGAGAGATTAAATAAGAAGCTCAAGGAATTAATAGAAGGAACAAGAAATAAAAATAAAGAAAAAGATAAAGAAATAAAATTTGCTGAAAAAGTATTAAATTTAACAGAAACAAAGTTTACAGAAAATGAACATTAATTATTAGGGAAAAGTTTAAAATATGCAACAAAAACAAACATAGATAAAGAAAATACAATAATAGAATGAGAAGAAATAATCGATAAAATAAAAAATGAAGAAACTAAAAAACAATTAAGAAGTGAAGTAAAAGAAATAGTAGAAAAAATATGTACGAAAAACAAAAATGTAAGAAATAAAAACGAAACACAAATAAAAAGAAATATAAGAGAATTAAAAAAGAAAATCACGGAGAACAATTTGATAGTTATAAAAGCCGATAAAGGTAACACAGCAGTGGTAATGAACAAAAGAGATTATATCGAAAAAGCAGAACAATTTATACAAAAAGGACCATATAAAGAAATAAAATATGATTACACAAGTAAATTTCAAGCACAAACAAAGAAATTGATAAAAAAGACAACATATTTAACAGAATGGCAAAAGAAACAAAAAATAGAACATAATCCTGAAGCTCCAAAACTTAGATGTCAAATTAAGTTACATAAAAAAGAAATGCCATTAAGACCTATAGTATCATTTATAAATTCGCCAACATACAAAATATCAAAAGAAATAAGTTAAAGAATCAAAATGGCATATGAAAAAGAAGAAATCCACAGCATAGAAAATAGTAAAAAGGTAATAGAAAGATTAAAAGAAATTACCATAACAAATAAGACAAAATTAATGTCATTAGATATAAAAGATATGTACACCAACATACCAATAGCAAAAACAGTAGAAATAATAAAGAAAAACAAATTAAGTAATGTAGAATGGAAAAACGAAATAACAGAAGGATTAGAATTATGCCTAAGCCAGAACTACTTCAGATTTAATAACAAATTTTACATACAAGAAAATGGATTACCAATGGGATCACCGCTTTCACCATTAATGGCAGAGATATTCATGAATAGCTTTGAAATCAAAATTTTAAAAGATATAGATAAAGAAAGAAGAATTAAAAAATGGATCAGGTATGTAGATGACATACTAATAGTTTGGGAAGGTGAAGTAAATGAATTTAAAAAATTTACGGAACAACTAAATAACATAGAAAAAACAATAAAATTTCAAGAAGAAATTGGAGGATTAGAAATTAATTTCCTGGATATCAATATAAAAATTGAAGATAACAAACTCAAATTCGATATATATAGGAAAGAAACATACTCAGATTTAATAATTCCACAAGAATCATATCATCCAGTCAATTATAAAATGGCAGCATTAAATTCATTTTGTTATAGAGCTATAAATTATCTAGAAAATGAAGAACTCAAACAAAAAGAATTAAAGAAAATACAACAAATAGCAAAAAATAATAATTACAACCCTAAAATAATTAATAGAATAGTTAAGAAAATAGAGGAAAATAAAGAAATAGAAAATAACAAAAAAGAAAAAACAAATGAAGAAAAGAAATATAAAGGAGCAATAACATACATAGGATATCAAACAAAAATGTTACAAAAATGTTTCGAAAAATATGAAATACAGATAGGAATAAAGCAAACGAAAAATGTATTCGAATATACAAAAAATGATAAAACAGAAGAAATTCCATTAACAGAAAAAAGCGGCGTATACAAATTAAAATGTGGGGAATGTAATAAGATATATCTGGACGAAACTGGAAGAAAATTTAAAATTAAAATGAATGAACACGCAAAAGGAGAAGGGGTTAGAGTAACGAACTCGCTATATGCAAGACATTTCAACGAATCAGGCCATAAATTCATAAATCCCAATGAAAATATGGAAATAATCAAAATAGAAAACAATCAAAATAGAAAATTAATAGAAGAACTAGAAATACTTAAAGTTAAAAAAGAAGATAAAAATAAATTAATGAATATAAAAGTGGATTTTACAAATGAAGAAATATTTTATTATATATTAAACAATAAACAAAAATAAATTAAAATAATAAGAATAACACACTAAAAAATGACGAAATGTAAAAGGTTACAAAAAAAATAATTATAAGTCAAGAATGAAGAAATTAACGGGAGATTCTTAAAACAATTTGACGGACGTTAGAAAAATGCCTAACGGAAAAAGGTAGACAAAGATCCCGTGAAGAGCGGTAGCAGCTAGAACCAATAGGAGGGGCGATGACATAAGGGGAGGGGCCTAAAGTATAAAAGCCTACAACGTACAGTTGATAGACGTTGTTTAAGACCTGAAGATGTCAGTAATGACGAAAAGCTTAGTCGAACAATAAAAAATTATAGCAGTTAGCAAATTCATAAAAGAAATAGCAATTACCAAAAATACGAATGTGATGGCGACGCGAGTATTGTCAAGCCACGTGTGGGAGCTTAGCGACGACACACAGATGTAAAGAGTCTACAATAGCAAAACTCATACGGACGTTACATGAACAAAGGACCACGCATGGTGAAACAGCGGGGAACTTGTTTACCAGCCAGAGTATGGGCTGTGCAGGAGAGCTGCAGAACAGATGTGCCTTACCGAGAAAACTACCTCCGTCAGCGTGTGAACGAAACGAAGGAAGTCAGGAGACAATATTACAATTGGTCACACCTAAACTAAAAGACACATGGGTAACTGGACAGCAATTAGTAGGAACGAGATGAATGGAAATACAAGAACAATTGGATGATGGGCAAGCGTGGAATTCGGTCTTTCGTCTTACAGCGAGGGAGGAGCGAAACAGTAAGATCTAAGAGAAGGGATCCAGATGAGCCTATCACGAACGAGAGTTTGGCAAAGGAGGTTCTTTAGAAGACGTTACCAAGGAGACAAGGGTCAAGAGCGAATAAGGACGAAGCCAGGAGTCTAGCTAGAGACATAGGGAGGAGTCTTCGTGGAAAATGAAAACGAAAACCAATAAGGACGTAGATGGTGGGAAGGAGTGAACTGGATGCAGGAATAGTGGAAGGACTCGAGATATAAAAATACGTGTTGACGAAGAGCGAGGGAGTTAGTTCGTTGGGTTTTAGAGTTAGTTGTTGAAGCTGATATATACGTTTTTACCATAGTATAACTTTGCCTTATACATTTCGTCTAAGTATTATATTCGTCGGGAGTTTGTTTATTACGCCAGTACAAAATCGGAAGTTTTATTCTAAGTCTTAGTAACGATAAGAATCTTAGTTATGGAGTTTTCTCTATAGCAATTTTTGGTTAATCTCAATCAGACTTTGTATTATCTCAATATACTGACGAGTCGTAAAGTGCGGAGTAAAATGTTGATGGTGAATCGCAATATCGAATTGTATGTAACGAAGGGACTTAAAAGGGACTTAGATCAAATTCAAAGTTTGTATAATAACGAGTTGTGTAAAGACGCTCAAAAACTCTGACTGTGTGAATTAAGTAGAGACATTGTGCGTAATCGTGAAAGATAATTCGGAAATATGAACTAAATATCGCGATTGTGTAATAAATTATCGTACTATTTACGTCGATTAACTATTTCAAATATCGTAATGAAAAGGTTCATAAGTGAAATAATTGTGCCGACTAAATAAAGTACAAACAGTCAGTGCTTGTTAACAAAGTAGTAAATTTGCAATCACTCGCGAATAAGTCGTGAAATGAATAAATCAAATCCCAATGATCGTACTAACTGACTTATGTTACATATATAACTTCTAAACGAGTGCGAACTAAAAGAATGTTGACGCCGGAGTGCAAAATCTCAGCGATAGTGAATAGTGTAAATTTCAGACGACGATGAGAGTGTCCACCAAGTCATCAGCCATTCTGAGGAGCGAGGGAGAGAGGAAATCATCGTAGGCACACGCCGTAGTTGCGGATACTTACCTCAAGTAAAACATTTATGTATCACTTATGTTTAGTAGCCACTGTCCTGTTCCTCACAAAGAACACACCTCTGATCTAGTTAGAATTCATATTTAAATTCATTTAGAGTAAAGCTGAACGATATATTGCGAAAGGCAAAATATGAAATACGAATCCATTAATGAGATAAATTTTGTAATATGTAAAGAAGTCATGATTTAACTACTTATAATCAAGTTATAATATTGCGAAATAATGTTATATTCAAGTTCAGAAATTGATGACCATTTCAGAAAGTCTGAATAAATTATTCTTAATGCAGAATTTGGTGTACGAGTCGAATCATTTATAATCACCCTAGTTAATACCAATTACCTACGTAATTACACGTAGATACAAATGACACCCAGAGTGTGGAATAAATTAGTGATAAAGTAGTAATACTCTTAGTAAAGTCAAAGTTATCTGAATATTAATTAATGGTACTCATCACACTTAGTACACGTACACATTTAATCCAATGTGATATAAGCACTAACAGGCACAGTTGCATATGACGCCCATAGAGTGAGACTAATTAACCAATCTATTCGCAATAAAACAAATTAAAACTTATTTGCCTGATATTGCATTAATATCAAGTTTGCGTTGATATATATTATATCCATAGTTATCTATGACATCCCAACGAATGGTTCGAGCAACATAAGAGGTGATTACACTTTATTAATTTTATTACATTTATTATTTATTAACACATGCAATTATTCACATATTTACACATGGCTCCCAAACGCGGGGCATAAATAATTAACAACTATAAAAGATATTCGCACATGGCATCCCAAACTTGGGCTAGTTATATCTTAATTACAACTCAATCCTTAATTAAATTAAATTAATTAACAACTGTAACAAACACACTTGTATATGGCATGCCCAACGAGGGGCAGTATGCACAAGCATTAGTGTATAAAACACACTACTTGTAGTTGGTTTGTCATATTTTTTCTGATAATATAAAAATTATCTAATAATTAAACTTAACTAACTTAATAATACATTTTTTTAAACGGTAAGAGAGCTCTTCAACCCCGGGACCTTACTAGTGGTGTGATAATGTCTTTTAGCAATAAATTTTACAAATTTTCATAGGACCGGTAGTGTTGGCTACAGAGTTGAAGAACAACGGACAGACACATATGAAGCAACGTGTTACCACGTCTATGATGCATAGTTAAGCTCGGAGCACAGAACGGGCTTATCAGTATGGGCGCTCAGAGCACGTTACCCGAGATGCAGTGGTAGATGTTTTATCGACCTTCACAATGTGATAAGTTGCACTGTCCACAAAAATTGTACTGTTGAGATTCACATTTAGAAGAATCTGAGTTGAGACCATTTTTGGAACACTTCTTGATCTCCAGTCCGGAAAATCTCTTGATCTCCAGTCCGGAAAATCAGGACAGCATTATTAACGAATCCAGCTGCAGTTCCTCCGTGGTTCACAATCAAACTCCCTCCTCTTCCTGTAGGTGCACATAATGTTGCTTCTGTAGTTCTGTCAGTCCATCCTTTACTTACCTGATGGCCAGCATTTACCCATCTTTCGTCTAACCACACTACATTCATGAGTTTTGCTTTTTCAAAATGTTTTGGACGGATACACATTTACATGAAAAAACATCACGCCTTTCTGAAGGAAGTTTCCTCCGATGTGCTATTTTTTATTCAAGGTCAAGATAACCTTCAGAAGAGAAGAATAAGATCTTACGAAAAGTTTACTTTCCTTCAAAGTAACAAGGAGTTCTGATACAGTAGGGTATTCTTTTCTTCTCTAAACCAATAAATCTGTCTTCGTGTAGCATCTTGTTGAAAGTTGTCAGGATTTGTGACTGTAGTCCGTCGTAGCCTAGATTATCCAGGTGCGGTAATTGTAGGGGAAATTATCATTACAACAACAACAACGTGTCAAACTGAATGTTTACCGCTTTCGCAGTTCTATCTCGCACTCTTTCAAACGGAATAAGCTAAGCATTTTGCCTCTTCTTCACATAACTTTCTTACGGTAATATAATTTTCCTTAAAAAAGATGTGGAGAAAGATGTGTGCTAGATTTTTATTTAAATTATTTATTATTTTATTATACTTATTTAGGGAGATATCTAGCTACAGTGTACCGATTCTAGAGAACACCACAGAAATATAGTCTTTTATAGATCCCGGAAACCTTTTTGGGTTTTTTAAAATTCTTTTTTGTAATACGTTGATATACACTGCAAAGAGTATTTTATTCAATCATTACAATTTGTTTTCTTTATAATATTTACAATTCATATGAATTTTTCAGGGTGCGGTTTTTTTACTGCAATTTTTTACTGAAAGCTAAGTTTGGACATTTCCCCAAACCTTCAAATTTTTAAAAAGCATTGGAAATGAATTGATATTATCTTCACAAGATGGGTTTTCTCTTCTTGTCTTTAAGATTGGGACTTAGGCTCAGAGACTTGATCAGTCTAACTAAAAGAACGGCAAACATAAGTTATTTTCAAATGGTTAGTTGATTGTCATCAATATGAACGTTCTATTTTTTGAATTAACTGTTAAATGAAATAAAGGACTTATTGTTGGGCTTATGCAGTCAGTTTGACCAGGTAACAGTTTTTAAAACTCATCGTTGGGTTCTGTGAAAATGTACGCGTAACTGCTAATACCATAAACACTTCCTAGAATCATTATGAATTTCCTTGAACCATTGTTTCTCCAAGCAAATGTCATTCAGAGCAAGTGTCACCACTTCAGAACCTTGTAGTAGAGTAACCTTGTGTAGAACTAATGGAGTTGGCAACGCTGCGGTGTAAGTGGGAGTCACGTGGCAAAGTTCGCATTTGCTACTTATTCCCACTTCTAAAATCGTCTGCATCACGCAGTTCCCGGATGCATGTTCCGATTCTGCCAGCTTTATATTGGGTTGTGACTTTAGTGAACTGCAGTGTTCATATTCCCTTTGGCTAACTTCATTCCATAGTTTATGTAAACGAGTTTTTCTTGAGGAAATAACCAAATAAAAACTTCAATATTAAATTCGATACGTTTTGCAATGACTAGCTGCATACACAAAAATATGTATTTTCTGTGTATGAGTACCCTTTCATAAAACCATAAAACCACTAGATTGTTAACTCCTCAGTATATATTTTGCCACAGAATTATATAGCACCGATTTCTTATACCAGTATAGGGAGGATCCTGAAATACAACCTCTGAAAATACCAAAACACAATCCTGGTAAGCCAAGTGTCAAAGTATGACAACGTTGTTTCTGTGGCCTAATGACTAATTAAGTCGGGTCTAGGGTTTCCGATCCCAGTTGATGTAGCATCCAAATTTCTGACCAAGCAATTCTATCTCTTTGAGGGTCCCAATGGGCAAATGACTGATCTTACATCTTCTCGACGTTTTTGTGTGGACCAAGAGCAGGAACGTTTTTAATCTTCCCATCATAATTCAGATTTTTGTAATGTAATTTCTAGATAAATAAATTATAATTTACTCTTTTCTTGTACTGTAGCTTCAGTCGAAAGTCAAGAATTTCTTTGTCCCAGAACTCTCTCCACCTACCTGCCCATTACTCAACCTCTTACGGTTGTATTGTTAGTTGTATGGTTCCAGACTTATGGGATAAAGTTTCTTAGACAACACATGTCGAAACTATTTAAAACTAATTTAAATAAGATAGAAAGTTTAACTTCAAAACTTATTTGTAAAGGATACTTTGTATGCAAACATCAGGTTAAATTTGACTTTAAATCAAAATTCACCGTGCAATAATTTTGATTACCTGATTAATAATATTTTTTAAATCAAATTGAATTGTATTTAAATTAATTTAATCTATTTTAATTAAATTTTAAATTTTTCAAGTATTTGAAGAACATGTTTATAAAGATATATTTTATAATGACTGTTATATTATCTATTTAATGTCCCGCGTGTGGACGCCAAATATAATACTAATACGAGTTGTACCCGTTTACGCCCAGCGGTGAACGCCAAATATAATAATATACTACGCTTAGCGTTCTGGAGAGCTAAATATAAAGATATTTTATGCTGCTTATTTTATTAGCATAAGTTGATTGACATATTTTAATTTATTTGCATTTATTTTAATTATTTATGTCTCGCATGTTTTGTGGTGCCAAATATAACGATTTGAATTATACCACAAAGTTGCAGCGTCAAATAACTTTAACTTAGATTGCCCGACGTCGTGTGCGTCTTATATAATAATATAACTACTGTTTTGATATATCTCAGGGTAAAATTCAATAAAATGTATTCTTCATTACTCTCTATTAGTTAATTTATTAACTAAACATCATTATATCATATTTCCTGTTACACTTAATTCTTGCTATAAATATTAATAAATAGATACAATTAACAAATAGCACATTTAACAAAGTTAATACTTCTTCAATCTTTACGAATTTACTTATTACTATAATTCATTGTTTTTTTTATTAGTTTATAATTGATCAACTTAAGTTTAGTACAAAATTTATATATAAACGGATTCATTTAAATCAAACGATTGTGAAATCTGATATAGCTATTTTATGAATATTAGATTCTCTACGATTTCTCTAATGGTTCAATATGACCTTACTTAAGATCAAGTCTCTAAATTATTACTTTAAATTAATTTCTTTCGTGAGTTCTTTTAGTGAACAGACAGTGGGTGTAACATTTAATTAGTACATATAAAATTTACTTGAGGTTCGATTATCCAATTCTTGTAGAGGTCACCAGTGTAGAAAGCGATGCTCCTTAATCAGCACTGGAGTTTTTTGAAGATAAGTCATCTGATGGATCTCGAGTGGCATGCTTAAACTTCACAGTTGCACTTCACATATACGCGTATATAGCACTTTTCACAACGCGTGTTCGGATCGGCTTTATTTCGAGTCTAAATTATTATTGCGATAGCTTCAGTTATTCACTGACATTTTGTAACGGTGTCATTAAATCTACTCGTGATATTGTTAAAGACGTATATTACACTCGGTTTATGTTGTTAACCGATACACTTGTCGGTAAATTACTGATATTTGTTCAAGACTAATTATTGTACAACATTCTTAGCATTTGAGTACCGCCGTTATATCACGTATCACTACCGTTTACTATTATATGATCGCAAACTCGAACGCAAGGTTCGCAAATGTCATACAGTTCATATCATAGCGATATTTTTCTAAGTCGTTTTACGAACTCCGTAACACTTTCGTTCCGTCTCTTACTTCCGATACTCTCGAAAATTTAATAAAGACTCCTTCCTCGCGTCTCTGTCGCTTGCCTATATCAAACATGAGGATTTTCCCCACTAGACTTCTGGTTTTCGGCAATGCCGTTTCCTAATTGGTTCCTTTCTGTACAACCTACCCCAGAGACCACCTATTTTTTCCAAAGTAAGTTCTGATAGGCCTACCGCTTTCCCCCAAACTCCTCTCCTGGATACTTTACCCTTCGGTCAACGGCATTTCCGAATACTCTAGTAATAAATCTAGTTGTCGTATTTCTTATTCTTCACAAAGGACAACCCTTCGATTTCTCTTCCAACATCTGCCTGTCCAATTAGTTGCGCCTATGGTATTATCTTTTATTGTATAGAGGCTTTGCCAACTCTCTCCGTAAGTATTTCCTTTTTTTTTTGTCTGGTTCTCAACAAAACCCATCCTTTTAGTTCCTTCGTTCCTCGGGTACGATTTCTTTCCTGGTATCTGATTATTGTTTAGGCGTATCCTCTGTTTACGCGTCTCAGTCAAGGAACACCCTTCATTGTCTTCTGTCTGTTGTTGTCGTGTCGTGTAACCTTCCATCCTTTGTCCGGACGAAACATTTCTCATTTGATGAGTTTATTCACTCCCTCGTGCCTTTCATCGGATTGTAAACTATTAACCACTAGCGTCATTTCCAGAGATACCCATCACAATAACCTTGTCCATCTAACATGTGGCCACTCGTTACACTAGATTTATGGCGTGTCAATTAGGCTTGCGTAGGCGAAAGCGGATGCCTTCACCTTTTTTTTTGTTCGCCACCCCTACAACTAACTCATACATCACTTGCCACAACTTCCTAATGACATTTAACTTAACTAAAAGAAAATTTATTTGATTCTATATATATTTATATTTTTTATTTTATTTATTTATTTTTTTGAAATTAGATATTATATCGTCCCCAATTTGGGTCAATTTGGATTAATTCTATGAATCAAAAGGATCCCAAATTTGTGCCCTGTCGTTGAAATACAACCTTAATTAGATGCGCACAGCATTCCGTGCACAGGCTCAACTTTTCGTGAAAATAGTGTAGCATGTTTACAATACTATTGACCCACTGACAAAAAAAACTGGTGCCGTAAGTTTAAACGCCCTACGTCGTAACGGTCCCATCCCCATTGGTAACTAACTTTCACTTTCGCCCCCTTAAATGAATCCGTTTCTGTTTACTATTCTTATTGCTAACATTCCTCTATGATTACAAAGTTACATCTAGTCATATAATTTTAAATCTACATTTTATCTATGCTTCAATACGACTCTTTACATACATTCTCTTTTGTTGTTTATTCCTGCAAATGACTCAAATATACACAGAAAATTGTTAAACATTTCATTTAATAATAATAATTATAATCGTATTAATAATTAGTAGTTCTGAAAATTATCTATTCAGATGTACACATGTATGTCAAATACTACCTAACAATGTGGTATTAGATTGATACAAATATTTTGTTTTTTGAACCGGTAGTTATTTAAGAATATTAAGGAAACACTAATTAAACAACTTTTCTACCTAATCATGAACATACAATTTAATGCTTACATCTTAACAATAGGCTAATGTATCTACTTCATTCAGTTATATACTCTTCAAATTTAAGATTGCTACTAATGTTCTTTTCTATAAAAAATTTTTTTTTTTTTTTTTTTTTACTCTTAACAAACACTTCACTACAACCTTAAACTAAATATTTTGTGAGAATATACATATTTAATGTGTCATACTAGTAAACTTCATAAATGTTATACCACAAACAAAATTTTGGACATTTTAGTATAATCTATACATTTACCTTAACAAATAACTGCCAACTGTTTTACTAAAATTTGTTAACAGGATTTTACTACAAACTTTACAAATTTTATTATATAACATCTCATTTCTAAGACAATTGTTACCTCAAATTTCCATTTAACATCATATAGTTAGTAATATTTATCATAATACAAGACACATACTTTAGTTTGCTAAAAAAAAACTTCACTAATTGTTATTTCAGTGTTGTAAAATTTTACATCTAATTTTACACAATTCAACTGTCAATTACAAGTTATTTTAGACTTCAACTAAGTTTTCTGAATGATATTTCTTTAGTTGTCTAATATTGAAAACCCCACGTATTGCACTGCTGTTTACGTCCTCCTGTACTTGATACGTGGCGCTTCCCACTTTACGTGTGATGGTATAAGGACCTTCATACAACGCGCAAAATTTCGCAATTATATTTTGTGTGGCGTCAGAAAGTTTATGTGTCCGTATTAGGACCTGGTCCCCTACTTCAAATGTGGTGATTTTGTTCAATTTATTTATTCGAGCTGCTTGTCTCTCTCCCTTCTCTTTTATCCGTAACTGTAGTTTGCTTAGATCCACTCTGTCGGTATTTATCACTATGGGGTCAATGTTTCTCTCCCAATCTCTAGTTGGTTTTGTATTGAATTGTGCTTCATGTGGCGTTATCTCGATGGTGTCTTGATAGGTCTCATTTAGACATGCTTTTATGATTTTGATATACGTGGCCCATTTAGTGTGCCTTTCTCTCACAAATATCCTGAATAAGTTCCCTAGTTGTCGGTTCCAGCGTTCGGCTATGTTGGTACAGGGACTTCTTATAGCAGTGTATTTATGTTTTATGTTTAATTGTCCCAGACCTTGTGTCCATTTGCGCGATGTAAACTGTGTACCGTTATCTGTCAAAATACTATCTGGTTTCCCGTGGGTCGTTATGTATTGTTGTAGTCTTTTGAGCGTCACATTTGTAGTAGCTCTACGCAGTGTATATAATTCTACGTATTTAGTAAAATTATCGACAACAACTAATAAATATTTCACTCCACCACTGGATACAGGGAGTGGACCATAATAGTCCATGCTAATTAATTCCACTTTGCGTGATGGCAATATCGGTCGTGTTTCTCCGGTGATACTTCGATTCCCGCTGTCCTTGCACCTTTGACAAAGATCACAGCATTTTATGAATTGGCTGATAGTTCTGCACATGGTGTCCATAGTAAAGTGTTCCCTTATCAGCTGTTGTGTCTTTTTCGTCCCTGGGTGTCCGTACATCTGGTGAATTTCTTGGATCAATTCGACTCTAAATTCTTTTGGAATATATAGTTTCCACTGGTTTTTCCAACTGCGATATAATTTATTATTATTAATTTAAAATGCTGACTCATTTGGTCCTCATTTCCCTCCTTAATCTTGATTATAATTTGTTTTATCTTATCGTTTGCGAGTTGCATTTGATTTATATTTCGTAATTTAGCGGCAGTGTTCTTATTCATTTTTATTTCAATTGCATTTATATAATATTCATGTTTATCTTCGGCTAGTACATTCCTGTTGTTATCTTCCGGGTATCGGCTCAGTATGTCTGCGACTAAGTTCTCCTTCCCCTTGCAGTGTAGAATTTTGAAGTTGTATTCCTGAATGCTGAGTATCCACCTAGTAATCCGGGTATTATTTAAATGGCACTTTTGAATAAAGGTTAACGCTTTGTTATCTGTTATTATTGTTAGCGGTTGACCTAATATGTAGATACGGAACTTTTTTAAACATTGTACTATGGCAAGCAGTTCTTTTTCTGTAGTAAAGTAGTTTCTTTCGGCGTTCTTAAAGGTTCTACTTGTGTATGCGATGACGGCGATCTCCCCTTCCTGATCGATCTGATACAGCTGGCCCCCGTATGCATAATTACTTGCATCACATTGTAGGTAAAACCGTTTTCCTTGTATAGGAAACTTGAGCATAACGGTATCTATGAATAATTTCTTCACTCGCTGGAATTGTTCTTCCATGGCTGAGTCCCATTGGAATTTATTTCCTTTTTGTAACAGTCTTAATAATGGTTGTATAGAGGCCTTGCCAACTCTCTCCGTAAGTATTTCCTTTTTTTTTTTGTCTGGTTCTCAACAAAACCCATCCTTTTAGTTCCTTCGTTCCTCGGGTACGATTTCTTTCCTGGTATCTGATTATTGTTTAGGCGTATCCTCTGTTTACGCGTCTCAGTCAAGGAACACCCTTCATTGTCTTCTGTCTGTTGTTGTCGTGTCGTGTAACCTTCCATCCTTTGTCCGGACGAAACATTTCTCATTTGATGAGTTTATTCACTCCCTCGTGCCTTTCATCGGATTGTAAACTATTAACCACTAGCGTCATTTCCAGAGATACCCATCACAATAACCTTGTCCATCTAACATGTGGCCACTCGTTACACTAGATTTATGGCGTGTCAATTAGGCTTGCGTAGGCGAAAGCGGATGCCTTCACCTTTTTTTTTGTTCGCCACCCCTACAACTAACTCATACATCACTTGCCACAACGTCCTAGTGACATTTAACATTTAATGACTAAAAGAAAATTTATTTGATTCTATATATATTTATATTTTTTATTTTATTTATTTATTTTTTTGAAATTAGATATTATATCTTTCCAAATAAAATATTATATTCGCTCCGTTCATAGTATGTCACAAAGTTTTTTTTTTGTGTTCTGCTGATGAAACCCACAAATAGCTTCGAGTGGGAGAGGAGGGATAGTAATCCGACTGGACGAGCGAGGTCGTTACGTTCCTCGCGGGTTCACTTATTATTCTCCCTGAACGCGACCACGCGTCCAATACAAACTACAGACATCAAGATCAACACACGTAAATTATTGACGTCGGGAGTGAGAATCGATCCACTCACCAAGCCGCCCTTCTACCCTCTTCACTGCGAACTGAACCCTATAAAGTTTATTTATTTATATTAAATAGTAATGCCAATTTCCGTTTAGTGGAAGGCCGAAATCACATAGAGGGGAGATAGAATCGCGTTCCAAGGCTGGCAATTTACTTGGTTTCACATCGTGCATCCAAACGCTAACCAACTGAGACAGAATTTAGCGCAACTCACCTTCAGCCAATGCGAAAACGCAAATGTGTCTTCGGTCTGCTCGATGAAGTTAAATAAATGTCAGTTTGTAGCACATGTGATACCAATGCTCTTTAAACCAACTTAAAAAATTAACCAACTTTGTTATTTTTATAAAATTTAACTTTTACTAGAATTTGTGATAATGCTGCAAACTGTAAACACTTCTATATCGGAATAAATTTAATTTAATTAAAAACAGAAAGTTAGAATTTCTCAACAGATTTTTAATACAAATCTGATAAATGGAAAATTGATATGACTATCAAGGTGGCGTTCGGACAAATGACTAAGTTAAATTCGATGTCAAAATAAACAAACGCCAAAGAATTACACTAAACTACACGCGTTACACAGAAACACTACTACATCACGTAGTTCGCAATACATATGACAATTTAATTTATACCCAATCCAGCTGACAACGACGTAACTACCATTTTTATTTATGTTTTTGTTTTTTGCTTAAAATGTTTTGACGAGACTTGTTGATGTGTTGCAGTAAAAATTAGTACATATTTTTCATTTACAAAGGGTTGAAAATTCATATAATGATTGACCGAAGCGTCATCATCGTAATTGATGTTACGATAGAAGCACAGACTTAACAGCTCCCTGTAGACTAATGTTCGAAGTTTGAATTAGGGAAGTCATTTGACTTCCTCTACACAGTATATAAGCTTAATTATTCGCGGAAGTGCTAACTACGATAGTAAAATATCGGTATGGAGAACCATACATTACTTCCATGTTCTAAGATTTATATTTAAAATCATTTTCGAAATGAAATATTTTCATAGAAACTACTTCTTTCTTCAGCCTTAACCACAGTACTGTGGTAACTATCGTATACCACCTCACGTTAGCGCACTCGATTTTCACTGATGATGACAGTCGATAGTACTGCCGAAACGTTTGGTTTTGTAGAAAACGTTGGACCACGCGAAACAGCCCGAGAAGGAATTTTAACAACAAACTACTTCTTTGTTGCCGATAACGTATACACATGACATATAAATAAAAATTATCCCCTCCCCCTTTAACAATCAATTTCATTTATAGAAAATTACCCCCCCCCATTTATAGAAAGTTACCCCCACCTCTTCATTTATAGATATTTCATCTACGTTTCTACAGTGGATTATTATGATCTACTTTTCAGGATAGTTTATTTATCAAATTAAGTACTTTACCCTTGTTAAAACATAAAACGTTGCAGGTAAACTACCCCTTTCTCTTAACTGATCTTCACCACCAAAATCAATAGGCCTTGGTCCTCTACAATTCAGGGCTGTATGCACAAATTTATTCGATTCTGTTTGCATTTACGGCAGTTATCGTTAGTCATGAAAACATTTCTCTTGTTACAACATAAAATGTTGCAGGTAAACTATCCCTTTCCCTTAACCGATCTTAACCAAAATCAACAGGCCTTGGGTTCTCTACAATTTAGGCATGTATGCAAAAACTTATTTGATTATGTTTGAATTTACGGCAGTTATCGTTCGTCATATAAACAATTACTCTTGTTAAAACATTAAAGCTGGTTGGTAAACTACCCCATTCCCTTCACCGATCTTCACCAAAATCATTACGCCTTCAGCACTTTACAATTTAGGAACGTATGCAAAAAATTATTTGATTCTCTTTGAATTTACGGCAGTTATCTTTCGTCATAGAAAAAATTACCCTTGTTAAAACATAAAATGTTGCAGGTAAACTACCCCTTTCCCTTAACCGATCTTCACCAAAATCAACAGACCTTGAGTACTTAAAACGTCAGGAACGTATGTCAAAAATTATTTGATTCCCTTTGAATATGCGGCAGTTATCATTCATCATAAAAATAAAATTACCCTTTTAAAACATAAAACATTGCAGGTAAACTACCCCATTCCCTTAACCGATCTTCACCAAAACCAAAAGTTCTTGAGAACTCTACAATTCAGGGCTGTATACAAAACATTATTTGATTCTGTTTGAATTTGCGGCTGTTATCGTTTGCCATAGAAAATACCCTTGTTAAAACATAAAACATTGCAGGTAAACTACCCCTTTCCCTTAACCGATCTTCACCAAAACAATAGGTCTTGCAAACTCTACAAATAAGGGCTGTATCCAAAAAATTATTTGATCTGTTTGAATTTGCGGCTGTTATCGTTTGCCATAGAAAAACATTACCCTTGATTAAAAAAAACGTTGCTAGTAAACTACCCCTTTCCCTTAACCGATCTTCACCAAAAACAATAGGTCTTGAGTACTCTGCAAATAAGGGCTGTATGCAATAAATTATTTGATTCTGTTTGAATTTGCGGCTGTTATCGTTTGCCATAGAAAAAAATCTATAGACACACAGACACATAGACACACAGACACACACAGACAGACAGACACTTTTCGAAAAACGACTTTTTTCATGTTTTGAGTGTAGTACAATCAGAATCTGCAATAATCTCGAACACGATTTTTTTTGCCATCACCATACTTCCATTTCTTTAAGGAACATGGAAGTAAAAAGAAACAAACACATGCGGACATCTGTCTGAACTCTGTGTTCAGAAATTAAAAAAGCAAAGGTAGATAAAATAGGAAGATCGATAATTCACGAAACAGCAAAATACAAAAATAATTACAATTACAAAAATGGGAGTGAAAGGTAGAGGAATGAGAATAAGATCATTATTTTTCCTTTTGTCACCCTAAAGTAAGAATAGGAAAACTGGAATGTTTGTCTAACAGACGTATAAGTGTAGGTCTACATGGAGGTGTTTGCTATCTGATTTTTTTTAACATATGGATCTATCTACGCACAAAAAACGTACATATACGTATCCAAATAGGTATGGATCTTCTTTCCACAAAATACGTACAGTTCGTTAAAATTAGCCTAGTATAAGGAACGAACAATAAACGAAAAAATCCAATACAGTAGAACTCTATTTATCCGAACTCCAGTTATACGAATCGCCAATTATCCGAATCGATGATATCGGGAAATTAAAAAAAAGAAATTTATAAAAAAAGGTTTATTAAAACTCCAGTTGCCGTATTGACAAAAACATCGTAAGTGAATGAAATTCATATAAGACTGTGTTAGCTATGCATCATAGTTGACGTACTGATCAGTACAATGTTTCGTCGCGTACTGTGAAGGACGCACCCATCCCCCGCCAGGTCAATCACCTCTCCCACATTTACAGTTGATCAGTGTCTTGCTGTCTATCGTGTGTTCTGTTTATACAGCACAGTACTGTAGCATACCATAAGGATATTGATTTGAAGCCGATTCGTAGAAGTTATTGAAAACCGTAACATGAAAGAGAGCGTGGAATAAAATTAATGGAATTCCGTCAAAATAACAAATCCAGGAACAAAAAGAACAGGCAATTAACAAGAAGGAAGAGGAAAAAAGAGCAAAAAAATGTCGAAGAAAATGAATTTGTAGCAACTGAAGCCATCCAGGAAATCATTGTACAAATGTCTGGCTGTTCCTAGTGTGACGTGGAAGACTTAAACGAGTGGTTGCAGTGCGATTCACAGGGCCCTGGATATCAAATTTTGGACGATGGTGAAATTATCCAAAGTGTAAACGATTAATCTCAGCAGGTGGACGAAGACGATGACAACGTTGCTTCAGTTGACCGGAAAAGGAACCTACGGCGAGTGAGACTTTCCCTTGTTTTGACACTGCCTACAGTGGCTGGAACGGCAGCCTGAATGTGACCACGTGCTTGCGTCAAGCGTTTGCGGGGCCTGGTTGCACGCAAACGCGTTTCTACGTCAAAACAATTAACTTTGTTTGACATGTTCAACTAAAAAATTATAATTATGTGTATTATTTTTAATTTTTTTCTAATAAAAGTGAACTTTTTTCAAAACACGTGTGACCTGGTTTTTATTAAGATACTGTACTATGTAATAAGAGTAAACAAAAGTGATTTCTGAGCAATTTTTCGTTTTCTTTCATAACATAACCTTTTTCTTATGTTTGTTCCAATTATCCGAATTTCTACATATCTGAATTACGTCTGCGGCTCATTAGTTCGGATAAATGGAGTTCTACTCTAATTAAATTTTTTCTTTTCATGTGTAACGTAAAATTGATTTCTGATTGTTCATAGGAAGTCATTTTAAAAAGAAAAGAGCAAGCTGCTTCGAATAAAGCAACTCAAGGAAGCAGCAATAAATTACAAGAATATCGTAACTTGAGTGCAAGGCAGCAGGTTATCTCCTTATTCTAATTAATGTTATTAAAAATCTTCAATAAAACGGTTGGATCGGCTGAAGCATAACTTGGTTTCACAAAATCGGAATCAGTAGGAAATAACACTGGTAATTTCATTTTAAGAAGTGACAGACCGATAACCGTAAATTCCAGTGGTGTTGGAGATGTATTTGGAACTTGAATTTGTTGACGTGTTCGTATTACAATAACGTGTCTTGCATTCCTATGATACTTACCTACCACGTATTTTGTTAACAACACTGTAACGTGTCCTGGTACTACTCCAGTAACTCAAGAATTTTAAAAACGTACTTTCGTATGCAATACAATCGTTACAAATAAAAATCCATGCGCTCTTATGTAGAGCATAAGATTTTGTGTTTATCTAGGCAGTACTTCTATAAAGATTGTTTTTAGTAATGTACTTTCGCTATAAATTATTTCTTTAGTTAAATACACAAACCGTAGATGAATTATGCCCTCCCCCTCATTAGTGAATTGGAAGCAATTGCGATGTACTTTGACAGACCAACGAGCTAGTGCACAAATACAACAAACAAGCAGTTGAAACTAACTACATGTAGTAGGCTATACAGAGAGCAAGATAACCCGGCCGTACTAAGGGAACAAGACTCCAAACTGGACAAACCTTCAGCCAACTACGGAAACAAAAAGCCCTAAAGACCTATATCGAATAAATCTCCACCTCACATTTGCCAGCTCTGAGTTTTTAGGGGGGGGGACGTGACCTCCTATAGAAAAGTGATACTCTTAGGCTGTTCCACTAGCCACCATCGAGATCCTATCACAGGAAGCGTTGTACATCGGAACCACGAGAAGATTGTGTTACCTGCTTAGAATGGCCTGTTAGAATTCAGGCAGGTCATTAAAATCTTCTACCTCGTCTTATTTCCTCATCCATTCATCCGTTAGTGTCATATAATTTCCTTCCGTTTGCGCTACAAAGATTTCCATACCTAAAATCTCGGTCGGCGTTGGAGGCTACATCATTTGATCCTGGTAAAAATCTGTCCTTAATGCCAGCCGGACGTCGTCAAACAGGTAAATGGAAGTTGTTGGGTGTCTCTTCCGCATAGCACTGGCATAAAGATCATTTCAAGTGATAACTTCCTGCCACATATATTGACTCCCGGGTAACAATCTAAACTGCCATAGCCGGGTGAGGAATTTAGTCATCCAGTAATTTGTTATGAGCAAATTTATTCTTTCCGAAGTCTGATGTCGAGTAGGAAATACTGAGAGACTTCTTCGACTTCTTTTGTATCCTAGTGCCTTTTCCATTCTCCATCGACCTTTTTTTGCAGTCTTCTGTAAGTTTTTCCTCTGAACTGACATCTCCATAAATCTAATCTGTCAAAACTCCTCAGTCCCATCTTGTATTGATATTTCTGGTATCGCAACTGAAATTCCCAATCAATAAGTGGAATTCCTGCAATGATTAGCAGAGTTGCTGTAGTGTCCCAATAAGCTTAAACTGTTGGTAAAAGATACAAATCTAATGATATAAGCTACACAGAAAACATATTTTCACAATTAATAAAATTTAATATGTTTCTATAGCTTAATATATGATATAAACATGATAGATCAGTCCCAAATTAAATCTATAATAAAATAATATCTGCTGGTCAAATTCAAAACTAAAGGGGCCAATAAGTTTACTTGACTGAAGTATGAATACAATATGGCGACATAGGGAACTGAATACGGCTTATGAGAAGCCTAGCCATACCTCATGCATTTAGATAGAGAGAGTATTGTACCTGGAGCATTCATATAGAATAGAAGACCAGAACTCAAGCAGAATTTGAGCCAAATAAGAATTGAGCAGTTGAAGAGCGATCTATAGAAAGGCCTAAAACAGCATGAAAGACAGCGCATTATCTGATTTTAAACAGTTTAAAACAAGCCGTCCACAGCTCAACACTGACAAAACTGAAACAGATGGACAGTAACAGCATGTAGTAAACTAAGGGCAGCTCTACTACAATAGTTTGCTGTGTACTAAAATCTTGTATACTTGTCTTGTGTGCTAAAACAGAACAAAATAATTTACTACCATAAAAATTACCTTTTTACCTCTACAGAAAAAAAGCAAATTATGAACGACTAACACAAAAAACAGTATATATTTCAAACTGTAGATATCCATTTTATCTTGTTCACTGTTTTCATACCGTTATTCAAAGCAATGCAATTTGGTTTTTAATAACCTGGACATGCAAACAATGGACGATGTGTGTTTTGCAAAGAGAATATTGATTTAATTTATGTAATGCTGTAGTTTTGTCCTGGTCTGACCTGTGTCAATAGATTTCAGTATATGAATGTTTCCAGTTTTACCAACTCATTAAATTAAGTACAGGTTCGTTTTCACGTTCACGCGCGCGGAAACTTTCTCTCTTTCCTTCTTCTCTTCCTGTGCTATGTGGTATGTGAGTGATAGCGTTTATTTTAAGTTATTTAATGTGTTACGTTTATTTTATGTTCAGTTTTGTTAGTACATATTATCGAATGTACATTCGTCAGATTTTGTTCTACAATTCTTGGAAAGAATTATTGAGATTCTATTGTCGCACTACAGAATTTGCTAAATTTAATTGTCTAGTTGTAATTACTTCTTCTTCTTATTTTCCATGTCAAGGTATAGGCTTGCAGACTGTTCCGCCTCTACTGAAGCCATCTCTTCCGTGGTCTACCTACATCTCGTCTTCCTTGAGAATTGTATCTTATTACTTGTTTAGGTAGTCTCATATCTTCCATTCTCTCTATATGCTACCTCCGTTTTATTGTCCTTCCCTTATTTTGCTGGCCATAGAATATACATTTCACTGGGTTTTTATATCTTCATTTAGTATTTGATCTCTAAGGGTGCAACCTTTGGTTTTTCCCAAGAACTTCATTTCACTTGTGTGTATTCTGCGTTCATCATTTCTCGTCATCGTCAAAGTGTCACTTACTTTTTAAACAGCGGTTGGCATTACTTTATAGAATTTTATCTTGTCTTATTTGCAAGTGTTCTGTGTCTAGGACCACATTGTTGCGGTTGAACTTGCTATCCCCTTGCGTAGCTTGGAGTTAACGGCTGTTCACACTTTAAACCATAAGCTGGGTTTAATTGAATGTAAAATGATAAAAGTTGACTGTATAAAACGGTTTATTATAAAAAACAGATTAAATCATACTTATGCGATTCTGTAAATCCGCGCGTCCCCGTACGTTTGCATATCTATTAATTTAAGCTAATTAAAATTGAATTAATTAAATCGTTCACATATTGACGGCTGTATAGTGGAATTTGCGTAACACACGCGCGGAATAGGCTCTTGAATCCTGGAGCTCCGTGAGTTGACTGACAGATTGTAGGGGGGGGGGCGGACCGACCTTAGCTGGTCGGGCGATAAGACATGCAGTCGACGTCACAGGCGAATCATAGTTTGAACACATTTTAGGTCTGAACATACTGCCCGTCAAAAATCGAAGATCTCGATTTTTCCCGAGCTTGATGCAGTGAGCAGTTTACTCACCCATGACGTCAACAGCGGGTACATAAATTGGTTGTAACACATAATTAAATACAATACGTAAATTGAATAGAAAACATAATCGCATAAATCACATAAATTGAATACAATACATAGATTGAATAAAATACATGAATTGACTGCAATGCATAAATTGAATGGCATGCATGAATAGCATAAATCACATAAATGAAACACAATACATAAATTGAATAAAATACATAGATTGAATAAAATACATGAATTGCATAAATCACATAAATTGAATACAATACATAATTGAATAGAATACATAGATTGAATAAAATACATGAATTGACTGCAATGCATAAATTGAATAAAGTCCTCTGCACAAGGCAACATTACTGAGGACCAGAATAATAACACCCCTTCGCATAGAGTGAAACCCATACGAGTGACGACAATCCTTTTTCGTTGGACACAGGTAAAGCGCACAGCTTATGAATAGGTCGACGCAACACACCACGGCGTGTGCGGACGTCAACGACGCGCACCAACTGGTCGTCGCCCATGAAAACCTTAGTGACCACACCCAAACTCCAGTGTAATGGAGGGGCGTTATCCTCTATAATAATGACCACATCACCCTCCGCGTGGTTCCCCTTGGGTGTCTGCCATTTATTACGTTGCTGAAGCTGGTGCAGGTAGTCCTTGTACAAATTTCTGCAGCAATTGCCAGCGTCGCAGTTGGTTGCATGGAGTGGCTGCAAGGTCAGCGTCGGGGAGGGCTGTCAAGGCCGAGCCAATTAAGAAGTGTCCGGGTGTAAGGGGCTGCGGATCCCTAGCATCAGATGAGATGGCAAAAAGAGGATGGGAGTTCAAACACGCCTCAATTTGAGTAAGGATCGTGTATAATTCCTCAAAGTTAAGAATGGTGGCGCCAATGGTGCGGCCTAGATGATGCTTGACGCTTTTTACACCACTCTCCCAAAGGCCGACGAAGTGCGGTGAGGAGGGTGGAATGAAGGACCACTTGAAACCTTGGGCAAGAGAGATTGAGTGAATACTCGTTTTAAATTCCTCAGAGGTGAATAATTTATATAACTCGCGCAAAGCGGAACTCGTGGCCTTAAAATTAGTGCCGTTGTCAGACATCATCTCCCCGAGAATGCCGCGGCGGGCAATGAATCGTTTAAAGGCGGCAATAAATGCCTCAGTAGTCAGGTCAGACACCAATTCCAAATGAATCGCCTTCGTAGCAAGACAGACAAACAAGCATATGTATACATTTGAGGTAGTCTTGGATCGCTGCCCGCCATGAAGTATTACGATAGGGCCGCTGTAATCTACAGCAGACGAAGAAAAGGCCTTGGTCAATACCACTCTTGACGAAGGCAACTGACATAGTTGCTGCATTTGCTTGTGTGTTCTGAAGCGAAAGCATCTGATGCACTTACGAATGACAGAACTGACAACAATCTTGCCGTTGACGATCCAATACCTTTGACGAACAGAACTATGCGTTAACTGAACGCCCGCGTGAAGCAGCCTCGAATGCTCACCCTCTATTATTAATCTCGTGAGGTGGGCCTTTGGGTGCAGAATAATCTGATGCTTAGCATCGTAAGGCAAATCGGAATGTTGGAGACGACCTCCAACCCGAAGTAACCCCGAATCGTCGATGAATGGGTCAAGAGAGATAATTTTGCTAGATTTGGATAGATTGCCATTCTTCATCTCAATGATCTCCTTGTGAAAGTACGTCAATTGAGATTGGCGTATAAGGAAATGTAAAGTGTTGTTTAATTCCTCCCTGGACAATCGCAGGTCATGTCCCAAACCAGGTGAATTCGATCTCAGATTATAGATAAATCTGAAGCAATAGCTGATAACGAGTATCAATCTCTGAAGAGTGGAAAAGTCTTCACTTATATCGGTAGCGACGACGCTAGCCATACATTCAAGAATTGCCGATTGTTTTTGTTCACATCGGCACTCCCGCATGGTGGCTGCAATTGAAAGTTCCGCAATTTGTCTGGATGACAACCACGAGATAGAACATCGGCGGGGTTATCCTGGTACTTCACATGATGCCAGTCAGCGTTATTGGAACCCTGCTGGATTTCAGCCACACGATTGGCGACGAAGGTCTTCCACCTGGAGGACTCACCGTGTATCCACTGGAGGGCGACCATGGAGTCGAAGTTCAGATGGATCTAATGAGCATGTATGTTCAATGCACGAATAACCTTTTGAAGCAAACGGACAAGCAGAAGACAACCGCATAGGTCAAGTCTGGGCAGTGTAATTTGTTTTAGGGGGGCTACCCTGGATTTCGAACACAGTAAATTAGATGAGACATGCCTATTATCATATATAATTCTTGCGTATATGCAACAACCATAACCCTCACAGGAAGCATCCGCGAACCCGTGAATTTGAAATGATCTCATGTATGGGTTAGAATGCATGCAATGGTTCACATTAACCTTATTGACTAGATTTAGTTTACTATAAAATTCCCTCCATTTGGGGGGAAGAGAATCTGATAAGACCTCATCCCAATTCGTTTTTGCTTGCCAAAGCTGCTGCATGAAACATTTGTATAGAAAAACTACGGGACCAAGTAGACCCAACGGGTCATAAATGACCGCAATTACTGAAAGAACAGTTCTTTTGGTAAACGCCTCATGGCAAGGTTTGAGCGTTGTCTTATAAACAAACATATCGGTACCGTTGTTCCATAGTCGCCCTAAAGTTCTCACATTTTCAGCCTTGTTTAGGGGTATGGCAGTGCCGGCTTGGTTTATGATTTCTTGGCTGTTGGAAGACCATTTGTGCAAGGGAAACCCATATTGTCGAAGTAATTCGCTTACATCCGAGCTCAACCGTTTGAGCTCATCTATATAATCGCAGCCGGTAATTATATCATCGACGTAGAAGTCATTAGCAATAACTCGGCATGCCAAGGTAAACTGATTGAGGTTGTCATTCGCAACCTGGAATAGACACCTGGTAGCAAGAAATGAAGCGCTGGCTGTGCCATAAGTTACAGTCCTGAGCACGAAGTGTTTCAACTCCACGTCGGAGGAATCCCGCCAAAGTATTCTTTGGAGGTTGCAATCGCATGAATCGACCAAAATTTGTCTATACATCTTCTCGATGTCGAACGTCAAGCCATAGACGTGGGTCCTAAATCTGAGTATAATAGAAAAAATGTCCTGCTGTATTGTCGGCCCTACCAGTAGCGTATCATTAAGTGAACGGCCATTAGCGGATTTTGCGGACGCATCAAATACCACGCGGAGCTTTGTAGTCAGACTTGAGTTCTTGAAAACCGCGCGATGGGGTAAGTAGTACACCTTGGAGCGATGAACCAAATTGTCGCTGGGACTGAGTGGTGACATGTGCCCCAGCAGTTGGTACTCCTTGATGAACTTTGAATAGTCATGTCTCAACCCAGGATTCCTCATGAGTTTACGCTCAAGAGTCTGAAAACGCTATTGAGCATGGGCCACCGAATCGCCCAGAGTCACATCACCAGCCCTACGGAACAACCTAACATAAAATCTACCGTCACTATTTCTCAGCGTGTTATGCACAAAGTGTCCCTCACATGACTCGTCGGCAGCTGAGGGCAAATCAACAGGATACTCCTCGACCTGCCAGAATTTCTCAACCATAGAGGTGAGCCCTTTATTGTCATTTCTCGCTATAAATGACGAAGCACGATAAGGAGATTTAAATTTGAAAGAAAGATTTCCGGACACAATGTAACCCAGTCTAATTTCCTGAAGAATGGGGAAGTTCCCGTCCATGACAAATTTGCCGGGCTTAATCAAACTTAAGAAGAATGGGGCGCCCAGCAGAACGTCAATGCTCGAGGACGTGCTGAAGTTTGGGTCCGCTAGGAATATACCCTCGGGCAAATATGTAATTATTTCCATTCGTCAAAGAAACAGCTCTTCGGTACCCTTTACCAGCCTTTGACCCCCGTTGTAATTATTTTAAGTATTTTTTTTTGCAATTTAGATGTATTTTATGTAGTTTGCATTTGTCGGAAACTGTATTTCAACTACTGTACGCGCACCAGCTGTGCTACCGAGACCCCTGAAGAGCGGGGGGTCTACTGAATGATAGTGCGTACTTGTGTTGGTGGGGTATTACTCGTTCTGTAAACATTGTTCAGTGTTCAGTAGACTTATTTAGTTGTGATTTAGTGTGCGTATTAGATTGAGTGTTCATACATTATATGTCAGATTATTTATAAAATATTTTGTTAAAGTGTGTTTTCCCATTCGCTACAAAGAAATACCGTGTGAGAGACAGTCAAGTTACACCGAAACTATGATAAATGCATTTGAAATGTGTATTATTACAGTGATGCGTGCAGTGGAATAGCATACGTCACCACATTCCATGCTCGTTAGCAAAGATGCTGCTGCGACAGTACTTTTTTAACATTCTCAGCACTTGATGGAATTTTTAGTACAAAAATATTCAACACAAGGTAGACGTGATTTTGACTTGCATATTTTAAAATTCATTTAAATTATATCGTTTATACAGTTGCTTCAATGACTACCATCGTACACATCCTAAAGAGTATAAATTATTTTCGTATAATACATTGATTTTTAAAATTATTACTTATAATAAACAATAATAATATTAATGCTAGAAGTAAGGGTATTTGAAAGACAGCTCCATCTGGCAAAAGTCAATCCGGAAAAAGAGTTTGTTAGAATTAAAAGTAAATTTTACCCAGAAAACCAAAAGGTTTGATTTGTCCTTCAAAAATAGAAATACAAATACACATTTTTTATTGAGAATATTATTTTAGTTTGCACTCGAGAATTTATTTATTGTGTTTTGCTTGCACAAGGTAAACAAGTTATATGACAAATGAAATTAAATAATAAATAAAATAACATTCTTATTTAGACTAACGTTGCAAAAACGTGATATATGTCGTGAAATATAACTTTTCATTTTCATGTAGTCGAAAAAATCGGATCTAAGGTGATAATCGAATCTTCAGCATACACGAACTATTCTTGTTATTTATCTAACAATGTTGATTTTTGGTACACATCATGTCTAAGACGTCAGGACAAAGAAATAGGCCTATAAAGCGTCTATTGGGAATATACGAGGTACAATTTAAAAATTCCTGCACTTTTGAATTTTCCGCGCTAAAAAAAAATTTTGTCCGATTCGAAAACTGTTTCTAAATTCTTCGTATTGTTTAAATTAGCAGCCATCCTTACTATTTCTTTTATGAATTTGCTAACTGCTATAATTTTTTATTGTTCGACTAAGCTTTTCGTCATTACTGACATCTTCAGGTCTTAAACAACTTTTTGGTTGTTTCTAAATGCTGGTATACTTGCCAGTAACAATTGTCTAAGTAAGGTTGCAGCGACACTAAATGCATAGTTAAATTTCACACATAATTGAATAAGTTGTATTTTGGTACTCGGGGGATTTTCGTAACAATCTACGTGCAACATGTAATTCAAAAACTTGAATTAAATTTTATGTAAAGAATAAAGTAAATTATTGACGACAATAGGAAGTCAACATCAAGTTGGATTAAAGAAGTCCAAAAGGATTTAGAAAAAAATAATATACATGCAGAAGAAGCAATTGAAGAAGACGTTTTTCGGGCAAATGTGTTTAAATGGAGGGAGTCCAGGGTAGGAGAGAGAAAAAGGCAGGTTCAAAGTGGACTGAAGACATGAAGAAGAGACACAGTGAGAAGATTAAAGAATATTGGAAAAAAGGAAAGAACAAAGAGTAAAGAATTGAAATTGGCATGTGGTCCTTAGATGGCCGATACGAAAAAAAGTAAACTATTGCTACAGAGTGAAACCGTTTTAAAATACTTTTGCCGACTGAATTATCTATGAAGGAGCGGTTTACAAATAGTGCAAAAGATCAAAGCCAATTGTGAATTAGTTGAATATAGTGATAGGAAAATTAAGATTGTAATATTGTGTTTCAGCAAGATTCATACCTAGATGCAAGGTCAGTAAATAGTAATATTCGGACATTTTCTGTGAACGTGTTTGGTAGAAAACTATGGGATGGATAATTTGTGGAAATGGAGCGGTAACGAACGTAGTTTGTTCCACATTTGTAGACGGAAAACGTCGTAACGTGCCCATAAACGGCATATTCGTCACAGATATCACCACGGAATCTATCTCTAATAACAATAATTAAAAATAATGAAAGGACAACGTTTCACAACTGTTGTAGAGTAAAACACAAATTCCTGAGCGAGGTGACGTCTACCCTAAAAACTATATTCCAGAAATGTTTTAAAGAGCGAAGAATAAGTTTGGCGTAATTGTGTTACACCATTAGTCATTTTTGTGAATGGACAAATAAATATTGATTAATATTACCTGACCTTTTTGTTTAAATTCTGTGCAATACAATCAAATTTCTGAAGTTAAGAATATTATCATTTTCTTCTCTTTGTTTGTATGTTTGTACTGTAATTTCTAATTATTCACGTTTGTATACAACGGTAGCAAACTTACATCGTGAAAAAATTTAAATCAAATGTGATGTGTGCTGATTGTTTCTATTAGTGAACATTGTTATACTGAAACACTGTAGGTAACAAATGATAATATTATGTTCTTCAGATGAACGTTTCTTTGGAATGTGCTACTTACATTCAATATTTTCTATTTACTGTGATAATTTGAACCAAAAATGTTATTTTCGAGTAGTAAATGTTTTAGTACCCACATATATATCACCTAAGCATCGGTGGCAAAAAAATATACTAATTTATCACTGCTGTAATCCTTTTCCCTAAGATCGAATCAGTGCTAGAAAATATTTTCAAATTTCCCAGTTTAATTTACCCTGTTTTGTTTGAAGATTTCACACTTTTTAACTAAAATTTAAAATAAAATCATGATGATATTCTGAATAAAATATAACCAACTTTTAAGAGAACTAAAATGTGTGCAAAAGACAAATATAAATATAAATATTCTACATTATACAATTATTTCGGAAAAATCTTACAGTCATCGTAATCGAGTTACCTGATTTTGTTGGGAAAAAGTAAAAAGGTTAATCTATATTTTTTGGACCGATCCATTTTCAAAAAAAAAAATTAGTCACTTAATTAGTAAATATGTCCTTTTTACAGTTAAAATTTGCCCTTTCAAACGTTAAACTTGAATGTTCCTTATATTTTCTTATGTCTCTTACTTACCAAGTTCATTCGGAGTTCTGATGCACCTTTCGATTGTTTTCTCAATTTTTAGAGTGATAAGAGTACAGAAGCACTTTAAAGAGAGATACGAATTTCGGCCTACGCAGAAACCAATGATGGGAATTTTCAGTTTGCATGATACCTTAGGCAGACCCACATTTCGTGCGGATGAAAGTTCCTTTCTTTTATTACATTACACTTTCTGCGTCTATAATTTACGTAATCACTATTGTAGTGTGAACATAAAACTTTAGTTGCAATTTTTTATAAAATTCTCATAATCTAATGCGCTTAACTGTGTACGTCGTTAATTAACAATTTTTGTTGCAACTGTCATGCAATCTTTGTTCTTCTTCATAATTGTTCATTCAGTTCCTCCATGGTGGCCTGTACCCTCCGCATTCTATTTCAGCAGTGTCTCTGAAAAGCCTGTAACCGTTGCTTATAGTTTTTGCGGATGGATCATGATACAGAACCAAACAGAGACATACTCTACACAAACCTTTGTGGCATATTTATTTCTTCTTCTTCTTCTTCTTCTTCTTCTTCTTCTTCTTCTTCTTCTTCTTCTTCTTCTTCTTCTTCTTCTTCTTCTTCTTCTTCTTCTTCTTCTTCTTCTTCTTCTTCTTCGTGATTCTCTTTTACAGTCAAGCGTCGGATGCTTCTTCCGTCTTGAGTACAATGAGCCTAAAGATCACCAATTTCCTCATTATCAAAAAATCTAATTTATAATTATTTTATATTTAATTCTTTGATAGGCGTATATTAAACATATATTATTTGTTTAAACGTAAAAAATATTCGTACAATGTACTTATTATCAGACAACTTATAGAAAAGCGCAGAAAGTATATAAGAACGAATGTCATATAGCCTTCATTCGTATCGTCAAGGCCGCTGATTGCAAGGGTAGAAGTTAATTATGGGGAATCTAACGGAAAATGGATTACCTATAGCAGATTATAAGAGTAATTAAGAGTTTATATTTTAACACAATAATAGCTGTAAAAATCAGTTAAATAGGTGCTCAATCAAGGCTGTAGTTTATCATCCTGTCTTTAATTACTACTAACTTTCTTTGTTTAGCTTCGTATGAAAATCATGAAGTAACTTTAATGAGACAACCTGATGCGATACTGACAGATTTTAAGTGACGTATGTTTGATTGTATTACTGTTTGGATAATGAAAACGATTGTTGCAAGAGTCAGCTTCAAACAAAGTCAAGTTTGTCAGGATGCGAATATATGTTGCCAAAACTAAAGTGACAGTCTTCCGAAGGGTGGATCCAGTAAGAACAAGAACTGTAGTAAACGGGAAATCAATGAAGCAAGTCAGTCATATCAACTACCTAAGAAATGATATAAAAATACAAAAATGGTAATTAAAGATGAATCAGGTAAAAGGAAATTTATATAAGGGGATTTGGAAGTTGAAATCTAATTTCCTAGTGTTGCATACGGATTTCTTGCTTTTTAGTGACTATCCATGTTTTGCTACCATTCAGCAAGATTAGGGTAACCAAAGTCTTTTAAAGTTTCATTTTATTTTTTCCTAATTAAGTCATAATGAGTTAATTACTAAATAATTTATTTAAAAAGTCATTGTTCTTCTCGTAGTTGATATAAAATTCGTGAAGTAACCTTAACCTACACAAAGTATCTAAATCAAGAATATTTTCTTGTAAAGTCTACTATAACCTTCTCCACCGTATCTACATCTAGTCACTATGACTAATGCGCCAGATTTTATTGCCAAGAAATCCACTTGCTTGCAAAGATTGATGATGTCCTGTATATTGATATTCAATTTATATATTGAGACGTAACGGTGACAAAGCGCAAATCTATCATATCCCTTTCCTTTTGTAAACTTTTAGCCCAGATACGTTCTTTCACTCCTTAATCCCCATGTTTTGACTTCTATAGGCAGTAATGGTTTATCAACTTTATATCTCCAGCATATACAAGTGACACTGAAACGTTTGTACAAAGTGACGCTGTTTAAAGATCTCTCCACGTACATTGTCTCTTAGTTGTTAATTTTCCTATGAAAACAGATTCCTCAATTAGCCCACTGTCAGCCTTAGTTTTTACAAACAACAAACAGACGTTTTAAAAGATTATTATTTTTTGTTATATGGTCTTCTGTACAATTAAAAAAGATCAATCAATAAAGTTTTCTTTATTCTTCACATACTATATTTTTATTTCATAGCATTTTTTTGTATCATAAATTCCTGTCGAAATTCATGTGGTAACTGTCTCTTCACATTCAATTTCTTAATTATAATGAAAATTTGTTTAAGTTTTACTTCTTTTTCTTGTAACGTTCTCAAGGTATGTTGTATATCCTAGGGATTCCTCATTCTGTAAGCTCATCATAGCGTATTAAATTCATCATTCGTTATGCAAAGTATACATCCCTTTGTACAAAGGTGGTGGTCGTATTCTTTCATTTTAAAAACTAGTGGTCAGAATTCCTTACTAACATATACACAGAATACACACTGATATATCCCGCATTTATTGTGTCTATCTACTTCGTATTACGGTAGTATCTACTACGAAGTAGAATCTTCTTCGTCTATCTCCGGTAGTAATTACCCAACTGCATTGTATATCTTACCACCTTGTACTAAACACGTATAGTTGTCTTACTGCTGTTAGTAGTTACCTAAACACGTTTCTCATTAATAAATAGGTTTCCTTTTCTCGTGTCCATATTACGCTCTGTTCTTCATGCTTTAATTGTTCAGCCATTCTTTTTGCATTGCTTAATTGATTTTCAATTGTCCTGCTCATATTATCCCGTAGGCCTATATTTTGAACAATACTTTTATGAGTGTTGCCTACTAGTTATTCACGCCGTCATACGTACTTGTACATTTGCAGTTTTACGTCTACTACTTGCCTGCATTGCAAATATCGATGAAAGTTTAGAGGAAATTTTATTTTAATCACTAACCACGTGTTTGTTTGTGCCTGTTCATTAGCATGTTTTCTCTATTATAAAAACAATCAATTCCTTAAAAATATCCACAATTATGTGTTTTGTGAGCGCGCGCGTGTACAATCTTATACCAACGTTAATCTCAGCGCTAGCTCGAAATGATTAGTTGCGGCGGCTGTATGTGCACTTTGTTAATTACTGAAACGTCATTAATTACATTTGAATAGTACAAAGAAAAAACTATCAAAATCCATTTTTTAATGTTTTATTTTTAACGGTGCACATAATAAAGAAAGCTTGGTTTCCTACCATGTACTGTACTTGAGTTTTAGACAAAGCCATCGTAGCTCACAAATAGCTGTAGAAAATATCCCGTATAACAGAAGAGTAATCACTGTCTACTCATACAACAGAAGAGTGGTCATAGTCCAAGTTACAGTATAGTGGTAGCACTGCTTCCTTGTGAAATCACATGCTGTTTGTTCTGCTTCCATTCTGTCTGCGTTGTGTTACTGTGAAGTACATGCGTCGTGTTGTGTCGTGTATTGTATTGTGCAATATTGGTTCATTTTATATAAATTAAATTTTTAAAGTTTGTGCGGCATCTTCTAAAATTTAACTTGATAATATTTTAATTCCGTTATCCAAAAAGCGGAAATCACGGGGAACTGTGAAAGAGGTAGATAAACATTTCTTAAATGATTCATTTGATATTTGTGAAGACTGTGAATGTTGTAGATTTAAATGCTTCACTGTAGATTAGTTAACATTGAACAGAGACAAAGTACTGTTAGAAATTCTAATGAAATGAAGGACAGAAATGAGCAAAATCAATACTTATTTGGACTGCTGACTTCAAAGCCTGTGAGTAGTCGTAAATCTAGGTTACCTGAAAATAACACTAATTCTTGGATTTCGTTGTCCATGACGTGTCCGTTACTTAACTAAATACCACTATTACATTAACGACTCGGAACACTAGGTTTTTTATAAGTAAAAGCATAAAGTTTTACCTTACAGCCTGAACCGGTTTTCTCCTTTAAAAGGCTTCTTCAGAGGCTGCCGCTGGTAGCGCTGTCCGTCTTGTTGTGGGCGACGGAATCGAATTTCGAAAGATCGATGCTGTGTGTGTGGGGTGAGATATATTCGAATAATGCGTGCGATTTGAATTGTGTCTGTTCGTTTAGGATGTCGTTTCATTTGTTTTTGTGTGTTTGTATATTTCCAATTGTTCTAGAGTGTCTAGTTTTGAGCAATCTAAGCAGAGAATCTAACGGATATTCGCCAAGTATTCTGTATGATGTTAAAGTACGATCTGTATTGAAAGGAAAGATCTGTAAACAAAACATTGATTTTGGCATTTCTTAAGTGGAGTACATTTCTGTACACGTGTAGAATTACTACACTCTTTATAGTAACTCTTAAATTCCTTGTATTTATTATATTTGTTTATAGAAATACAATAATAATAGATTTCTTCTGTTAATGAATGCACATTAAAGTACAAACTAGTTGGATTCAGATTAACTTAACACCGAACTATTAATACATTCGTATTTTAATTATAGCCGAAATTTAGTCACACTAACGGATGAAAAAAGACGTATACAATGGCATTTTTCTATTTGCTCTTGAAGATTCACCAGTGAATCTCTATCCTCGTTACATCAGAGTCTTGCTGAAGCAGAAACAATTTACCTTACCAATATGCAAAATTAACAAAATTTTAAATTTTTAAATCCGTTCTTCGTAAATGAGAGCAAGATCTTCTTGCTTTCGATTATATTTTCTACTATACAATAACAAGATATATAAAATAAATACACGACCTGTATAGTCAGATAAGGGAATGCAAGTTTATATAACTCGTTCGTTAAAGCAATAACATGAAAACATTCAAGTTTCGGTTACAATTTCTGTTTAAAATGCCTTTTTTCTTACCAGCTTCACCACCTTACCGTTTGCTCCTCCAGCATCTCGAAGAATCAATACTCTTTAGTAGCACTGCGGTCAGATATTTCAGTTCCTCTCTTAATTTTGATCCTTTCTCACACCTCATTGGATTCGATTGAAATTTGTTGACAATCATTCTACAGCACAACGGTTTTGACTGTCTGACGATTTAACTCTCCTATGGTTAACAAAAGCTGACGCTTAAAAAAGCAACAGACACTCGAAGATTGGACTAAATATATAAGTTATATTACATTATATGCTACATGCTGTAAACTTTTGGTTTGAACGCCATAATGTTCTTAATCTTGAAGTTTGTATACTTCTACATAAGTTAGATACGCGTACATATTACTCTGAACTCCGTGCTTGGCAGTCATGCAAACTGTTACTTTACGGTATTAATTTGCAGCAGAATTAGCCTTCGATAATTTCAATTATTGGGTCGAAACTATTTTTGACCGCGTCAAATTCCCAATCAGTAAAGCTTTGACTGAACTAAACAAATTTAATCCCAGTGGTAAAAGAACACATACGTTGTTATAGCTACCATGAATAACACGGACCAACCGTTTGAATACAGCAATCTTTTTTTTTTACATTTTATATTAACTAATATCTTATAATTAAGGAATATAAACTGCTTTTAAAGTAGAAGTTATATAAATCAGAAAACAAAATATTATAACAGAAACTTTAATTAAAGCATGAACTGAAGTAGCGTATAGTGTTCTACTAACTATTCAAAATAATATAGTTAAATTCATTCAGTAGACTATTATTTGAATTATAATTAAGTAATTATAATAAAATTAAATGCAAAGAGAACTTAAGCTTTCAAACAGAACTTCAATTTAAAATAAAATGAAGCAACACTTAGAACTACAGTATTACAGAAAATCGAAAAAAAAGTAAAGGAAGATTAGGAAAAAGAACACAAAACGCATAGTAACTTAAAAAAAAAGAGTTACGACCTACTGATTTGTCATTAAAAGTCACTTATTTTGGTTTCTGAGTTGTATTTTTCGTGTGGACGGTGTCTTTGTAAATAACATAAACTATAGGCCTAGTCATATTGTTATAAGGCTTTCACGGCCGGTGTCAGTTGTATTAGAAATATCTACCGAGCTGTTTGGCCGTGATCCAGGGTTTACAAACAAACCAAATGTTTCAGCAGCACCACTGGCTGCCATCTTCAGTTGAATTCGATGTGAAGGCTGACCACAGTACTGTGGGCCTGACGTTTGACACCCCGCGTTCAAAGTCAATTTGACACCCCACGGCCTAGTCAATTTTACAAAAGACAAATTTCAACAACTTGAGTGCTCACCAGAAATCCAACTCTACGCCCGAGACTACAACATCTTGGCTCCGGGGGTGGAGGGTGGGGGTTCAACAACTGCTACTCTTTAGCTGGCTAACAGGACGTGAGTTAGAAAAGGCAGTGTGTACTACTTGAAACAAACCGTAACCGATCGTGCCAATGGGTGGACCAATTGATCTCGGAGGGTGAAGAGAAGGTGGCAGTACACTGCTCTAGATGTAGAGTAGTTTTTGGCGCCGTCAGGCAGTATGCCTACGGTGTCTAAGTATTTGATAGTGAAAACAAAAAAGGGGACTTTACAAAAGTGAGCCTCTTTTTTGATGGAGAAATCTGTAACTGCTTGTGCTGGATCGACTGCCACGGACATTAGAATAACGTTGGTGGTCTGTTTATCGATATGCAAATCGACCAGCAAGGAGCATGATTACTTATGTTAAAGAAAGTCGGAGAGATATAAATTAAAGTGAGTCACCACGCCACTCTTAATACCATAAAGGCAGTGGTGGTGTGCTGTGACTTACTAGATTGCAATGAAGACGAGATTGTAACTGAACTAGCGCAACGAGGAGTCACAGTATGCCGGAGGCTGACGGTGATTGGAGTTGACATTGACGGAAGGTTAGGCATTTCCTTCCGCCTCCCCATTCCTTCCGTGAGGACCTTTAATAACACAACACTCCCAGAGAAAATCCGAGCAGGAATCCGTCGGCTGAGCGTAAGACTTTTCATCTCTCACGCCATGTAATATTTTCAGTGTTTTCGTTTTAGGCACACGGCATCCAGATTAGTCCAAGTCAAAACATGCTTCTGTAGATTGTTTGCCCATGCCAATGACCTTTGCATCAAACCGATGAAATGCGTTAACTGAGGTGGCCAACACTCTTCCATGTCTCGCAACTGTCTTGTGTTTTAAGCAAAATGTAGCCGTTCAGTAAATAAATACTTTAAAGAAAATCGGTTGCCTCGAAGCTAAAAGAGTTGTTTCTCTGACGAACTGGGTAAAAGTTAGCTATGTACAGGCTGTTAAGTCTATTTTAGCTCTGACGTCGTCTCATGGAGATTATGCCGGCAGTTAACGTCCTCTGTTGAGCGATACTTACTAGAAATTAATATAGAAAAAAGATAAACTATCAAACAATTACTAGAAATGTATACGGAATTGCAATCAAGTACAGCGGTATCCAGCGTAAGTGCAGAGAATAACAGCTGGTCTGCTGCAAGTCTTTCGATCCGCCCGCCGAGAAGGCCGGAATGATACATTGAAGCCTCCAGTGGTGGCGAGATGGTGTGAGGACCATTACCCCGCCGTCCGTTGCCCTTCATCCCAAAAGCATCAGGCAGGATTTCTAAAAATAAGAGCGGGGACAACAAATATCTTCTAAGACCAGTCGGTGAGCTCCCAATCAAAGTTCAGCTCCGCTGCTTGTGTCAGTGATCTCACAGACCTCGGTGACCTGGCAGAGTTCGGTAATCTTAAAAAGAAGAAGAAGAAAAGGTTGGCCAAAGGGGAATTCAACGAAGTATACACGGTCTACTGCTATGTATGCAAACTTTTTTCCCGAACACCCTCACAGTTTACTCATGGTGGTTATTGTGATTGGAAAAATGCTGGTGCACGTCTGGTTGAACACGAAACTTCTAAAAACCCACCTGAATTCTGTAATTGATTTTGCAGGACGCTCTAAAGAAGTGGGGCGTATTGATCAAGAACTCACACGACAAGCAGAAGATGTAGCAAAATATTGGCGTGAAGTTCTCAGGAGATTGTTAAGTGTGATAATTTTTATCGGTGAAAGAGGTCTAGCATTTAGAGGTGAAAATCAGACATTTGGATCACCGAGAAACGGTAACTACCTGGGACTACTGGAGCTTATAGCAGAGTATGACGACTTTTTAAGCAATCACATAAAAAACTAAGGGAACCGTGGAAGTGGTCACACAAACTACCTATCATCGTCGATTTGCGAGGAAGTTGTGCAACTAATTGGCAAACGAGTTTTCAATGAAGTTATCTCTCGAATCAAGCACTCAAAGTACTATTGCATATCATTAGACTCAACTCCAGACGAAGGTCACGTTGATCAGCTTACTTTGATTTTCAGATATTTAGAGGAACACATCCCTGTTGAAAGATTTGTAACATTCATGCCTAACCAGAGCCACAAAGCTAAAGATATGTTTCAAAGCTTGAGCAAGTTTTTGAAAGAGAATGACATAGACATTAAGAACTGCTGTGGTCAGGCTTATGATAACGCTTCTTCAATGAGCGGAAAGTACAATGGCCTTCAAGCGTTGTACTGGCAGAAAATAATTTAGCAGTATGGGTACCTTGCGCTGGGCACTCACTCAATCTTGTAGTGCAGGCTGCTGCCGAGTGCTGTCTGAGTGCTGCAAGCTTTTTTGACTTTTTCGAAGACCTTTATGTATATTTTACGGCCTCAACTGACATATATGAATTTCTGACCAATTGCTTGAAAAAAGCAGAAACTGACAAACCCATTCTCGTGCCAAAAAGGACAACAACAACAACACGTTGGTCATGCCGAGCAGATGCTACAAAAGCCCTCTTTCGAGTCTATAAAGAAATAAAAAATGCATTTTTTGAAATTTCAGAGGACAAAGAAGATTCAGGAAAATCATGTGTTACTGCTCTAAGTTTGCATAACAAAATGTCAAAGATGGAAACGGGGCTCTACATAGTATTTTGGGATGATATCTTGGGACAAGTAAACAAAACTAGGGAAACTCTGCAGAACCCTAGATTGGACGTTAACACAGCCGCCTCAGCACTGACATCGCTAACAAGCTTCATAGGAACAAAACGGAATAGCTTTGAAGAATATGAGGTGAAAGCTGCTGAGTTAGCTGATTGCACTGAGTATGAGAGTGAAACACGGCGAACCGCAAAATAAACGTGCGTTTAGCACCTCTTGACAGCAGAAGTTAAGCTGACCCCATCAGAAAAATTTCGAACCCAGAGTTTCCTTCCTGTCATAGGTCAATTTGAATCTTCATTGCGGCAGAGGCTTGAGGCATACAATCTAGTTGATACCCGTTTTGTGTTTCTCAACAAGTTGGATACACTTACTAATGAAGAGATAATTGTAGCAGCTCAAAACTTAGTAGAAACATAGTCAATGACTATGACGTAGACACGTATGACTATGACGTATGTGTATGACGTAGTATGACGTATGACTGTGACGTAGTAGTCTAGTCAATGACTTAGACGATCAATTGAGAAATGAACTGATTCAGTTCAAGGCTTTTTACAATGAGTTTCAAAAAGATGATGAGGAAAATGAAAAATCAGGAGAGGTGGATGTATAAACTCCTCCTAGAAAGAAACGTCAAAGATTGTTTTCCTAATATCGAGGTCGCTCTAAAGAATGTACCTGTCACTTATGGTCACTGACTGCAGTGGAGAAAGGTCATTTTCAAAATTTAAGTTGATCAAAAACAGGCTTCGAACCTCCATGTTAGAAGACAGGCACAACGTTTTGGCTTTGCTCAGCATTGAAAGTGATATTTTAAGACAACTAAGTTATGAAGATATTATAAGTAGCTTCATTAGTATGAAGTGTAGGCGCATACCAATTAGCCACTAAGCCATTTCCAAGTTAAGTTATATGTAGTAACTACAGTTTAGTAGTAAATTGTACACACAGTATTTTCATACATATTAGTGTCATAGTATTGTATAGTACTGTAATATTACTCTACTCACTACTGTAGTAATGTAACTTACTGTAGTATTGTATAGTATCGTCTTTTAACACACTGCTAATAAATTCATTTCACACCCAAACTTTGTGTTCTTTTTTTAATATAGTTGTTCATAGCAATGTTAATAAATCGTGTTGAATATCTTAATGATTTTCAATTCTTTTCATTTTTATGTCATCAATTCATTAACTTGTAAATACTGTACAGGAACATTTTCTACAATTTAATAATAAACTTTAAATGTTTATGTTTAGGTTTTTAGTTAGAAAATTGCTCTAAAATGCGATTTTTTCAGGTTAATTTTCAAAAAATTTCCGGACTCCCCGTTTTACTGGGGGGTATTCCATAACCCCCAGACCCCCGTTAGGGCCCGCACCACAGGTTCAGCCTAGGGGTCTACAGATCCTAAATACGGCCCTGCACCCACTGTACGCCATGCATTGGCCGGGGGTCACGCCACATAAAAGTATGTCTTCTTGGTCGTGACAGTAGGATTTATTGGTGAGCTGTTAAACAGTGAGCATTTCTCAGGGTTGTAGTATTATGTAGATAATGGCAATCTACACAATCACTAAGACTCTTTACTAACATTTGACCCCCATAGAATAAAAGTATTATTCCAAAACAAAGCAGAAATACAAGTTAAGCTTTTAGTGAACAAATATTAGAAGATAGTTGGATAACTGTCGGTATAATAGGCCTCAGCATCCAGTGGTCTCAATGCTTGGCTACGTATATAGAAAGCGTGTGTTATGTCCGTTCATGTCGGATGCCTAATATCGCAGTCTTTTTACTATCTTCAGCTTCAACTGCGCATGCCTAATAACTTATTAGTAATAAGTATCTCGATAACAAACGTCGGGTAATTATGGACGGTTAGAGTTTAATAATGACTATCCTACTCCTGGTATGCCGAAAAACGTGTGTACTTCGTAAGCTATTTCGGTGATACCGTTTGTAAACAAGAATACTGCAGTAATGAACCACAGGAAAAAGAAAGAAATGTAATAATTAATGTGGACGTACTAACGACAGAGAGATGGCGAGGTGGAAAGATAGTGGTTACAGCCGGCTCGTCTCTTCCTACACCGTTACCTGCTGATAGTACTAAAACTCTATACTATAAACACAAGAAACATTAATTAAAGAATTATTACAATTTCTTTTAAGCCTATTTATTGACTACGATTAACTACGATTTGAAAGATGTTTGATTTTGGTTACAGACGTCACCAACTATAGACTTAAGTGACATTGTCAACTTTCGAAACGAAACGTGTAATGTATGGGTGAACAACAAAAGAAATTAACGACAGAACCAATTAGTGCAAAATGAATTAAAATTCGCTAATGAAGTAACATTTTATAAATATCGCGATTTAATTTACTTTACGTTGAAGACTTTGGTATCGTGAAACTTGCAAATTGTTATTTTATATAATGTGAATCGTGGCTTCCCTGTCTCAGCAAGTGACTTCAACTGATATTTGGCCCTGAGACTGGAATGTAACTCGTAAAATCAAATTGTATAAATGCAGTGCCACTCCCTCTGGGTCGTAAAACTAAGAGATTTATGGTTACCAATTTTTACTCGAAGAAATTTATTTCATTCGTTTTATGTGAACAGTGTGTGCACGGCCACAGAATACGTCAGTCGCTCTCATTTCTTGTTACACTTCTACCCTACTTCCACAGTACACTGTTCTTTACCTTTTTCATTGTCACGTACAAATAAATAGTTTTCTCTCGCGTTACTCTTCACGATTTATAACTATAATGGAAGGGTTATTTCATTTCAATATGTCGGATGTGGGATATTTGAATAATACCGCCTTCACCAAATTTATGAATACATTTTTCCTTCCACTCCTTCTTTTAGTCTACATATATAATAACATATTAATAAATGGAGTTTCAGCTTTATAGTATTATTACACTTTCATGTTTTCTAAAATACACGGAAGTTAGGCTTTACTGTAGTATAAACAAACAGTACAGTATTTAAAATTTTCACAATTAAAATTTTTCGTAATAAGTTCCAGCAGGGAGTAGTGGCCGTTGAGTGGTCAGTCGATAGTGTTGGTTCGCTACTCGACGGGTCTTCTTTTCAATCCCGACAAAATAGTACGGCTATCTGACTTCTGTACGGTCACCTCCTTGCAGTAGTTTGGCAAACCAGCGAGTGGTGTACTTGCTTCTAATACGTCTCTGTTTAGCAGTCCGGAGTCGGCATTAAACTGTAGGTCTGACACATGTGAGAAAACGTGCTCACTCACACATACACGTCAAACCTGAATGGTTAACACGGAAGAAAGTATTCAACTCGGTTTAATATCAGGCTGATGTCTATATTTGCCTTATGGTCCATTCTTCTCCATATTTTTCCTTTCTCCTATACACATTGGTTTAATTATAAAATTCATATAATACAGTGGTATACACTTTTCCTTCGCGTGATCTAAATAATGAAATGAAAAAACACAAGAGAATATTTTTCGAATAAATTTAAATTCCTGTATTCCTGAATTCATCATATACTTTATATAAATTATTGATGATGAGTGGCGATTAGAAATCCATCATATTGAAGCTTACATGTGTGGCGCAATGAATAGTGAAAATATTATTTGGCTTGTATTATATAGTGGTGCCAATTTTTATGGAGCGGGAAATCGAAATCATGCATTGATGAGACGACAGCAAGCCTGGTAATTACAGGCCGCTTAAAGCCAAACTGTTACCACTTGAAACAGAAACTACCAAATCCTCTTCTCTGAAAAGTCAAACATTAATGTGACTTCTGGGTGCATGTGTATGTCAAAAGTATGAAATACTGTTACGACGGTCACAGCGATCGTCGTAGTGTACAGCGAAAACAATACTAGACACTATGAAGTCGCTAATATACCAACTGTAATTAGTCATAAACAATGAAAAATCAAAAAGGCACTTTTATACAGTAATTCAAGTTAATTTGTCTAACAATTATTACAGTACCTTATTACAGTACCACCAGTAATTAACACAATAATCCCTTTACAGTAATCCGCAAAAGTCGCTTGACCCGTGCTATACAAATCGCTATCTTGTAACGTAACACTACCGGTTACAGCCAGTTGTGTGGTAAAAAATACATTTATATCAGTAGTATACTCTGATGTAGATTATTAATACTAATTTTAGTAATGTTAGTAAGTAGACATACAGATGAGAATTGTACCAAGTATTTGTTATATAAGGAAGAGGTGTGTACTAGCGAGGCGACACGTAGGCGCCGAGCAAGTGTAAAATTGTATTGTATGTGCAACTTTCTAAGTCGTAAAGATATAAAACGCTTTGTTTGCACAAAACAGCAAAAAGTATGAAGTACCGTTAGAAAGAGGGTGTTTTCGGCCTTCAAAATACAAAGAGTGATACGTCACAACAGGGGTGGTTTTAGAAAGCAAATTTCTCTTTTTAACGAGGTAACGTTCTGGCGGAAAGAAGTGCGCGTCTATAAGAGTTCTCCAATCAGGAATAGCGTCACCTCTGCGCGCGAAGTTATTTCGAGTGTTAATTGGATAATTTCAAACTTACCGGCAACACGTTTGAATTTTGGCCAATGATAGTAATCTTAAGAGTAGCGGCAGTATGGGAAGTCTATCTGAAACTATAGAAGTAACTCGTGAAGGAACTTAGAGAGAATCGAGAGAATCGGCAGTCAGTTACCAGTAAGCAAGCAGTCAGTCCGTGAAAGTTTGTTAGTGGCAGTTTTTTGCTAGTTGTTGTTAGAGAGAGTTAGAAGTTATGTCTTAAACAATCATTAAGCAATCTAAGACAGTCTGTAACGTATTCATTTCAGTCAATCAGTACTCGGTCATTAGACAAACCAGTTAGTTATCGTCATGAAGAAGTAAAGTAAGTAGTTAGGAGGAAGTGATGAAAAGAACAAGCAGTCATTAATAAGTCAAGCAGTATTATTTATCCTGTGCGCGGCCGTATGAGAAAGTTAAAGTTTCGGAGGGGGTGGAGATGAATGGTTATCGCGATAGTGTGTGAATAAAAGCAGAGTAAGATCAATTGTGTTGTGAGGTGTAAAGTGTGGAACGAGCAGGACGGAGAAATGGATAATCAAAATCAAGTAATCGTATCAAATTAAAATGTTCTAATCAAATAATTTCATGTAGTATAATTGTCTACCTAAGTTTAACCCGTTTCAGTCTAAAAGAACCCATGAAGTGTTCAGATGCTGAAGCGTATTTTATATCTTACGACATAGAATCAGAGTACAAAGTTTAAATATTTAATAAATCGGAACAATAGTTTGATATTTATGATATGTTAGATCTTAAGTCATGACGTTGATCAAAGTTAATTTATGATGAGAATGAAGGAGATTTCTAGTTCCAAGAGTAAATTAGCCATGTTATAAATAATATTCAATGTGTTAATTAATCTCTTATAAGTTATAAATAATATTCAATGTGTTAATTAATCTCTTATAAATTATAAATAATATTCAATGTGTTAATTAATCTCATAAATTATAGAGAATAGTCAACGGACTAATTAAGCTCTCATAAATGATAGATGATATTCAATGTGTAAATTAAGTCCTTATCAATGATAAATGATATTCAATGTATTCATGAATCTCTTGTGACAATTAGAAAGAGATAAAGAATTTTAATATCAATTGAGAAGTTATTTAATCTGTCAATTTGTAATGATAATGATGTTATATGTTATATTATTTAAATGTATATAAGTGGTAAATATAGTATTGTTTATTTAGCATCTGAACATAAGAGTTGTTATTAACAACAAACCCTGAGATTCCTAATTATCTCTGGCGCCCAGCAATTTATATTTAATAATTATAACATAAATTTAAATAATTGTATATTTGGCGTACGAACCGCCAAATATAGCTTTTAATGAACCGCGCCAAGCGAGAAGTTATATTCGGCGCACCAAAACGTGGAGCTTTGCAGTTAAGTAATAATCTGTAATTGAAATACTAAGCCGGCCACTGTTAGTATATATATCCCGCAGAGGTTTCAGAATAATTTTCAATATTCCTGGCGGCATGACGACGTAATTTGTGTAGTTACAAGAGCTCGAACAGTCAGGAGGCTACGTCAGTTTGCAAATCCTCGACACATACGCTACACGCGCTGAGCTAGCCGATAAACGTGCAGAATGACGTTTTTTTTGTTCTTCCGTTTCCAGTATTAGTGCTTTCTGTCGTCTTTATGGTTCTTCCGCCTCCTGTCTGCGTTAAATAAATGATGTATTTAATCTAACAGAGGTTATCGATTTTTTGTAAACCTCTAAAAATTACGTATTACTTACGTAATAAAAAGTACTTTTGCACTATAATTGGCAAAAACGTTTACTAATGTCTACTAACACACTAGAAATGTAGTAAACATATACACCAAATTTATATAAATTAATATTTAAACTGTTATTTAACAATACTTGAAAGCAAAGTTTGCGTTTGCTTGTTCAGTCACTTCCTCCTAGGACCACAACGGGTGGCACATCGTCGAGGTAGGGAGAGTAACATACTCCGCATACTTTACTTTCTTATTATGTAAACAATAAATTAAATCACACGTGCACGTGGCAATTACATTAAATCACGAGGTATGGGTGGGTGGTCACGGCCGCGCGCAAATACGCACACAACAGTTTGTAGATTCAGTTGTACGGTTTTATAATAATTGAAACGCCTGGTTGTTATTATATAGATCAATTATTAACAATCACGACAATAATACAATACAATTAAGCCAGTGAAACAGTACTAAAGCAAAGCTGAATGTTTAAACGTATGCGTAATTAAGCATTGAGCTCAATTTACATTAGCTCAGTTAAAATTCCAAGCCATTCTCTTGAATTATCTCTCCTAGATAATTAAATTTTCGAACCCTCTCTATTCGACCAATATCTGTTACCAGGAATTTTGGCGCGTTTTTAATGTTTGTGAGAAATTTGTTTTTTCTGCAGAAATTCTTAAGCCTGTTCTACTGGCTATGTTCTCTAAAAAATTAACTTGTGTTACTGCAGATGTAAGGTGTTCAGAAAGTATAGCAAAGTCATACAGTTGTCTTTTATATTAGTAAACATTTTTATTGAGCGTGAACAATTTTTATTTGATTTGTTGTAAGAGACTATCTTCTTGACTACAAACTGTTTAATTGTGATAATTAAAGCTGGTGATTAGTGACGTAATTGGTGTCTTGTATTTTGTTTTCCACTGTACCATACGACGATTAGTTAGACCGTCGTAACAATATAAATAAAAGCAAGAACACAACATTTATAAGTTACATGTATATATCTCGTTTATTCAATTTTTATTACATGATTGAGTATTAAGTCTCAGTAATAAATGAGAGGTAATTATTGTACACGCGTGGAAAATTTTTGTGAAAATGTAAGAGAAAGTTCAACATATATTAACAAACTATAGCATTTCAGAAAAAAATCGGATATGTTATATGTGCTTCATCCTAAAACATATCAGGGCTGCCGTATCTTCTCTTTATGGCCTCTGAATGCTAACCTTGAAACTGCCAATGTCAGAGTAACATCTACAACTCGATGCAATACTTTGGCCCTTTATTAGTTTCATTTCGTAGCTCATAAGGAATAACGAGGCAGGCCTGTTCAGTGGCGTCGGTGCATTCTTAACTAGAATCACCACTCTATTGTGCAGTTAACCAAATAATGTAGCCTATGTTCTAAAAGTATAACATTAGGTACTGGTAAAATAACAGTAAAAACACATGTACTGTATTTGTTTTTGATATTAAATACATACGGGGAAATTTGGTTTAATTCAGTGGTTTATACCCGTTTTTAAAAAACTTAAAGAAAATGTTTGCAGCCCCCCCCCCCAATTGGGTCCTGCGGGCCCGGATGTTACGGCACTGTTCCTATAAATGTTGCTACATCGTTCACGTTTTCATGGATAGCGTCTAAGAGGCCATGAAGTCTCTTACAAGTTGTCGTAAGCGACAAGGGCAGGACAATAAATAAACAAGCAATATTATTAATTCAGTGCAGTTTGACGAAAATAAGTACAGTTTCTTTCAGTAAAGGCTGGAATTTGCACTGAACAAAATATCTGTTACCATAATGTCCGTGGGTATTATTTGAGTAACCCAAAATTACGGTGGATGTACAATGCACGGATTCAATTTCATACTTACGTAATGTAAACGTGCAATCGAATCGTGTAAACGTGTGAACTCTACTCGAAGTAGACGAAGAAAACCCGAACAAGTGTCCTGGACATTTGCACACACACACACACACACACACACACACACTTAAAAATGACTAAAAATTCAATTCAGTACTCTTTGAGTCGTTACACAGAGAGAGAGAGAGAGAGAGAGAGAGAGAGAGAGAGAGAGAGAGAGAGAGAGAGACAGACAGACAGACAGACAGACAGACAGACAGACAGACAGAAACAGATAGAGAGACAACAGAGGGGGAGAGAGAGAATTTGTTTTGTTTGTGTGTGTGTGTGTTCGCCATGATAGTGTTACATACGTTACCGTACACGTGTGTGCTAGCATATCCTCATTTTAATGAACCGGTAAAATTGAAATCATTTGTGTACTATAATCGGCTGACGCAGGTCAGACCAGCGCACAAAACTATGCCATTACATAAATTAAATCAATATGTGCTTTGTGTTACATATTGTTCATTGTTTTCCTGTCCAGGGTATTAAAACTAAGTGCGTTGGTTTGTATAACGGTCCGAAAACGGGCCGGATAACTTGTGTATCTAGCACTGAAATTGTTCTACTATAGCTTATTAATGTTTTTTTCTGTTATACCTTATAAAATCTGATATTGGTCATAACTCACTTCCTCGAAAGGCTAATAATTTGTTTTCCTAGTATGTCCTATGTACGTTGATTTGCCTACTTTTTAAGATCAACGTATAGAATGGAATTATAGCTTCAACTTACAAGTCTATACTTGCTCTATTTAAAGGCTAGATACTCAAAATGTGTAAAACAAATGTCGTGGAATTATTTGGACACACATTAATGTATGAAGGCGACAAACATAAAAAACACCGAGTCTTCAACAAGTTTTAATACAAAGTTATATATACTAATATGTAAAATATGAACTTATGGAAAATCGTGGTTAAAGTTTTGTAATGTTATTATTTTTCAAAATGCATTGCACTATACACTTCTTATGCATCACTCTCATCTTTCTTCCTTGCCAGCTGTCTTCTCTTTAGTCTGATGTCCTTACTTGTTCTTAGAACACTTGCATTTGCTTCCTGAATCCTTATGTTACCAATAAGCTCCAATCCTTGAATAATAAATTTATCTGGTGTAATACCCATACACTTTAACGCCGACATTTAGCAAATGAACCAATTTGAGAACAAAGAACTGCTTTTAAATCTTAAAATTGTTAGTTAGTTTTTTTAGTCTCTGCTAAATAACATTATTTAGGTTTCCTTTAGGATTTTGAGTCTGACGCTGCAGACAGCCCTTCAAAAGATAAGTATCGGCCAAGTCCTTAAAAACCGGCGTGTTCCCCTGTCCTTGTCCCCTGTTAGAAGGCATTTTCTGTAATTGGAACAAGAGTGTGCACTTGTAGGACATAACTCGTGTCTTGGATTCTCATCCGTGGACAACATATGGAAGAAGGTAACCCAAATAATTTGTCCCATCATTTTGGTGTCTTCCAAATTACGTACGGCTATTACATAATATCTATGAAGCTTATCAAGGGTGCTACCTGTTAGTCTTTGCTTTCCGCTAATACATTTCGCATCACTCATTTTTTTTTTCCTTTACTATCACTCACAAGTCTTCGAAACCTTGACCCATTCTTTTCTTGACATGAACAATACATTCTAATTTTATTATTTTTACATAGCGTATGGCTTGTTACAAATTTAAAAAATTTTCTTATGATGTAAAACAAAAACAAATTGTGTGTTTCCTGGGCCTCACCCCAGAAGTGACTCAAAGTGTAAAAGGTTGCTTCTATGTATTTGGAGTAAGAAAGGTTTTGCTATAAAGAACTAAGCTTTAAAGAAGAGTGAACGGATAATTTAATGAGACGATGGCATATTATTGTTTTATATATATTTATTATAAGAATTGTATATTTACAATAAGCATAAATAGAATCATATCACACGTCCTATGATTTTCAGTATACATACATATAGAAAAAATATGTATCAAAAATTTTAAACGATTATTAATCAAGTTGATGATTTGAATCAAGTTGATTGTGTAACCACCAAACCTTGTTTGGTGCTGCTCTCTGGTGGCGGTGACGATACTATAATATAATTAAGTAAATATTATAGTAAAAATAGGTATCACTGATTTGTTAAATTGTTTTTATGAATTCAACAATTGTTCGAAAAAGTTGACGAATTTTGTAAATGTCTTAATTTTTAGGCTGTTTATTTTATTTTCTTCAGCTGTGTACGCTAATTCAGTAGCAGCTATTTTTTAAATATGAAAACGGTTTATTACACAGTATTAAGGTATACGTTTTAAATATGAAATATAGGAAAATCAATCCAATCAATTGATTTTGTTTAAAATCTTTTAACTATGTTTCAATAACACATATTTTTATTATGTTATTACAGTTTACATTAATGAGACTGATTCCAGGATGTTCTCATGCGTTTTTCAGCCACTTTAAAGGTAGTAATGTTGATTAGTCTTAACTTGTTTTTTCTTTTGTATGAAGCCGACCCCCCCCCCCATAAAGCCAAATTCTAAATATGTCACTGCAATATTACAATATTATACATGTTATATATAGGTTCTAATAATATATAATATATTACATATTATGTACAATATTATACATATTAATACTGTACAGCCTGTTAAGTAAAATTTTCTGTAGCATTATAACCTAATAGCAAATATAATTTGTCTTTCGTTACATTATAAACCTACCCTAGGCAACGAAAATTAGGAATCTTATATTCTGCTAACTTTATTGGTGCGAATATCTGTGTTATGAAAACTGCTAATGGAGATACTTTTCTATCAACATATGTGCTTTGGAAAGTATAAACATAAACAATGCCTCATAACATTAGTGATTACAAGTATATCAAGTGGATGCGGAAGGAAACAGGAGGAAATGTTAATTCCGTGAAGTAAAGTTTCTACTGACTCCTGCTTTCTCACGAATCGGCCACATTATGTAAAACTACGGTTCATTTAATAATTAACAGTTTTCAAAGTCTTTGTGAGTTTGCGTTTCACACACAAACACACACACACATTGTGTGTGTGTGCGTGTGTGTGTGTGTGTGTGTTATCGTTTCACATTCTCTGTGACTGTATGATTTCAAGTACGTATTTGTGAAGCACTATTTGGCGCAATAAAACGTAACGTACCATAATCGTTATTATAATGACAGTTCAGTCTGCTACGGACTGTATTCATCTATCGCCAAATACATACACGGACGGCAAAGCGATATACGATTATCGCCAGTAAAACTATAGTGTCACTACATGCGTTACGACTATAATTTAATAATGTTTAGCATTAATTAAGTACCTAAAAATTTTACGCAAATGCATAACAATTATCTGTTAGCCTTTGTGTATATGCTTACGTGACAACTAAGCTTTCTTGAAACATCTTCCTTTGTATTTCTATTTGTAATCCTTTTACCTGTGACCAGATCGAGGTTTTATTCAAGGCTACCTACTAGCCTCTACTGTGATGGCCCCTCTCCACATTTTTACAGTCCACCGGGAGACACTGCTACCCATGCTTCCTCTGCTCCGTTTTCAGTCTTTCTCCTCAATTATCATTACGAATCACATTTCAAATTTGTAACTATTTGGACCAACGATTCCAAATGAGTCCTTCATCTATATACTTGGCTTCTGTTCTGCCTTCAGTTCTTTGCTTTATAATTTCAATGTTCTGACTATGTTCCACATTAGCTAGGCTCGTCTCATTTTCAAATGCCTGAAACAGCTTCCATTCTCTTGAGCTTTTCGAAAACCCCGCCATTCGTAAGCTTATCTCTCCAACTTATCTTCATAATTCTTCTTTAACACATAACACAGTGCTTTGACACAGCATTTCTACTATTTGTCGTAAGACTAAAATAATTTCTGTTGTTCCTTTACCTTTAAAAAAGCGTTGAATGATCCCTTACATTTTTCCAAGGGTAACATTAGTCTTCCCAAACATGTGAATCTTTTTTTCTTTCTCATAAATTTGCACAACGTTTTTCTTTCTTCATTAAATTTTCTGACAAATCTCCTGTCTCATAAAGTTAGCATCCAAGTTAGTAAATTTCGGTCTTCATCTTATTTCCACATTTTTTATTAACGAGATCACCTGCTGTTCCAACAACTTGTAATGTTTCCTCAGCCCTCTTATCACGAAAGGTTTGCCTCTCTCCTCCTGTTGCATCTCTTTCTCCTCCCTCCCCCTCCGTTTGTGTCCCTAAGCTAGAGGATGTACTGTGAAATAAAGTTTTTATACAGGGTAAATTTAAAAGTAGAGAGATTTGATAACTTTGCTTTTCCACATGGAATTGGTCAATTTCCATAAATTAAGATGGAAAAACTAATAGTTCTTTTCAGAGAGAGGGACAACAAAAAATATACATGGAGTGCTAGAGGTTCTAAATCCATTATTGATTATAACATAGTAAATTATAAACTGGCCGCATTAGTAGATGATACTTATGTTTACAGAGGACCAGATATATATTCCGCCATTATTTAGTACTTTAAAAAATTCACTTGTTGGAGAGATACAAGAAAGATACTTTCAAAAAAGATTAAAATATTGATGAGGTATTTATAAAAATGTGCGTCTGCTACAGTGAGAGAGTTGCAAGACACTGTATCAATCACGCCTCTCAAATTACTTAATATCCTCACCATCTGGAGACGGAGCAGACATAGAATCTGTGTGATATACTATACAGACAGTTATAAAGAAGGCGGCAGATGAATCATTAGAGAAAAAGAGGAAAGTTCACAGGAGGAAAGCTTTACAGACTTGGAACAAAGAGATAGCGGCAGCAATAAGGGAAAAGAAGGAAGAGTATCGTAGATAACTGCAATTGCAAATGGCAGACGCAGACCAAATCTACCAAACATAGAGAAATTTTGCCAAGACAATAGTGTGCAGTTCACATGAAAGATCTTGGGACAGATTTATTGCATGAATAGAAAACAATGCTCATGGCCATCAAATGATTGCCTATAAGTTGGTTAAGGCAGTTTAATAGTGCTAAAAAGTATAGCACATTTAAATATCATAACAGAAAATCAGTGGATTGAGCATTATACTACTCTTTGGTTTGTGCCTACAGAAGAAGATTTTGTGGTAAGTCAAGATGATGCGTCATCAGAACTCGATCTTATATCAACAGAAGTGTTAGAGGTAGAGCTAAAGAAGTTAAGAAATAAAAAAGCTATTGGTCTTGACGGAATACACTCAGAACTCTTGAAATATGGAGAGAAAGATTTAATTTCTCAATTTTTCACTTTATTCAATAAATGTAAAGTGCACAAGTCTTGGTTGCAGGCAGAAGTGATATCCTTATTTGAGAAGGGGCAACGGAACTGCTGTAACAATTACAGAGGAATTAGCTTCTTAAATACATGTTGTAAATTATATTGACGAATCCTGAATCAGCGCTTTAATGCTATCTCCGAGACGTTTATTAGAGGAACAAAGTGGTTTTATAGTTGGAAGATCTTGCAGTGACAACAACGTTTCTTCCAGTAAAACAAATAATTGAGAAAAGACCATGAATTTAGAGACGCATGTGGCTTTTGTGGATTGTGAGAAAGCCTTTGATAGGCTGTGTAGACTTAGTTGTGGGATGATTCAGAGCCTGTATGCAGGGACAACTATTCGTATAGATTTAGGTAAAGGAAGATTATTTCAAGAAGTACCCATAAATCAAGGTGTTAGACAAGGCTGTAGCCTCTGTCCAAGTTAATTTGATATGTATATTGACGTAATTTATCGAGAATTGATGAATGTCTGACCTGCAGGTATACTAATCTTGTATAAGGGATTACTTAGTACATTACTAAACGCGGATGATCAAATAATTGTAGGGAAGAGTCGAAGGTCTATTTATGCCTTGCATACAATATGCCAGAAATACAACTTTAAGATCTCAAATACTAAGACAAAAACCATGGCCTTCCAAGGGAAGAACTCTGTAAGAGAAAAAATTGCAATTGATAATAGTGTTCTGGAGTAGGTATCACATTTTAATTATTTGGGATATGATATCTCATATAGGAAGGACAACGATATTGAGAGGAAGTTAAATAAATTTAGTTATACTTGTAGAACAATAAGACGGTTATTGAAGAATAAAACGCAGATGGAGACACAGCTAAATCTCTATAAGGTCGTGGCAGTGCCGACTTTAATGTTGGCCTATAGATGTGAAACATGGACTCTCCTGCAAAACGATATTTCAACTCGGAAATTAAACTTTTAAGAGCAGTTAGGGATGCAGTTTGAGAGATCATCTACGAAATGACGACATTAGGAAATTAGGAAGTTACAGTCGGTTCTGGATGTAATGTAGGAATTCAGGCCAGAATTGGAAGTCCCATGTGGAACGCATGGTAGACACGCGTATTCTTAAACAAGCGTTTGAATATAGGCCAGTGTAAACGAGAGATCGTGGAAGACCCTGGAAAAAATGGTCAGAGCCTCTGTGAAGTCGGGACGGGCTATATACCAAGCCATGTAATGAAGAAGATGAAGAAGAAGACAGCTTGTTAAACATATGTAACTATCATTTAGTGCCTCCAAGTGAATATACCTCCGCTAATATTGTGCTATACTGTCAACTGGATATTTACTTTAGTTAGTTCAGCGTACTTTAAAATGTATTTATGTCTGTCGTATAATAATGTGCGGTAGTGTTTTCTATAAGAGGATGTAAGAATATGTGAAGCTAAGTATGCGAACAGGGTACTGTGAAACACGTAAACGCACATTATATTAACACACAAATAATTAAAACTAAATATATCCACATCTTCTTGCGAGTCAGCCCACTATGGGACTTAGCTTATCATACGACATTTATGCAAAGTGACGGAGTGTGGTGATGGTGGTGGCGGGGGGTTCACTGGCTAGCTGATGTTCTTTACCGGGAGACCCTGTTTATTGCAGTCAACTTGGCCTACGTAGCTGAGCGGACACATTCGGACCTCCCACGGGACTCGAACACAAAATCTCGCTCCGTGAGTAGAATGGTAGTTACTAAACTACTGCGCCGGACTTTTGTATTTATAATCAGATATAGAGCAAATACACAACCCCGTTATGCTAAATTCACCTGTAAAGTTTAATTAAATTGATAAAATAAATAATATTTAAAAATAAATGTACATATATGCGCTAGCGCGTGCGCGCGCGACAGAGAAAGGGGAAGATAGAGAGAGAGAGAGAGACTCTATTTGTAAGCCTGTATTCCTTGCATACATTTATTGTTACTCTACTCAGAATAGGTGTTTCAAATGCAAGTACTGAGGCCTACTTTATGAATTTGCTTACGTCGTATTGTATAACGTGGTCATAAGTTTCAAAAAAACGTTTTGCGTACTACTGATATGTGTAGATCCTAATGTTGATCCTTTCATATTGTGACTTGGGCCACGTTCCACTGTGCGGGAAAATATTTCAGTCTCAATACAGTGTTGAAAAGTTGTGTCACCATGACCGTTCCTTCCCAAGGGAGTTCTTTCATGAATTTATCTGTTAGGAGGTAGTAACTCGTCTCCTTTTTATGGCTGACCTCTGTTTTCACAGTTCTGGAAGTAATTGTTTGCACATATTCATTCTGTTGTTGCTATGTAGTAAGGAATTCGTATAAATTGCTTTGCCAGCATTTGTATCAGCAGATGGGTATTGCTGAAACGCGTCACACAGATGTTTGGTAAAGGTTTCAGCCTTTTTGCCATCTGAGTTGCCTAGTTCCTTACTGCTTTATTATGGGTGGAATTTACATACACGGAGCCCTTTTGTAGACAGTTTTTGCTTAACAGTTTTTGAGGTACCTTGCTGTTTTCTTGTACAACATTTTGTGTTGCGAATGTCTTGACACCGTTCAGTTTTTTCGGAGACGTCTTTTCTCGGCTATCTTTTCCTGATGTGAAAAGGACGAATGAATGTTTTCGTTTTTGTGTACATAATGTAGTAGCTTTTTTATATATGCAATAATATATTTTATTTTATTTTCTTTGCTTACATACGGCTTCTATACTTTACTTTTGCATCTCTCAGTTGAATATTCAACTTTCCGTAGTTCCATTTGTCTTACTACTGAATAGTAGCCCATGTACCTTTCCTTACTTGAACGTGTATTACATGCTTTTTAACACTTATCGATTTCTATAGACCTCATATTTATTGTACACACATATTCTGTATTTTGTACATCCTAGTAGTTAAGTATATAACTTAATAAAGTTTTAATAGTTTAATAACTTTAAATTATATTATCAAATAAGTTATCCTCGTTTCCAAAACTTCAGAAAAATTACCACTTCAGTGTCTCATTTCCTTATTCGCCACATATAGATCTCACTTGTGAATGTAAATACAGAACGCCTTTTATGCGAGACTGTTTCCTATTTTATTAAATCTCCTATCATATATAATAATTATCATTGTTTTAAATTTAGGGGTCCATTAATTTAATCCAAGTCATTTTTATACACTGTGTGTATTTTCTTTCAAAGTTTATTGAAAAGCCCTTTTAATTATTATGGAAATTGTACCTTCTCAGCAATATCCCCAATATGCCTAATACAACATCCCTTATTGTACCGTCTCAATAAATCTTGTGACCTCATCTCGCCAGACCCTATGTACTTCTTCTCCCACGCTGAGCTCCAATCACACATGATTAATATTTTTGGTTTCATCAGTCTCTTGAATTATTTTTTATTGATTTTAAAGGCTGCACCCACCACTTCATGATACAACGATTATGTAAACACATACATCGCATTAATATGTAAGCAAAAATAGCCATTAACAGACACTGCTTAAATAAAAGAGTAAAAATCGATCAAAAAGCACTCATTTCACGTACGCCTATTTCAAAATATTTAGGGCATGCACTTTAATTTTTAATTTTTCTAATTTCACATGCTTCGTGGTAATTATAGTATTTAAAGTATCTACTTTTTATTATTCCTCACTCACACTTGATATCCTAACTTAGATCTGAGACAAGTAATCATGTTCTGTATGTATTAGTTAATGTCTAGAGGTGCTTGTAGTCATGCACGACATTGGCCACAGGGCTTGAGATATTTAGATGATCTTATCCCAGTAGTATTCCCTTAGCTCTTAAACCGCATTTCGTTGGACAGGCGGGATCCAATTTTACAGGCAGTTTACGTCCTTACGGGCAACAATGTTATCTATTCTTATCCACTGTCCGCTTCTGGCACTTGGTATATGGGGTTTGTAGGATGCATTGTGTTGCGAGAGAACTTTTCTGCTTCTACAGGGCCCATTATATAGGAATAAGATAGGCTTTTGAATGGGAAAGCACATTTCTTATATCCATACGTACGTATGTGCTTTCTGTAATGAAGCAGCTGATCAATATACACAATAGCAACTATCAATAGGCCTACTATACAATAATTTAAATAATCAATTCATAAATTTATTGAAGGTTAAGAAAATTATTAGCTCTTAAGAAACGTAAGCCTTCAAAAATTATTTTGTGCGTGTGCGTGTGTGTGCGTACGTGCGTGCGTCCGAGAGAGGGAGAGAAAGAACAATTTATAGATATAAGAAAAGTAAATGAACGTTAGCGGGAAATTTGACTGGGCATGAAGGTGACAGATGGTTAGAAAGATTAATGGATTTCAGACTACTAAAAAGACCCAGAGGATACCAAAAAAGCCCTTCGTATAATATGGAGGGATAGGCTGATTTCATTTTTGTTGTACACCAAACAGGCAGTGGTTGGAAAAGCATTAGACCTACTTCTGAGCATACTGATAAAAATTCGATCAAAAAAGAATCGGAAGCACTTATATACAAGAGAATCAGGTAAATATGCTTTTCCTGACAAAACAGATATGTTAGTTGAGTATGTTAGGAGGGTATATTTTCAATCTGGCGTATAATGGCAATACGTAACGAATGTGGTTTATAAAACATTTAAGAATGTACACGTGCGAGAAGGGGATATTGCGGGGGCCGAAGAGAGAGAGAGAGAGAGAGAGAGAGAGAGAGAGAGAGAGAGAGAGAGAGAGAGAGAGAGAGAGAGTTGGCGTGCGTATTCACTTGAAAATTCTCTTTTAACAACATTTACTGCAATACACCATTAGCGGATGATAATAATCATTACAGAGTTCGATGGTGATATTTCTGTTTGTCATGCAATGTGTTGATCCAACGACAAATAAAAACACAACAAATAGAAATACGTGTTCAAACTAAACTGATCGATCATCATTAAACCTAACAGGACGTGTTACAATAATTATGTAGCTTACATATTGATGTGTGCCGAGTTTTGGAATAACTCGGCTATTTCTAGTTAATTATGTGACGGTCATTGCTGTGCTTGTTAATTAATTATCTTAGCCGTGCCTGCTACGTTATCATTCGCTATGTTGATCCGCGCGCGCTCTGGGATCGAGGCGGCGTAGTTAATTTTCCGTGCACGCTTAGGCAGTTCACTTACAGCGCTTGAATTGGACAGTAGTACTCCTCCCGGCCGCAGTGAGATTTGGATCTTTAAATTTGTCTATCTGCTATGCATAAATAATCGCTCAGCGACTCTCCGGGTTCCTGATCTAAGCCGATCTCCCGATTCACTCCAGCTGGTGGCCGATCACCTGCCACCAATGGCATTAAACTAGCGATTCTTCGTCTGAGCCGCCGGGAGGAGGACATGAACTACACGCTGCAATTACCTCAGGTTTTGTCACGGACTCAGCCAGGTGACATTTATACCTTTCAGTAATATTTTTGGGCCGCTACAATGTAGAATTTGTGATTTAATTCCTGGAACAGCTCCAGTTAAATGATTTTGTTTGTGCACGAGTCCAGCGGGACATTTAGTGATTATAACTTTTGTCAGGTTCATTTTTCAAATGCTTACGCCCCCCAGAGTAAGTGTGAACCCGGACGGGGTCATGCGTCACCCGATTTTGCTGTTAAAATTTTCTTTCATTGCAAAAGTGTGCGTAACTTAAGGTTACTGATTTGTAGGGCTGTTAATCATACTTGCATTACTTGGTCGGGCATTTTCTTGATGGTATTCATGGATTTATATGGGTTTTGCTTTTTAAGATTATTTAGAGGTTTGGGGGTGTTTTGACCTGTCATCATCACCTGTCGGTGCGGTCATCCACAGGTTTCTGACTTGTTAAATTTTGTTGCATCTGGTTTGGCGCATGGCCTTGCCTGAGGTCTACCCAATTCTGTATGAACAACTCAAATATGGTTTATCAAGTTTTACATTATAAATTTTTCTTAATTAAAATTGTTTTATACTTTTTTTAGATTTATGTGGGCAGTTTGATAATTCAGTAATAAGTAAATTTGTGTCATTTCTTTACTGCCATAGCCAGTGCATTAATGTTGAATTGTTAATATGAGCACACTACCGGTTCTTACTTTGTAATTATAAATTTTATTATACTTTTTAAATTTATGTCAGCTGTTTGATAATTCAGTAATAAGTAAATTTTTATCATTTCTTTACTGCCATAGCCAGTGCATTAATGTTGAATTGTTAATATGAGCACACTACCGGTTCTTACTTTGTAATTATAAAATTTATTATACTTTTAAATTTATGTCAGCTATATAATAGATATTTACCATATATCCGTCGTGCGACTTCGTTTTTCTCGTCTTATTTTGACGCGTTTCGGCAACGAATTGCCATCTTCAGAAATCTTAATCACTCATTTCGTCTTATTTTGACGCGTTTCGGCAACGAATTGCCATCTTCAGAAATCTTAATCACTCATTAATGAGAAAAACGAAGTCGCACGACGGATATATGGTAAATATCTATTATATTAATTTAAGCGACTTGGAGACAACTAACCTAAAATGTATTATGTCAGCTGTTGGATAATTCAGTAATAAGTAAATTTTATCATTTCTTTACTGCTATAGCCAGTGCATTAATTGTTGAATTGTTAATATGAGCACACTACCGATTCTTACTTCTCAATTATAAATTTGTTATACATTTTATAAGACCGTGCAGTCATGTTGACCTTGCGATGGCACATTAATATTTGGGTGAACATTCCTAAATTTCGAATACTTCTAATAAGGTCCTTGTTGTAACTCTGTTATAATCCGACGAGTTAATGGATTTTGTTTTAAATGAAAAGTTTTTAAAGCAGGCTGGGTAATTTATCCGTTTACGGGAGTTTGGGATGGGGGTCTTGGTGACAGATACTGGTCTCATATTATCCTGAGGTATGGTGAAAGGTATATATATAGAGGCTGTCAGCCAGGTGAACATGTGTGTGGGATATATGTACATATATATATTTATATATAGTGTTGTGTGTTTTATGTGTATTCATGTAGGTATATTGATTGATGTGGTATTTATGTATATTAATGAGAAATTATTTAACTATGAACTATGATGTTACCTGTTTATATTTTCAGAATGTGATAATGTTAGGGAGTTGATTAAGGTTTTTAAAATGAAATTTTTTTAATTCAATCAAGGATACATTGAATGTCTGAATTTGGTATTGCTAATAAAATTTGTTATTGTTGTTTAGCCTACGAGTTTAATTGCAAGTCCCGTCATACTGGACCCAGCGCATTTTTGGCTTCTCTAGGCTCTTGCCTAGTTTTAAATAACTTGTGGCTCCTCTTTCAAAAAAAAAAAAAAAAAAAAGGTTTTTTTTTTATAAAGTCTAAAAGATTGAAAGAGGGGTTACAGATGTAAGTATTTATTGTTCTACTGATCACACCAACGGCACAACTGAATAATGCCTAAGTACTTCTAATAATTACGGTAATTATCAGATACTGAAACTACTGAAAACATTAAGATTTCTCTTTAACGGTAATAATGGTTAGAAAGTACAAATATTCCAATTTTATTGATAATAATATTTATTACATTTTTTATAAATGTGTAATATCTTCATATTATCGTCCAAACTTAGACATTTTTTTCTTTGTACAGATTTTCCTCTTGTTTATGGTATTTGTGGCTAGTGTATACTTTGAAGACCAAGAGAAATTAAGTTAGCGAAAACGTGTTATATAACTCTGTTTATTTTTTAGTCTACACTAGAAAATGTACTTGCACATTAAATATTTACTTATTTTGAAAATTATGACCTTCATGTACTTTGTTACTGTTAATTGATGTCTGTAAATATCAGTATCGGATATTTCCTGCCATTTTAGCCTATGTTTTCTATGGTTTATCATTTTATTATAGCCTTTGTATGTTATTATAGGGATAAAATTAATATCTGCAGGACAAAAAATGTTACTGAATATTTTTTTAAATATTATAAAACACTCAGCGTTACACTCTCTGCCATAACTTGTTCGTTACACCCCAAAAGTAACAGACAAAATGGTAGACAAAAGAAGAGAAAATTACTTACTTATACAATACACACAATTATGGTTTGTTACTTATTGTTTCTCTGATCTACTGGTGCTCACCAAACGTTTCTTAGTCCACATAAGTAAACATCTGCGGAGAGAAAAACCCGTTATACGATCGAATTATTAAACTTGAGCTGACACTTTAACAAGGTTGGTGATTCTACTGATTTTAGACAACACAAGATATTTATTACTTCAACAGAACTTACATAATCTGTGTGTGATCTTGAGTTTCCGAGAGTATCATATATTCCAGTATCAAGAGTCGTCTAGCTTAATGTCGGTAACTAATAAGGTTCACTTGTAAAACTCTTTAGACAACTGTGAAAACTTTTTCACAGTATGAGAGACTGACTTTGATTCTGTCATTCTGCAACTTTGATTTTGTCATGTAAACCTACTGTAATAATTTGATCGCCTATGAGACAAATTTAATTATAAATAATATAACATGTTTCCAATCGCTTACTGTTAAAAAATTAGAAATATTCAGCCGAAACAACCTGTTCTACCTTGAATGGGAAAGTAAAATAAAAATCGTATTAACAAACTAACCGTTAGTAATCCGCCGTGTGACTTCAAGTAGATTTCGTTTCTTCGTGTTTCCAAGCACATGTTTCATCACTAGGTGTCTTCAAATAAATTAAATCACTTTTTCGAGGTCATCAGTAACTAAAATCCAACTCAGCATATGGATTGCACGCGGTGCTCGGTGCGTACCCTCTCAAACTCAATCTACGGTCGTTGGTTCTTATCCGAGCAAGCAGGTTCAATTTTGTGTCGTATAGCTGATTGGATCTAAAGTTCAACTGATCATTCAACACAGAATCGCGACTGTTTACATCGTGTATGCTCCATAAATTTCAAACTCTTCCAAGGCATTCATAAAACGGCCCTTTTCATAAATGTGTAACGGTGTCAAATTGGATTTGAAGTTTGTATAGTTATGATTGTATGAAATCAAATTTCGAGAAAGATTATATTTTATGTTATTATGGTTGTAAGTCCTTATTTGCTTAGGTATATGTTTGCGGAAACGTTTTAGGAAACCCCTCCCCGTTTGTCCAATATAAAAGCAATCACAATCCTTACACATCAATTTATATATACCTGTTTTCTCTTCCAAAATTGTGCGTTTAATTGGCCTGAGTAATTTTATTAAATTATTATCAGTTTTAAATGGTACAATAAATCTGTTATTATTTAGAATAGAAGATACAATTTTTGGCATAAAATCTGTGTTTAACTATTTTATGGTGTTAACTTATTTTTGTTTTCTCAGTAGCCTGTCAATGATAAAAGTCTTATAACCATTGGCAACAACAATGTACTTTATAGCATTTAATTATCCGTAAAACGTTTAGGGATCTAACCATTACTCGACAAATAGAAGTTCTGAAATTCAAAATTTCTAGGAAACCGACAGCTACCGATACAACAATACATGCTGACTGGCACCACCCCTTTTCACATAAGATGGCGACCTATAACAGTTTCATTCACAGATTACTAACAGTCCATCTTGACAGTAATGACTTCCACGGAGAATTAAATAATTTAAAATACATCGCATCGCTGTTGCCAGTGATATATGATATCACTATATATATATATATATATATATATACACATGCTGTATATATATATATATACATACTGTATATATATACAGTATTATATGTACTGTGTGTATATATGTATATATATATTGTAATGTCGTCTTCGTGCGTACGGCTACCGTTTTACTCTGCAAAATGTGTATAATGTACAATTTGTATGTAATGAGTGTACGTGTCTTCTCGATCCGTAGTTCAACTGCGTGCAACTTCCGCAGATTTCGTCCGTTGCGAACGTACGAATAACCAGGTCTTGATGTTCACTAGGGGTGAGAAAATCCCGGTGGCGCCAAATTGTTTTCTTAAAACAATTAAAATAAAAATCAAAGGTGTATGACCAGCGCAGCTCAGGCGGTTTGAATAATTCAAATATTTCCGCCCGCCTAGGCCAACTGTAGCATTCAGCAATTCGTTGTGTGTGCTGTGTAAATCGTTAGTCGTCTGCTGAAATGTACATAAAATATTGTGCACCTCCTAATGAAATTATAACACCGTGGTTACACTCAATACTTACACATTTTTTATTAGTGATTGTTATTCATTTAATACAAATTATTCTAATACAAATGCTCCAGTTATTTATATGAGACAATTACAGGGTTTGACAATCGATATTTGAATTGATACCAGACGTTTAACGATAGCGTCTGTTGAAAATTGTATACAAATTATTAATGTCGTTTGTCATAGGTTTTTGAGGTTACGTTCAAAGGATTACAAATGTTTTAAAAACAATAAAAATACACACCCTTACATCAAGTGAACTTAACTAACATATTGTGTATGTATAATTGGTTTAGCGCAGTGTAGCATAAGTGTTTACAAGTTATGGATCATTAACAACAGTTTATATTGGTTAGTTTATAAATTGTCAGTGACTTAAATTTCTTTTTAATCTTTGAAAGTAATGAATTTCAGTTCAGTGAGATTTCGACCTTTAGTGAGATAATTAACGTGAGTTTATTTATATATTTCGGGTAATTTAAGATGTACTTATCACTTCCGTAGTTATGGCGAATTCATACGATCTGTTATTCATGGGTTATACTATAATCTTCTTTAATTTGCTGGATTCAGGACATCAGGCATCTTTTTCAGTTTAACTGGTAGTAATTTATTTTCTTTTTTCGTTAATTTGGCCTCAACTTCTCTAATATGGCTCCAGTCTTTATCTTATGTCTTGGTATACACTTATTAATAACTTTTTCTGATATTTGCTATGTTTTAATGGACAATTTTGGTCACTCGAAAGTTAGCGTCTATCTCATTAAAGCGTCATACATTCAGTAAAAAATCTAACGGTATTTTTGGCTTGTTACTCCACAGTTTCCATGGTAACGTAATTATTCTACCTGGTCGATCTCAAAATAAACCCATTGTTATCAAACCTTGAATTTTTTGTTTAATTTGAATAAATATTTTATAATGGCTATATTTACTTGGGGATAATTTCAATGGTTGTAATCTTTACATAGATGTTCGTATTTTCTTTCAAAGATTAGTTTGATATCTTACAAGATTGGTCTAAGCCATGTATTAATGTTTTAGTCCAAAATGGATAATACTATGCTAATACATAATTTACTTATTTCTAAGTTTTAATATAATTCTGTCATGTTCCCTTTCGTTACACATAATTAATATAGTTTGCCTATTATTTCTTATAAAGGTATTGCTATTATTTTCTTTATAAATTCCTTACTTACTTAAAACATACTAACATATTACTGTGAAACTATTTCTTCTGGTAATTATTGCCTTAAACATTAAGCCAATAACTTCTTTCTTTAAATTAACAAATGAACAAATTTGGTGAGTGCTATACCTACACCATCTCTTTTATAACAGTAATCAACCTGGTGATTTTTATACTGAGATAATATTTTTTCTGTTTATTACATTCACAATTATTTTGTGCCTTTCAGTCTAATATACTTAACTTAGTTGCTCATTTAACATGTGCTTATATTTTGGGTTTGTCACACTTGTTTAACTCTTTTTTCTTAAGATTATATGCTGTTTATTTTATTACACTTATCACTTCACTGTTCAACTTTGTCACTCCCTACCTATCTCTAATTACCCTTATATTTCTCACGATCTCACTATTATTACAAAGTTTTTGTATCTAATGAGTTCATGTCTTTTTTGGTACCTTCAGATTGTCACATATCATTTTATAATATGCAAACAACATGGTATTGTAAATACATCTTTCAAACAAAACATAACTTTGTATATATTGTCATTAAAGTGATAAAAATTGGTCTGAAATGTCATAATTAGTAATAATAACAACAACTTAATAATGTTAAAATATATTGTGTTAATTGAAACATACTTCATCTGTAGCAACAGTAATAATATTAGCGAATAAATAAACTCTCCAAAACCTTATACTTTCAAACACATAATGCTGAAATAATATACATACTGCTGAAATAATCTTAGTAAAAGTTCCAAAGTATATAGTAGAATATACAATTTGTTCTCTGATTGAACCACGCACACATTTCTATTCCCTGTCTGTATGAGTGTAATTTTAAACATAACAGCTGACACATCACCTATAGATAAGGATATACATACAATCATATCTACACATGGTTTTTTATGTATAACAATTGCTGAGATACTGTCATTTACAAGTTACCACTAATAAAAATTTAAACATAACTTATTAACAATAATAAAAAATTATGCTCTTTTAAAACAATCTTGTTAGTTACTTGTTATGGCCATGTAATTTTTTATTTTCTTCTTTTTTCTTCACTGTCTTCTTGTCTCGCTTTACTTTGGTTGATATCTGGCCAGTCTCTGGGGTTGTGTCAACGTCAGTTGTCTGTCAGTCTAGTTCGTATTTTCTTGTTTTGTGATCACCTTTGGTTGTATTCTTCCTCCTTCACTATTGATTATATTTACTACTTTCATTCTCGTTATCATTTATCTATCAAAATATATGGTTTCTTGGCATTTTTTACATACTTTTTTATATCAAATGTGATCAGGGTTTGGCAATGTTATATAATGCCCTTCCACCAAAATTGATCATTTTATAAAACGTGAATTTGAGTTTGATGAAATTATCAATTGTATCGTATCAATTTTTTTTTTTTTTTTTTTTCAATTCTCCTGCTTCTCATTCATTTTTTATAATTAATTCTGTATCCTTTAATTCCATTCTTCTCAGTCTTTTCTTCATTATCTTCTCATATTGCGAACTGGCTTATTGACTTTTTATTATAACTTATTCCCTATAAATCTTATTTTTCATCAAAACTACTCTTATACTGATATCAGGGGAACATCATCCCTGCTCAGTAAAATGATTGCTGGTTCATTCAACAGACAATCTCAATTAATAATTCTTAAATATAGTCAACTCGTGACTCAAAATAACAATAATAATAATCATAATCATAATATTTGTTGGGAATCTTTTACTTTTATACTTCGTTATAGCTCAGTTCGAGTCATATATTGTTTCATCTTTCTTTATAGATACTATTTGAAGCATTGTTTTTTATTGATACAATTCACATTTTTATTCATTTTTAATTACTCTTTGTTTCATCTCATTTCACATTATAACTCTTAGAATGTTTATTTCATTTATATTGTTTTGTGATCATTGGTTTGGGTAATTTTACTTCCCCTCTTTCTAAATAGTTGTGGAAGCTGATCATTTTGATTGATATTTTTTCATAATTTTTAAATATCATAGTAAGTTATGGCTTCTTACTAGTTAGGAATTTTTTGTAGCTTATTCCTTTACAGTATGTTATGCTTTTTATGCCTCATTTTTTTTTTTTTTTGGCTAAATATTATGGTAATTTAACCTTATTTTGGAGGAATGTTTTGTAACTACACTCCTCTATTGTTAATTTTTATTTAAATATTGTAGTAAGTTGGTTGCTCTTACTTTATCTGAATGCCTTGTGACTTTTATCTCTCCATTTTTACTTGTTCTAAAATATTATTAAGATATTTGGGTAAGCTTTTCTTACATATCTTTTTTGATTTTTTACAATTTTTATTCATCATAATGGTTTCTCTAATGCTTAGTGTAAGCTGTACTTACGAATGTTTTGGAATTTTGACATTCTTTAGAGATCTTTTCTTTATGGCATTGGCAGATTTGTTTGTTTGTCACGTTATTTTTTTTTTCTTTATTTAAAGTATTTTTGTTGGTTTTTTACTTTAAACTGTTTTTTACAGTTATTGTTGGTTGTCATAATATTTCTTAATTGAGGCTTGATTGTATACCCCCTTTATTTTCTTGGTGACGGGGTGAGTGATCTCGTAAGTGTTATTGCCCTTGTCTTTTGTTATAGTGTATGGTCCCACGTATAATAATAGTAACTTTCTAGTGATGCCTTCTATGGAGCTGGGTAATTCTCTGTTCTTTAACAGTACCCTTTCTCCTACCTCGTACTTAATAGTCTTTTTCTGGTTCTTAGCGTATTTATTCTTTTGTTGCTCTACCTTTTCGGCTATTCTGTTATAGAATCTTTTTTTCTCGAATTGATATTCGGTGTTGGTGGGGAATTGGATCATATCGGTTATCTCTCTAGGCGGTGGCCGCTCAAACATCATTGTGTATGGGGTAGCTTCTGTAAAGTCGTGGTAAGCTAAGTTTATAAATTCTTCAGTGGATTTCACATAATTGTGCCATTCTCTTTGTTTATCGTGGCAGTAGGTTCTCAGTATACGACCCACTTCTCTGAGTACCCTTTCAGCTGGGTTGCTGCTTGGGTGATAAACTGATGTTTTGTAAGTTTTAATATTATGTTCACAGAGCTTATTTTTCCAAAGATTTCCCTTAAATTGGGTTCCATGATCTGTTATAACGGCCGTCGGTCTTCCCACTTCTGGTATAAATTTGGTTAGTATAATCTCAATTATTTTCTTTGTTGTTGCACGGTTAATGGAGTACAACTTTGTATACTTGGTGAAGTGGTCAAACATAATGATTATAAATTTATATCTGTTTCTTCCTCCACTGATAGGAAACGGACCACATATATCAAGGAATACCCTTTCTAATTTCTGACTTGATGTGATAGGTATCATCATACCTTCCTTTTTTGAATTATTGCATTTTACTTTTTGGCAAATATCACATTTTTGAATGATTTTGTTTACTTTTCGATAAATATTTTTAATGTAAACTTGTTCCTGTAGAGCTTTTATTACTTTTACAGCCCCCATATGGCCGTATCTAATGTGGTAGTCTAGTATCAATTGTTCCTCCACTGTAGATGGTATTACAAGTTTCCATTCTCCGATTGCAGGATTGTTTTTAATAAATAGCAAGTTGTCATGTATTTTATAATATTGTAGAATGGTTTCTTCGTCTTTTAACATTCTCTCCCGGATACTCATTATTTTTGGATCCACAGTTTGACATCTTCTTATTTCTTGGGTTATTTTTTCTAGATCTACTCTGTTTTTGATAATGTTATACACCTTAACTAATTGTTCTTTTTCACCCTCGAAAGTTTGTTGCTGGACGTTTATACGGGATAAGATGTCCGCAGCTACGTTTTGCTTCCCTGGGATGTACTCCCAGTTTATGTGATATTCCTGTAGCAACAATATCCATCGAGTTAATCTTCCGTGGCTGAGTTTACACTGCTTAAGGAATGATATGGATCTATGGTCACTTCTCACTGTTATATCGTATCCCAGAATATAAGTCCTAAATTTGTTGCAGGCGAACACGACACTAAGTAGTTCTTTCTCCGTGACGTGATAATTTCGTTCGCATCCATTTAAAATTCTGCTTGCAAAACTAATAACCATATGCTGTCCCTTCTCATCTTCTTGGTATAATACCGCACCTACACTGACATCACTCGCATCACAGTTCATGAAGAATGGCTTTTTGAAGTCTGGATGATGTAAGATCACGGTGTTCAAGAACTTTTCTTTTATTTGGTTAAATACTTCATCTTGTTCGGACCCCCAAGTGCACTTGTCCTTGACTGATAATTGTTTTTTGAATTTTGCTGTTAGTTTGGAATAATTATCTTGAAACTTACGGTAATAGTTGCATATTCCCAGGAAGGATTGAAGTTGTTTTTTGTTTTTTGGCGTGGGGAATCGTTGTATCGCCTCAACTTTTTCTGACGAAGGAGATATGCCTTCCTCTGCTAGATTGAATCCTAGAAATTGTATTTTTCGGGCTATAAACTTTGACTTGTCCAGCTTAAGGGTTACGTGATTATCTGATAACCTTTTTAGTACGGTTTCCACTCTGGCACAGTGCTCTTGCCAATTTGATGATGTTATTAACAGATCATCTACGTACACTGTGGTAAAATTCAGTACATCTTGTCCCAGTATTTGGTCCATACATTTAACAAATACTGCGACCGAATTTATCAGTCCAAATGGCAGTCTTTTGAACTGATAGTTCCTCCCATCGAACAGGAATGCTAAGTATTGCCTACTGTTCGGATGTAGCTCCACCTGCCAGTAGCCACATACCGTATCCCAAGAGCTAATGTATCTTATACCGTGGAACTTCTTAAGGATTTCTTCTATTTCACCCGGTGATGTTCTATCGTTCACTATCATTTTATTAATTTCTCTGGCGTCGAGGCAGATTCTCACCTTTCCGTCCTTTTTTGGTATCGCCACTATTGGACTTGTATACGGTGATTGACTTAATTCAATGATATCGTCTTCCATCATTTGATTGATTTCTGCCCTCACTGCATTTCTTTGTGAGTAAGCAATGGGGTAAGATTTTTTCTTGAAGTCAACGGGTTCTTTAAATCGTATTCGGCATTGATAATTCTTTACTTTGCCTGGAGCGTCAGAAAAAATGTGTTTATATCTGTTGTATATACTTATGAGTTCCTCTGACTGTTGCACACTAATCTGTGGATCTTGTTCTTCTCGTTGGAAGTTTCTGATCTCATCCAGCTTGCTTGACCATAATTCTTCATTCTTCCAATCTGTCAATATTCTTTCAGGTGATTGTCGGCAATAATTGCTTTGGATCATGTTATAGTGGTTTGTTATCAATGGTAAGTTGCCACCATTCACTATATCGGCTGACCATATTCCTTGTTCTGTGGTTAGTGACACTTCTCCCTGCCGCAGGTTAATTATGGCAGAGTGTTGTCTGAGTACATCACATCCAACAAGTAATGAGAAAGGTAGGCCGCTGGCAACAAGAAATGGCATAGTTACTATTATACCTTTGCTATTAAGTTCCAAGGATACTTGTTTCCGGACGGTTTTGTTTTGTCGGCCGGTAGCACCAATGATAGTTATATTGTTTATGGGCAGGGTTGATATGGGTACACTACTTCCCTGCTGCAGTCTATTTAATTCTATTTGGTCGATCAGGGAAACATTAGACCCTGTATCGATCATTATGGTTGATAGAATTCCATTTATTTGGGCACTCACATACACTATTTCATTGTTTCGAATGGGCATCATGTTATCATTTTCTTCGACCAAATCGTCCCTTATATTTTTCAAATAATTAGTACATATTATGGTGATCTTCTTGTCATGTGTTGTCTTATATTCACCCAGAGATTGGTCCAGTGATGGGCTGTCCGCAGTTTTCACTGGCCTTAAGCGTTTAAATGAGGGTTGACCTCATTGCCCCCAACATCAGTAGTGTTTGATGGTTGGTTAGCGTTCGGCTCCTGTTGATTATTCCGGTTATCCACGCTGTGCCTGTGATCTTCTTCGAATGGGTGACTTCTCGTATCGGGTACCTGGTTATAGTACGTTCGCCGATAGTTAGATGAGGGATAGTTTCTTCTTGGGCTCCTTTGTCTTTGCCCCCTTATGTAATTTACCTGTGGCCGGTATCCTGGATTATTGTTCTGATTACTGTTGTTTCCGGGGCGATAATTGTTGTTGTAACCATTCGACGGGAAATTACCCCTGTGGTTGTTCCTAAAGTTGTTATTATTATGGTTTCCACTTCTGTTAAAATTTCTGGGCGCGTTATTGCCCCGTGTGTTCCCTTGGTAATTGTTAGGGTTATTTACCGGTGGTTTATTATCTCCCTGTTGGTTCTGTGACAATTGTCCCTCATTAGTTCTATTATTTCTGAAACTGTACCCTCTATTTTTCCTGTACTGCCACTCATGTTCATGGCTTTCCAGTAAGCTAGCCATATCTTGGATGGTCTTTACCTGGCTGTACATCCGTGCCTTTTGGATGGCGTCGTCGTAGTGGTAAGATAATTGTATTACCAGACACTCTTCAGGTATACGTGGCTCCAAATTCCTGGCCATGCAGATTTTTCCCAAGAAGTAGGAGGTAAGGGATTGTCCATTCTGGTTTTCATACCTTCCATTGCTCAGGTTATTGCGGACCATATTCTGAGTTGACTCAGACCAGTATTTAGCCTTGAACTGAGTCTTAAAGTCTTGAAGGTTTTGGATGTCTGGTCGAGTGGCAGTCCACCAGTTGTCGTACGTCTCCTTGAACATTTCGTCCAACATCCCTCTTATTGTAGTCCATCGAGTCTCTCGATTCTTGAGGATTAACTCTTCTACCCTCTTTAAGAATTCAATAGGGTTTCTTTTATAATTACGGAAATTGATGGTATCTCTGTTGTCTGTGTTCATGACATGATTATTATTACATGGTCGGTCACGCCAGGCATCCACTTCTTCCCGTAATGACTCTTCTATTCTGCGCATTTCGTCAATCCTCTGTTGGTTTTTGTCCACTTTGCTATCTACTTTATTTAAGTTACTGTAAACTCCTTCCATTCGTTCTCCCAAGTCTGTTCGTACAGCTGCTACCTCTTTCTGGTTTTCTTCCCGGACTTGGTGTATGTCCTGGTCTATCTGGGTACATCTTCTGACTGTTTCTTCATGACCTTCCTCAATTCTTCTCTTATTTTCTCCTTCGAGACGGTTCATTTTATCGAGTACTTCCTTGCGGACTCCAGAAACATTTTCGTTGGTCTTCTCTAGCTTCTCCAATGTTTCCTCTAATTTGTCGTTGATTTCCGTAACCTGCTGTTTTGCTTCTTCTCGGTACTCCATTAATTGGTGTGCCATCTGTAGCTTCATTTCTTCTTTATTTTTCTCGTGGTCCTCCTTCAGCTGTTCCTTCAATTCTTCCTTCAAATCTTCATTTCTTTGCTGAATTTCCTCCATCAATCGTTGTTGTAATCTTTCATTATTCTTGTTAATGGTTTGTCTCAATTCTTCCTTCTGTTTCTGAAAATTGTCCTCCTGTTTTTTAAAATTTTCGTTTGTTTCTTTCTTCATTCCGTCGAATTTCTCCTCCTGTTTCTTAAAATTTTGATTGGTTTCTTTCATCATATTATTCATCATTTCCATTAATTTCAGTATGTTCGGGTCTCCTCTAACTTCTCCTTTGTCACCCGCCTGTGGTTCCATTTCTTCGTCTTGGCTTGGTTCTGTTGTTGTTATTACTGTCTCCACTTCTTCAATCGGAGTTCCTTCCTCTTCTTTCCCTCTGTTTTCTTCCATCTCCTTCTCCTTTGCCAATTTTTTCGACACTCCTCTGGTGTGCATTTTGTAATCTTTCGTAATCGCCGCTAGAATTTATAGGGTTTAATTGTATAATTTCTTTATTATTCTAGCTCCACTAGTTGGCGCGCCAATTTGTAATGTCGTCTTCGTGCGTACGGCTACCGTTTTACTCTGCAAAATGTGTATAATGTACAATTTGTGTGTAATGAGTGTACGTGTCTTCTCGATCCGTAGTTCAACTGCGTGCAACTTCCGCAGATTTCGTCCGTTGCGAACGTACGAATAACCAGGTCTTGATGTTCACTAGGGGTGAGAAAATCCCGGTGGCGCCAAATTGTTTTCTTAAAACAATTAAAATAGAAATCAAAGGTGTATGACCAGCGCAGCTCAGGCGGTTTGAATAATTCAAATATTTCCGCCCGCCTAGGCCAACTGTAGCATTCAGCAATTCGTTGTGTGTGCTGTGTAAATCGTTAGTCGTCTGCTGAAATGTACATAAAATATTGTGCACCTCCTAATGAAATTATAACACCGTGGTTACACTCAATACTTACACATTTTTTATTAGTGATTGTTATTCATTTAATACAAATTATTCTAATACAAATGCTCCGGTTATTTATATGAGACAATTACAGGGTTTGACAATCGATATTTGAATTGATACCAGACGTTTAACGATAGCGTCTGTTGAAAATTGTATACAAATTATTAATGTCGTTTGTCATAGGTTTTTGAGGTTACGTTCAAAGGATTACAAATGTTTTAAAAACAATAAAAATACACACCCTTACATCAAGTGAACTTAACTAACATATTGTGTATGTATAATTGGTTTAGCGCAGTGTAGCATAAGTGTTTACAAGTTATGGATCATTAACAACAGTTTATATTGGTTAGTTTATAAATTGTCAGTGACTTAAATTTCTTTTTAATCTTTGAAAGTAATGAATTTCAGTTCAGTGAGATTTCGACCTTTAGTGAGATAATTAACGTGAGTTTATTTATATATTTCGGGTAATTTAAGATGTACTTATCACTTCCGTAGTTATGGCGAATTCATACGATCTGTTATTCATGGGTTATACTATAATCTTCTTTAATTTGCTGGATTCAGGACATCAGGCATCTTTTTCAGTTTAACTGGTAGTAATTTATTTTCTTTTTTCGTTAATTTGGCCTCAACTTCTCTAATATGGCTCCAGTCTTTATCTTATGTCTTGGTATACACTTATTAATAACTTTTTCTGATATTTGCTATGTTTTAATGGACAATTTTGGTCACTCGAAAGTTAGCGTCTATCTCATTAAAGCGTCATACATTCAGTAAAAAATCTAACGGTATTTTTGGCTTGTTACTCCACAGTTTCCATGGTAACGTAATTATTCTACCTGGTCGATCTCAAAATAAACCCATTGTTATCAAACCTTGAATTTTTTGTTTAATTTGAATAAATATTTTATAATGGCTATATTTACTTGGGGATAATTTCAATGGTTGTAATCTTTACATAGATGTTCGTATTTTCTTTCAAAGATTAGTTTGATATCTTACAAGATTGGTCTAAGCCATGTATTAATGTTTTAGTCCAAAATGGATAATACTATGCTAATACATAATTTACTTATTTCTAAGTTTTAATATAATTCTGTCATGTTCCCTTTCGTTACACATAATTAATATAGTTTGCCTATTATTTCTTATAAAGGTATTGCTATTATTTTCTTTATAAATTCCTTACTTACTTAAAACATACTAACATATTACTGTGAAACTATTTCTTCTGGTAATTATTGCCTTAAACATTAAGCCAATAACTTCTTTCTTTAAATTAACAAATGAACAAATTTGGTGAGTGCTATACCTACACCATCTCTTTTATAACAGTAATCAACCTGGTGATTTTTATACTGAGATAATATTTTTTCTGTTTATTACATTCACAATTATTTTGTGCCTTTCAGTCTAATATACTTAACTTAGTTGCTCATTTAACATGTGCTTATATTTTGGGTTTGTCACACTTGTTTAACTCTTTTTTCTTAAGATTATATGCTGTTTATTTTATTACACTTATCACTTCACTGTTCAACTTTGTCACTCCCTACCTATCTCTAATTACCCTTATATTTCTCACGATCTCACTATTATTACAAAGTTTTTGTATCTAATGAGTTCATGTCTTTTTTGGTACCTTCAGATTGTCACATATCATTTTATAATATGCAAACAACATGGTATTGTAAATACATCTTTCAAACAAAACATAACTTTGTATATATTGTCATTAAAGTGATAAAAATTGGTCTGAAATGTCATAATTAGTAATAATAACAACAACTTAATAATGTTAAAATATATTGTGTTAATTGAAACATACTTCATCTGTAGCAACAGTAATAATATTAGCGAATAAATAAACTCTCCAAAACCTTATACTTTCAAACACATAATGCTGAAATAATATACATACTGCTGAAATAATCTTAGTAAAAGTTCCAAAGTATATAGTAGAATATACAATTTGTTCTCTGATTGAACCACGCACACATTTCTATTCCCTGTCTGTATGAGTGTAATTTTAAACATAACAGCTGACACATCACCTATAGATAAGGATATACATACAATCATATCTACACATGGTTTTTTATGTATAACAATTGCTGAGATACTGTCATTTACAAGTTACCACTAATAAAAATTTAAACATAACTTATTAACAATAATAAAAAATTATGCTCTTTTAAAACAATCTTGTTAGTTACTTGTTATGGCCATGTAATTTTTTATTTTCTTCTTTTTTCTTCACTGTCTTCTTGTCTCGCTTTACTTTGGTTGATATCTGGCCAGTCTCTGGGGTTGTGTCAACGTCAGTTGTCTGTCAGTCTAGTTCGTATTTTCTTGTTTTGTGATCACCTTTGGTTGTATTCTTCCTCCTTCACTATTGATTATATTTACTACTTTCATTCTCGTTATCATTTATCTATCAAAATATATGGTTTCTTGGCATTTTTTACATACTTTTTTATATCAAATGTGATCAGGGTTTGGCAATGTTATATAATGCCCTTCCACCAAAATTGATCATTTTATAAAACGTGAATTTGAGTTTGATGAAATTATCAATTGTATCGTATCAATTTTTTTTTTTTTTTTTTTCAATTCTCCTGCTTCTCATTCATTTTTTATAATTAATTCTGTATCCTTTAATTCCATTCTTCTCAGTCTTTTCTTCATTATCTTCTCATATTGCGAACTGGCTTATTGACTTTTTATTATAACTTATTCCCTATAAATCTTATTTTTCATCAAAACTACTCTTATACTGATATCAGGGGAACATCATCCCTGCTCAGTAAAATGATTGCTGGTTCATTCAACAGACAATCTCAATTAATAATTCTTAAATATAGTCAACTCGTGACTCAAAATAACAATAATAATAATCATAATCATAATATTTGTTGGGAATCTTTTACTTTTATACTTCGTTATAGCTCAGTTCGAGTCATATATTGTTTCATCTTTCTTTATAGATACTATTTGAAGCATTGTTTTTTATTGATACAATTCACATTTTTATTCATTTTTAATTACTCTTTGTTTCATCTCATTTCACATTATAACTCTTAGAATGTTTATTTCATTTATATTGTTTTGTGATCATTGGTTTGGGTAATTTTACTTCCCCTCTTTCTAAATAGTTGTGGAAGCTGATCATTTTGATTGATATTTTTTCATAATTTTTAAATATCATAGTAAGTTATGGCTTCTTACTAGTTAGGAATTTTTTGTAGCTTATTCCTTTACAGTATGTTATGCTTTTTATGCCTCATTTTTTTTTTTTTTTGGCTAAATATTATGGTAATTTAACCTTATTTTGGAGGAATGTTTTGTAACTACACTCCTCTATTGTTAATTTTTATTTAAATATTGTAGTAAGTTGGTTGCTCTTACTTTATCTGAATGCCTTGTGACTTTTATCTCTCCATTTTTACTTGTTCTAAAATATTATTAAGATATTTGGGTAAGCTTTTCTTACATATCTTTTTTGATTTTTTACAATTTTTATTCATCATAATGGTTTCTCTAATGCTTAGTGTAAGCTGTACTTACGAATGTTTTGGAATTTTGACATTCTTTAGAGATCTTTTCTTTATGGCATTGGCAGATTTGTTTGTTTGTCACGTTATTTTTTTTTTCTTTATTTAAAGTATTTTTGTTGGTTTTTTACTTTAAACTGTTTTTTACAGTTATTGTTGGTTGTCATAATATTTCTTAATTGAGGCTTGATTGTATACCCCCTTTATTTTCTTGGTGACGGGGTGAGTGATCTCGTAAGTGTTATTGCCCTTGTCTTTTGTTATAGTGTATGGTCCCACGTATAATAATAGTAACTTTCTAGTGATGCCTTCTATGGAGCTGGGTAATTCTCTGTTCTTTAACAGTACCCTTTCTCCTACCTCGTACTTAATAGTCTTTTTCTGGTTCTTAGCGTATTTATTCTTTTGTTGCTCTACCTTTTCGGCTATTCTGTTATAGAATCTTTTTTTCTCGAATTGATATTCGGTGTTGGTGGGGAATTGGATCATATCGGTTATCTCTCTAGGCGGTGGCCGCTCAAACATCATTGTGTATGGGGTAGCTTCTGTAAAGTCGTGGTAAGCTAAGTTTATAAATTCTTCAGTGGATTTCACATAATTGTGCCATTCTCTTTGTTTATCGTGGCAGTAGGTTCTCAGTATACGACCCACTTCTCTGAGTACCCTTTCAGCTGGGTTGCTGCTTGGGTGATAAACTGATGTTTTGTAAGTTTTAATATTATGTTCACAGAGCTTATTTTTCCAAAGATTTCCCTTAAATTGGGTTCCATGATCTGTTATAACGGCCGTCGGTCTTCCCACTTCTGGTATAAATTTGGTTAGTATAATCTCAATTATTTTCTTTGTTGTTGCACGGTTAATGGAGTACAACTTTGTATACTTGGTGAAGTGGTCAAACATAATGATTATAAATTTATATCTGTTTCTTCCTCCACTGATAGGAAACGGACCACATATATCAAGGAATACCCTTTCTAATTTCTGACTTGATGTGATAGGTATCATCATACCTTCCTTTTTTGAATTATTGCATTTTACTTTTTGGCAAATATCACATTTTTGAATGATTTTGTTTACTTTTCGATAAATATTTTTAATGTAAACTTGTTCCTGTAGAGCTTTTATTACTTTTACAGCCCCCATATGGCCGTATCTAATGTGGTAGTCTAGTATCAATTGTTCCTCCACTGTAGATGGTATTACAAGTTTCCATTCTCCGATTGCAGGATTGTTTTTAATAAATAGCAAGTTGTCATGTATTTTATAATATTGTAGAATGGTTTCTTCGTCTTTTAACATTCTCTCCCGGATACTCATTATTTTTGGATCCACAGTTTGACATCTTCTTATTTCTTGGGTTATTTTTTCTAGATCTACTCTGTTTTTGATAATGTTATACACCTTAACTAATTGTTCTTTTTCACCCTCGAAAGTTTGTTGCTGGACGTTTATACGGGATAAGATGTCCGCAGCTACGTTTTGCTTCCCTGGGATGTACTCCCAGTTTATGTGATATTCCTGTAGCAACAATATCCATCGAGTTAATCTTCCGTGGCTGAGTTTACACTGCTTAAGGAATGATATGGATCTATGGTCACTTCTCACTGTTATATCGTATCCCAGAATATAAGTCCTAAATTTGTTGCAGGCGAACACGACACTAAGTAGTTCTTTCTCCGTGACGTGATAATTTCGTTCGCATCCATTTAAAATTCTGCTTGCAAAACTAATAACCATATGCTGTCCCTTCTCATCTTCTTGGTATAATACCGCACCTACACTGACATCACTCGCATCACAGTTCATGAAGAATGGCTTTTTGAAGTCTGGATGATGTAAGATCACGGTGTTCAAGAACTTTTCTTTTATTTGGTTAAATACTTCATCTTGTTCGGACCCCCAAGTGCACTTGTCCTTGACTGATAATTGTTTTTTGAATTTTGCTGTTAGTTTGGAATAATTATCTTGAAACTTACGGTAATAGTTGCATATTCCCAGGAAGGATTGAAGTTGTTTTTTGTTTTTTGGCGTGGGGAATCGTTGTATCGCCTCAACTTTTTCTGACGAAGGAGATATGCCTTCCTCTGCTAGATTGAATCCTAGAAATTGTATTTTTCGGGCTATAAACTTTGACTTGTCCAGCTTAAGGGTTACGTGATTATCTGATAACCTTTTTAGTACGGTTTCCACTCTGGCACAGTGCTCTTGCCAATTTGATGATGTTATTAACAGATCATCTACGTACACTGTGGTAAAATTCAGTACATCTTGTCCCAGTATTTGGTCCATACATTTAACAAATACTGCGACCGAATTTATCAGTCCAAATGGCAGTCTTTTGAACTGATAGTTCCTCCCATCGAACAGGAATGCTAAGTATTGCCTACTGTTCGGATGTAGCTCCACCTGCCAGTAGCCACATACCGTATCCCAAGAGCTAATGTATCTTATACCGTGGAACTTCTTAAGGATTTCTTCTATTTCACCCGGTGATGTTCTATCGTTCACTATCATTTTATTAATTTCTCTGGCGTCGAGGCAGATTCTCACCTTTCCGTCCTTTTTTGGTATCGCCACTATTGGACTTGTATACGGTGATTGACTTAATTCAATGATATCGTCTTCCATCATTTGATTGATTTCTGCCCTCACTGCATTTCTTTGTGAGTAAGCAATGGGGTAAGATTTTTTCTTGAAGTCAACGGGTTCTTTAAATCGTATTCGGCATTGATAATTCTTTACTTTGCCTGGAGCGTCAGAAAAAATGTGTTTATATCTGTTGTATATACTTATGAGTTCCTCTGACTGTTGCACACTAATCTGTGGATCTTGTTCTTCTCGTTGGAAGTTTCTGATCTCATCCAGCTTGCTTGACCATAATTCTTCATTCTTCCAATCTGTCAATATTCTTTCAGGTGATTGTCGGCAATAATTGCTTTGGATCATGTTATAGTGGTTTGTTATCAATGGTAAGTTGCCACCATTCACTATATCGGCTGACCATATTCCTTGTTCTGTGGTTAGTGACACTTCTCCCTGCCGCAGGTTAATTATGGCAGAGTGTTGTCTGAGTACATCACATCCAACAAGTAATGAGAAAGGTAGGCCGCTGGCAACAAGAAATGGCATAGTTACTATTATACCTTTGCTATTAAGTTCCAAGGATACTTGTTTCCGGACGGTTTTGTTTTGTCGGCCGGTAGCACCAATGATAGTTATATTGTTTATGGGCAGGGTTGATATGGGTACACTACTTCCCTGCTGCAGTCTATTTAATTCTATTTGGTCGATCAGGGAAACATTAGACCCTGTATCGATCATTATGGTTGATAGAATTCCATTTATTTGGGCACTCACATACACTATTTCATTGTTTCGAATGGGCATCATGTTATCATTTTCTTCGACCAAATCGTCCCTTATATTTTTCAAATAATTAGTACATATTATGGTGATCTTCTTGTCATGTGTTGTCTTATATTCACCCAGAGATTGGTCCAGTGATGGGCTGTCCGCAGTTTTCACTGGCCTTAAGCGTTTAAATGAGGGTTGACCTCATTGCCCCCAACATCAGTAGTGTTTGATGGTTGGTTAGCGTTCGGCTCCTGTTGATTATTCCGGTTATCCACGCTGTGCCTGTGATCTTCTTCGAATGGGTGACTTCTCGTATCGGGTACCTGGTTATAGTACGTTCGCCGATAGTTAGATGAGGGATAGTTTCTTCTTGGGCTCCTTTGTCTTTGCCCCCTTATGTAATTTACCTGTGGCCGGTATCCTGGATTATTGTTCTGATTACTGTTGTTTCCGGGGCGATAATTGTTGTTGTAACCATTCGACGGGAAATTACCCCTGTGGTTGTTCCTAAAGTTGTTATTATTATGGTTTCCACTTCTGTTAAAATTTCTGGGCGCGTTATTGCCCCGTGTGTTCCCTTGGTAATTGTTAGGGTTATTTACCGGTGGTTTATTATCTCCCTGTTGGTTCTGTGACAATTGTCCCTCATTAGTTCTATTATTTCTGAAACTGTACCCTCTATTTTTCCTGTACTGCCACTCATGTTCATGGCTTTCCAGTAAGCTAGCCATATCTTGGATGGTCTTTACCTGGCTGTACATCCGTGCCTTTTGGATGGCGTCGTCGTAGTGGTAAGATAATTGTATTACCAGACACTCTTCAGGTATACGTGGCTCCAAATTCCTGGCCATGCAGATTTTTCCCAAGAAGTAGGAGGTAAGGGATTGTCCATTCTGGTTTTCATACCTTCCATTGCTCAGGTTATTGCGGACCATATTCTGAGTTGACTCAGACCAGTATTTAGCCTTGAACTGAGTCTTAAAGTCTTGAAGGTTTTGGATGTCTGGTCGAGTGGCAGTCCACCAGTTGTCGTACGTCTCCTTGAACATTTCGTCCAACATCCCTCTTATTGTAGTCCATCGAGTCTCTCGATTCTTGAGGATTAACTCTTCTACCCTCTTTAAGAATTCAATAGGGTTTCTTTTATAATTACGGAAATTGATGGTATCTCTGTTGTCTGTGTTCATGACATGATTATTATTACATGGTCGGTCACGCCAGGCATCCACTTCTTCCCGTAATGACTCTTCTATTCTGCGCATTTCGTCAATCCTCTGTTGGTTTTTGTCCACTTTGCTATCTACTTTATTTAAGTTACTGTAAACTCCTTCCATTCGTTCTCCCAAGTCTGTTCGTACAGCTGCTACCTCTTTCTGGTTTTCTTCCCGGACTTGGTGTATGTCCTGGTCTATCTGGGTACATCTTCTGACTGTTTCTTCATGACCTTCCTCAATTCTTCTCTTATTTTCTCCTTCGAGACGGTTCATTTTATCGAGTACTTCCTTGCGGACTCCAGAAACATTTTCGTTGGTCTTCTCTAGCTTCTCCAATGTTTCCTCTAATTTGTCGTTGATTTCCGTAACCTGCTGTTTTGCTTCTTCTCGGTACTCCATTAATTGGTGTGCCATCTGTAGCTTCATTTCTTCTTTATTTTTCTCGTGGTCCTCCTTCAGCTGTTCCTTCAATTCTTCCTTCAAATCTTCATTTCTTTGCTGAATTTCCTCCATCAATCGTTGTTGTAATCTTTCATTATTCTTGTTAATGGTTTGTCTCAATTCTTCCTTCTGTTTCTGAAAATTGTCCTCCTGTTTTTTAAAATTTTCGTTTGTTTCTTTCTTCATTCCGTCGAATTTCTCCTCCTGTTTCTTAAAATTTTGATTGGTTTCTTTCATCATATTATTCATCATTTCCATTAATTTCAGTATGTTCGGGTCTCCTCTAACTTCTCCTTTGTCACCCGCCTGTGGTTCCATTTCTTCGTCTTGGCTTGGTTCTGTTGTTGTTATTACTGTCTCCACTTCTTCAATCGGAGTTCCTTCCTCTTCTTTCCCTCTGTTTTCTTCCATCTCCTTCTCCTTTGCCAATTTTTTCGACACTCCTCTGGTGTGCATTTTGTAATCTTTCGTAATCGCCGCTAGAATTTATAGGGTTTAATTGTATAATTTCTTTATTATTCTAGCTCCACTAGTTGGCGCGCCAATTTGTAATGTCGTCTTCGTGCGTACGGCTACCGTTTTACTCTGCAAAATGTGTATAATGTACAATTTGTGTGTAATGAGTGTACGTGTCTTCTCGATCCGTAGTTCAACTGCGTGCAACTTCCGCAGATTTCGTCCGTTGCGAACGTACGAATAACCAGGTCTTGATGTTCACTAGGGGTGAGAAAATCCCGGTGGCGCCAAATTGTTTTCTTAAAACAATTAAAATAGAAATCAAAGGTGTATGACCAGCGCAGCTCAGGCGGTTTGAATAATTCAAATATTTCCGCCCGCCTAGGCCAACTGTAGCATTCAGCAATTCGTTGTGTGTGCTGTGTAAATCGTTAGTCGTCTGCTGAAATGTACATAAAATATTGTGCACCTCCTAATGAAATTATAACACCGTGGTTACACTCAATACTTACACATTTTTTATTAGTGATTGTTATTCATTTAATACAAATTATTCTAATACAAATGCTCCGGTTATTTATATGAGACAATTACAGGGTTTGACAATCGATATTTGAATTGATACCAGACGTTTAACGATAGCGTCTGTTGAAAATTGTATACAAATTATTAATGTCGTTTGTCATAGGTTTTTGAGGTTACGTTCAAAGGATTACAAATGTTTTAAAAACAATAAAAATACACACCCTTACATCAAGTGAACTTAACTAACATATTGTGTATGTATAATTGGTTTAGCGCAGTGTAGCATAAGTGTTTACAAGTTATGGATCATTAACAACAGTTTATATTGGTTAGTTTATAAATTGTCAGTGACTTAAATTTCTTTTTAATCTTTGAAAGTAATGAATTTCAGTTCAGTGAGATTTCGACCTTTAGTGAGATAATTAACGTGAGTTTATTTATATATTTCGGGTAATTTAAGATGTACTTATCACTTCCGTAGTTATGGCGAATTCATACGATCTGTTATTCATGGGTTATACTATAATCTTCTTTAATTTGCTGGATTCAGGACATCAGGCATCTTTTTCAGTTTAACTGGTAGTAATTTATTTTCTTTTTTCGTTAATTTGGCCTCAACTTCTCTAATATGGCTCCAGTCTTTATCTTATGTCTTGGTATACACTTATTAATAACTTTTTCTGATATTTGCTATGTTTTAATGGACAATTTTGGTCACTCGAAAGTTAGCGTCTATCTCATTAAAGCGTCATACATTCAGTAAAAAATCTAACGGTATTTTTGGCTTGTTACTCCACAGTTTCCATGGTAACGTAATTATTCTACCTGGTCGATCTCAAAATAAACCCATTGTTATCAAACCTTGAATTTTTTGTTTAATTTGAATAAATATTTTATAATGGCTATATTTACTTGGGGATAATTTCAATGGTTGTAATCTTTACATAGATGTTCGTATTTTCTTTCAAAGATTAGTTTGATATCTTACAAGATTGGTCTAAGCCATGTATTAATGTTTTAGTCCAAAATGGATAATACTATGCTAATACATAATTTACTTATTTCTAAGTTTTAATATAATTCTGTCATGTTCCCTTTCGTTACACATAATTAATATAGTTTGCCTATTATTTCTTATAAAGGTATTGCTATTATTTTCTTTATAAATTCCTTACTTACTTAAAACATACTAACATATTACTGTGAAACTATTTCTTCTGGTAATTATTGCCTTAAACATTAAGCCAATAACTTCTTTCTTTAAATTAACAAATGAACAAATTTGGTGAGTGCTATACCTACACCATCTCTTTTATAACAGTAATCAACCTGGTGATTTTTATACTGAGATAATATTTTTTCTGTTTATTACATTCACAATTATTTTGTGCCTTTCAGTCTAATATACTTAACTTAGTTGCTCATTTAACATGTGCTTATATTTTGGGTTTGTCACACTTGTTTAACTCTTTTTTCTTAAGATTATATGCTGTTTATTTTATTACACTTATCACTTCACTGTTCAACTTTGTCACTCCCTACCTATCTCTAATTACCCTTATATTTCTCACGATCTCACTATTATTACAAAGTTTTTGTATCTAATGAGTTCATGTCTTTTTTGGTACCTTCAGATTGTCACATATCATTTTATAATATGCAAACAACATGGTATTGTAAATACATCTTTCAAACAAAACATAACTTTGTATATATTGTCATTAAAGTGATAAAAATTGGTCTGAAATGTCATAATTAGTAATAATAACAACAACTTAATAATGTTAAAATATATTGTGTTAATTGAAACATACTTCATCTGTAGCAACAGTAATAATATTAGCGAATAAATAAACTCTCCAAAACCTTATACTTTCAAACACATAATGCTGAAATAATATACATACTGCTGAAATAATCTTAGTAAAAGTTCCAAAGTATATAGTAGAATATACAATTTGTTCTCTGATTGAACCACGCACACATTTCTATTCCCTGTCTGTATGAGTGTAATTTTAAACATAACAGCTGACACATCACCTATAGATAAGGATATACATACAATCATATCTACACATGGTTTTTTATGTATAACAATTGCTGAGATACTGTCATTTACAAGTTACCACTAATAAAAGTTTAAACATAACTTATTAACAATAATAAAAAATTATGCTCTTTTAAAACAATCTTGTTAGTTACTTGTTATGGCCATGTAATTTTTTATTTTCTTCTTTTTTCTTCACTGTCTTCTTGTCTCGCTTTACTTTGGTTGATATCTGGCCAGTCTCTGGGGTTGTGTCAACGTCAGTTGTCTGTCAGTCTAGTTCGTATTTTCTTGTTTTGTGATCACCTTTGGTTGTATTCTTCCTCCTTCACTATTGATTATATTTACTACTTTCATTCTCGTTATCATTTATCTATCAAAATATATGGTTTCTTGGCATTTTTTACATACTTTTTTATATCAAATGTGATCAGGGTTTGGCAATGTTATATAATGCCCTTCCACCAAAATTGATCATTTTATAAAACGTGAATTTGAGTTTGATGAAATTATCAATTGTATCGTATCAATTTTTTTTTTTTTTTTTTTCAATTCTCCTGCTTCTCATTCATTTTTTATAATTAATTCTGTATCCTTTAATTCCATTCTTCTCAGTCTTTTCTTCATTATCTTCTCATATTGCGAACTGGCTTATTGACTTTTTATTATAACTTATTCCCTATAAATCTTATTTTTCATCAAAACTACTCTTATACTGATATCAGGGGAACATCATCCCTGCTCAGTAAAATGATTGCTGGTTCATTCAACAGACAATCTCAATTAATAATTCTTAAATATAGTCAACTCGTGACTCAAAATAACAATAATAATAATCATAATCATAATATTTGTTGGGAATCTTTTACTTTTATACTTCGTTATAGCTCAGTTCGAGTCATATATTGTTTCATCTTTCTTTATAGATACTATTTGAAGCATTGTTTTTTATTGATACAATTCACATTTTTATTCATTTTTAATTACTCTTTGTTTCATCTCATTTCACATTATAACTCTTAGAATGTTTATTTCATTTATATTGTTTTGTGATCATTGGTTTGGGTAATTTTACTTCCCCTCTTTCTAAATAGTTGTGGAAGCTGATCATTTTGATTGATATTTTTTCATAATTTTTAAATATCATAGTAAGTTATGGCTTCTTACTAGTTAGGAATTTTTTGTAGCTTATTCCTTTACAGTATGTTATGCTTTTTATGCCTCATTTTTTTTTTTTTTTGGCTAAATATTATGGTAATTTAACCTTATTTTGGAGGAATGTTTTGTAACTACACTCCTCTATTGTTAATTTTTATTTAAATATTGTAGTAAGTTGGTTGCTCTTACTTTATCTGAATGCCTTGTGACTTTTATCTCTCCATTTTTACTTGTTCTAAAATATTATTAAGATATTTGGGTAAGCTTTTCTTACATATCTTTTTTGATTTTTTACAATTTTTATTCATCATAATGGTTTCTCTAATGCTTAGTGTAAGCTGTACTTACGAATGTTTTGGAATTTTGACATTCTTTAGAGATCTTTTCTTTATGGCATTGGCAGATTTGTTTGTTTGTCACGTTATTTTTTTTTTCTTTATTTAAAGTATTTTTGTTGGTTTTTTACTTTAAACTGTTTTTTACAGTTATTGTTGGTTGTCATAATATTTCTTAATTGAGGCTTGATTGTATACCCCCTTTATTTTCTTGGTGACGGGGTGAGTGATCTCGTAAGTGTTATTGCCCTTGTCTTTTGTTATAGTGTATGGTCCCACGTATAATAATAGTAACTTTCTAGTGATGCCTTCTATGGAGCTGGGTAATTCTCTGTTCTTTAACAGTACCCTTTCTCCTACCTCGTACTTAATAGTCTTTTTCTGGTTCTTAGCGTATTTATTCTTTTGTTGCTCTACCTTTTCGGCTATTCTGTTATAGAATCTTTTTTTCTCGAATTGATATTCGGTGTTGGTGGGGAATTGGATCATATCGGTTATCTCTCTAGGCGGTGGCCGCTCAAACATCATTGTGTATGGGGTAGCTTCTGTAAAGTCGTGGTAAGCTAAGTTTATAAATTCTTCAGTGGATTTCACATAATTGTGCCATTCTCTTTGTTTATCGTGGCAGTAGGTTCTCAGTATACGACCCACTTCTCTGAGTACCCTTTCAGCTGGGTTGCTGCTTGGGTGATAAACTGATGTTTTGTAAGTTTTAATATTATGTTCACAGAGCTTATTTTTCCAAAGATTTCCCTTAAATTGGGTTCCATGATCTGTTATAACGGCCGTCGGTCTTCCCACTTCTGGTATAAATTTGGTTAGTATAATCTCAATTATTTTCTTTGTTGTTGCACGGTTAATGGAGTACAACTTTGTATACTTGGTGAAGTGGTCAAACATAATGATTATAAATTTATATCTGTTTCTTCCTCCACTGATAGGAAACGGACCACATATATCAAGGAATACCCTTTCTAATTTCTGACTTGATGTGATAGGTATCATCATACCTTCCTTTTTTGAATTATTGCATTTTACTTTTTGGCAAATATCACATTTTTGAATGATTTTGTTTACTTTTCGATAAATATTTTTAATGTAAACTTGTTCCTGTAGAGCTTTTATTACTTTTACAGCCCCCATATGGCCGTATCTAATGTGGTAGTCTAGTATCAATTGTTCCTCCACTGTAGATGGTATTACAAGTTTCCATTCTCCGATTGCAGGATTGTTTTTAATAAATAGCAAGTTGTCATGTATTTTATAATATTGTAGAATGGTTTCTTCGTCTTTTAACATTCTCTCCCGGATACTCATTATTTTTGGATCCACAGTTTGACATCTTCTTATTTCTTGGGTTATTTTTTCTAGATCTACTCTGTTTTTGATAATGTTATACACCTTAACTAATTGTTCTTTTTCACCCTCGAAAGTTTGTTGCTGGACGTTTATACGGGATAAGATGTCCGCAGCTACGTTTTGCTTCCCTGGGATGTACTCCCAGTTTATGTGATATTCCTGTAGCAACAATATCCATCGAGTTAATCTTCCGTGGCTGAGTTTACACTGCTTAAGGAATGATATGGATCTATGGTCACTTCTCACTGTTATATCGTATCCCAGAATATAAGTCCTAAATTTGTTGCAGGCGAACACGACACTAAGTAGTTCTTTCTCCGTGACGTGATAATTTCGTTCGCATCCATTTAAAATTCTGCTTGCAAAACTAATAACCATATGCTGTCCCTTCTCATCTTCTTGGTATAATACCGCACCTACACTGACATCACTCGCATCACAGTTCATGAAGAATGGCTTTTTGAAGTCTGGATGATGTAAGATCACGGTGTTCAAGAACTTTTCTTTTATTTGGTTAAATACTTCATCTTGTTCGGACCCCCAAGTGCACTTGTCCTTGACTGATAATTGTTTTTTGAATTTTGCTGTTAGTTTGGAATAATTATCTTGAAACTTACGGTAATAGTTGCATATTCCCAGGAAGGATTGAAGTTGTTTTTTGTTTTTTGGCGTGGGGAATCGTTGTATCGCCTCAACTTTTTCTGACGAAGGAGATATGCCTTCCTCTGCTAGATTGAATCCTAGAAATTGTATTTTTCGGGCTATAAACTTTGACTTGTCCAGCTTAAGGGTTACGTGATTATCTGATAACCTTTTTAGTACGGTTTCCACTCTGGCACAGTGCTCTTGCCAATTTGATGATGTTATTAACAGATCATCTACGTACACTGTGGTAAAATTCAGTACATCTTGTCCCAGTATTTGGTCCATACATTTAACAAATACTGCGACCGAATTTATCAGTCCAAATGGCAGTCTTTTGAACTGATAGTTCCTCCCATCGAACAGGAATGCTAAGTATTGCCTACTGTTCGGATGTAGCTCCACCTGCCAGTAGCCACATACCGTATCCCAAGAGCTAATGTATCTTATACCGTGGAACTTCTTAAGGATTTCTTCTATTTCACCCGGTGATGTTCTATCGTTCACTATCATTTTATTAATTTCTCTGGCGTCGAGGCAGATTCTCACCTTTCCGTCCTTTTTTGGTATCGCCACTATTGGACTTGTATACGGTGATTGACTTAATTCAATGATATCGTCTTCCATCATTTGATTGATTTCTGCCCTCACTGCATTTCTTTGTGAGTAAGCAATGGGGTAAGATTTTTTCTTGAAGTCAACGGGTTCTTTAAATCGTATTCGGCATTGATAATTCTTTACTTTGCCTGGAGCGTCAGAAAAAATGTGTTTATATCTGTTGTATATACTTATGAGTTCCTCTGACTGTTGCACACTAATCTGTGGATCTTGTTCTTCTCGTTGGAAGTTTCTGATCTCATCCAGCTTGCTTGACCATAATTCTTCATTCTTCCAATCTGTCAATATTCTTTCAGGTGATTGTCGGCAATAATTGCTTTGGATCATGTTATAGTGGTTTGTTATCAATGGTAAGTTGCCACCATTCACTATATCGGCTGACCATATTCCTTGTTCTGTGGTTAGTGACACTTCTCCCTGCCGCAGGTTAATTATGGCAGAGTGTTGTCTGAGTACATCACATCCAACAAGTAATGAGAAAGGTAGGCCGCTGGCAACAAGAAATGGCATAGTTACTATTATACCTTTGCTATTAAGTTCCAAGGATACTTGTTTCCGGACGGTTTTGTTTTGTCGGCCGGTAGCACCAATGATAGTTATATTGTTTATGGGCAGGGTTGATATGGGTACACTACTTCCCTGCTGCAGTCTATTTAATTCTATTTGGTCGATCAGGGAAACATTAGACCCTGTATCGATCATTATGGTTGATAGAATTCCATTTATTTGGGCACTCACATACACTATTTCATTGTTTCGAATGGGCATCATGTTATCATTTTCTTCGACCAAATCGTCCCTTATATTTTTCAAATAATTAGTACATATTATGGTGATCTTCTTGTCATGTGTTGTCTTATATTCACCCAGAGATTGGTCCAGTGATGGGCTGTCCGCAGTTTTCACTGGCCTTAAGCGTTTAAATGAGGGTTGACCTCATTGCCCCCAACATCAGTAGTGTTTGATGGTTGGTTAGCGTTCGGCTCCTGTTGATTATTCCGGTTATCCACGCTGTGCCTGTGATCTTCTTCGAATGGGTGACTTCTCGTATCGGGTACCTGGTTATAGTACGTTCGCCGATAGTTAGATGAGGGATAGTTTCTTCTTGGGCTCCTTTGTCTTTGCCCCCTTATGTAATTTACCTGTGGCCGGTATCCTGGATTATTGTTCTGATTACTGTTGTTTCCGGGGCGATAATTGTTGTTGTAACCATTCGACGGGAAATTACCCCTGTGGTTGTTCCTAAAGTTGTTATTATTATGGTTTCCACTTCTGTTAAAATTTCTGGGCGCGTTATTGCCCCGTGTGTTCCCTTGGTAATTGTTAGGGTTATTTACCGGTGGTTTATTATCTCCCTGTTGGTTCTGTGACAATTGTCCCTCATTAGTTCTATTATTTCTGAAACTGTACCCTCTATTTTTCCTGTACTGCCACTCATGTTCATGGCTTTCCAGTAAGCTAGCCATATCTTGGATGGTCTTTACCTGGCTGTACATCCGTGCCTTTTGGATGGCGTCGTCGTAGTGGTAAGATAATTGTATTACCAGACACTCTTCAGGTATACGTGGCTCCAAATTCCTGGCCATGCAGATTTTTCCCAAGAAGTAGGAGGTAAGGGATTGTCCATTCTGGTTTTCATACCTTCCATTGCTCAGGTTATTGCGGACCATATTCTGAGTTGACTCAGACCAGTATTTAGCCTTGAACTGAGTCTTAAAGTCTTGAAGGTTTTGGATGTCTGGTCGAGTGGCAGTCCACCAGTTGTCGTACGTCTCCTTGAACATTTCGTCCAACATCCCTCTTATTGTAGTCCATCGAGTCTCTCGATTCTTGAGGATTAACTCTTCTACCCTCTTTAAGAATTCAATAGGGTTTCTTTTATAATTACGGAAATTGATGGTATCTCTGTTGTCTGTGTTCATGACATGATTATTATTACATGGTCGGTCACGCCAGGCATCCACTTCTTCCCGTAATGACTCTTCTATTCTGCGCATTTCGTCAATCCTCTGTTGGTTTTTGTCCACTTTGCTATCTACTTTATTTAAGTTACTGTAAACTCCTTCCATTCGTTCTCCCAAGTCTGTTCGTACAGCTGCTACCTCTTTCTGGTTTTCTTCCCGGACTTGGTGTATGTCCTGGTCTATCTGGGTACATCTTCTGACTGTTTCTTCATGACCTTCCTCAATTCTTCTCTTATTTTCTCCTTCGAGACGGTTCATTTTATCGAGTACTTCCTTGCGGACTCCAGAAACATTTTCGTTGGTCTTCTCTAGCTTCTCCAATGTTTCCTCTAATTTGTCGTTGATTTCCGTAACCTGCTGTTTTGCTTCTTCTCGGTACTCCATTAATTGGTGTGCCATCTGTAGCTTCATTTCTTCTTTATTTTTCTCGTGGTCCTCCTTCAGCTGTTCCTTCAATTCTTCCTTCAAATCTTCATTTCTTTGCTGAATTTCCTCCATCAATCGTTGTTGTAATCTTTCATTATTCTTGTTAATGGTTTGTCTCAATTCTTCCTTCTGTTTCTGAAAATTGTCCTCCTGTTTTTTAAAATTTTCGTTTGTTTCTTTCTTCATTCCGTCGAATTTCTCCTCCTGTTTCTTAAAATTTTGATTGGTTTCTTTCATCATATTATTCATCATTTCCATTAATTTCAGTATGTTCGGGTCTCCTCTAACTTCTCCTTTGTCACCCGCCTGTGGTTCCATTTCTTCGTCTTGGCTTGGTTCTGTTGTTGTTATTACTGTCTCCACTTCTTCAATCGGAGTTCCTTCCTCTTCTTTCCCTCTGTTTTCTTCCATCTCCTTCTCCTTTGCCAATTTTTTCGACACTCCTCTGGTGTGCATTTTGTAATCTTTCGTAATCGCCGCTAGAATTTATAGGGTTTAATTGTATAATTTCTTTATTATTCTAGCTCCACTAGTTGGCGCGCCAATTTGTAATGTCGTCTTCGTGCGTACGGCTACCGTTTTACTCTGCAAAATGTGTATAATGTACAATTTGTGTGTAATGAGTGTACGTGTCTTCTCGATCCGTAGTTCAACTGCGTGCAACTTCCGCAGATTTCGTCCGTTGCGAACGTACGAATAACCAGGTCTTGATGTTCACTAGGGGTGAGAAAATCCCGGTGGCGCCAAATTGTTTTCTTAAAACAATTAAAATAGAAATCAAAGGTGTATGACCAGCGCAGCTCAGGCGGTTTGAATAATTCAAATATTTCCGCCCGCCTAGGCCAACTGTAGCATTCAGCAATTCGTTGTGTGTGCTGTGTAAATCGTTAGTCGTCTGCTGAAATGTACATAAAATATTGTGCACCTCCTAATGAAATTATAACACCGTGGTTACACTCAATACTTACACATTTTTTATTAGTGATTGTTATTCATTTAATACAAATTATTCTAATACAAATGCTCCGGTTATTTATATGAGACAATTACAGGGTTTGACAATCGATATTTGAATTGATACCAGACGTTTAACGATAGCGTCTGTTGAAAATTGTATACAAATTATTAATGTCGTTTGTCATAGGTTTTTGAGGTTACGTTCAAAGGATTACAAATGTTTTAAAAACAATAAAAATACACACCCTTACATCAAGTGAACTTAACTAACATATTGTGTATGTATAATTGGTTTAGCGCAGTGTAGCATAAGTGTTTACAAGTTATGGATCATTAACAACAGTTTATATTGGTTAGTTTATAAATTGTCAGTGACTTAAATTTCTTTTTAATCTTTGAAAGTAATGAATTTCAGTTCAGTGAGATTTCGACCTTTAGTGAGATAATTAACGTGAGTTTATTTATATATTTCGGGTAATTTAAGATGTACTTATCACTTCCGTAGTTATGGCGAATTCATACGATCTGTTATTCATGGGTTATACTATAATCTTCTTTAATTTGCTGGATTCAGGACATCAGGCATCTTTTTCAGTTTAACTGGTAGTAATTTATTTTCTTTTTTCGTTAATTTGGCCTCAACTTCTCTAATATGGCTCCAGTCTTTATCTTATGTCTTGGTATACACTTATTAATAACTTTTTCTGATATTTGCTATGTTTTAATGGACAATTTTGGTCACTCGAAAGTTAGCGTCTATCTCATTAAAGCGTCATACATTCAGTAAAAAATCTAACGGTATTTTTGGCTTGTTACTCCACAGTTTCCATGGTAACGTAATTATTCTACCTGGTCGATCTCAAAATAAACCCATTGTTATCAAACCTTGAATTTTTTGTTTAATTTGAATAAATATTTTATAATGGCTATATTTACTTGGGGATAATTTCAATGGTTGTAATCTTTACATAGATGTTCGTATTTTCTTTCAAAGATTAGTTTGATATCTTACAAGATTGGTCTAAGCCATGTATTAATGTTTTAGTCCAAAATGGATAATACTATGCTAATACATAATTTACTTATTTCTAAGTTTTAATATAATTCTGTCATGTTCCCTTTCGTTACACATAATTAATATAGTTTGCCTATTATTTCTTATAAAGGTATTGCTATTATTTTCTTTATAAATTCCTTACTTACTTAAAACATACTAACATATTACTGTGAAACTATTTCTTCTGGTAATTATTGCCTTAAACATTAAGCCAATAACTTCTTTCTTTAAATTAACAAATGAACAAATTTGGTGAGTGCTATACCTACACCATCTCTTTTATAACAGTAATCAACCTGGTGATTTTTATACTGAGATAATATTTTTTCTGTTTATTACATTCACAATTATTTTGTGCCTTTCAGTCTAATATACTTAACTTAGTTGCTCATTTAACATGTGCTTATATTTTGGGTTTGTCACACTTGTTTAACTCTTTTTTCTTAAGATTATATGCTGTTTATTTTATTACACTTATCACTTCACTGTTCAACTTTGTCACTCCCTACCTATCTCTAATTACCCTTATATTTCTCACGATCTCACTATTATTACAAAGTTTTTGTATCTAATGAGTTCATGTCTTTTTTGGTACCTTCAGATTGTCACATATCATTTTATAATATGCAAACAACATGGTATTGTAAATACATCTTTCAAACAAAACATAACTTTGTATATATTGTCATTAAAGTGATAAAAATTGGTCTGAAATGTCATAATTAGTAATAATAACAACAACTTAATAATGTTAAAATATATTGTGTTAATTGAAACATACTTCATCTGTAGCAACAGTAATAATATTAGCGAATAAATAAACTCTCCAAAACCTTATACTTTCAAACACATAATGCTGAAATAATATACATACTGCTGAAATAATCTTAGTAAAAGTTCCAAAGTATATAGTAGAATATACAATTTGTTCTCTGATTGAACCACGCACACATTTCTATTCCCTGTCTGTATGAGTGTAATTTTAAACATAACAGCTGACACATCACCTATAGATAAGGATATACATACAATCATATCTACACATGGTTTTTTATGTATAACAATTGCTGAGATACTGTCATTTACAAGTTACCACTAATAAAAGTTTAAACATAACTTATTAACAATAATAAAAAATTATGCTCTTTTAAAACAATCTTGTTAGTTACTTGTTATGGCCATGTAATTTTTTATTTTCTTCTTTTTTCTTCACTGTCTTCTTGTCTCGCTTTACTTTGGTTGATATCTGGCCAGTCTCTGGGGTTGTGTCAACGTCAGTTGTCTGTCAGTCTAGTTCGTATTTTCTTGTTTTGTGATCACCTTTGGTTGTATTCTTCCTCCTTCACTATTGATTATATTTACTACTTTCATTCTCGTTATCATTTATCTATCAAAATATATGGTTTCTTGGCATTTTTTACATACTTTTTTATATCAAATGTGATCAGGGTTTGGCAATGTTATATAATGCCCTTCCACCAAAATTGATCATTTTATAAAACGTGAATTTGAGTTTGATGAAATTATCAATTGTATCGTATCAATTTTTTTTTTTTTTTTTTTCAATTCTCCTGCTTCTCATTCATTTTTTATAATTAATTCTGTATCCTTTAATTCCATTCTTCTCAGTCTTTTCTTCATTATCTTCTCATATTGCGAACTGGCTTATTGACTTTTTATTATAACTTATTCCCTATAAATCTTATTTTTCATCAAAACTACTCTTATACTGATATCAGGGGAACATCATCCCTGCTCAGTAAAATGATTGCTGGTTCATTCAACAGACAATCTCAATTAATAATTCTTAAATATAGTCAACTCGTGACTCAAAATAACAATAATAATAATCATAATCATAATATTTGTTGGGAATCTTTTACTTTTATACTTCGTTATAGCTCAGTTCGAGTCATATATTGTTTCATCTTTCTTTATAGATACTATTTGAAGCATTGTTTTTTATTGATACAATTCACATTTTTATTCATTTTTAATTACTCTTTGTTTCATCTCATTTCACATTATAACTCTTAGAATGTTTATTTCATTTATATTGTTTTGTGATCATTGGTTTGGGTAATTTTACTTCCCCTCTTTCTAAATAGTTGTGGAAGCTGATCATTTTGATTGATATTTTTTCATAATTTTTAAATATCATAGTAAGTTATGGCTTCTTACTAGTTAGGAATTTTTTGTAGCTTATTCCTTTACAGTATGTTATGCTTTTTATGCCTCATTTTTTTTTTTTTTTGGCTAAATATTATGGTAATTTAACCTTATTTTGGAGGAATGTTTTGTAACTACACTCCTCTATTGTTAATTTTTATTTAAATATTGTAGTAAGTTGGTTGCTCTTACTTTATCTGAATGCCTTGTGACTTTTATCTCTCCATTTTTACTTGTTCTAAAATATTATTAAGATATTTGGGTAAGCTTTTCTTACATATCTTTTTTGATTTTTTACAATTTTTATTCATCATAATGGTTTCTCTAATGCTTAGTGTAAGCTGTACTTACGAATGTTTTGGAATTTTGACATTCTTTAGAGATCTTTTCTTTATGGCATTGGCAGATTTGTTTGTTTGTCACGTTATTTTTTTTTTCTTTATTTAAAGTATTTTTGTTGGTTTTTTACTTTAAACTGTTTTTTACAGTTATTGTTGGTTGTCATAATATTTCTTAATTGAGGCTTGATTGTATACCCCCTTTATTTTCTTGGTGACGGGGTGAGTGATCTCGTAAGTGTTATTGCCCTTGTCTTTTGTTATAGTGTATGGTCCCACGTATAATAATAGTAACTTTCTAGTGATGCCTTCTATGGAGCTGGGTAATTCTCTGTTCTTTAACAGTACCCTTTCTCCTACCTCGTACTTAATAGTCTTTTTCTGGTTCTTAGCGTATTTATTCTTTTGTTGCTCTACCTTTTCGGCTATTCTGTTATAGAATCTTTTTTTCTCGAATTGATATTCGGTGTTGGTGGGGAATTGGATCATATCGGTTATCTCTCTAGGCGGTGGCCGCTCAAACATCATTGTGTATGGGGTAGCTTCTGTAAAGTCGTGGTAAGCTAAGTTTATAAATTCTTCAGTGGATTTCACATAATTGTGCCATTCTCTTTGTTTATCGTGGCAGTAGGTTCTCAGTATACGACCCACTTCTCTGAGTACCCTTTCAGCTGGGTTGCTGCTTGGGTGATAAACTGATGTTTTGTAAGTTTTAATATTATGTTCACAGAGCTTATTTTTCCAAAGATTTCCCTTAAATTGGGTTCCATGATCTGTTATAACGGCCGTCGGTCTTCCCACTTCTGGTATAAATTTGGTTAGTATAATCTCAATTATTTTCTTTGTTGTTGCACGGTTAATGGAGTACAACTTTGTATACTTGGTGAAGTGGTCAAACATAATGATTATAAATTTATATCTGTTTCTTCCTCCACTGATAGGAAACGGACCACATATATCAAGGAATACCCTTTCTAATTTCTGACTTGATGTGATAGGTATCATCATACCTTCCTTTTTTGAATTATTGCATTTTACTTTTTGGCAAATATCACATTTTTGAATGATTTTGTTTACTTTTCGATAAATATTTTTAATGTAAACTTGTTCCTGTAGAGCTTTTATTACTTTTACAGCCCCCATATGGCCGTATCTAATGTGGTAGTCTAGTATCAATTGTTCCTCCACTGTAGATGGTATTACAAGTTTCCATTCTCCGATTGCAGGATTGTTTTTAATAAATAGCAAGTTGTCATGTATTTTATAATATTGTAGAATGGTTTCTTCGTCTTTTAACATTCTCTCCCGGATACTCATTATTTTTGGATCCACAGTTTGACATCTTCTTATTTCTTGGGTTATTTTTTCTAGATCTACTCTGTTTTTGATAATGTTATACACCTTAACTAATTGTTCTTTTTCACCCTCGAAAGTTTGTTGCTGGACGTTTATACGGGATAAGATGTCCGCAGCTACGTTTTGCTTCCCTGGGATGTACTCCCAGTTTATGTGATATTCCTGTAGCAACAATATCCATCGAGTTAATCTTCCGTGGCTGAGTTTACACTGCTTAAGGAATGATATGGATCTATGGTCACTTCTCACTGTTATATCGTATCCCAGAATATAAGTCCTAAATTTGTTGCAGGCGAACACGACACTAAGTAGTTCTTTCTCCGTGACGTGATAATTTCGTTCGCATCCATTTAAAATTCTGCTTGCAAAACTAATAACCATATGCTGTCCCTTCTCATCTTCTTGGTATAATACCGCACCTACACTGACATCACTCGCATCACAGTTCATGAAGAATGGCTTTTTGAAGTCTGGATGATGTAAGATCACGGTGTTCAAGAACTTTTCTTTTATTTGGTTAAATACTTCATCTTGTTCGGACCCCCAAGTGCACTTGTCCTTGACTGATAATTGTTTTTTGAATTTTGCTGTTAGTTTGGAATAATTATCTTGAAACTTACGGTAATAGTTGCATATTCCCAGGAAGGATTGAAGTTGTTTTTTGTTTTTTGGCGTGGGGAATCGTTGTATCGCCTCAACTTTTTCTGACGAAGGAGATATGCCTTCCTCTGCTAGATTGAATCCTAGAAATTGTATTTTTCGGGCTATAAACTTTGACTTGTCCAGCTTAAGGGTTACGTGATTATCTGATAACCTTTTTAGTACGGTTTCCACTCTGGCACAGTGCTCTTGCCAATTTGATGATGTTATTAACAGATCATCTACGTACACTGTGGTAAAATTCAGTACATCTTGTCCCAGTATTTGGTCCATACATTTAACAAATACTGCGACCGAATTTATCAGTCCAAATGGCAGTCTTTTGAACTGATAGTTCCTCCCATCGAACAGGAATGCTAAGTATTGCCTACTGTTCGGATGTAGCTCCACCTGCCAGTAGCCACATACCGTATCCCAAGAGCTAATGTATCTTATACCGTGGAACTTCTTAAGGATTTCTTCTATTTCACCCGGTGATGTTCTATCGTTCACTATCATTTTATTAATTTCTCTGGCGTCGAGGCAGATTCTCACCTTTCCGTCCTTTTTTGGTATCGCCACTATTGGACTTGTATACGGTGATTGACTTAATTCAATGATATCGTCTTCCATCATTTGATTGATTTCTGCCCTCACTGCATTTCTTTGTGAGTAAGCAATGGGGTAAGATTTTTTCTTGAAGTCAACGGGTTCTTTAAATCGTATTCGGCATTGATAATTCTTTACTTTGCCTGGAGCGTCAGAAAAAATGTGTTTATATCTGTTGTATATACTTATGAGTTCCTCTGACTGTTGCACACTAATCTGTGGATCTTGTTCTTCTCGTTGGAAGTTTCTGATCTCATCCAGCTTGCTTGACCATAATTCTTCATTCTTCCAATCTGTCAATATTCTTTCAGGTGATTGTCGGCAATAATTGCTTTGGATCATGTTATAGTGGTTTGTTATCAATGGTAAGTTGCCACCATTCACTATATCGGCTGACCATATTCCTTGTTCTGTGGTTAGTGACACTTCTCCCTGCCGCAGGTTAATTATGGCAGAGTGTTGTCTGAGTACATCACATCCAACAAGTAATGAGAAAGGTAGGCCGCTGGCAACAAGAAATGGCATAGTTACTATTATACCTTTGCTATTAAGTTCCAAGGATACTTGTTTCCGGACGGTTTTGTTTTGTCGGCCGGTAGCACCAATGATAGTTATATTGTTTATGGGCAGGGTTGATATGGGTACACTACTTCCCTGCTGCAGTCTATTTAATTCTATTTGGTCGATCAGGGAAACATTAGACCCTGTATCGATCATTATGGTTGATAGAATTCCATTTATTTGGGCACTCACATACACTATTTCATTGTTTCGAATGGGCATCATGTTATCATTTTCTTCGACCAAATCGTCCCTTATATTTTTCAAATAATTAGTACATATTATGGTGATCTTCTTGTCATGTGTTGTCTTATATTCACCCAGAGATTGGTCCAGTGATGGGCTGTCCGCAGTTTTCACTGGCCTTAAGCGTTTAAATGAGGGTTGACCTCATTGCCCCCAACATCAGTAGTGTTTGATGGTTGGTTAGCGTTCGGCTCCTGTTGATTATTCCGGTTATCCACGCTGTGCCTGTGATCTTCTTCGAATGGGTGACTTCTCGTATCGGGTACCTGGTTATAGTACGTTCGCCGATAGTTAGATGAGGGATAGTTTCTTCTTGGGCTCCTTTGTCTTTGCCCCCTTATGTAATTTACCTGTGGCCGGTATCCTGGATTATTGTTCTGATTACTGTTGTTTCCGGGGCGATAATTGTTGTTGTAACCATTCGACGGGAAATTACCCCTGTGGTTGTTCCTAAAGTTGTTATTATTATGGTTTCCACTTCTGTTAAAATTTCTGGGCGCGTTATTGCCCCGTGTGTTCCCTTGGTAATTGTTAGGGTTATTTACCGGTGGTTTATTATCTCCCTGTTGGTTCTGTGACAATTGTCCCTCATTAGTTCTATTATTTCTGAAACTGTACCCTCTATTTTTCCTGTACTGCCACTCATGTTCATGGCTTTCCAGTAAGCTAGCCATATCTTGGATGGTCTTTACCTGGCTGTACATCCGTGCCTTTTGGATGGCGTCGTCGTAGTGGTAAGATAATTGTATTACCAGACACTCTTCAGGTATACGTGGCTCCAAATTCCTGGCCATGCAGATTTTTCCCAAGAAGTAGGAGGTAAGGGATTGTCCATTCTGGTTTTCATACCTTCCATTGCTCAGGTTATTGCGGACCATATTCTGAGTTGACTCAGACCAGTATTTAGCCTTGAACTGAGTCTTAAAGTCTTGAAGGTTTTGGATGTCTGGTCGAGTGGCAGTCCACCAGTTGTCGTACGTCTCCTTGAACATTTCGTCCAACATCCCTCTTATTGTAGTCCATCGAGTCTCTCGATTCTTGAGGATTAACTCTTCTACCCTCTTTAAGAATTCAATAGGGTTTCTTTTATAATTACGGAAATTGATGGTATCTCTGTTGTCTGTGTTCATGACATGATTATTATTACATGGTCGGTCACGCCAGGCATCCACTTCTTCCCGTAATGACTCTTCTATTCTGCGCATTTCGTCAATCCTCTGTTGGTTTTTGTCCACTTTGCTATCTACTTTATTTAAGTTACTGTAAACTCCTTCCATTCGTTCTCCCAAGTCTGTTCGTACAGCTGCTACCTCTTTCTGGTTTTCTTCCCGGACTTGGTGTATGTCCTGGTCTATCTGGGTACATCTTCTGACTGTTTCTTCATGACCTTCCTCAATTCTTCTCTTATTTTCTCCTTCGAGACGGTTCATTTTATCGAGTACTTCCTTGCGGACTCCAGAAACATTTTCGTTGGTCTTCTCTAGCTTCTCCAATGTTTCCTCTAATTTGTCGTTGATTTCCGTAACCTGCTGTTTTGCTTCTTCTCGGTACTCCATTAATTGGTGTGCCATCTGTAGCTTCATTTCTTCTTTATTTTTCTCGTGGTCCTCCTTCAGCTGTTCCTTCAATTCTTCCTTCAAATCTTCATTTCTTTGCTGAATTTCCTCCATCAATCGTTGTTGTAATCTTTCATTATTCTTGTTAATGGTTTGTCTCAATTCTTCCTTCTGTTTCTGAAAATTGTCCTCCTGTTTTTTAAAATTTTCGTTTGTTTCTTTCTTCATTCCGTCGAATTTCTCCTCCTGTTTCTTAAAATTTTGATTGGTTTCTTTCATCATATTATTCATCATTTCCATTAATTTCAGTATGTTCGGGTCTCCTCTAACTTCTCCTTTGTCACCCGCCTGTGGTTCCATTTCTTCGTCTTGGCTTGGTTCTGTTGTTGTTATTACTGTCTCCACTTCTTCAATCGGAGTTCCTTCCTCTTCTTTCCCTCTGTTTTCTTCCATCTCCTTCTCCTTTGCCAATTTTTTCGACACTCCTCTGGTGTGCATTTTGTAATCTTTCGTAATCGCCGCTAGAATTTATAGGGTTTAATTGTATAATTTCTTTATTATTCTAGCTCCACTAGTTGGCGCGCCAATTTGTAATGTCGTCTTCGTGCGTACGGCTACCGTTTTACTCTGCAAAATGTGTATAATGTACAATTTGTGTGTAATGAGTGTACGTGTCTTCTCGATCCGTAGTTCAACTGCGTGCAACTTCCGCAGATTTCGTCCGTTGCGAACGTACGAATAACCAGGTCTTGATGTTCACTAGGGGTGAGAAAATCCCGGTGGCGCCAAATTGTTTTCTTAAAACAATTAAAATAGAAATCAAAGGTGTATGACCAGCGCAGCTCAGGCGGTTTGAATAATTCAAATATTTCCGCCCGCCTAGGCCAACTGTAGCATTCAGCAATTCGTTGTGTGTGCTGTGTAAATCGTTAGTCGTCTGCTGAAATGTACATAAAATATTGTGCACCTCCTAATGAAATTATAACACCGTGGTTACACTCAATACTTACACATTTTTTATTAGTGATTGTTATTCATTTAATACAAATTATTCTAATACAAATGCTCCGGTTATTTATATGAGACAATTACAGGGTTTGACAATCGATATTTGAATTGATACCAGACGTTTAACGATAGCGTCTGTTGAAAATTGTATACAAATTATTAATGTCGTTTGTCATAGGTTTTTGAGGTTACGTTCAAAGGATTACAAATGTTTTAAAAACAATAAAAATACACACCCTTACATCAAGTGAACTTAACTAACATATTGTGTATGTATAATTGGTTTAGCGCAGTGTAGCATAAGTGTTTACAAGTTATGGATCATTAACAACAGTTTATATTGGTTAGTTTATAAATTGTCAGTGACTTAAATTTCTTTTTAATCTTTGAAAGTAATGAATTTCAGTTCAGTGAGATTTCGACCTTTAGTGAGATAATTAACGTGAGTTTATTTATATATTTCGGGTAATTTAAGATGTACTTATCACTTCCGTAGTTATGGCGAATTCATACGATCTGTTATTCATGGGTTATACTATAATCTTCTTTAATTTGCTGGATTCAGGACATCAGGCATCTTTTTCAGTTTAACTGGTAGTAATTTATTTTCTTTTTTCGTTAATTTGGCCTCAACTTCTCTAATATGGCTCCAGTCTTTATCTTATGTCTTGGTATACACTTATTAATAACTTTTTCTGATATTTGCTATGTTTTAATGGACAATTTTGGTCACTCGAAAGTTAGCGTCTATCTCATTAAAGCGTCATACATTCAGTAAAAAATCTAACGGTATTTTTGGCTTGTTACTCCACAGTTTCCATGGTAACGTAATTATTCTACCTGGTCGATCTCAAAATAAACCCATTGTTATCAAACCTTGAATTTTTTGTTTAATTTGAATAAATATTTTATAATGGCTATATTTACTTGGGGATAATTTCAATGGTTGTAATCTTTACATAGATGTTCGTATTTTCTTTCAAAGATTAGTTTGATATCTTACAAGATTGGTCTAAGCCATGTATTAATGTTTTAGTCCAAAATGGATAATACTATGCTAATACATAATTTACTTATTTCTAAGTTTTAATATAATTCTGTCATGTTCCCTTTCGTTACACATAATTAATATAGTTTGCCTATTATTTCTTATAAAGGTATTGCTATTATTTTCTTTATAAATTCCTTACTTACTTAAAACATACTAACATATTACTGTGAAACTATTTCTTCTGGTAATTATTGCCTTAAACATTAAGCCAATAACTTCTTTCTTTAAATTAACAAATGAACAAATTTGGTGAGTGCTATACCTACACCATCTCTTTTATAACAGTAATCAACCTGGTGATTTTTATACTGAGATAATATTTTTTCTGTTTATTACATTCACAATTATTTTGTGCCTTTCAGTCTAATATACTTAACTTAGTTGCTCATTTAACATGTGCTTATATTTTGGGTTTGTCACACTTGTTTAACTCTTTTTTCTTAAGATTATATGCTGTTTATTTTATTACACTTATCACTTCACTGTTCAACTTTGTCACTCCCTACCTATCTCTAATTACCCTTATATTTCTCACGATCTCACTATTATTACAAAGTTTTTGTATCTAATGAGTTCATGTCTTTTTTGGTACCTTCAGATTGTCACATATCATTTTATAATATGCAAACAACATGGTATTGTAAATACATTTTTCAAACAAAACATAACTTTGTATATATTGTCATTAAAGTGATAAAAATTGGTCTGAAATGTCATAATTAGTAATAATAACAACAACTTAATAATGTTAAAATATATTGTGTTAATTGAAACATACTTCATCTGTAGCAACAGTAATAATATTAGCGAATAAATAAACTCTCCAAAACCTTATACTTTCAAACACATAATGCTGAAATAATATACATACTGCTGAAATAATCTTAGTAAAAGTTCCAAAGCATATAGTAGAATATACAATTTGTTCTCTGATTGAACCACGCACACATTTCTATTCCCTGTCTGTATGAGTGTAATTTTAAACATAACAGCTGACACATCACCTATAGATAAGGATATACATACAATCATATCTACACATGGTTTTTTATGTATAACAATTGCTGAGATACTGTCATTTACAAGTTACCACTAATAAAAATTTAAACATAACTTATTAACAATAATAAAAAATTATGCTCTTTTAAAACAATCTTGTTAGTTACTTGTTATGGCCATGTAATTTTTTATTTTCTTCTTTTTTCTTCACTGTCTTCTTGTCTCGCTTTACTTTGGTTGATATCTGGCCAGTCTCTGGGGTTGTGTCAACGTCAGTTGTCTGTCAGTCTAGTTCGTATTTTCTTGTTTTGTGATCACCTTTGGTTGTATTCTTCCTCCTTCACTATTGATTATATTTACTACTTTCATTCTCGTTATCATTTATCTATCAAAATATATGGTTTCTTGGCATTTTTTACATACTTTTTTATATCAAATGTGATCAGGGTTTGGCAATGTTATAATATATATATATATATATATATATATATATATATATATATATATATGATAAGACTTCTATCATATTTCTAGCTGATGCACATGTATCTTATGCAGCTGAATAAATCGGATGGTATGCTGAATGTTGCCAACGTGAGACACAAGATATTTTTAATCATGAGTAATGTAAGGTACTTCTTTGTAAATATGTGTAGGCTAAATACGAAATACTGCCGAACTATATTTTTTTCTGTCCGACGTAAATTTTTTAAAGATTTCTTTTTTTAAAGAGCCAGCTGAATTTTTGAAATATTGCTTTTATACTTTTGTTTCGAACGCGCTACGCATATTTAATTTAGTAACAATTTTTACAGACAGGTTTTTAATTACAATGTAAAAAATAAAAGAAATAGGAAATTTACTGTCCATGATTAAGAAAATGTTACATCATAGTACGGCGTCTACTATATACGTTGTAGTAAACCTGATTACGGGGTTGTGTTTTAATATAATCCCGTTTGACTGTGGTTTAAGTAATTTAAAAAGTTTATGTTTAATAGCTTTTGATTTATTTGATTTATCCAATTAAATTCAATTGGTTAATTGAATTCAATGTAAATAAATCCGGTGAATCTCTTGAAGTTGTTTAACAAGGTATTTAGATTGTTGATAGTTAGTTCAATGTATTTTCTTCTGTCGACTAGGTGAATCGGTGACGTGTATTCCTCACTGAAAGTACATATATTTTGGTAAGAATTGATCACTTACTTGTAGTGACTCTGGCTGATTTCGCAGGATAGATGCAACAATCTAATCTTTAGATTGACTTACCGTATTTCAAATTGCCGCTGTTTGTCGTGACATCCAATAAGCGACGTTCACCTATCCTGTAAATTCTAGTCTAATGAAATAAACTAACTGACTCTGATTTGTCGTATAAAATTTAGTATTTATTCCTTGTTAACACTTCTTTAATGATTTAATATCATTAACCATTTTCGGTTCAAATTTAATTAACATTGGTAATTTATTTTTTATAAAAAATTATTATCTCAGGGTGGTAGAACTGACCTACAACGTCAGTCTATTGTTAACATATTTTTTGTTTAAATAATTTAATTCAGGTGTAGGTTCTTTTAGCCTGAAGAATACCAAATAATTAACTAGAAATCTTACTCTACCATTATCAGGTAGTTGGAGATTGATTACAATTCAAGGAAACTTGGTCTTCGGCTTATAGAAACTCCCATGAGGAGGGTAGTGTTCACTTGCCCATGACGTGAAATGCCTAATATTTAAACACTCTTTTTTAAATAACGTTGTGTATAAACAAGAAGCTAATTTTAGCTGTATTTTCAAAAAGAAGGTTGAATCATACTTACATACGTTGTAACAAGACATATGAACCCGATATTTTAAGTAACAAAATATTAACACATGTCATGATAAATTGAGGTAACAAGACACCTCAAGTATTGACTCTGAAAATGCCAAGAATGAAACTACATGAAAGACCAATAAAGAAGAATAAACTCACAACGCAGGAGTTAATAAAATGTAATGGTATCGTTTAAAAAAAGTTAAAGTCAAGTACAGTTTGTAACATACGTTATTTATTTCTACAAATACCATATGTTAATTTCATTGCCAAGGGGAAACTATTCTTTTAATGTGAATTAAGTTTTCAGGCGGCTCAAACTTTTAAACATTACGTTTACTTTACGTTTGTAAAACCTAATCGCTACTAACGTTAGTCACCGATTGGATAATTAACTTTACTGTTATTAAATTATAATGAGAAGAATGAGTAAATTTGACGTCAACGTAATTAAATTTATGAACTCTAAGTAACATCATTGAGTGTCGTAAACGTTTCGTATATACATAAAGATCTTTATTTAATACAGTACAGCCTATAGACTATAAGTTATACTATTTATTTCATTGAGATAATGAGTCACAGGATTAACAAATGACCTTTAGTTGTCCTCTTAAATATGGTTTTTTAAAAAGCCAATCTGATTTAATTGCCTTATCTGATTTTTAAGTTATAGGGAGGGAAAGATGGGCATGAAGGAAGTGTGTGCTATGCGAATTGCAGTTCTCCAAAACGAAATGAATTCAAAATATAAGCACAAGAAAATATTATATGCCTATTTAACTTTTATAGTTTGTATGTCTATATAAACATTATAACTATATAACTTTTCAGAGGTAGAAAATAATTTACAAAATGGAAAGAAGTTAAATTTTGATCAAAACTGATTTAGATGGAAATTAACAACGTCGTCTCTTTGTTTCCTAGTCTAGTTTTCGAAATGAAAGAACTTCTGTCAATAATGAATACAGTAAACACAGATCCTTTAATACTGTTGATTACTTGGTCTGTAAAGGTGATGTCAGTAAAGGTCTATAGAACCCTTAAATTTGGTACAGTTAAGTAAGGGGAATTAGACTGCTTAGTCACCGAGAAAGCAAATTCTAAATTAAACAGGCATCTGTATAATTGGAAGGAATCTTTGTGCATTGGTTTTAACTGCCTTGAAATCGGCAGCTCTCTGTATGCAAATCACAGGCGATTCTACAGTTTCTGTCTGAGAAACAAGTCCAAATCTACAAATACAATAAGCCTAGAGTCGCTTTCTAATTAGCAAACCCTACTTGTCTCAAGAAAAATGCTAGCTTACAAGGCTCGAAATCAATAGTCTTAAGGGCTTCATTTTAATGCTTGTTTGCGTATAAACCAATACATTCTCAATTTAACTGTTTTAGTAAGAACATTTATTTTGATAAGAACATGACATATAATCTTATCGGAAAATTATTGTAAAGCAGCTCTGTTATATATATGATTTTCTCACTGTTTATTACATTCTTGCATCTAATTCTCAATTTCGTATTGTCGTTCCAATCGTTGTGTTTGAAACTTCTATCATTCTATGTTTCCCGTTCAAATCAGTAGAACCCACCCACCTTTCCAATCTTTCTTTCCTTTCAACGCTGGCTGTTTACGAGATTTTCAGTATTTTGTCTTTCTTAGATCACCCAATTCGATTTACTTTGCTCATATAAAACTACTATTTAGCCGTTCGAATAGCCTTACTTACAAAACTATTTACTGCCAAATATTTGATCCGCAATTCACGGAATAAATAGAAGACTGGGGAACCCGACCTGGGATATGTTATTACAAAGTAAGATAATATGCTGACTAGCCTCAGCCTCATCCCATCTTTAGAGATTACCAAGAAATGGTTACGACGATGATGCAGTGCGTTTAGTGATGTTGATGTTTTCGAAAAGTAATATTATGCTAAGAAGCACCAAAACAACTTTATTTTAAAAACCTGTAGCAAATAAATTATCTGAATCTGTAACTAAGTATTTTTCAACCTTCGAGTTGTAGTAGAGAAATCTCCGTTGCCTCTTTTGTGTTTGGATCCTCTTCCTCTTCCCACAATAGTCGAGTCAACGAACCATTTTCCTTGGAAACCTTTGCAATAGAATGAATTGTCACGAAACATTCTACATAGGGTCTAGATAAAATTAAAAAAAGTTTTCGGTGCTCTCCCTCAGGGAATTGTTCCAACCCCTTCTCAATGAATGAAACGTAAAAAGATATAAATAGCCCCTAAGTGAATAGATTACGAAAGTCTAAGAAAAAACGTTTGTTTGTACATTTAATGGAGGCCAATGGTTTTCGAGTTATTGCAAGTTAAAAATTGTTATTTTCAAAATCATTACCCCCGCAAAATCATTACCTTGCGACAGTTTTTGTTAAATAAATTGCAAAATATTTAATACATTGAAAAAATGATAGGGACTCATTATAAAGTTAATTTTACTAGAAAGATCTTGAGATCTTTTATTCCTGTAGATTTTATGAGATATGGTTGTTGAAAATCGTGCTTCTTTTTTATATTCCCAAAAACAATTTTTGTGTTCCAATAACTCCTAAACTACGAATTTGGTGTAAAAGTTCTTATGGCCTAGATTAAAGATAATAAATTTATCTGTAAAAATAGTTTTGTTTTATTTTGACGCTAGAACAAGTAGCAAAGTTTTAACTGTACGTATTTTTAATTTTTTTCAGAAAAGTGGCAATTTTTCTGGTGTAATTTGTTACTAAGTAAAAGTTAAGAAAATTCGTGCTAGGTATTGTAAATCTACATAGGTATTGTTTTGATATTATTATTAGGCTTTAATGTTAGCTCAGTGCACTAATTTCATTAGAAAGAACGTTGTATTACTACGTATCCTGAAAAACCATTAAATGTAGCAGAATAAAGATACACATAAAAACGCTTATTCATGGAATAAACATTTTATTTCCTTTCATTTCTGTAGAACTAATATTTCACTAGATATATCTGTTTAAAGTAGGCCTTTAGTTCTATTGGGCTTTAACTTTGAATAACTCAAAAACCATGGCCCTGACAAAACGCTGTACATAAAGAAGATTAAAGGAACTATATTTTATCCAGTGTTAGTAATAGTAGGGAAGTTATGACCAAAAAAACGGTATGTTTTCGATACCTTTTCCGAAATGTTTAGGACTATGAACACGGAACAGAACATGAATACCCGTAACGTCTCTTCTCCTACTTACGCTCAAATTGCAGGACTACCGCAACACTCAGAATCATCGCCCCCTTATGACAGCAATCTCAAACAGACAGCAAATGAGGACATCACTCTTTCACACTTCCTGACAAAATTCGAGACTATGTTCAGTCAACTCATGCAGCAAAATAGCGTCATGCTTAATCTCCTTACAACACTTGTCAATAAACTTTCTAATTAATAATGAATAACAATTACAGGATTGGATTATGGAACGCCAATGGACTCTCTCAACGCACCCTAGAACTCAAAGCTTTTCTTCTTGAAAACAGATTAGACGTAATGCTTATATCTGAGACACACTTCACAGACAGAAGCCATATTAGGATTCCAGGCTTTACTGTTTATGATACCCAACATCCGGACGGGACAGCTCGTGGCGGAACCGCTCTGTTAATCCGAAACAATATAAAACATTATCTCTTCTCTAACGTCAAAGCTGCTCACCTACAGGCGACCAACGTTTTAATTGAAGATCAAAGAGGCCCTCTAATTGTTTCTGCAGTCTACTGTCCCCCAAAACACAGAATCAATGAAACTGACTTCAGCTCTTTTCTTGGAACTCTTGGTGCACGTTTTTTGGTGGGAGGTGACTTTAACGCAAAACACCCGCAATGGGGTTCGAGATTAGCTAATCCAAGAGGTAGAATTTTATATAACGTCATTAGACAAGAATCCCTGTCCTTTCTGTCCACTGGTCAACCAACCTATTGGCCTTCTGACACAAATAAAATACCTGACCTAATTGATTTCTTCTTAATACGAGGCTTGTCTCATAAATACTACAAAGTTGAATCTTGCCTTGATTTGTCCTCTGACCACACTCCAATTATTGCCACTATAGCAATACTATAATTGAGTCTGAAAGTCTACCAACACTCACAAATCGTCTTACTGACTGGGATTACTTTAGAGAGCTTGTAAATTATAATATCTCGCTCGAACTTCCACTCCACACGCCTGCTGAATTGGATGCGGCTGTAAATTCTCTCACCAGTACTTTTCAAAAATCAGCCTGGGAAGCTACACCTTGCAATACAGCGAAGAATAAGCACTTGAACCTTCCTCTGGTTGTCCGGAAGAAATTAGCTGAGAAGCGTAAATTGCGACGAATTTGGCAGCATACTCATCATCCGGATGATAAAAGAAAGTGGAATTCCGCGGCCAGACAACTTAAACGATTGTTGGAAAATCTAAAGAATGAAGGGATTCAGGATTATCTAGAAAATCTGTCACCAAATGAAAGTACTGATTATTCTCTGTGGAAGGCTACTAAACGATTAAAAACGCCACTATTACAAATACCACCAATACATAAACCAGATGGTAGCTGGGCGCGCAGCAATACAGAGAAATCCCAGGTTTTTGCCGAACATTTGGTCAACGTTTTTCAACCTGAAGCCAGCAAGAACGTCTCTTTCGATGAAGAGGTACAAAGATACTTACACTCCCCGCTCCAAATGACTCTACCTATTAAGCCTTTTAAAGTTAAGGAAATCAAGGAAATAATCCTGTATACTTTGAAAAGTAAAAAGGCTCCCGGCATTGATTTGAGTAGAGGGAAAGTGAGTGTTCGAAAACACTTCCGGGTTCCGAACGAAAACACTACCGGGTTCCAGTTCATGACGTCATAGAGGCACTGGCAGCTGGTGTCCGAGCTGTCCATGTGACGTCACTGTTTTGTGTGTGTGTATGTATGTGTGTGTATGTGTGACTGAAACACTTCCGTGTTCCAGTTCATGACATCACACAGAGGCCCAAGTCGCTGGCGTCCGTATGGCTAAAACCTGTTTCAAGACGTCACGGAGGCCGTGGTTTCTGCATGTCCAAAATTTGGTAGCCGAAAACAATGTGTAGCGGATGGGGGTACCCGGAATTCGGCGGTTGCCCGGACGCGCAGAGGCTATGTCATCGGGTACCGTTACTCGAAATTTTGGGGGTATCGGGTACCGTTACCCGAAATGTTTAAATCAACGGATGGGGGTACCCGAAATTTGCATGACAGAGGCCCTGGCAGCTGGTGTCCGAATGTTAAAACACTTCCGCGTTCTGGTTTATTTTGATGTAACAAAATAATCGTTCTCTCTCGAAATTTTTTTAATGTCAGAATTTTGGTACCCTAAATGATTAAAACAACGGATGGGGGTACCCGAAATTTGTGGGTACGCCCACATGACGCATGTATAAAACACTGGTTACGACGAAACAGGAGGCTGGGTGGATATGATAGCTGGTTCGACGACGACGTAGAGGGCGTGATGTCTGAAATGTTTAAATCAACGGATGGGGGTACCCGAAATTTTTGGTGTCTGAAATTTAGTACCCGAAATGTTTAAATCAACGGATGGGGTTACCCAAAATTTTTGGTGTCCGAAATTTTAACACCGGAATGTACGACCACATGACGCATGTGTTCAACTGTAACAATGGTATGTCATTGGATATTAATTTTTACATAAAAATAAATTACGGCCCCTCCGGGATTTGAACCCGGGACCTCCGGTACACCAAACCGGCGTGCATCCACTACACCAAGGGGCCGTTATCGCTTAACTGTAATTATTTCTGTACTTATACTTCTCATCTCTTACTTGTAACCATGAGGTGGACGAGTGATATCTACTGTCGTCCTATGTGTAAAATCATAAAAGCACAATATAAGTTTATTTATTATTAAATAAATAAACATTTCGTTATACTTTTATTTTTTTACCTCTCATCCTCTTCCTAGCAGCCTGAGGGAGGCGAATGAGAGCCTGCTACGCTTTTTTTAACGTGGTTTCCCCAACTTTACAGATTCGTAAAGCAGGCCTACTCCACGTTATCTATCGCTGTACTATTGACTAGTACAGTGGTAGATAATAATAAAGATACATTATGCAATGCTAAGCCAATGTGTAAAAGCAGTACATATTTTTTTATTTACTTTTTTATTTATTTTTTTATTTTTTTAATCGGGTGAATATGTTGTTCATACATGATGCGTATTCACATTTGCTGTACCGTAATGAGTAATTTTCACACCCATACTGGTTCTTGACGAGTTTACAGGTATATCTACCGTGCCAGTGACCCGTCTCGAACTACCAGGACTACGTTTATGAGTATTTCTACCGCGACAGTGACGTAGTCAAGGTTAACACTCACGCACACACTACGGTACCTAATTCTACGTTTATGGACATTTCTGTCACGTAGCATTCACACTAACACCATGATGAAAACATGTTCACAACCGACTATATTTTATTTCGTTGCCGCAACCATTCTGCATAAAACAAAGCTTTGCGTAATGCACAGTGTAAGGGGGGAGTGGTAACGGGTTGACGATGAGGAACAGGACATTGTATGATGGGTACAAAGGATCTAGGAACTACAGGTGCTTGAATATCGTTTAAGTCAATCACCTCACCATGGTGATACAACTGTCGTAAGAAATTTGCCTTCTCAAACCCTTTTGTATAGACAACAGGATAATCTGAAAAAATGTCTGCAACGATGCGTACCATATTCTTGTACGGTACATTACCATCGTTCCATCGTATCCTGTGATAATGTGTTTCCAACCAGTCATTGATTTTTCGGAATTTCTGGTGCAGTCGTGCACTTTCGTATGGTGGAGCGAAAAACACGATAACAAAACGTCCGGTTGTTATATCAACTGTAACGAACTCTTTGATTACATATTCATTTTTGTCACCGCGAAACGCTTCAAACTCAGCAATAACCGTCCTATTCAAGTTCATTTTTCCGAGTGACACATGTCCGCATCGAGTACGTTAATTTTTTCAAATTCCCCCTCTACTTTTCCTTCCAATACCAGTTCATCGTAAAGACGATCAAATGTTAGCTGTTGGTCATGACGACTGCTTTCCAATCGAAAAAACGATGGGAAAAAGAAGGATGGTGGTACATAACACCCCTTGGCTACTACCTGATTAATGTACGACTTGAAATGATCTTGATCATAAAACAAGCGAACAAGATATTTCTTTAGTACTGTTAATAAACAACCAAAACGGATCCACTCGGGTTCTGTGAAAACAAATTTTTCGGTCTTACTACCTTTAATCCGAACAAACGTTTTCCCAAAGTTACGACTGATCATCACACTCTTCTTCTTTTCACGGTTTTCACCTTCTTCGTACAATAACATACTGGATAGTAACTGTTCACGAAAGATCAACAAGTAATTCCACTCAGAAAAGTCAAGTAATATACGTTTCTTTTTTCCGTTTGTAAACAAAACACCCGGTTCATAGTTGAGTTCTTTATACAGTCCGACGGTAACGAACTTAGAGTACGAGTTGATTGGATATGCAAGAGACAAGTAAACGTTATACTCACAATGGCTGCTGCTGCTGCTGCTGTCACAGTCACCTTCCATCGTTGAAAAGGACTGAGGTTGTTGTTATGTAGAGATCGCTAATACCTATCTTTATAAACTAGTAGAGGGGAGAACAAGTTTTTTTATGACAAACGATGAACAGTATTCGACAACGCTGTGTACTGTACTATCCTATCGTGTATAATCAAAGCGTAAGCGGTGGTTTTATCTGGAAAATTGTTACTGGATTCAAATTCTAAACGCACATCAACGGCAGACGACTTGATTGGTTCTTCTTGTCTGGAACAATCGATGACAAACAACGGTGCTTTCGTTATAAATTCATTAGGTGTCAAAAGAGGCGCTCTGTTGCGACGGTCGTAGTATGATGTTTGGAAACGTGTATACATGTCGTAGAACAGGGCGTAACGTTTTTTTTCGATATCCTGGTTCAGGTTATCGTACGGATAGTATTTATCGTTCAGAAAAAGCTTGACATTCGTTAAATTGCAGTGATCAAATTCCGACGCGTTTTTCGCTATATTGTTCTTCCTATCCGTCTGAAATATTAATATTACATACCGTGGTTTTTCCAACTGTGACGATGTCTTCAAGGTCCACGAATGTCGATTTGTCGTCGGTAGAACGGGATACTCGTGCAATTCCCAACTGCGGAACGGCATCACCAGTTCATGATCCTCCTCGATGTGCTCCAATAGCGGTATTCGGTACTTGTTTGACACGCGCACATAGGGCATCTTCCAGTGTACTTTGTTTATTACGAGATTACCGTTTGCAGTTGCACCTGATTCTTTTAGCACCATTGCGTTCTGATCGGTAGAGGTACGCAACAGAATCAATTCTTGCTTAACGTTCAGCATGATGCGTGTATAGTCTTCGTTGAAACCGAGTAGCATTTTTAACGGAAGACAAAACGTAAAATCACCGGTACTCTCGTGTACTGTCAACGACTCGTCGGTTGTCGTCACCCATCCTGCATTGATTAGATGCTTTCTTTCATGCTCGTTGCTCGATAGTAACAATTTCACAGTGCTCGTAATTCCAACGTTTTTCGTACGATCCACTTCCACACCGCACACTTCGTAACGGATCTCCTCAAACAAGAAAGCCATTGCATTGTTGATTAATTTCACGTTCAACGCTGTGTCGGTAGCGTTAACCTTGGTCAATGTTCCTTCGATGTACAGAAAACTCTCCGCCGGTAAAGTGAAAACATCCTGTTGTTGGATGGGTATACGTATTTCATCGTTGTTACCGTATCGGGTGGAAGCATACGGTGCGTGCGTACGATATTCGAACTCAACGATTCTGTTATCGAAAGCCGCTCCTCGTTCGATAGCTAGAATTTCACCCGACATTATTTTAATCGTATAATTTGAATCCAAGTGAAAGTAAGAAACGCTTGTTCCTTGATGTCAATCGCTTCAACGTTGAACACCGACTACCATGTTTCTTTCGTACACACTCCCTTTTTACAGGTGACGTTTGTCCGAAATACAATCCCATATTTTCAGATGCAGTCGTATCGTGATAACTTCACCGCGAAAATCAACTAAATCCCCGTCCTGATCAACGAGAGACAAAATTATGTTGTCTACACGTTGTACGTTTACCGGTAAGTATATTACGTTTGTCGGTGTTTCAACTATTTTGAAACCTGGTGCCACGGTCGGATAAAACGAATGCAACGTGTGCTGGTCCTGGCCGTCCTTGTACGCACCCTGTACGATATTACTCCGTACGTGAACGGTGTTAACTTTGATTATGTCGACGGGTACGTTCGACTCGTGTGTTTTATACGCTTCCAGCTGCTGATTCTCCTTGAATCCTAACATACTTGCAATGGTATTCGGTGTATGCGAAAAGTCGATGACATACTTACAGTAAATTTCACACTTTAATGTGTTGTTGTTTGGACGTAAACTGATTGTTCTCTCGCCTAACTGTTTCTGCAGATACGTTTCGATATCACTGATTTCATAGGTGCCGGTAGGCAACTTGATGACGGACCACTGATCCTTGGAAATTTTTACTGGAAATGCATTATTTTTTCCTTCAGTAACGTTTGGTATTGAATTATACGATGTAAAATCCAATAGTCCAACGTACCATTCACCGTATAACTCGAGAGGTGGGAAAAAGTTACACACGAGATTCGCAGCGTCGGTACCCGTCACGGTGACCATTAGCGACGACATGCTGAAGTTTACTGATCAGAAGACGATAAAAAGTCTAAACATAAATGACCGCAGATGACCGTGTTAGGAGGTTGCTTCCGTTCATAGTTGTAACGAACGTCGGCTGTATCACCAAAATATTGCATCAGCTCGAGAGGTGGACGTAAATTACCGAACCCGTCAAAATAGTGTACTCGATTTCCACGCTTCTTGTAACATACCCAGTGGGTTCCCGGTCCGCTCTCGTCGTCCAAATTTACGATGACGCTTTCGTTCTTCCACGGCGCTGTATCCGGTAATGCGTTACGCATGTAAACACCTCTAAAATACGGTATGTTTAGCTTTTTTGCGTATACACGTAATTCATCTTCGGACAACGGGCGGAGCGGTATGTGAATTAGTTTTTTCGGTACGGACGTAGATACAATCCGGACGCAGTTCTCTTCTTTTTCCTAGCGGTTCGGACAGTTCTCTTCCTCCTCTTCTTCATCCCACCACCAGCACCACGACCACGACTACTCACATTCTTTTTATTTTTACGACGTCGACCGCTTCCTATTGCTGATTTTGCTTTCATGGCCGCTGCAACTGCTGTCGCATAAGCTCGTTCGCTGATACCCGAATCCAAAGCCTTTACCCGTCCCCACGCTTTTTCCGCGAGTTTACGATCTGCAATACGTCTACTTTCGTTGTCTTTGTATTGAGCGTAAGCGATATCGTGTTCGCGACAGGCTTCGTCTAGTTGATTGATTCCACGATCACCACGCGCTAATCTTTCTTCGAGTTTCGTGCCCGGTCCACAGAATCTGTAACCCGGCAGATGTAATTCGACAGGTAGTGCGTCCACCGCTCGATTGATAACTGACGAAACAACGGACGGTACAACGTTTTTAAGCACGTTTCCGACGCCCCACCCCTTTTTCCTCTTAACGTTGTTGTACATCGTAAACCGATCTCCAGTCTTTCTCTTCTATGTTTTTATCGTATTCATCTATTAACCTTCTTATTTCCTTCGTGTCGAGTGTCCACTCGTCTTCTGAACTACGTGGCTTAGACAATTTCAATAAGTAGTAATCCAGTTGATACTGAAATGTTTTAACGACTTTATACATCTCGCTCTTTACGTATCGTCTCACGTCATTTAATTGTTGTAAGTTAACAGCATCGCTCTCCGCAAAACCATCCGCTACGTCTGTTATTCTCTTTTCCGCTGCTTTGAAAACACCATCTTCGCCCAAGCTAACGGTGTTCTGCAACATGTATTTTACGTTAACCGCGTCATCTCCAAAAATCGGTGAACTCACTCCCGACAACCAGCTCTGCCCAAACAAATAGCTGTTCGATACTTTTTTAATGACGTTCGAGTCTACATAGTTTTTGTTAACCGCATCGGTCGCTTGTTCCGGACTTCGAACGTTGATTACCCATCGATCTCGTGCATCGATGACCTCACCTCTCTCTTGACTCGAGTGTTGTATACAGTTGTCATCAACGTAATATTTGTTGACTACGTCTTTAACGTCTACAGGAGTATCAACATTTTTCAATCTACACCCTTTAACGTCCACGCTTTTACGTTCATCATCGAGTAGCAGACAATGTGTTTGCATATAACTCAGGGATACAGCATCCTTTGCTGCATCCGGTTCGTTCAGATTGCGGATCTTTTTGTTTTCAACATCTATATGCCCATCATTCGTAATCTTAAATCCTACAGTATCGCGTAATTGTCTTTTTGTTTCTCGTCGCACGCTCACGGCGCTTTGATGTCTCCCGAACTTGTCCACAACCATTGTACGACTGCACGCTACAAATGATGTGCTAACCGTTTTAAGTAACGACACTGTGGTGACCATCGCGTGTGTAACACAATCGGATCGTCACCCTCTTTCCAACGAAAGATTTCTATACCGCAAAATGAACATCGAACCCTGTCAATTTCATTTGTGTAATGAAAGCCTGCGGCAACCATAGCGGTTGGACTGATGAAATGCACAGGCCATGATGTAAAGGTTTTCAGTCTTTCGTTTTCGACTTCAAAGTCAGGTGTCAAATCTAACCCGCACATGTTGACAGTGTTGACAACAATGAGTTGTTACACCGACGTTCATAAAATTTATACGATAATGTTGGCTTCACGTAATTCCTCCACAACGGAGATGATTTCGTTGTCGTGTCCGGTGTGACCGACGCGTTTTGAACTTACCAGCAGTCTCAACCGTTCAACCAGTTTGTTGGGATCGTTCCAGTGTACGTAATCGATACCACGTCCGCTGCGTGGTGGAAACAATCGGGCGATTATCTCTCTGTACTTTACACCTTTGTTTGTATTTATTTTAGCACCGGGTAAATGATAATGTTTATGTGCGTTAGTGTCCAACAGTATAGATTTGTACGCTGCTAAATCGTTTTCATCATAGACGCTCTTGTTGGGTTCTTTCATAAACATAAGTTCGTAGAGACCCGGTGTACCCCTGTATCGTTTTCCAGCTATGTAGAAGCTGTCGTCTTGATTGATCTCCAACACCGAATTTCCCACCATCCATTTGTCTGCAACGTTACGGATACCGTACGTATGATCCATCTTTTTTTCTCGATCATCAGATAAAGCGAGTAGTAAGTATTTCCTCGCGAGCGGACCTTCGACAGACTGTTCAACGTATTCTTGTGCTTCGTGTCGACCTTCGGGTGTTGCTAAAAACTCTTCAAGAGTCACGTTCGATGTTTCGACATCAGGAGTTTGTGCCAACACTTCCGTTCTAAGGAATCGAGGTTGTGATGGTGGTGGTGTCATCTCGACAGCTGTCTTCGTATCTTCATCTTCAACATTTATTTTTTTAATTTTATCACCGGAGACATTCAACTTTTCCGAAATCTGGGTTAACGGTTCCAAAAGAGGTTTGTACTTTCTCGTTAACGCTTCATCGCTCTCTCTGATGTCATGTTTCAACGCGCGATACTTTTGTCTTATGTTATCGCTAATTGCATCGATTTCATGTGTCAATTGCTTGTCATCCATCTTGACACTGATGACTTTCTTGCACAAACTATTCTATTTATGTATAAAACGATCGAAACCCACTCTGTATCTACCTGCGTTTATCGGTGAGTCCTTGTTGATGACTATGAATCCGTAACGATCCTTCCACGCTTCGGCGCACATCGCTTTGAACTCTTCGTATTTCATATCTGTGTTAACGTGATCGTTGTAAACGTGACGTAAATTGAGATCATCTTGTCTGAACAAAACCAAGAAATTGGCATTATCACGCACCAGTTGCTTTGGCACCAGACTGTACGTCTGACAAAGGTACAAAGTGTCCACACCGCTATGCCGTCCCATAGCGAAATATTTTCGTATGTTATTCTGCCGTTCACATACCACATCATCGAACAACATGATTGAATTAGGTACAATTTCGTGCGGAGGTGGTACTTTATCGTTTTCACTGTATGTGAAGTACATCATTCCTTCGTCAGCGAGAGCATTAAAAACGTCTTCCAACATACGATATTTTGGTTGAAATAACGATTTGGAGAACACGTACAGGTTCTGAAATCGCAGTCCGTTTGAATCGAATAACATGTTAAAGGCAACGTTTGACTTCCCGCTACATGACCCGCCGCACACGATACATCGAACTGTGTTTGGAAACAGTGGACTGTGTTTATTATATGCAACTTCACCGTTGTACTTAGCAGAGTCTACGTTCTTAACATTCAACTTTAACGATTGTTGTTCAATCTTCATCTTAACTCGTTTACGTTCGGTTAAATACTGTGGTAATGCTATTATATCAGATCTTTTTTATGTATCCACGAATCGTGTTTACCGTCAAAGCCGAGCCAGCGCACTCGCACGCGATCACCTTTACGTTGTAATATTTTCTCAACGAGATACACATCACCAACGCTGGTTTTACTCAATTCTTGTTCATAAAACCCACCTTCCACAACGTCACCCGTATGATCTTTCAACAAGTACGTAACCGGTACGGTTGGCTGAACTCTGTGCACTGTATATATCTCGTTCGTCCAGTTTGGTGTATAACCTTTAGCGAATGTGATTTTGTATTTACTGATACGCACTCGATCGCCTATTTTAAACTTATGTTTCTTGCTCACTTTCCGCGGTACGATATTTTTTCTTATTCGTTCCAACACAATTTGCTCGTTGCTCTTGTCGACTTGTCGCGGCTTCATCTCTATAGTTCTATGCACTCTGTCGTTGTATTCCATCACCAGTTTAGGCAAAAGCGACAACCACCGATAATGGCCTTGCTCGCTGAACGCGCGGTACATGTTCGTTTTCAACGTACGATTAAATCGCTCTACGATGGACGCTTTCTTCTCGCTATACGTTGAATAGTGTTTGACGTTGAATCTCTTTAGTAAAGCTTGTACGGTAGTGTTAAAGTACTCTTTCCCCTTATCCGTTTGCAGGTATTTCATTTTATTTTTTACAATTATTGGTTCGAGAGCATGTGCTACTTCAACACCCGATTTAGTTTTTAAGGGAATCGCATATGCATACTTGCTAAATGCGTTTATTACCGTTATTAGATATTTGTACCCCTTGTTCAACTTGGCATGCGGTATCATTTCCACCAAATCCGCTTGGTAGAGATCGTGTAACCCCTTCACCTCCACCGCACGTCTGGGAAAGTTCCTTCTCACCGGTCTGTGCAATTCCTTTGCAATAGTTTTGCGTACGTTTTCCATATCGCCACCCGAAACGCGAATCGCAAAATTTTGGTACGAGATATACCGTTACGTTTTCACTGAACCTCACCGACTTCATCGTCGTTACTGACAGTGTGTTGCTCCTGCAAGCGAGTCTTATATCAACGTATATCGAACGCATAATTTATAACGGATTTTCTCGCTTGCTGAATTATCTCGCGTCTGGGTTGACAGAGTTTATAATAACCGTACGCCAGTGTTGTTTCACCGTCATCCAAGACATATCGTTTGTCATCGTATGGTGACAGCGATAATTTTGTAAGCTTTCTTGTGTATATGTTATGTTTTTCGCTTTGGATAGTCTGCGCCGTAGTATAAGTTTGAGAAGTGGTCTTTACACATTGTTTATAAAGTTGATGTTTCAACTGTGTAGCTATCGCGGAACGTGGCACACCTTTCGCTACCTTTTTCTCTTTATCGTTTGCCGTAACGAATGAATAACATTTTGCGCGCAACCCGACAAATTCAAGTATCGGTATTCCATTTGTTTCGTCTTTAAAAGTACCCAACTTTTTCTTGTTTGTTTCACTATAGCACGGATGTGCCTTAGGGTACTCCGACGTGTCAAAGAGTTCGAGATGCTCCTCCATGTCTTTGTACACATCGTCGGTGCGAATGTCGTACAACAGAGAGTCAGTGTCCGTCATACATAGACGTGCACGTGACCCGTACGTATTCATCGTGAATCCGTAATGGAACCGATACATAATCAGCTTACTAATATCCAATACACTGAACCCAACGTACAAAGGTCGGTTCAGTGTAATGAATGTTTTTTTCATCGTGAGACCTACCAGGTCCTCGTTATAGATGAAGAAATGTTGTAGCCTGGGGTTAGCGGTTAGTTTGTGAAGTTTCTTCTCGTTTGGAACTAACTTGAAATCGATTCGCTTTCGTACGTTTTCCAACGATTTTCCGTACGGTGCGTTATTCATTAACTTAAAAAAGTCTTTTTCAAAGGTGTTTCTGGCTTCCTTTCGTCGCTCCGTATTAAAATCGATGAAAGGTTTCAACCATACGCACTGTGTGAATGCTAACACACGGTGAATCGCTTTCAACTCCATTCCTAGTTCGAGGTAGAGTTTCAGTGTTCTGTAATGAACAATGTATTTTGTCTTGTCCTCGAGGGACGTTATCAGTTTCTCTACCTTACCGTTACTACACACAAAGTCTTTTAACAGCTTCATGCGATAGCAGTACGGTGAAAGCATACTGTCCGTAATAGTACGCTTTTCAGGTGCTAAAGGGTAGTCACTGTGTAAGTCGTGTAGGTAATGTGGATACCCCAGATCGACTTCCAGGATATAACCGGTGTCACCATCGTCGCGTAACGCGTGCACGTTCAACGTATCGATCACTGTACGTTCCGACCATCGAAAACCGGACAGTGGTAAAGGCTGTGTCATAGCCGTTCCGTACAGGTTGGTACAATCGAGGTAAAGTAAATAGTTGTGCGGCTTGCTTGCGTCATAATCGGGAATGTACGGGTTGTTGGCTTTGGCGTACCTATTAGAAATTGCTGCTAAGCCGCCACGGATACCTCTTTCGATGTACAGGTGTACGTCTATATCGCGGAGTAACTCTAACCTGACTCCTGTCATTTTCAGCATCGCGTTCCACGCTAAACCGGCGGTGGTAAAAACGTTACACGGATCGAGTTCGTAGTACTGCAGGCTCATGTTTCGAAAGTTTTCAAATACATCAGCAAGCAGTAGTACATCCGTTTTTAAATAAAGGTCATGATAATCACCGAACGTTTGCATGTCGAAAGCCGACCAAACCGTTCGAGCGTGCGCGTAATCTTCTTCGTCTATATCCGACTCTGTCAACCCGTTGTAAAAATGTACGCGGTCCGGTAACTGCCTCTCGTCAAATTTTGAATCGTCCGTAACGTATTCGTAAGGGTACACACCTTTACGTAACAGTAAATCAACATTACGCGTGTAAAATTGATTAAGGATTTTAAATTTATCCGCGGATAAGTTGGAGACGAGTTTTTCAAGTGACGCGTTCATGAACCGCAGAGAATCGAGAAACCGGAGCTGACCGAGTGTAACGGAGATGTAACGTTCGCTTGTAGTAGCGATACACGTTATTTCATCTTCCTTGTACTTTCCGAAACCTTGCATCAAATGATGCGAGTCATAGCCACTTAAATTATGGAAAAAAACCGGAACGTGTGTTGGTATTTTGTAATTTATATTACACGCATTGTGAGCAGCGCCTAAATAGTTACCCGTTATGTGGCAATGATTTCGAACCGTGTCGTCCGTTAACGGCTGCTTGCACAGATGACAGTGAGTGGCGTTTCGGAATGACCGTTCATCGGCCGCTGTCATTTGGATCGGTTTATTAAACTTTCTATCGAGTCGTTGAACGTCGGCTAAAAGCACACGAAGGAACGTGTCCACCACGTCTTTACCGCGGTATATTACAGGTTCCTTGACGGCGTTTCCCATCCAGTCAACTATCACATAGCAGAAACTGGCTGGTATATGATGTGCCACGTTTTTACCGGTGGTCGGAACAATAAACGATTCGAAGTCAGCGTATACCGTATAAGGTACGCGGTGACAAAGTGAAAAGTTTTTAAAATACATCCACTTTTCGTCCTCGTCAGGAAGTTTTACTTTCTGTACTCCGTGCTGAGAACAGTTGCGTTCGTGTTCTTCAACTCGTTTTCGCGCCGCGTTAGTATCTTTATTGTCCGCAAATCTGTGTAGACAGTAGTTGCAATAAAACGAAGTGCCCTTTCGTTTTGTCAACGACGAAAGCATACGCGAAAGGTTCCGTATGAGGCAGTAGTGAGTAGTGTTCGCGTCGGACAGTAGCAGTAGGTTTACGTGGTACTTTCTACCGCGATGTTCAGTGATACGTAAAGGATATACCTCGCCTTCATAGCCAAAAACGTTAACGGATATGTTTTCGTTTAATTTTTCGAACCGTTTTATCTTATTGAGTGCGACGGGATAAGGAATGTCCTTCATGTTTATTTCTTCTTCGTACGGAAGGTAATGGCTAACGCGATGCGGGTTACACGCGATCGGGTGTATACCAGCGAGCACAGACCACAAGAAACACTTTTCATCGTCTACATTTTTTATATTGATAATTCCTTTCTTACTGTTTGATAATTTCGATGGTGTAGGTAGAAAGCTCGACCCCACAAGAGGGTTGTATTTTGTAATATTTAATTCCACCGACTCGACACCGTTTTCGACCCACCCGCTTCCGTCACGCGTGAATTTGTCAACGGATTCCATTATTTTCTCGCTAGCTATCGAATACTGTTCATCGATATCGTCATACTGTGACTTAAGTTCTGTACGCGATCTGAATACCGCATTACAATAAATATTTTCGGTGTTTATTAATTTTTTAAAAGATACACGAACTGCTAAATACCATTTTATATAATTATTTAATGCTACGGCTTCGCTACACATCTTATCAACAACCGTGTGTTTGTAATCTAATAATACTGTTTGTGTGTTTAGTGTATTGTCAAGTATCATAAATTTTATAGTAATTACATTACCATTGATAGCACGGTGTTCGCTGTTGCTGCCGCTGCTGCTGCTGCTGCTGCTGCTGTCGGTCATTGTGAAAGGAGTGAGGCCGGCTTCGCGTCGTCGGTTCCCTATATAGACAGTCCGGTAACCGGTGACTCTGTCGCCGCGCGCCCTTGACCGATCGGCCTCGCGAGGAGCAGCGGTGCGGGGTAGGTAGTCGTCCGGTCGTGACCGACGACGCGCGTTGCGGTGGGTGGGGTGGGGTGGGGAGTGCGGTGTAGGAAGCCGACGTCCGTGACCGATGCGGTGCGGGGTGCGGGGTAAAGGTGTGGGATGGTGGTGCGGGGTAGGGAGATAGGTTGCAGCCGGTGTCCGTGACCGAGAGGTAGGCGAGGTGCGGGGTACAGGATGCCGGCGACCTTGGCCGAAGCGCGCTCGTTGAGTCGCCTCGCGCGGGATGTAGGGTGCGGGGTACGGGGGGCTGGGTTGTACGACCGGTCGTGACCGAAAGCAGATGGTGGCCCGAGACGACGCAGGGTGGGGTGCGGGGTGACCGTGACCGACGGACTCGAGTGGGGTGCGGGGTGGGGGGGGGTAAACCCGGTCGTTGCGGAGCGACAGACAAAGTAATTGAACAAAATATGTAGGCGAGGTGCTGGGTGGTGGTGATGCTCTGGATGCGGTGTGGGGGTGCGGGGTAGGATGTCATCGTCCGGTCGTGACCGAAAGCAGATGGTGGCCCGAGACGACGCGGGGTGGGGTAGGAAGCAAAATTATAGCCGTTACCGTTGCGGTGGGGGTGCGGGGTGCGGGGTAGGGTGTCGTCGTCCGGTCGTGACCGAAGGAGATGACGCTTTAGAAGGAAGGAACGTGGTCGGGGGAAACAGAATAAATACGCCAGTGTTTCCCTGTGCAGTCATCAGTACTCGCCATGGAAGGAATCGTTGCGAACGCGAAGACAGTTGAAAATTTTTTACCAAAAAGAGACTTGTCAAGTCTTTCTTTAGGAGTAAAGTATCATATAATTCACATGAAATTTGTGAAAACGAAATTCGGGGAGTCAGTTGTGGTAGATTTGGAAGATACCGGAGCCTGTCCTCAGCCGGAGGATAAACTGTTCTATGTATACCTACCTAAAAGATGGTGTGACGTATTTACAGAGGAGCAATTGAAAGCTGTGAAGCCTTGTGTGTTATCACTATGCGTAACCTCACACACTCCGCTGGCGAACGAGAAAGTGAGCGTGCAGTTGGATATTGATTATTTGAGTATGATATTTCAGTACCACTAATAATTACTTATACAGAAGTGGTTATGTATTAATTTTTTTCTCTTTTTTTCCAGACCAAATAAACGAGAACAGGATTGATTTATTATAATAATAATAGTATTATAATAACATTAATAGTAAAATGTTTTTAAATGATGAAGTAGACTTCTCTATTTTTTTGTCGTTTTTTAATGTTAACTGTTCATTTTCAGAGAAAGAACAAGGTGTTGCTTGGATCTAATATTGTAGAAAAACTTTTGAACAGAGAAATAAATGGTAATAATAGATTATATTGTCAATGCGACATGATTAAATTCGATTATAATTTTAGAAATAATCGTAAGACACTGAGTAGATGGATATCAATACGAAACGAAAAGAATATTTACAAAATGAAAGTATTTATTCGTAAAGAGTTTTTCAAACTCTTCAAAACATCAATTAGTTATTGTAACAATCATAATATTGAATATCTTCAAATAAAAGATTTGCTAATTACTAAAACAAAGCTGGTTAATCAGATATACTATATGATGTATAATTTTACTGGTACAGCGTATACCTCGCTGGTAAAAAATATGAGTGGTCAAGGCATGACTCTAGCGGATGTCCGCTTCGTAACCGTTGTCGCGTCTGTTGTTATCTAAGATATCAAAATGACTTTAATTCAGAATACATGTTTTTTTTAATACCACACTAACTATCATTTGATGTGTCTACATTCTTTTGTATTTGATCAAGTATTATTAATTGTAGGAAATTATATTCTGTTTTTAATTATTAAAAAACGTATGTGGTTTATAACATAAAAAGTTGAGATAAACAATCATTAAAGTGTTAATTAAATTTTATGTGTAATTAAATTTTTTTAAAGATTTCTCTCATAGTTACAGAAACCTTGTTTCGATGTTATGTGTTTGTGCGAATGCGAGGGAGATGTATGTCGTTCACCACCATATGGTGACCACTGTAACATTCTGAGTGCTTGTGAGTGGAGAGAATTTACACTCTGAAGAACAATTGTTTTAAAAAATTATTTTGACGAAAAAAATGTAATTGGTTAAGGCATAATTCCACTGGATGTGCGCTTTATAAGCGTGTTACTTCTGTTATTATCTAAAATACTAAAAAGAGTTGAATTCAAGGTTTTGGTGTACCATTTTACACATGTAGCTAACACCATATTAATTATCATTTGATGTGTGTCTACATTTAGTATGTTATTATTAACATATTACACATCAACATTGTAATATTGTAATTTATTAATTATTATTATTATTATTGTTAGACATATAAGGCTTGTTTTGGTTGTAGTAAATGTAATTATTATTTTGTTAATTGTGTGTGTGTGTGTGTGTGTGTGTGTGTGTGTCTGTTTGTGTGTGTGTGTGTGTGTGTGTGTGTGTGTGTACATATATAGAGGGAGAGAGAGAGAGACAGAGAGAAAGAGAGAGAGAGAGAGAGAGAACCTTCAAGGCTGCAAAAGAGAGAGAAAGCGAGAGAGAGAAAAGATTATTTTGTATAATTATGTAAATATATATATATATATATAGCCTATATAGATAAAGTGTCTATTTTGTTTAGTTATGTATATAGAGAGAGCGCGTATGTTTTGCTCAATTATAATTGTCTTGTGAATATAGAACGTGTCTATGTAGAGAGAGAAAACACTTATAGCTTATGATTTGATTGTAAAAGCTTTCGATATTATTAAAACTTTTATATATAAACCATAACCTATGTTATTTTTATTATTATACCCCTTATACAAAACAATTATTCCTATCATACTTGAATAAGCGCAATAGCAGTAGAGATGTATGTCTCTCACATGGAATGTAACAGCAAAGAAACCGGTTTTTATAGTAGAGAAAGAGCGCTGCAACTTTCAACAGGTTGCCTGATGCAGCTCAACGTCAACCACACACACACACACACACACACACACACACACACACACAGCTTTATAAAACACGGACGCCAGCTATCAGTTCCTCTTTGAATACATTAACTGAACGTGGCAGTGTTTCACACACACACACCGCTTGTACCAGCTTAGATGCTGTTTGACTGGTTTACAGGCGAATCGTCACAGGAGTAAATATATTTATTCAGTTAACAATTTTAGTAACGCATAATAAGAATATATGTTTTCTAAACAGTATTGAAATCGATGCATCTGTTTTATATTAACACAATATAAACATTATAATAATACAATATCCGGTTTTGATTACCGGAGGAACCGCGTCGGGATGTCATTAATCACCAAATTTCGGAACCCGTCAGGTACCTATTGCCCCAAATTTTAACCGATCAATTTCGCGTAACGGTACCCCCCCCGCCCAGAGTTTAGACATACAAAACATGTTTTAGGGTGTACCCCCCCCATCCGTTGATTTAAACATTTCGGGTGTTAAAATTCGGACACCAAAAATTTCGGGTAACCCCATCCGTTGATTTAAACATTTCGGGTACTAAATTTCAGACACCAAAATTTTCGGGTACCCCATCCGTTGATTTAAACATTTCAGACATCACGCCCTCTACGTCGTCGTCACGTGGGCGTACCCACAAATTTCGGGTACCCCCATCCGTTGTTTTAATCATTTAGGGTACCAAAATTCTGACATTAAAAATTTCGAGAGAGAACGATTATTTTGTTACATCAAAATAAACCAGAACGCGGAAGTGTTTTAACATTCGGACACCAGCTGCCTCTGTGTGATGTCATGAACTGGAACCCGGTTAGGGCGTACCCACAAATTTCGGGTACCCCCATCCGTTGATTTAAACATTTCGGGTAACGGTACCCGATACCCCCAAAATTTCGAGTAACGGTACCCGATGACATCGCCTCTGCGCGTCCGGGCAACCGCCGAATTCCGGGTACCCCCATCCGCTACACATTGTTTTCGGCTACCAAATTTTGGACATGCAGAAACCACGGCCTCCGTGACGTCTTGAAACAGGTTTTAGCCATACGGACGCCAGCGACTTGGGCCTCTGTGTGATGTCATGAACTGGAACACGGAAGTGTTTCAGTCACACATACACACACATACATACACACACACAAAACAGTGACGTCACATGGACAGCTCGGACACCAGCTGCCAGTGCCTCTATGACGTCATGAACTGGAACCCGGTAGTGTTTTCGTTCGGAACCCGGAAGTGTTTTCGAACACTCACTTTCCCTCTACTGATTTGCTATCGGGGAAAGTTCTAAAGGAGCTGCCTCACAAAGGCTTTGTACTAATAACATACATTTTCAATGCCATACTCAGACTCGAATACTTTCCTCTTCTCTGGAAATTGGCTCAAGTTATCATGGTCTTCAAACCTGGTAAAAACCCTCAAGAGCCCTCTTCTTATCGACCCATAAGCCTTCTACCGATACTTGGTAAGATCTTTGAAAAGCTGTTTGTAAAACGACTTATGCCAACAATTGTAGAAAACAACCTAATTCCGGATCACCAATTTGGTTTTCGAGAAAAGCACTCTACGGTAGATCAAATACACAGACTAACAAATGTTATCAATAAATCGCTGGAATCGAAGATGTTCTGCTCAGGTGTGTTTCTCGACGTTTCCCAGGCATTTGACAAAGTCTGGCATCTTGGACTCTTATATAAAATAAAGAAAAATCTGCCACATAATTGTTACCGTATCTTACATTCCTACTTAGTGGGCAGAGTGTTTCAAGTCAAGTACTCCGATGCTACTTCTCCTCTATTACCAGTGGGGTCGGGTGTTCCGCAGGGTAGTGTCCTGGGTCCTCTGCTCTACCTCCTGTTCACCTCGGACTTACCGTCAGCAAGTGAAACCACTGTTGCTACCTACGCCGATGACACAGCGATCCTAGCGACACACTCCGACCCCTCAATAGCATCTCTTATACTACAAGAATCATTAAACAGCGTTCAGTTATGGCTTGATAATTGGCGCATAAAAATCAATTCATCGAAGTCAGTCCACGTTACCTTCACCACACGTAAGGCAAACTGCCCTCCAGTCACAATTAACGGTCAACCAGTACCGCAAGCTGAAAGTGCTAAGTACCTTGGGATGCATCTGGACAGGAGACTAACATGGAAAAAACATATAACATCTAAGAAGCTTCAACTTAATCACAAGGTCAGAAACATCTATTGGCTTATAGGCAGACAATCACGGTTAAGTCTCGTCAACAAACTCTTGATCTATAAAGTCGTGCTTAAACCGGTATGGACTTATGGTATTCAACTTTGGGGTACTGCAAGTACAAGTAATATTGAGATTATCCAGCGCTTTCAGTCCAAAACACTTAGATCAATAGTCGACGCTCCTTGGTTTGTCTCAAATAACTCTATACACCGCGACCTCAAAGTTTCAACCGTGAAAGAAGAAATCATGCGCCTCTGCAGGACTCACATCTCCAAACTAGAACAGCATCCCAACCACCTGGCAATTAACTTGTTAGACAACAGTGAAGATATTTATAGACTAAAAAGACACAAACTATTAGACTTACCATTCAGGTTTAACTCATAATGTATTCTCTGTATTTTCTGTATTGTACTGTCTGTGATATCTGTTCTGTATGTTTTTGTACTCGTGTCATTCATACGTGTTAATGTCAACCTGTATATGTGCCTTATGGGCCCAGTGTCTAATGTTTGAACTTATTGTATCATGCCAGCAGGAAGTGATAGTGACTTTTGTTCATTTGTTTACATGTTTTTATCATTTAGTTTTGTATTTTGTTACCTCTTTAATCTATTATCAAAACAAGAAGAGCTGTCAATGGTCAGCTCTTCATAATCCTGTGTGTGTTGTCAGCCAATTTGTTAAATGTTCACTCAGTCGAACAGCTTACAGATCTCCAATAAATTAAAAAAAAAAAAAAATTTTCCGAAAGTTGCCAATTTTTACTTCTATGTTCCATAAGGAAATGGAAGTATGATAATGGCGGAAAAAATTGTGTTCAAGATAAGGGCTGATTCTGATTGTACTACCCTCAAAACATGAAAAAAGTCATTTTTCGAAAAGTATCTGTGTGTGCGTGTGTCTGTCTGTAGAATGTTTTTATGGCAAACGATAACTGCCGCAAATTCAAACAGAATCAAATAATTTCTTGCATACAGTTCTGAATTGTAGAGGACTCGAGGAATATTGATTTTTGTGAAGATCGGTTAAGGGGAAGTAGTAGTTTACCTGCGACCTTTTACGTTTCAACAAGAGTAAAGTGCTTAATTTTGATAAATAAAGTATCCTTAAAAGAAGGTCATAATAATCCACTGTAGAAAGGTAGATGAAATATCTATAAATGAAAAGGATATTTGAAGGGGAAGGGGGTAATTTTCTATAAATTAAAATGGTAGTTGATGAGGGAGGAGATAATTTTTTATAAGTTTTATATGTGTACTGCGTTATTGACAACAAATAAATAGTTTCTATGGAAACATTTTATTTCACATTGACAAAATTCTATATTTGTTTAGGAATTATCGAACCGCATTCAAGTAAATGATTGGAACAGTATGAGTACCCGCAATACATTTCGATGTTTTTAATATGCGATTGTATCGATATATTACGGTGTGGAAAAGAAGAAGTGTACTAATTGTAAATTGCCCTATTTCTTAATGCAAAGCAAAAATACGTGTTGTTTTCATTTGGTAGTTAGGTAATAATGGTTTTGGGTTTTTAGTTTACTGCTAAAATAAATAAAAGCTGTGGTTGATAAAACATAACACTAAACGTGTAATACAATGCGTATAACAGAGTAACACTTAAAATAAAGAACCTAACGTTTTTAAGTTAACAAATTGGAAAAAACAACAGCAAATACAAAATGAAAAATACAAATATTTATGGTTAATGAAAAAACAAAAAACACTGTATTAAGGAATGACAACATATGCCCTACAAATTGTACATAATGGATGTTTGTTTTTTATTAGTCACAAAACGAGTACTTGCCGGAAAACGAATTTTACCAAAAAAACGTGTTCTGCCACAAAAAAGTGACATGTAGGCCTATAATAATAGGCAAGGGGTTGACCCTTGGGCCACTCCCGCCTTACTTCGAGTTAGGTTTTTCGTGGTTTTAGAAAAAAAATAGTTTTACATTACACACGTATTGGTTTCCATGTATAATTTCAGTTTTCATGTTAACCTAACAATCAATTTTTGGTGTCACAGCCACGACCCGGTGATAAATTACTACTACAGTCATTTTCCATTAAAAAAGGACAAACGAAATCAATTGCAATCACCAGCCAACTATTTTGCAACATACAAAATTAAAATTTGTATAATTCTTTCACTACATAAAATTATGTGCGATATTCACTACATATCGAATCCCAAAAATCGCATTATCGAAATAACTGCGGGTACGCATAAAGGCAGTACCAAATGATTTTATATATAATCTGAGAACATGGAAGTCATGTATGGTTCTCCATACCCTACCGATTTTTCGAAAGTGTCTGTATCTGTGTGTCTGTGTGCAGAATTTTTTCTATGGCACACAATAACTGCCGCAAATTCAAACAGAATCAAATAATTGTTTGCGTCCCTTCCTGAATTGTAGAGGACTCAAGGCCTATTGATTTTGGTAAAGATCGGTTAAGGGGAAGGAGTAGTTTACCTTCAACGTTTTAGCAAGAGTAAAGTACTTGAAAATTCATTTAAAATTTTTCAAACAATGGTAATTGTTAAAAATAAAATAATTTTGTTGCCAGGAAATAAAATTATAATTTTTTAATTTTAATTTAAATCATGTATGAATGAAAACATATCGTTCCTGGCATGCAAGCATATCTCAATTATGTAATGTTTACGTTTCCAAAGTTTTATTATTGTGATTACCGCAGGCAGGACACACACAAACAATTCGCGATACACAAAGTGCCGGAATCAACACCAACACAACGCGTGCAAGCCGAAAAGATGTCCAGCGATTTGCTTCATGTGGTGGATCGCTGGCCAGTGTATCTGCACGTGTTTACAGAGAACGGTTCATAGACAGACTATTCGTCTTTAGGGAATGAACACTCTGCAAGATGCTCAGGGTCCATGAGAGACTTTGGAGCGCTCCTTCTTTTCAGCGTGTTCGTTCTGTGAAACGCAGATTTCACACTGTACACTGTACAGTGTAGATTTACACTGTAGATTCGCAGCTTTACTGTGAGCAACGCTCCATAGGGAATGTTGAAAATTTTTGTCCACGGTGTACCCTCAAACAAACTAAAACCTGCTCTGATGTTTTGATTACGGACATCATAATATTAAAACTTTGGAAACTTGAGCACTACTTAATGGAGATCAAACATTAATTTTTACAAGCCATTAATTTTATGCATATTTTGAATCAATAAATGTTTTAATAAATTAATACAATCTGTGTACTTATTTCTATTATGATATAAGAATTACAAGCTAATATGTGCATGTGTGTATGTACACATGTACAAAATATATAAATATTTTTCTCATCTGGAAAATTGTTTGCCCCTCTTGGAAAATATTTTGACCTACCTGATGGCTAGTTATTTACTAGCCTGTGTGGAATATAGCGTTATGGCATGGACAAAATGGTGGGTGTTAAACAGAAGACACAAACGTATTACGGAAGAATTGTTTTGCTGAGAAATTTATAATTATACGGGTGAACAGATTCGTCGTTAAGGAAATCAGGAGACGAATGGAAAGAAAGAAAGACTCGATTTACAAAAAAGAAAAATTACTAGTATAGTATTGACAGGAAAGACTTTGATAACACTACAGACATCATTCACCCTCGGCCGATAACTCGCAGCGAGAGTCCAATTTAATTAGAGGCATCAGATCACGGCTCCCTTTGGCCAGCTCTCCGTTCGACCTACAAACATTTTATCAAAAAGTACAGTCCTTCCTCACGAGGGTTGAGGATAGTCTTCACCCACCTGACATGGGGGTACCATTTTAGCTGATACATCATTTCTTCAGAACTCAAGGATCCACTTATTTGATGTTTTGTCACCATATCTAGGTCTGCTTCTTGTTAAATATAAATATTAGACCATGGAAGTCATGTTCGGTTCTCCATACCAATTTTTCGGCTTTAATTTGCTGTTAAATAAAAAATAAAAAAATGTCAACAGAGATCAATTTACATTGTGTTGAACATGCTTGATTTGAAAATATTTTTTTAAACTATTACTTTTTGAATTATACTTTGAATGTTAGTTCAAAGTAAGGATGTTACTGAAAAATGTTACATTTTCTTTAAATAATCTGGAAATTACACGAATACGAGTGGAATATTTTGTTATATAGATTACAAAGAGGAATAACGGTTACAGGAATTAAAAAATGATGAACTCGTTTAATCTCATATCAGACGTAGCCAACTATATGAACAAAGGTGACATACAAGCATATAAAAGTAACATCTGAGCTCAGAATGAAAATATCTGTAGCCCACAAAAAATAAAACTAAGAGTGTCTAACTAAATATTTACTTTAGCAGTAATCCTAGTGTTAGTACTAGTACCATTTCTCATTGTAGTAATAGCACTAGTACTAACCACAGATGGAGTAAAAACTGCTGTATATGTTGTAAACAAGCTGATTTAAATAAAGAAAACAAACTAAAATCTAATCGTCAGCAGATCAGTATTGTCGCCTCCAACGATACTAAAAATGCCACTATTGTTTTAATAAAAAATATACACGAAATTACTATTAAAGACAAAATTTATTAAAGGATTACAGGTATAGTGGATTTAGTTATTCTTGAAACCCGATACTATACATTTTTTTTCTTTTTTAGTAAATTTAAGAAGAGACAAAGCACTAAAAGTTGATCCACAGAAGATGATGAATGTTGATGAAGCAATAGATATGACTTTATAGAAGAGAATGATGACTGTCAGTTTAAGTTGAGTAGCATATGTACTAATTATATGTCGGACGACAAAACAATTAAACTAAGATTGATGGCTAAATAAGACAAAGGTATAGCCCAAACTTTTAAGTAAACCGTGATCGCCTATGGTTGTTGTTTTACAAAGAAACACTATGAAGTGTTAACTTCTGCTTGGTACAAGAAAAGAAGTCATAATCCACCTGAAGAATTTTAAAGGCTACAGTTGAAATTATTTTCAACAACGATATGTGAAGTAAATTATTACCCAGAAAGTGACAGACTGTTTGAAGATATAAGCGATGTATTCCAAATCAACCAATACATAAATGAACAAATTTTCTTTCTATAAATCGTAAGTCTACCTGACAAAAAAGGCACTGCGAAAAATTTTGACTTGTACAAAAACAAGCGTACATCCATACCTGATGTAATTATGGCAGCTTTACGTCCCAGATCATTTATATCACCTCTGCATATTTCTTTAGTAACAACATTACCTTGAAAATGTGGTTAAAAAAATTATTGATATATGCCATAGTTTCAATTTTCAGTGCCTTTGTTTTTGTATTACGAAGCCCAATATTATGAAATGCCTGTTGTTTCATATTACGAAGCCCAATTGCGTGAAAGAACTGTAGCATTCCACGAAAGTGTAAAAATAAATCCTAACATTTTATTAAAATTTTTTAGCGATAACACTGATTTTAACATTAATATCTAGATGGTAAAGGTACTTTTCGTAATTTAGAATCAATTCAAATTATAACAACAGCTTAGAACCAAGGCAGCCATCAAAATGATTAAACGAATTACTAAGGAGTCGGAAATCACTGAAAAATGTGGTATACCTCTTTTGATGAACACTTATCCTGCTAATGAAGGGTAAAAAAAATTACAGTCGAAATTCTGGATCAGCAGCCTATCTTAAAGCCAACAGTTACTAAGTAAACTGAGTACACTGTGGAAGTATTTAAAATATATTAATAATAACCAGTTTCCTGGATGGAATGGCTTTATGGAAATGGTACGTCGGTCTCACCGGTCGTCTTATTGTACAGTGGAACTAGAATAACTGACATCAATGAACTCATTAATTATAAACTTTAATTAGACATAAACAACAGTTAGAAATCAACAAAGGCACTCTCATACAGTAACTCAAGTTCACTTTGTCCAACATATAATTATAAATGTCACCTTATAACAGTTTTGTACTAATTAACACAATAATCACTTCCCACTAAACCGCCACATTAACTAACACTCTGCACTCTAATATCGCCAGGTCTATAACTAAACTGAGCTGACCAATGCATACTTATAGTTATACCCTACTAGAATTCCAAAATTATCTGCATTATCTTCACAATTATCTAGTTACAGACGCTAGAACAATCTAGAAACTAGGTCAAAGTCCGACCTCGAAAGCAACCTTGACCGACCTACTAGTGGTAGCCTAGTCGAGAATCATTATGCCTAGTGGAAAGGCCATTATGGAGAAACAATTCCAATTATCTACAGTGTTGTGGAATTGTCTTTCATCCCGTCATAACAATATTTTAACTATTTTTCACCATTTCGACGAGTGTAATACAATTTTTAACCTTCATTAAATCTGTAAATAATTCGATTGTCTACTGCTGTGACTGCTACAGTTGGACAAGCAATATTTTTAGAACACTTGACCAGCCATTGTACATTAAAGTTCGCGATATAGTTTTAGCTACGGCTTTAACACATTAAACAATAGTATTATTTAGACTAGTAGGATTCCATACGTTTGTGTCTTATATGTGATGTGTAGGAGAGTGGTGGCTCCAAATTTTGGTGGTAACGTGTGGTTGCAGTCGTGTAAGAGGGATTGGGATAAAACATCAAATTTTAGAGTGAATGCATATTGAGTGATTTTGTAATTCCTAGTACCACTTGAGTGAAAAATAATAATCATTCTAAATACGAGAAAATTTAATTAAAAATTATTAGAAAAGTATCAGAAATAAAAATAAAGTAAATAGAAGAATAAAATAATCAGAAAAGCGTTCCTACCTTATCTGAAAACAAAAGCCATCCTCCTATCCTTTCCTGACGCAAACTTGTCTATTACTTTTTGGTTAAAGTCTAGAATGTCCATTATCAATTCGCGCTCAATTGATAACATATCAAGGGCTGAAAGTCTTTCTTGGCACATAGTGTTCCTTAAAAAAGTTGTTATTCTTTTTAGAGTTGAGAAACACCTTTCGACTTCAGCCGTTGGCAATGAAATAGTAACTAACATGTTTAATAATTTTGCACACTCACTGAATGTACACTCAAGGTTATTTTAACGAATAAAGTCATACAGACTAACAATACCAGATGCAGAAGAAAATGCGTCTGTGCTGTAAATAGTCAAAAGCTCCAAACGCAACTCTTTTAAATTGAGGAATAGATAAACCTCACAAATACTTTTCAATGTTTTGTCTGGAAAGTTTTATAAGCACTGCTAAAAATTCTGAGCAGAAAATAGAGATGCAGAAACCGCATTGCCAACGATGTCAAATCTGGCTTTAAATTGATAGATGATGGTATCACAGACTTCTTTGTTTCTCTTTTGAACTCACTGTCTTGACATTTCCTTTTTTTTGTTGGCAGATCTGGTACTGTTTTTGTGCTTTCTTCATCAAGTTCTTCTCGGATTATTTGTACATTATTCTTAAAAGAAGAGATGTATTTTTCAGCAGTAAGGGATTGATATCTGCTTTCTGTAAGCTTCCAAATAAAATTTCGACGTGCGGCATCACTGTGTGGAAAAAAAGACAGCCAAAGCACAAATGTATTGCTGGTAAGAGATTTTATGAACCCATTTGCTTGACTTATTGTGTTAAAACTTCTTATTTCATCTCCACTTAGAATATCTCTCATGCACTGTATAATTCGTTTTTTGTACAGAAAAACCGTATTCGCACTTCGAAATTGAAAGTTCCATGTCGTAGGTACAGATCGCGGTAATCGTTTTCTAACTATTTCGTCTAACATCTTGGTTTGCTGAGGACTACTTGAAATAAAGTGCAAATTCCCTGTAGTAAGCTTTCAGAGAGATAACTGACGCCGCATTCATCACAAATAAATTAAGCTGGTGGGCGTAACAATGTACATTTTCTGCCTTTGGGAAATGTTTTTTGACAATAGCTTGGACTCCACCAGATGATTCAGCCATTAGGATGCACCATCGTAAGTCTGGGCAATCAATTTTGCCGGTGTTTCGTTAATTTTATGATACTCAAGCTGTTCAATAATGCAGGCTGTTATAGTTTTGGTATCATGTTTCTCAGGTGTGAAGAATCCCCAGAATCTTTCAACAGATTTACCTTTCACAACATATTTGTAAACCACAGCCATCTAAAATATGTTAGCAATGTCACTGGTTTCATCAGCAGTTACAGCTAAAAAGTTAGTTTCTTTAATTTCCTGTGAGATTTTTTCACGGCAGACCTCTAACATTATTTTTAAAAGCTCATTCTCCGCCGTTTTGACGTGCCTTCATATACAGTGGCACTTTCTAAATGAGTTTTTAAAGGAACATCGAGTTTTGCACTAAAATCAATCAAGCCGCGAAAAATTCCCGGGTTAATCGACATGTCAGATTTGTCGTGTCCCCTTAAAGCTAACTCAAAAGACCCGCAAAAATAAACACAATTTATAATAATATTTAACACGTATCTATTATGCCTCACCTTTTCATTATGGAAGGCAATATTGGGTCTATACTGTGAGTCAAACTGTTTTGCAATATTTACTGTTCCAACAAGTGGTTAATTGAAGAGCGTTTTTTGCATGTACGTTTGAAGCCTGATGTTTTTTTCACACGTATACTTAAATGATTAATATCAGTCAAACCAGATTTAGTCCAGAGTTGTTCTCCACAAAACAACAAGAAGGAAAACAGAACAGTGCATTCTTTGTATCATAACCACAAAGCCAGTCAGTTTTTGAATAATAATTAGACTTAAATATTCTACAAAATGCCTTAATACCTGACTTATTATTTTGCTTTATTGTTAAATATGGTAAAGGGCATCCTAACGTTTTAATTTCAAGCTTTTCTTCGAGGCTGCAATGGTAAAAAGGTTTATCTATTACAGTGGGTTCACAACAGAATTCATATTTATAATTTTATTCCTAATTAATGCTATTACACCGCGCACCAAACACTGACACTCACGATAACAAAAAAAAAACGTGAACTTTAATAAACCGCCAATTTATAAATTTATAAACGATAACCGAAAACAACAGTGTCGTAAAGCACACACGCTGGGCCACACTGGCGGGGACAGTTTGTTGGGGCGAGTGAAGCTGAAGAGAGAGAGAGAATGAGAGAGTAACGTTGGACTGGCTGCGCACCCACCTCACGTTGCAGCCCGGCGTGCAACCGCCTTCCTTGTATAGCCAAGTATGTGATTGTACACGTATAGCCTGCGTTTCGCATTTAAGCGCTTGAACACCGTTGCCATATAACTATCATGTTGCAGAGGCCCAATGCACCACCACGCTCGGCCGGCAAAGCTCGCGTTGCTTTTTAGTGTAAATTTTTCGTTTTCGAGCAGCGTATTGACTCGAACATTTTTAGTAATTTTTAGTTGTATTAGGCGTATAACTGTATACGTGTACGCACACTAATGGAAATACTTGTTAACACTGTTAATATGTTAATAAGAACAGTCAACAAAACTGGTGGTTGTGCAACTTTGCAACTTGATCGCGAGCCGCCCCTGGTATAGGGCACATTATGGGATGCATTGGAGTCAAAGAAGCCCTTGGCTTGGTGAATGCCGAGGGAACCGCGCTGACCATATTTTGTCAGGTATCCCATGCGTGCTCGTAATTTGATGTAGCAAGCATTGTGTAAAATAACGTTTAACAAATTACAAGCAAGTAATGTAGCATTTTTAGAATGTTTAAATGACAAAAAACGATTCATCTATGTTTGATGCGTTTAATTTGATGGAAATACAAACTAACGGAAGTTTTAGAAAGATATTTGACATTTCTAACAAAAAGATTGTTAGAAATTGAAAAAAAGCAAAACCGCTAAATTGTGGGGAACTTATTTTCACTTAGTTAGGTTTTAACAGATTTTTTAGCTGCAGCACTATTGGATGATTGAAAATTACATTTAAATACAATAGAATAAATGAAAATTAATGATACTCTTTTTCCATGAGTTGGCCATTTTCGGTGTGCAAGTCGGCCAAATTTATCTTCAAATCATGAAAGAGATCAAAGAAAAAAACGGATCCAGAAGAGTACAAAAAATTCACCGAGGAAGGCTACTTTACTGTTTACTTTACTTAATGAATTTGTTGGAGGTATATTCTCGGATCAAATAATTGAACAAACTTTAATGAGACCTGTTAGCGTTGAAGAGGGGTGTCACTGAAAGCATAGTTACTAAATGGATAAATGGTGTTATTTATACCAAAGATATTATTGAATAAATTGAAAATTTTTGTCATATTTTTTAAGAAACGCTTTCCACATCTGAAGACGCTCCGGATACGTGAATCAAAAGAAATCACCTTGACATCAAGAACTTTGAAGAGTTTTTGTATATAATATAATCCTTTCCCGGTAATCAAAAATATTATGTGTACCTTCACCAGATTAATTAAAGATGAGAAAATAAATTGCCAAAATACCTTAGAAATATGAATTTAAACAACGAAAAAATAAATCGGATTAATTCATAGATTTAAAATTAAGAAAGAAACGCTTACTCCACTGCTATCAGTTAACAGATAGATAAAAATATATTATGAAGATATTCCCATAGATCACCTTCTGACTAAAACATATTTGCATAATGAAAAAAGCTAAGACCAGCTAACATCATATTTAAATTATGAATTAGCTCCTTATCCCTTGTTTCCGTTTGACAATGGAGGGAGAAAAGTAACAGAGCCTACGTTTTATTACATTTTTACTGATTCGAGTAAATGATTGTGTGGACGATGTTAGTACTTTTTATTATGTGATCAATGAAGGGATGCTTTACACCGTGTAAAATATCAAGTAAATAAGAAATTCTGGAGTAAATATAGTCATTATTTAAGATATTTAAAGAAAAACTTCGGCAATATTACTCATGATTATAGTAATTACTGCAAAAAAATGTGTTGAAAGAAACCGTCGATCTTTAAAAAAGTCATCGGTTGGCTATATCTTTAATGAAAATATGCCTCTTAAAATACTCAATAGAAGTTCCTTGGAAATTAAAAAAGTAAAATTATGCTAACTTCTATGTTGACACAGAATCAGAAGAAAATAATACTACATGCCACCAACATGAAAGTGATGGAGATCACTTAATTGACCGAACAGCGATCGACTTAAATGTAGAAAATGTTGTTGTTGATTAAAATATTGATGTTTTTTACTAAATATATTTAATCTATCAGAAAGGAAGTGTACTTTTAAAAGCGTCAAGAGGAAATACAAGGTCAAAAGTGAATTCATATAAAAGTTTAGACAGAAATCTACCTGAATGCAAGAAATTCATACGTATCGTATATGCACATAAGGCATGTAATACGTCAGCTTTTTTAATAATTTATCCAAATTTTTTCAAAATAAAAAAATTACAAGGTTTGAAACATTTTTTAACAAACAGATAGATTAGAAAATTTCACTGTTACAAAAAGCCGGTAATCGTTGTACCCTGGCACTGTAGGCTGGCTCAGATCTGGAGTCCGTAATAAAATTTAAGTATAATGGTTTATAAGAGCCACAGCTAAGAACACAGGCATTCAAATAGCTTCATAAATTCCAATAAATGATGTTTTAAGTGAACATATCAAGCTAATGTGCTTGCAAGTACAATTATGGCTGGGTATCATTTTAACAACTGAACATTGAGGCTAGAAACGTAACGGGTATTTATTAACACCACTTACGATAATTAATCCTCCAGCTCCTAAAAATTATTAACAGTGAGTTTTTGCAACTACAAGTCAGAATTTAGGGCAGCATGTAGGTACAGAAAAAGCAGCCTCTTCTGCACACCTGTGTGTTCAGTTTGCAATGGAAACACCTATCTAAACAGACGTCCGTGGCAAGATGACTGGAGGAAGTTTTTGATTACACGTAATACACAGTGTTATATGCAAATTTTAGTATTTTATAGAAAAACTAATAGTAATAGTTTTATAATAATAAGACATTTAACTGTTTTCTCAATTGATTCAATTTTCTCTTTTCTTAATTTTCTGACTCTTTATTTCTGATTACCATAAGCAAAAGAATTAAAAAAGTATTTGTTTTGTGTTTTGAACATTTTGCCTCTTTTAAACTGGCCATGTTTTCTCGGCTACATTTGACTAAAATATTAGGTGCTGATTTCAACCCCGTAGTGCACAATGTCGAAATTAGATTTTTATCACATTTATATATTTTTATACATTTATCACTTATTTATATTTTGAATAAATCTAGTTTTAGAATAGAGTAAAAAAATAAATTCGAAAAAGTGGCTATTTTATCATTTTCACCCTCCTACAATTAGCCATTTTGTCTCCCCTATTTTGGTTAGAAAATTTTTAACCTTAAATCCTTCATCTTCTTAAATTCGAAAACCTACGTGTCTACCGTTTCATCAATTTACTCAAAATACCCGAAATAGTTTACTCAAAAATAATTTTCTTGGAATTAGTAGTTGTTTTTACCCTTTGCGTGTGAGAGCACTCTTAACTTTTTTTTACTTTTAATTAGGCGACATGAAGAATACGTTACAAAAGGTTTCATGTAGATTCATTCTACTTTACAAATTCCGAGGTTTGTGGAATAGAAGGAGTGTACTAATTGTAAATTTGTACTATTTCTTAATGAAAATACGTGTTGTTTTCATTTGTGAGGTTAGTGACAGCGGTTTTTTGGTGTTGAGTTTACTGCTGAAATAAATAAAAGCCACGGTTGAGGAAAACATAACGTTTTATGTGTATATACAATGCTTATAAAACAGTAGCGCTTAAATCGAACCAGACGTTTCTGAGTTAACGTGTAATTGTATTGACATAATTTTAAATCAAATACGTCTATATATTTTGTAATTGTATTAAACAATTTCTGATGATGCAATAAATAAGTAATGAAATACATTAAATATTACTAATAATTTATCTATATACATAAAACTCAGAGTCTGAGGATTTGTTTCTTTGTGTTGAATACGAATCCACACCGTTACATCGATTCCAACCACATTTTGCACATGTCACCTTTGACACAAGTTGAAAAACACTGTCTGTCTTGGAGTTTGATAGTCCGTCCCTTTCGCACGATTTAGGCCCTTTTAAGTCATCATCATCATCATCCTCAAGGTTTAAACCAAGAATGGTTTGTTCCAGTCTCAAATAGGCAAATATTACAGCTGGTCACTCCAGCCCTTCCTCGGACGTCCCACACCTCTCCGTCCTCTCGGCTTATAGTTCCATAGTTGTTTAGGGATGCGGAAGTCATCTATTCGGCAAAGATGTTCCCACCAATTAAGCCGATACTGGGGGATCCTGTCGAGTATACTCATAATATTCAGTTCCTGCAATATATCTGTGTTTCTTCTATGATCATGGAGAGTATACCCTGCCACGTGCCTGATAAATCTCATTTCAACCGCTTGGATGCGACTGGCCTGGCCTTTCGTTAAAGTCCAATTCTCAGATCCATAAAGAAGTGTGGGAAGAGCCATCACCTTGTAGAATTTTAGGCGTGTTCCTTTACTTGCTGACTTAAGGGTTCGCCTGATGGTCCCGCACATAAGGTTGAACTTATGCAACTTGTTCACCACGTCGTTGCTTGCATTATAAAACACACTGTGACCCAGGTATTCAAAACTGCTAACTTATTCCAGACAGTACCGTCTATAACAATTTTTGCCCGTACGGAATCAATTCCACAAAAAGCCATTACCTTGCTTTTAATTGTGGATATCTGCAATCCAGAGTCTTTGCAGATTCCATTTAACAAATGTATACCTATCTGCAATCTGTTTTTAGAGTCCGACAGAATAGCCTGATCGTCCGCAAACAACAAAGTGTCAATTGTAGAGTGACCAATCATAAAATGGTCTGGAATACACATCTGCCAGTTTTGTATAACATCGTCAACATATAAATTAAAAAGAGAAGGTGATAATGGACACCCTTGTCGTACTCCACAATTGATCAGGCCAACTCTAAAAGCTGTTCTCGGTTCTGCTTCCATTAAGACTTTATTCTCCATTTACAGACTCTGTATTGCTCTAATTAGATGCTGTGGGATCCATTTCCTTGCCATTACTCCCCATAGTTTGCTCCGATTCACTCAGTTAAAATCCTTCTCGAAGTCGATGAAATCTATGTATGTGGGCAGCTGATACTCTCCCCCTTTAAGTACGCGGTTTATTCACAGGCGATGTATGACGCGTATAAAGATGTCAACACCATGGGGACCAGAGTTAATTACCATAGTAACAAGAAAATAAACAGATGCTATTTAGCGGCATCTTTAAACAGTCCGTATGACCACCCTCGTGCGTGTTAAAAACGTAACTAAAACCCAGCAGGCTGCGTTTCGATGCGGAGAACTTGAAAACGCAGGAAAGTTGACGACCGTGCGTTTTTTCCACGTCCGTGTGACCAGTTTCATTGCTGCTTGTGTGTTATATTCATGCGTTTCCCCACCTCTCAGAAATCTCAATCCCTAACGACCCATGACAATAAACGAGCAAGTAATAACGCGGTTAAAAGCCCTCTAAATAGAAGCACAGCTGCGCAGAAAACACAAAAATAAAGATAATTTGTCGAATGATGATTTTAAAAAATTGTCTTTTAAAAAATGTCAATTAAAAGAAAACAATAAATCGGGTGAAGCCGCGGGTGTAACAGCTACTGTTTAATATTTACACATTAGTATAAGACAAATTTTTCGCTTTTTAAATAAAATATTTCCTGATATTATTCAATATATATAAAATATAATTTTTTGTATTTCCTAAAAAAAAATATTTTATGACATATCACTTTTTTGAAAGTTTGCAACTGATTTTAAATGCGTGATTTCTCTTGTGAACACACACACACACACAAATATGTATAATACAAAAATAACGTTAGACTACTGTATAACTCATATAAGCAAAGGCGATGAGCTAAAAAAGTTTAAATTAGTGAATCTCATTAACATTAAAAAAAATCATAAACATGTTAAGTACACAATTTCGTAGAAGTCCCCCCCCCCTATTCGTTCTTCTTACTCCGGACTACTGCTGTATCTTAGGTGGTTGCTTAGAGCAAACATGCCCCATACATTCAGAAATAATATTAAACTTTAGCTTACAAATATATATATATATTGCAACGTGACAAGCTGTCTCAGTATAGGTGAATATGGAGAAGAATAATTATCAGCTATTATAAATGTCCCAAACGATAAAGAATGTGTGGAAATAAATAGTATTAATAAAATAATTGGAATTAATAGGATAAATTAGAAAATAAGACAACATAAAAACTATGAAGATTTAATATGTGAGTGAAGTGTTGTGTAATGTGGGTAGCAAATAGAAGGTTAGGGAAGTTATTCATGTGTTACAAAGATGTGTTCTAGAAGATTCAAGAACAAGGAAGTCGGCGTGCACGTAGGCGCACCTGAATATAATAGCGTAAATAGAAACGACGCCTACGCGCATATCGGCGGTGACGTCACTCGCCAGCGCAGCGGCATACATTCAGCTGGTTACAAAAGGAGTAGCCAGTCTTCTCGCATCTCTCCCTGAAAGCTCTCTCTCTGAACGTTCTCTCTCTGAAAGTACGTCATCCTCAGCGAAGGCGGTCGCAGTGGGCAGCGATTCCAGGCAACTTCAATTCAGACAGTCCTTGGGTCCGTAGATTCGAGTTAGCAGCGAGTGTCGGCAGGAAACCATCGGAGTAAGAGATTGTCGGCTACCGTTCCTGAGCATCGTTTGCTGATCGTGGTGGCTGGAATACGGAGACCTGGAGCAAGGCAGTACCTGGAGGCGGTTGCTGGAACGTGAACCGAGACGACGGATCGCTGGAGGCCGGATCGAGATCGTCGACCGGGAGGACAGAGAAGACGACCAAACAGGGAAACCAAATTTAAAATTATTATCAAAATTATAAAACTTTCAAGTATAACGTCAAAGAACATTAATTTAAAATAATTTTGTTTAAAAAGAAGACTTTGAACACTTAAAAACTTTACAGAACTCTTTAAATCAAGAAAATATTTATTTAAAGACATTTCAAGCAGATTTTTTAACAAGAAGAAATTAATTGTATGTCAAATAATTAAAGAACATTTATTTAATACAGAAGTGTGTACAAGAAAGAACAATAAATGTATTAAATTTCACTAATTGTGCATTCTTCTCTGCAAGTCTGGTCTGGGCTATAACCTGTTACCTTGCAATATATATATATATATATATATATATATATATATGTTTATTTATTTATTTTAATAATAATAAAACTTTTTACAAGAACATATTTTTTATTACTTTGTAAATTTACATATGTTTCGATAGTAATCGAACTGTCATCATCAGATATGTTGGATTACTATCGAAACATATGTAAATTTACAAAATAAAAAAAAATATATTCTTGTAAAAAGTTTTATTATTATTAAAATATAAAAAATACAAGCATAAAATACAAGAAAAATCTGAGCATATTATATAATATTTATTATATTTATATATATAAAATATATATATATATATTGTTACAACACAAATAAGCCACCCCAATAACAGGGATAAAAACGATGAATCAACTATATAAAATGTTTAAACTAATGAAAATAAAATGACAATGACGCGACAAACGATGACGTGACCTAACCCAAGTGATTGAATAAAGTGATTGAATGAAGTGATTGACTCAATACAACCAAATAAAATAAAACCAAATGAGAAGGGGAAAACCAAAATAAAAGGAAATATAAGGGAAATAAAATGAAATCGAAGAAGGAGGAAAATGAAAATGAAACGTAACAAGTATAAAGGAAATAAAATGAAATCAAATGATAAGACACAAACAAATAATATAGAATAGAAAAAGGAGAAATGATACACTCAAATATAATAATGGAAACGAAACCAATAACTAACAAATGTAAAAGATAATTATTATTATCGATTAAATGATAAATGTAAATGATAATTGATAAAACCCAATAAAGTAATGAGAAAAATAAAAGTACACTAACCAAAGAATTAGATTTTAAATGTAATAAAGAACTCTATAAAGACTTGAACTTATTAATCGCATAAATAACATTTGTAAAGAGTGAGATAGTGAGATAGTGAGAAAGTAAACATAACTAAGTGACAAAAAGAATGTAATGTTAGGGATTACCCACTAATAACACTTAAAATAAGATTTAAGAAGTGCAAAAGTGACAGTGTAAAACCCCAGAATAATGAGAAACCCTATTGATGGGTGTAAACACTTAATAATCTGTGATGAACACTGAATGATTAACGGTGAACAGTAATATTAATTAAGAATTTTGTTCATGATAGTATTTAATGATAGTATTAAGATTAATTTTATTGTAAATGAGGGATACAATAGTATTCAAAGGGGGAATCCCATGGAAGGTTAAAAGTAAGGGTTACCATGGCTAGAAGGTAAAGTTTGTATAAGAAAAAAATATAATAAAGAAAATAAGAGCAAAATAAAATAAACACCCCATGTTCTAAGGGATAATCAATTAAGTAAATTTAAATGGTGTAATGATGTTTATCACCTAAAAAATAAGTAAGAATGAAACGAATTGTAAGCAAACATTGCATATTGCATAATAACTGTTAAAAAATTGTTTGATTTAATCTATGAATAGGATATGGCTGAAGGAATTATACAGACCATAAGCCTAAATATTATGTTTTATGTAATAGAGAATAGTAAGTAATAGCCTAGTTATTAACAATGGCAAAATAAGTAAATAGAAAGATAAATTAATACAGATCTAATAACACTAGAAAATCAGTTAGGAAATAATTAACAAACCATAATGTAGAAACTAATGGGAACATGCAATTATTATAAAAACAGATCCAAAACACATCAATAAGTAAACAAATCATTTACAATATCAAAACAAAACATGTATGAGGGTAAAGGAAAATGTAATTTGTATAAAATAAGTAAGTATAGTCAGTTACTACTTAGGCCTATGAAATGCCTAACTGTAAAAAACAAATAACTATAAATTGTAAGAAATTAACAAGAATATTAGCAAATCCAAGGCAAATAACTAGTCAAGGATAATCTGTGAATCAGATTAAAAGATAAATGTTAGAATAAGGACTTAAAATGAAAAAGAAATGTAATTAACAAATATCAACATAATTGTCCAAACAATAATACATTAGAAAACCCAACCTTATGGGATGTCAAAATGATCTTTGAAAGAAAAAAATACGAACAGTAGTGATAATATTTAACACGTAGAGAGGAAGACGGTAGAATAATAGCAATCAGAAAATATACAGTGATTTTGAATAAAAATTCAAATATGATAACAATGGTCTTAAGTCAAGATCAGCCAATCAGAATCTATTAGTAACCATGACAACGGAACGCTGGTTACGAATTTTCCGTAAAATCTTATTATTCCATAAGTGACGCTCATCCAGAATAGACGCCAGGCCGTGAATGACCAAAATTTTAATATAAAATGTTTAAAAAGTAATCAAAATTCGAAAAGATGAAAACGTAAGAAGCAGACGAAGGACGAGAACATTTAACTGATGCCAAGGACCAATTTAAATAAATTTTAAATTAATAAATTTCTACAACTAACATGAAAAAGATGCCAGACGTACTTAAGCCCCAAGATAATTGAAAATTGACGCCTATTGAAGCCCCATTCCATTTCGACTGAACGACAGTTCACATCAAGTCGACTGATTTGATAAGTATTATTAAATTACCCGAATTTCTGAAATAAATTCTCTTTAATTTGTTTTCACAGTAATCTGAACTCTCACTTTAAACTGAATATTATTTCTTTCAAAGATTAATTAAAAAATAAAACACTGAAATTTTGTTGACTAGAAAAATAACCTGTATGAAAATTACGAACTTTTGAAACACACTTTACCACACTTCAGGAACGAATTATAATTACACAGTATTTTATTTAAGTACAAATAATGTAAGGTAGTGTACTTTATTGTAATCATTATTAATATTTCTTTCGTAATCACAAGAACCCAGGCCTTTGAACGGAACAAACTGTAAACTAACCAAGCAGTCGCCATATTTGACTGAATAATTCGTTCAAAGTCGATTCGCCGAAACCTTGAGATTTTGTCTTATAATAATTGTCGGTGAAAATTTGTTGAATAACCAAATATAATTTTGTGTCAAACTGAGTAATTACCAATCACCAATAAATAAACTAGTACAGAGTGTAACCACTGTTTTTTATTCCATAGGAAGGTATATTATAAATTGTGTATTATTTAGCAAAGAGCGAAAATGACGGTAAGCGCTCACGTCGCAAACTCGGCGAACTGACTGCTCGATTAAGAAAGTCGAACGAAGGCGGGAGTAAAATTTGAATACTCCAGACCGTCATAGCTAAGAACGCTAAACCACCCTATTTGTTAATTTAATTGTTTTAATTAAACAATTTGGCGCCACCCGGGATTTATGAACACCTAACGAAGAACAGGTAAGGTTTCCACTCGTGTTGTACTGGTAATTGAAGGATCGCTACGGACATCGTTAGAGCAACATATAAGTAACGACCACTGGTGTGAGGCGAACACACGAAATATACAATTTTACAGAGTACGTAAAGATTTCTTCGTTACAATATATATTATGCTGTAATATCTGTCTGTTTGGTAATTGCCCCTCTGTTTGGGCGATAATTACGCGTTGTCTAATTATTATTTTAGTATGTGTATAATATTTAATGTGTTGTTTGTATCAAATATGTGATCATGAAGACTCTATCTCAGGGTAGACAACTAATATTTTTATTTAGGTTATTTAGTATTGTAATTATTTTCTTAAGTCAGTGCCAAATAACTATAGTTAACAAAATTTTAATAAATAATACTGAGATAATATACCGTATGAATGCTAATGGTTTGAATCCCCGCTCTTCCAAACTACGCCGGCTTCAATTCTCGTACTGTTGTAGTTCACTTACAATTTGTCAACAGCATAGAGGTCGCTCCGAACAGTATTAACCTTGTTCATACAATTCGTTCCACTGTTTGCTAGTAAAATATATTATTTTATCCTCTTCTTTGTGTATTTAAGTGTTAATTATTTCTTGGTATTATTATTCGTGTTTTAGTAGAAGTTCATGGGTTACGTATCTTAATTATGTTAATTATTTCACTTTGTGTATGTGAATTGGACGACTAGGCTTCATGCAAGTTTGTTTTTATTCCAATTTGGGATTAAAACACCGATCAGTAGTAGATTACCTTTTGATGATGGTACTGTGAATAATTTACATTAAATCTTTAATAGCATTCCTCATTAAACTTCTTTTAATTATAATATTTTACAAACTCCGTTACAAATTCAGAATAGTTTAGACTTCTTTAGCCTATTGTCCTAAGATTCTTTACAAGATTAATTCCTTTCCTTTTAAATTACTTTTACAGTTCTCAATTCTTCTTATTAATTTATAATTGGGACATAGCTCTCTCTCTGATATGTGTGTAGTATATCACTTATTTCCAGACTTATTTTAAATATTACAGGATCTCTCTCTCTCTCTCTCTCTCTCTCTCTCTCTCTCTCTCTCTCTCTCTCTCTCTCTCTCTGATGTGTATAAGATTAAATATGAAATTAGACTTTCTTCTTTTATTATTTATACAAATTTAATTCTTCTTAATAAAATTTTCAATATGTTACATAAACTCCCACTGAGATGTGTATTTTATTAATACTAAAATTAGACTAAATCAAATTTTTCTTACATTTAAAACAATCAAATTATAACCATTCACCTTGGCCTTGGTGATACATCATTAAATTTGTCACATACTTTCATAATACTCCTCTTAAACAACTATATAATGTTACTAATTATTATTATTACATTTCTATGACTTTTTACATTACTCATCTTAATTTGTCTCTATTATATTATAATATTATTAATATTTGGTTTTATTTTAATGTTTATCTAATTTTATTATATATCATATAATTGTCATTAATAGTACAACATATATTTTCTTCACTCTGTGCTGTACCGTACAATTCCAATACCTTAGATTACATCTATGTTTATCATTAATAATTAATTAGTTTTTGTTTACAATTTTACCGTTTATCCAAAAATATTACTAAATTTATCCCTATGAGTTTTCTTAAATAACTATTTTATTTTTATGTACTGTTGTCCATTTTTACAGCAGTACAATATATATTATATTTAATTTTTATAATGAATTTACCTCAAGATATTTCTTTCCTTATTAGGAACATGTTTCGAGAACCCCTGTGTTCTCATCCTTAGCCTTCATGATCTTGTATCTGGTCAAGTATTTGTGTGTTGGCTGGACGCTATTTTGGTTTCTTGTTGGTCTCTGGTATTTTAAAGTGGTATTATTGTGTGTGATTGTGGTGTATGTATTAGCATTTTGTGTATTTTCGATGTTGAGTGCTTTGAAAATTGTGTCATGTTTTGTATTTGTTCAGGTATTAGTTTTTTTTGTGTTTTATGTTTGCATATTTGTAAATTTTCCCAAATGTTCATTATGTTGCCTTTGTGTGGTATGTGTTTTGTTAGTGTCATGTTAGTTATGTCTGGGAATTCATGTCCAGTGTTTATTGCATGTGTGGCCAAATTAGATTTGTATATTTCTGGTTTTTTGTATGCGTTTAGGTGTTCAAAATAACGTTTTTTCAGTGGTTTTTTTGTTTGTCCTACATAACATTTATTGCAATCTTGGCATTCAATTTTGTATACAACATTGTTTGTTGTATTATCTTTGTTGTGTGGGTTATTTAGTTTTTGTAGATAATTTTTATTAGTTTTTTATACTATTTTAATGTCTGTGTTTTTAAACAGTTTTGTTAGCTTTGTCATTTTATTATTTATGTAAGTAAATGTGGCCATTTTTTATTGTTCTTATTATTTTTATTTTGTTCATTTTGATTAACTCTTAATTGTTCAGTTTTTATTTTATATTTGATTTTCTTTTCTTTTTTGTTTACAGTATTTTTATTACATCTATTTTCATAACCAATTTGGTAAATTATATTTCTTTCTTTGTCTGTTTCTTGTTTGTTTAGGGGTATTTTGTACATTCTGTTAAAAAGTGAATAGAATGTACAAATGTACACGAGTAAACCTCAATAACACACAAAACAAAATGAATACAATAGTAAACAATGGAAAAAGCCTGATCGCGAACACAATTCTTCCAAGTTAGGTAATCATAAAGTCGCATCCATAGCCAAAGATAACCAAGATAATGGAAACGGTCCAAAAAACGCGTAGGGTTGCACGGCGTGGGACCGTACAAAACAAACAAAAATAATAATAAAAAAAGTTCCAGTCAGAATCAGAAATCCAATGAATAGCAAATAACAACATGATTATGACCTCCTGCGTATCCGGTGTATACCCAGATGATATACGCAGTGAACTTGTGAATGACAGTAATGACGATGTAAATAATATACCTAGAGATAGTGATAAGGTAGCTCGTAGATGTAATGTATTAAGAGCGAGAATAAATAATTGTATGGGGAATGTATTAACAGACAGTGGTGCGCAAATATCGTTAATTAGTGAGAATTTAATAAACAAAAACATAGTGGAATTTAAAAAGGTACCAATCTTACCTATAAACAATACAACTATTAAAACAACCACTGATGGGGTACAAAAGGTAAATAAACAAGCATACATAAACATTTCATCTCAAGGTATGGAACATGAAACACCCGTATTAATTGTTAAGAATTTAATTTATGATGTTATTATAGGGACGGACACTCTTAAAAAGATAAATGCCATTATTTATTTTAAAAATAATAAATTAATATGTAGGCCTACTGTTAGTAATAAGGAGCATAGTGTAGTGTTAGGTAATGTTGACATTGATAAGCAGTCGGATGCGAAGTACATCCACATAACAAAACCGGCTGCCAAGCTAGTTATCAACAGAAACAACAATAATAGTAGTAGCGATAATAATACAGATCAGTTAACCTCAATACAACAGGACAAACTAAACCAGCTGATAAATAAACATACGGCAACATTTCAAAACAACCACATTACAACGCATGTATACACACATGAAATGGAAGTTACCGACGAAAATAAATTCGTGCGTAAAACATATCCAATCCCACTTCATTACCAGAAACTTGTGGATGAGGAAATTAAAAAAATGTTGGATGATAACATCATTGAACGTTCCAACAGTAATTTTCTTAATCCCATGGTAATTGTTAAGAAAAAAAATAACCAAATAAGGATATGTTTGGATATGCGAAATTTAAATAGCATCACAAAAAAATGTTTTGACTGTGCGCCGAATGCCGAGAACTTGTTTACTAAATGCCAAGGTGTAAAGTATTTGTCTCAGTTAGATCCGAAGAGTGGATTTTGGCAAATACCATTAGCTGAAGATAGCTGAAAATTTACTGCATTCTTATATAAAAACAAATGCTATCAATTCAAGGTAGTTCCATTTGGTTTAGTAACCAGCCTCGCGGCGATGGTAAAGTGTTTGGAGTTATCATTTGGTCCTGAGGTTGAGGATTTTGTGAGTGTATTTGTCGACGACATTTTAGTTATATCCAAATCATTTGACGAGCACTTAAAACATCTCGACATAGTATTCAGCAAACTCAGGCCAACTTGGTGCTCAACTACGAAAAGTGCGAGTTTGGAAAGTCCGAATTAAAGATTTTAGGTCACATTATACATTATGTCAGCGCAGGGTGTTAGTATGGACCCTGAAAAGATACAATCCATCACGGGATTTCCAACACCTAAAAGAACAAAGGACATCAGAGCTTTTCTAGGACTTACCGGATATTACCGTCGGTTCACACCTGCATATGCGAAAACAATTGAACCACTGCTGGAACTCCTTAGGAAAAATACCAAATGGCGATGGGAGGTAAGAAACGAAGAGGCATTTAACGCAGTAAAGGAATTATTTAAGGAAAATCTACAAGTATTTCACCCCGAGAAGGAAGGAACATATGTACTGAACTGCGATACATCTGATTATGCCATTGGTGGGATTCTATATCAGAGGAAAATTAACGATGAGCTTAAAGTTATCGCGTATGTCAATCGTTCGTTAAAAGGCGCCGAACGAAATTATTTTACACCAGAAAAAGAAATTTTAGCTACCGTGTATTGTGTTAGTAAGTTTAAGTATTATTTAGTAGGTAATCATTTTGAAATTTTATCTGATAACCAAGCTTTGTCGTTTTTGTTAAAATTTAAACTTGCCAATGCCCGTATGTCACGCTGGATAATGGCTATGCAAGAGTATGATTTCAGTATTAAGTATTGTAAAGCCAGTGACAACAAGATGGCGGATACTCTAAGTCGTTATCCACCTGTGTAGCAGGAAACTTATACATCGGATAAAAATCAAATTCAAATATTAGCTATAAAATATGCGTTATCTAACGAGCTCAAATCTTTATTGAAAAACATAAATAGTGACCAACAACGTAACGATAAAATTAAAAAAATCATAAATGAAATCCAAGTAAAAGAAAATCCCAAATTTCAAATTGCTAACAGTGTGTTGTACAAGCTTATAGACGGACAATGGAAAATAATTGTTCCGGATCATCTCGTGGAGGACCTAACCTGGTCATGCAATGAAAGTCTTGCTCATGCTGGAGCCTACAAATGCTACTTGACGCTGCGTGAGGTTTTTATATGGATGAACATGTCCAGAAAAGTCGAATCAGTCCTTCGTACCTGCCACACCTGCCAGACAGCCAAATACCCAAACCAACATACATATGTGGAAATGGGAAACATCGTGATGCATGGGAAAAATGAGTTACTGTGTATCGATTTCCTTGGTCCATTACCACGTGCGTCTCGGGGTATGAGAAATCTGGTGGTGTGTACGGAAGCCTGCACAAAGAATGTTATACTATACGTGGGTCTTTATGCTATAGGTAGACCCACGACAGATGCTGTACTTAAAATAATTTTAGAAAAGTACATCCCTAAGTATGGCCATGTGAAGAAGATCCTATCCGATCAAGGCAAGCAATTCCAAAATAAAAAATAGAAAACTGAGTTGGAGAAGAGGAACATTCAAGCGGTACTGACATCCATTAGGATACCTCAAGGAAATCTTGCCGAGAGAGTCAATAGGGAGCTCGGTCGTTTATTCAGAACATATTGTAACGCAAACCAAAGCAAGCGGCCAGAGTATCTAGAGTTTTTCGAGAACGCCACAATACCACTACTGGATATACACCGTTAGAGCTGCAATCGGATGTTCAACCGAAGCGTGTTTGGAGTGAATGTATAAAAAAGATAGCCACTCAGAATTTGCCTGTGCCGAACGAGGTTAAGCGTTTGGATGCGAAGGAGCGGATAAGTAAGTTTGCAGAACAGCGTACAGAAAAATTCAATTCTGACCATAAGCTGAAATCTTTCAAAGTAGGCGAATTAATTGTACTCAAAGCTTTGAACGTGAGTAGTAGTGTTGAAAATACAACAGCTAAATTCCATAGACTTTATAATGGTCCATTCATGTTATCTGAACTGGTGGGAAAACATACTTATATTGTTACGAATCCAAATACAAACAAAACTATTGGGAAATTCCATGCGTCGTCATTACGAAAATATTATGTCTAAAGTTAATGTGTTCACGTATATCTGGGTATATAAAGAACGAATCTCATAAAATAATTGTTGAATTAAATAAAAATGTGTAAATTCATGTATGGTTGAAAAATGTTAGTAAATGTGTTGAGCATTGATCGACTGGGAGTAGGAAGTATGACGTCATGAACTGTTTATATTAGCTAATCTAGCTGTGTCAAAGGATAACAGAGATTATCAACCACGTGTTTGTGTTTATTTACACACAAAATGACAGATGTCAAATTTATTGGAGAAGAGAGATTTTTTTTTAGTTTAACAAGTATTATTTATTTATTTTGAGTTTTTTTATATTGTTAGAAAATGGAGATGATATTATTTTATGTTAAGAAAAAAAAAATTTGTGGTCATGTAAACAAATTTTTTTATACATGGCGTGGATATTCCTGCAATGGAACATCGCAGAAAGGGTATCTGTAGCCAGGACTACATGCTTTTATATCAATTTATGACGTTGTAGACGTGTTGTAAATTGATTTTGGTTAAATATTGTAAAGTAGCTATTAGTTTTGAATTAAGAAATGGGTAAAAAACTGTTATGTGTCAAAATGCCCATAGATTTATTTTCTATCGTGTCAAGTGCGAATTCAGTGTGCGAGTGTGCGAGTGCGCGTGTTATTCGTATTTATGTGAATAATTCTGGTTAAAATTAACGTATGGAATTGAGACTTGGACAGCGCATGCATCTAAATTAGCGCTATATTTTTCGTTTGTCAAAGACTCGAAACAGATTATTTTAATATGTATTTTTTAGCAAAATGCATCTTTCTATAGATTCCTTATCTTCTAAAAGTAATAAAATTTATAGATAAATCTATACCTGCTTCTGCAGCTTTTTGCCAATTCGTTCAGGACTTCTATCTATCAGTTTAGCCCATCAATCACGTGTTAGGGGTTTCGACCAATCAGCGGCCCCAATTTTCATTAAGATTGGGTCACCGTCAGAGAAGTTTCAGTTAGTTCCATCTACCAGCTCGACCTAAACAGACGTGCTCCCTGTGCGAGTTTTTCGTAGCAGAATACGTTCTTATATAAGGGTTACGAGTAGGGAATCTTAGCGACGAGTTGCCCGTCTGCTAATACCCTATATTGGTACAAGAACTCAGTTCAATAAAATTAAAATAATTATTTCAACTAGTGCTAGTCTCGCGAAAGTTAAGATATCCGCTTAGGGAAGGTATATCTACCGAAATATACCTGTGTAAACGCGAGGACACCTCAAGACGGGGGACGGTGTACGTTCAATACACCGCATTCATATAAATGTAAAGTACAACCCAGTTTCGAGCCCTGAGTTTAAGAGATAATCGCTACCGGTGTGTCGGCGTGCGTGCGTGTGAGCGGAGTGTCCACGGATCGTCAGTGTTGCTGAGATCAGCTCACGACGATCACGGCAGCGAGGTTGCAGATTTCAAAGGACCACAGGAGCAGGACGAACAGGAGCAGTGTGACGAATTAACCATATCAAAAGGGATTTCAACGAACAAGTAACCATAGACATTTAAAACCAAAAGAGTTTCAAATAATTAATAGACATTATTAATTTAAAATAAATATTTTGTTAAACCACAGACCATATTTAAATTTGTTTAAATATACAACCTTACTCCAGATAACCGACTCTTTTATTATTGTGTTAATACTATGCCTAATAATTGTTTTGTCGCAATATTATTTGATATAACCTGTAATAAATATTTTTGCTTAAAACGAATTAATGTTTAAACTTATAGCATTTTTAGGGAACACATTAGCGTGATAAAAGAAAAGTGTTAATAACGTTTAACGTTAATATGTGTTACAGTTACACAAATAAATTTCTCAGATATAGAAAATATATAGCCAGAAAATCACAGTTGATCAAGATGGTTGATCAGAATCACAGTTTATTCTGATGGTTGATTTATTTGTAGTAGCTCTATACATTTGAAGCTAAACGGGAAAAAAAATCATAAAATTTTTCTGACTTCATTGTACTATAAAATAACTAACCCCCCTCCCACAAATATGAATCTACACGGTCGGGTAGAGAAACAAATAGGGATTACAATGGTGTATTTATTTTTCATTTGCAGGTATTGAGAAAGTTCACAATTCATGGTTCTTTCTTTTTGGACTGGGTATAATGTAGGACTACGTATAAATGATTTGATTTCCTTTTAAATTAACGAAAACCTTTTAGCTAACTAAATGACGTTAACAGTAATGCAGTGATATATTATGTGCCAACGCTGAGGTCGAAGTTATAAGGACTAAAGAAATATTTCTAAGAATTGCCTTTTGTTTAAACATTGAGTGCTGTTTATTTATAATTCATAAATTGTTTCAGCCGTAGTAGATACGTGTCTATTTGGAATTTGTTGTTGCAGAGCTGTACTTATTTTGAACAACTGTTTATATGATCCAGTACTTAGTCAGACAAAGTTGCTGACATTCTCTACCTGTAATAAACCCGTATGTATCTTCTCACGGCAGAAATAATAATGTGCACTTGTAGCTTAATAGCCACCCCCCCCTTACAACGTTGACTGCCAATGCTTGCTAAGTTACTTTTTAATTCCTGTATACTTTACTTAACTATCAATGTTATAAAAATCTTGTAAGAATTACTAAATTGCAAAGTTGTAGCATGCTATACGCGCAAATGAAAGCTTCTTGCCAAGAGTACCAACATAATAAATGTCAAATTTATAAATACAAAGATAATAGATTGGTTACCAAAACTGTGTATTAACCTGGGCATGCAATGAAAGTCTTGCCCAACAATTGGAGTCGTGACAGATTAAGGTCATTATAGAAGAAATTAATAGAATCAATGCGATCTGTAGATAAATGTATTAGTTCCTTTTTGTGAGGACTAACGTTCAATATATTGACTGTCCAGAATGGAAGAGAACGGAAGAACGATCAGAAGAAGACGACAAATATAATCAAATGAATTTAATTTTTGTCCATTAGAAGGGATGAGTATTATTTCATTCTCCTACTTGACCAGTATCGACTTCATGTCTCATCAGTCTGTCTGTCTCTGGAGTATAATGGCTCAAAAACGCTAAAATCGAATTTAGGTAAAAAGCATTTTAAACATTTCTGTTTCAATATTCAGATTATCCTTGTTTTAACTCTTTCCATAAGCCTTATTTCTTATAGGCCTATAGGAAAATCGGACTTTATTCAAACTTACAATTTTTTAAGAACTCAGATGTTATTAAGATACTAGTTTCAAAATAGTATATAAGCCTATTATATTAAAGGGCTTCGTTATAACATCTGGTAGGTTAAATTATTTTATAACACCTTCGAACGAAGTTTTTCTTGAAATACGTATCTTCAAAGAAAGCCTTCTCTCTTTTCTTCCGCTATTAGCACCACAGTCCCTATGTACTTGCAGCCCTACATACTGACTAATTTTAAAGTTTCCTTAATAGACATTAGCAAGGTATAAATGTAGGGCATCGTACAAATTTTGTTGTTTTCAATATCAGATACGTTACTGCCGTAATAAATTGTAAAGTATGTTTTCTAATCAATTTTACCAGGTAAAATTTAGCTTCCTTATGACGGGGAGTTTGAAAGGCCTATCTCGCTAATGTTAAATTAGCCAGGTTTATGCCCCTGTATCTCTTAAACCACTAAATGTAGGACTTCCAAATTTGTAAAGCTCTCTTTCTGATACTTTTTGTGTACACTGAAGCAGAATTAATTAATTACAGCTACAGAGAGCAAAGTTATAATTTTTGTAAAAAAAATTCTTTTTTTCATAAAATATTTATATTTAAAAACTTCTAGCTTCAAATGTATGCAATATTGTGCTCTAATTCTGCTTCAGTGACTGTTGCCCTATGTGCTAAAACAACTCAGAAATTTTCAGGTAGCTAGCTTACGTAGTTTTTAAGATAATAGGTCATAAGTAATAAAAAAAGTCAATTTGAGAAAATCGCGTTTAAAGTTGGAAGTAGTAAAAACTCGCTTGTATTTGTAAATGAATACTCAGTAGCAGGGCCCCTACATAGGCGGTGCTGCCGTTGCCATGGAAACGGGGCCCGTGGGTCAGGGGGGCCCGCAAAGGAGCAAAAAAAAAAGTGATTAAAAAAACAAAATTCATAATACTGGCGACGATGTTGAAAATAACTTTTTCACATGTCAAATTAAAATGTAAATATCCCTTAACTAAAACAACTAAGTAGGTAGTAGGTAGTTGTAGTACCACGGCGTTTGAAATTGTCGACTCTGCAATTACAACGCCAGAAACCGTCACCAGGCGCCACTAGCTGCTAACAGTCATCGAGTATGACGCGTGGCATGGTGGCATCATTCTCTACCCAACCCTGGTGTAGAGTGTAGACACGGCTCAAGGTCAAGGCAACAGTGCGCATGCCCGAATCGGATCCTTTGTTTGTCAGTTTGTGCGAGATTGTTTTTGCGTTAAGCAGTGAGCTACTAGATTTTTTTCGATTTCAGTAATTAATTGTATTATTTTGAAGTCCTAAGTGTGAAAGTTTATTATTATTAATGTGTTTTATAGTGAGTTTAGTTATGTCTACTACTTCTACTACGAGTAATTTCAAGCATAAATCTGGAGCTCAAAAACGAAAGTTGAAAGCAATGAAAGAAGCAACAGGTGCTGTAGGACTGCAGAGTATTACAAAGTTTTTTAAAAAGAGTGACGACAGTGATGACCATCCTTTCTCTGTTGAAGATGGAAATATTGAAAGTGAAAGTTTACCTCCCTGTAAGACAAATGATTCTGATACGTTGATGGTGTCAAGTGAACTGACCGAAACTAACGACGATACAGGCAAGACCTTCCCCTATGCTCCAGGTAGGAACAATTTTAGACTCTGTAAATAAGAGTAATAATTGTCAAAGTGACAACGGGACTGGTGAGATTTGTAACAAGATAACAGTCTCAGATTTTACCGATCCAGGTACATGGCCAGAAATAATTAATGACATTAACCGGCAGAATATTGTCTCTCAGAATAATATCAAAGTTGAGGAATTATTTAAGCAGGCTAAGACATTCCCGAGGGACAAAACAGGAAAACTGTTCCCTAACTATCTTCTCAATTCTAAATCTGCAAACAATCGAGAGCAGTACCCCAGAGATTGGTTAATCTGGAGCTCTTCAAAACAGACGCTTCATTGCCTTGCATGTACTCTGTTTGCTACTACCCCAAAACGAAGCAAATTGGCAAACAGAGGGGTTTCTCCGGCTCAATTCGCGTGGAAAATTTGTATAACAAACTTCCCGAACATGAAAACAGCGGTGAACATCGAAAGTGCTATTGTCAATAAAAATCCCTCCAAAAATCAATTAATTGCAAAGGTATTGATAATGGTCTTCAAAAACAAATTTTAAATGAAGCAGAAAAATGGAAGGCAATATTACAAAGAATTTTGGACGTAACACTGTTTTTAGCATCAATAGGGTTGCCTTTCCAAGGGAATAATATATCGATTGGTGATGTAAATAATGGAAACTTTCTCGGAACCATGGAATTAATAGGAAAATATGATGAAATTACAAGGGAGCACTTCGCTAAAGTAAAAACTCTTCAATCTAGGAACAAACATGAAAGGTCAAGCTCACTACTTATCTTGGATGTGTCAGAATGAGTTCATTTCACTTTGCGGTGAAAAAGTGTTTAAAGTTATACTTGAAGAAAGACAAGAAGCGATTTACTAGGAGTTGATCGTTGATGCAACTCCTGATGTGTCGCACCAAGAACAGAACGTATTTATTTTGAGATATGTCACTCAAAATAAAGACACAAGGCAATACGAAATAAAAGAAAGCTTTGTTAAGTTTCTAAACTTAAACACAAAAACTGGAGAAGATATTACTAATGAGACAGTAACTGTTTTAGTAGAAAATAATATCCTTCTTGAGGACTGTAGGGCTCAATGGTACGACGGAGGGTCAAATATGTGTGGAAAAGTCAAAGGCGTAAAAACAAGACTATTAGAAAAAAATGATGTAGCATTTTATTCTCCATGTGGAGCTCACTCCTTAAACAGAATAGGAGTTAATGCAGCTAAAATGTGCCCAGAGGTTATGAATTTTTTTGGAAATTTGGAAACAATGTACTCCTTTTTTTCACATAGCCCAGCAAGATGGAACATTTTGACAACTGAAGTGCCACTTTCCCTAAAAAAGCAATCACAAGCAAGATGGTATGAGCGATTTGAGGCCGTGGTTCCAGTCGCAAAGCACTACCCAGGAGTATTAAAGGCCTTGGAGCGAGTATTAAGCGAATTGAAGTCAACCCTCGAACCAAAAGCGTATAACAAACTTATAGGTCTAAAGAAATATTTTTCTTCTTTTCAAGGCGTCTGTATGACAGTCTTTTGGTTTAAGGTGTTGGGCTGCATTAATGAAAGAAGTGTGATAATTCAGTCTCAAGAGATTTCTCTGGACATCCAGGTCAAACTGATAAATGACTTACATGAGGACATGCAGCGACTCAGAGACTCGTGGACAGAAATCATCAACGAGTCACGCTTAGTAGCGCAAACAATGAAAATACCATCTTCGTTTCCGAATAAAAGGAGTCGTCCTTCTCCTTCATCAGAAACCCTAGTTAATACCGAAGAAGAAAATTTTAAAACTAACATAGTTTACAGAGCTTTGGATTTTATTTTATATGACCTCAAAACAAGATTTGAAGCAACCAATTCACTAACTGAACTTTTCAGTCCAATTCTTAAATTCAACTCGTTGGAAGAAAGTGATTTGAAATGTGAGGCTACAAAACTAGTCAGCACTTACAAAAACGATTTATCAGTGAACTTTTGTGATAAGATTTTACATCTAAAACCAGTGCCGAATTTAAGGGGGGGCGATCGGGGCGATCGACCCGGGGCCCCCACACAGACAGGGGCCCCACAAACCCCCCATAAGAAAGAAAACATTAAATCTAATTTTCTATTGTAGATGCTTTCTTGCCTTGTGCCTACAGTAATGTTCTTCCTGCATGAAATAGTTAGGTAAAAACAAATTGATAGGTGTGTAATTTAAATTAAAAATTCTGCTGACACTTGAAATTTCAGTGACCTTCAAACCAGCTGCCCCTACATCAGCGTGAGTTTCTACCTTTTCTCTGTAGTTGGCGCTGATATCACACCAGCAGTCGACAGCAGAGATTCGCCGTTCGCGAGTGTTGCACAGTGCCGGTTTGTGTTTTAATGAGGTAAATGAAATATTTTTATTGTAGAAGTAGGCTTAACTCTACAGTTTTTTTCTGATTATATATTTACTTATTCGGTTTGAATACCCTTTCCGTACTGAATACTGAATACGATCCCCGTTCACATGTAGAATTCAATCCGTATTCAGATCGCTTTCGATACGGTTGACTATACTATAACCTATAACTATTGCTCTCGACGGCAACAGCTAAACCTACATAAACATAACCTAAATAACAAAAACTTTGAGTTTGATTCTCAATTTCTTCTGGCATCTAAAGAGTTGTGCTGATAGTCGACATAGCAAAATCAAATAAGAATAACGAATTAAATTAACTACAAACATTGAAGCACTTATTAACAATAACAAGTCTACGTAAACATGTGCGAGACAAATGACGATCTAGCATGCGCATGAGCGTTTTCAAAACGATTTCAATACGATCCGCGTTTACATTCAACTTAATTCGAACTGAGTACGATACGATCCCAGATTTTACCGTATTGACCTTGAGACTCGATCCGGACTGAGCCCAATACGAAATACGAAAGGTGTATACTCAAATCGATTTGAAGCCTGCATGTAAACGTAGTAAATAAGTGTACAAGTGTCAGTAGAGGATTATATCAACCTAATATAAGAATATAGTGATCTATATCTATACAAAATATTATTTTCCCCCTTTACTTTTAACTGTGTAGGTTTAGTTGTGCTTTTCTTAATTAAAAGTTGATTTTCTACCATGTTGTTTTTGTCTGCAGAAAAGCAATGGGTGATACTGATAGACATAAAACACATCGAAGATACGAAAGTGGAGCTCAGAAACGTAAAATAGCTGCAGAACGTGAAAGGAAAAGGGACCAATGCATTACCAAGACCTCTAAACTGAGTCATTATTTCAAGAGTTTAAAGCAACCTGACAACGGTTTTCCAACAACTTCAAAAGAAACAGCACCCCTATCTGAAAATGAATGTAGAGATTTAAATGCTAAAGACAGAGTTGTTGAAGGCGAAGGGGGCGATAGTTCAGAATCTGTGGTGGTGACAGACAGGAGTATTGCAACAAATAGCAAAACATTTGGCATTGAAAATGAAAATTACTGTGACGTAATTTATATGGGTTTCTGGAGTCCCCCACATGCATGCCGCCCCGGGGCCCCCACATACGTAAATCCGGCACTGTCTAAAACATATTTCAAACACAGTGTTTCAGGTTCTGCCAAATTCTCAAAATAACCCGTTACAGTTACTTAACTCAATCTATGAAAAACAATTGGAACCAGTTTTTATGAATCTTTGTATTGCCCTCTGAATTTATTGTACGATTCCAGTAACAGTTGCATCATCAGCAGAAAGAGCATTCAGTAAGCTTGGAAACGTATTGAAGACATGGCAACGCTCATCAATGATCCAAGAACGACTTAACTCGCTGGCTGTACTGGCCACTGAACACTGTCTTGCTTCAAGCATTGACTTCAGAGATGTAATTGATACATTCTCCATGATGAAAGCAAGAAAAATGTAAAATAATTGATTCATGTTTGTTTTTCAAGATGGACACTTATTCTTTTTCTATTAAGTATTATTAAAGTTTGAATTCTATTTTAATCAGTTGCTTTGATTTTTAATTTCAATTGTAGAATTGCACATGTATAAATAACATTTTGATTTTCCGGATATTAAAACTGTATATTACTAGTTACTATGTTTATTAACCAAATGTTTATTTTTGTTTATTCAATACTTTTTTACGTAAATGTCTTGCTTATTATGTGGTATATCGTATATGTCACTCTTATAAACCTATATGGAGTATGTTTTAGGATTAAACTGTGGAAAATGCTTCAAAATTCAAAATGTCTCTGTTCAAACATAAACAGTGCAAAAGGGACAAGGATTCTCGCAAAGATTATTTTTTATTGTGAGGTGGGGGAGGGGCCCGTCATAACAGCTGGCAACGGGGCCCACAGATTGATGTGGGGGGCCTGCTCAGTAGCACCCAGCAGCATAGTCAGGGTCCTCTTCCTTATCTTCCTCCTTCTCAAGAAGTCTTCTCCTTCTGTTAGATCTTGCCTCTTTAGTGCTGAACATGGAATTTGCACCATGTTTCAGGTCCAGGTGGGCAAAGTGAATGTAGTAGTTGGCTGTCATTTGAGAGTTTGTGGAAATATGTGGCCCAAACGGCTTTTCTCATACAAAGGTACAATCTTACCTATTTTTTATTTTCCGTCGTGGGACTCCGTATATTTTTATTTATAGCACTACGCGTTTCGGCAACAAGTTGCCATCCTCAGGTAAAACATTCACTCAAAACGAGGTCGTTAAAAAGTAAAATGATTTATTAAAATATTAAAACTTAAAGTTAAAAGTGCACTTTCAACATATATGAGCACACACGCGAACACGAGCAGGCCAGTGCTATACACGCGGGCACTATCGGTCGACTCCGATAGCGATATCGGAAAATATGCTTTTCTCATATTTTCCAAATTGTTTGTATTATTTATAATTGCCATTCCATAATATTGCTGAAGTTCACTGATTGTTTTATCGGTCAGTCGACCCCTAAATAGCTTACCATCTGATATCACCGTAGTGCGCAGAGTATGTTTTAATTTTCTGAGGCGTGTGCCCATTCTCTTTTGCACATGTCCAACACATTCCACTTTCTTTATCTGTACATCCCTATATGGTTCTGATTCGATAACACACTTATAAGCTTTAGAATCACCATCACCAAGAAACTGTGTGTAACGAACCAAGTGTGGTTATATTCTGTACCAAGTTTTAATTTTGATGCACTGGTAGGGGGTGTGTCACGTTCTGAACTTGACTTTAAATAGTAGGCCTATTTGTGGATTCTGACACATGTGAATCACTGTTTTTACTGTGCTGGTTATCACAGAAGTTATGTTTTTTAAATAGAGTATTTCGTTTGGTTATGTTGCAACTGTATTTCACTTAAAAACCACTAACACACGTGTACAAACACTAATTCAAACAAAAATTGTTTTGTTTACAAAGAAATAGAAGCCAAAATCACAAAATATTGTAAACAACAGGGTAGCCAACACACAGAACTAAATATTCTGTGTTTGTTAGTGAAAACCAGAGCCTTCTAAGTTGAACAGTTTCAAAGATAGAGACATTTAAATATATACATGCCAAAATGACCCATTTTTACGTGTGTGAAAGTAACATTGTAAAATAAAAAATAAATACTTTTAAGAACTCTACAGATATAATTTATATATCATTTTAACCAGGAAACTCCAAATATTATAATAGGCTAATTTTTGGAAAAAGTCAAAAAATTCATATTTTGACCTTTCAAACAGATTCGTTGATTCCTTAAGGAGAGCTTGTAGTCACTATACCGACCACGGTAAAACTGTGATTTTTAGGCACCATTAACTAAAAAAGTACGTGGGATAAATATTCAAATTTTGTACACAAATATTTTAAAATTGTATCTGTAATGTTAACTATATTTTGACCCCTTTAATATAAAGAGGGGCCTTTAATATATATATATGGCACTTAACTAACTTTTAAAAACTATTAAAATGTATATAAAATTGTATTAAATAATATTTTTTATTACTGAAAAAATAAATTTTTTCCATAAAAGAACTTAGATTTATAGGCATTACATTAGGTCATAACCAGAAAAAATTCTATCTTATGTGCCTACAAGTTGTGTAAATATATACTGTATAGGCATACCTAAAGTTTAAAAATGTAAATTGTTCAGGAGAGCAAAACTAAATCCATGGTTCATGCAATACACTATATTGTCTACTAAAACATTCCTGAACCGTATGGACCATCTCTTTCTTCTTCCTTTCATCTCTCCTTCTTGTCTTAGCCTGCCTTACATTCTTCTGTCTTCTACTGCCTTGTTAGCTTCTTTAATGCGCGTCTTCTCGTTTGACCTATAACACACCTATAATCTAAAAAGCCGCGCCCACACCGACCTCACAGTTTTGCGCCGCGCAACAACGCTCGGCTCAGGTCGGCACAGAACAGCACAGAACGGAGCTAGGTATTTTTGGAAGAGCAGCAGGTTCCACTGTGAGCACGTGCACTGTTGAATATGGAGCGGCAATATTTGAAAATTGCAAGTGCTGCTTTTATAGTTATTTATCAAAGGAAAAACAAAGAAAACTTTCTAAAAACGTCGTCACATTGGGTGACAGCAGTACTGAAAAGTCTGGAATTATATAGTGAAAATTATCTTAAGTCAGTTGCTTATTGACAAAAATGGACAGTTTGAAAATTTTTGTCGTATGTCGTGGGAAGACTGAACATCTGCTTTTAGGTTTTTTTATGAACATGTTTTTTAGTAAGTATTTATTTATGCTTTTTCAGTAAGTATAGATTTGCTAAATGTTTATATAGTGGTTTGATTGCTTTCGTCACAGAATCTGAAATAGTTTTTGTGGGTTTACCTTTCTCCTCAAATTAGAGTCGTTTGATACTGTCACCACTATTTCTCTCCTTTGGGGTTCCATCTGTCGAGAGCAGGTGAAAGTTGCTCATATTGCAGTTTCCATTTGATTTTCTCTATAACCTCATCATAGTATAACTACAAATCATCTATAACAGCATCCAAATCCACTCAGTGGTTTGTAAGCAGATAGTTTATGTCCTCGCAATTACTGTATACGACAGTAACTCAAATGTAGAACGAATATTCAATTTATGGTGTTGCCAATTGCAAAAAGTATGACTAATGCTGAAGCCCATAATTGTGTTATAATAAGTGTTTTAGTAAGTAATAGGTATATTTTGTAACAGTATGCTACAAATAGTTCTGAGCACTTGTGACACAAAAACACGATAACGTAATGAGATTTATGAGCCTGTTAATTGTATATATATGTGTGTGTGTGTGTGTGTGTGTGTGTGTGTGTGTGTGTGTGTGTGTGTGTGTGTGTGTGTGTGTGTGTGTGTGTACACATATGTATAATTTATTAATAATAAAAAACTTTCACAAGAATAATTTTATATCTGATGATAATAGTTATATTACTATCGAAACATTTGTTATTTACAAAATAAAAAATACATTCTTGTTAAAACTTTTTTATTATTAATAAATACTTGGATTTCGTTGTCCATGACGTGTCCGTTACTTAACTAAATATAATTATTTCACTAACGACTCGGAACCACTTTGTGTTCAGAGTCGTTAGTGAAATAATTATATTTATTAATAAATAATATAAACACAAGAAAAATTTAAGCATATATTAATGTGTGTGTGTGTGTGTGTACACACGCATAAGAAACTCTAAATCATGCAAGTATTATATATAAAAATGTTCAGAAGAATATGACGAATCCTTTTAAAATGAAAAATAAAAATTTGATTTAAAAACATATTTTTATTACAAGGTTCCCTAAAAGGGATCAAGCTGTAGACTGTTACATCTGGAGCACACATTCTGTATTTACTAATGTAATCCGAACTGTATGACAAAACAATTTTGGGCACCTTCATTGCGTGCAAATAATACTTACGGTAATTGCTAACAGAAAATATTTACGTTTTAGAGAGGTCAACTGTTATTGTGTGTAATGGTTGTATCCATATCGAGTTGGCGTGACGCAAATGTTCAAATGCTGTTTTTTGCTTTTTTTATGCATTGGACTGTTTTGAATTAAACCGCTAACCCGTATATTCGCTCCCAATTTCTTCATGTCTTCACGCATTGTACATACTGCGTTTACAGGAATTTGTTTATGTATAATAAGCTTTGCCTTCCGTTTTTTAGTTTAATATCTCGAAGCAATTGTGAGGATGTCAGGGCAATCCCTGTAAATGTGTATCGTTAATTAATAACGTTTATGCATGACTTGATTTCTCCTCTTAGTCTTTCTAGAACATCAGAAGTCAATCAGAAACGTACCTTAGATTTAATAGTTCGACATGTAATTTACTGTATACAATAGTAATCATTATCAATATTTTGTATAAACTGTTTATTATAAACGTGATACATTAACTTAACACAACAAACAATTATTGCTAATGTCTCCCTGCTCTGAAGAATCACGTCCGACAAATCGAACATCGAAAAGCAATGTTGCATCTCTTATTTTAGTGGGACGTTAAAGTAGTGTTGCCTGCTTACAACGGAGGTTTAGGTGACTTTCTAGGTATAGGCACTGAAAGTGAGAAAATTTATTTAGTATTTGCTATTCTCTGATTTGTCGCCACTTTTGTACTGGTACGCGTATTACTGCTTGCTTATTTGATCCTTCTTTGACGAAGACAATATCGTTACCATCTTCACAGGTTTGCCTGAAGTACAAAAAGAAAATATATAAAGTAAAAGTATTACTTATTTCATGAGCAGCTTAGAGTAAGTAATCAAGACCACTGGTTCTCAACCTTACTAAGTCCGGGACCCCACCTTTCAAAGGTACCACACCACACCTTGACTAGTTTTCGTTACCTTAATCTCCTAATGGAATTACTACACATCATAAATTTTAGGACAAACAGCGGAGATAGTGGAATTATCAATTCACATATTGGAAACTTTTTATTATTATTATAAATTAAGTAAATCTTATAATTTACATAAAGTATATTTTAAAGCATAGATATAATTTCAAGTTATCTTTTCCTTTCCACACTGAAAACTGATTTTACTGTTATAGGAGTATAATTAATTTATATATATTTTGAATTATATTATACAATAATGAGCTCTACCTTGAGACGTATGTACGTTATATATATATATATATATATATATATATATATATATATATATACATATGTGTGTGTGTGTGTGTACTCGTCACCTGTTTGTGAAAAAGACAATTGTACTATTCACATAATTTTTTCTAGCGCATTGCCATCCTACGGTGCACAATAATCGATATCATAGTCGCTTAAAATGTCGTATTTCTTTTATCAAAAGTCGTTTTCAATTCTTTTACATTTTACTGCTTTCTAAGCATTTTCAGTCTATTAAAATTATATTAAAACTGAAAATTATATTCTGACACCTTCGTTTATGGTCACGCACATGTATTATCCATACGATTGTGTAAACTTGCTTTTGAAACGTTCATTATAAGACACACTTAGAAGCTAAATTACATATGCTAACCATCAGAATGTACTACCAAAATTATTTTATTTACTTGAATACTTTCAGCTCCTATTACATGGGGTTTAAAATTGTTAAAAATTATCTTCTTCTTTAAGAGAGTACCTGACCAGTTTTCATTTCAAACTTTTTATGTAATTTACAAGCTTCTTCTCCATCTGCATCCATCCTGCGGCCAATAACTACGTATATCCTGTGGAAATTTTTCAAATAAAGTTTTTTTTAGAAAAGTAGGCCTACATGTGGAGGAACTTTTGTATTGGCAGTAATCGATAGCATAAACATGGACCGTTCTTTGCGCCTCCTGTTCTTCTTACGGGAACAGATTTGGCAGTTTTCTTTTAATATTTTTGGACACTATCATAACGCAAAATGTATGTGTTTCCTATTCTGCGTTTCTAAATTAAAAAATTTTTGTGTATAGGCTACCTCACTTCTAAAATACATCGATGAGACTCATCGGAAACAAATTTGATTTTTGTACTCGTCAGGAAAACATCGTACAGAGAAATTTTTCGAATCGGAAGATCGTGCCTATGAAGACAGCATAACCATCAACCAATACATCAGCGATTCGCTTTGCTTGAATCTGTAACTTTTTAGTAGGACAGCGTAAGCTTTACCCCATCATTAATTTATAATTTCGATGCGTGCTATTAGAGTAGCCTACTAACACATATTTTCCCTTTGTTTTCATGGAAAAATAGTAGGAACGGCGCGATTACCAATTTCTTCCGTGTATTTTGTTATGGATAAGATAAACTTTGCCATGTGACTAACGGCGACGAGATATAGTAACCCAACATACTGCCCAAATAACAAAATTGCGACCAATTGGTGTGTGTAGAATATAGAATGTGCTATAGCATATGACAACTACAGTTCACAGTTAGGCAATAGCTTCTTGCGTGAAAGTATGTTAGTTTATACAGTTATTCACTCATTTACACAAATGTACAATTCGGTATGTAATTAGGTCTATGTTATTGGCGTTGGCGCCGACACCCATATTTTTGCAAATAATGGATGACGAAAAGTGCGCGTTATATACTCGAAAATACGGTACATTTGGCACGAGCAACATTTGTATAGTGTACAAGTGACGTGAGATAATAATCATTATAAGTTGCACGATGAAGCTTCTGTTTGTCATGCAATGTACTCATTTAACGACCAGTGTGTGTGTGTGTGTGTGTGTGTGTGTGTGTGTGTGTGTGTGTGTGTGTGTGTGTGTGTGTGTGTGTGTGTGTGTTTGCAGAGACATGTTTATAACGATGAAACATAAACTGGACGATCACCATTAACCAAGTCCAAGAGACTTGGACTAGTGTTATAATAATAGTGTAGTTAAAAATGTCGAGATTTTTATCCAGTGTTCCACTGGTCACAACGCGAATGCAATTGATTTAATATCTATAGTTTGCTTGACTGTGGTAATCGTCAGGTATTGAAACTATTTTGAAATTCTTCATAGTGACAATAAATTACAAGTTTCTGTTAATATTGTACAAACTCTAACGACTATAATTTACAACGAAAAACTCTCATACCGTCATTGCCTTCTATACCGTAAATGTCAGGCAATAGCGACCAATGTGAGTTTATTTGTAACGTTTATGTTCTACATATAACATACTCTCTTAGACGTATGTAGTACACATTATGTTGTTTATTTGGAGTACACACTACTTTAATGTCCTGTGTTTTGGAAATGTTTTGTGTAAACTATTTCTTGATTTTTGAATTCTAAAAATAAACGTATCACATTTCCTTACATATTAACATTAGTTTTATCAACTGTACGGGTTTATGTCTAACTCCTGAGACGTGCTGTTTTTATTTGTGTCTTTGTTATTGTCTACTTTGTTTATACTGTTTTCGTATGTCATTTCATTTGGTATAGTACATTTATTAATTTTTGTATTTTTGTATTTTGTATTTACTGGAGGTATCGTGTACGCTATCTTAAAACTAAACAGAAAGCTACAAATTAATTTATGTTGTGTGGTTTGTATCATTAGATACGGTGAAATGATTGAAGGATCTCCGTATATTTCATATTCTTACGACTACGATATAGAAACCAACGCGGCGTGTACATTATACGGGTGTGTACAAGCTCAGCATTTATGTAGTGTAGAAGTTGCCAATGTTTTCTCGGCGCAGGTCGTTCTCGACGCATCTATCCAAAAAGATATATTTTCATCTCGCAGTCTCGGCGGGATATAAATACAGGATTCAGAACGGGGCAGTCAGTCACACTACCCAGCATGTCGACGAGGCAGTTGCCTTATTCGACACAGCCGTAGTCTCGGCGGTAGACGTGTCCTCCCGGATGAAGCCGGGGCTCACGCCCGACTATCAGCGGATCCCCGAAGAGGTGTCTCAGCTCGCTTGCGAGAGGAATCGCCTTCGGAGACGCTGGCAGAGGACTCGTGACCCGGCTGCGTTCAACAGGGCGTCCGGCAAGTTGCGTCGCGACATGCTGGCGTTCCGTAGACGCCACTGGGAGCTAGCTGTTACACAGATGGATGGCCCTGCCGAGGACCGTAATGTCTGGCGGATTCCCAGTGCCCTAACGGGAAAGCGCAAACGCGCGCCTCTCCCCGCACTGGCCGGACCCGGCGGTCAACCCCTTGGCCGCCCCCTCGAAAAGGCAGAGTTCTTGGCTGACAGTTTAGAGCGTCAGTTCGCTCCCAACCCATCCAAGAACCCGGCCTTCACTGAGCAAATCTGTCGCGAGGTAGAGCGCTTTCTATCGGCCGATATCACAGTCCAGCCGGAGCCCATCTCCCCGGAGGAGGTCTCTGAGAGGATTGTTCAGCTCAAGCCCCGGAAGGCGCCTGGCCCGGACGGAGTCATGAATTCCGCCCTCCATCGCCTTCCGGAGCGAGGAACCCAGTTGCTCACTGACCTGTTCAATTCATGCCTCAGACTGGCCTATTTTCCGGTGAAATGGAAAACGGCTACCGTCATTGTGATACCTAAGCCGGGAAAGAATTCTTCTCGCGCGGAAAACCTCAGGCCCATCAGCCTCTTGTCCGCGACGTCCAAGGTTTTTGAGCGTCTGATCCAGCGTAGGATCCGCGACCGTCTAGAAAGACTAGACGTGCTGATCCCCGAACAGTTCGGCTTTCGTGAGCTGCACTCCTCGACTCATCAGCTGATGAGACTCGTGGAATGCATAACCGAGGCTGGCTGCCAGGGCAAACAGACGGCTGCGATCTTCCTAGACGTAGAGAAAGCCTTTGACCGCGTGTGGCACGAGGGTGTCCTTTACAAACTAACGGAAGTCCTTCTCCCAGACTGCTACGTTCACTTGATCGGCAGCTTTCTGCGAGACCGTAGCTTCCGAGTGAGAGTAGACCACGCTCTCTCTTCGGAGAGGCGTATTACCGCTGGCGTCCCTCAGGGAAGTGTCCTTGGGCCTCTCCTGTTCTCGTTGTTTGTCAACGACACGCCCCGAGTTCCTGGAGTGAAATTGTCGCTGTTCGCGGCCGACACTGCGGCTTTTGCCTCAGAGCCGAACGCGAGTTATGCGGCAATTAAGCTCCAGCGCCAACTCGACGCGTATGTCGGGTGGACCGATGACTGGAGAGTTGCCGTTAACGCTTCCAAGAGCGCCGCGGTAATATTCTCGCGAAAACGCAAGCGGCCTCGGCCGCTTAAAGTAGGCCCCGTCGAGGTGCCCTGGACCAATAGCGTCAAGTACCTCGGGCTCCACGTGGATTCCCGACTCACCTGGCGAACCCATGCACAGTACATCCGACAACGCGCTTCGGCGCAACTCAGTAGACTCTGGCCCGTGCTTTCTAATCCGGCAATGACCCCCCGGCTAGGTAAGCTCATAGTCAACACGTACGTGTTGCCCGTGATTACCTACGCCTGTCCTGTTTGTGTATACCTGGCTCGTGGTCATCGAATTACGCTCCAGCGCGTACTCGACCGGGGACTGAAGCTCGCGTGCAAAGTCCCCCGGAGGTACTCTTCTCGTCTTTTGAGGAGAGGACTCGGTGTCCGCTCTCTTGATGACACCGTGAGACGCCTGGCGCGACGATTCTATGTTCGTTCCGACAGAGTGACCCACAATTCCCTCATTGCCGGACTTGGTAAATACACCCCGCGACCAGGTGAGTCCTGGAAGCGACCTCGTTTGCTAGCCCCGGTGGTATAATCCACCAATCGCAGGTCGCTTCAGACCCCCCCCATAATTAGTTAAAAGTATATAATGAACTCCAACAGACCCAGTGGCAGGAGTCCTTTCTGAGACTCGGGACACTGCACTACTCGCGACCCGCGCTTCGCGCGGGCCGCCCAACCCCCAGTTGTGTGTGGGCAGTCAATCTGTGATTGCGAGGCGGAACGTTATCGTAGTTCTGTCTATTGTGATTTGCGGCTTTGTGTACAGTGATTATTGTGTGGGGACGTCTGTAATTGGTGACTTGTAGTATTTAGTGTGACTCTGTTAAATAGATGACATCTATTGTGTGCGTTGGACAACCGTAAACTTGAAGAATTGTTGAATACGAGTAGCTTTGTTTCTTGATACTCATGATAAAGTTTTACATAACGAATTCTCTGAGTTCCTCAGTTATGTTTCCACTGTTCAAACACTGTGACCGTCGTAACAATATTATATTTGTTTATTATTTCTGGAGACAGTTAATTTTAAACGCTTGATTTTTTCTCTCGTAACCTATATGTTTGGGTGCATGTTGATTAGTTGCCTTAACAAATCTTCGAAATTCGTTCACAAACTCTTACGGTATTACCGATAATACCAACACTGAATGTTGGAGTAACATCAGTTTAATTTTTGTGACAACAAACGTTCCGCGTCCAGAATTTTTCTTAAACCAAGATTATACTAGACCTTAATTATTTATAATTACCTTTATCATGAACATAACCGAGAAAAACTAAAGTATGTCCTATCAAAGTTTTGTTAATATCTTTACTGATTGCCCAGAACACGAATTAGTATAAAATTATAGGTTATCTTACCTATCGCTGTTAAGCCTATATTAATTTTGTCTTTTGCTTTGCAAAGAACTTTTCTATCCACAGCAAGTCTGCAAAACGTGTTTATTCTATTTACTTGTGCGTTAATATTCTATTCATTCCACGTTTCAGAGTCTGGTACTTAACCCTTTTCAAACTCAGTACTTTCTGATGTACCGTGTGAACTCTGTCATCTAAACTTAATCGTCAAAGCTTAAACTCACACAAACTTTATTCTGTTCATTAATTTTACACATTCGAGTACAGGTTCTACGTAAATGTTTTTTGAAGACTATAATATTTTGAGCTCTTAAATACCAGTCTATATTTAGTCTGCCTATTTACATATTTAATCACCTTAAGTCACACTTTGGGTAATAAAGGGTTTAACTGTGTAGGAATACCCTGAGTTCCCGAGATTAAAGGATTAAAGTTTGTTAGTGAGTTAACATATACAATAAAAACTATCTACAGTGAGTTTAGGGTTTGCATCTACGGAGTGCAAAACTCCGCTGAGTTCCACTCTAGTATTCTTTCATTTTGATTGTAGTTCAATGTACTATCAAAGTAACGTATTAAATATGTAACGTTATTCATATCATGTAAAACCTTTTGCCGAAAGTTCGGGTTTTCTTAATAAACTGTCGTCTTTCTGTGCATCGTGCCCATCGCATAGATCAAATTATTACTCTGTATTGTTGATAGACGTTATCTCCATATGACGTTATGATGGAAACATTATAAAATTTAATTCTCAAACACTACTATATAACGTATTTGCTGTTACATTAACAGTTTGTGTTTTATGCGGTTCAGCGTAGTCTACATACCAGTCGGAATTATAAAACTTACCACGCACATTAGAATGTATATTCATTTTGATCGACGGTCACTTTTGATCGAGAATGAAATTTATTGATCGACGGTCACTACTAAGTTAAGACTGTATTGAATAATATTACCACAAAAGGGACATTCAAAGAGGAGTATTAACTAACAGTAATCAGCAAAAAGACTAAACAACACTAATTCCAATCACTGACTTCGGTGTAATCAATTGAGTAGATATAGATATACGAAGAAAGGTTTGAAAAGATAGAATTCTGTCTTCTGTATTCCTAATCTATACTCTGATCGAATAATCAAACGTGCTTATAAGAAGTTTTCGAGCTGGCTAAAATTAGCTTAACAATAAAGAATATAACAATGCGTAACATCATATAATAGCAGCCAATTAATGCGCGTTCCAAATGTTTATGGGAATGTGAAAAGTAGAGAGTAAAGATGCGCCTATCAATCAAACAAAAGCTTCATCTCACCAGAATACCTGTCAGCACACAACAGTATATAAATCTGTTTGGTAATTTGAAAGATAATATCACCTATTATTTTTATTTAAAAGGAGATGCTTCAAAAATGAACTTAGTTAACCGAGAAGCATATGAAGTTGCATTTAAATGACTAAGGCTAGCTTTATGAAGGTTCTAATGAAATTCTGAAGCAGGTTCTTTGGAGGAACAAAAAATTGTATACTTTAAAAAAAATTTAAACTTTGAAATGTTATATTTAGTTAGTGGTTTTATACGGCAATGAAACATGGATACTTAAACAATACGATAAAACTAAATTAAATTATTGTTAGTTGTAGGCACATCGAAGAACTAAAGCTGGAAACAATGTTTAAGAAGCGAAGCTATAATAAGAAAACCAATGACACTCATGAAGCTCTCATCAGAAAGAAAATAAATTGTTCACTGAATACTTGCATATACATGAGAAAATCATATTACAGCTAATTATAATTGCATATAGTTGTACTCGATACTATAGTTAGTAATATACTATGTATAGCAACAATAATGGATACACCAGAATGAAAACACAGTGATGCATTAAAGGGAAAATGGTACAACATGCTGTAATAGTCGTTGACGTCAACGGAGAAAATTTGCGGCTGTAATATATAGCCATGAATGTTAATAGGCGTGTTTCTCTCGAACTGTTTTTTTGCTTGACTAATACGGTACGAATAAGAACAAGAAAAAAGAAAATGAATATACATTCTAATGTGTGTGGTAAGTCTTATAATTCCGACTGGCATGTAGACTACGCTGAACCGCATAAAACACAAACTGTTAATGTAACAGCAAATACGTTATATAGTAGTGTTTGCGAATTAAATTTTATAATGTTTCCATCATAACGTCATATGGAGATAACGTCTATCAACAATACTGAGTAATAATTTGATCTATGCGATGTGCACGATGCGCAGAAAGACGACAGTTTATTAAGAAAACCCGAACTTTCGGCAAAAGGTTTTACATGATATGAATAACGTTACATATTTAATACGTTACTTTGATAGTACATTGAACTACAATCAAAATGAAAGAATACTAGAGTGGAACTCAGCGGAGTTTTGCACTCCGTAGATGCAAACCCTAAACTCACTGTAGATAGTTTTTATTGTATATGTTAACTCACTAACAAACTTTAATCCTTTAATCTCGGGAACTCAGGGTATTCCTACACAGTTAAACCCTTTATTACCCAAAGTGTGACTTAAGGTGATTAAATATGTAAATAGGCAGACTAAATATAGACTGGTATTTAAGAGCTCAAAATATTATAGTCTTCAAAAGACATTTACGTAGAACCTGTACTCGAATGTGTAAAATTAATGAACAGAATAAAGTTTGTGTGAGTTTAAGCTTTGACGATTAAGTTTAGATGACAGAGTTCACACGGTACATCAGAAAATACTGAGTTTGAAAAGGGTTAAGTACTAGACTCTGAAACGTGGAATGAATAGAATATTAACGCACAAGTAAATAGAATAAACACGTTTTGCAGACTTGCTGTGGATAGAAAAGTTCTTTGCAAAGCAAAAGACAAAATTAATATAGGCTTAACAGCGATAGGTAAGATAACCTATAATTTTATACTAATTCGTGTTCTGGGCAATCAGTAAAGATATTAACAAAACTTTGATAGGACATACTTTAGTTTTTCTCGGTTATGTTCATGATAAAGGTAATTATAAATAATTGGTTTAAAGTCATTTTCAAGATTTTTTTTATTAATGAAATTTATATATTTACATATCGTATTATGAATGTAAGAAGGAAATAAAAATAAAGTAGGCCTGCATTTATCATTTCTTTGTTTAGAATACAAACGTTAAAGGGAAAATAGGTGCAAAACACATTTAAGAACTTTGTTTGGAATTAGGCTCTTCAGAATTTGGTGACATGGAGTGATGTCAGTGTAGTAGGCCCTACTTGTCATGTATGACGCAGTCGCGCTGATGAAGGTTTGTGTGAAGATAACGTTGTGTATTACGACTGTGAATTCCATGTCTTGCAGTCCAGGTTGCTGTGCGTATGGGGTGAATGTTGTGTTACTAAGCGCTGGGTCCTAGTTTTAGCCACTGTGACTGCTGCTGTCCTTGGATGGTTCAATAAGTATAACAGATTTAACATTATTTGTGTCGACGTTTCGACAATATTTATTGTAATCATCAGGACCTGTGTGTCAGGACTAGAGAAAATATCAAACAGGACAGGATCAGTTAATTGAGTGAATGTGTTTGTATGTGTGTCTGTGCCCGTGTGTTCGTATATGTGCGCATGTTAGGGAAGTGAGACAAATTGTTTATATTAGCAAAATAGTTACACTAATTAGATATTGTTATACTTAAATACATAATATTCCACAACAAAATTTTAAACTTTCAATCGTTAGAAGTTATTCAATATACTTTTCTCTTAATCTAATTGTTTATAAGGATGAACACAATTATTATGAGGTATACGTTTGTAATGTGTAGAGTGCTGACACTAAAAATTGTAATCGATAAAATGAGTCTTCACTTCAGACAGTTCACCGACTTTCACACGCTTTGGTTTATTAAATATGTGATTCGCAAAAGTAATTGTAGACTATGATCTGGAATATCGATGAAAGAATAAATAGATACGTAAAAGCGAAATATTTATTTTCAATTCATACCTCCTACAAAATTTCCTACTGTATTTGATTGTTGCAAGCAGATTTGTTGTTTATAAGCTCACAGAGTTTTCAAAATTCGGCATTATATATAAATACCTTTTCACCACTGCATTGTAGATATTGATTTACGTTATTGAAATGCAGACTTAATTAACGCGCGGAAGGGGTTGATTTCATCTTGAGAGTCATCCGTAAGTCGCGTTAACATTTCTAGTGCTAAGCGATGTGAATTACCGAGCAACCAAGCAAATGCACATACGAAGTACACAGAGTACTACATTCGCCATTCATGAGTAGTGTTGAGCTATTAATTCCATGGTTTGATAACAATACTCAATTTTCACGGTGATTAACTTGGGACAGGGTACTCACTCAATTAGGTTTTACTAAAACATATAGGCCTACAGGTAGACCTACGTTTCGATACTGAAAATAAATCTTTATTCATTAAGTGGTACTGTCTCGTATTTTTGACACTACCAGATGCAATGCTCAGCATTATCCGTTCTCTTTATGTACTTAATTATTAGAGCAGGCTCAAACCATGTACACAGGAACCTAAACGACTACAAATCCTAAAAATTGTGAAAAAGAAACAAATTTTGTTAGTTCAAAAAACAAAGTACTGGACTTCCATAATAAAAGCGTTGCGGACGAATATCTTGACAGTTTCGTAACTTAAACAAAACAGAAAAACTGAGGTTTTGCAAGTTATAGTCTAACAGTTTATAACAGTAAATTTAAACCACTATTCAATTAATTAATTTTAAATAAACATCGTTCCACGTATTTGTCTCGGCAATATTTATTTATCTATGCTTATCCACAACATCGCCCCCCCCCACACACACACACATATATATACTAACTCTTTTTGCTACAGTCCGTTTCTTGATTTATATAATATATTTATTATTTATATTGAAATTACCTCAAGATATTTTATTTTCCTTACTTGGAACATGTTTCGAGAGCTACTGTGCTCTCATCTTCAGCCTTCGCGATTCTGCTTCTAGTGAAGTACCTATGTGTTGGTCTGTCGCCATTGTGGCCTCCTGTTGGTTTCTGGTATCTCAAAGTGGTATTTTTGTGTGTGATTGTGGTGTGTGTATTAGTATTTTGTGTATTTTCGATGCTGAGTGCTTTGAAAATTGTGTCTTGTTTTGTATTGATTTGTATTTGTTCGGGTATTAGTTTGTTTTGTGTTTTATGTTTGTATATTTGTAAATTTTCCCAAATGTTCATTATGGTCCCTTTGTGATCCCTATGATTCACTAGAAGCAGAATCGCGAAGGCTGAAGATGAGAGCACAGTAGATCTCGAAACTGTTCTTAGTAAGGAAAATAAAATATCTTGAGGTAATTTCAATATAAATAATAAATATACATATATATATATATATATATATACTGTTAATGATTTCGAGGTTCGGTCATTAATTATGAAAACTCAGTTTTGCGACGTTTCGAGATTTATTCTTCTCATAATCATGCCTACAACATTAAAATATAGTCTTACTACAATTATATTATTTGTAAGTGTGTATAGGTGTGTGTAAAGTCATATGACTTTATTAAGACTATATTTTAATGTTGTAGGCATGATTATGAGAAGAATAAATCTCGAAACGTCGCAAAACTGAGTTTTCATAATTAATGACCGAACCTCGAAGTCATTAACAGTATAATAATACGGTCGATAATTAACATTCCTATATATATATATACTGTTTTGGATTTTAGTATACACGACAGTGTTTTATTAAGATAACGGGTAAAACGAGTAAAACATGAGGAAACGACCCTCAAGTGTAACTGCCTTTTGTTGTTACAATACAATTAAAATAATATTGTTACATCGTAATGAAAATAATATGAAATAAATAGATTTAGCACTGCTGACACAAGTGAGAATGAATTTGTCAAATCAGATTCAAATAGTACTTGACAAACAAAATGTTTTGTTGGAAAGAGCTTATGAAATTATTAAAAAATCACATACTTTGTATAGCCTTCTCCTTCCGTTAGAAGTCCTAATGGAGCACTGGTTTGGTCCTCTCTTCTTATGCTTCATCTCATGTGAAGTGCTTGTGTGTGTGTGTGGACGCGCGCGCGTGAGTTTGTGTGTTAGTGCCAGTATTTCATCACAGATGAGTATGTGGGCTGTAAATTTTACAGGCTCTACCGAACGACTAAACAAAAATAAAAGAATAAAATGAACCTCCGTAAAAAGCCAAAGAAGATTCCTTCCTATCTTTGTACTAATTTTCTGGATAGGCACCCTTTTGTTTGAATATGCCATCGCTAATTAAATTGATAGACCATTTACTTTAAGCTGCCATGACTATAGCAACGGCGAGAAATTTTTATTCTTCACTGTCTAAAGAATACTGACATCCAGGCTTGTTTGGTGAACTACAAGCCTCCACCAAAAGTATTAAAAAGTCCTATATTATCTCTAACTATAAATAACTAGAGTTAATCACTAACAAAAATACTACTAATGATACTACACACAGGAACGAAATATCAAGATAAATCTGATTACATTAACTTGAATTAGGCTGCTGCACAGATTTTTAGTATGAATTCGGCTGATTGCGCCCTTACAAGCAAGGTAAACGTTAGGATTAATAAACACACATATTTTATATACAAAGGAAATACATTTATTTATTTACTATTGACAACCTTAAGCCTATAATAAATGGTTTACAAATGAATAGTACATTGGTACACAAAATAGGACACCTCACACACAAAATTCAATGTGCAAATATAAAATCTGGAAATTGTATTTTACAAAAGTACATAACATTCAGCAGCACTTTACAAAACTGTGTTGTACAGCAGAGCATGGTAGTGTATAATTAGACCAAAATAGTGGGCAACGAACGAAGTGTTGATTAGTTTACAATGAAGTGTCAACATTTGATAAACGACAACGAACATTAGGCCTCCGATCTGAACACAGATTCACAGCACACGTTAAATCTTGTAATACTAATAATTTTTTATACAAAAAGATTTAAATAATTTTTCTAAACCCACGTTGCAGTATATCTGTGTGTCTTCATTGTTAACCAAATTTTGTTTTATAACTTTATGAATTTTTATTTAAAAAAAATATAATCTATATTCAATTTTAGTCTTATGTTATTTTTTAAATATATAAACGGTTGCAGTTTCATAATTATAAAGATACCAAGTTTGGAACAAACTTACTTATTTCATATCATAAATGTTATAAATAATACTCACCGTAAAACATCTCTGTGTAAATTGTCTGGGTTTATTGTTTGTTTGCTTATGTTTTAGATGTTACCACCCTCTGCGCTATTACGTAAACACTGGCTCCTATGAAAGCATTACAGTTTCATACTGATTTTGAAACATTTATACATTCTGAAAGTAAATTAGACCACTACTCAGTTTTTTAATACAAAAAGTTCCATGCAGTGGTGTAATTTTTTCGACAGGTGTAGGAATATGTTCCAGGTTGTAGTAAACTTGATTATTAAATTTTGTCTTAAAAATATTTCTTAAATAGAAGTGCATTTATGTCAATAAACAGCTTTGTTCATATTTAAAGCTTATATTAAGGAATTATTATCAGCACTGAGAGTTGCAAAATTCTGTAGGACATGTTCGTTGAGGCTTAGGATTTCCGTTCATTATTGCATCAAAAGTAAACACTTCTAAATTATTTTACTAATTAAAGTCAGTATACTATATTACGCTTTTTAATGTTACTGAAGCACATAGGTAACTAATCTAAATTTAAAATAACATCATAATAATTATAGTTTTAATTATGATCAAAATATACAATTTGTTCATTTAAATAAATTATAGTCCATATTTTATTTTTCTATAGGACACAAAGTTTCACAATTGCTGACAATATATATTATGTGTCTAGCAATGACTTGACCAGTCCTTGTTTATTAGTAGACTACTTATGAGAAAAACATTCTCTTACAGTTTCAGGTGGAACAAATTAATAACCAACATTTGAGACTTAAAATAAATATCAAACGAAGTATTATTATAAAAATATGATTATTTATATGCCATTATTTTCAATATATTAATATTAATTATTAGAACTAATAACGTTCTTATAACTCTGTGTGTGTGTGCTTTTTACACTAACTATTCTTGGTCTAATTATTCACTTTTTCTTAAGGTATGGTTAACATGACTGTATAGGTAACACGCTAAACGATATATAAAGAGGACAAAGTTACATTATATAGAGCTGCAATCTTTTAAGAACGTATTACAGATTATTAGATTTAAGTTATTTATTTCGTAACATAAATAGACTTTCGAAGAAATAACGTAGGTAAATATATATTTACTGTGTGAAACTATGTCTAATAAATGAATTTTTATCAAACTGCGAGTTATAAAGAAGTAAAAATTCGGGTGCCTTCAACCCCAATGAATCAAGATTTATAAATTTGTATAGATGATACCGTATCTACCAGTGCTATATGCCTAAGATGGTGGTACTTTTATCAGTCAGAAAATACGGATGTTTAGTTTTGTGATATCACAGGAAAACTGTTTAGTAATTAAATAAAAATGTGAACCAAGATCTCAAGATGTTAGATGTGAACTAAATTAAAATCTCACCGTTTTAAAAGGATTTGTGGTATTCGGAAACAATTTTTTTCTTTATAATTTTCTATAAGAATTAATAACGTATCACAAATATCTTAGTTTATTACCTACTTAACACTTATAGAAATAAATTATTAATTTTTTGAGAAGCGTATGTGTTGTAAGTTCATAATACAATAATATTTTAGACATTTCTCTATGGATATTCTTGCTCATAATTATAATTTTCTTACAGCAAAACCGTCAATAATGTCAAATTATTTTCAGTTCAGTATCCTGAATGGTTATCTACATACACATATATGTGGTAAGCCACAGTTACGATTTCCAGTGTTCAAAACACGATACTTCCGACAGAACTTGTTGTCTTTTATTTATGTAATCCACTACAAATGGCGTTTCAGAAGTGATCTTGAAAATCATAAAAAAGTTTGCGATAATGGTAGTCGTAGGAGGACGGATGAGTGTTGTTTAATGTAGTTTGAAAAACAATTTACGAGTACCCTGTCTGCTGTAGGTTTACTAGATACAAGAGAGTGACATATTGAATTTAGCGATCAATACTAGGTACTTGTTACGTCATAAATAAGGGGCAGTTTTATTTTTTGTAAATACTTTTCGGTGAAAACATTTAAGCGGTAACACTCGTGTATCGGAAATAAAACTCTGTATCTCCAAAGACAACATTTATCAAGTCCAAAAATTTACAACGAAAAATAAACTATTCGCGTATGTTGTTTATTGTCGTCATACGACGGCGACATTACAGATAGGCCAATTTCGGTTTGTCATCAAAACATTGGAGTAAATCCTATGTTACCTCTGCAGATGTCTGTCCATGCGCCCCGTTTGGTAGTATCCAGTGATCTGAGAATTTGTAGAGTAAGCATCTTAAGTGTAATAATAATGTTGCTTCTAATACTACAAATAATGTGGTACTCGCAGCCACAAGGGTAGTACGGTCAGGGACACTGTTGTTTTAATCAAACCGAGAGTGCTAAAAGATTCGGCTCCATTGCCACATTACCTTTCCTTTGGCTACAATAGGAGATACACCGTGTAATCGCTTTTTCACCAATACCTCATAAGTTAATCATCTTATGAGGCAGCGTTAATATCTTAAGTGGTCAAACCGGTTTGTTCTTATCAATAAACAACAACACAGACTTTATCGGTTAGAATCTCTAGCCATCATTTTCATTTCCTGATAATGCCAAAAATCAATGTCTGCTAACCCCTCCGTTCGTCAGATCCTTAATACCTACACGACCGTAGAGAGTACGTAAACGGGTGGCTTGTAATTGGTACAATTGTCCAGCTATGGGCTGCCCGTTTGTACCTGTAATTGATACAACTGTCCAGCTATGGGTTGCCCGTTTGTACCTGTAATTGGTACAACTGTCCAGCTATGGGCTGCCCGTTTGTGCCTGTAATTGGTACAACTGTCCAGCTATCGGCTGCCCTGTACCTGTAATTGGTACAACTGTCCAGCTATGGGCTGCCCGTTTGTACCTGTAATTGGTACAACTGTCCAGGTATGGGCTGCCCGTTTGTACCTGTAATTGGTACAACTGTCCAGATATGGGCTGCCCGTTTGTACCTGTAATTGGTACAACTGTCCAGCTATGGGCTGCCCGTTTGTACCTGTAATTGGTACAACTGTCCAGCTATGGGCTGCCCGTTTGTACCTGTAATTGGTACAACTGTCCAGCTATGGGCAACGCGTTTGTACCTGTAATTGGTACAACTGTCCAGCTATGGGCTGCGCGTTTGTTTAGCCGGATTGAAGATACAATGGTATTATTGACAGGTTTAACTTTTTATATGAACATGCAAACTAACGTGAATCTGCGTACTGACACAGTTCCACTCATCTCTCACCCTGTCGCTATCACACACACACACACACACACACACAAACGCACACACGATAATTCACTTGGGCGTGTATATATGCCATAAAATATAGGCCTAGATACACAAAATGAGAGCAACCAAATGGTATTGTTCGTACTCACAACTTCACATACATAATAATATATACATAAATGATGAAAATATATAATTGTTTTCTCTTGGTAATAAATATTTACATGCAAATTCAGTTTCTGTTGCCAGTTTCCTTAAGAAAAGCTAAACAAGATTATCAATAGAAAGCTAACTCCAATTTTTTACAGTGAAGATTAATAGTCATTTGAAGCATGTTATAATTTTTTATTATTAAATTTACGACCCAATATTCATTACAAAATCAGATGTGGTTGTAAAACACATAAAAGTTTAGGTTTGGAATTAGTATTTACAATATCCCATGCTGTAGGCACTGCTAGTCCAAAAGTTAAAAACAATGTCTCACTCTGCACTCAGATACAGAATCCATTGATTTGGTGATTTGATTTAACAATTTCCAAGTAATGCCACAATGTGGACTGAAAAATATGTTTTAATACTTATACAAAATTGAGTAATTACTAATTAAGATACTGTCTGTGAATCAATAGTAGTACATAGTACTCACTGCTGCATTTGCAGCTTGTGAATCAGCCTTGGGGCTCATTTGAGAAACCCATTAGGAGTTATATTCTCCGTTTAATGTTTTAATAATGAATATTACCCTATAATATTGTGTACATCATTCTGTATATAGCTCAGAAATAGCTTTAATAATGATTAAAACGAAAATAGTTTAAAATAACTGTAAGCATATAATTTTTAACATAACTTTATGAATTGTTTCTAAATAATCCATATTTAGAAAAAATATTTCTTCTATTAGAATGTCTTCCAAATTATTAATAAACAAACGTAGCGTGCGTAACACGTTTATTTTTTGTAACAGATATTTTGTTTTGTTTGATGAAAATACAGTTCTCCTGATTGCTATAATTCTATATGAACCTTTGCTTATCGGATAACCTTTGTGGGGGAGGGGGCAACAGATGCCAAGACTGTTGTTTGTTACTGGACTTCTCTAACGTACTTCCCTACGCTGATTATCATACAGCTTGTATATTTGTATGTTAAAGACACCCCCCACAAGGGGAGTGGGTGAACATGCATCCTATTACACTGGAGGCAATTACAATACACACAGAAGTGATTGTTCATTTTATAAAGGATAAAAAATTATTTTGTAAAGGACTAGCACGTCTAGCGTTTAGGTGATTACGAGTATACAAATACATATTAAGCATTACACACTGTATACATTCATGATACAAAACTGACATAGCCAAATATTTTTTTTTTTAACATTGGGCAGAAAAATACTTAGTCTCGAATTAGTTTTTTAAACTACAGTTATTCGTAGGTATTTATGTATTTTTATTACATTGGATACAGCAAAAGCACAGACACGTGGTTAGATGCTTTTTCATGAAATTTTCCGTCAGAAAAATAAATAATCATGAACACCGATGATTTTGGTCTCTTATCATTGTTACTTATCGTTACAAATATCAGTCATTCTTCATATCTTACTTTAAATTTTAGTCCGTTCTTAATTTCATAAGTGATAATACAAACGTCAGTGTTCGCTTCACGTTGCCGCTTTCATAATTAGAAGAACGAAGATTAGGGCACACAAAACTGTGGACTGAGCGATTCGAGAAGACGCGTTGGCGTTCGCTTCGAGACCGTTAACAGATATCGGTGAATCTGTCGCGTGTTTGAGAGCCTCCGGACATGGAAGGGATTCCAGTGGAATGTCGAAGAAATGTCGAGTGGACCCTGGTGTGCTCGTCGAGTCCTCGGATTCGTAGTCGTCGTACGGGTCGACGTCCATCGGCGGTTCGTCCCTGACGAATCCTCGACTGTTTACTGTCGCCGTTAGCGGTGCAACTCCGTCTTCGTACTCGTGACCGTTCTTCCCGTCGTTCCAGAAACAAGTCAACTCCTCCAGCATGGTTCGTACGTGTTCATTTGGCGTCTCGTTCAACAAGGAGTGCATCCACGACAGCCGACAGTCACACACAAATCGGTTTCCTGGAAGCAGAAAATCAATTCAACAATTTATTATTTGGGTTGTGTTCTGTAATGCTGTATATCGTACATTATATACAAATAAGGCGAATATGGAGTACGTTTCCTGATTTAACAGGATAAAACTGATTTCGTCGAGTTACAGTTCATTGATATTATATAATGTATTTTTATGTTGATCACAATTCTTCGTCGTAATCTTAGTAAGTGACTTGGATACATACTCGAATATTATACAGTGAATCAAGTTCTCTTTTAATTTGCTACGTTATTAATTAAATTTTATGATTATGTATTATTACCTAATGATGTGCAATATACCTAAATAATCCTATTGAATTTTCGCATTGAGACTACATAATAATTTTTCTTCTATATAATCACATTTAATTAAAATTTAACGTAAATTAGATGCCATAAATTTAAATTCAAATTAAAGCACAAATGTATTTTATGAGGTCAATAATGTTTCGTTACTTATTTGCAAAAACACTATCAATCTTTAACACCTTTATGGAAAACGCCGTCTTTTTTTAATTAAGCCCGTCAAAAGTGCAGAGTGTTGGACGCCAAGGAGGTGGCGACATTATTACTACCTACACAATAAGTAAAGAAGACGTAGCACATTATCAGTTCACCAAATCACCATACAAAGTTAAACGAGTAAACGTTTTCTGCTGGAGAAAAGTTTGAAATACAATTTATACTTTTCTGAGCAGTTAACAACTGTGCTTAATACATATAGAAAAACTACACTAAAGTGTTTCGTTTATTGGACTCACTTCCCCAGCGGCACGGCAACTATTAAGAGTTTAAAACATGTAATAGAATTAAATCTAAATAGGTGTGTGTGTGTGTGTGTGTGTGTGTGTGTGTGTGTGTGTGTGTGTGTGTGTGTGTGTGTGTGTGTGTGTGTGTGTGTGTGTGTGTGTGTGTGTGTGTGTAAATCATGTTTTGTACGTTTAGTTTAATTTATTATTATTTATTCAAAATTAAATATATTTTAATACATTTATAGAAAGCCTTCACTTCGCATGGGCTGTACGGATTGACTACACTTCATTTCTCAATATTACCCTGTGTAACAGATTTTTAACATTTGTCCGTCTTCTATGTCTGTACGAAATGTGTAGAGTTCCATATGGGACCCTGTATATTAGCTTCTGAGGAACTTTTTTACTTAGACTTATAAAGGGTGTCCCATAAAGTACACAAGATTTAATAATGTTGTAAAAACTTTTATTTATTGAAAAATATCAGATGTTTTAATGTTAATACAAAGTACACTTACTGCGGTTAAATATGGAACACAATATCAGACAAATGTCCTCCGCGACTCTGCTGGCACACTGTTGTCCGTCGATCGAAATTTTCGATGACCTTCTACCACAATTCCGGCTCAATCTCACCAATAACTCGTTGAATCTGTTCCTTGAGTTGAAAAATTGTTCGTGGATTGCGGACATAAGCGCGTGATTTCACATATCCCCAAAAGGAAGGAGTCGCATGGTGTTAAATCATAAGACCTCGGTGGCCAGTTCTGATCGCCGTTGCGTGAAATAAGACGTGCAGGAGACTTTTCAGATAACAAAGCAATTGTTTCGCGGGCAGTATGACTGGTTGCGCCGTCCTGCTGAAACCACATATCTTCGAATTCCATACCTTCCAGTTGAGGCCACAAAAAATTCCATTATCATGTTCCGGTAACGTTCACCAGTCACTGTTACTGCATCTCCAGCCTCATTCTCAAAGAAATACGGCCCAATCACGCCACCAGCCCAAAACACGCACCAAACAGTTGCTCTCTGTGTATGCAAAGGCTTCTCGTGAATGATACGAGGGTTCTCTGTACCCCAAAGCCGACTATTTTGTTTATTTACGTACCCGTTGAGGTGGAAGTGTGCCTCATCGCTAAAGATGATTTTGTGGGAAAAATCACCGTCCGTTTCGCGTCCGCAGAGTCGCGGGTGACATTTGTCTGATATTGTGTTCCACATTTAACCGCAGTAAGTGTACTTTGTATTAACATTAAAACATCTGATATTTTTCAATAAATAAAAGTTTTTACAACATTATTAAATCTTGTGTACTTTATGGGACACGCTTTATATACGTTACTGCAAGTGACAATATGTAGTGTGATAAATGAAAATGTGCGTAATTACTAGTGTTAGGATAGTCCAGTGCGCGTGCGGCGTAGAATCGAATTATAAAAACATGGTATTACCTTTGTTAATTAAGACTTCTTAATGGAACTTCGTCAAGAATGTAGTTCATATTATAACAAATAATTTGCCATAATTAACATTACTGTTCACTCAGTGTAAATATGGGACTTCTTAAAACTTCTGTATGTGACTCGTACTTGAAAAGCCATAAATGGAAGGTGAAAGTTTAGATACTTTTCTACAAGTTTAGAACAATTCTAGACCAAAATAAACCGAAACTTACATGATTTTATTGTATTTCCCCAGCATTAATTTCCTTACTCAACGCCACTTACCAGCGTCTTACCGAAAGGAAAATCAAAAGCAATTTTACGAGAATTATAAACAAACTTTCAACAGCATCAGTCAATCTGAAAGTGACGCATCGTTTTCAAGTGGTGATGAAACTACTCCCCCCACTTCAATTCTACAAAAAATCAACACTGCTTCCCACACCTAGTGAAACAACCTATCTTACAATGGAATATCAACGGGTACTATCCACAAAAAGAAAACTTGGAACTGATTATCAAAAAATTTTCTCCTGACGTTATCTGCCTACAGGAAACCAATTTTAAAGAGAGTTACCATGCAAAAATAAAAAAATTACTCAGCTACTTTCAAAAACAGAACCAACTCTCAACACGCTAGTGGTGGAGTCGCCATATATGTTAGCAGCAAACTTAGCAAAACAAACGTCGCAATAAATACTGATATTGAGGCGGGAGCTGTGTCAGTATTACTCCCTATCGGTTTGTTGACGATGTGTAATTTTTATTTACCAAAATGGTACAATTTCTCTGATAATGACATAATAGGTATTGTAAATCAACTACCCAAACCTTTTCTGATAGTAGGGAATTTTAATAGTCATAGTTTTATCTGGGGTTCAATTTTTTCTTTACACACACGCACATATGTAAATGTGTCTGGGCGTGTGTGATCTTGATGTGGAATTCTTCCCGGCGTTATTCTGTTTATTTTGCTTGGAGAGGTCTACGGCCACTACTCAAACCCACGCGTTAGATACGTCTAATATGCTTGATCGTCTAATGATTTATGTACTTCTTGGGTAGGAAATATTCCATACGGTATAAGTATGTTGTGTCCTCTTATATTTAGGCAGAATGGTAGACTTTGTGAATCTCCTGGGTTTCACTGATGTTCCATTATATTATGGCTATTTTTTTACTGTTTCGAATTATATTCTGTGTGTGTGTGTGTGTTTGTGTGTGTGAAGAAAAAATTGAGAGTGACTTAGTTTTATCTTTGTAATTTTCAAGAAATTTAAGTAGTTTATGAAAGCCTACTAATAATTTGTCTCTAATCTTCATCACAGATGGTCAAATTTACATAACCTAAAATTTGAAAAATGTGCTGTATAATATTAATAATGGAGTACAAGTTAAAACTAGATAGCTTACGTTGTTAATAATTTTGATTTTCTGTTTTTATAAGCAAACTGTTTATTCATTTTTAACCTAAAGTTACAGAAAAGTAAAACTTTTTTATTAAACAGATTTTCTTTTTCATTAGAGCTACATCAATGATGAGTTGAATACTAACATTCTCAGATTTTAAAAATCTTTGGTTGTATGCCACTAGAATATTGAATTTTGAGCAACTCCTTTCTACATCTTAATTACGGGAGCGATCTTGATAAATGTTAAATTATTGAGGAAGTCCTGGATCACTTCCATTTTATTCAGTATAATTATTTTCCTCTAACGTCACTAATATTACTCATTGTTCAGTACTGAGGATTTCGCTCAAGTATAATTTGTGGTTTTAATTATTTTTGTTAATACAATTTAATTGTTTTTTCTTCGACTTATGCATGTGATGACTTTCAGAAATTTTAAGGAATCACACACCTGTACGCTGACAGTAACTTTTGTTACAAATATTGAATTTATCATGGGCCAAATTTCTTAACAGTGAAGCTGAAAGCAACTGGTAAAATAGTTTTGATGCGAACCACTGCCATCAAAACGTCGCGCTTGCAAGCACTAAAATGTGTCGTTCTTCTTATCTTAGACATTAATATATGGTTATGATCATGCTTTTATTATTACTGTTTTCTTGCATCTTTATTCCTATAACAAGGAGATAAAAAAGTAAAAAATGGTCAAAAAATGCGTTTATGTGACTCTGTGCATGCCAAACAAAATCGGGCCCCACTAAAAACAAACTTAAAATCTAGACATCGTTTAATAGCGACCAGTCGCTTTAGGTGTTCTATACTCGAGGTACAATCGTATTCTATGTTCTGCTTTCACAATGTAAGCCATGTTTTTTTACACTATAATACTTCACATTCAAATTTTCGTATAGTAGTTGGGCCCCTTGATACTGACATGCTGAGAAATTCGGATCAAGTTTAATAGCAAAATATTAAGTTTCTTTATACACACAGAATATTAATTCACTACCATTATGTTTTCTTAGGGTACATAGCCGTACATAACAACAGGTAGAAGGACGCTTACGTTTCTCTTGGCAAAACTAACATGTTTAAGTTTCTCTGCCACGTTTCAATGAATATCGCAACACAACATGACAAACAAACAAACAAATCAAAGGATACAAATAGTCGCAGATCTAAAAGAAAATGATGCCGTTAAGTGTTCAAGTAGTGACACTTTATATAAATTAAATCGATATATAAAACCGGGCATTTAAATTATGCTTATGAACCAAGTGAAGTGTTGCTCTCTAAATTATATTTCAATGAGCAACGAATAAGAAACGAGTTTATTCCCTCACCCAACATGGGACGTACTCAGTGCTTGCTTTTCTCTCTCTTGTACGGAGATGTCTCTTCAAATACAGAGCAGTAACTTACCACCGCTCAAATTAACGCCCGGCCATGACGTCATGGAATTACGTTAAATAATTTATCGCTCGTAACCAATACATAAATCTTATTTAGAAGTTGGAATGTAAAACTTCCTCCCCTCCTGCTAAGTGCATTAGAATCAGTCATCAGTGGTGGTTTTGTGCGTGAGCTCGCCTGGAAACAGTAATTTACAATTAGTGATTTTTGTTGCGTAGGGAGAGCAACGTCACCAAATTTTCCGTACACCTAAGCAAGTAGATTTTCCACCCCTTCGCTCGTTACTGCTTCGTCCATTGTGATTGTTTTCACTGTGTTTCCCTTAATTTAAATTATTTTACTCTCAAGCACAGTGTAATTAAAGCGGTCAGCATGTACATTCACTTCATTGTTTATTAACAACAGATTTTATTTTATACCTGTATTCTATAGTGTTTAACCTGCACCAGGGACAGAATAACAATCACAAACTTAATTTGCCAGCGTTATACATTTTAACTTGCTTAAATCTTTAATTCAACAATTCTTATTTACAAGTGGAATATCCGTAATGCCACTATTCTTAGTTTTTCGATACTTTCATAATAACTAAAGAGTAACATTGAATTTAATAACTCATAGTTATTGACAAATAATCAACTAAAACGGAGTCTAACAGATTCTATGCCTTCCATTTGCTACTGAAGGCAATCGGCAGCATACAGTGCTCGAGTTATGTAGTGGGTGTTTATATCTGTCTCGCATTTACGCAGTTCCAGAAGTTGGGGTCCTCTCGTCTTTAAAATTCATTCTTTCGGATTTTCGAACAAATTACTTGGGAAGTGCATTTTCGTTTTTCTTTGGAAAACTCATACCCTTTCTAGTTTCTTCTTCTTCTTCACTTCAAGGATTAGGTTGTATAAACTTGTTCCGACACCCGTCTCATCCTCGGACGAGCCACATCTGTTCTACCAATGGCTTTATAGTTCAGTGCCGCTTTAGCAATCCTTTGCAGAGGATTCCACTCTAATTAAGTGCAGATTTTTTCAATCTAGTTTCTTAATTTTGGGTAGCTTAGGATCTTAGAGTGCTCACTGATGCCGATGGATGTCAACTGGAAATACTAAGAAACGTTCAGTATCAGACTAACTGATACAAAGCCACAAAATTCTATCTCTGAAAGAGAAGGGTGAGGGAGAATCTCCTGCGCCCCAAAACAGGGGCCTTTCGGATAAGGTATGGTAACCCTGACAGAAGAGTCTCTGGTCTTCCTGGTGGGGATTGTGCAACAACCCAGTAACCTGTTCATGTAAAACTTTATAATACTTGTAGTACCCACGTCCGTTTCCATTCTCGTTCAATTGTTGCGTTCATTATATACAAAAGTCGCTAAACAGTAACAAGGAAATCTTATCGTTGCTGAACACTGAGGTTCTACTTTTCACATATTAAGTTTTTACAAAAAAAAAAACATTTTACATATTTTAATTTTCATGTACCTAATACAACTTCTACTTTAAACCACCCAAATGAGCGCCCGTACTAGTAGATGCTAGTGCTTTATCACTAAGCTATAGCTACAACTGCTGAGAACATTCGTGGGAGAAACGCGCACACATGTTTAAGACACAATCACATCACGCTTCACTACCAAATTGTTGGGTACCGACAAACCTGGTTGACACAAAATGCGGCACTGAATGTTCTCCTAATCGGGTCATAAATGAAGGTAACAGGTAATTTCAAAAGAAAACAAAGCATGCAAATAAAATTAAAAAATAAACAACCTCTTTATTTGATCCAAGAGCCCGCTTTTTTGCCCTCCATTTGTACTCGTTATTAAAACACAAGGGTGCTACAAAACCTTTTTTTCATTCCGTCGCTTAAAAACGTCAGTGACGTTCAATCGTCACTTAAATGGTGTCAATGACCTTTCACCATTACAACTTATATAATAGACCTAGCTCATTTAAACACGTTCATTTTACATCAGGAAACCGAGATGTTTAAAACCTCTACTACAACGAACTTATCGTTTAAAAATGTTATACCTAGAAAGAAAGCAACAAGCCACAGCTTTCGAATTCAAACACGAATTTATGGTTCTCTGTAGATTATAGCAAAATCGACTATCACTGCCAATTACCAAATGCATTAAAAGAATAATGTAATAAAGCAATAAAAAAGTGTGTTAAAATTTAGGATAACAGTATGTCTCTACACTTAAAAAAATGTAAGAGACGCGTTTAACTCCGATTTACACCTCTGTGTGTGTGTGTGTGTGTGTGTGTGTGTGTGTGTGTGTGTGGGCGCGCGCAGATACAGAAAGAATCAAGTCTTTTGTCCCTAAGTAAAAATTCACCGAATACTCCATGATTCCTCTAGAATGTTTGCCTTTAAAACTAATCAAGGCTTATCGAATTGCGTTGTTTCACAGTAATTTGAGAATCTGTTAATTATGATGTAGTACAATGAGCAATTTCCGCGCTGACTTTATGGCTGCCGCAGTTCACGACCAGGTAAAGTAATAATACTGTAAAATGGTAATATATTAGAATACCAAAAGCACACATTAGCTTCAAAACAGCGTACTGAGAATCTACTCGCGAATTTAAAGATAAATAAAATGATATCACTTTCAGATTTCAATTACATTATTAAGTGTATTGAGCACTAGGTAACGAGTACACTAGCCGGTGCCACGAACGTGCAACAATGACTGTAGCATCACATTATACGAGTTGCACTTTTGTTTGTGTTTGTACTAACGTGTATGTACGCACCAGCTTATCCACAACACAGCAAACTGCGGACAAAGTTTATAGAAGTTGTTTATCATTAAGTATTATTTATAACGTTACTTATTAGCACATTGTTACGCCTAGCTTCAATTTGTTTGTTCATTTGGCTAACTTCTTCTATTTCTATAATGCGGCCAGGTGTGTAACCAAATTTGAGGGTAGGGAGGAGTAATCTCTTATGTTATACAGAAGAACATTTTATTCAGATACTCGAGAACCTTTCTGAGCGTTTTCATTTTTTTGAACACTTTTACCTTTTGAGCTAACAAGTTCTACCTTACTTCTCTTCTCCAACTTGATGAAGCAGTAATTAATAATTATAGGCTACAAAGCAGAACGTCAAGTGAAGAATTAGCAAGTAAAACTCGCCTTTCAAAATGTATGGGATGAATCATATTGCACACGTGCTATCATGTAAGGTACAAATAAAATTTCTTTAATACGAGGGTAATTCAATAAGCATCCGCACACTATTTTTATAATTTATTATAACAACAATATATACATATGACAGCTTATTTTTCATCATAGTGCCCTTGCTTTTCAATACACTTGGCCCATCGTTGCACAAGCTTCCTGATGCCCTCAGAAAAAAAGTTTTTCGATTGCGCAGCAAGACACGTATACACCGCTTCATTCACTTCTTGGTCTCTGGAGAATCGACAGCCCCTTATGGCATCTTCAAGTTAACCAAAGAGCCAAAGAGATGGTAATGCGACGGGGCGAGATCGGGACTACATGCAGGATGTTCCAACACCTCGAAACACAATTTCTTAAGGGTTTGGACAGTGTGGGCGCCAGTATGTGGTGCGCGTTGCCATGCTACAAATGCACTCCTTCCAAGAACAGGGCTCGGCGTTTGAATCGAATTTTAGGCTTCAGTTCGTTGGGCAGTATTTCACTGTTCCTTTCATTACTTACTGCTGAGCTCTTCTCAAAGTACTGTTGCAGTATTCACCCTTGTCAGTCCCAGAATACTGTGAGGATTACCTTTCTTGCAGAGGATTGGCTCTTAAATTTCTTTTGACTGGAGATTCAAGGTGTTTTCAGTCCATGCTCTGGCGTTTGCTTTAAGACTCAAAGTGGTGGATCCACGTTTCATCTCCAGTGACTATTCACATCAAAAAAACCTCACCTTTATTAGAACAGCGGTCCAATAAACCACACGACAGCGCTTGTGCTCTTCAGTCAGGTGTTTCGGCCATCTTGCATAGACTTTAAGAAAGCCAAGCCTGTCATGGACAATTTCATATGCAGAACCATGGCTAATTTGCAGATGGTACGCCACTTCTTTGACATTCACTCTTCGGTTGGTCTGAATCTTGGCATTAACTTGTTCAATAATGGCATCAATAGTGGAAAAGTTTGGGCATCCTGACCTTTCCTCGTCCTTGACGCTTGTCTGACCGTTTTTGAATTTTTCAATCCATTCATATACACTTCACTGTGGTAAAACTTTATCCCCATATTATTTTGAAAGTCTTCTATGGATTTCGGCTCGTGGTACACTTTCAAACCACAACGGATCACTGCACGCTGTTTTTCGTTGGTGCAATCAGAGTGAGGGGCAGCCATGTTTATCGTGCAACAACCCACAGTGCCTGACGCGATTGACGGTCTAAAACAGTCCTCAAGTGGATACAACGGCTACATCTGTCGGCGTACAAGAGCACTAAGTGGTACTGCCAACCTCCAGACGATTATAACAAAATTACCGATACTTATTTGACTTACCCTCGTAATTATCGATAAAATACAGATTAAATATAAAATAAAATATTATATCGTATAATACAAAACGTATAACAAAATTGTAGCATCATAAACATATAAATCAATAAGAACAAAAACCAATATACGACACACATCATGTTAAATAAAATATTAATGTGGAAAATAAGTAGGAGTTTTGTATTGTGTAAATACACTGTAATTTAAAATTGTTCTAAGGCTTTCACGGTGCCGGTGTTAGTTGTATTAGAAGAGTTTACCGGGCTGTTTGTCCGTCGTCTATGGTTTAAAGACAAACCAAACGTTTCGACAGCACCTCTGGCTGCCATCGTCGGTGGAATTTAAAGAATTCGAGACCACCTGAACGCGGGTTGTTATCATCAGGCCCACAGTACTGTGGTAAAGGCTCAAAAACTATATATTTACTGTGGAGCCTTTACCACAGTACTGTGGGCCTGACGATAACAACCCGCGTTCAGGTGGTCTCGAATTCTTTGAATTCCACTGACGATGGCAGCCAGTGGTGCTGTTGAAACGTTTGGTTTGTCTTTAAACCATAGACCATGGCCAAACAGCCCGGTAAACTCTTCTAATACACACTGTAATTTAGTTGCAATGGTCAGAATGGAATAACTTTATATAGACAGATGTTGATTTGTGTGTTTCTTTTGCACACACAAGTCTATCTTCTAACTTTACTTTTACCAGATTTTAAACAAAGGCCTTATTTGTCACAATCATGCAGTTCATTGTTAGTTAGCAAGTTTCTAAATGATATGATGGATAGTTGGCTTGTTTAACAAATTAGATTCTACTAATTATCAAGTTACATATTTTCTATTACAAACGATATTAAAGCAATATATCAGTGGTAAATGGAATATTTATTAGTTAAATCTGTAAAAAACAAATATCATGAAATTCGAGGACGTTTTACGAAAATCCTTTAGTTTTACGTAACGATTAAAGTTTCTTGCATCGTATAATGTCAGTCTGGAGCTACGTACACCTATAGTATTCTTGACTGTTAATGAATGATATTGGAGCAGACGTGTACAACTAGTCTGTAGGCAAAAACAGGCATAAACCAGGGTAGATCTGTTACAATATTCAAAGAGAAACCATTTCCATACTATTATGCATTTAGAGCAAGTCTGTAAACGTTCCTAGAAATAGTTCCTTTTAACACGCTTGCATTCTGCAATGTAACTTCTGGCCGTCAGGACTTCTTTCAAGTGCAGTGACACAACAGTATAACATTAATCCTTAATCCTGATCTTGAGGAGATTCCATGAGGAGAATGGACAGGGTCGTTTGGGTTGCCAGGATTGGAGCTGTCAAACGAGGTTTCTTTGTGAGACCATCTAGGAATCGAGTCAACAGATAGAAACGCAAAAGGCTGTGTCAAAATTATGGGGAATTACAGGCCAAAACTGATTTGGTCATAATTCTCTGTACCTAGTAATATCTCAAACCTGGTTCATTTTGTTGTCAGTTACACGATTTCACGTGCCTACATAACCTGAGAGATAACACGAATTACATTTTTTCAGTTGATGATTCGTATGTACATATTTGCATACTATATGGGAAAGAGACAGAGGAAGAGGAACAGACAGACAGGAAAAGAAAAAAGAGAGAGACGATAATGCTAAGTTATCATAGACCTATATGTAACGTCTCTCAACGCACCGTGTTTAGCTTTTGCTACATATCAATCAACGCTAAAAAAATTATCCTTACGTACGACATATTGACTTCGTCAATATTTTATCGTATATGGAGCTACAATTTTCAATCTTACTGTATGAACTGCCCGCAGTGAATAAATAACTACCGGAAGGCGTAGAACAAAGGGGGCTCTGTTGGGAAGCTATTAGTTAGCACACGGTCATAACAAAATCACAATTTTTAACTGAAGAATAATTTTTATTTCATGGGAGAAAACTTATATATGTTTATACGGAGCTTTTAATATAACTTTACTTCAGAATTCACGTTTAACGGAATCGAGTTACACGAATTCAGTAAAAATGGAATGTTAAATATACAAGTACATTGTGACTGAATCTTTCAAACGCGTTTTTAATAAATCCACACACATACTTTAGAACAAAGGGAAATTATTTGAAAAACATTTTTTACACGCTTCTTTTATATTTATTGTTATTGTTTCAGTTTTTAGCCACGTCAGTGGTCTTACGAGAATATGAAATTGTAGAGTACTCTTTATTAATTATTCAGCATTTAATTCAGTATATTTCCTATAACATTTGATTCATTTCCTTTGTCTGCACTGCTGAACCAATTACGCACTGTCATCACTTCGACTTGTTTAGGGACCGTCGTGTTCATGCGCATTTTAGATGCGGAAAGGGAGACAACCCCAAACGATGGAGTGACGAATCACCGCGCAGCATTCGCTAAATAAATTGTTCGCTCGTTTCATGCCTAAAACGTAAACGGATCTCCGTTATTGCCGGCTGTCATCACAAAATAATTTGCCAGACCTACCGAAAACAAAGTGGTAACAACCCATTTCTCACCCCAAATTTGGAGTCGCCTCGTCGTGTAATGGGGGGAGGGGGTGCGAAGTCCCACCGTCTATGGAGTTACGTTAAGTCGGTTATAAAATTTCTGAGGATATTTTTAGTTTAACATTTTTCATACCCCCACAAAATGTAATTCGAAAGAAATGCGATTAAGAACTTCGTTTCGTCAGAGCAGAGGGTTGAAGATTTTCCTTAGTTGGATTAAGAGGCGGCCCCTTTGTGCGGCCAATTTTAAGAGAACGCCTTTGTGAGATTATTGTGGTTAATGAATAGAGAATTGTATTGCTAATAAATAATACTGTACAATATTATTGGATTTTCTTGAAAAAAATATAGAGTTGTCCCTTTTCGTTCAACATTTGCAGTTGTAAGTCAGTATAGCCTATCTAATCTCGTTCGTATGAATGTATTCTGATTGAATTTACCGATTTTTCATACTACGAGTCTACATGCAAGTGCAGCATCTATCCATAACGTATCCCTCACAAGTTTAAAATATATAAACCATTTAAAAACCTATAAACATATTTTAAGATTCAGCTTAATCTAACCAAATTTTTATTTATTTTATTCTATTTTTGGTACGAAGAATCTAATAATAACCTCAACTCTAATTAGAAAGCCTTACGATTTTACTTAGTTCAAAAATTTTAATTATTACCTTATTTATTTTTAGACTAAAAGGATCATTATACAAAAATTAGTTTTTAAAATTCAAAACGATTTATATCTTGTTTGTATGGGGAGGGGGGGACTGATATAAAACTGAACTAAGATACTGCGGTACGGTAGGCCTATATATTTACTGCGCCCATATCTCTATGGACGCAACAATACAAAACCGTCTCCGTTCCCACCTTCAGTATTAGACGGGGGCAAGATACTCAGAATCTATAGACCGATTTCAAATATCTTTTATATCATAAAGAATTTGTTTAAAATTAAGTGATAAATTAATGACAAAATATTATTGTTTACCTATAAAAATTAAGTTTAAGTATATCACGTACATGTGGTTCCACACGTAGCCTGTCGTATAACATGCATGGAAAGAACGCGACGCTGTGAACAAAAAGTAAAGTGGTCAAACGGTAAGAATGGCTACGCTCGCGGACGAAAGGTGATTGTTGTAACACAAGGTGCTCTAAAATTAAATGTTATTTAAGCTATGAAACGGTATGGTTAACCGTTAAAAACAAAAAAGTAAATGGCTATAAATGTCTGGAGCAGCAGCTTTAGAAAAGTAGCATTCGTAATAACTACAAGAAAAAACGATTCCAATAAAAATTAAGTAAATGTTTAGAGGGAATTGTAAGGCCATCACGTAACCTATGGTGCGGCAGGTAGCTTTGCACACAGTGTGTTACCGAATGCCTGGCAAAGATAGCGGTAGTCATATCATTTGTATTCAGCGCGTTGTCTCTATGAGGTCTCATTATATTAGGAATGTTTCCAACGACTGTTGGCGAGCATTGCACAGTTTAAATAAAATGTATTTTATTAAAAAAAAAGAAAAAAATTCATTTACCATAAGATACATCTGCTTATGAGTGCATGCGCGCGCGTGTGTGACTGGGATTGTTTTTATTATCGTTGTGTTACCTGACTGCCGTACAAATTTAACACACTTTAGGCTTTTGAGATATTCGCAAAATCAGTCTAGTGACGCTTTAAAAAATCATCGCCATTAATAGAGTACACGTTTCATTGTAAACTAATCATGTCGTTATGTTGAGGTTGTTGTTGATGATGCCTGATAGATTTTTAATATTTTTTTTTCCATTTTGCAGATATTTTTTATGTCGAAGTCATGGAAAGAAGTACATAAAGAAAATAAATATTCTCCTGTATGAATAAAAATGCATTCTTCATGAAAAAAATACAAGAACGTTGATAGTAATTTACAGAAAAACACTGTAATAGTTTGGTAATACGAGTCTGGTAGCAACAGCAGCCATTAATGCCCTTTATACCACTACGTTGTTTACGTTTATATTTACTCGGTCTGTTGATAATTCACAATGGATGTAGCATATCCTTCACGCATAGATAGGATAAATATTGAACGTTGCGGCTGTCATTCTAATTCAAAAACGAGTGTATTAACACTAAATTTAGAAAGTTATTTTATCCGATTTTAAAACACTGCGCGTGACACGTCACCGAATGCGATAAGCTGCAAAAATTCTTTAAACTTTTTCCTAGTAGTTTTAACAGGCGTTCAACTTACATCTAACACGATCCATAATCATTTCTTCATCAGAACGAATTAGCCGCATTCTAGCGATATTATTCGTTTGGTTACATCATTGTCCTTAACACTCGTATACGGAATTTAAATATTTTGGAAACAACCTCCAATTATTACAACTGGAGTGTGTCCCCTCCTCCCAACAACAAACAACTCCGAAAAACTAATGGAAAAACTAAAACTCGGTTTAAATTTTAAAATGTGATTTAATGGCTAAACTGGATTGAAATTAACAAAACTGTGTATTCTTCGAAATATATTTGTTTCCGAAACCTGAAAATACTACTAAATATTTTTTAACTCAGATAGTTATGATAGTTTCTGAGAATAAATTCTTTAAAATAGCCACTTTTTATCTTTAAATGCTTAGAAATCCAAAAACTGACGGAAACGACTTTAAGAAGAAAATTTTATGATTTGCCGAAACTCGCCTAAAAGTTAATTTTGCCTTATTAAGGGTAAACTATTCGCTTTTCTATACAAACACCTTGTCGGAGTCGGTACTGTATATATTGTACAGTACGCTGCAAAGAGAAATTGTTGATTGCGTAAAAACGAGATTTAAGTTACTCATCAACATACGTAGGGTCAAAAATGGACAAGCACTTGAGAAGCTGGGGCATCTGACAAAGTATTTTACGAAAACTCTGTTAAAATATTGATGTAGAAGAACACAGATAGATGTCGCATCCAATCTCTACTGGCATCAGAAAATTGGAGAAGTGAATGTTAGAAGAAACACCAGTAATTACATAAAGTTCTTCGTCTCTTATCGTTTATTCCTGGAAGCTACATACCAGAAATCGAAATTAGACTGTGTAGAGAATATTAAGGTAAACAAAACAAACGGGGAGATAGTTAACATCCTACGTTATTCGATGACGCTGTCATGGTAGCTGATGATTTACAGTATTGAAACGTCTTAACAGGACATGGGGGATATGAGATAAAAATGAACATAACAAATTTATGAATACCTCAAAAACATCCGATGTCCATATAAAAATGTATTAACATTAAGGATATTTCACAGATGTTTTAAACTTTCAAACATGCTGTAATTGTCAACATTCGTAGAAAGATAAAGTAAATTCTTAGGTCACACGAATAAAGTTATCGATAATATATAACGTACATCCTATAACGTATAACGATAATATAAATAATGCTAATTCTGTATTAGGTTTAACATGGACGGAAAAATATAAGTCCAGAAAAGTATACGAAGATGACTGCTTGCTTGGCTTAGGATCCCGATTGGTATTGAATTCCATTCAACTGTTTATAGCTACAGCAAATAAAGTGCGAACTGCCATGGTGATCTTCAACCTCTGATAGAAAATGAACGCCTAAGAACAAACTTAACAAATTAATTTCTAAAAGTAAGAATATAATATTACCATATTTCATTGTAAGAGAATTATTTAAATTAAATAAATTATAAGTTTGAAACTTGACTTTAGAAATAACAAATTCATAAAGATGAAATAAGATGATTTTGGGAAAAAAATAAAAATACATAATCTACTTTTAAAATTAAATTAGGCCTCAACGTTTCTTCTGTTTTCGAAAGTAAGATTAGCAATATGATGAAAAAAATAAAGAGGTAAGAAACAGTAACTTTATTACACAATTTTCTTCTTATATGATTCGGAGTAAAAACTTTATATTAAATTATATAAAACAGAAATGGAAAAATACATTTTGTAACGTGTTTTCTTGGATGCCGTTTTACCTGACATAAAATGTTTGCACTATATTGTAGCCTATTACGCGTATTTTGGTATGTTATATGTATTTTAAATAATTCTTTACTTTCCATTCTCAAACGTGTCTGTGAAATAGAACGAATAATAAGGATATAGAACGAATGATGAAATTTTATAAAACCTTTATAAAATACAAAATACAAAATTTTGTAAAATGTCATAAATGTTGGCACTTCTAAACTAATGTACGGTAGTGAAGCCGGGGCTGTAATGATGCAATAAAAAGGACATAAGCAACAGAAATGAGGATTTTAATGCGAATTGCGGGATGAAGGTACAGTGTGTAAGTAAAGTCACTAATATAATAAGGCTATATAATATAATATACAGTCACTATTATAATAAGAGGGGATTCAAATATACTCAGCGTTTGATTTAACCGATAACATTAAATTAACCAAAAAAGGAATCGAATGGATATTTGGAGACTGTCCAATGTTTTCAAAGGATTGGTTGAACTGTCAGTGATAAAATAAAACGATACCTGTAACAGGAGAAAAAATTAAGAAAACAATCACTGCAGAAAACTACACATATTTCGTCTTGTAAGAAAGAAACTTAATGAGAAAATTAATACGTCACACAGCTTGGAATTTATAAAATCCTGATGAAATTAGGTTAGTGCGACATAAATATATACATGACAGTGGAAATTAGGCCTTAATAAATAAGTGGATCTGCTAGAAAGGAACATTTTTCTTGAAAGGAAATTAAGCTTGAAGGGCAGAATTTAAAAGCGGAATATGGAAGAAACAGGAAACTGTGAGCAGTTTATAAAAATCTCAGAATTAACTCCGACACGCTCAGGTAGCTAGGTTATAAGATTATGCTTACACCTTAACGGGCCACAACAGGAAGTCTGAAAGGTACAAGAGAAAATGGCAGCCGGAGACTATAGAAAGATGACATCAAGAAGCAAGACTGGTATCAAAACTAAGTAGCTATGAGTTCTAACAGGCCGTTCACCAAGTTCTGGATTGAGGTTCTAACAGGATTCAATACTAATTTGTATACATACTTGTACGTGCGTTCGCGCGCGTGCGTGTGTGTGTGAAACTTTTATAGCATCACCACACTCCTACCAATTAGCACATCCATTTGGGAACTTCATTCACAAAATAAAAATACGTAGAAGCTATTTTCAAACTCCGCGCACCAACTGTAAAACGTTAGAACTTATATTGCTACATGATTTACATGTGATTAATTTTGCTGATCAATTTTAGACGTTACTGTCGATCACCGGATGTTATTTTCAAACACGATTAAAATAATTTACGAAAAAACATTTCTTTCGAAATTATAAAAATGATTTATTTCTTATATTTGTTTGATCCATTACTAAATAAAACTATCCAAAACTATTAAATTATAAACTGTTAAAGACGAAATCTACTAAATATAATCTATTTTAATATTATGCCTTAAAGTAGACGAAGTTATGAATGTTTACACTTATTCTATTATACTATTCACCGATTATAAATGTGCTGTAGCTGCTGTAATATACTGATCAGCTTGTTCAAACTAATGGTTTCCATTCTTTGTTGAGAGAATTTACCATCTAATACTTTAACCTAATTGTCTAACAATAAGACGCTTTTTCCCAACTTTAACAATAGGTGTGACTCCTCCACCCCACAGTAATTAGAAGAAAGGTCAGATCTAACTGCCGCATCGATTCTACCTTACTCGCAGCACATATAAGGCATAATGAAATTAAAACACTGCTAAGAAATTGTTAAATAAGCGCATTGACAACTTACTAGATTATACTTTATTTTTTCATGCTTCCTAATTCTTATCAATTCGCAGCGTGGGAAGAAAATATAAAATTTACATATAATTACATAACATATTCAGTTGAAAATAGAATCAGAGACATACAAAACAGTATCTTCTTCTTGTCCATTCAAGGAATAGTCTAAATTCACCTTTTCCAATTCTAAAGGTTTAGCCATCATATAATAGTAATATTAATAATAATGATAATAATTGTTTTGTTGTTGTTGCTACAATAATTGTTCCTGTTATATTGCCGAAATTGTCAGAAATAGAGTATATACCACTTGTTACGGTTTAAACGAACTACCCAACTTTCTAATGTTCATGTTTTCAAGAACCGAACCAAAATATTCGATTAGACGCGGAACACAAGTATTTATGAGAAAAGTATTTTACATTTTTGCCTTATTGCCTGAACTACCTTCGCCCATTGCGAGCTTCATCAGAGGCTTTCTTATATGTCCCTTGATTATGACAAGTGACAGAGTGGTACTGGATTGACTCTACAAATATCGAAAAATCCATTAAAGCGTTTTTATACATGAATTAAGATTTACTGGTTTAGGGAAACGCTCATAACGTGCCAACGTCAATGTTTCTTTTAAAACATAGATGAAAAAGTGATGTAAAAAATCCTTCCTATCCATACCAGAACTAGATATAGTTGTTTGACTATTTAAAAAAAAATAAGTTTCATCTAAAATGTGTATAATTAAATAACAATCGTTGGTACCATTAGCGTGTAATACGATATCTCATAGACAATCAGCATTGAATATAAATGATACAAACATTACCATGTACGCAGTGTGAGAAAGGTACATGCTTGCCGATACAATTCCCCAGCACTGTTTACTTAACTTTAATATTATTTGTTTCCAAGTTCTTCTTGATCATTAAAATTACGCGTTCTCTTCCTTGAAAACTTGGTGTTGATATTTAGCACTGTATCCTACCACCGTTCTGCAGTAATCTATGATTTATATGACAATTGGCTCTTAATAACCTGTGATTGTAAGGATTATTGCAAAATTATAGGTTGTTAAATCAACGTATTATTTGTTATTTCCTGTCACAACCAAGTATGTAAATGGCTCACCATTGCATAAACAGGCAAAGGGCAAAAATGTTATGTTGACTCTCGAATTTGATTGTGTGTCCTCTCCATCAGCAGGTTACAATTGTATTATTATAATAATTGCGGATTGAGAACAAAAAAGTGTTTACTTATTTCCACAGCTAGTACCTGAATAAACTAATTACATAGGTGTAGAAATGTTACAACATTTCGTGACGTATTGTAGAAACCGTTGTGTTGAAAAAACATTTTTTTTAAATTTAGTTTATTGTTCAATAAGAAAGTAATGGAGTACGTTGCGATTTTAAGGCTAAACATAACAATACCAGAGGTATCAAAAACAAACAAATGCAGTGTGTCGACAGTTCACAATAATTCTTCTTGGATGTAATTACGTCCAATACAAATAACACTTCTTCAAAACACGAACTCAAGAGGATTAAAATCTTTTGTAATATTCAACTAAAAACTTACATTTATTAACTCATTGTCGTTGTCTAATAGCCATCTAATGCACCTCTCTCGATCACAGCGTCTCGAATTTGCAGTACTGCACAAAATAAAGGCCACAAGTAAAGACTGTCACTGATTGTTTAGGCGAAATTTTACAGGTTATGGGATTCCAGGCTTTCCTTCGTGTCACCTCGTTCAGCTAGATACTTTCATAGCTAGTCTTTTTGTCTTCGTATTTTGTGATTGGTGTATAACTTTCAATAGTACCAAAAAAGAACCGAAAAAACGTGTAGATATTACTAGAAATGTCTTCCACTTCTAACACCTTCTATCCTTCTTGTTTGTTCTGCATTGGCGTGTACCTACCACACAAATAATTCCTCTCTTTTCGTTCCGTCTTCTTAAATTCACTGATCGGAATCGCAGACTAATACGATCACATGTATAACTTTCTTCATGTCAACAAAGCTGAAACGCAATAATACATAACCTTGTATTATAAATAGCGCGGTATCCGATAAGGCAAATTGGAAAAAAGAAAGCAACCGAACTCAACAAGAGGCTTTCCGTAGCTATCACCAAACTTGTAGCAGAAGTAAGTAGCGGATTTAATATTAAGCTTGTGTTAAGACGAAACTCGTCGGTTGTCTTTATCGATAATGAAAAGCTCCTTCCCAGATGCACTTCTATGGACTACGTAATCTTTAGTACATCAAATACGGAGACCGTAGCGAATGCTGTTGCACCAGATATTCACGTGACTTAATTGTGATAAGTAATGGTAGAAGTAATGGCACCGTAAATGATCTTGGCCATCTTCAGCAAAAACACTATCATGCCATTCAAAAAACGGTTAATAAAAATGAAGGTTAATAAAATTACTTCCACATCCTTAATCTGAATTATGGGAGTATAATAAAGTATGGAATTGAAGAATATAGGGATAATATATAAACAAAAAAGCAGTTTGTTTAGCAAATACATTCAAAGTTCACTGCGAATGTTTGACTAAAGAATTCCTTAGCAAATGCTGCAATGAGTATACATTATTTAAAGACGTGAGATTTCAAGCAGTACAATTACATGCGAACAGAGGATTTAGACAGATCGAAAATAAAACAAATCCACGCTACTGGAACGACAGATATGCGAGCCGGACATCATAGAAGTAACTTGCATCTAACGATTTCATACATTTTATAACATTATACAATTATAATAGTGTATAAAAATGTTTGGAGCTCAACTTCTAACAAGCTATACACTCTTTTCTTCATTTCGCAATTCTGTAAAAATATTTCTAGTATTCAAACCAAAATCAATAAACATTTACTGAAGTAATTTACTAGCAATACTCATATTGCGTCTTCATGAATGATGACGACGGCGTTTAATCGAACAATTATTATTAAAAAATAATGTTTAAAATTATGTAAAATAATTGAATAAAGTTTGTAGTCGTTTGAATAACGTATTTCTTGCCGTCTCGAGAAACACATTCCTTTTACATCCGGGAATACGTTTTACATAACACTAAAAATGCATAGTTGTTGAAGCGCTTAACGTGTAGTAGAGAAGTAAAATAATTTAAAACATTTTATTGAAAAAATACGTTTCTAGATTTTTTTAAGACACATCTAAAGCTGTATGTACTCTTATTCAGTGTAGGCCTACATGGAAAAAGTATTAACCACTTTTCATACTCACTCAGCCCATACTCAGTTAGCACATAAGAACAAATAATTTTTAGAAAAATGTACTCCTGAAAAATTAAAACCAGGAAGGTTATTTACAGTGACAGGCATATTAACGGTAGAATAATGATCATGAAATTTTAAATAGTTATTTCAATTACAAGTTTAAACAACGCTAATACTAAGTTACAAAAATATTCGGCTCTTACTTTCTGTCGAATTTGAAAGTCTCTTTTTATGTAATATAATTTTACCTATGAAAATAAACACAAGCAACGTGTATTGTTTTACTTACGAAAAGAAACAAAAATAAAAAATAATACCTGCGGAAAACAATTTTAAACTGCGATAATATACGTGAGCAAGCAGACGTACACAACATTCACCTGCAAGCTGTGCTTGAAAAGTAGGTTGAATTAAGTACTCATAAATGTTTGATAGCTCTGAAGCGTAATACTAAAAAAAATTAGCTGAAAACGTTACACTAAAAATTTTAGAGTACAGTGTAAATACGACAATATATGTTTAAGGAACACGTATTTCCATTTTATCCTCTGAACAAACTGTAAGCATAAAACTGATAGTCTTAAAATATAGAAATTGTTTCCTTACGAATCGTTTGTACATTTATCGATTTTAGAGTTTCAACTAGGTCTGAATATATGTATTATAAATTAAATATTATAACATACCGTACAACGGATTACAAAGAAAGGCAATTTATATCCTACGCCATGTTCAGTAGTAAAAAAAAGAATTATTAAAGGTGTTAGAATTAAGTATAGATGGATTCGGTTTAATGGGGCGTTTTCTTGTGAAAGCTACTATTTGAAGCAAATATTTTATGTATGCAAAGAGAAAGTCAGACGTTGGAAGATCACACAGCCCATGGATAGACACTGTAAACTAGTAAGGCAGACATTTAATCCGTTAATAAAGATTATTGACGTGTAGTAAATTCAAGACGAAGACGCCAACAGAACACTGTAAACAAGAAATTCTGAGAACTTTATATAAACGCTGTGACGTATGTTATATTCTTATTTTATCATCTTCAAGCAACAACAAGAAAATCGTGGTACAACTTTCATGGAGAAGGTTTAATACAACTTTCAAAATAAACGAAATTACGTTCTTCCAAAAAAACAGCAATATATAACCTCTCATCTGAAAGGGCATGCTGTCTTATCCAGAGGTTACGGTTCAAATTGATCGAACTTCAGTTCAGTCACTTTTCTCTTAAGGTTATTTTTTGCATTTCTCAAGCATCAGCATTAAAGCCAATACGTGAACTAGTTAATCAAAATTTTCCTTCAAAATATAGGCTTACTTATCACTATCACTGCACTTCACGGAATTTAGTTTGTATCCAATTTCTTAATTTGTATCTACAACATATTTGTTGTAAATGTTAAAGAGATTCCGAAATCGGTCAAGAAACGATATGAATAGTCGCTGTAACCAGATTTCTTAGAAAATGGTATTCTACAAGTATCTTTCCTTATACAATGTGTGTGTGTTGGGGGGGGGAGAGGCGCGTGTGTGTGCGAGGATATAGTAGTTATCAAGCTCATTTTGTCTAAATTTACACAACTACATAAATCACAGTGAAATATCTTCGTATATTTGGTATCAACAAACGTATTATCAAACGTCGGTTTCAGAATTCGAATATCGTACGAGTTATAAAATTATTGAACATATTCTATGAATAAAATAATACGTTTACCGTGCAACCACTACCATATATCCTTTTACCTCAAAAAGCAATAGAAAAATGTGGCAACCCCACTGTACTAGTTAATAAGTTGCTAGTAATTTTAAGTAATAATAATAATAAAATAATAGTGAACTTATTAATAAACTTTTATGAAAAGGATTGTTATTAGGAAAACGGAAAATTTCTTTTTACGTTTTTCAATTAAATTACGCTTGTAGAGTAAGGTAACGGGAGGTAGTGAGTGAGTGAGAAGGCTCAGGTCAAACGAAAGAAGACGTATAAACGCAGGCGAACAAGTTACAGTAATGAATATCTGTGAGGAAAAAATTAAGATATAAAAGGGGTCGTGCAGGGTTGTGCTTCTTGGCATTTCCTATTGACTTCCCTGGCAACGTGTCTACTCTGCGACGCACGTCTCCCTGTCCTGTTCTGCTCTGTCACAATCTCTCATTCTTCAGTGTAGTTTGTCTCTGTTTGAAACTTACATTGACGTTAAGAAAAATACACACCGTAACATGACAAAAATTCATTTTCAAACACTGTTAATTTTAATTTAGTAATTATGTTATTTTTTCATTTAAAATTTTGTAAATAAACATTTCTTTCTATTACAAGCAGGCATTAATATCTCTAATATAGTCAATTCAATTAACAATTTGTATAACAAAATAAAATTCACAACAGAAGAAGAATCGAATAATAAACTGAATTACCTAACCATAAACAGAACTGAAAATAATTTTGAATACTCAGTAAACAGAAAACCATCTCAAACTAATTTAATAATTCCAAATAAGTCTAATCATCCTCCCCAACATAAAATCGCAGCATTCAATTCATAATATACCGCCTATATAATCCCATTAAATAAACAAGAAAGGAACAATGAAAGAAATATTATCAAACAAATAGCAATAGACAATGGATACAAAATAAAAACTATCAATAAATTAAAAAAATAAAATAAAACATAAACTCATTAAACAAACACCATAAAACCCTTCCACTAATGATAATATAAAATATATCAACTTTACTTATCAGGGAATCATAACTCGTAAACTAATCAAACTACTTAAAGATACAAACATAAAAATATCTTATAACACAGATAACATAGTTTTAAATCAAACACAAGCGAAAACTAAATTCAACATTCATAATAAAAATGGAGTTTACAAAATAGAATGTTCACATTGCAATAAATGTTACGTAGGCCAGACGAAGAAAAAACTGTCCAAGATACATTCAACATCGCAATGCGTTTCTAAAAACTAATATTTACAAATCTAATTTAGCCACACACTGTTTAAACAGTAAACATAAATTTCCAGACATTCAAATTGTCAAATTACAGTAACTACAAACGTACAAAAAGGTAACAAAATGAATATCTCGGAAAATCTTAATATTTACAACATAATAATAATAATAATCTACTAATTAAAGAACAAATGCAAATAAAAACAAAACAAGACGATTTATTTAAAATCATATACTTATAATAATAATAAAATAAATATTAAATATATAATAAATAGCTACTACATAAACATTAAAACAATATAAAATAGAATCGAAGTAAATTCGATTATCCGATAGATGTATTGTAAGAGAAATATTCAATTACAATTCAAACAAACCTCTGAAGATACAGAATAATTTCTGTGAAACGTGCGTGAGGTGAAAATAAATCTACTTGCAGTGTATTTGTTTAAAGATATTACAAGGGAGAGCTGTAGGAAACTCAACGAGTTAGTTATAAAGGAATATGTATTAATTGCAATGATCAAACATTCCACACTATTTGAGAATATATTGGTGACATATTTGCCATATTTAGCCTCAGTTGGTGTCGTGTGCAAAGGAGTGTGAATGTTGTAAGACAATATTGTTATTAGACTAAGTACTGCATGTTAATGTAGTTTAAGAAGATAATAAACAACACAAAATTAGCAATGCAGAGTAGAGTGAAAGTGAATAAGTGTTGTGCGAGCAACGAATTGTGCGAAGATAATTTACAGTAAGCCAATTAACAGACACACTACAAGTCATTCATGTTAGTGTACAATTGGGAATAATAGTTAGTAACAAATTATTTTAATATTAAATAAATTTTAATATAATTTATTAAACTGACAACGTAATTAGCTATGCAAGCACTTGCAACTGAATGTACGTGGTTTGGAAAGGTCTAGAAACCGGAAGTTCATGTCTACAAGTGGTAGTTTTTGTAGTAAAATCTATACCGTTTAAACACATAAAAATGACGTCATGTGCGTAGATCTATAAAACCACGGGTGAACAGAGAGTTACGCAGTCTCTAATACGTCAGTTCCTAGTAAGCAGTATCTCATAGCCTCTGGGAAGTCGGAGCGGCTGAATTAGACCCGAAGTCAGGCACGGCGTTCGAGATCTTAAACGACCGATGGCTTTCAACGAGGATTGGATGAGAAGCAACTTGGACGGACACAACGCGACGAGGAAACCCTGAGATCGACATCCCACCTTAAGAGGACAACGCCTGGTGTGGAAGCAAGACCAGGCCCGCGAGATCGTCCGGACTGATCCAACTCAACCAAGAAAATTCAGGAAAGTGGAATTTTAAAACAAGTAAAGATTCTTTTTAATTTGATAACTGCCAAAAATGTTTAATTTTAAAACTCATAATTTTCAGATATAACTGTATATATTTTATATAAAAAGAAAGGAATTACCAAGAAATGTATTAACACAGGTAATCAAAATTCATTTCTGATGAATTTTCTGTAGTGCAGTCAACTACAAACCTGTTACCTTGCAACATATATATTTATATTTACATTTATCTATGTGTATCGACATTTACTGTACAGAAATATATGTAATCCTCTTACAATATGTTGTTGCGCGCGCTCGTGCGGTGTGTGTGTGTGTGACAGACAGTTAGAGAACATTTTTGTGAGCGCTCGTGTGTGTACGTATGAAAGCGCGTATTGTTACCAAGAATTTTTATCATCTGCAAGGATTAAACCAAGAATGGTTTGTTCCGGTCTCAAACAGGCAAAGATTAGAGCTGGTCACTCCAGCGCTTCCTCGAACGTCCCACACCTCTCCGTCCCCTCGGCTTATAGTTTCATAGTTGTTTGGGGATGTGACAGTTATCCATTCGGCAAAGATGTTCCCACCAATTCAACGGATACTGAACAATCCTATCGAGTATACTCATAATACTCAGTTCCTGCCGTATGCCTGTGTTTCTTCTATGATCATGGAGAGTGTACCTTGTCACGTGCCTGAGAAATCTCATTTCAGCTGCTTGGAAGCGACTGGCCTAGCCTTTCAGACTCATAAAGAAGTGTAGGAAGAGCTATCCACCTTGTAGAATTTTAGGCGTGTTTCTTTACTTGCTGACTTAAAGAGGTCGATTAAATTGTTAAAATTACCTTGTGTATCCAGGTTCCCTTTATTGCAACTTCTTTTTTTATATTCTATACACATCGCGTTTCGAGACTTATAGTTCCATCATCAGTTGATAAAATATGTTCACTCACATGGAGTAGGTCAATTAATAAAAGTCACACACATCCCGTTATTTAAGCGACTCCCAACCCGCGTTATCTCACGATGCGCATCGCTACGGATCTCGCGAGTGACTAACGATTCCACATCATAACGATTATCTATCATATTGTTCTAGCACGCGTATATCTGTATCATATAGCTCGCTGGATTTGAAAGAAAGTTTTGCATTCAGAAGCTGATTACCCTGAGTTTTGGAAGCTCTGTAAAATTCAAACTCTTCCAGTGCGTCCATGAGTTTGCTCTTTTTGCAGGAATGCAGTGGTTTGAAACTGTTTTGAAAACTAGAATAATTATGTTTATGATTGATGACATGTATGGCAAAGTTCGATTTAATGTTCCTAATGTCACGCTTAGGCAGATCTCCTTGTGCCTATCCATGAATTTTCTGCCTATCTGTCCAATATAAAAACTATTACAGTCGTCGCACACTATTTTATACACCTCCAAACGGCTTTCTACTGGTCTACTAGACCTCGGTATCAAAGCCTTTAAAACCGGTATCACTCGCTTTAAAAGAAACTGTGTAGTCATACTTTTTGAAAATGTTATTTGTGGCACCGGGTAAAAGATTAGTATATTCTGTTGATATGTATTTCTGATCTCTATTGCGTGTTCCATTCTTATTTCTATGCAAGTTCTTTCTTTGTTTAATTACCAATCTATCTACAATCGTGTTACTGTAACCGTTGGTCATCGCGATGTACTTTATAGCGTTAAGCTTCTCAATGTAGTCTTCTGGCTCTAACGGAATTTTTAATAGTCTATTGACAAATGAGTTAAAGGATGCCATTTTCTGTGCGAATGGATGAAATGAGAATGCATGAATAGTAATATCCGTGGTGTTTGCCTTTGTGTAGATTTTAAACTTAAGACAGTGATTTATTTTTTGTATATTTAAAACAACTATGTATTAAGAGTTCGCCTGATGGTCCCGCACATATGGTTGATCTTATTATTCACAACGTCGCTGCTTGTATTATAAGCCACACTACAGTCCAGGTATTCAAAATTGCTATCTTGTTCCAGGACAGTACCATCTATATGAATTTTTGCCTGTACGGGATCAGTTCCACGAAAAGCCATCATCACCTTGGTCTTAAGTGTGGATATTTGTAATCCAGACTCTTTGCAGATTTGATTTAACAAATGTATACCCATTTGCAACCTGCTTTTCGAGTCCGACAGAATAGCCTGATTGTCCGCAAACAACAAAGTGTCAATTGCAGAGTGGCCAATCACAAAATGCTCTGGAAGACACACCTGCCAGTTTCGTATGGCATCGTCAATATATAAATAAAAAGTGAAGGTGATAATAGACACCCTTGTCGTATTTCACAATTGATCAGACCAAATCTAGAAGCTGTTTTCGGTTTCCCTGCTTCAATTAAGATTTTATTCTGCATATGAAGACTTTGTATAGCTCTAATTAGATGTTGTGGGATCTCTTTCCTTGCCATTATTGGCCATTGTTTACTCCGACTTACTCTGTCAAACGCCTTCTCAAAGTCGATGAAAGCTATGTATGTGGGTAGCTGACTCTCTACGCTTTTCAATGAGCTAGGATATTGTAAATATACAATCTAAACATTATCTTCCCTTCGTGAAACCGTTCTCGCCTCTGAAAGCATGGTTCTCCGTTATTGCATTCAGCTGTGTGTGCATATAATTTATATGAAGTATTAAGAAGGCTGACACCTCTGTAGTTCCTGCAGTTATTACGATAACCATTTTCGAATATGGGAATTACCTTTGCAATCAGCCAGTCGTGAGGAACATGACCAGTGGTACAGCATAGATTAATGAACTGCACCAAACGATCATTGCGCGGCTGGTGCACACTTTATAAGCTCCACGTTGAGCCTATCAATGCTCGGTGCTTTTCTATTTTTAGAGCGGTGTAAAGCAGCTTACAATTCGTCCACTGTTATTGGGTCCACACAGTCACTGATATCAGCAAAGGTTGTTTCTTCCAGTTGATCCTAGGTCCATAGCTGCTCACAGTATTGAAGCCATTGTTGTTCTCAGATATTACTGATCTTCTGGTTATCCCTTTTCATTCAATTTAAATGCCTTAATATTTTGTAAGCCTTGTCATGCCTACCATGTACATCGTGTTCTATATCACTTACATATTTATCCAATGAACTTCGTTTGATTTTCCTGATTTCTCTTCTGGCAGTGGCTCAGCAGCGATTATATTCACACTGTGTCTGATCAGTGTTTAAGGCTAGATGTTTCACGTATACCTGCTTTTTAGCATCTATTATTTATCTAATATCGTCAACCCATACCTGTAGGCCTCGGTTTCCATAACCTTTTACGTCTCGTCACCAATGCTTCGAATGCTGTTTGTGTTATGACGTCTTTGATGTTACCCCATTCTTGGTTTATAATGTTACTGATGGGTTTTTGTTGAGCAAACTGATTCAACCGGGTCTAGTACAGGTATCTTGTACTTTCATCTTGGAACAGGTGTACTTTATAAGTTTGCTTAGAGCACTGGCGCTCTATAAATCGAGCCTTTCTCCACCTACCTGGAATACTAATTTTTGATATGAGCAGGAAATGGTCAGACTCAACGTCACGTTCTCTAAAAACTCTAGTATTCTCCACTAAATTTCCTACTTTCCCATTAACTAAAAGATAATCAATTATTGAACGACATCCTCTTGCTTGTTTTCTGTATCTCTTTATGCGGAAAATTGTGTTGGTTATCTCAAAATTGTTGAATGTGGCAAAATCGATGAGGCATCGTCCATTTCCATTTCCCATTTTTTCGCCGTGACATCCCATTATATTCAAGCAAGAATATTCTTGAATATATTTACAACGTAAATAAGACAGTACGAAACGATGAACAATTTTAATCGTTCCAGTTAGCGGTATTTTAGGTAATTTAAAAGTTTTATTTAAAATGTTGTTAGGGCATGTGAGGGTCTGTTATATTAAAACATTTCTGTACGCCGTGGTCTCATATTTTATTTCTGACCGAACTAACACAAGGAAGCGATTTATCACTCTCACAGGCTGACAAGGACGTTACTTAATATTCAGTTTTTGTGAACTTGTCACTTTACAATTTGTCGGCTATTTTTGTATGTGAGAGACTCTCGGCTATTCTGTTGAGTGAAAGACACTCTCTCTGCTGTGTGACAGGGTAATTTGTTAAACTAATTAAAAGTATGTTCTGTTCTAGACTTTCAGCGTGGTAGACCTGTAAGCATAAGGCTTGGTGGTTCTGAGTTCAAAGAAATATTAAAAAAAAAATTGAACGTTAAGTAATATTCTTGTCAGACTATGAAAGTGTTACATCAGTTCTTGGCAGCACCGTAAAAAAAGGTACGTTTTTCTGTTACCAAGTCATTTCAGAATGAGGAAGTAATTTCAGTTTCAATGTAACACCTGGGCTAACAATTGGTGGTTGAAGCGTTTGTATCGCGTAGATAGGCAGCCAACGCTTCCACTGTACCTACACTATTTGAGTGTACAAATACGTGTACTACTTTTAACAGCTCTTACTTTTGTACAACCGTATTTTCGTACAACAGCGGTCAGATACGACAGATTACTTAATGTCACTGTATATGAATCACGGCTATACACTCCGCCATCTCTTAACACTTTCCTCATTAATAAGAGTTGTCTCGTTTATACGTGCGCCACAAGTCCCGCTACGAAGTTCCACTTAAACAGTTTTTGAATACACTTGCATAGAATACACTTGCACATTCCGCGACCAATAAATTCGGATCCACAGGCCTACAAGTGATTCTTTCAGACAAACGTGGAAACGAACCTAGGTTCCCGTAGCATTCCCTGCATTACCCACAAGAATTTACACACATGTACCAGAGAAAACAGTAGAAGTTGGATTGGGAATATTATTATATTCCGTTACATTCTATTCTATTGACTCAGCGTCACCACGACAGCTTCCTACCACACATAATGAGTGCAAATACGAAGGTACGGAAACCTAAATCTCGAGCTCATTCGTTGTTTACGTATATTTCCCATCCTACTTGTAACGTAACGAACGATAATAACGACTTTTATTATGTATCATAATTTATTGTTTGTTTTGGAACTCCCTCTACATATATTATTTACACAAGAGTTTTTACTCGAATGAGGGTTATGTTATGAGCATCCGTGAAGCAATACATGAAACGTTAAAAATAAAACACGGACAGAACGCGTTTAAAACTCGACAAATTGATGATTATTCCAGCAGTAATGTACGGTAAAGTCTGTAGTGATGGTTGTAAATGAGCAGAAGAGATATTCATCAGACACGAGGTTCTAAGAACATCCTAGGATATACATTGTAAGAACAATAACGGGACAAGAGAGTTGAATCTATTATCTTAGAATGACAGTAGATTACAACAGCGTAATTTTTTTATAAGTACGAGTGTGTTCAGTTGTAGACGTTGAGCTTGGTACACCAGTAAGATTAGCTCGACTTTTCAGTTCCGAGTTTAATCCCTGCAAAACTGTAACTAAACAGTAACTAAAATACAAAACAGAAATCAATTCAAAAATCCAATTCCGAGACACAGAAGGCGTACTAATGCAGAAAAGAAGTGTAATAGAAAAAGACAGCGATGCAAATGCAAAATTGAATACACAGACCTCTGCGAAATGGTAAGTCGTAAAAAATGAAAACAATATTTCAAAAGAATATTACTTACGTAGTTTGAGTATTTTTTGTTATGTGTGGTTCGTAGGCTTACACAATATTTTGGCACTCCTTTTATACCAAATTGCCGCTCCTTCATAGTAATCTCAGAAGTATACTTCAGTTCGTGTACAAACCAACACTTCTTCATTGTGTTTCAGCTATTACAGTTATACGTTACTTACTCGAAATGTGACCGATATGCATTAAATGAATATTAGGCATTTAATATTTTATTCAAAGACGATACAGTTTCCTGAATTTACCTGTTCATCATACTTTATGTACATTTTCACGTGGCTACACTCTTGTTAAACGCTGTGTATAATACGAAGTTTTTTAAACAGATTTAGTTTTGTAGTTTCTAATAGCATAATGCTGCATTTTAAAGTTGTATATTGTATATGTTGTATATTCAAATATGCTTACTACTGTATCAAAAATTACAGGCACTGAAAAAGTAAAAGCATATTATTGTTAAAAACAGTAAAATAGATTTGATATAACAGTTAAATGCAGACGGCTTCCTATATATGGGTCGGCAAAACCAAATTCTGCAAGGTGGCAAAAGAAGTTCGGAATCCATTTATTGTATTGTCACGTCGATGGAACATAAATGCTTAGCCCACGTGACGCTTGGCACATAGTGCCGGGGACTTCAACGTGAAATAGTATGTAGGAGGGTATGCAAAGAATAGCTAAGCTGGAACATTCAAGAGACGTTGCAATTAATGTAGTGACACGTAGAAATATCGGTTATCTTTTCGTTAACATTACGACAGGTGACTTTGATAAGTAATGCGCTAAATGTCCAGTTTAGTGACAGACTGAGAGTATCGCAAATTATACCTGAGAATCCAGTACGTTATGATCGATCGAATTGTTTCAAGTAACAGGAGAGTTTTTTTTTTTTGGATATTAGTGAAAGTGTCAAGTGTCTGTTTGTGTTGTACACATTTTAATTTTATTTAGCTTGGTGACTTTTATTATAGTTGTGTGTAGTGCGTGTTGGGTAATTGTAGGCTATAAACTAGTAAACAACTGTATACGAGAGCCACTGTTCCATAGACGTGTTAATGAACTTTGAGACTATCGATCCCCCTGGCAAACAATAATTTATTGAGCTGTTTTAAGATCACCATCGATGCAATCTACCTAACAATATTATATCCTGTACCTATATAACAAATAACTGTTCAATCGCTACTCATGTATCTTACATAATAACGCTATAGCGTTGTATTCCTTATGTTGTTTACATATAGCCCACTGTGTTCACAGAAAGCGCGGCAAGGGAGAAGAAGGAATTTTCTGGACTCATTACCTATATTTACAATTGTAATTAAGGATTTATAATCCTTAATTGAGAGGCAACTTATGTTAATGTCAGAGCAACGGTTTAAAGTCAGAGCTTTAATGTACGCACGTAATTACTCATTCTCAGACTTAATACGCAAGTTGACGACTGTCTATCCGCTGTCTCGATTTTACGTAATTGATAAGGCGCCAGTTTTGGCAACTGTTAGGCCGAGGGTACAGGAGCAATTATGTTAACAACAAACGGCAGTTAATTTGAATTAATTGACCAAATTCGGACGTGTCATTCTGTTGGCACACTTGTGAACTAGACGTAAATTTATTATTGCAGTTATGAGTCGTTAAACGGTTTAAATAAATGTTCGTTTATAAAACAGCTTAGCAATAATTTACTATTCATTGCTAACATTATTGAGATGTAATGTGATCCACATGTCCGTTAAGTTGCAACATGGCTTACGCATAAAGCCTGAAAGACAAATAATAACTATGATTCTATAAAATATTATATAATCAACACTTCTTTGTTTCCTCTTATCGCCTCTCATCTGTGTTAATTTCTAGGAGTTTCCCGTTTCCCATTTACCAGTCCGCAGTTGTCAAGCATTGTTCAATGTTATATATCCAAATGTAAGCGTAATCTTTACTTGGACACTACCACACATTTCATCTGTCTCATATCACGTTTTAACATATACGTGAAACGATAATAACGTGTTTTCCAAAGTCTCTGTAATATAGTAGGGTTGTCTCATATATCATCACTTTATAGCTTTTCTCGCCTAGGTTGGGGACCTGTATCGGTAATTCGTAATGTAAGTTTTCTAATTACAAGTTTATGAAATATTCTTCTTCATATTTTTTAAAATGTATTCATTCATATAATGTGTCAGTCTTGCTTTCCTCATTACTATTCCAGTTTCAGTATGTCTATACTACCTACCCTATTCATAGACTCAAGATATTTGAAATTTTATCGGCAATAACTTTGTTTAAATTAAATATGTAAAGGATATCCCAATGTCGCTATTCCGTAATTTTGAAACTATTCAGTAATGAATGATATGACAGAAATATTTCTATATTTTGATAAGAATACGTAAATACTCAGCAAGTAAAATTCAACTGAAATCTTACCAAATACTAATAAAAAAGGATGTGAAGTAAAGAAAACGCCTTCATACCCGTTCTCATTATTGCTGGTCGACGTGTTGATTCGAATAACGTGAGGAAAGAATGACATTAAAATAGACGTAATTATGTTTCTTAAATTTGATATTTTCAGACATACTGAATTTGTTTAACAAAAATGAATGCAACAAGGGGAATATGCATAACATGTTGGAGAAGAAAAGTATAAAGTTTTATCTAAAAATACATCTAGAGAAGACAAACATAAAGCTTAATAAGTTTGCACAAATTTAAGAGACGAAAGTTGATTGTAAGGGTCTAACATTTGTAAGTGAAGTGAAATATATGAATTCAGATCGATTCACGTCTTGAGTCCTGCAAGTCTTAAGATCTGACCGTGCGGCTCAGTCGTACCCTTTCATCTTTCCTAACAATTAACTCCTTTGAAATTTGTCTTCTGCCCTTGAGTCGTATTCCTCTGAACGTCCTCCATTCATGTCTTCGTCTTTCCTTTTTCTCTTTCCCTTCAACTACTATTATATTTTCAATAAGGCGAAACATTCTTAGCTTATGGCCCAATCAGTTGAATTTCCTTTTCTGAATATATTTTAATATTTTCACTTTTTCCTTACGTTTCTTATCCTCTTGTTATTATCACACTTATCCATCTCATATTCGGCTTTCTCTTTTAGATACACATTGTGACGGCACGGAGGCAAACGTCTGCTCTCCGGTACCAGCGAGAGGTCGCCGCGAACACCTGGCGGCGCGTGACACCTGACGCAGCGAGCCTATCAGGGATCAGCAGCCGAGACGTGACACCTGACGTGTTAGGAGCGAGAAAATCAGCGATCCCGGTCAGGGCATAAAAATAGCGCCGGTAGAATTTTTTGCGCAGTCTACCTAGAGCAGTTGCCCGGGTAGGCCACGATCGTTTACTCTCCACTAGTGGAATTTTCCATTGTGTAACACTGGCTCCAGCCTGTCTGAAGCTCTGTAACTCAGGCAATTATCACGCAGTTGTGCTACGATTTTAACAGTGTCTCAGTGCATACAGTGCGGGCAGCTTAAAGTGACATTTGTAAATTATTATTTATAAATTTATAAGTGTGTTCAGTACGCGTAGTGTTTATGTGTTATCACTGCTGTCTGGTGTTGGGTAAGTTTCAAATTATTATTTGTAACTGTAGCCGCGCCACCTGATTATTTCCGCCGGCGGTTAGCACAGAAAGCCTAGCCAATGGTAGCCCCTGACATTCCAGCCGTTCCTTCGCAGGGCCACACCGTTCCTGCTGCGGCGTTGCTGCAGTCTCTTCCGCAGGATGGCCCTCTCGAGGACCATCCGATGACCGAACTTACTCCTCAGCAGCTGTCTGACTCTTGGGATGCCGTCATGGACACCGGGGAGTGGCACACTGCGCGTAGCCGGAAACGGCAAGCAGCAGCGACTCCACGAGTTCAGACCGCCCTTCTCGCCCGGCATCTGCCGCGGATCGTTCCGCAACGGCTACCAGTCCTGATCCTGCAGCTCGGCGTATACCGCCTCTTGTATTTGACCGGCCTTCGGACTGGGAAAAGTACATCAGGCGGTTGCACCGGGCCGTCCCAACCAATACACTTTCTGTAACCTGCATGGTCGATCGTCAAATCCGAGTCAATACCTCTACCATCGCGAGTTTCCGGATCGCCCAGAAACTCCTCACCGATGCTTCCATCGCTTTCCTACATACGCTTTGCCAGAGGAGAGGGAGTTGAAAGTTAAAATAATCAGCATATCTGCCGACACGAGTGTAGATCAGACTACACATGCTCTTGAGTGCAAGGCCTTTACTGTCAGCAGCATCACTCCTCTCTTCTTCCCCGGCAGGCATATTCCCAGGAATGCCATCCTAGTCATGTTACGTAATGTAGGAAACTACCAAGCGATTTACAACATCGAGTCTCTCTTTTACCTCCAAGTAAGAGTTCATTCTTTCGAAACCAGACCCGGACCTAAGCAGTGTTACAACTGCCAACGGTACGAGCATAGTTCCGTTTTCTGTCACATGCCGACACGCTGCGTGCGCTGCGGTGAGGGTCACCACAAGGACGACTGTCCGCGTGATCGTGACGCTCCCGCCACACGCGCAAACTGCGACAAAGACCATCCGGCTAGTTCTAAAGCCTGCATCTTTTACCAGACAGCCCTGCAAAAATTTACAAAGTCCCAAAGGCCGCCTGCTCCTGCCCTTGTTAGATCTAAACCCACATCTGCCACCTCGGTGGCCACAACCTCGGCTGTTGCGCCTGCCCCGGCAGCCGCCCCAGCCCCCTCCCTTCTCGGCGTCTTCCGTAGCGCCCAGCTATGCGGCTATGACCGCCTCATCGTCCTCTGGCTCCCAATCGGCCCAGCAACGTAAGGATGTTGCGCCGAAGAAAGCAAAAACCATCAAACCAGTTTCCAAGCAGCAGAAGCTCGCTGCATCTAAGCCAGCATCAACTCCTCAGCCTCATGAACCTCGGCAGCCCGCATCCAGGCCAAAACCCGACAACGGCGTAATGTTTCGCCAACCCCCGCCCACGCCACAGGCGATCCCGGCGGCGGAAGGGTCTTCGGATCCGACCTTTGCCGAATGCCTGTGTACCTGGGTAGAAACTCAACCCTCAGATCTTGGATGCCAAGGACATACAGTCTCTTCTGGTCGTCGTTCTGTCTTCAATCATGACACTCCTCCCCGTCTCCCATGGCTAAGCCTCTCCGGCTGGTGACCTGGAACGCCCGAGGCGCTCTGGTTCATCGTTCCGAATTCGCCACCTTCGTCACTGAGTATGACCTTGATGTCATATTCCTCCAAGAAACCTTTCTCACTCCTAGAGTATCCTTCCAGCTACCGGCGTATGTAACGTATCGCACAGATCGCCTGACGATGAGCAATACGCCTGTGTACCAAGATGGCAGTACCGCCACTAGGGCGACAAGTGTGTCAACAGAATGACACGCCCGAATGTGGTCAATTAATTCAAATTAACTGCCATTTGTTGTTAACATAATCCCTCCTTTACCCTCGGCCTAACAGACAGTTGCCAAAACTGGCGCCTTATCAATTACGTAAAATCGGGACAGCGGATAGACAGTCGTCAACTTGCGTATTAAGTCTGAGAATGAGTAATTACGTGCGTACATTAAAGCTCTGACTTTAAACCGTTGCTCTGACATTTACATAAGTTGCCTCTCAATTAAGGATTGTAAATGTTTACATTCTTAGCACAATTGTAAATATAGGTAATGAGTCCAGCAGGCTAGGTAGACGTCTAGCGCAAGGCTACCAAGTATTTACGCATCAGGCAGTCATCGGGTTCACCCGGACACTGGAACCACTGGGGCACGTCCAGCAGCTGCCCTACGATTGGATTGGATTGGATTTTTTGCGCACTCCATCGCAACGCCATTGGACGCACTTCATCTCCAGTCCTCTATCGGACGACATCGACGCGGAGTCAGCCGGATGGAACAGACGAAGAGTAGAACTGACGTTCTTGCATTCTTCGCCCTGAACCGCGCCAGAGACGGACTTCGCTGGGCCGGCAGCGAACTCGACGCAACCGATGCCGAAAGAAGAGGAAGACTACAGTACGCTACGAACTTCGGGCGCAGCCGCTGAACATCTCAGCGCGGTTCGGGCGGAACTAACATCACAGCGTTTTCGCCACACGGCCCTTTCACCAAAATAACTAAGAGTTGTACGATTGGCGCCATTTGTCATGCGACAAGCCTTTTGTCCGGTGACAACATCTCAAAACTTTCCAGATATTTTTCCCGCCTCTTATCAAATCATAAATGGTCAACAAATCTCTTCAAAGAGAATAAACTAGCGAAGAGGAAATGAAGAATAAGAAAGAAAAGTGTCCCACTTGTAGCTTATAAAGTAAAAATCCTTCATCGGTAATTCGTTTCAAAAAATAACCGTCAATTATTATTTTGTATTAGATCAGTTTTCCAAAATTAAAAAATTTCTGGATAATGATGTAATCCAGATTTCCTGTCAAGTTAAAGTGACCCTTTCCAGAATAGACAACAAAGGGAGAGACAACAAATCAGCATGGGGGCATGCTTATTGCAGTCTACTCTCCTGCATTGCAGTTGTTCTCAACTCTGCTTGGTTGTTCTTAACTCTGTATTGTTTCACTAGAATGCGTCATTACAGGCCGTACCACTGCACTCTGTATTCTCACCTCGAATCTTGTCGTAGCAATTTATTATATGAGATAATATGGTTACATTATACTATCTCTTTTTACACACACACACACACACACACACACACACACACACACACACACACACACACACACACACACACACACACACACACACACACACACACACACACACACACACACACACACACACACACACACACACACTTATCAAGAATGCACGACGAAATCAGGCTATATCGCGTTATCCTCACTATGCTCATGTAGGGAATTGCTACCCAAGATCTGAATTTATTATAAAAGTTTTCAGGTAACAAACTTAACAGTTTGCAATACATTACTTTCAGAGACGCAAAAGACTGCTTCAGAAATAAGGTCACTGGAATAGAAACTACAGCAAGAATATGTAATTTATTAATATACGTAATTAATTTCAGTATGCGCTGCGCTTTGTATTCACACATTTATTTGTTTCTGTATAATTATTCACAGTCGAAACAATTGTACTTCTTCTGGAAGCATTCCAGGAGTTAAGGCCAAGAATATAACGAACAGACGTCAGACAAAACATAACGAAGGCAAGCAATTACCGAGTTTGAAATGTACGTTAACTACTGGAGTGGAGACTAATTAGTTCATGTCAGTCTGGGTAGTTTGGAAATCGTCATGTTTATGTAAGCATGCGTTACTGGATGTCATTTATTTACTGATATGTTAGTAATTTTTTAGTTTTATAGAGGATATGAAATTTGAAAAATTCGGTAAAAGCTAGCAAAAGGTGGATCAAGAAATTATTCGTTTAACTCGTAATATTCAAAAGAAGCTCTTTGAGCAGCATTGACACTACGTGACATGCATATTCTCTATGAGGAATATCCTATAATTATTATTAGAGATAAGGTAAAAGAAGTGACATAAGCAAGAAAAGTTGGGGGAACTTCAAGAATTGAGGAGAAAACTGAACTCAACAGAAACACAGGAGAAAAATCAGATAAATGAAATCAAGAATACCTCAGTTCAACATTAAAACTCTCTTTTCTTTTTGGGAGCTTCAAAGGCTGTTATTTCACCGATTCCCTTTTCTATTTTTTCTTGAGTCTTCCTATGTGCATGCCCTCTGCTGATTTGTTATCTCTCCCTTTATTTACTCTCGTTCCGTTCTCTCCCCCCCCCCCCACACACACACTTTACAACAAATACAAATGAATAAATCTTAATTACAATCTTAGTTTAAAAAAATAAAATCTCAATTCAGGTGACAGTATTTACCATTGTAAAACCACTATCGAAAAGATAATACTGATATCTTCATAGTCTTCAAACTCTTACAGTGAATTATTAGGGCCTACCTCCTTTCCCGATGCAGTTTAGTAATTACTATATTCACTATTTTTATTTTAAATTAAATTACTTTTTTGTCTGTCTCATCGTGATTTTATAAAGTGGACGAGTAATATACGTGGTTCCATATACCAGACTGCATAAGTTACCTTGGAAATATTACATATTCATAATATGTTAAGCACACGACACAAATTGTATAGTATAACATAGTAGAAAAACATTGAAGGTCCGCGGAAAAGTCGACGCGATTTCCAAACCAGACACGTGTCACCATATGATACTTGTACGTTGATCATGACAACAAAATTGCAGTAACTGATAACATTAATAACCCTTGCAACTGACATGTAGTAAAATTTGTAGGGATAGAAAGACCTAATAATATAATACAGATAGAAATCAGGTAACGCCAGTGTTTCATGTAAACATGTAAATCTTATCGTATTTTCTGAATAAAGACATTTTTCGAAAAATCGTAGGGTGTAATTTTTGGCAGTTTCGTTGCCAAGCGGAGACTGCGAACTGTAGCCGTAAAACAAACAAAAGTAAGAGGAGACCTTTATACAGTTTTATTCGGCCTCCTTTTCTGTCGACTTAGGCCCGCACTAATCAGTAACTCAATAAAGAGTCAATAAGCAAAACTTTCTTGACTTTACTTTTACTTCACAGAACATTTCCAGGCTGTAACTAATCTTAGCAAGCTTCATCAAGTAGACGTACTCATTGACTCGTACACTGTTTCTTTTGTAATAGTGTAATATCATTAATTTGGGTGCGGCAAATGCAGCATACACTAGTAAGTCGCAATCAAGTAAACACTTCTACGGTTACCACACAGTATCCGTACACACTTTGGTCACTAACAATGTACATGCATAATTGAATCATACGAGTAGTACTAAGCTGTAAGTAGCTACAACTAATATTCTACCCAATTTGTTAAGAACTGACAAATATGCAAACGCTGCAAACGTTAAAAACCGAATCAAATAGAACAAGCGCAAACACTTCGTTATGTTATTTTAGCTGCAACAAGACAGTTCCCTACTACCCCTCCAGCAAAATTTCACATTTTAAGTCGCGGAGGTAAATAGAATAAATGTTTTTTCGTGGAAGATAGCAATATGTAGATGTGTATGAAAATCATAGAGTCAAGCATGGCAAATAGTAGTTTTAAATTACAGGAGCGAATTTGCGTTCGACACCTGTAAGTGTTTTTCAGTTGCTAGTTATGTTACTAGAGTATTTCTCCATCAAACAGTTGTTGCTTCTTAACAATAATTGGTTCAGTACAACAGATAAAATGCTAAGCCGTATTATTTAACATGATAAACAGTTAGAGGAGTAAAAAATACACTTTTCGGAAACGCGTTTTGTGTGCAATATAGCTATACAACTAATTCTGCGTCCTGAGCTATAAATATACTAACTAGAAATTACCGTAGTTTCTTTCTTTACTCAGTAACTATGATATTTCTAACGAGCTGGAGGATAATGAACGAGACCTTACAATAACGTTCTTAAGGTGATTGGCAAATCTAGCACCCGGTACATGGTCAGGAGTAGCCAAATTAGTATTAAAAAAAAGGTTTTCTTCTTGTAACCTAAATTTGAGTATAGGTGGTCTCCACGTTCTGCACTCATGTTTTACTGATCGTCGTGTGTTTAAAATCCTGCATCCTTTAAAACCAATTTTTGCATTCACCTACCCAACAGTAGCGTTGTAGTGTTCTAAGCTATATCATTTTGAATGTTCTCAGACTTAATACCACTTTAAGTTTAAGCAGTTTAACCACTTTAAACCAATTTTTCAAAAATTTGATCGTAAAAAGTAGTTACTTTACCATAAAGGCGTTTCAACAGAAAATTAAATAAAACTCTTAAAAGAGAACAAATTTAGATGTCGAACTGTCTGTTACCTCGCAGACGCTTGCGCAATAAAAGTGCATCATTATGTCCGTGTATAGCTACATCATTCGGTTACAACTCTGTCAACAATGCTAATTACTTTTTTTGATGGCAAGGATGTGAGATATACCACGTATCTAAAAGCAAAGTATACCAATTTCTGTGAAGAACCAGAACGGACCATTCACTTTTAATATGGAAAACAATGGCAGCGAGAAAGCAGTCAGTTCAGATTAAAATAAAGATTTATTTCGTTTCAAAAGTAGACTAATTATTACTTTAGCTTGTAATAAGTAGGCCTGTTGTTAAGAAATGAATAAGCCTGTTGTTGTTAAGGTCCAGATTTCTCTTGTATTTATAGTTAAATTTAGAATAGCTTCTGTTTGTCTTTATACTAGTTTATTAATGATTTTAGAGTAGAAATTAAAACCGAATTGTCTATATTTTTTTTCAAGAATATGTAGAGAAGGAAGCGATTTTTTAAATATTTAGAACAGCCTAATAACAACTAATGCAACACTCAGCACTACAGTACACTCTGAATTAACTTGTGTCAACTCAGTTCCCGAATATTTATGTAGCATAAGGTAACAAGCAACTATATTAGCGGAACGAAAAAATTGTTGCAACTCACGTTTGCTTTGTTTGCCTGCGAGAATATGGTAGACAGGCTGTATACAGTGCCATTAAGAAGAATACTGCGAATTCATTCAGTGAACGAAAGAGGTTTAATGGTGTTTCGGCAGGTGCTATTCTATGGATCAGAAACTTTATTAGTGAAATCCAGTCCAGTAACACGATCTTACTCACAAGATCATTCTAACACGAGAGATGACGACAGCGAAGTAAATGGCGGGACTTATGATACCAGCGCCTAATCCTTGCATGTTCACCGTGATAACATACCATTTGTGCCGGTGTTTGCCTAACCCGGCGGTCGAAGGTTTTAGAAAATTAATTTTAAAATAACGCGAACACAAAGGTCGGTTAGAGCGACTAGATTTGGACGGCACCGTTGAAGCTGCGCGCGCACTCTGTGGGCTAGTTTGGCTGCTTGTGCATCGTTACTGCTTAATTCAGTTACATACCGGCACTCAGAGAAACAACAGACTCCTGATCCGAACAGATTGTACTACGTAGTTGTTTCTTCCACTCTAATGGCAGGCTAAATTTACGAGACTTCCCGGTAAGTGATCATAGCATCTTATTGTATGAGTCAAAAATAATTAAATTCAATTAACGAAATGTATGCAGCCGTATGAGAGAGACGAATGTATTTTGTGCGACCGGGCAGTGGGTGTATTAAAAGATTTATTTAATGTTCAGTATAGACAGCTCACATTCGTTTTATGATTATTATAATATAAGAGTCACTGTAATTGTTTCATAGAGTGTTATATAAATTATAAGCTAAAGTCAGTGCGTGGGCATGGAGTTGAATTGTGCACGTGCATGCAACAGACTGCACGCGTGTTCTTTTTAATTAATTATGGAAGTAAAAATAACTTGTGAGACCACCCTTAGAGGAAACACTATTAATATTTTAGTTGTGTGCAACTGTGAGTGCCTTGAATGTGGTCATTTTCTAACAAATTAAGATAATTGTGTGCCACGTGGCGCGGCTAACCTGTTAGATTCTGTCGGCGCCTGTTAAGAGCTTGTGCAAGTGACTTTTACTCTACGCCTTTTAATAATATCTTTTTATTTAGTGAGTTAATCATCCCCTGGTAGACTTTATTACTCTTCAGGCAATTTTCAAAAAAATAATAACCGAAACTTTGTGCATTTATCTTGAGTTGGTTGAAGGCCCGTTCTGTGGTTATTTACCTGGAACTTGGGTGGACATTTTTTATGAACAGCATTTTTAATTTTTGTGAATTCCCAGGGTTCTCGTCTAAGCCGGAGATGCTGGTCGATGCTGATATAACTCCATCTTCATCAGCCATGAACCATCATACACACACCTGTTCGGAGGAGGGAGTCTGGTGAACCAACTCAAGATGCATCACATGCTCATAATTAAGGTGATATGAACTCTTTTATTTTCGTTGGCCGGGCCTGCCGTGCTCCTGATGTACAATTTATATTTCATTTGAAACCATGTGCCCACGCGGCTAGACAGTCTGCTCTGGGGTGTGTCAGCTGAACATTCATTCTGAACATCATGTGACTTTAATAATTTAACTTCATGAAACTAAGTATGATGTTTGTAATTGTGTGCTGCACTGGGGGAGCGTGCTAGAGATCTTTTTACACTTAAATATTTTCATATATAACCAATAGTCATTACCTTGTTCAGTACAAAAAAATTTAAGTCACATGTTAGGGGTTCTGTTCCGGCTGGTTCAGAACGGGTTTATTTTTTTAATTTCATTTTGGTTCAACATGTAAGGGTTGGGCGGGGGTTCCGTTTTCTTTTTTGGCTGTTTTCTGGGGATAAAAGGGGACATAGTTTTTGCCAGGCACATGTTCATTCAGTTTAAGGCAGGTTTGATTCCTGTCACACATGGTCAAGTACAGGCTGGCGCGCTCCCACATCTGCTAGGATACAACAGTCAGTTATTATAAACTCATTTATACACAGCCATCCGGCTTTAACCGAAAAGAAATTTTAGATTTTGTGGGCATATACTGATTAATTTTTCCACTTTGTAAAAGTCTATACTGATTAAATTTTGACCTTGTAAAAGCATATACTGATACAGGTATCCATCTGGATTTGTAAAACAAAATTAACATTTTATAAACGCATAACAATTGCTTAAAATCAGGTGATGAGGATTTTTTTTAATTTTTTTATTTATATGCTGTCGAAGAAACTTAAAGATTTCATATGCTCGTAGTGGGCCAATTATCCGATGCTATCTATACATGTGGGCAGTCCGGTCTCTTTATGCTTTGAGAGTGATTATCATCCTTTCGGGGGTTTTTCTTAACTATTTAAATTAATGGGAATTGATGAATCCTGGTGACTGAAGGTCGAACATTTATGATTGCCGGTCTTGGGGCTTTGTAGAAACACTGCCTGTTGAGCATGGGTATTCCAAGGGCACTAGGTGTCTAGAATGTGTGTATATAATTGTGAGTGTATGTGTCTTTATGTTTCTGTACGTGTTGTCAATGTTAAGTGTTAGTAACAAAAAGGGGGAGGAATTATATAATTACAGAATGTTGCCGGATATATATATACGTGTTTGTAGGGATAGATAGACATTGTCTTTGACACGACTAAGGATATAGTAATTATTTATTTATTATGTATTTTGAGGGCTATTGCCCTGGCCATGTGATAACGATGTGATTTGCAGGATATATATGTAACGAATTATGGGGGCAAAATAAAAATTGTTATTGTTAAATTACAGCCGAGTTTCATTGCAAGTCCCGTCATACTGGACCCAGCGCATTTTTGGCTTCTCTAGGCTCCGGCCTAGTTTTAAGTAACTTGTGGCTTCTCTTTCAAAAAAAAAAAAAAACTAAATAAAAAGAAATAAAAAGAAGTTTGTTTTACATATATATTAAAGGCCTAAAAAGAAAGAGGGGTTACACATTATATAATACAATCACCAAACAGGTGGTTTTAACTTCTAACATTTCGCCAACTTAGCAATCCAAATTATGTATTTAATAATATATTGTCACTATCATGTTAAATCTGATTAGTAACATAACAACGTTTTTTTACTTACCTTCTAAGAAGAAATATGACGACATGTTCTTCAGATTTGGCATGATAGGATGCACTGTTTCATAGGAGAGTGTTTTTAAGTAGTTCTCCCTCAAATCCAAGAAACGGACCTTCGGAATCGGAGAAAGCACGTGGTTCGATAAGGTCTGAAGTCTGTTTTCACTAAGAACCAGGCGATTTAAGTGAGGTACGCCGTGGAAAGCTTTTTCACTTATGTATTGGATTTTATTTGTATCTATTAAAAGTTCTTCAAGCTGAGGCGTTTCTGAAAAAGTGTGATCACCCAGCATTGTTAAGCTGTTCTGGTGAAGGTCGAGGCGTTTGAGTGATGACAAACCGGCGAAAGTTTCACGGGTAACAACTGTTAATTGATTACCATGAAGCTCAAGCTCTTCCAAGTGATGAAGATGTGAGAATGCCCGATCATGGAGTACGCTCAAATTGTTTCTATCCATATATAGCTTTCTTAGTGACGGCAAGCCAATAAAGACATCGCGCTGAAGCTCGGCTATTCTGTTCTCACCCAACGTTATAACTTTCAGTTCTGGAAGATTACAGAACGCGTACGGCATCAAAGTGATAATCTGATTCCTAGTCAACGCCAGGTCTTGAAGAAGCGTGAGATTTGCGAAAGCAAATGGTTCTACGGAATCGATGCTGGCGTAAACTATTTCGAGAGTTTTTAATTCTTGTAAATGGGAAAGGGCTCTAGTTGGAATAAACTGCAAAGTTTTGGCAGTACGTATGTGAAAATCTAATTTTGTGATTTTAGACTGTGTTTTGAATCCGTCCCATATCGCCGCATCTGGCGTTTCGCCTTGGTTGAATATCCAACAAGTGGCTGTGGTCGCGTTCTGAAGATCCTGTATGTCGCAGTGGCAGTAAATGTTCAAGTGACGGTAAGCCTGAAGGTCACACATGTTCAACTCCTCCTTAGGCAGGTCACTGTCGTTAATCTGTTTCTCCGTCACCTTCTTTTTGTCCTTCTTTTTCGCCGTTATACACGTTATTAACAGCATTATAATCACGATGTTTTTTATTGCTTTCTTCATTTCTCTTGACATCTTGTCTCCAGTCTCGTACGAATCTGAAACAGAATAAACAAATTGTGACGTCAAAATAAAGTGTGACACAAAATGAACCAATTGTGAAGTTAAGTGCATGACCATTGTATACAGGTGCAAGATTTTTCTACAAGATTTTAATACTACTTATATACAATAGTGTATTTTAACTGCAATTTTGTTATCAGCGTACATAATGTAGTAACACACGAAACTCTTCACAGCTTGGATGAAGTAGGATCAAATCGTATTTTAAGATTTTCGTATACACATGTACTATAGGTACCAAGTGAACGAAACACAGAAGTATACTAATAAAGAGCTTCACAAGTAATTAAAGTGTAAAAGATTCAGATTAAAAAATTCTATTTCAGAGGAGATGAAATAGAATATCTAAGAGGACTGAATTTGGGAGTGATGTAGGAAATGGTGAAGAAGATACGAAAGACAACCTGAATAACAAAAATGTGAAAAGCTATTAAAGCGAAATAACAAGATGACTAGGAGTACGCTGACAATTCTATTGAAAAAAATCAACCTGCTCACAGATGTGGTGCTCAACAGAAATTGGCAGAATGGCGTATTTGACGGAACTGAAAGATTTTGGTGAACTAACAAAGATGATGTGCAGTATTTTCTGGAGAACCATATAAATGCTGGGTAAATAAAAAAAGTGATAAAACTAAAATAAATAATTTAAATTAGAAAGTAGAGAGTAAGGTAGAGAAGGTTGTACTTTTAAAGCATAATTTATTAGACTGGAAAGTAAATATTTTGTTAATTAAACACAAAATGTAGGTATCAATTTAAATAAATCGTTTTATTGTAAAATAATTTTCCCGGTGAGAAATAAATAAAATTTCCCAATAAGCTCAGTGCGGTTAAAAAACAAGACAGAAAACGCTGTCGCCGACTTGTGCATACTTTTATGTTCAAGCGTACATACGAAGTTACTTCAAACAAAAACATTTATAAATAGTTCTTAAAATATACTAAATTTATGTTAATATTTTGCAGTCTCTTTAGTTTTTTATGTATGGTTTTCAATTGTAAAAGGGAATGAGAAATTTTGTTTTTACAAAATTAAGACCAACAAGAAGACAATTAAAATAACAGTAACACAGATTATGTAAAGTAACAAAGAGTAGCCTAAGTTAACGATTAAAAGTGTTCGATCGCTGTAGATATACAGCTTTCATTCTCCATTTGAGTGAGATTCGACTATCTTCAATCTACCTAAAATCTTCACCTTATGTCCTGCTGATAATGACCCTGATGTGAACAGAATGTATGAAAACAAACAGTAATGAAGTGCATTATTTATGGTACAGGTGCAGAAGCTTTAAACGAAAACAATCTAGGTATGGGAAACATTATTACTCAAAATTCAACAGAACAGAAACTGGATAAGATGGGTAATAGTGTTTTCACAGTTCTCGAATTATTTCCGTTGGCGCTTAGTTTAACCAGTTCATGTAAACTATTATGTCCTAAAGTCTATTCGGGAAATTAAATTGTACGATAGCGCATGGAATTACCATACAGCTGCAAAAATTCAAAAATATTTTTTTAGTAGATGGTTTATTACGACATACGTTTGGCAAGTTAACGTGTGTTTAGAACGTTCATATGAAACGGTAAGGATGAACGTAAATTTTGCTTATGCATCACCTTAGTTTAAATTCATTTCTTATTTATTTTTATTTCGTTTATTTATATATATATATTATCAGCACTGGTACATGGAGTAGATGTTTACAACCATTGAATCATTTAATTGTTGAGCCTAAGGAGTACAAGTACAGACAGAGATATGCTCACATAAAGGTACTCGCATACGGCAATCCAGGTTTGCTTCAGCAGATAATGGCTAAACTAAAAGGTATACGTATTGCATTTTACTGTAATAGAAGTATGTGTAGTTGTGACGGAGTGATTTGGATTAGATACATTTCATGTGTACAAGATGCATTTGCATAACTTATATTACTTCTATGTGTTTTTTGCTAACATGATACAGAAATTTAAACCATATATTCGTTTTTGTTATAACGTTTTACTGGTGTATATTTGTTTACACAAACTCATAGTCATCTAACTACATTTCGTATACATGCATACAGGCCTATGTTTTATGTTTGTCTGTTACCGTCACTTGCAATGTTCCATATAACGTATAGAATGACAATATAGTGTGTTTAGCTATAACATATTTTTACTGAAAATTTGTTGTAAATATTTGTAAACATTCATAACTTTCTACGGATTTTAATAATTCTACGTTAAATAATATCGAAAAATGACTGTTTATTGCACAAGGTGGACCCATTTAATTTCTATTTTGAGCCTGTAGATTTGCAAATATACTACTGTGTTGGAGATATTAGACAATTACTTTAATGTGATTTTATTATAGAATATGAAATCACTGGCTTCCGCGCAAAAGGTATTTCATGTGTTACCATTAATGTTGTTTTAGTTTTGTATCTCAAACTGTGATTTTAGTGTATGATAGTTTTGAGTGTCTTATCTATAATAAGTCAATTTGTTAATTTTTTATTGTTTTTGTTAAAGTAAAAGTTGCATGTATAGTTATAATTTTTAATTTTGCATTCTACTATAATTGTGATTTACTGTTTTCTGATAAAAGTTATTTCACAGTAAATAATAAGCTAATTATTTTAATTTATATCCTATAATTTATTTTCGCTATTCTATGTACTAATTTAAATAATTGCTCCATTCATTTGACAGATTAGTTGATTTTTCAACTACCAACTTTTACTTTCATGTAATGTTGGTTTGCTTGGGTCTCGTAGCCAATAAGACTATACACTTCTGTATTTTTCAATAACAGTTTATTTGAATTAATTCAATTTCACTGTTTTATAATAATAAATATGTTTATATAATCCATTTTCCATACATTAAGGTCAATAAAATCTATTGATTTTATGTACTATAAATACACGAAATTACATATTTTTTTTAAATATATGTGTCAATTTATACTATCCAGAAATATATATGAACGCATATAAGAAATACTTAATGCTTGTGTTTATGTTTACGTTCATACTTTTCCTAATCATGAAAAATATTTATGAATAATATCCGTGTGTAGTGTAAAACTTATGCCATAAATAAATTCATAAGATTATTTGTGTATTGTTTTACATATTTGTTACAATGAAAATAATTGAATGACAATATTCAATATAATTACTTGTAAAAGATTTAGTTTTGTAAGCCTATTGACTTATTATTAGTATTTTAAAATTTCATGTTTTAATGTTTTGTATTCATATGTAAGCTTCACAATATTATAATTTGCAGATGCTTCGTTACTTTACTTAGGACTACATTAATTTTCCGTTTCTCAGTGTTACTTATGCTAATTTTTGACAAAAGATTTGTTAAAAAATACCCTAATATTGATGTAACAAGTCAGAATAACTTAGTATTGACAGACTGACAGATTAGTTTTTCATTTATAATTCATTACAATAAAGATTTTTTCGGTTTACGTAACAATGTTTGGTTAATAATAAATTCTTTACTGTTTACGTCTAGTTTGGTAACACTAATAACACTTTAATAATGTTTAATTTTTAACATCAAGCCATTATCTTTTAATGCACCTGTTAGTGTTATATTTGTTGTATTATATACATTTTAAAACAAGGTTTTTAATATTTTTATCCATTTTTCAGTTCCTACTGTAGCTTATTATTGTAATATACATAAACTATATTATACATAAACATAACAAATGAAATAAATACATGAACTCTATCAGTTATAATGATGGGGTAGAGACAAGTGCTTTGTTTAGGGTAACCACAAGAAGTAAGGTACACTAGCGGTGACAATTACTCTATAAAAGGCCGAAATCAAAGTGGACTGCCTCCGTTGTGCCAGTGGACTATTCAGTTGAGAAACGTAGAGCTTCGCATATACGTATGCAAACTCAACAAGTATCTATGCAATCATAATAAGAAGTTATAAGTAAGTTTAACTAATACATCATTCTGGTTACCATTCGGTTTCCCTTTAAAAGCATTACATAGATTTGTTGAGTTCTGTGCTGTAATAATTAACACTTCTTGTTTCTAATTTACGGACATCAGAACGAATCCTAAATTTAACACATCTGCTTCCAATTTTAACGGTACATATCTGTCGTTACCAAATATTTATAATATTTTCAAAGACAGACTAATTCTTGGATTTTGTTGTCCATGACGTGTCCGTTGATCAACTAATTATAAGTATAATACTACTGACTCGGAACACTAAGTTTTTTTATTATGTGTCCAATTTGTCTCTGTTTGAAGCAACGTTCTGTCTGGCCTATGTAGAATTTGTTATAGTCTGACCAGTTTAGACATAGGCCAGACAGGACGTTGCTTCAAACAGAGATGCATTGACCACAGGAAGGTTCTACACTCCACCACCGAATCCACCTTTGCAAACAACCTCATTGAAGCAAACCACACATACACAAACATAAATAGTAACATGGATATTCTACACGTACACACAAAAGGCCGAAAACTAGACACTCTTGAACAACTAGAAATATACAAACACACACAAACACATAAAAACGACATCCTAAACGAACAAACACAATTAAAATCACACGTACGATTTATGTATGTATTTGTAAATCACACACAACATCGATCTTTCAAACGACGGCGCCGTCACCATGAACAGGACGGACAGCGCTCCTAGTGGCAGCCTCTGACGAGTTTCTAATAAGTGAAAATTGGTTCAGGCTATAAGGTAAAAATTTTACATATTTAGCAATAAAAAACTTAGTGTTCCGAGTCAGCAGTATTATACTGTAGGCCTACTTATAATTAGACAGTCTAATGTATTGGACACATGAAGTAACCTATCAAGAGAAACACTTTTACATTTTATTTGTTAGTTCACTGAATACTATTTGATTTTCCCAGCTAGTCAAGTATAACTCTACAAGTAGTATTATGTAATTATAATTATGTATTTTAAAGGAGTATATTATAAGGAATACTATTTTCTATATATAATATTTATTATCAATTTATTGCAGGTGTTTCAGTGATTTACCAACAAAATATTTGGACAGATACAAATACCTAAGCAGAAGAAAAACAATGAAGTAAGGCAGAATGTTACTTCAGAATGATGGGAACCTTTTGATGTTAGACAAAGATTCCTTTAAAAGCCCAAAGCATCAAGAAGTTGGATAGGAGTATTTTTATTGAACAAAATATTATTTTAATCAAATTTCTGAAGAACAAGCTTTTAAAACACGTTAAACCTGTTTTGTAATATAGAAAGGCAAGAAGGCCCTGTGCCTAAAAAAAGGGCCTTTTCTGAAATGAAATTCCAGAAAAAAAGGACAAAAACAACGGAAAATTCCAAATAGACGCCTGAACATCCTCTTGGCATTATAGAGAAACTAAAACCCGCAAAGAGCTTTTAGGTGAAAATAGAAACGACTTTGAACTTGGACGTTTTGAAGAAACGATTTGAAAAAATCGCAACAGGTAATCTGTGAGAAAAACAGAAAGAGGACAGAATTTACGAACAAAAAGATGAGAATTGACACGAAAATAGAATTCAAAAAATGTTTAATGAGTCCCATACCAGTGACAATCCCAAAGCAAAACTCATCAAATTGACAGTGGGTAACTTAAAAGTCGCTAGAAATATTTATAAAACTCGGAGTCAAGGAAATACTGGACATAATTGTTCAAGTAGAAAGGCTCTCTCAATTCTACAATTTAAATCATTGATAAACATAGCGCTGACGACTAGCGTTTGCACTTCAAAGCGAACGTAACTTTGGAAATGATGAAGACAACGTGATCTTTATTAATACGTTAATATTAACGATTTGGAAAGCTGCAGAGCGGGTTACTAGATACAAGCGGTCGCAAACTGTAGGAAAGAAAAAAAACTTTCTCGAAAAACAAAAATTAATAATGAAAAAAGTTCAAAGTCCAAGACAGAATGTTTATCTGGCTAATACTATGCGCAGAAGGACACATTACAACAAAGACTTTGTGTTTTCAAAATTATGAAATTAGTCAATAACTTACACAAAGGAGGAGTAGGAGGAACACGCCCTTTCCTTCACTAAGGGCACAAAATTTAATATGTACAAAATTATTTAATTAAAAACGTTAAGTTTTCAGAATGTGGTAGGTGAGTTGTCCGTGATATTGTGAAAGATAAATGCGTGATTGCATAATAGATCTTGTTAAATTACGACAAGAAAATATAATTGTGTTCTTAGCAGTTACCGGTTAGCCAAAAACTGGCACGTAGGTTATGTGGGGCACGGGTGGCCCCACACAAAATATTAACACGTCATACGGTACACACACGTATTTAAAATTTAACTTTGTTTAAGACTGAACAGAACATGCATTCTTGCGCAATGCATCTGAAGTATGGCAGGAGAAATGGGGACACGTGCACCTATGTTACTGAATTTGCCACTATCTACATTAAATTTCTTTATGGCCATTCAGATTTCTTTATTTGTACTAAATTTTAATATCTTACCTTGTCAACTGAAAATCATAAAAGAGGCAATAAAAATAATAGCGTGTTTACTAACCATAGAGTATTCTATGCGTTCGTTATTTGTTTTTGCAAATACAACACATTTAACCTTGAGTCTGGGGCCTTAGACCGCTCGGCCATCCTGAAAACAACACATTTAAAACATTTTATACAAGCAACGGAAGTATAAAAACAATTTAAGGGATAACGAAAGTTATTAGGAACGTTCAGACAGTAATAATGCAAGAGGCTTCTATCGTGCATCTTACAGTTAAAAAAATGTTATTACAGACACTGTCACAGTTTTCCATGTCACACAGACACACACACACACGCACACACACGCGCACACACACACACACACACAAAATGTTTTTAGTTCATTAGAGCCGATATATTTTAGCAACAAGGGTTGCCATCTTGATCACGTGCTCTTACCACCAACTTAACCTATAATCTGTATTTTTCGTCTGGTCGTCGGTAGGCATATTACTCAACAACGTACTCCGAGATTTAATAACTAATTCCTGAACTAAAGTGACGAGAAAAGGGATCCTATGTATCCTAGATGTGTTGAGAGACAGAGAGAGAGAGAGAGAGAGAGAGAGAGAGAGAGAGAGAGAGAGAGAGAGAGTGTGTGTGTGTTCTTATTAGCCAACTTTTATAGCCGAAGGGAACTTTTTGGGGATGTGAACGAATCTCTCGGTTTGGTGATGGTGCAAGGGCCACATCACCACAGTCCACTTTAAAATATGGTTACAGAAGAGAGTGCTACGTAGCTTTTCGTGTAGTACTGAATTTTTTCAGATTTCAAAAAGATAACATTTGACACGCAGAATATGGACACCTATTTATGTATTTATGCTCTGACTTCTATTTAATTTCATGTCCAAGGTTGTATCAATGAGGCTTCTACATACGTATAGGAATCAGATTTTCTTTCCACCTCGGCTAATTTTACTTGAGCATTGGGTTGTGAATGATTCCAGATTTCGAACATTGAGTCCCCATTAAAGCGAATTATATTCACAACTGATAAAGAAGTTATCGCTTATCTGTAAAATTATTGTAGACAAATTAATGGTTCACTTATAAATGTTTGTCTAGAGTAAAAAAAACTCCTATAGTAAATACCGTTTCTAAAAGAATACCCAATATATTATTTATAAACTGCAATCTTGTTAGCTTCTATTTCTTCAGTCATTGTTAGATTTGTAGTTTCCAATCCGAATATATTGTGATCTCACTTACGATCACAAAGCCTCACTTATGAGAAAAATAACAATATGAATTTAACGATCTCTGCGTGTAAATTATTCAGTGCATTGCGTCGCAGTTATTTTCGCTGTATTTTCGTTCTTGTTAGACTATGTTTAAAACGTTTCAGTAGAAAGGGTGGAATTAAACGAAAGAAATTTGCATAGTATTGTACAGCCTTACTGTTATAAAACACCACCTCTTGTGGTGGATCTGCCAACCCATTAGCCTTGCTGAAACGCTTAGTATTGCAAACAAAATGTATCCTTCTCCATACGTTTGAAACATTCTTAACGTTACGAGTAACCTGCAATTTTTTAAATTTGATTATATTTAAGTCACTAGTTAAGAAAGTAACTTATTGGCTTTGTCAGTAAGGAGCGATAGTCGTAACTTACATAGGAGCATATAAAGGACTAAACCCACACTATCTGAAAAAATAAACCTAGTTTTCGAAACAGTGAAGTTAAGTTACAAATTCAATTGTAGAAGTAACACAATAAAAATGGATATTTCAAAAACGAGAACGACGCCTAGCATCTATCCCATGATATTATAGATTGTTCTTGATAATACAGTGTTGCAATAGATATTACACTTCAAACGTCTACAAAAATTTTAACAAATTTTCAATAAAATTAAAAAAAATTGTTTTAAAAATGAATTCTAATTTAAAAAGTTAGCCATTAGAAAAAACCTCGATACCTAGAGTACCTATAAGAAGACTTGATTTATGTATGTACGTACTTACGTATCTTCTTCTTCTTCTCCGGCTCTACAGCCCTTGGTGGGCCTTGGCCTTTTCAACAATCTGCCTCCAGTCATCTCTATCCGCCACTCTCTCTCTCCATCCTCGAACTCCCAACTTCATCAGATCCTTCAACACCTCATCCAACCATCTCATCCTTGGCCGTCCCCTTCGTCTTCCGCAATAGAGTCTTCCCTGCATCATTCTCTTATTCATTCTATCCTCTTCCATTCTTTCCACATGCCCCAACCATCTTATCCTCTGTGACTTGATAAATTTTACAAGGTCCCTTTCATGTATAAGTTGTTGCAATTCTGCTTTACTTAGTATTCTCCAATTCTCGCCTTCCCTCACTGGGCCATATATTTTTCGTAGGATATTGCGTTCAAAAATTCTTAAACTTTTTTCATCCTCCACAGTCATCGTCCACACCTCTGAGCCAGACAACAATAGGTCTTATGAGTGAATGATATATTTTTAGCTTGGTTTCTCTCCTTATATTTTTATTTCTAAAGATATTTATATTTGCAAAATACGCTCTATTTGCATACCTTATCCTCTCTTTAATGCATTTTTTTATGTCATTATCATTCAATATTGTAGTGCCCAAATATTCAAAGCCTGAAACGCCTCCAAAGCGCTTCCCATTTATTTCCAGGCAACGAGATTGTCTTCTATCCGCAGACTTCGACATTATCATATACTTTGTCTTGCTCTCATTCACATTTAGCCCAATTTTTGTTGCTTCTACTTCCATCACTTCGTATACCTCCCTAACTTTATTTGCATTTCTTGCAACAATTGCAATATCATCCGCATAGCCGAATATTTGGCTAGATTTTGTAAATATTGTCCCTTTTTGATCGACCATCTTTATAACACTGTGTAACGCCAAATTAAACAGTACCGCAGACAGACCATCACCCTGTTTTACTCCATTACTGAAACTGAAGCTTTTAGTCATCCTATTAATCACTTTAACCTTTGCCCTTGTATCCTTCATTGTCATTTCGACTAATCTTATTAGTTTGTTAACTATGCCGAATTCCCTCATTACTCTATATAATTCTTGCCTATTCACGTTGTCGAACGCCTGCTTGAAATCGACAAATAAGAAATGCAGGTCCGTGTCATGTTCATAAAACCTTTCCATCATCTGCCTGATAGCAAACAATTGGTCCACTGTACTTCTCTTTCGTCTAAATCCGCACTGATACTCTCCAATAATCTCTTCAACCATCTCTGTAATCTCTCATTCAGTACACCCGAAAATATCTCGTAGCCAACGTTGAGTAATGTTATTCCTCTATAATTTTCACACCTCATTTTATCTCCTTTTTTGTAGATAGGGCATATTATTTCTGTTTTCCATTTCTCCGGCATGCTTTCAGTTTCCCATATTTCTGTTATTAGTTTATGTATTTCCATTATTACAGAGTGTCCTCCATATTTGAATAGCTCAGCAACAATATTGTCTTCCCCCGGAGCACGATTATTTTTCATTTTACACACCACATCCTCCACTTCCTCTACTGTTGGTACTTCAATGTCCTCCTCTCTGCCTGGGTTTTCTCTTGTAACCTCTCTCCTTTCTCGTCTCATGTCATTATTCAACATCACCTCAAAATATTCATGCCATCTTTGTAATACCATCTGCTCCTCTGTTATCATATTTCCTTCTTTGTTCTTGCAGGCAAATATTTTTGGTTGAAAATTTTTCTTCATCTTATCAATGGCACGATAAGAACATCTTATTCTTGGCTTCATTTTTCTGGTTTAACTCTTCTGTTTCTTGAAATTGCGTTTGAATCCAGTCCCTCTTCTTCTCCTTACATACTTTGTGTGCCCTCGTTCTTAGTTCAACATACCTTTTAAAATTACTTCGCGTCTCCCTTTGGAGCATTTTATTCCTCGCAATGTTCTTTTCTTCTATTGCTTATCTGCAGTCATCATCGAACCATTCATTCCTTTGATCTTTCTTCACTCCAATGGATTTCTCCGCTGTCTCCATTATCACTCTCTCCACTCGTGCCCATCTGTCATCAATTCCCCCTTGTACCTCATCTTCTCTCAGTTTGTTTTCTAATTCCACCTGGTAGTCCTGCACCACCTTCAAATTCTTCAACCTATCTGTGTTCCACCATATTCTTTTTCTCACCTCATCCCTTCTTACCACGGTCAGTTTTCAACTACAACTGCCCATACCACGTAGTGATCTGAGTCACAGTTTAGCCCTCTACAGCTTCGTACATCAGTTATTGAAGAGGAGTATCGATTATTCACTAATATATGATCAATTTGATTCACCACTCCCTGGACACCAGATTTTCACGTTCCCATGTGAATCGCTTTATGAGGAAAGCAAGTACTTTTGATTATAACATTATTTCTGGCCTCAAATTGACACAATAAAATTCCATTGTCATTACTTTCCTCATGCAATGAATACCTCCCCAACACTCCCTTCTTCCTACCTTCGCATTGAAATCTCCCAGGACAATCAGCATATCATACCTCTGAACTCTGTCACACGTTCTTTCCAACTCATCATAAAATTGCTCTTTAATCATTCCATCTTTCTCCTCCGTTGGTGCATGTACATTAACTATCGTTATATTTCTAAATTTTCCTCTCATTCGCACTCTGCATATTCTTTCATTCACTGCTTCAAACTCGATTAAACTTTGTCTTATTCTTTTTGATATTATAAATCCTGTACCATATTGCCCAGTCCTTCTCTGCGGACCACTATAAAACAAGGAGTATTCAGCTTTATCTATCCGACCTTGTCCTTGCCATCTTATTTCCTGTATTCCAACAATATCATAAAGATACTTCAAAACCTGATCCGCCACTTCTTTCATTTTCCCAGGTGTAAGCATCGTTTGAACATTCCATGTCGCCACTATCAAACTCTTTATCCTTATACTTTTCCGATTCTGTATACCAATTGATCCGTCCACCATCCGAGGCTGCTGTTGAGTTTTCATAACATGCTGCTTTTACAGTGTGGGGTTGTTAGCCCCACGCCCAACCCCCAACCTGGAGGACCAGGGTACTTACGTATCTATATGAGAAAAATCGAGTTGTACATAGCAGATTCGTTTCTCTACAAAACTAGAAGGGTAAAATTAGAGATCTTTTAATTACATTGAGTTTTTATCTTGGAATTTCCACACACTTTACGTTACGTCACACACCAAATCCAACCAAATAAAACAAAATAAATTTTTACGTAATGTAGAATTTTACTGTCTGAAGTCTTTATTTTGTGAATTGAATGCAGAGGAGACTCCACAATAGAAATACGAAGACTGTTTCCATATAGATTCCGTATCTTGCCTTCTTTGACTACCGATGTGACACAATTTTGCCGCTCTATAAATCTGCTATGTATACAAATCGCATTGTAAAATATGATACGTTTTAATGAACGCGAGTCTGATAAGTGCAATCGGAAGCTGTCGCTGTCTTTCTATTTGAAGTAAGTCTCGTTGTTGTTGTAGGGTACATGGCGTCAAACGCCACTACATTTCCTGCACAAAGTTGTTCTCGCTTGAAGTTTTCTCTTTACTTCGAAAGAACAAATGCCCGTCTTCCAAAGTGAATAGGAAGAATTGCGTTGACATCAAATAATTGTGGTATGGCAATGATAAATACTTAAAATACGATATTCAAAATATAAAAAGTGGTTTCCCAAATATCTTATAGTTTGTAGGTGCGCATGAATACGTGTGTCTGTTAGCCAGCCTATCTGTCTACAGAAACTTGTCAAACTGATTGTGAAGTATATTCCTGAATACACGTTGAGAATTTGTTAGATAACTGGAATACTCAGTACAGCTTTCATTGCTTCCATTAAAAGAAGGTACATTCAAATTTTGAAGATTCGTACGTTCACGATCGGTGTGTTATGTGTTACGATTGAAAGCATACTAATAAAATAACGTTATTATTCCACAAAACTATTATGAACAGCAGCATAAATTAAAAATAATCAGGAATAATTCAACGTACTCTATAATGTAACTGTCACAGTCCATAGTCTCTGTCTTTGACAAATTGATAATAAATTGTCAAAGTTTTACACAGGCAAAGTAGATGCTGTTTATTGAACATTATAAAAGGAACACCTGTTACCAGTTACCAAGGCGGCGACACAACCTGTAATACTTTCAGCTTACATGTACCATACTTACGAACAAGTTGTATACCCACAGTTGCTCGTTGTTTATTGTTGTCTAACCACAGACGATCTCCGTTGTTTATTTTCTCTGTTCTTCTTTCTTATTTACTGCATGTACATTTTCTCTGGATATTAATTTTACATAGTGTCTACATTCGATTTACTCGTGCCTAGAATTTTGCAATATTTAGTGTTACCAATCCCTTTAAATCCATCCTTACTTTCTGATTCTGATCAGTAGCTGGTACTGATTCAGGTTCACATAGATGCTACAAAATACAGTTTATAAATACAGATAGTACCAATCGGTTTTTATACTGTTTATTGGATTCAGTGCAGAAAACAACTACATGGGTAGTGAGGCAGTATAACCGTTGACATGTTCCACTAGTGCAAAGTAAAAACATTGTTATCATCATAATCACTGTAGTTATCTAACACAATGATCTTAAAAACTGCAAGCAGGAAGTCTCTTCAGCTAAATTACAACAACAAACAGTAGGCTTGTAAATACGATACACCTCTGTACAGAACAAAAGACAATTTGAACCTCCCAAATGTTAGTACACAATAAGCAAAAAGCGGAAAATGTGTAGACAGTGTCGTTCTGGCGATTCTTTAAATTGACAGCTAACTATTAGCTGTGAATGTCTTTAAAATTATATTCTTTAAAATTTATCTAGATATTTTATATTTATGAGAATATTCTTTAAAATGATAGCTATCACTGTATTAGCCGAGATTACATATCAAATAGTTCGTAATTGACGCCGCTACATCCAGTTACACGATATTCACACTTCCAAAAAATAAAATCTCTAATGGGCTAGTGAAAAAGCAATAGCCATTCTTAATTCACAGGGTAGAAGACAGATACAATATAGTGTGCAATGAAACGGGAGTCGGCATTTTATTGTGAGTGACATCTTTTACGCATCTGGATTTATACGACTAGCAGTTTCCACGTGGGCAATACGACTAGCTGTTTACAATAACCGTGTGGCGGTTCGTAGTAATAAATGTGTATATGATTACGATGATGGAGAAACAGATGAAATATACGAACAAGCAGAAGAACTAATTCAAGAAGTGAGTGGAAGTCTGATAATCATGTGTGACGGGAACCCTGTGCTTAAGAAAGTTGAAATGAGGGATTATAGGGGAGTTTGGTAGTAGGAATAAAAACCATAATTATACGCATAATGTTTATTAATATTGAATGTCATCTTTTCGGATGCTAGAGATATGGGAAGATGTAAAATTGACCAACTATCTGTTAAAGAAAAATATATGCATCAAATTATTGTAGAGTGAATTTTCCTAGAATGCGACATTCACAGTGACCATAATCTAGCTGGTCACTCAGAGACATTATTCTTGAGTTAAAACTGTACAAAATAATAACTCCCAGCTGAGATACAAGTGAAACGAGGAAAGGTGACGGATACACAGTACTTAAGGGAAATTTGACAGATACTTCAACAATCAAGAACATGGGAAAATCATCAAAATTCAGTCTCTACCCCCCAAGGGAGTGTTTGGGTAACACAGAACAATAAAAGCTAGAGGAAATAATTTTCAGGAGACGGTACAGAAGAATTAGAAAAAACCTAACAGCGAGGAAAAGAAAGCAACAGAAGAACGAGCCAGACATTAAAAAACCAAGAATTATATGACAAAAAGATAGAATTATTTAAGAGAATATAAATAGTTTTATATTAACTACAAACTGTTGGGTGAATATATCTACGTGTGGTGGTAGGTTAAAAAACGAGAATGCGGAATCGATTGATGGGAAATGAGAAGTGCATTTAAATTGTCCGGAGAGGATATATGTGGGGATAAGAAGCTTTGTTATAATGTACTGGAAGATAAACGAGAACAATCTGGGACCTTCGATACTAAGGAATGACTTTAAAGGACTGTAAATAATTTGCAGAATGGGAATAGCTGTAGCGTAACGGGATCCTTTTTGAGATTTTAAAACGGTGAGTACACAAATCAAGTTAATTAGGGTAAACGAATATTATCAGAGATATTACTAAAGAAAATAATAACTACCTTCTTTAAACAATATAATGCCTTGTTAATTCTTCTTATCAATGTGAGGATGTAAGTTGTATATAACAGAACATACAAATAATAATAATAGTAGATTCTCTATTAAACGCTTAAGCATTGTAGTAGTATGCGAGAGGGCTACGGACAACAGTATAGACAACAGTAGTATGGACAACAGTATGCTTCAGCTGAATTATTTACTGGTACTAAGCAGTGTAGTGAGAGGGCAAGTTGTATGGACAACAGTATGCTTCAGCTGAATGATTAACTGGTACCGTAGTAGTATGCGAGAGGGCAAGGTAGTATGGACAACAGTATGCTTCAGCTGAATAATTTACTGGTACTAAGCAGTGTAGTAGTATGCGAGAGGGCAAGTTGTATGGACAACAGTATGCTTCAGCTGAATTATTTTCTGGTACTTACTTCCACAGGATGAACTGACCTAGGGGCTGAACAACGTACTTCGATTGTACGGGAATCGAACCCGAGGTATCAAAGTAGTGGCCAAGCATCATACCCACTGGTCTAAGCACTTGTTAGATAATAATATAATATGTAACAATCTCATGAAACATCCATTTCGATTTAGTAAAAAACATAAAAGGAAGCCGATCTTCGGATTGCTGAAACAAAAAAGAACTGAAGAACACTGAAGTTATAGTTATTTATGTTTTTGTGGTTGCCACTACTGAAAAGGATCTGAAACTGGGAGATGTGGAATTGAAGTCAATAACTTTATGTTCCTGTTGGTGGAATATGGTGGGAGGGTCCGTTGAAAGTATTACGTCTAGGAGAGGATAAGGAAACGTAGCTTTTATGTAAAAGAAGCGGCTACTAATCCACATAAACATTAGAACATGGAAACTTCATGTTGCAGCGAAAATTCTCTTATATGTGGTGCGTGCCCATTTACGGCTTCGATCTATAGATCATTGTTGAGAAGAGGCAAGAGAGAGTTCTAAAACATGGTGCAGGAAGAGACTGTAGAATCAAAGATTTAGGAAAAGGCCCATCTGAAGGGAATACCCATGTCTGGAGCAATACTGAGGAAGCTAAAGTAAGAGTCTCCAGTGTACCAAGTTCATTACTCCACAAGGTAAAAATATTCACTTGCATTTAATTAAAATAAGTTTAATTACCGTTAAATAATACTAGTACCAATGGCAAGAAAACCGTAAGTAGGTATTTGGGCCAGAAATTGTATTTGGCACTCAGACAACTTTAGAATTGATGTCATTAAGCTATCGTCCGTTGTAGAAGTGCAGTGCGTCAATGTACACGCATCACGGTTTGTATAAAAAAGAAAACAGTAGGACGGAGTACCAGCCGGTAGCGTCGAATTTCATGTCGATAACATAAACAAAAGTGATATCCTATCAGCCAATAACTTAATTCGAAATAAGCCACAAATAACACATACCCTAATATCATGGAATAACCGAGACATTTCTGGTGCCAGTGGTAACTCAAACAATGACCTATTCTATTGGTCTGAAGGGAGGGAGTGCTAAATTTCAGCCTATTTTTCAGGGACATTACATGTTTTCAAATAAGAGAAAAACGTGTTCATTTGTTTCTAGCTGCGATTTTGTGAACATAAAGACGTTAGTCATTGTTATTACTGTAAACAATGAGTAACAAATTATGCTGATTTCTACACAAAAACTGTAGAATTAAATATGATATGTAAATAATTAATAACACTGGTGATTAATGTAGAATGTTAGTAACGTTTGTATCAGAAATTTTAAGGAATCGTTTGGAGATGTGAGAGGTGCCTAGGTTTGTAGTAAGTGACAATTTGTGTTTGTAACCATTGCTAGCTGACGTTTATTATTCAAAACACATGTCGTGAGTACTTAAAAATAAATCTGTCAGGGCACATTAAACCGCGACGCTAAAACCATAAAACTGTTAATTGCTGGAAAGCCAGCGTAGTTTATCCCTCTGCCACAGGGAACTATGACGTATTTAGCCACTCGTAAGTTAGGCCTATATAATACAACGTGCCAGTGAAAAAAACAAAGCAATTGTTCCGATGTCATATCGACCGATGAGTGATGTCCGATGTCGAATAAACCATAATAGCCGATGTCAGAAGTGTAAACAGTAAAATGTGTTCCATTCATTGATCGATTATTTATATACAAAAATAAACTTTAGTTAGAACTTTACTGGTGAACTGCGCGCAAGCTATTCTATTTTGAACACATTTAACACACTTTACTAAGATGTCATTTTTTATTAGTGGATTGTTAAAATCTGACTTGTTTTTAAGTAGTTGCCTTTTATAGATTCGCTGGCTACAATACTGGCTGCATACAATGTAGCAATACGGGCTTGGAAAGGAATATGTAGCAAGAAATTGTATGGAATAATTAATTCTTTTACGTCATTGAATTTATTGGTTCAGCGGACGGAAGTAACATTACGGGCGAGTTATGTAATAGCCCTGGGCGTTGGACACGCAGTACGTAAGCACAGTGTCACGGGTTCTGAAGCCAAGCACGCCTTCAAATTTCCCGAGTCTGCTACAACATAGTGGAAAATGACACTTTCTCGGTACGTAATTTACACAGTTGCTGCCTACTACAAGTACAGCAACCACAACAACAGTCTGAGATTGTGAAGCGGAGCGATATGTTGGACTTGTGATTCGGAGCGTTTTATTGTCAAATAACATTGTAATAATAAATTGTAAATGGTTGTTTTTGGACATATGTGATTAGTTACTTGTATATGTACTACTGTTTGGTGCAATTATTGCGACACACGCGATTACGTGATGTTACATTAGGATATGTTGAATAATCATTAAGAATCGTTGTAAACAAGTATCTTTGGTTAGTCAAACTGGTATCAAAGATCTGAGCAACAAACTGTCTGTTGCTCAATTATTTTATTACCGTGCGATCATCGTAACAATTGAAGTCTTTCACTAAAGTAAGGCTTGGTAGTTTCATCTACAGACAGGCAGAAATTCTTTTTGGATGTAGGCCTAATATCAGCGCTGGAAAATAAAGAAAAATTAGAATTTGGAAACAGAGTCCCTCATATGAGTTGTTATTTCTGTCAACAGAATTTTATTTTATCAATTCTGTAATTTTATCATTTAGTCTAATTCAATTATGTATCAACTCCATTGTTTTCTTGATTTTCTTTTTTAATCGTAGTGTTTTATATACCAAGTTTTTCTATAGGCTACAGCTGAGGTTTTGTATCATTCAGCAGTTTTATAGAGGAGGGGTCGTGGCGTAGTAGCTAGCGTGTGCGCTGCTACGCTGTCGGCACGGGTTAGATTCCCGCCGGGGCCATCTGATTTAGACACGACCGTTACCCATCGCAAGGCGATGGCAAACCAGCGAGAGGAATCCTGGCTAGTATAAACCCTCACCAACTATGCCGTTCGGATCCGGCGTTAAACTGTAGGTCCCATATAGGCCTACATGTGAGAGACTCCGTAACTCACGCACCATGGGTATATGCAGGGAGGGTACAAACCAGTCGAAAGACTGAAGGACACAATAATAATATTATAATAAATAAATAAATTACATTATAATAAATATATAATATAATAATACTATTATATATTTATATATGAGTATTACACTGTATTAAACATGTTTTATGTATACGCGATTAAAATTTTCTACAAGTATTCTAATCGTACCAACTGCATTTATTTCGACAATCTGTTGTATCATGAATACTTGACAGTAAAAGACTCGCCATTAGTTAATAGCGTGTACACGAAGAGTGGCGGCGGAATATTATATGCAGCGACATGTGGCTAGGTGTAGCGTTCTACGGAAGATTAATGCTTACGAATATGGAAACAAATTGAGCCGGCGACATACGGTGTCGTATCGTACGTGCTGTTTCAACCAGTAGCATACCGGAAAAGTAAACTTTCTAACGACTAACGCGTCCTGCTTAAAACAAATCCAATTTCGTTTGAAACACAAGCCCTAACAATAGAGCACTTTTTCTCCCACTTCTTAAAAGCGACTACATATTTATACGTTAATTCTTACAGATATGTGTTCTTTGCTTCTATATATTCTAGTTATAATACACGCTTATTGCCACACACGCGCGCGCGCACACACACAACACTCACACGTGCACAGAGAAGTATAAGTATATAAATTTAACATGATTTATAACGAATTTTTTTACAAAGTTTAGTTTTTGTTTTGTACAGTTGGTACGGAATTTGTTTTATTAGGTGTCGATTTTGTCAAAGACGCCCATTTATTTTTTCTAATATTTTTTGATCGAATGATTTCAATAACAGGAATTTTTTTCTTTTTTTTGTGAAGGTAGATTGCGTTTAGGACAGTTACAGTTATCCGTGTCAGGTTGTCAAAGTTTAGAAGCAAGGATATAAGGGCTACATGACCTTTTTGTACCCGTTTACGCAACCTGGCACTAGTTGGAATTGAGTGGAACCACTGTAAGCTCTGATGTACTGATAAGCGATCCACCCTAAAATGAGTTCCTAACACGATGCCTCCACGTAACTTATCCTCTGCACCACTCGGATTCTCCTATTGTAGCATATTGATTTAAATGCACATTATATCAAAGAAAAGCAGAAAACTATACGGGGCAGTGGAACATAATAGAAAGAAGATGTGTTTTTGGAACCGACTTCAACATTTCTTCCATCTTGTGTGGTATAGATGAGTGAACATAGTAAATGAATCTTAGGTTCCTGTCATGTCAGCTGTAGACAGAATACCATTCTGGGAGCCAAGAATATTTGTAATATGCTTGGTGTGTTTGATACGTAATCAGATCCATGCAACACATCACGGCTAACATAATCAAGGCCGTTCGGTTCACTACCGGAGTTGCTTTAGTTGCAATATTTTGGCCCTGTGTCCATATTTTGCGAAATTACGTGATTGTTGAATAGTGACTTAGAGGATATTGTTCAGCTATTAAAACATTACAACAAACTGTAAAACAAGATACAGTGGAAAACAAAATACAAGACACCAATTAAGTCACTAATCACCAGATGACAATTAAGCAGTTTGTAATCAACAAGATAGACTCTTACAACAAATCAAAATAAAAATTGTTCACACGCAATAATAATGTCAACTAATATAAAACACAATTGTATTACAATTATAAAACTCATAACACTTCGCCACAATACTTCGAACCGCATTGTGTAAATCGCCCGACAATAACTGAACTCAGCGCCGATAAATACATATATTTATACCCCGATAAAATTCCAGAACCATCCATACTACGCATCATCGTTACAGTAGCGCGTAATTGATTGCGGCCTTGACACAGTGTGCGTGGCTGGCGAAGTCTAGAAAAGTCTCGCTAACGCATGTTGAGGTCACGTACGCACACAACATTACAGCCGGATTCCACTGGAATATCCAAGAAACACGTAGAATGTTCTGTAATGGTGTAACACGTGTCGATATAAAGAATGTAAATGTGTAAACTGTTGCATCGTAACCTTAATTGACGACTACCGAAAGTAGGCATACACGTGAAAGAAAGAAAGAGGGAGAAACAGAAAGACTATGCAAAAAATACAGACCGAGTCAGGGTGAATTACCGCGCTAACTACCAATGAGCAAACTCTTCTTTCCAGAAAAAACTTGTCCACTTCATCGTACTACACGTTACTATCAGGACACCCTCATTACAAAGGACAGTTGTTATTAATTTACATTTATTATCCTAGAATCTACCAATTTTCGGCATCATCTGTGAGCTTCATCCGCAACCAAATGTCTTGCTCACCTTCATTTAAGTCTAAAATTCACCAAATGAAATAAACTATTCTAAATTGATTTATATGGTACTTTAATTACCTCGTTATTCCTAACGTAATGTTTCCCATGCTTCTAACCGTTATGTGCAGTTTTTATCGTAGGTGTGTGCAGTGTAAGTATGCGCGCATGCGAGTGTGTGCGCGCGCTATGAATTGCAACTTTAAATCCAAGTCGATGATGAACTGAACATTCATTCTATGTTGATGCAGATATAAAGAGAATGAGACAAAATAATTGTATACTTGATGAAACCACACACACACACACACACACACACACACACACACACACACACACACACACACACACACACACACACACACACACACACACACACACAGATATATATTTAAACGCGCGCGCGCTACGTAAACTTTACTAGGCATATGTATTTCAGTTTTCTAATGATATATAACGTATTAAAACGGTTTAGACCGTCATATCATAAAATGCATAAAAACGTCAACCTGAAAATAACGGCACATAGCTTTGGAAGTATGTACTGTATCTTTACAATAACAATAGTAATATATCCTTACTGGATAACGCGAATTTGTAGTTAATGGAATAATTAATATTTTCTCAATGAACAATACACGTGCGTATGTGTAAATTTGACTTCTACTTAAATAAACGGATTTACAATAAATGCTGCACAGCGACACGGTTCACGGCACATTTTATTAAACACTAGTTTTTTTTTGCAGTTTTAAACGGCGCACAAATACACTCGGTGATACTGACAAGCTGTACAAATTGTATTTGAGAGCAAAACATTTGTGCAAGGAAATATGATGAATGCAGCTGTGTCGATGAGTGGCGCTGAATCTTACAGCGCATAACATACAACGGATGTGCTTGACTACGCCTGCAAACACAAACTTTATAGATGCACTAAGAGATAAGTTGGGACTGAATTATGACGTCACAAAAGTTAATCGGGGTCATAAAGCACGATTTTGCACAAGAGAGGAGGCCTCGTCAGTTTTCTAGAAATTAAACTCGATAAATAAATATTGCATGTTAATAATGCATAAAGTTGTATACAGTATTGTATCGCAATGCATAATACTACGTAACTATAGCGTTATGTATATTATGAAGAGTAACAACCGCAGTTGTAACCAAACGTCTGAGTGATGATCAAGTAACAGGCCAAAACTCGGAAACGAAAACACAGCCAAGATTTAATACCGGCCGCGGAAACCTAGAAGAAATATAAACCCAAGACATGCTTATAAATTCCTGTCTTGGCGTTTGCCTACGACGTCTCTTAAACAAAATTTCTTACTAGGAACTGCGCTAAAAAGTATTTTTCCTCTACATCTTTGTATTTTGATTCCATACAATTTTTAATAACGCCTCCCTACCTTTCAGTGCTTCCAACAGAACAGGTTACAATAATCGTTATAGTTTGTTGTCCTTGACCAGATATGGTCTTCGTGAATAACTTTCTATGATTTTCCCTCTTTTCTCATCTTTCCGTATTCAAGTACTTCTTCATACTTTCACTATGTTCTTTTCCCTTTTTCAGTCCAGACATTCTTTGAATGTGCTATCCTGCTTTTTTTAAAAACCTTTAATTGTTTAACTTAAATTCCTTTTTCACTTATTGAAAAGTATCCATGTCTAAACTTTCATTTCCTGATATTCACTTCTGATGAATTCTTCTTAGCTTCTATGGACCAGTATATTTTTGTTCTGCAGTTTTTATCAAAATAATAAAATAGTCATTTCGTTAATCTCTCTGGATTCATTCGGAACAAATATCCGAAGAAAGCACCCATTTGTTTACGAACAGTGTTTGGAAATATTTCAGCTAACAGTTTCTTCTCTTTTCTTTCCTTTCTTTTCTACTTCTTTAGAACTTCCTCCCTTTTTTATAATTCTTCACTTTCTCCTTTTTGATTGAGAACTGAACTTTCTGGTTTTAAGATTATATTTTAATTTGCATTTCTTGTTTTTACTGAAATAGATTTTTTTGTTTCTGAGATCTTTTACTAATTGGTAAGATACTTCCACTTATCAAGACATCTCATTTGTCTCCTTGTCTAAACTGTTGAGTTATATTATTTATCCAAAATACCTACACATGTTTGCTTTGTTGATTTTTAAACAACTTCTTTTCAAAGCTGATTTATACTGGCAAAGCCTTTTCAGACTTTTCGACAAGACTGATTTGTTAAGCTGCTGCGCCAATTGTTTTTGAGAGGATTGCCAAATTGTCTGCAAAAGCCAGACAGTTAACTTTGGATTTCCAATGTTGACATTCCATTCTAACTCTTTTGATCGCCTCTCATGCAGCTTATAGACCTATTCCATTTTATCATTACGTTGTCTAAAACGCAATTAGAAAGCATTGAGTAAAGGATATCACCTTATTTGACTTCTTCTTGCATTCGAATGCATCGGAAATTCCTCCATGAACTTTTATTGTAAATTTTTCATTTTTCAAGTGGTTACATACCACTAGGGGTTTTCTATTCGTGTCACACTTCTGAAGTGTATTGAAAAGCGTATTCTGTCTACAGTGTCATAAGCCTTTGTGACATATACAAAGACTATTACCCAAAGTTTAAATTTCTCAGGCAATGGTTTCTGAAAAGTAACTTTAGATTCATAATTTCTATACCCACAAAAATATTCCCTCAGTAGTTAGTATAATTTTGCCAACTTCCTATAATGGTGAGTTTCATATATATTTCCTATATGTTTCTACCCTACCGGAACTGGAAGCGAAAGAATAAAATGTAACCAAACGGAGACAACAGACAGACTTGGAAATCAGGTTAGAAATTTTACTTCCATATTCCTTAAGGAATGGAAGTATGGTGATGGCAAAAAAAATCGTGTTCGAGATTATTGCAGATTCTGATTCTACTACACTCAAAACATGAAAAAAAGTCGTTTTCCGAAAAGTGTCTGTGTGTGTGTCTGTCTGTGTGTCTGTAGATTTTTTTTCTATGGCAAACGATAACTGCCGCAAATTCAAACAGAATCAAATAATTTTTTGCATACAGCCCTGATTTGTAGAGTACTCACGACCTATTGTTTTTGGTGAAGATCGGTTGAGGGAAAGGGGTAGTTTACCTGCAACGGTTTTTTTTTATCAAGGGAAATTTTTTTTTTTTTGGCAAACGATAACAGCCGCAAATTCAAACAGAATCAAATAATGTTTCGCATATAGCCCTGAATTGTAGAGTTCTCAAGACCTATTGTTTTTGGTGAAGATCGGTTAAGGGAAAGGGGTAGTTTACCTGTAACGTTTTATGTTTTAACAAGGGTATTTCCTATGGCAAACGATTACAGCCGCAAATTCAAACAGAATCACATAATTTTCTGCATACAGCCCTGATTTGTAGAGTACTCAAGACCTATTGTTTTTGGTGAAGATCGGTTGAGGGGAAGGGGTAGTTTACCTGCAACGTTTTTTATCAAGCGTATTTTCTATGGCAAACGATAACAGCCGCAAATTCAAACAGAATCAAATAAGTTTTTGCATACGTCCCTGAATTGTAGAGGTCTCAGGGACTTTCGATTTTGGTGAAGATCGGTTAAGGGGAAGGGGTAGTTTACCTGCAACCTTTTACGTTTTAACAAGAGTAAAGTACTTGAAAATTTTATTTAAACTTTTTGAAACAATGGTAATTGTTAAAAATAAAATAATTTTGTTGCCAGGCAATAAAATTATAATTTTTTACTTCCATATTCCTTAAGGAATGGAAGTATGGTGATGGCAAAAAAAATCGTGTTCGAGATTATTGCAGATTCTGATTCTACTACACTCAAAACATGAAAAAAGTCGTTTTCCGAAAAGTGTCTGTGTGTGTGTCTGTCTGTAGATTTTTTTTCTATGGCAAACGATAACTGCCGCAAATTCAAACAGAATCAAATAATTTTTTGCATACAGTCCTGATTTGTAGAGTACTCACGACCCATTGTTTTTGGTGAAGATCGGTTGAGGGAAAGGGGTAGTTTACCTGCAACGGTTTTTTTTATCAAGGGAAATTTTTTTTTTGGCAAACGATAGCCGCAAATTCAAACAGAATTAAATAATGTTTCGTATACAGCCCTGAATTGTAGAGTTTTCAAGACCTATTGTTTTTGGTGAAGATCGGTTAAGGGAAAGGGGTAGTTTACCGGCAACGTTTTATGTTTTAACAAGGGTATTTCCTATGGCAAACGATAACAGCCGCAAATTCAAACAGAATCAAACGATTATTTGCATACAGCCCTAAATTGTAGAGTTCTCAAGACCTATTGTTTTTGGTGAAGATCGGTTAAGGGGAAGGGGTAGTTTACCTGCAACGTTTTTTTATCAAGCGTATTTTCTATGGCAAACGATAACAGCCGCAAATTCAAACAGAATCAAATAATTTTTTGCATACATCCCTGAATTGTAGAGGTCTCAAGGACTTTCGATTTTGGTGAAGATCGGTTAAGGAGAAGGGGTAGTTTACCTGCAACCTTTTACGTTTTAACAAGAGTAAAGTACTTGAAAATTTATTTAAACTTTTTGAAACAATTGTAATTGTTAAAAATAAAATAATTTTGTTGCCAGGCAATAAAATTAAAATTTTTTCATTTTAATGTAATATAATATTTTTCATTTAATACGGCAATAAAAAGGCAGGTAAGACACAAACACACACACAATTCACGTTATTTCTGGCCTCACTCATGTTTATTTTCTTACGTTTGCACGCTTTTTAAATGGAAAGTGCCGAAACCCACACCAACATAACGCGTGCAAGCCGAAAAAATGGACATAAATTTGCTTACTGGCGAAACTAGTAGTTAATGAATGGGTAGGCAAAAATCTTATCTTAAATTTTTTTTAAGGAATCACTAAAAGGACGGTGGGTCAAATCGGACGCTGAGGTAGAGTTTGCTGTAACCGAATGGTTCCACAAACAGCCGTAAGAATTTTACTAGCAGGGAATCTACAGGTTAGCGCAACAGTGGAACTCATGTCTTAATGTTATTGGAGACTTCTTTTAAAATCGCTGAATAAAAAATGCTTTACAGCTCTATACGTGTGTCTATTGAACAATCCTTGTATTAGTCATACACAATAATACAACTGATTGAACTTCAAATTTTTAAACTTGATTAGTTTCTATATATATGTTTAATGTGACAAATAATTCAAATAACAATCTTGATCATCTGTTAGTTCAGCGGAATAACAGTGACACTTTTAATAACCGCATAAAATAAACACTTAGAAACAACACAGGCGCTTTAACTTAACTGTTTAGACCACAGAAGTGAGGCATGCCTCAACGCTCTATGTGTACAGCGCGGGACAATCCCCCCTCCCTACACTTCCCTATCACACCACTACATTGCTTACATACGATGTATACAAAAAACACTGAGGCAAGTTCAGGTTGCCTCATTCGCTTTAAACGAACTATGCCGAATCTCACCTGTCACCATCTAGCGGTCGCTCAATAAAGCACGTTTCGGTGTAATAAATTTGACAGTCGCAGTAACAATGTATAATCTTTACGTTATGTAGTTCATACGTATTTATAATTTTTATTCTACAGAATTTTTTAGTGTAGGCATTTCCGTACAAGTTTTCTACGGAAACTTGAGCACTACTTAATGGAGATCAATCATTAACTTATACAAGCCATTAATTTTATGCATATTTTTTATATATATGAGTACAACGTTATCGGCAACAAAGAAGTAGTTTTTGTTAAAATTCCTTCCCGGGATATTTGGCCGTAGTCCAATGTTTTCTACAAAACCAGACATTTCGGCAATGCCATCGACTTCCACCATCAGTGAAAATCGAGTGCGATAACGTGAGGTGGTATACGTTAGTGACCACAGTACTGTGGTTAAGGCTGAAGCAGTAAGTAGACAGAAGTAGTTTCTATGGTAATATTTCATTTCGAAAATGATTTTAAATATAAATCTTAGAATATGGAAGTCATGTATGGTTCTCCATACCGATATTTAAATTACAAAATACGAACAACTTCCTCGTCGTCATGAAGGTTAACAAGCCAGTGTTTTGCAAATTTCTAGCATTTTCATAGGTCGAAATGAAATTGCATACCTATATCATCTGTGAAAATGAATGGCTGTGAATTTATAAATTAATTGCACAAAATTTTTTAACGTTTTTTCTAGTATTTATATGCGACATATGTGGTGCATCGAACTAGTATATCATTACATCGAAAACGCACGAAGAAAATGGGAGAAGGCGGCTGCTAACAGCAACAGATTCATTGGGCTACTGCAGCACCTGTAGGCGAAACACCTGGCTGAAAATCAAAGAATAGAAGGGAAATTAAAACAAAGCTAAGTATGTCTTATATTCATTTACCTGACAAAAGCAAATGGTGACGTCCAAAGAAGTACACTGTTGAGAGTATTAGCACGGAGTAATATAAACCAGGTGCATAACGCTATACACTGATACACGTCGATAGTCAACCTGATTTCACACAATGACAACATTCTAGAAATGCTACTCTAAGAGACAAATGGGACTTAAAAATTCGTCTTATGAAGACAGAATGTATTGTGGTGAGAACTAAAACAGGAAGATTTTAGCAGTTCTAAATAATTCTATCATAAATTCCAAAAAATGTTAGTAGGCCTGCGTCTATACTTAACTAACTTTCAAAATTGTTGAAAGAAGTATAGAAAGAAAGAATAAGTCGAGCATTACAAGCTGAATAGAGTATGGCGGAGTAAAAGACTGAGAGAAAGTATAAAGAGAAAGCAGAAGCACTATCACACAATCGTAGAAATTATTGCTTTATAGACACCTGAATTCTGGTAATTAATAACAAACAAAGTACAATAAAAAATTTACAGGCATTGCATAAATGCAATGCATAGAGAAGGGCATTGAAAATGGTTCAATAAACCTAAAAAATATATATATTTATTTTTCTTCATTTACCAATGTACAGATTATAAGTTAAATGTAGTCGCATTCATAAGCGCGCACGCATTAACCAATCATCCATGTTGATTTTGCGCTTTTTCTCAGGCTGTTCATCACATTCCTCTTCCGAAGACGTCTGATCCTCTTGGATTGTAAATCGCGACAATACTTTACGAGGTCCTGCTTTAATAATCTTGTCCATTCGTTAAAACTTATCGAAGACTAGCGTCTCGACGAACATATCTAGAGTGATCCCCGATGATGTTAACTTAAAACCAGCAACTTTCAATAAGAGAACCGAATGCATATAAGCAGCAGTCTTGAGTTCCTTCCATTTGCCGCAAGTTAATGTTTGTTGGTTCTTAATTGTATACAAAGGCGCTGTAATTTTACTTGGTGTTCCGAACCAATTATACAATCTTACTCCAAATACTGCAGGCGTAATTCGATCATTCTTACCAATTTTATCGGCCGTTAATATTTTCGCTTTCATATTCTGAACTACCTTCGCAAAATCATGCAATTTATAGCGGTCAACGGCATCAATAAAGACAGATGTATTGGCTATAGGCCTACATTTCATATTGGTAACAAACGTTTCGATAAAGGCTTCCATCAACTCTTTGCTCTGCTGATTCCACCAATATTTGACAGTCGGTAACAACAAATTCACACGATGTTTGGCTTGAAGATGATCTAAATCCTGTATTACATTTATGGAGGTGAAGTTTTCAGAATCATTGATAAACAACCCGTATGCGTTAGTAGTTAGAAGTAGATGAGGCGCCTCCTTATATTGGAATTGAACGAAATGCTGGCGAACAATCGCTTTTTTCGTCAACTTAAGATGAGTTTCTTTCAGTTTGTGACAGTACTAATAGGCCTACAGATCTTATCCTTGCACGTATTAGTAAAATCATCATTGATATCTTTTAGATTTGTTGCTGTAAAGAAAGAATCTTTACCATCATTAGGACGTAACGTATATTCGCATGGTACGACGATCGAAGTTAATACTCGAGGTTCGTCATCATCATCAGATTGATCAGCACTAACAAAACGACTTAAAGACATGATGGATAATTTGTTTGTTGATTCACAACACTAATTATACTCGGGAAAAATACAATGCGTCTGTAAATTTCATTCGCTTTTCAATTTTGAACTATCGACTGTGCTTATTTGGTTGATTAACGATGTAATGGAGGTTAAATCGTCATTATCTGTGATATTTTTACATGTTGGTGCATTATTTAACCATAGTAACATATGACAATGAGGGCTACCTCTATGTTGGAATTCGATGCACTTGAAAAAATCAACTGCGTAATGATCTCCGGACACGCCATTTGGTTTTTTTAAACGCGTTAATAATGGTCGACACCAATTTCTCGAAATACAAGCAGCACAAAACTGGATCGTTGTTTACCAATTCTGCCCGATTTGTGCTCGACATGCCGTCAAATATCGCTGGATCTATCGGCACGTCTACTGGTATCTCTTCTTGAAAGCGATAAATAGATTCTAAGAGATGAGACCAATGTATTTCTGAAGCGCTCAATGTGAGAAATATGGTAGGTTTGCCTAATTGTCGCATCATACTGAATAATTCCACTTTACGCTGATGCCAATATTGGATTGAGTTCGGTATGTTTCTCATGAACGCTTCATTTTTTAGCAGCAAGCTCTTAACAAACTCCAAGCTCTTATCTTCCAGATCGCGTCTTGATACGCTGTTGATTTGATTATTATTTGCTCGAAACGCTAAGTTTACATTCGCTATGATTCTCAAACGCAGCACTTTAGCAGCTATATACAAGATATGATCGGATTTTACACCTCTCCGATCCCGTCTACGTATTTCGCTACTAGCTATCATGAATGGTGTGGCTCGACAAGTAAACCGCCGTTTCACACCATAATATATCGCTGGGAACGATAACTCTTCTGCATCTTCATCGAATCCGAGCGATAATGGTTGATTATTTTGTCCAGGTGCTAGATGTAAAATCAAATCTTCACACCAGAATATGCTGCTGCAATTTGATATACTCTTCGCGAGTTACATCTCGCTGTATGCTTGTTATTTTGCTATTAGATTGATTTATGCGAGACAATAAGTCTTTCCATTCTACTTGCTGTCGTTCTTGATCCTCGTCTTCATCCTCACTAGACGCACTGCTTTCAATTTCAGGCTAATTATTGAAGAACTTGTCATTTGTAGCTTTTCCGCCAAATTAGTTCCTTCTACACTCGAATCGGTGGAAGTCTGAGCCGTAATTCCACTCGCTTCCTCCTGATCCATCGCTCCGTAATAAATTCTTGTCTGATGTACTACCTTAAGATAAAATATCAGGGTGTCCGAGCTTTGCTCGGTTTTCACATTTATTTATAAATATACAGATTTAAAAAAAACATTATTTATTATTAATTATTTATTTATTTTTATTATTTATTTATTTATTTTTATTAATTATTTATTTTTTGATATTTATTTTCATATATAAACATATCGATACTATGCCGTTTGCGTTTATCGACGGTTTCTGTTATTGAAATCACAATTATTTAATACTTCTTTCCATACAACGATTCTTGTATGGCAAGGATTTTCTGGTGGTAAAAGAACTTTTAACCCACTTCGCCTTTTGACTCTGGAAAATGCTACATACAACATGCCGTGCATAAACACAGGAATTGATAAGTGAATTCCCACCACTTCAAATGTTTGACCTTGAGCCTTGTGAATAGTAAAAGCAAAAGCTGCTCTGACGGGAAATTGATGCCTTTGCATAGTGCACCCAAGCTGACTTTTGCTGGAATCTATTGTAATCCTTGGAATATGAACTTCTCGGCCTGAATATTCACCCGTGATAATCTTGGCTTTAATAATGTTATTACATAATTCAGTCACGACCAATCTCGTTCCATTGCACAGCCCTTCAGAGACGTCCAAGTTTCGTAAAAGCATTATTATTGTATTTTTATACAAGGACGTCCCTTGGTAGGCATACCACTTACTTCAGAGAATGCAAAAAACACAACAGCGTATAGAGAACACTTAATAGTTTAGATTATTTATATCAGATAGATTGTACAAAAATCGTTGCGCAGAAACCCACAATTGTATGTCTCAACTCTTAGTTTGTTTATTTACAGTCATAGCAACATCTGTTTATATTATTTATAAACATCGATACTGCGCCGTTTAGGCCGCAGGTTAAAGACTTATAAAGACCCTACGGTATCGTTAGAGCCGTTTCAAGGACATACATAGATTAGATTGTATGTCTCAACTCTTAGTTTGTTTATTTGCATTCATAACAACAGCTATTTATATTTATTTATAAACATCGATACTGGGATTGTATGTCTCAACTCTTAGTTTGTTTATTTACATTCATTGCAACAGCTATATTTATATTAGTTATAAACATCGATAAGATCTATTCTTTATGAACAGAATTAAAATTAACGTTTTAATTTCAAATAAAAAATATTTTTTTTAAATATTTGTTACTGGGTGACAGAGTTATAACAATAGCAATTTTTGTGTGAATATTTAAACCTACATGAATTAAAATGTATACTTAAAAGACCCTACGGTTTAGGCCTTAGGCGATTTTTGCGGAAAATGAGACCTAGCCCAATCGATTTTTAGTGTCCAAATACGCTTAAGTACCAAATTTCGAGAAAATCGTTAGAGCCGTTTCCGAGAAAAAAAGGACATACCTACAAAGATTGCTCGCTTAATAGTATAAGATTTAAGGGGATATGGCACTGAAACTCACCAAAAAATTCAAAATTTTCTACGTTAATGACAACAAAGAAGTAGTTTCTATGGAAACTCACCGGTTCCCATTTTCGATCACCCACCAGCGATCGGCCGCAAATGTGCGAAACGTCCTTATAAACATTTTCAATGTTAAAATTATGTTCATGGTAGCGCTTGTGATTTTATAGTGTCGAAAGGGAATCAGTGTCGCAGCAGTTAAAATCCTGTGTGCGACACGCACATCATGAGATTTTAACAATAACTTATACTGACTTCATGATGAAAACATAAAACATTCGTTCCGAACCACTCAACATTACCAGTCAACGACTACTCGATAGCAGCATTTATATCCACAGAAATTCGCTGAATACGCATAAATGTTTAATGATATCCACTTGCTATTAGTCACAACCAACCGTTTAATACTGTGTTATTAAATAAAAGTGACTACTTTTTTTAACTGTAATTACCCATGATTCATAACGACTGAGCACTTACGTACAATTACAAAACTTTTACCTTTAAAAAATTTGCTCACGTAATGTGTAGTTCCTAGATAAATACCAAAGTATTTACTTCTAATTATTATGGATGGCTATCTATTTAAATATTAATTGCAGTGCCAAGGTTCGTTGAACTTACCAACGTAAAAATCAAATACTAGCATACACGCATGTAAACACACACACACACACACACACACACACACACACACACACACACGCACGCACGCACGCACGCACGCACACGCACGCACACCCCGCGCGCGCGCACACGCATTCACTTAAACACTCATAAAATATAGGATTTTTATAACTGGCTCTCTTCTTACTTTGTTTTCTTGCAAATAGTACACATTCTTCCAATACATACCGTCTGTTTTCTGTAGGGATTCGACCTTGTCATCTCTCATAATTATCTAGTTTTAAAAATAAACTTACCCCAATTTGCTGATTTCAAATCGAATCAGCAAATCGCAACAATTTATATGAATTTATTAATAGTTACAGACACAATTACAAAGTGTTAGTCAATGCGCATTCTTCTAATCTTTCCTTCTATCCTTCTAACCATTTACCCACTCAAACCAACTTGCCCGCCTTAAGCGATACAGTGTTAAAAGGTACAATATTTTTATACAAATTTCAGAAGTGATATGCAGTAACGCGACCGAATTAAGTAAGTTTACAATAATACTGAAGAAGCACCTGTACAAAAAGTGATCCTCTTTTGTATACTAAATTTTTTTTAAAGTTACAAAACCATTCTTTCCAAAGTACGTTTAGAATTTTAATCTCCGTTTCGACGTACCTTCCATTTTTCAATGTTCCAACTACTAATTTTCTATAATTGGGGATTTCACCCAGTTAGTTTGGTTGCATTTCCGCTTTTTAGTAAGATTTTGCTTACTGTGTATTGGCAGCTCATACGATACCACTGTCAAAACGATCTAAATAAAAATAATAAATGACAAATACATTCACTCAAGTAAATAAAAACAACAAGAAGGATTTATCAAATACCAAAGGAGACGAATGGAACAGAAACAGAAGAGAGTGAAAGAAAGAGATACACTGTTAGCAGATTTAATCAGAAAGTTGGGGAGGAAGAAAGACAAAGAGATAGATAGATAGAGAGGGGGTGAGAGAGAGAGTGGGAGAGAGAGAGAAGTGGGAGAGAGGTGTTTGTGTAACGTAGGAACACACAGGACAATCAAGTTACAGTCTACTTTCAAGACAACGATATTTCCTCAAGTCAGCTACTTCAGTTCTTCTTTTCGTTGTCTCAGTACTACTTTTTCCCAAAGTAGTGAGTAATCAAACAAGGTGCTATAGAGGTGATTACTGATTATCGATAGACAAGCTGGAAATACTAAGAACAAAATATCTGTCAGAGTTTTACTTTCGATGTCTAGGTTTTTGAAAGTAGGCGATTAGCAGTAAATATATTAGCCCTGAAGCTGTCCAGATAGTAATTCCATCGTAAGGTGGCACCTTTAAAGAAGCGGTTACTAACATTTTAAAAATTGTTAGAAAGAAGACATTTGAATGTTGACACTTGTACAGGTAAAAATAATTATTATAGACACTGAGTAAGGTAGAGTAATTAGATGTATGATAAAGATTAAAGGAAAATGAGTGAGGAAATGGGTACGGGTAACTCAGAGATGAACAAATAAACAGTGGTGAGATAATTTGTTTTTCAGTGTGGTGAACGTAAAGTACGCTGTAAGAATTACGAGTTGTCACGGTCAGCCGTCTGGTGTTACTGGTAACAGGTGTTCTCTGTATAATATGCAATATCCCCCAGACAATGCTGCACCAATATCTTACCGACCTGTCACAGACGGTTAGTAATTCCGATATTTAAAACTGAATTATGCTTTATTCGTTTTATATATCCAAGATAAGCAGTCTAAAATTATACTCTTTTAAGTTGATGTTTGTATTGTCTCCGAATCGTTTATTTTATTATTATATTTTCTCTTCTCCTTACTCTGCCTTTCAATAAATTTTAATTTTGTTCCATTTTGGTCTCAGCGCTAATCTTTCAATAACCGTAGTTATTTCCTGCAGCTGCATCACTTTGATAATCATATAAAAATTTTCGTTTATATTTTTTAAATTCTTACTGTCGCTTCTTTTCTTTCAAGACGCTGTTTGCAGTTTGATTTGTGTGGATCGTGGGATACTACACAGTTACAACCTGCTTACCATAAATTTGAGTACCATATTAATTTTATTTGCCATACCTACACTCTTTACAACTCGTGTTCCGTAACAAACCGCACTCGATTCCCCTTTCCGTTCAATTGCATCACAGAAGGCGGCAAACACGACCTACCCGTTTGTTTTATTGCTTTCTGAGTCCCTGGGATTATGTGTTTGTGTGTGTGTATGTGTACGTATGTGTTATTTGTATAATGGTAATAATTACATTGTCGTCTAAGAAAAGTAAAGTAATGATACAAAAATGAGAATTCCACAGTTTAAATTTACATAGAAAATGTACAAAATTTGGCATATATTGCTAGGCCATCAAACGTAAAGTGTATCTACCTCCTGACGCTTTGAGAAAGGCGATAAGAATGAGTCATGAGTACCAATGAAATGTGAAGGAGAATTTTTATCTGAAGGAGAATGAATGTGCTAGTTGTAAAGTACACTAATAGCTATAGTATTGGTAGTGGTAGTTTTATTTTTAGCATAGTAGTAAGTAGTAGTAGTAGTAGTAGTAGTAGTAGTGGTAGTAGTAGTGGTAGTGGTAGTAGTAGTGGTGGTGGTAGTAGTAGTGGTGGTGGTGGTGGTGGTGGTGGTGGTGGTGGTTGTAGTGGTAGTGATAGTAGAAATGGTGTAGTGCTGGTGGAAGCAGTGGTAAAGTGATATCTCTTACACAAATATGTATTGAAAGGGGGATGTTAAAAAATTGCTAATAAAAAATATAAACAACTGCTGAATAACAATGTATATAAACACGTAAACAGTGGAAGAGCAAATAATCCGAACAATTTACTCCCTTAGTTGTTGTGAACAAAAATACTAGTATACGTAAAAAGAAATGTACAAGCAACTGTTGAAAGTAAAGAATTCAACAGAGATGATAACGAACAATATCCGTGTAACATAAGTTCGCTATTGAATTTTTAAGATTAAGTGTTAGCTGCTTACAATAACTACAAGTTCGAAGATTTCTAACTTGCAATATGTATATTGGGCACTTGCTGTTTCCATTAGATAAACAGAGAAGGGCCGTTGATCCTTTACATATAGTACCTTATTTTGAGGTGAAGTCAAAATAATGGGGTGTGAAGAGTTATCTGTAAACGGATTAATTTAACGAATTAATAGTAGATTCTTAGAAAGTTGGGGAAAAGTAAAATTTGATGCAGGTTATATTAAGGATTGTAATGGATTTCCTTTGTCCATCTACATAAGGTATGCATTTTCATCAAAATCAATTATGTTTCTTTTCCTTATGTACAAACTGAAGCACGAGTAGGAGAATATGCTGTATAAAATATATTCATAAGTCACGAATAAATCATGTCTTTAATAAAGTCATTTACTTGAATTAAAACATTAAATATTTACTTGTAAACCTACATAGTCTGAATGCCAATAACAATCCTTGCTTTTAGTAACAAACACATATAACTATTACGTAATCAATTTAACGGCTGAGGATGCCGCATTACAGTATTATATCAACATAAATATTAATAATAATAGAAATAATAAAAACTACTAAAACTACAATAATATTAATAATAGCAACGACAGTAAAATGACAACAACAATAATAATAATAAGTGGTTATTCCATGAAGAAATCTTTGTTGTGTCACTTATGTTCTGTTAAACAGTACACAATCATTTTTAACAACTTATCTTATGTCTTACTATAGATTTATAATATATAGCTTATGTCATATATTAAGCCAAAACGGATTAATATACTTTGTAATATGAGAATCAAAATTATAGAGAAACCGTCGTGGGTGTGTGAACAATATTGTACTTGTCTGATGACGGTTGAGTGAATGCCTCCTTAGTGAGTTCTTGACTGTACTTAACTAACTTATCCCTAAACACTGTCGTAGTAGTACCGCCAAGTGTCTTGGCCTTCAATCTGACACTTTCTCAACCATCTGTCTTGTTCTCGACAGGCTACAGGCATATAGTCTGCTCACCACCATTTAACTTTACATAAGTCTGTAAATGCGATGATCTGCACATTAATATTTATCCGAATTCTCATCCTCTTTGCCCCTCTGCGCTAATGCCTGCTTAATCCAAAGCATGGATTCTTGTTATCTCTACTTGACCGATCTTCAGGTCTTCTTCCCATCGACGGTTTATCTTTAACGATACGTATGAACTATATTCACCTATCCCTGGTGGATTATTCCACACTTACCGCCTTGTTTCGGCCCATTCATTATTATGTATTAGTCGAATTCCACATTGACTTAAAATGTCTTCTCTTCGCACTTCGCACTCTGACCCACGTAAGTGTTTCAATTATTTTACGCAAAAGTATTGATATCTTCCTTTCCAGAAATTATTCAATCCGTTTTGTTTCACCTCATGTTTTTGATACACAGGGTGAAACTGTCGTGCCACAACTACAGGTCTATTTCTTCTTCTTATGTCTTCAATCCTAAGATTTGTTTGCAGAAGTCTTCCATTGTGATCGATCTTGTGCTTTCCTCTTCATATCCCCATAAGTTTCACAATTTACATCCTCCATAATTTGCTTTATATACTGCAGCCTTGGTGTTCCCGTATATCCTTCACCTTCTATTGTTCCTTCCATCACCAATTTTAGCAGTCCTTCATGCCGCAGTGTATGTCCAATAAGTTCTACCCTTCTTCTAATTATGCTTTTCAGCAAACACCTCTCATTGACTATTTTCTTCAGCACCTCTTCATTTTATCGGATCATTTTATTTTTAGCATCTACGGATAACACCATATCTCAAAGTTGTCAAGTTTCTTTTTTCCTTCATATCTATTGTCCAGGAGTCGCAACTTTACATGACAATGAGCCATATGAAACTCGTTAGGAAACTTTTCCTTGCTTTAAAGGAGATGGTACTTATTGTTAGTATTCTCCATTTTTTTGTTAAAAGCAATTTAGATGGACCCACCCGGAGATCCGATTATGGGCCTATGCAGGTCTATATAGCGCACTTTTAACTTCTCAGTTTAAATATTTATTCCCTCATATGACCCTGTTTAATGCAACTAAGACTTCAGGTATTTTCATTAATTGATGCTGAACCTTGTTCTCTAACCATAATTTGATGTATTTATTACACAATACACAAAGATTAAAAAATTGCATACGTTTCTTTTTCAATCCTAACTTAGCCTTAAAGTCTTATAGTTTAACGACATACAATTTGCCTTTTTATTTGATATAATCATGTTACACTTTCCATGTCTGGCTTTATTTTCATTAACCTTCTCTAAAACTGATCTATAGTTTCTATATCTCGAGCGAAATTACAGTACATTTCCGGTTCATAAAAACTAATAACAAACTGACTGGCCTTTGTGTTTTCTATCCTTCACATCCTTCTTTCCCCAGGTTTGCCGCCCAAACGTCAGAAACAATTCGAAAAAGTAGATACAGATACATGTACAACGTTATACAATACTATACTTATGCTAGATACTATGCTACTTCTTGAGTTCATCTTGTTGATGTCCTTTGTAAAATGTTGTCATGTAAAATGTCTCAGAATCACTCAAACCCATTTGTGCAGCTTCTTTTTTCAAAACTCTTCCTCTTGGTTTGCCCGGGACATCTCCCATCAATCCCGAATATTGATGTCGTTTTCTGGTTCCTTTTAATATCCTTTTAATATGCAACTAATTACGCGCCCAGCCGTTATACAGAACACTAGTTTGGTTTCCACATCGATACTCTAAACAGTGTAAATACATGGTTCTGTTGACCGTTAAAATTAATGCAATCGGACAGGCTCTGCAAACACTGCGTTCCCATTACATACACGTGAAATACATTAACACAAAGTAAAAGTATGTAAACCTTATATAAACATGTATGATAATTATAAAACTGCCACAAAACATATTTCTGAGGGCATTTTGTGAGTATTAGACGTGACATCGTTCTGTTAAAGTTGAGAAGAAATACACAGACTGTTTACCTAGCCCTATCTAGGCTTGGCTAATAGTCTCTTCTCTTGGGTTTACAATTTTATAAATAATGTTTTTAAATTAATTAGCGTAACAGGTATGATTGATTAGATTACTGTGTTGTCCTGAGCGTAGCCTCTATCGATTACTGTCGTCCTTACTTGAAATGCAGGATGAAAGAAAAACCTGGTTTTGTTAGAACTGGGAGCAGGAAGAGGATTATTTCCTAATCACCTAAAATCTAATAAAGTTCAATGTAATAAACAAACAGTATAATTAATCGGTTAGGCACAGAAATTGTTAAGAATAGAATATTAAATATCTGATGTTCTAAATGGAAATCAATTTCCTTTACATAAACAAAAAACCATATATGCTTACAAAAATGAGGTAACTAGTAAAAAATTGAAAAAACTTTGTTCCTTCTACGTTAGCCATACATTATATACGCTTACTAATTTTAAACATTAAAATTTTATGATTTGTTTTCAATAATAAAAAACTATAAAATGGGCATCAAGGTTGAATTTTGTCTGTTCATTATAAAAACTAACCATTTCTGCTACGTAAAAGATTCACACAATTATCTTTCCAAATTAAAATGCCCGTTATTGAAACAAACTGTTTCAATTCATTTGAAGAGTTTTAATTCATGTATTTACCGTAAATGATGAGTGCTCACGTCTAAATGATAAAGAACTAGCCCCGTTTATAAATTACACTGATGGAGTCTGCAACAGAATGGGATTCGGAATGTCGCTTATTCATGTAGCTTCGCAGTGAAGGTAAAGTGATGATATATTGTCGAGCTATTGACGCAGGTACAATATGCACAGCGAGAGAGCACTCTTCTCCCTGACATTACAATGTCACAGATACTGAAATCACTCCAACCTCGATACTCTACACGTATGTGTGAATACTTTGTATCCCTTTCCCCCTGCCCCACCGTTCTTCCCTACAATACTAGTCACTTGTACGTTATTTTATACTAGATTCAACACTAATAATGAATGCCTTATTCCCTTTTCTAACGAGAGGATCGTGTTTAAAAATTAGATAATTAGTCTTTACGTTTGGAGAGCTCTATTAATATTACATTAGCAAGTCTCAGATTGATACCGAATAGGCCTTCTAGCTAATATGTGAGCTATGAACAAACTAGCCAAAAATTTTAAATATTACTGTACTTAGGTATTCTTAGACCATAAACTTCAGCTTATCTAAGGAATATTAGCAATATTTGATACTGCGTTTTACACAAGGATCTTCTGCCTAACATTATGACTTATGTGCATGTATATTTGTGAACACTGTACATAATTTCTTAACAAGTATGGTAGTTGATATCACACAATGACAGTCGTTGGAAGTTATAATTTTACACATTTCATGTGACGAGATGGGATAAACCGTCCAAACATATATTCCTAAAATAAATAAAAATTTGCGATACTACAAGCTATAGAAAAAATACGGTCAATAAATTGTATTGAAAACGTAAAATTCAGTTCATACTTATGGTTATTAATTAATTAATTTTTGAAGAAAATCATTCACCGTAAAACACATCTATTCGTAAATAAAAGATATTAAAGGAAATGGAAGATGATCTTACTTACATTTATGAAAAAAAGAAAAACTTAGGTACCGATGCGACTTGTCCCACGAGAAATAGTACATTTGTTTTATGGCGCTAAACACATGTAATAAAGATCTACATACCGTAAAGAAAATATGAAAACAAAGTAATTTAAAATAATAATTTTCTGAGTTTTAGCTTAAAAAGTGAAGCTATGGAAATGAATGCTCCACCGATCCACATGTCTGAAAAATGATAAAGTTATAAATACTTCTCTACAATAAATCTACACCCTTCTTTTGTATTATGCAGAAATAATATCACAGTATTAGCAAAGCAAAGAAACATCGATTCTACATGATATGCTAGCGTGTTTGTGAATTCAAAACCCCTAATAGCGTCGCAACACACATATAATTAGCTACAGTCAAGAAAATGGAATAATTATTGGATCGTTAAAAATTTACACCGCTCCCAGACACACAGTCGATAAGGGAATCCATTACACCCCCAAAGTGTACTTATAACTTTAAAGTTACATTTCCTCCCTCTTAAACTTACTATTAATTCGGTTGTTACATTGGACCCGTTTCCAATTAAACCTTTTTCTCAACCCCTATTTCAGCCCGAGCGCTTCATAAATTATTAACTCTAAGGGATCAATTGCCTTTTCCCCTCCGCCTAATGAAAACTCAGGAAGTAATGTATTCAGCAAGTGTAGTAGTATTTTTGGTATCAGGCCACTACTAGCAGCTAATATTCCATGTTAAAAATCAATAAGTGACATTTTGTCACAGTTTCACAAGGAGGTGGGTGGTATCATTCCTTAATCACGCCTATATTTTTTCTCAACAAGTAGTTTATTGATTTTCTTACATTTATTTGGCTGCGCAACAAAGAAATGTTATTACACATTTCACCCATACTTATTCTATTTTCTCTTCATCCTATTCATTTTTATTGTGAATATTTTTATTCATATATATTTTCTTATTCTGGTCCTTCTTCTTCCTCTCGCTCTGCTCCTTCTCCACCGTTGTTCTTCTTCTTCGTACTCTTTTTTTTTTAGTTTTTCCTTCTTCAGTTTTTTCTTTTCTGTAGTTTATATTCTCACTTCATTTTTCTTACTCTTTTCTCATTCCTTCCTTCACCATCTTATTTTTCGGCCATTCTTTCTTGTACTTCCTTGTTCATTCTTCTTCTTTACCACTCTATTTCTATACCACTTCTTTACCATTCTTCTTCTATTATTATTCTATTTCAAAAAATTCTATTTGCTTAGATCATTTTTATATTAGTACTTTTACCCATTCTTTTCACATATTCTGTATTTAAGTCGTTTTTATTTTAAATGCAGTTACTGCAATGCTTCAAAATTCTATGAAGTGTGAACAGAACTGTCAGTGATCCAGTGAACTTAAATGGTTTGATCAGCAAAAAGTTATTTCATAACGACTTAAATGATTTGAATAGGACAGTGTATCAGCGAAACCGTTAAGATGAAAACCCAGATGCAGATAAGCAATGAGAAATGTCGCAAGTCGAAAGTTCCATTTGAGTCGATGTGATTAAATAAGACTGTAGACCAGAAACTAATCAAGTACCGCTCAGAACCTTGGCCAATAAATATTGTATTTTTATATAGTTTTCTTTTGGAAGAGTTCTAACGCCTGAAAGAATAGAGCCTTTCAAGTTGCAATCCTTTATATCTTTTTCTGCACTCCACAACACAGGTTGTTTTACCTGCAGGGACTTCACACAGAAAATTTTACCAATTATGTCTCAAATTTATAAGCACTTTATGTTCTTGACTTCTGTCTTATCCCTCACTCGGGATCTACGTTTTTTTTTGGGGGGGGGCAAGGGGCTCTTCTATCTCTTGCTTAATTCGTCGCATCGTTCCTCGCTACCGTTGCTCGCGTTCGTCGCACCTGCAAATCCATGCGCACAGACTATCTTCCTTGTAGTCTTTTTCTATTTATCTACAGTGAGATTTGCAGTATTTACACGCATTATGTGGCCATACCAAAATCTACTTGGTTGCTTCCCAGAATCCAACTCCATCGGTGATAACCAGTGACAGAATGAAAATTCTCATTAATAGATTGTTCGTAGAATTGTATATACTGCGCCCATCTATTACGCTGTTCATGAGAGTATACACGGAACAACCTGCCTAACTCGCTGTTGATTCTTCCAGATAAATTACCTTGAGGCCGCCTAATAGCAGTCAGAACAGAGTGCTGTGTAAGAGTATCGGACCACAATATACTTTACAATTAAGTACCCTGGTTACTCAATACCCTCTTACCTTGTCCATTCTGAGGGATATATTTATTGAGAATTACATTTAATATAGCTATAGTTGTGGTTCGCATAATGACGTATAATTTTATTAGCTTAGTAAGGGCATCAATGCGTATTATTCGGTAACGGATCTACGAAGTCAAGACACAATGTCTCGCCTTACCCTTTGTAATTATATTATTCATCTCCACATATTCATGCCGGTTGGAGTATTATGATGTTTGACAATCATGAACTCGTACGTAGCTTCTATTAACTTACTATATAACAATTACTATTACTATATAACTTCTTCTGTACAGAGTTCCAAATGAAGTCCACTCGTAAGGCAATCTGCATGCGACAAGCTTTTATGACAAGCCCATATTATATCTTCACCTAAATGTTGAGGTACGATAATCTTTCAACAATCATCATAAGTTCGTAGAGAACACTTTATACCGCGGATGATCTCGCTGGCGTACATTATCATTCCTCTTCAATATGCTAGGATGGTGTTCCTGTTCAGTGCCCAAGTTATGACGTTTTTGTTTAACTCCTCATATTTAATAGACATAATCTTAACGTCGGTGTTTTCGCATATATGTTCCTCTCTTTCTACAGGTGCACAATGACTTAGAATGTCAGCTACTCTATTCTCAGTCGCCTTGCAATATTTAGTAACGAAGTCATATTCTTCTACAACCATAATCTATCCAATCATATGTGCGTTAATCAATCGAATTTTTAATAAGAATGACAGTGCCTAACTAACAGGGTGAATTTCAAATTACTGACCATATAAATAATACCGAAATTTAATCAAAGCATATACAGCAAATAAAATTTCCTTTTCAGTGGTGAAATAATTTCTTTCGGTTCCTTTTAGTGTTCTTGTAGAGTAGGAAAAAATTCCGATTAGCGCTTTCAAGTTGCATAACTCATCATCAGATCGGAAATGTGTGTGTGTGTGTGTGTGTGTGTGTGTGTGTGTGTGTGTGTGTGTGTGTGTGTGTGTGTGTGTGTGTGTGTGTGATAAGAATATTATTTATCGACCGTATTAATTATGGTTTCTAGTTGATATTAAGTTTTGGTCTAATAAAAATGCAGTTTTATGCGACGTTTTGAGATTTATTTTATCTCATATTCATGCATATATTGTTGTGAGCCACAGATACACACATTACATAACAGTACACATTACACTATGATACATAATAATTACGTTTTATTCCACTTTGTAACACCTTTCCAGTTTATTAAAGTGTCTGTATAACCTAAACGAAATATCTTGCATTTTTGCAGATAGCACACAATTATAATAATTACCGCTGTAACGCTAGGAATTTTTTAACTTGCGTTTGTCGCGATTAGCGGACCAAACGTGATACCCGTGCGGCGTTTACACGTTACCGATTCCGAAGTGAAACTGACAGTTTGCTCATTTTCTTATTACAAAAACTGAATTTCTAGTAATTTGATTGGATCTTCGGTAGCGCCTTCTCATGATTTTCTCAAGAACTGTACAGTGTTCCTGTACATGTTTTTAAGAATATTCCGTAAAATAATTACGTACCCTAGCACACGCGACCAAGTATCCTTATGCACAATTCCACTGCACTTAAAGTTGTTTTGCAAGTGTAAAATACTTAAAAATTGCGTTTTTCACCATGGTTCTTGTCAACTAATTTACAATTTTAAACCTGCAATCTCTACTTATTCATATAGCGTTCATTATGCTAATATGCTTTATACTTTGCTATATTCCATATGCAATTAGAACGTCCATTACAATAAATGTCCAATCCATTGTGTATATAGGGCTATATACATTTGTGAAAAATATTTACATGAAAATTATATTACATTATTACATTACATTGTATTATAATACCTTATTTTAATTAATACCGACAAAAAAATTAATAACGAAGTCGATATCCTCTATTTTCCTAGTACCCACTTTCCTACTACGTTATTTATATAGACCTTAATTAAGTTCCATATCAGATCTATAGAAACCCGTTTTCATTGAAAAGGAATTGAATAGTGGATTTTAATTTCTGAAGTGTGAAAATGTAAATTTTTAGGCCGATGTTATCAGTTTTCATGAAAGGCATAAAAAGTGCAGCTTGGGGGAACTATTTATTGAAATTTATTAAGCTAAAATACTTTGATCTCAGTAATATTGAGGACATAGATGCAGTATCGCACTGACTCAACTTTGACGACACAAAACCTAAACTATTTGATTGGCTATGAGTAGAAAACAAAACGTTTCCTGACTTATGTTTGTATAAAAATTTTCATTATTTTTATGAGAGGAATGCATCTATGAAGTATATCGGAGATTCCTGAAATACCCGGTATAACCATACAATAATTTTAAAATTCTCATATTTTTGTATAATCAGTGTTTATGAATACTCAATACAAACCAATTAAATGTTTAATGAGTACTAACTGAATTTATGACAGATGTTATGAAAGCCCAGTAGTAATATCATAAGACGTGATAATAGTTAAAAACGAAAGGAAACAGTTTTTACAGCAAACTCTCTCTGCGTTTGCTTTTTCGCAAAGGTATGAGAAACTCTTGGCGGTTTTTTAACGGACAAAAAATGGAAGGAGGAGATGAATAGCAGTAGAAATAGAATGTCATTTTTCTTTGTCGGTGAAAGCTGGGAAGGTTACGTATACAAAAGTATATTGGTTTTATCTTATTCCGTCTTGCCCTTTCCCCCCCTCGCTCTCACTCACAGGTACTATCTCTGACATACCATTTTCCCCAATTCGCTTTCATACACCACACACGCACGCGCGCGAAAGTATCAGACCAAATTCCGTTTGTTTGTTTTTTCATTTTTCACTAATATGTTTCTTATTCCGCCTTTCACCATCTTCCTTCCCATTGTTGACCAGTACTGGCGTTATTGACTTCGAAAATCACTTAAGACTACCACTACTACTTCTACAGTATAGTTTCTTAACGTCTTAACGTGTAACTAAAGTAGTGCCAACTTTAACAATGCCAATTAAAAAAGATAAGATCATTCGTCAAGCATCACTGTCAAAATGTCTGCAATATAACTATAAAAAAATCAACAGTTTAGAAAGGTTTTTAGTTTTATTTCTCCGTTCCGACGTTACAGTAATATTAACCACAGATCGTATTGAGTATGAGTTGTTATTTTTCAGAAGTCAGACGAAATCTAGCGACGTAAAGTTAGTTAAAAGTGATCTACGGTGCAATTTTGTTCAGTGCCGTAGTTTCCAACAGGGGGGCACCACGGCATTCCTGTCCTATAATTTGGGAGAAAAATATGAAATAAATAAATATTTCGTTAATAAAAATTTGCACAAAAGATTTTTAGGAAGTTTATTGTAATTTACTGTCATCCGCATGCCCGTTTCAAGTTCAATGGGCGCGAGCTGTTGTTAACAGTATTCCGGAGCATAGAAATCTGAGAACGTTTTATCAATAACGGCATTAAATGCATCCGTTAAAAGGTCTTGTTCAAAATGAATATTCTAAAAGGTGTACCGAGAAATATAATGAAACACGAATGACTGAATAGTTAAATCTTGTAAGTACTGATAAGCGTTTCGTCGTAGTCGTTGTCGTCTTCACTTCATAGAATAACCTAATAACTTACTCAGTCTTCACAGTAACCACCTCTGCAAGGACCTTCGCTCAGATCTTCTCCCAAAAAGTTGTTTGCATTCCACTGTTGGCCTCATTACTCTCCGATCTTCCTTTCTTAAATTTGTTCTATCCACTGTCGTTTATTCACAAAAGTAGCCTATATTCATTTCCGACCTTATAACTTTATTCCTTTTCCGATATCTCTGGCATAAACATTTACTTGCCTTAAAAACTTCATTTCAGCTGTTTGTACTAGACGCTGTTATTTCCCTGTGATCGTCCGGGTTTCACTAGCGTAGGAAAGACAGTTTCTTTACCAAATTTACAAATCTCTTTACAATATCTCACTGTTGTGTATGGTCTTGATTTATTTTTCATCGTTCTTTGTACCTTCCACACATCATCTAATATTTACTTATCTTTTTATTTTTAACATAATCACAATCAGATCACAACTTAGAAAACTAAAATGTAATATCTGTTCTAAATTTTATCCTCAATCGCTATTTAACAACGCCCTGGAAATGTTTCTCTAAAGGTCACACCCTCGTCTTCTTACGAGATATTTTTAAATTATATGTCCTACACAATTGGTTCAAGCGGTGAATATCGTTGCAGGGCGTTCTCACTTTTTTGAAGCATCACCTGATCATCAGCGAACACATCTGTTTGGAGAATGTAACCTTATTCCCGGGGTGACCTCAATTGTCTACTGCCTGCTCATGTCGGCGTAATATACGTTAAACAGATAGATGAAAGACTGCATCCCGTATCTCGCACCTCTGTTAGTCTATTTTCTCTTTTTAGCTTCGGTCTTTCCTCTTCCAGTATTTATTATAATAACTTTGTTGTCATATAAGTTGCTGATAATGCGAATTAAATTGACAGGATATCCTCGTATTCCTATTAAGATGATCAAACGCTTTTCCACAATCAATAAACGCCAGATGTATTTATAAATAATATTTAATAACGATTTGTTTAGAGTCTTAGATATCATTAATGTAGCTGATAACTTTTAGTCGAAAAAAGAAGAAAGTTTTATTAAATACGAAACTGTACCAAAATATTTAAACATACTGACTGGACGAGCCTAATAAATATTTTTGAACAAACGCCCTTTTATTTTTTGATGTTAAAATCTATTTCTCAAATGTACTACTTGTACTTTAAATATGTAGACTGTTTGGATACAGTATCGTCCAAACAGAGACAGGAGTACTGATTAAAAATGCAATATTGCTTCCTATATAAAATTTTAAGAAAATATTGTAAATAAGTAATTATCATTTTAAAACATTTAGTATTACATATAAAACACAATTACTAAAATAATGAACATAACATAAAAATAGTTATTGCATGGTGGGAGTAGTTATTATTAACATTTGAATGCTGAAAATTCTGGATAAGGGCTTTACTTTAAGGACCCCCCGTAAGGTTGTCGTGGATCTCAAAGGTCTTAAATACGTTGCTCGTTCTGCTTCACAACCGCACTGAATACCAATGGGTGAATGACTATTGTGAGAATCATTGCGCCGGTCAAGGGACGTGATAATATTTTTGCTACTAAATTTATTGATATTGTTAACTTATTAGACATACTATGAAACTGTTCATACTAGGTTACTGTATTAATAAAAATATACGGGTAATGTATATATAATTTACTGAGACTGATTAGTCAGTCAGTAGTCACGCTGTTAATTAAAGTTAGTGATTGTTTCGCTAGCATTGGTTTGGATCCTCTTTCACAAAGTCATCCGCATCCGCAACAATACGCAATGAGTACGAATCTGGTTAACTCAGTACGTATACTGTGGTGCTTGATAGTCCGAACCGTGGTAATCCATCGCACCTTGTGTAAATTACAGTAACGTAACCAAAGGTTACCAACACAATTATAATACGCACACGTATATATTAGTGAAGACAGTTAAATGTAATTTATGTAAATGAGTCAGTCAAATAATAAATATAAATTGACAAAAGGAAAATCAATTTGAAGCTTAAAACGAATAAAAAAGTGCTCAAGTAAATGTTTCAAACAACAATACTACGTGTACAGAATCACAGCGAGTACTATTTCCGGTATTTCGTACAGAAAACTAAAACCTTTCTCGACTGGAAGTGAAGTACGTGATTAAGGCTAATTGAAGACAGGGCTAGACACAACAAAACTACATTGACGTACAATGGAAATGTTTATCTACTGGAATGTTTATGACAGCTCTCAACTCTCGATAAATACAATACAGCACAGTGTTTAGTCAGTTCTGTTTCATGTAAGCTAGCCCGATTAGGTATCTAGGTTACAAAAGTACTAATACTGGCTTACTTTGCTTCACAGATTTTCATTCTTTAAGCTTAAGTGTTCATCAGCAGAAACTCCATTTATTTGATAATTCGACGTTTCTGACAATTCGAAGCAAGCCGAATTCTAGTCAAAATCAAATTATCAAGGTCCAACTGTTATACATACATAACATTCCTAATGATATCCAAACAACATGTAGTGTGTTGTATATATTTGAAAATTTTTCGCACAAACGAACAGTAATCATTTTTTGGTTAACAGATGACTATGTTGAATTTCTCTTTTTTTCAGAAAACATGAGTGTTATATGTTCATATGTTGTGTGTGTGCGCGCGCGCGCGCGCGCGTGTGTGTGTGTGTGTGTGTGTGTGAGGTACATAAATCGTCGAATAATAAATTATGTCTGAGAACGTAATTAACTCTACGGCTTTATTTCGTGCTTTAATTATAATAAACGCAGCTCTACAATTAAGGGTTGACAAGGTCATACGGTTAAGTGAACGCTAGTGATAGTTTATTATTTATCAACTACTACCGAAGGAAAACGTGTTGTTAATTAACACTGTTGCCACGTACACTGTGTATAAAGTCGTGTTGCTTATCGTAAATCTCACAGTGTGTACATTACATTGAGTTAGAAGTGAGCGTATCATTTAGCTTGTTCATTTGTGCACCATAACGGTACAATTGTGTTATTTATTCGACACGTCACAAACGTAGTATTCGTGGAAATCAAATCGACTTTAGAAGCAGAGAAAGAGACAAAACCCAAAAACTTAATTTATTACACGCATACAGTATTTAATCCAACAGTTTCTGTTAACAAATTCATTAACGAAGTATGCACTTTTCACATATTTACAATATTACTCTGTGCTAAACGAACAGAGTGTCAAGTTATAATCACTTCCTAATAATCACTTGACAGTCGTAGCACGGCGCATTTCACTACTCCAGCACAAACTAATCTGCCGCCATACAAAAGGTATATTTAAAATTACGTAATTTAAAAAACAGGATCAAATGACTGACTGTGCATAAGCACAGGACATCTTAATATTTTGTATTCCTTGCTTAGAAAATTTACCATCAGGTTCTATGGTAAATTACTCTGTATCGCCACATCTAATTTCCATTCCATAGCGTAAGTACGCTTCTTAGCGCGCACACACACACACACGCATTACTAAATAATAATTACTTCTGCAATAGATTTTGTTTACTTTTGTATCGTTGCATTTCTACCTGACGCACGTTTAACACAACCAGTATCATTAACATCAGAGATTTGTGTACACATTCATGTGCTCGCTCCAATTTCATAATCTTCGTGGAAAATACTCCTGCTAAGACATCACCTTGCAAATGCATCATATTTGTGGAAAGATCCACTGTTAAAACATCCGAGCATACATTTGACGACTTAAGGTAGGCATTTAGTTCATCTGGGTACCACTGGTGATGTTTGCTTGAAATCTCCGGCCATAAGTACCACCGTACCGCCCATCAATTTTTGCACATTGCGAATGTATCTTAAAGCCCTGTTTAAATCCTCGATGCACACGCATTGCAACATTGTTGTGATTCACCCCATACGACTGGCTTACATTTAGCAAAAATAGCAAACCAGCATGTTTGGTATTTTTACTAATATTATAACTCGGATATTCTTCCCGGGACAGATTCCACGGTAAAAATGAATCTGATGTGCGTCCACCAGATAGTAACACTGCCGCGATTCCCGATAATATTACTGATATAGCTATATTCATAGTTCGTGTTACATGAGCAAGTAATATATTAAGAAAGAATGTTTTACCCGCTCCACCTGGAGCATCCACAAAAATAAGAGTGCTGGTACGTAGGGATTTACTTTATTCATTACTACATAAAACACAGCTCGTTGTTCTGCCGTTATATTTGGCATAATTTGATCACGCTGATCCTGCAGTTCCATAATTTGGTGTATATTACCCTATACTTTAAAAGATTTTCTGTTGACAAGTTTAGGATTTTCTTTTTATACAGAACGATTTTCTCTTTACGATTACCATAACAAATGGCATACATAAATGCACACACACACAACTTGTCCAAGTAGATTTTATTTATAAACGACTTATTTGTAACTTTCCCACATATAACTTATTTGTTAATTATTCATTCCCCACTTACGTGTGAATTAACATAATTCATACCACATTGGTAATTACGTTCATTCTTACCTAATTCGATTAACTTTTTGCCACAAATTGCTTATGTTGAATATTCAATATCTATCAGTTCTTCACTATATTAATTATCTAAGTTGCTGTCAGAGAAATGTTACTGGAATTTATCTTGAATCATTCCTTCCTTAAACTCATTCGTCCCAGAGATACTGTGGATTCGATATACCACATGAGGCTATGTACATTGTAACCAGCTGTCGAATTTTTATAGGACTTTGAAACGTAACAGCTTCTCGCAACGTGTCTCTCCAATGTCTGTGGTTTTCTAAAAGTCCTAAACGTTCACGTGCTTCTTTTTATATAGCACATTGTTGACCATCAACGGTTTTTTAAGTCTACAAAAAGATTTTGGTCCTCTAATGTCACGTAGGAGCAATTGCAAACAGAAACAATCAAAGTTAACAGCATGAACTGCATATTCGCGTTTCAACGCGTCACTTTTTTACTTGTAATCATCCTCCCTCCGGCGTACCTAGTTTCCGCTTTTTACTTGTAACCATCCTCCCTCCGGCGTAACTAGTTTCCGCTTTTTCCGTTGTTTTGTTGAATTTTCATAGACATATTAACCAGGTACATCCACGTATAGTAACGTTTCTACAACATCATTGTTTTGACAAAGTTTGAAGAATGCTGTTAATGTTGTTGTCAGTGGCGTATTAATATTCTCATGAAAATTAAAAGAGCTGAAAGAAGTAAATTCGTTCCCTATTTTCTAAATGTGCAGCTAAATGAGCAACTACTGTATGTCGTTCATGTATGGGAAAATTTCAGATTCTCCACACCGCTTCCTTGTTATATGTCTGACGGATAGATTTACACTTCATCTAAGCAGTGACTAGCTCCACCTTCACGACAAATGTTAAATATTGCCCGGTTACTTCCTTTATTTATGCATTTACAAATATATTTTACAGCTTTCATAGAACTGCAGGTCTCAACAATTTATATGAGTATCAAATATTATTATTGAAATAAAACAATAGGGAAATACCAATTTGTTATCGATTATAACTTTGTATACTTTGCCAATTTCAATTGTCGTAGTAGAGCCACCGCCTTCAGGGCTGTAGAGGATAACTAATTTCATTCAATTGGGTTTCCTTAATAAATAGGCGAGAATACTTTTTTAAACACTCTTCATTTTTCATGTACTGAATGAACCGCAAGGATCTTGAACCATGTTTTTGATCACAATACATCTTAACTCTGCATTATTTTCATCCGGTAATTTTTATCTGATCACTCCATCACTCTGATAGGACCCATTTTATCTGTAAGCCACACTAATAAAACCCTGAGCGTGGGGTAATCCACGCTTTTACCATTCAACAGAATACATCCACATAACTGTTTCTCCGGATGTGTGACCTCTTATGATAACACTTACCAATTTTATTATATTCTAACAAAATAAGAGTGGTGTTAAATCATGCCAATCCACGCCTTTTTGGCCAAACATTAATGCATTTGCAATTTCTTCTCATGATGGATTACGTGTAAATGTAATACAAGAGCCAGGCGCTTCTACTTATGCACATAAACAAACGTTTCCTGCCTATATTCTGCCAAATACCTGGGACTATTAACAAACTTGCACATCCTGTAGTAAAGTGCTTTGATGCGTTGATATGTATCGGAGTCGTCCGCTTTCTAATTTAACACGTGCATATCCACTATAAACTGATAAACAAATGTAAAAATTTGAGAACGAAAGTGGCACTCTCTGTACGAACCATTAAATGATAGGCGTAAAAATTCGTAGATGACACTTTCTTGTTGGGAACTGATGTTTTCGTCGTTGGATTAACACGTGGAATATCAATGATGTATCTTTCTTGGCCTTTTCAGAATATGAGTGGATTTGCAATGCATCTTAAAAACGATGTGTGTCACTTTCACTCATTAGCATATCGCCCTATTTGCGAAGCACAATATCTCGTGTTCCAATTCGTTACCAGTTATCACAACAGCAACAGCAATATGTAACCCTATATGTTCCCCTGCTGTTTCCGTCAGCATGTATTACTACTGTATAATGATTTTGACTCACGTTTCGTAAAGCAAATTTAAAATTATTGATTAACATTATGTGTTCATTCAACATGTGTTGCAATGCTGCCACTATTCCCTGTACATCTGGGATATGCTGACAATCCTTCTCATACAACGGTACAAACTTACCTATTTTTATTTTCCGTCGTGCGACTTCGTATATTTTTATTTTTATTTATAGCACTACGCGTCGGTCGACTCCGATAATACCCGCGTGTATAGCACTGGCCTGCTCGTGTTCGCGTGTGTGCTCGTATATGTTGAAAGTGCACTTTTAACTTTAAGTTTTAGTATTTTAATAAATCATTTTACTTTTTAACGACCTCATTTTGAGTGAATGTTTCACCTGAGGATGTCAACTTGTTACCGAAACGCGTAGTGCTATAAATAAAAATAAAAATATACGAAGTCGCACGACGGAAAATAAAAATAGGTAAGTTTGTACCTTTGTATTAGAGCGCGACTTGGAGACAAAACAATAAAATGTATTAATCCTTGTCAATTTGAGGTGGACAATCTAAGTCGATACCAATGAAGTATGTTTGCAAACATTCATGCTGCAGATTTGTTTGTGGTAGCAATGACCGATGTTATGGTAAATCTGTCCTTGCACTATACACGTATGCTGAAACCCACCATGATGAACTTCGTGCTCAACCCCCAATAGGTGTCATTTGGAAAATCGAATTATATTTTCGGGCATTGCTCAGAAAATGAGGTGAAGATTCAGTAACGCTCGATTGTAATGTATTCAGTACTTTACAGCTCACCGCTCCCATTGCTTTGCAAAAACGACATTCTTTACAGATTCTGCCAGCTACCATTAATCACGATACATTTTATAATTTTTTTGTAGGCGTAATTAAATGCAGTGCCCCGAAACCCAGCCCAGTTGGTTTTCATAATTTCTAACATTCTAAACTGCATTTGTGTTAAGCGTGCAGTTCTTTGTGACTCAGTTTCAATGTCACGACTAATTTACATGATGTTCTACGTCCAACAGACGACGATGCTGACTTTCTTCAAGCGTCTCTAAAGTACAAAGTTGTGCTTGGTTACAGTTTGAACTTGTAATTCTTTGCTAAGGTGCTTCTGAAGCTCGTAAACATGCTTGTCTCTCAGATTGTCGAGACAGACGTTCATCAATTCCTTCTGCCGTCATTGCCAGACCAATTAGTTTTAACGCACATGCGTTAGCAGTGCTGCGTGATAAATTAGACCTGTTTTCTAGTCATACTTAAAAATCCAACACTGAAGAAGAAAAAAGAATAGCACAGTGCTAAACCAACTCCAGGATAGCTAACAACAACAATTCCAAAATAAAACACAATTACGAAAAATACACTAACTTTCCATTCAAGTCACTCTGGACAATTTAAGTCGTTACCAATGAAGTATATTTGCAAACCTTTATGCTGCTGATCTGTGTGTGGTAATAAAGCACCGATGTTAAGGTAGACCTGTCCTTGCACTATAAACGTAGGCTGAAAATTACACTTACGGAAATCACACTATAAAAATTACGCTTACTAGCAACAGTCAATACGACAAATACGAAACAAAAATTAAAATTTCCATTAATAATAAAACGTATGTAATATTATGGTTCTTCTTCTTCTATCTACTTTGGAGTCTAAGGTTCACGTCAAATAATCCAAACCATTTTTTTTTTGTGGAAAACCAAATTTGTGCTTCCCGCATTTTTTCTTGCTTTCTAATAACTATATAATATACTTGTATTAACAAAATGTAATTATCCCTAATTAAATTATTTGCATTAAATTGTATTCAAATGAAAAGTATTCATATTGTATCCTTCTTATTTTATTGAAATGTTTTTTGAATGTAACTAGCGCCATATAGCCTATTGGTGTTAAAAAGTAGCTCGGATATCAATAATTGGGAACCAGAAACCAAGAAAACTTTAACTAATCTTACAATTCATGCTTCCTGTATCCAAACCACAACTAATTTAATTATTATACTACCTTATTTCAGTAACGTCTTGTGACTTCTAGTAGGTATGGAACAATCGTTCCATCATCAGACATATATATCCCTCCCAGAAGATCGTCAAACATTACAATTTTCAAATTAAAGTGGAACACATATCAACAATGGACAGTGATTTGCGTATTCTACGTGAACGGTATAGCCTACACCGTGTCTTGTGCGAACAGACTCTGCCTTGCAATAATGGCCCGCGCAAAATGTTAATCAGCTTTTCAATACGATAATGAAGTAAACGTCGTCTATATCCTAACATAAAGCATAAGGAGTACGTATGCTAAATTTCAAATTGAATATGTTCTTAAGTTAAAGCATTTCAAACAAACATCGACATCGACTCTCTTTTATAATATATTATATTGATAGCCCTATGGATTTAGATTTAAGCTATCATAAACCATATTATGAGAAGAAAGTTGATAGTGAAACAAGTATGTCAAAAGTCTAAAAATTTAAAAACTATCATGCGTCTGCTCTAGTACAAGATTTGTGTCAAATACATTAAGTAAATGCTATTGCATATTCTCACTTCTCATATAAGACTTGGTGGAAGTCTTCACTTCGGTTTATAAAGGTAAAGACGATAGTATGCCCACTGTGTATACAATGAGATGGTTCTAGCCTCAGAGAACTCGCGGACTTCTATTTCTGATACGCTCGACCTCTGTTTTATACGACTAAACAAAACGCACCGAAGTAAGTAGCAAAAGTAGTATAGACCTTGTGTAATTTTTCATTACTGACATAAAACTTGTCCCATCATTCAGTTTTAATAATCTATAAAACTTGTCAGGTTTCTCGACAAGGGAATTACTATTATCATGTAGAGACCGGGAAGTTGATTATTTGAAAACAACTCAATTACCTCTGGACAAACAATAATTTCTCCAGCTGTCGACAGGCTGAAAATAAAGGCATATTTGTACTGATATAACTGTACATTTTGAGCGCTAGTGTGCGTGCGTTTAAGCGAGCATATGGGTGACTAAAATGAGGGGCACGCGCACATATATACTGAATATTTAATCAGCGATGTAGCACGGTTCACATTGTCTTTGATGATGAATATTACATGCTAACTAGATAGACAAGGGCGGAAATACCGAAGGGTCCACGAAACTGCCGAAGGGTCTTCACCACATCGCGCAGGCGCGCATACGCCACTCTTGGTTGAAACTGTTCATACGGATACTTTGCATTATGTTCACAGGAACAAGTTTTGCCATATGTTGTGTATACTACTAGACTGTTTGCTTTCACGATAATTATGTTTTCTCATCATGTACAGAAGGGTATTACAGCTTCCAGCCATTTTACTACGTATCACCTTAATGACGATTATTTTCTAATTTTCTTATGAAATTCAATATTTTATTTATTATTGTTGTTATTATTCTCCTTGGTTTCCTCATCCTTTCCTATTTCTTTTTCTCTTTAGCATAGAATGATCCGGCATATTCCCGTTTCTGACACTAAATTGCCTCTAGATTTTATTTTGTGGTCGTCTTGTGCTTCTTGATCTTTTAGATTTATATAAATCTTCTTCGTACATTCAGCATCACTTTTAGTACACGACTATGACAACTGCTTTCCACAAATGACATTTAATAACGAAAGCAATGTCTTTTGTACAATTTCTACGAAGAATCAAATCTTGCATAAGCAGAAAGTTAGGGAATATTGCAAATGGATATATTCTTATATAGTAGGCCTATATGTAAAAGTACACGTACAAATTTCTGACTATGATAATTTCTTTCTACAAATGACATTTAATAACGAAAGCAATGTCTGTTGTACAATTTCTACGAAGAATCAAATCTTGCATAAGCAGAAAGTTAGGGAATATTGCAAATGGATATATTCTTATATAGTAGGACTATATGTAAAAGATATAAAAGATAGAGTACAACCAACTAAGAAAAATAACAAACATAAAAGTCAATAACAGCAACAACGAAAACTATCTTAATAATAATAATGCTTATTTAATTAAGAAAGTTGTGTTAGTTGGTTATAATCACAAAGAAAAATTATTCCGATCTACGCCCCTGAGATCGGAATAATTTTTCTATAGTGGTGTGCAACAGTGATAATTCTGTTAATAATGCTTATTGTTTATTGCTATTTTTATTCCTTCTCTCCTTTCTCGCCTAAGCCCTCTATGGGCTGGATGACACAACTTCCTTTACTTTATATAGTTCTTTCCTGCTTCACTTTTTGCAGTTCTTTCCTGCTTCGCCAGTAGGCCTATTCCTTTATTCTCTAGCACACTATTCTGCTCCCAATAACGGGCCTCTTGGTTCTCATTCGTATCCTTCACTTATCTTCGGACATATCTCTTACCTCCGCACTTTTTTTATTAATATTTCTCTATTTCTCATATATTTTCGATCCTAACAGTCTTGCAATTATAACATTTTATCTGTATTATTAGTATTATTAATACACTATGTTTTAATAATATTATTAATAATGTACTATGTTTTAATAAAGTAAACGACTAACACAGTGTTCAGAATAGTATAATTTAAATAATAATAATATTAATAATTTAATTATTTAAATAAATAAATAAATTTAACGTAATGAAATCAGTCAAGTTATCGCACATGAAAAGAACACCTTCCATTTAATGCTGTTTTACAAAGAAATTTATTCTGTCACAATAACAATTTTTCTACTTTAATAATGTATAACTTCAATATATACTTTCGTTATTCACTTTTTGTTTTGTTAGTTGCAAAACAAGAAATTACTCAACATCTTCTGACGTATTAGTGTGTATTATATTGCTTTCACGTTCAGCAGCACTGATTGTGTGGGTCGCTGCACGACGGTTTCTGGGTTGTTTTACATTCCGTTTTATGGATAGTAAAAGTCGTTTGATACAATAATCATTTATTTCAATATATGAACGGTGTAAAACTGACGTTTAAAATTAACACACTGAGAAAAGTACGAATTCATAAAACCCACACAAAAATTGAAAAAATAGATATATCAAAAAATAAACAAGATAATTATTGTTAATTTTATTTCCACGACCTCAATTGTTAATTTTATTTCCAATTATCGATGTTCCAAACACCTCATTCCATTTGTATTGACAATCGATTCGAAAGCAGATGTTTCGATTTCAGTTGCAGAAGTCATCTCAGGGGTAGCCTTTGTCTTGACGCGTCGGTACATTACACACTGAAACAAGCGTCGATGCGTAGATCATCACCACGCCACTAACTATGACTTTCGCAGCTGAAATGGACCACAGGTCCGATAGACTGGTACGTTATACGTAAATGTGTTGGACACTTTTTGAAACATCAAATCTCAAAGGAAAAGTACATGAAAATCCAATAATCATAAACCAACCGCACAGTTTGTTCCTGGAAATGTAACGAATACAAACGTGCCAATCGAATGATGTATGTTTCTGTTCGTAATTGTAGATCGTTTGTAAAAATATGAATTCATTAACGAATAAAACATTGTTCTCACATACAATGAACTACTCTTATCTTAGTTACCTTAGTAGACTTCGTGTCCGAAGCCTTACGATTAATATAGACGTACTATCTGTGACTTCTCCCATAACGCGATTTAGAGCTCTGCGCCAAGTCAGTGTGCTGAATTCCCCCACTTTGTTTGAACCAGCCATTCACTGGGTAGTGATTTGCATGGCTTTCTATTTCAGGGCATACATTTGCATAACAGTTGTTTCTGTCAAATCTGCGTGCTCCTTGTGTAGCTTTGTTTAGTCTAGACATTCGTTGTTTTTATTTCACTGATTACCGTAGGCCGTTTTAAATTCTCACTGCCCTTTGCCAACTTTAACGTGTATTCCGAAATCCAAAGCGGCTTCTTTTCTGTAATTACCTAACTCCTACTTGAAAACGTCGACCTATTACAGAATGCAGAATGAAACCCAATAAAGGGTCAAATTTAACAGCCATAAACAGCTAAACACAGATTTATTTGCGGACGACCGTGCTATTAAGACAGCGAAGTCCATGCTAGAAAGACGGTTATAATTAATACCCAAGCTCTTACTAATTCATGAAAGTACCGTAAAAATGTAAATGACGAAAACACGGGTTTGGTAAGATTCAAGATTTTTATTGACGGTACACTCACTACTAGAAAATATGATGGCACTTTAAATATTTAAATTGCCCGTGGGGGAACTTGTAACTCCCATCGGGCGCGTCCCCTGGGTGGCGGATGGGGGATCCCACCAGATATGATGGGGTAGTCAGAATAACCAATAAGGACCTGTGGAGCAACAAAGAGCCCAGCTTCTGGGCGCATGATAATCCTGGAACTCTCTTTCCCTTGGGGATATAAATATGGAGGACCCAACCCACAGTAACTGGGTGATACCTCAACGGTGGAGTAACAGACCAGCGGAAGAGGCAACCCTCCAATTAAGCCATCATTGGCAGTAAGTCTAAAGGCTGAGAGGAGGCAGCCCCTCCATTAGACTTTCCTAGCGACAGGCTAGTTTCCTGATCAGCCGGACGGAACAAATGGTCGTTGACCTTGGTGAGAAGTCACAGCTATATAAATGAAAGACTTATTACATCCAATTTTAGACAGATAGAGGGTATCTAACTTTAACTGGCATCTATGCACCTGAGGAGAAGAAGAATTAAGAGACCAAATCCTCTACGACGACCTGCGAAAGGAAATAAACAAAGTAAGTAAGAAAGACCATGTTGTAATATGTGGTGACCTAACTGCAAAAATTGGCAATCAACCAATACCAGAAGTAGTGGGCACTTTTGGGGAACAAACAATTAATGACAATGGCCGAGAGCTAAGGCAGTTTGCAACATATAATCAACTGAAAAGCTGTAATTCATTTTTTAGAAATAAAGACACACATAAGTATACGTGGACTGCTAGAGGTCTAAGATCGGTAATAGATTACATTATGGTAAATTCAAAACTGAAAAATGAAATACCAGATGTTGGAGTGTATAGAGGGAAAGATATATAATCGGATCATTTTCTGGTGGTTGGAACTATGACACTAATAGCCAGATGGAAAAAGTTTGTTAAAAAAAGCCAGTATCCAGAGACGAAATATTCAAAGTTTACCTACTACAAATAGAAAGTATCAGAAAACTTTATCAAAGGAGTTTACAATAATGTCTCTCGAAAACTGCAGCTGCTGATGATGTTGAGCGAGAATGGAATAACACAAAAGATTGTATACAAACAGCAGCATTGGAAGCTGTTGGGAAGAAGAAGAAAATAAGGAAAAAAAGTGGATTAAAAATATGAAATTTTGGAATAGAGGAAGCTGTGAAACAAAAACAAAAGGCATATTTGAAGGCATACCTACAAAAGAAAACACAAGAAACTGATCAACAATATAAGGAAAAACGGAATTTTGAAAACAGCTGATAAGGAAAGGCCACCTTAATTTATTCATGGAATAAATTAGTCGCAAATATTGCAGACAACATACATGGAACACATACTTTTGCTTACAAGATGCTAAACAATCTGATTCAGTCGGAAATAGACAACGCCAGTATTATAAGGAACAGATACAACACTACAGAAAGTTGTGGTATTGTGAAAATGCTGTAGCAGACATGGAACATCAGTTGTAGCAGACTACAACAAAACAGTTGACTCAGTTGCACTAGATGAGCTCCAACAGGTTTTAAAAAGTTTTAAAAACCGAAAAGCTTGTGGCACAGATGGAATAAACATTGAACTTATTAAATATAGAGGGACACTGTGTGAACTAAGATTACTGCATTTACTTAACGAATGCTGGCGAAGCTATAAAAACTCCTGCTTCTTAGAAAACAGATTAAGTCATTTATAATTTTAAAAAGCGACAATGAAACAAATGTGACAACTATAGGAGCATAAGTCTTTTAAATGCAATTTACAAAGCATATTCAAAAATAATAAATAATTATCACATGAGAGCAATAACAGATGTAAGTCTGGGAGAGAAACGAGCTGGATTTAGGAAAAGTCGCTCCTGCAGTGATAACATTGTTAGCATTAAAAGAAATTTAGAAAAACGACGTGAAGTCAGTTTAGAAACACATGTTGGCTTTATCGACTTCGAAAAAGCTTTTGACTCGGCCATTAGAAATAGACTATGGATAATAATGGAGGAAAGAGGATACCCTATATATCTTAAAAATACAATTAAAAACCTTTATAAAGGTAATGGAATAATTATAAACACACGCACTTCAAAAACGGAAAAGATAATAATAAACCAAGGTGTTAGACAAGGGCTGCTTTGGGTTTTATACATATTAAAGGTAAATATCCAGTGAGGACTAAGATAGTTATAAACAAGAGCACTTTAGAACAAGTGAGCCGTTTTAAATACGTCGGATGAGCAGTAAGCTATGAGTCTGAATGTGATATAAAAGAGAAGATAAATAAAGTTAGGAATATTTGTGGTACGATTCAAAGAAATCTTAAAAATAAAACAAGCCACAGCACAAGGATTAAATTTTATAAGACAATTGCAATACCCACACTGACACATTGACATGCATTCAGAGTGCTGAAATGCAGTTTCTTCGGAGTACTTTAAATTATACATTGCAAGATAGAATAAGGAATGAAGATATCAGAGCAGAGCTCGAAACAGATGACATGAATGATATTATTTCAGCTTAGAGAAGACAAATGGTGGAATCATTTGCAAAGATTGACAGGATCGATTGACGAAAGCGGCACTAAGCTATAAACCCATTGGTAGAAGAGACGTGCGTCGTCCGAGGATGATATGGGTACCGGAACAGGTTTATAACCTAATCCTTGAAGTGAAGAAGAAAGAGGAGTTAGACAAGAGTGTAGTATGTCCCCAACTATTTTCAACATCTATATTGGGGACCTCATACAGAACTGGAAGACTGAAGACTATCAACGCATACAGCTGAAAAGGAATTACCACTTAAATGTTTGCTGTATGCAGAAAACGTGGTTATAGGCCTACTACAAAATAATGAAGCAGACTTACAATGCTCTGCGTGAAGACTACATGAACTGGGACGACAAAATTACAACCTAAAGATATCTACCAACAAAACCAAAGTTATGGCTCAGTATGGAAAATTTCCAGTACGCTCAAAGATTATTATTGAGGATAAAGTATTGGAACAGACCTAAAAGTTTAACAATTTAGGTTGTGATACACGTTTTACACGTTGAGAAGGTATATAAAATAAAGTCAATATATTTCAACACATATGTGGAACCATAAATAGAACACTGAAAAATAAAACGAGAGAAAATTAAAATTCTACAAAACAGTAGCTGTCGCAGTGCTATTATATGGCAGTGAATCCTGGATTACAAAACAATTAGATAAAAGCAACGTACAATCAGCAGAGTTCAGATTTTTAAGAAGGATTAAAGGATGCACGAGAAGGGACCATATAATAAATGAAGATATACGGGAAGAATTAAATACATATATAAATGAGAAACTGAAGAATACAGTTGAAAATGGAGACACCATTTAAGTCGCATGGATGCAGATAGAATACCAGTAATTGTAAACAAGTACAAGCCTTCTGGAAGAAGGGATGCAGGAAGACCAAGAAAGAAATGGATCCGATAATATTAAGTCGGAACAGGCACATTGCCATATCCCTGAAGTGTAGAAGAAAAAGAAGAAGAAGAACTATTTAAATTGTGGCCTGAAGTATACGAATGATACACATACAACTACGAACATTGTCTGTAGCATAATTTTAATGTTATTATTAATAAACGCCCTGAAAAGGAAGGACATATGATGTTACAGAACAGTGGCTGTATCCGCACTATTTAGCGGCGAATTTAAGAGATTTGCATTCAGAAGAAACGAAATTCAAAGGAAAGACTAATAAGAGCCTGCATACAGAATAGAGCGCGCAATGAAGATTTATTAATGGCATTGAAAGTTAAAGTACATTTCCTGTTACAACACGGATGCGAAAAATTACGTCGTGTGTGTCTTCAGATGGATACTATGACGGAGTTACTTTTCATGACGGAAGCGCGAGTGGACACTATGCGATGCCGGGTAACGACTCACTATGGCTTGCTGTATATTTTCATAATTCATGTGATTCAGTAAAAAAATGTAAATTGGAAAACTAAATGTTATAGTGCTATAATATTTTATCAAACTAATCAAGATGTACAGAATAATTCTCAGATCTTTTAGGTTCAGTTGCTCATACTGGTTCTGATACCGTCATAGATGGAGGCTATGTAATACAGTCTGCTCACCAGCAGTCTACCTATGTCTAAGGGTTCTGCACACACAGCACTGACTTCTACACCCCATCAGACAGAGGGGAACAACATTATCATGTACCCTCTATGGACTAAATCAATCCGAGCGAAACATGGTAAGGGTATCCCTCTTTTAAACTTACTTTTATTTATATTTATCTATTGTCGGATGTTGATTGCTATTATAAAAAAAGAGAAGCTAAGAACCATTTTATATAACCCTGTCTGAATACTTTCTAAAAGGGTGAATTTAAATAGACACATGAAATACGTAGTATAAAATTGGATATGACATGCCTGGTATTGGGTTACACGTCTTGCTTAACAGAATTATATGTGTTGCAATTCTCATTCCCTCTTACTTCGCCTATCTCTCTTCTTCTCTATCACTGTGCTTCGCAAACAAATGAGGACACATGCTAGCGATAATGTCCAGAAAAGTAAGCATTATATTAAACAAAATAAAAAAGGCTCTCAGAATTGTTTCATTCAAAAACAACAGAACTGATAATATAGGTAATTTACAGCATTAATGTAAGTGCTAATTATTACGTAACTTACATAAGTTATACAAATATAGAAAATTTGTGGCAGGAAAACAGACACATGCATATTAATATATGATTTCACAATTACTCCACAGACAATTGCCCCTCCCCCCCCAATAATTTCTCCCCGCGTAGTTGTGAGATTCGGCGAAACAGAGTAATTACTTTGTTTGGCCATGGTTTTCTTCTTAAATAAATTTTGTTTTAAATTATCACTCTACTATTGCGGGGTGGTGACTCCCTTGGCTAATCAGTTCATTGTTTTAATTGTTTTCTTATTTTGATAAGCGTTTGGTGATTAAAGAAAACAATATTTTAAATTTTCCTTTAATCAAGTCGCTTTTGTATTTCCGGTCGTAAAACCTAAGTCTTGTGTCTTCACTTTATTATTAACTTTGTGATTATTTTTTTAACTTTCTTGTTTTTTAAGCTTTTACTGTAATTTTGTTTTTTCTAAAGCAGATTTTTTGCTTTACTTGATATTTATATTATTATCACTTTTTAAAAATAGATACGAAGGAGTGGTTGCCGTAGCTGAACCTGTGAAAACGGAAAAGTATTCGGATACAGCAAGTAGGATCAAGACAATAGCTGGACAATACGAGCAATGAAACATCTTACAGTACTTGCTTGAAACCACTCATAACTTTCAACTCCAAAGCTGCTGAGTGAATTAGCTATATAATAATTACATTACTCAATCATCATCATAATAATAAATTACGCAATAAAAAATTACAAAAAACCAAAAATTAAAGAGAAACCAAAAGAATAGGTAAAACGAAAGGGTTAAAAAACAAAAAATTCATAAACTTACGCCTTGCCGCAAAAATTCTAATGCGAGTTAGCTTGATCAGAAGAAAATTTAAGACATTGTTTCTTTTAATATCCAAATACTTATAAAACAAGGATACATAGAAAATAATGGATTGATTGAACCAAAGCAGTAAAAACTTGCAAAAGCAGAGTTGTGTTTTTTATCTAAAAAAATACATATATGTGAAGAAAGGTACCAAGAAAAAAACAAAGTTTTTTTTCTTAAGAGCGGAAGTCTCGCAGCTGTCCGAAAGACAACTGCGCGGGAACAATTGTCGGGCTGCAGTTGTCTGGAAAACAACAAACTGTCCACAGTATACATTCATACATCGTCATAACGCTTCACATTTTCGGTTCTAAAGTTTTTCGTTTTGGTACAATTTACACGTTTAGACACTAGTTATCAAAGAATGCCAGGCTTACTAACATTTTGTAGTGATTACTACGTACCGAAAAAACGACAAGAATATCGTACACATTCTGTGCTGATGAGAGTTCTCGCAGACAAATTTAGAAATCATAGACAATAATAACACTGTTGCACACCACTATAGAAAAAATATTTCCGATCTGATGATGAGCTGTGAAACTTGAAAGCGCTAATCGGAAACTTTTTTCTATAATAGTGTGCAACACTGTTATTTCTGTTTGTGATTATAACCACTAACACGACTTTATTAATTAAAGATTTAGAACGAGTGCATAAATGGAAACAGTGATAATTATTTTTAGGAAACATAGTAAAATTAGAAGAAGTAAAGAATCTGCTTGAATATCCGGATAGGATATAAGCAGAAACGGGTTGCCTAGTAAAATCTAATTGAATATAGGGAGGGATCAGTAGATGCTTCGTAAATGAAAACTGTAATACTTGATACGGTCAAAACGGATCACATACACGCACAAATGAACAACATTACTTCCAGGTAAACAAGCTGTCAATATCATAAATACTTCTGTGCGTTTAATACTTGTATTGAGCACGTTGCTTTACTTATGCATACATTATTTTATAGAGTAGAAAGCAAGCACCTATCGGCTTGTAAACTACACCCAGAATTTTTTAAACACTTACCTTAAGAAGCTATTAATCCTTCTTCAATTCGTGTTGCAACCTGAAAAAATAAATTACCCATTAATAATTTTGAAATTATAAAAACAAATAACCGATTTTGCTTAAATAATTAAAGTATGTTTTTAATACTAAAACTGTAACTATAGAGGTGTGCAAATTATTAGACTTATGCTAATTGAAGTTTTCTTATATTTCTTTATTTGGCATGTATTATTTATCACTAAATAAGATCATAAGTCTGTTTTATAATGCAGTAAATTTTTCTGATGAACTATCTATTGTCATGGATCCTCTTTTTAAAACATTTAACTGAAATATTATTGTTTAGAACATACGTATTTCATAGAAAGTGTCACTATACTCATGTTCACAATTGAGATGTTTACATCAGCTCTTTGATATATCCTACTAGTTCAAAATGTACTTTTTCAGTCTGTTTCGTGATTATCTTTTTGTAAACCATGAGAATTTTAAGTGTTTTTAGTAATATTTTAACTCCTCTTAGTGAATAATAAAAAAAAAGTAAAAAATTTCTTTTAAATAAACGCTTTTATTTAAAATTAACAAAATGATTAATGTACTAAAAAGGATAAAATAATTTATCTTATACCAAATACATTAACAACAAATGAAAATAACGTTTATTAATTAAACATTTTTGTAACATTAAGTATCACTGATAATAAAAGCGTGGGCGCCTAAGGAATGATATTATACCATGTTTAAATCAATCTTCAATAAAAAAGATGTATAACTGATACTATTTGTTCTACATTTATTTGATTATTGAAGAATTATATTTTTCAGAGTATGCATATATTTGTGTACATTTGTCTTACAAGTACAATCGTGCGCAATTCCAAAATTTACATTCTATAAAGAGAATCATAGTATAACTAAATTTGGAAAAATAGCAGATATTTGAAGATTCCTTTCCATTGAATCAAGTTATGACATTATACTTCACATTACAAACTATTATTAAGAGGGGACGTTGAAATCAGGATTGTCAAGGATTATATTTTTAAATAAAAAAAATACACAATGCCCTAAATATAAACAAATAGTTTTTATAATATTTTTGAGATACAAAATTCATTTTGATATTGATTAATTATATTTTCGAATTCATGTTTAAGATCACATTGTCTACATGAAGGCGCCCATGCTTTTATTATCAGTGATAGTAAATGTAGAACAAATAGTATCAGTTATAGATCTTTTTTATTGAAGACTGATTTAAACATGGTATAATATCATTCCTTAGGCGCCCACGCTTTTATTATCAGTGATACTTAATGTTACAAAAATTTTAGATTAATAAACGTTATTTTCATTTGTTGTTAATGTATTTGGTATAAGATAAATTATTTTATCCTTTTTAGTACATTAATCATTTTGTTAATTTTAAATAAAAGCGTTTTTTTTTAACTTTTTTTTATTTCACACTTTTTAGTCAAATTTTATAGATAAATTACATAATGAAAAGAGAATGATACATAAACAATAAACCGCTGGTACAGATGACACAGTAAGTTTGTATTAACGTAGATACAGCAAGTCAAAAACCAACTGCCATTATTCATTTTTCATTTCACACATATTTCCAACGGCTGATACTGGAGGTTAAAGTCTTTAGTTATACGCATTGTTTACAATTAAGGACTCGGAATCGAACATCAGACGGGTTAGGTGTACAGTTAACCGGAGTTAAATTATAATCGAGTGATAAAACTATATAGTGAATTGTTAAAATAATAATAAATGAATTATATAGTGTAAACAACTAAAAAGGAATATAAAAGTGTGAATTTAAAAAGGAAAGTATTGTGATATTAATCAAATTTAAAAAATTGTTAACGGTTATAAACTAACCTGTGACACTATATAGGCTATACTAGCGAACTATTTTTTCACAAACACTGAACTATCACACAATAACACTGTTGTAATAATTTTTGTTGTTAGTTGTTAATCATTATTTTTGTGTGTTTAATTTTAGGAAGTATAGTATTAATTAACCTAAAAAAGACCGTATCTGAGATCGAAAACTTTCAATAGTGCCATATACCAAGCCAGGGTAATTCATATTAAGAATTATTTATTTATTTTAATTTTAAAAGAGAAAAATTCAAAGTGAAACGTTTTTGTACAAAGTAAAATTACTTACCGTTATTTGTAATCACGTAGACAGTTTTAACATTGAAAATGTTTATAAGGACGTGTCGCACATTTGCGCGTGATCGAAAATGGGAACCGGTGAGTTTCCATAGATACTACTTCTTTGTTGTCAATAACGTAGTACACATATAAAACTTCGCTTATGAATGCGACTACATTTAACTTATAATCTGTACATTGGTAAATGTATGTATGTATTTTTTTCAAAATAGGCTATTGTATTGTCACGTGATTCAAGTGTGTATGCATAATTTCAAGTCGCTATCACATCGGGAAGTATGCGAAAATTCTATTTGAAAAATACACTTTAGACCGACGGGAAAAGCAAGTTAAATAAAAGCGTTTAAAATAGGCTTATATTTTCTGTGTTTTATTAGAGCATTAATGAAACCGCAATTTTTCTTGAAAAGTGAAGTTATCACTGAAAAAGTACATTTTAAACTAATAGGTTATGTCAAACAGCTGATGTAAACATCTCTGTGAACATGAGCATAGAGACACTTTATATCACTAAGTAGATCTATCACTAAGGAAAAATGTCTAGGTTCAGTTCGTAAAGGAGAAACATGGTCTCAATGCAACATTTCAGTGAAAACTGACGTTCTGCAAATATCAGTCAGCCGTATTAAAATTTCACTGAAATGTGAAGAGCCTCTACTATCGAAACTGAAAGCCAACTTTGGTTAAAAACTTGATATAGGCTATGAATGAATGAAAATAGGGCCGGATTGGTAAATAAAACAGAATAAAAATGAGCGTTTCTATTTATAACCATATTAAAGCACATGGCATTTCAAGAAAATCTATGAAACTCTCTAGATAACCATAACAAAGAACATCAAAATGATTACAAGTAACAAAGAATATCGTAATAAACACTGATAGTCGTAAACATAGTATCAATAAAAGAGTTTTATTGAAAAAATGTGGTTAGTTTTAAATTCCGTGTGTGTTAGTCTAACATTTTGCACACCTCTGTACATTTAACTTTATTGTCTTCTTCCTACTTGACTATCGTTACCAAATCGAGCATGTGTTCATTCTTTCCATACGAGAGATGTGGCGTCTGTAATCTCAGACTGTCTTACAACCGTATGAAGGGTTTACAGTTGAACACATGTAGAAACTTATTTTTTGCATTGATACTGCACGCCCGTTTGCCGTATCTTTGCAACTGAGGGCAGAGTACAGAGATAAAGTTTTGTCTGTGGCGGTAATTTGACTCAATCCCCAAATAGAGAGCAACACCATTAATCAGTACGCTTCGCCCACTCGCAGTAGCACTGTTCAATTTCTGATAACTACATTGTGAGCTGTCATTAATATTTCCGTAGTTTGTGGAAGACTTTAGAGTAAAAACAGTTTTGTGTTTTTCGTTCCTTCTGTGTTTATTTTATGCCCGGCTTTGTACAACAAAGAATGCCCGTTGACTTCGACGGGATTCTATATGAAATTTTAAGTGCATTAACTAGAAACGCCGGGAAATATAATTATCCTGCCTTTGATGATTCTCCCAAAAGTTGATGTAATATATTTTAATTCTAATTTGGTTAATATATGTAGAAAACTTCAGGGTTCTGTGCAGTCTACTTGACACTTATTTTTACAATTTGCGATTTTGTCAGTAGACTTTAGTAGTGGCATTATATTCAGACTGTAAAATAAAATTGGTCTTATTCATAACGTAATAATAAAGCTAGCATGAAATGCCTCAGGCACGTGGAAGGATATATTCTTCAAGATCACAGAAGAAATGTTGATGTACGGCAGCAATTGAATATTATGAGTACACTTGATAGGATTGCCCAATATCGATTAAAATGGTTCGAACATCTTAACCGACTTAATGACTGCCCCATCCCCACACACCTATAGAATTATAAACTGAAAGGACGGAGAGGTGTGGGGGGTGGAAGAAGCATTGAGGTGACCAGCTCTAGTCTACTTGGGACTGGAACAAACCATTTTTGGTTTAATCCTTGCTCAAGATGATGATGATAAAGCTAGCTGAATTCAATTTTTACAATTTATTTTTTAGATTTTTGTGGTGTTTACAAACAACCTTAATTGTGTGAAAGTACAAATTCTAACTACCTGGCGTAGAAACTATGAAAAGAATTAATTAAAAATGAAGTGCATGCTTCTTTTTAGATTAAAAGACTAACGGTTTTAATCTTAAAAGTGAGTCGTGATACAATCGAGGCAATTAATAGTTATGTTGTTTAACGTTAGTAGGAAATATATGAACATATACTTTTAGTTTGCACCGTGGTATATCATACTGGTAATCTCCCACTGCAATAAAGTGCAGTTTGTAATATTTATACTTTATTCCGTTAGCCCTGAGGTACAATGTAAACCTTACCAGCACAAATATTGCTTTGATAAGCTTTTCATAGATGCATTCAATTGCGACCTCTTTTATGTGTGAACTGAGCGATGGAGGTGGAGAAATTGATCGCCCTGAGAGTTGTATACTAACGCGCAGGAGCGCGTGAGTGTGTGTATTACAGAAAATCATTATAAAGATAGTTATCTAATACCCTAATAACGTAAATCGTAATATAATAACGTAAATCGGCAGAAAAGGAAATTAATGCAAATTTTCTTATTCCAAACATTTACTATCAACAAATATACAAGTATATTATTAAAAGTCATGGTGACATAATAAAAAATAGTATGTTAATTAAGCAATATATTGCTTAAGTAATATATTTAGCAATAGAGTAAATTGCAAAGTAAAAGTTTGTCAGATCAATGAATGCCCAACGGACTGTGAGGTCCAAGGCCAGAAGAAGAAGAAGATATTACAAAATACATTGTAAGCAATAGTCTCCTCTGATATATAGGCCTACTAAATCTGGTATGTACGGTATCTGCATGACCCAACGATTGCCGCGTTATGTTACAGACCATTAATATACCCGTATCCAACGGCTCCAGTGATCCAGCATTCCACCGACTAGCGCTGACGTCAGGACCTTGTATAACATCGGCCAAACCATGGCAGTAAGAATGACAGAAGTAAACAGCCGTTGCGTACTTAAATAAAAGGAAAAGTTGCGGCAGACAAAATTAGACTAGACAGTAATGGCATAAGCAAATAAAAAGTAAATAGCAAACTTTTTCACCCTCAAAAATTTCACTGGGATAGACTGAAAAATAACTAAAACATTGTTTCAACGAACTACTAACACAGAACTAATACCGATTAGTCCTGAAGTCCTGAAGTAACAACTAAACTTTACAGTAGTCCATTTACGATCATATGTTTATTTACATAGTGACTGATTGAACGGCTTTTTATAAACGTGTTGTTGAACTATTATCGCATTAAAATCAATTTTATTCTTTTTTATCAATTTATTAACATGAAAAATAACATATCAGGTTTTCTTAACGTGATAGTCCCGAAATTTCACAGCCAAAACGTTTATTTACTTTGAAGTGTGAATTTATGGTTCTATTTATGATTGGCAGCATTCGTGTACGAGAAGTGGGTCACTATATTATCTTTTATGCAGATTACGAAACGATGTCGTTATCAAAAAACACGGGTTTATAATTAATTTTATAAATAACGAGGCTATAAGTCTTTCGTTAACCTATGATGAGATAAAAAGTAGAGTTTTAGACTGCAGTTGTTTGTGTATGCTCCTAAGAGACAAAGAAACGTCCTAGAACGTCCAAGGATATTTAGAAGAGATCAACTGTCTCCACGGAATAACATGCTTGATTCAGTCATGTAGACAAGTGATTTCTAACACGCGAAACGCGAATGAGATACGACCGAGATACATTGCTCTTGTTATTTTGGTGGGTCGCTTATATTTCCCATTGACCCACTTATACGCACATTTTCGATTCAAGTTTTCTACTTAAAATAAATGACATGTCTTCTTATATTTACACTAGATTCTTCCCTTATCTTGTTTTCAGCTCTGCATTGTTCTATTTTCAATATTAGGAATGTGTGACTAAAAATTTATAATTAGAAATGGTATTAAGATAGCAATGGTCTACAAGGGATGCGGTAGTAAAAAACCGTCTCAGGTGTAAAAGACGATAATAATTACTTTGACTAAATACTGCCTTCAACACACATAAACACACACGCCCGCGCGCGCGTATAGAATATATATATAATGCTTATCCTCAAATTATACTTTTATTTTTATGCTATTCCTTATACTTTTATTTTGTATATAATATCTTTCAAAACCCAAGTATTGTTTCAGTTTTTGCTTATATGCGCGTAACTTCATAATTCACTGTGAAATACCATCAAATCTGTTGATTCAATTTTTTTCCGTTTACATAGTTGCTATGTAATACTTGGCCAGGCGATCTAGGTGATCTAGGCAGTCTATTTGCGAAGAACAATTCTCAGGCTCCACGAATTGAGTCTCCGATGATCTGAACATTAAATTCCCAGGAAGGCGAATCCCCCTCTCAGCATTTACTTTTGATGGATCATGCTGGTTGTGTCGTTTACGGATTACCTATACGCCATTAGCCATAATGGTATATGCTGCACAAGTCTGTTTGGTTCTCGTCAACAACGTCTTGCGTAACTTCGTTTCAGCAACTTCTCCCCCGGGTGCTTCCTTTAACTCAGGAACAAGCAAAATACTTGGTTTTAGCTCATAGTTGGTTTTTCAGTCACTTCTTTTGCGTTACATAAATTGGTATTTTGTCTGCTAGTTCCTCAATTTTCGCACGCAATTGTCGTAATTACGTAATTGTCGTAGCGAACTGTGTGTGTGTGGTGTGTGTGTGTGTGTGTGTGTGTGTGATTTTATTCTTAATCCAGCGATACCTGTCTATAGAATCAGGATACAAAATAACTGAGTTATTGCCTTTCTTTCCTAACCCGAAAACTCTAGAAGAATAACGCAAACTGTCTCATATGACCATATTTATGTTTGAGACATGAATGTGGAATGATTTTCTTATAAGAACCAAGCATTTGCAATTAAATTATTTTATTAAATCTATCAGTGACGAACATTTTTTGTTAAATCATCTTAAGAAAATGGACACCGTTAAGACAATCAAAATATTTATTTAGCCGGCAATACAAATATTAATTTTTAAATAACACGAAATAAATTAATTTTACCAAAAAAGAGGTAAGCAATACATTTACGTTTAAATACAGCGACACTGACATTATGATCTACCAGTGTATATGTTACACTGACATGGTGTCTCTTATAATATAAAAACATATATTATAGACATTAGTTCTATATATTTCATAACAGACTAATAAAATATTAGGAAATAAAATATATGGAATAAATGAATAAGGTATTATGAAAATAGATTATACTATAATGAAAACGAGTGAAACAGAAACAATCTGAGATTTCCTCGAAACTTATTTTATTTTTTTTAATTTGAAGACTTTTATTCTTATATATATTTTCCATGGTTAGTTGCACGAGTAGTTGTCTAAAGCTGGTTAAGGTTGTTTACCAGGAATTTAACTTGTACTACTACAACTGAATAATACAGTATTTATCCCACATGGCAACTACTTCAGATGTATGCTCGTATTGCAATGCTTTTACAGAGGTAAAAGCAGTTCCAGTACAGTATAAAAAAGTATACTATTATCAATATTTTATAAAAAATACATAAATAATTAAATATTTATTTAAACGTATTTCATTTAGCATTTGAGAATTGTAAATCATAATTTTGGTTCAATGACGCAGAAAAATCCATGGACCTTTCCAAGGAAAATAGACCAAATAATTCGTTGGGAAGGAAATTTAATAATTCAGTCATTTTTCACTGGAATTGCTTAAGAATAAAAGGAATACTATGAAATTTTGTGATATTTTTATATGAAGCTTTCAATTTTTGTGAAATTTAGAATAAAAATTTTCTATTAGCCGCCATTTTGGAAACATTTAATATAACATTTCCGTGAGTTTCACACTTATAAGAAATGACAAAACAACTGCATGTAGCAAATTTAAAATCCACATCTTATCCTATTCGGGAGTAGTAATATTTTTTTTAACACGTGCAGACGGAAAACGAACCAGTTTACCTGTTTATTGGACACTTTTCTTTCAGTTTAATAATTAGAATCTCTCTCTCTCTCTCTCACACACACACACACACACACACACACACACATGATATTTTGTTGGAAAATAATTATTTTTACATCACTGCAGGCCGCGTGCGCTCAAATCTACAGTTGCTCGCGCGCCTGTTTGTGTAAGCACCCGAATTTACTCTAACTTGGAAGACACTCGAGACTTCATTCTCCATATACTATATGTTGAGAAACAGAAACCAATGTGCCAAAGTCGTAGACTACAAGATATACGTACGGCAGTGGTAGTTATCCGTTGCACGCCACTATATTGCACTTCATCTGCCTAACTCACTTGTCACATGCACCACTAATCAAACGGCACTGAGAGCAATAATGGATGTGTCTGTTATTGGTAGACCTTCCAGTAGGCGGCAAATGCACAGAGGGTAAACCTAAAAAGGGGGACTGTTGCAACAGCCGAGGGGTGATCGCAAGGGTTGTTACCATCCGTATGACAACATCATTGTATATAAATTAAAGGGGTGGAGCGGCTTATTGTTGTCGGTTTTAAACAGCAGGTACAAAGGAAAAATTATGCTTTACACATTCCAAGAACGTTTTACAAGCTCAAAATACTTTTGTTAATAAAAGTGTTTTTTCTACGCAAATTTCTAAACTAAGGCCTGAGGAATATATAAATTCTAAATATCTAAAAGAGATTGGTAAAGGTCCATACAGACAATGAAATTAATCTTTTATTTGCGGACTAAATAATATAAGTAAGCGTAGTGCAGCGTTACAAACATAACCACAGAGCATGTTATTTATTTCTGTTGTAATAATTACACCATAATATACAAACACTGTAACTATACAATATACTTGTAGTATAGTAATACTACACATTACTAATCTTACAAAATTATAATATTATGTAATTATTACATAATTATTAAAAGTATTATGGCTTATGTTAGTAAACATACTAACTAGTAGTAGTAATATAGTATAGTATTGTAGTTTTATATTCATAGTATTACAGGTTTATATAAAACGATTATAATTTTATATGAAATAATATAACTATATAACACTACTATAATACTAAACTATTGTATAATTATAAAATAGTTGAGAGAGAGCGTGATAATCAGATTATTTGGAGTTGCTATAGACGGTTCACAAAACGCAAACGATTGCATAACATGATAACACGAATAACTCATACATCTGAATAATTATAAAACCTCTCAATTACAACGTGTTTCAGTAATTTATTTTTCAGTATCCGCCAAGTATGAAAAAAACATGAGCAATTTTTACACCTGTAGTTACTTTAACCAGTAAAGAATACTGTCATTTCTAAAACGTATGTCTCGGCACTTGAGGTGCTGCGAAATTTTAATTTTAAAGCATTGATACGGAAAGTTAAAAACGTATCTTAAATTAGAACTATAAGAATTTTACTTCCTTTACTTTTTACTTATAATTGTTACATTATCTCTTGCAATCATCGGTACTCTATCATAAAGAAATAAATTAAGACTAATGATAATCTCAGATTTCTTGGTATATGACGCTATTTTGCAGGGGTGTCGGAAGATAAATTTTGGGAATCACTGTTCTAAGGTGTAGGATTGGTTCACTGGAACCAATTCCCAGGGGGCGAAGAAGGGGGAACGAGAATGAGAAAATGAGTGGATAAATGTGGGAGTGCGTGAGGAAGAAAGCAGAGGAAGGGAGAGCTAGAGAGACATACAGATAGACGGATAGAGAGAAACAGTAGTGAACAGTTTTATATAATTGTAAGTAGTTAACAACATTTCATTTATAACATTTTTATTAACTCACATTAAATAAAAATCAAATTAACTACAGCAATATTAATTTATCATTACTGTCAAAACAAAACAAAAAAATACCGAATCTACACAAATTCTTATTTGAGTACCGCGTGACAATTAGTGTCTGTAGAGTCTTTCTTACTACAAAATAAATTACTTTCTCAATTTTCCAATGCAAGTGTTGACGGCGTAAGCCAAACTACATTAAACTGAATTAACGTTTATTATTTCCTTTTGTATCACTGTTCTTCTTGTTTACTGCTATTATTTTGTACCACTGACTTTATTAGTGACTTTTTTTGTCAAATCTCAAATCGTCTTCATTTCACTAGAATTCTGAATACGTTGTAACACAGTAAAATGTTTGAGTTTGTGAAACACTAGTTTTTTTTACCTTTATTGTAGTTCAAATTCATGTTGTCATCTTCAAGTCTTATATTACAGTCACTCAAAACTTCATAACATTTTGTTTTTATTGAGCTTAATAGTTGTACTTGAAAATCAGTTTCAATTTCCTTGTGCTTGTCATAATGTGTTTCTAATTTTTTACGGTGTAATTATTAATTTCCAAATGATTTTATACAAACGCGTCTTCGAAGACGTGCTTTCATCAATAGCTAATTAAAAAGCTGCGCTAAATGACTCTCCTTAATTTTTCCCTTTTGTTAAGATTTTACTGATTTCGTCTTCTTACTTGTCGTAAATAATAATTTCGTGTACTATGTTAAAATATATGTTCAAACTTTCTTTTTCCGCTTATTCACAAACTTTGATATGTAAATTTTATATGACTTTAGTCCAATATACTGTGGTGTTGACAAATTAGTTCACTGTAACACAGCAGCATAATTTATCTTCCTCTATCCTTTACATATATTTGGCACATTCAGGTAATTTCACATATTTTGTTTGCTATAATTTGACTTAATCTGTATTAAAACATAATTTTTATAACTGATTAATATGTGTGATACTATTTATTAGTGTTATGGTGGGTATTGTCACGTATGCAGTGATTAAACATACGTGGAGGATATTCTGGGTAGTGATCAGTGTTATTCGAGACCTCGCAGGTCACTTTTAATAACACGCATGGGCAACAGTCATAATGATTTGCCTCCTCGTTTGTGCAAGGCCTTCTGTTCGCACCGCATTCACATTTTTCGATCTGGTAACCCTATATCTAACGATCCGCTCTCCCAGCTTATTCGGTAATTTACATAATCGCATTGCAGTAGGTATGTGCATACATGCGCCCAGTCCAGATGCGCGACACTTGTCATCTCCTGTCATCGACACAGCTGTACTCATCATACATACACACGTCACGCTCCAGAATACGTCTTATGCTCTAATTCAGTACAAGCTAGACTATTTAGATGCAAAGAAAGAACCGGATGTGTAGTAAAAACAATAAATGTGACAGGATTTTGGTACATATCGTTTCCTTAACGTATTAAATTTTATGATTTACAAGTCAACATGTATTCGGTTATTCGTTTATTTGAAATTTACAGTAATTGTGTAAGTACACAAGAGAATACGTCCTGGGTAGTGGATTATAAATAGAACTGAATGTACAAATGGTACAGTTAATTATCGTAAAGTACTACTTTCAACATGCGCTTACTTGCGGTATGTCATGGGCGCTAGTTTTAGCATCCGTCGTCGAACACGATCACTGTTCGTACGGTGAAGTGAACATATCGGTTTTGTATTTACCGTTTGTTGATTGTGGTAGCCTATGCAAACTGATTTGGTAGACATTTTAAGTCTTAAGTGTATTTTCCCAGTTCCTAATTTTTTAAAACGTTTTGTCGTGTTTCGTATTTATTAGAACTTAATTGAAGTCATTAAATGCATTATTGCTGTTTTTTAATTTTGTATGTGTGTGTGTGTGTGTGTGTGTGTGTGTGTGTGTGTGTGTGTGTGTGTGTGTGTGTGTGTGTAATATTCACACAAGCCGAAAAATAATCAAGCATCACACAAGCCGAAGAAATATCATACAAAGGCACTATTTGGACGCACTACACGTGCAAATCAAAAATTAAGTGTTTATTTGTTAGTTATTTTAAGCATTGCCTTTTCTTTAAGCTTCTATTGCATTATCTTTTTTGTTATTGATAACACAACATTTTCCATTAATCTTTAATATAGCGTACTTTTTTGCAGAGATATACGTTTTTTCGAAAGAACGAAATAACATCAACGCAAAAAAAGTAATAGTGGTTTTGGACATATACTTATTCCTGCATTTAAGATTTCAGATTTATTCATACTCAGATCGTTTTATCATTATTTACGCTAGCAGAAGGGGAGCGTGTGGTGCCATTAATTTTATCAAGCTACAGTGACTTTCAGTATGACCTGTTACCCTTATCTAATGCCACTTCCCTTCTTTTACTCCTCCAGTACTCTCTGATTCAGATGTTAATCCTATAATGTGATTAACATACAATTATCCCTTCTGTATACGTACATTATTTTTCCACTCGGAATCATGCACGCGTACGCGCGCGCGCACACACACACACGTTTTCGAAATGTTATAAGAGGCTTAGGAGCTGCGGAAATACGCTTCTTGCTAAGCAGAAATGGTATGTAAGACGGACAGGCGGAAACGTCTATGTTAGAACGAATTGACAAATTAATTGTTCAGTGTTCCTGATTCAGGAAATCGGAGCACTTACCAGAGTGTAAGTCCTCTAAATGTAATATGTAGATGGTGGCAGAATCTGGAAAGCCTTACAGTTGACCTGGTAAATAGAAATCATGGAAGAGAAACATTAAAAAAAAGAAGAGACAGATTAAATTTAGAAGAAACTGAAAAGGAAAAGTGTAGAGAGAAAGATAAAAGTAGAAATACAAGGAAGAAAGGGAGGATGATATATAAAGGACGAGAAGAGAATTGTAGAAGAAGAAAAATGGCAATTACAACGAAGGAATAGAAGATTTAATATTCATGTTGAATGCGGTATCCAAGTCACTTGTACGAATTAATAACAAAATTACCTTATATTGTCCGCCTTGTGACTTCTTATAATTTTTCCATGACGCGTTTCAGAGCTTGTGCTCCATCATCAGATATAGATTAAAATAAAACTATCACTCTTACCGATTGATTCGTTTATTCGGGCGGCGGCGTATAATACCCATCACCCATATTCGCAAAAAATGGCGGCGTATAATAGTTTTATTAACAGGTTATTAGCAATTCCTCTAGATGATAATTACTTTCGGGATGAACTAAATACTATAAAACACATCGCGGTTGCTAATGGGTACAGTAGTTCTATCACAGACAAACTGTTAAAAAAGCACGAAAGAAACAAATTTAAACCACGAACGAACAATAACGTACAAAAAATCTTTATATCAACTAATTACACAAGCGTAATGCCTAAGGTTTTGTCATCTGTGTTGAACAATATTGGTTTTAATATCTCTTTCAGAACTAATAATAAATTACTAAACATTCTAAGACCAAAACAACACATACCCCCGAAAGAAAAAAACAGGAATATATAAACTACTATGCAATGATTGCAATAGTTTTTACATTGGACAAACTAGGAGAAGTTTCTTTAAGTGTTTTCGAGAACATATACCAAAAACAAGTAATATTAACAGCATTAAATCTAACTATGCCCGACACCTAACTTTACATAATCACAACTATACGGATTTCAATTCCAACTTAATTCCGTTACATGTATGCAAGAAGGGTCGGTTTATGAATGCCTTGGAGGAGTTCGAAATTTATAGTGCATACGCCGACCCAAGCAGTCGCGATTGTGTGTTGAATGATCAACTAAACTTTGCTTCAAACCACTTGTACGATACGGCCCTGAAACGGCTCGCCGGTAATAAGATAAGGTAGCGACCGCTCAGTGGCAATTTGAACGTGAACGGGTGCGCACCCTACTTCCGCACGCTGTTTATATGCACAAATTTTTTACATTGTATATTATGTAACGACCTCGGTAAGAGTGATAGTTTTATTTTAATCTATATCTGATGATGGAGCATAAGCTCTGAAACGCGTCATGGAAAAATTATAAGAAGTCACAAGGCGGACAATTTAAGGTAATTTACTTATGAATAGAAGATGCGAAGAAATGGAAGAGAAACAAGGAGAGGCGAAGCATCAGCATATCAGGTTTTGATTAACACGCTTTTTCGTAAATAAAAATCCTAATTGTTATGAACAGCTTAAGTAAGCACTGAAGTATAAAATGTAACGCATTCAACATGTGGACAGTTAGATTTTTAGATATGAATGGTTTGTAGACGCTCTGTGTAGCGATGGGACACCCTAGCCTCACACAATGTTTGTTTATAATATAGTATCTATACAAATCGACAGAGATGTTACGGTTTTAATAACATTTTTGCCAAGAACATGAGATTTAGTAACGAAAGATGCAGATTAAAATAGGACTCTGGTGAAATTATATAGGCATATATTTAAAAGTGAAAAATAAATAATTAGTGAATAACAGTAATGATTTTAATGAATTTGATGTTTACAATAAAAAACAGATGGCAAAGAGATAAATAAAAGCTGCAAAGATGGAACAATACGTTACATTACATTTCATTTAAACCTACGAAAATAAAATTAATTTCAGTGAATTGTTACGACAGTGTCACGGATCGTCGTGTTGTTCCGTGGTAACAAAATACAGACACCAATGAAGTCACTAATTACCAACTTTAATTAGTCACAAATAATAATTTAAAATCAACGAAAGTACTCTCATACAATAATTCAACTTTAAATTGTCCACATGCAGTAATAATGTTATCTTGTTACAGTACCGCACTAATTAACACAATAATCGCTTTCCACTAATCCGCAAAAATCACTTGATTATTTGAAGGGTATTAAATAAGTATTCCACGAGTTTTCCAATACATTGCTACCACATAATTAATAAGCAATTCTGAGTCAAAAAATGTGGGACATTGACATAATCGACTAGTAGCTGAGCATGTGAAGAAAGTGAAAAATGCAAACCCCTTCAAAAACGAAGTGTAGGATAGGTTGCTGATATTATTCAAGTACGTAAGAACAAGTGAAGTAGGTGACATGAGATCGTCCGACGACCTTAGATCCCCTTAACGTAACCACCGATTATTAAGGGAAATATATTACGTATTGATCAGAATACGGGACAGTTGGTGTCAGGTTCCAATTTACGAATTATATTACCATTTCCAGCCAATACTTGTATGTTGTACACGTCATGTAACATTCTCTGCTTCTGAGTTTCAGTGACCAATCGTAGTTTTTAATTTGCTAACCACTGACCTAAATTTCACGATTCCTTTTCCTTATTATTACTGTAAAATTTCGTTCTTTATAGCCACGACTGAGCCGTAATACATTTCATTTCCTTTCTCATCTTTATTCTTCGACTCATTTTTACAGAAATTGGTGTTAATCTTTCTGTTCCATATTCGAATTCCTTGACGCACTTTCAATAGGTCTATCATGTTTATAATGCAAACTACTCTTTCAGGCCTTCAAATCGAAGCCCCTTTGTGGAACAGCGTGTTTATTACTTCTTCATTTTAGCTAGTCTTCACACGATACCTCCGATCATGTGGTAATCGTATGACCGTAAACACGCTACTTTATTTTCTGCTATTCTTTCTCCTACCCCGATACTGATTTTGTTTCTAAAAACTCAGGACGTTCTACACTTAGAAAGTAAAATTTACCTCTCATAATTAGGTAAAAGTTGTGTAGTCAAATTAACTGTAAAATGAGAATGGACAATAAAAATAGTACTAATGTGAAGTTTAAAACTCCCTAAACCTCCTTCAAGGTGGAAAACACGTACGTTAGGTGTTGAAAAATATATTCTTTAGCCGCTCGACTGAGCAGTATCTCTCAATCTAGATACTGTACAGTAGAACAGTGTTTCTACTGCGGCTGCGTATCAATAATTCAAGCGATCATCGGTAGCATCTATCATCTTACATTTTTAAGAAACAATGGATTTATACATCTGTGACCCGTTCTTTAAATAAAAGGAGAAAACAGATATTGTAAGACCAATAAGAAGGAGATGACTTTATTCTGACTAAGGTAATTCTAAAATTTTTGTCAGTTAGTAAGACAGTAGGAACAACAGTCTTGTTCAATTCAAATAAAGGTAAGAGGCAAACATGATTATTGACTAAGATCATAATTATCTTGTTGGTACATCCTCTTCGTTCACTTTTTTAAATATTATATATATATATATATATCACTTTCTGCTATATATATATATAAACTGTCACTATGAACTTACTTAATATTTAAGATCATAAGATATAAGATACGTAACAGCATTAATTACTAGGATATGAACATAAGATTTCAATAGCAAAGTAACTGACGAATATTATTACAACAATAGAAAGAAAAGAGTTAGCAAAAATTCAATAACATCGTCACAAAAAAAGGTATAATGTACTAAAAAGCAGACGTTAAGACAGGTACATTAATACATGTAAGAAACAAAGATACACAGAAATCTACAAACAAACAAAACTGAATCAAGATTGTCATCAAGAGTAAAATGCTTTAGAAAATAACAATAGACAACATTCTAGGACAAAGATATTAGGAATGTGGAAAGCAACATATGTCGGCCACTATGGAAACGTGAAAAGTTATAAAAAAACTTATTACACACATACAGTTTTGATAGTAATTCATCTTAGTATTTTCTTGGACTACGTAATATCAGTGGCTGAAATAATTGTATATCAGATGTAAATTATATGAACTCCTAACGCACTTTTTAAAGTACTAAATCTGTATCGCTGAAGAGTAAACATTAATATTTTAATTGATACTTTATTTATTTAAAATTATATATTTATGTTTGAAATCCATATGGACTCTGTGTCTGAATATTTAATCGTCTGAGGTAATTTCTAGTATTGGCTTAGTACGCGCTACATGTTAAAATATAAATATATGTTAAGTATTAATTACCATTAAAAAATTATTTGATATTTTTACTTCCTGTTTTTTATTTTTAATAATAAATTGATCGAAACTGCATGAAAAGGAAACGCGAAATCGGTAAATTTCTATGCATTCTGTACTCCGTAAGAAGAAAACTAAAACAATTAAAAACAGAAACAAACAAAGCATTACAGATCAAGTACGCCTTAGTAGAACACAATTATATTATTTTACTTTAACTGTTATAAGTATTTACAATAGTATATATGAAATATACCATACAGTGTGCCTTTAGTAAATAAATATATAACAAGCAAAGAAAATAATGTTTATACAGAAAAAGTGTATAAACATGTATTTGCTTTTAAGAACTGCGAGAAAAAAGCGCTGTGTTGTCAGGAATTGTGTTTCATACAAAATTGGATTTGTTTTAAGCAGAACGCGTTGGTCGTTAGAAAGTTTTCTTTGCCGGTATGCTGCTGGTTGAAACAGCACGTACGATACGACACCGTATGTCACCGGTTCAATTTGTTTCCATATTCGTCAGCATTAATATTCCGTAGAACGCTACACCTAGCCGCAACATGTCGCTGCATATAATATTCCGCCTCTTCTCTTCGTGTACAAGCTATTAACTAATGGTGAGCCGTTTGCCGTCAGGTGTGACAATACAACAGACTGTGTACTACTTCGGATACTATGATTTGAACCGTCAGGTGTGACAATGCAACAGACTGTGTACTACTTCGGATACTATGTGACAATATAACAGACTGTGTACTACTTCGGATACTATGTGGCAATACAACAGACTGTGTACTACTTCGGATACTATGTGACAATATAACAGACTGTGTACTACTTCGGATACTATGTGTCAATACAACAGACTGTGTACTACTTCGGATACTATGTGACAATACAACAGACTGTGTACTACTTCGGATACTATGATTTGAATACGTTCCCTGCTTATCTCTTGTAATTTTTGAAGCAACTGCAGTCCTTTGTTTAATTTTCTATACTGCAATAAGAGGCTACCCATTACACTTTTCTTCTTCATAATATATCCGTGAATGATCATAACTGCTCTTCATATTTGAATAAACCATCTTATATCTATAAAAAGTATTTAATATTTTCCTGTTTACTACTTTTTACCCTACAAACTAAATTGTTAAATTATTGTTATTCCAATACAGTCCATAACACTTTTGGATGAAAAGTCGAGGCGAACTGAGTTTTATTTTGTTATCAATACATATACTTTATTATTTATTCGTTATTTAGTTACGTACTACATACACCATAATTTTTTCAGTAGTTCGTGTAATTTTTATATTATTATTGTTATTATTTTTGCAAATTTTTCAATTTCACAGTTTCCAATCAAGTCAGGTTTAAAGCACGATCCTGTAAATAAGAGTCAAAGAAAAACCATCAGCTTAAGTGTAAAATTACAAATGCTATGACCATCAGAAACTGGTGAGCGATAATGGATGTAGCCTGTAGGCTACATTAAATTTGGTACCATCGACAATTAGAACAATTTAAAAAAAATTTTTAAAATAAGGACATTTGAGTCGACAACTACAAAATTATCACTTACGAAATAACTTGGCCGAAAAGCAGCGTGCTTTTAAAGAAATGAAAACATGACTAAGCATTTGGGTTGATGATCAAACGCTGCGTAACTTGCCGTTAAGTCAACTTACGAGGAGAACGCGAGAAACAGTTTTACTAACATACAGGACGAGAAAGGAGCATCTGGAGCTAGTAATGGATGGTTTGATATGTTACGAAACGTTCAAATATTCACAACTTTAAATAACAGGTGAAGCAGCTAGTGTGGATTATCAGGCTGCGTTGTAAATACCTACAATTTTTCATTAAATTTAAAGTTTTCGTACTGTAAGCATTAGGCCTATGTACTGTATAAATAACTCTAATTAAATTTTTTCTACTAATGTATAACGTTTCTAATAAAGCAAGTATTTAGTATCCAGAAAAACCAAGCAAATTAAAATATTTTAAAAGTAAAAGTAGAACAATTGAGACAAAAAGAAAATAAAACAAGTAGTAAACAACAATTTGCCTATAATACAAACGACTGAATGTTTAATTCGTTCCTAATAGTTGAATTTCAAATCCTATCTCCCCTAACACAGCCTTTCACTGACCTAAGAAACTTCATTTCTGATTGATTCCAAGTGACTAAGATCTCTTTTCATAGGTGTCCAACATTTGAACCATACAACAGTGTGGGACCTGCCACCATCATATCACATCATACCATTAATTCTATGTTCTTAACCTTGATCCTGCCTGATCGTAATCCACTGAAATCAGTCTTATTCCGAGGCTTTCTTTGAAGCTTGAGACGTTTTATTGTTTTTACTTGGGTAAGTAACAATCCCCAAAAGCGCCTAACCCGGCGGACTAGGATTTTACATAACAGTACCTTCTTCTAGATGGACTGCTTTCTCTGCATCTCAGGAGCTCCATCTGCCACTTGCTTATGACAAACTCCCATAAGGAGGAATGTCACATACGCCAACTCATTTTTGTCCGCTTCCTCTTACATTCTGGTCTTCGTCCGTAACCCTGCACAAGGATAAAGCGTTATACTCCGCAATACTGGGTCTTCAGCAGAAGGTAGCCTCCGAAACGGGTCCAACTCCGCGTCGTGGACGTGCCTGCTGAGATTTACCATAGTGAGTTTAGGTAAGAGGTCTGTAGTTTCCCTTATGCTGTGTTAACGCTATGTATGAGTCCAAAGCAAAGGAATATTATAATATTACCAGACAAAATTCTGGTACCTTAATTGTTCAATTTTCTGTTCGTGTACTCCACATATCTTAAAAAATTGCCTTAAATTCATGTCAGTTATTGATATTAACCGGTATTCTGGATTTCACATCTTCCTTGTAGGCCTACTGCTCATTCTATGTACTTGTTTACGTTTTAAAAAATTAGGCTACTTTACAAACTTTTCTCCTCTTACAGTGAAGTCTACCTTACACCTTGTTAGAGTTTTAACGATTTTGATTACTTCTCACTACGTTCGTCGACATTCATTCAAAATTTATCTTATAATAGCCTTCCACTTTATACAAATTCCCAAGTTCTCCTCTTTTCTAGCCAAAAGAACAATGTAATCTGCTACTTCAAATCCATAATAAGAAACCGTAATTACTCAATTACGATATCTAACAATTTATTTACTCTACAATCAAATATTTATATAAATATATACATAAATAATACTTATATTACTTATATAAATAAATAATATTTATATAAATAATAATATAAAAAAGAACAAAATAAAATATTATATGCTACCTAGTATTTTATAGTTTACATTAATAATGCAATATCCTCTAGTATTTGGTGAAAAAATGTGACACTTTTTATATGTAAAGTCCTCTTTTCCGTCTCTTTTGTTCTTATTTGCTCCGATAACCCAAGAAGTAAGGGTATCGGTAAGGGCATCGTTAGTTTTAAAGTAATCTAAAATGATTTAATCGGACAAAAAACTCGAAGGATTTTTTGGGCTACAACATTGTGTGAACTCGTTGGTGCATAGTAAATGTAATGCACAAAGTGTGCAGGGGAGAATCCAGAGGTTTTACACAGTAAATCCTATGATCAGATGCAGGACATGCAACCCCTATTCTTTATGAATGGGAGGGAGAGAACCCCCGTGGCATTAAACAAGCTCTGTATAAACGCGCGTACTGTCCTGTCCTGCCAACCGACACAGCTGGCATTCTCTACTTTATGGAGTCTTTGAAGAGACGGACAGACGCTATTTAACCAGTACAGTAGGCTTTCTGCCTCTGCATCTCTCTGTCGCTCTATGGTTTTGTTACTCGTATGACATTCGCGTTCCCTGTCAAAGCATATCGTAGTAGGCCGAATCAAACAGAATCCTAATAGCTGTATATATTGCATGTTACCTGGACTAGCTCTCTCATAAACGTTTCGGTTATTGGCAGAAATGTAATTCCAACTGTCAAAATGTTATGAATATTTCATTATTTTTTGCTTTTCTAATGACGTCACTTGCTCCTAATTGTTAAATTTACACTATTTATGTTTGACTGTACATATTCTTACTGGCTAATAAGACAACTGCGTGTTGTTTTGAATGTCAAACGTGTTGTTCAATTGTTACAATTTAGATTAAAATTCTCTTAGTCGTATAGGGGTGTGAATCATTAAAATAATTCTGGTCGTTTTTATATTTCTCTTTCAAATTCCTTGCCTTTTTCTTTCTTTCTTTCTTTCTTTCCCTCTTCGCTTTGTCACTGACAGTAGCTTTCTCTAACCGTAGAACTAACTGGATAGCTTATATTATTTCGGGGTAACGTGTTTATTATAACTAAATTATGTTTGATATAAAAATATCATACGGCCAAATACTTTTTTTAATCTGTCATGCCCGACAATGTTATGTCTAAATGTCTCAGGAAGCTCCAGAGAGTACCACTCCGACCACCACTATATCACAGACTGAGAAACTGTGCATTTTCACTTTAGCGAACTCCTCATTACTATAATACTATTTATGCGACCACAATAGGCGGTAAGCCCATAAGGAAGAAAAATATAGATTGTCTTAGATATTAGACATTTCGATATGAGGCAGAATCTCACAATGACGTTCGACATAAACGTAAAGTAAATCAATAAAAGGTAAAGTAAGATGTAATTATATTCCGGACATTCACGTCCGAATTCTTTTTTCTTATCCAATAATTCTTTAATCGTGACTCTGACATGAATAGTTACAATATTAGTCTTCTGCAGGCAGCTGTCTGTAGTCCTTATAAAAGGTACTTCATCAGACGATGCTAGAGCGTCAAGATTTTGCCGACTATAATCTCTGCACACAGCTCAGATCTTCAGGTCAGTCTAATATCGCTTGTAAAATGTCAACGAAGTCGATAGGTTTACTTTCCTAGTAGTGATCTCATAAAAAACTGACAAATGTCGCAGGGACTGATATTAGCATTGCGTTATGAATCCAGATAACTTAGGAACTTCTATCCTGTCTCAAATCCGGGCGTTTCTCTCCGACAAGATACGCCAGTCCCTAGTATGTATGCTACAAGGATGACAGAACCGATTATTCAGAAGACGTTGAGGCCGGACGCACTGAAGGGGTGTCATCCTTGTGGTGAAATGCATTTAGGGTGAATTTTTCCGAACCCAGAACCCAAATCTGACAGTTCATACTACTTATGACTACTTAATGAGGAATCATTTTCAATCTACGATAAACAATATATCGTTCGGAAATTAAAGTGAAATTAAAAACCAGAATAGGAACTAAAGAGTCTAAATACGTATGTGTATATTACAACCAAATACAATGAAAGATTTTGCTCGTGTGTTAAGAGTGGGTGACAGACGAAGGTGTGATAGTAGTAAACAGAAAATCAAGTAACTGGAAAGAATCAGGTATAATAGAAAAACAACAAATTTTAAAAATAAACTTACATTACTGCTGTTAACAAACCGGTACAATACGTATTGAGTTTGTTCGTTAGCAGACATTTTTTAATGTTTGAAAGCTTTCATAATGAATAAAATTTCAAATAAGATCGTCCTTTTTCTTTTATACAAGTCCTGTAATAATTGTACATTTTTTGACCCCAAAACGTTATTAAACTGCACTCAGTGTCCAGTAATATCACACTCTGTTCACTTTGTTTTAATTATTTGTTCCTTTTCTGAAATACGACATTTACGGTCGCTAACTACCTCCACAACCTTCTTTCCATTACCTGCCCCAACACACGTTCACACCAAAGACTTTTATTGTATTCGGTAACTCTTTGAACACAGCTTAGCTGGCTGAAATAATAATGAGATTTTGATAAAATCACTGATCAAGAGGACGAGGGCCAAGATGCGAGTAGAGATTACTTCAGAGGTAAATGAAGATGTTTTCGAGAAGGGATGGAGACAGCAATGATGAACAGTTTATAGGCTACATAAAGAAGATTGTGAGAAACCATTACCAAAAACATATCTTTATCTGAAATATATAATTAGGCGTAATACCTAAATAGCTATTGTATTGGAGAGAAACGTGAAGGAAAAATAATGGAAATTCCAAGAAATAGCTCCTAGTATCAAATAACTTCAGAGATTCAGAGATGCGTTTTATTGAATGCGTATATTAATTCTAATCAGGGGGTCTGACGATTTACGAGTAAGAATAACTTATGACCACTGCTCGGATTGCATTGTAACAAGAAGAAAGGGAAGTGGAAACCTAAGTAAATCTAACCTAAAACTTCTTATCTAAACCTAAGACTACTGTAATCTCTTGCAAATCAAATTCTGTAGTTGTTTCATCGAATTGATTGTCAACATTCGTGAGATTAATAAAATATTAAACATAGATTCGGATACATGTATGCGTAAACGACAAAATTAATAAATTAATTAGACAGTGGGTAACATGTTTACGTTAGTACTTTCTTACCGGTTCGAAATGTTGAGAAACGGCATTTATTCCCGTTGACTGCAACAACGAATTGATATTCCTTAATAGGCGTATCTGTTTTAGTCCCTGTGCGTGGCATATTTGTGCAGAGATATAATGAATAATACGTCAAACATTTCCTTACAACCAGTTAATTAGCGCTGTAGACACAAGTAACCATAGCTCCCACATAAAGATGTAATCGTGTACCTGTTCCTCCCAGGTAAGGGTACAGCTGTAGTAGGTAAGAGTCTGTTTCGTACAGACTGAGGGCATACAATATGGGAAAAAGTGTAAACACGACACATTTACCACTGCAATTTACACATACTTATTTTACGTTGTGCAGTCTGTAACTGAAACTGCGATTTCCTAACGAGTAGGTATAGGTTGTACGCTGGATTTCGCTTTTACGTGATTAAACTTTAAAATAGAGTAGATTGAAACGTGTATGTTTAATTTAATTAAATGAGTTAAATTTGTTATATAAATCAACTACTCAATCTATAAAAAACATTCCAGATTTTTCAAAATTCATTAAATCTGTTGACCTAAATTGGTCAACTTCAGTAACTTGGGAGGCAGTGACTGAAGTGAGGAAGCAGTAAGCGAAATTGAAAATGACAGTGCTATTTCAAGCAGAGAAAACGAGAAGGGTGCAAAGAAGGTAGGAATTGAAGCGCTGTGTTAGTGGAATATGTGTGTCAACTAGGTTTTGTGTGTTCTTTATGTTTTGTGTGTGTTTTTTTAGTGTCCACATTGCTGAAACAGAAAGTAATTCCTATGAAAGACGGTAAGAACAACAACTTAATGTAAGGCTGTATCTTTGTTGTAAATACAATATGTGTAGATTTTAACGACTAATCTGATATATAAACATGAGGTTATGCATGTGGGTACATTTACTGGTGCCGGTTTTACTAGTGGAACAACGAACATGTTACTGGTGCTCAGGAATAGTTCCTGAAACGCAAAGCGAAAAAAGAAAAAGAAAACGTTACTATCTGGCTTAAGTTTGAACCACTGTCATTTCTGTACACGAGAGGATCTGAAATGTATTGATTAACCCCCAAAATAAATATAGAATATTTCTGCTGATCCTAAAAATTTGCAATAGGCCTACTTCGATTTTATTCGTACAAGCATAGTTTTATTCTCAGTCATGTAGCCTATACTCCGAGTCAGTGACGCCCTTTGCAAAAAATTGACTGGGCGAAGCATACTGCAGTATTAGAATATAAGGTAGACCTATATTGAAGCTATAAAAGTAATGTTATTTTTAAGGTTTTATAAACACAGCCATCATTCTGATAATTTGCGATTAATTCAAATTCAACTCTGTAAAGATTACGATGAATTTCCTTTCTTACATTTCTTCCTAAATTTATTTTAATAATTTTATAAAATACCTAAAATCAGCCTCTATATATTTTCGCCGAATGATAATTAATAGCTGATTCTAGGTATTAAAATGCAGACAGGCTATTTTCTCTATAATTTACAGTGATTTTTTTTTATTTTATAGTCTACTATGTTAATTTTTGAAATCCACTACTGTCGTTCAATTAACGTAGCTATGCAAGTTACATTATGCAGTATGACATTCTTTATGAATGGCTATTTTTAAAATTGCAGAGAGCAATTTACAAAACTAATACGGGGTCTATTATGTAGATCATTCTGAATAGTGACTAATGTAAACTGCTAATTGTCACAGGGTAACTAGAAACGTCATTTAAACTTACTTGAGGAGACACAATACGCAAAGCTTTGAATATTCACAGATCGCTTAGACATAGACCTGATCATATTTAGTTCTCTCTTAAGTTGAATTCCATCATTCTGCATTAAAAGCCGTGCCATTAAAAGCGTACTTTACATTAAAATCCAATCAGAATAGTTAATACCTTCATTTGCTAATGATTTTGTAGACTTTCGCCTGAATCGTTAAACGGTTAATGTTAAGTAGTACTAAAATCCTAGGTATCACTTATAACACCGTGATCAGGTTTATTTAAGTATGCTTGGAGCACTATTTAGTTGTGTTTATGACTAACAAATGCAGAAGAGGAGATTTAATAAATAAATCGAAATGATTTAATCCCTAAAAAAGCTATTCAATTATGTACGAGAAAGGAAAGCAACAGAATAGAATTCAAATTAATAAAAAAACGTATTGTGAACAGTTGTAAAAAAAGTTAAAAAGCTGTAAAAACCATTTTTTCCTTAATACTAGAGGCGTGAAGAGATTATGTTCGGAATTCTTAAAAAAAAAAAAAAAAAAAAAAAAAAAAAAAAAAAAAAAAAAAAAAAAGGCAGAAATCAAAATTCAACAGATCAAACTGCTAAGATTATGGGCTATCAAATTCTTAATTTTTTCCGATGAACACACACACGTGTTTTGAATGGTGTACACCCCATTATATCCAGACGTTTTGAAGCCACAGTGTTTAGGATGGATACGCCAGGTTTTGCATATATCTACACTTCGGTTTTAGCCTACATATTGACATTGTTCCATAAAATGTTTTTTTTTAAATTGCATGACGTTAGTAAGTTCTTTGACCCTTTCCTTCTTATCTCAAACTGCCGGTCACAAATGTTGTGTTTCCCAGGTTTAAAGAGAACCTCTTTAAGCAAGGCAGCTGTTTTTATTGATTAAGTTCTCTGTGTTATCTGAAAGTTAAGTTTTTCTTTCTTGACACAATAAATACGTGTTGTTTCTCGTACCTGCAATGCGGTCCCACCGCACTGTAAGTCGAGTCGCAGTCACTGCTAACTCGATTTACACTTACGAAACCACACACATTGCTTCATCAAACAACGCACCTTGCAAATATCTGTATTTTAGTAAATTTTAAGATATGTAATTTGTCTTAAGTTGTTTACTTGTATAATAAATATATATACACATTGCATAAACACGCACACACACACACACACACACACACACACACACACACAAAATAAACATGCACGTGCTTTTTATTCAGTCATTCCAGACGGCGCTTTCATGTTTCTTTCATATTTTAACTTTATGAAGCTGATTTTCAACCTACTATGTTACATTAAGTTAATAGTAACTTACTGCGTTACATTAAGTAGCCTAGAAGATATCTACCTTCATCTCTTCATATCTAAACAGGATCTTGTATTTCACCCAGCTGCTATTCTCTTCTATTCCTTCTTGCTTCTTAGTTTTCCACATCAATGTTTTCAGTATATTTATATATTTAATGGTCCACTTCTTTACGGGTTTCAGGTCACAATTGTTTTAATAGGGTATATTCTTTATCAGTATTTATACTGCCATATCGCCTCAAACTTCTGTATCGTTATTATCTAATTAATCCACTCCTTACAATAAATAATTTACTTTATACGTCTTCCTTAATTTCTTTGGCTATTCTCCTTATTATATTCTCCTGATTTTTCTCCTGTTAAGTACTTTTGTCTTTCGTGCAGCAGATAATCCCGTCTTACAATATACCTCTATCGATGTTATTGCTACACTACGTATCTCTAACTCAGTCTTCTTAGTCATTCGCGCGTGTGTTACAATAGTAGAACACTTTTCTGTTCAGGAACACATATATTAATCCACGTGGCACTTTTAAGAGCCAGTGAGAAAAAGTAGTGTCGTAGGACAAAACACTGTAGGATAGCTTATAAGAAACTTTGTAAACATACTAATGTTTTAACAAGTGTTCAAGCGACCTATGTGTGTATAAAACTGTGACAATTACACAGTGTTACGATGGTCACTCCGATCATCGTATTGTACAGAGGAAACAAAATAATTAACACTGATTAAGTCGTAATTACCAGCTTTAATTCGTCACAAATAACAATTTGAAATCAACAAGGTACTCACATATTGTAATTCAAGTTAAAGTTGTCCACACGCAATAATAATGCCACCGTATTACAGTACCGCACTAATTAACACAATAATCACCTTCCACTAATCTGCAACAATCACTTGATGCGCACAAATAAACTGCCACTGTAACTAACTGATTAAGCCGCCCTCTGTTGCTTATATAGGTCCCGCACAGGCTCTCGAAAAGTTTCCATATTCCTGGTGGCGTGCCGACATAATTTGCACAGTTACAAGAGCTAAGTGAGTGCACGACCTTGACACAGATGCTGCACGTAGATAAATGTGTAGACAAATTTTCGAAAGAGTTACGTAATCGTCTAGCATATTTAGAGAAGATATGCAAAAGTGGCGTATTTTTATGAAACATTATTAAAATAAACATCAGCGTGAATTACTTTTGTAATATGGGAGTCTGAAATGTTCTAACAGAGAAAGGTGTCAGCAGAAACCGTTTTGTTCCAGATAAAAACCTCTCATAATTGATTCTCGGGAAGTAGGCCATATCTTACCAATCAGCAGATAGGCTTCAGTAAAAAATTACACAAGAGAAGATCAAGTAGAATTTGTCTCGACATTCTTAATGATACAGACATGTGTTCTCTTGTACAAAACAAACATTACCCAGGCCAAGTATCCCTTTAAAAAACAGATAATGAATGATATTGAATGATATCGTGCATAAAACTGAATTTAACGAATTTATACAAAGACAACCATATATATTATGTGTGTGTGTATGTGTGTGTGTGTGTGTGTGGGTGTGTGGGTGTGTGTGTGGGTGTGTGTGTGTGTGTGTGTGTGTGTGTGTGTGTGTGTGTGTGTGTGTGTGTGTGTGTAGTATAAGGTATATACACAGGCGCGGAGGCGCTAGAAGCAGTGTTCTAGACAAAAGCAAAAGATATCACTTTAAAACAGAATACTGAATAGAACGGAAGTGAGAAATATCGGCCACTGTTAGCAGACAGAGTTTACAACCGAAGAATAATTTACAGGAGGGTTCACAGTTTACCAGTAATTACAGATGCCACATAACACTACACGCAAGTAGTAACCTCATGAGATATGGTTACTTTCTCGTTAAATAAAAGTAAAACACCAGTACACCTACTTCATACCTTTGTACTAAATACGATGTCTGATCTCCTTGCGGAAAACTATCGTTAAACGTGAACAGTGTACATAAAACAGTAAAGAAAATCTTCAGTCATTAACACTATTGCAACTGAAGGAGTAGTTCTGCCTACGGTTGTAAATCATTTTATGTTGAGCTTTGTTCTCCCGGCCCAATGTGAATTATGCCTTCCTACAGCAGTCCTCCTTTTTGCTCTTTACTACATTTTCTTTCCACCTTTTTCTATCGCTTGCAAACGCATCAATCCTCCATACGTATGGTTTCACCCTGGGTAATCCACTAGGGCAGAATTCATTTGGGCCTCACTAAACTGTAGCGCCAAACCCGTCCATTTCTGTGTGTAAAGTTGCAAACTGCAAACTCGTCCAGTTATGTCTGGATTATCTTTTTCGATCGTTCGTTGTTCTCGCACGTTTTCACTTGAACGCATAATCATAGATTTTCGCAGACATCTACATCTAGTGTACGAGATGCCTCATCGTGTACAGTAAAATGTTGATCCTTCTTGTCCAGGAGAAACTAAGTTTATTGGACCTAACACAACCTAATTACCACATGCGGAATACTCAATTAATTGAAGTTTGAAACCAGGTATCTAAAGCCATGAACGAGTCCGGAAAGTTTTATTTGTTACATTATTATTTATTTATCGTCCTTACCTTATAGGTATATTCGGGAGACATCGTCTCTGGGAAGTTACTGTATATCTCAGACTGAACGGCAAATGTGACTACTATATGTTTCGCGTTTTATGTGAAACTAATTGAAATGCTGGTTCTCGTCATTTTGTAAATCGCTTCACAAATGAGAAAATTCGGCAAACTTCCTTCATTTCAACAAGGCGTCACTATCCAAATTTCGCCGACATTGTGTCTAATCCTACTTAGTAGAGATGCTTCCAAAGCATACAGTAATTAAACACCCGCCAGTGTCGTGCTTGTAATTACTGAATTCGGTTGAAAACTGCGGCAATAAACGTCCAGCGATCGTATTATTTCGAACCAATTGAATTTTCACAAATTCATGAATCGCATTCACGAGTTTTCGCTCCATTTGGACGTGTAACGAGCAAAAATTTAAAATTTTTTAAATTTTCTCCTCGACGGAGTGCGTTCACACGAAGCGGTGTCAACGACTTATAGTTGACGCAATAAATAAAACGTAATGAGAAGATGTCAGAGCAGCGTCGCTAACTAGACAATAGAAAGACGTTAAGTTCGACTCGGCTATAGAAATTGGTTGTACAAGATGACAGGGAAAGTTTAGTTCAGAATTATTGCTCACTACAGCTGTAACAATGTAGGAGAGGACATTCACACTTGTACTGAGAAATGTGGCAGATGTTCGACCAAGTTACGTCAATATACGATGGACTACAAAAGGGGGAAAACTGTATGTTACAAAGGAACGGATGCACTGCACCTTAAGAAACAATACTAAAGCAGAGATCAGACAAAAACTCAAGTCATGTTACGCAGCTGGAGATATCGTCTAAGTGTCAGACGGAATTTACGAGTGGAAAGTTGGGGTGACTTCACCAGCCAGCAGATGTCCAAAATTATTAATAGCTACAAAAAAGGGGTATAACACAGAACAATACTTCGGGAGAACCGAAAGTACAGATAAAAGGCAAGCCAGAAAGACACTGAGTTTACTTCAGACAATGGGTTGATAGATGAGCGTATAATAGCTAGAGTTTCTACGAAAAGGGTCAACGTTCGACAGAGCAAAATCGGGGGATGTATGAGAACCTATCAGAAGCTCAGAGCCACGGAAAACACTTGTAGAGAGGACTGTTTCCATAGCAACAAAAACAAAGAACCTATCAGAAGAACGATGACGGAGGGTCTTAACATAGTGGGACAAACTATTCCAAGAAAACTCAAAACTGACCAATCACGAGTAAAGAAGGCGTAAACAGCGCCAGGGACAAAATTTTGAGTAGGGACGATTTAATAAAACTATATGTCCAAGACGGGGACGAGGCCAGTATATCTCAATTTTCCAAACAGTTCACTTTAATTGTTCGGAAGCCAGTATATCTTAAATTTTCACGTAATACACTTTAAGTACGAAGTCAGTTTTACTCTAAGTTCTCAAGAGTATATTTAATTGTTCGGAGAGATAACTCAAGTTCGGGAGTTAGTACGTCAACTCGTAATTTAGCAGACTTAGTGAAATCATCATGTCACGATAGTCAGACTTCGTAAACTTTTAATAGTGAATTTCGAAGTGCGATGTAACGGACTTAGGTAATAATTATTCAAAGCGAACAATCAGATCGTTACACGAACAAATATCACCGCATATGTACTATACAAAATAGTTGAACTTAAATTTATTCAGTGTTACTACATCTCATTAAAACCTTCAAGAACATGAAACATTAAACTAATTAATCAATCACACGTATATTTGATAAAACAGTGATATAAGTGGAACTAGACATGTACAGTAACGTTAAAATGAACACACAACATACATCGTAAGATGAAGTATTGAATTGAACACTAAACATTAATTATTCACATAAATCTACGTCAACGCGAGTGATCGGGAGTGTGTGCAAGTGTTTGTGATATCAGCGGCATCCAACGAGATGTGTCTTCATGTCATCCTCATCGCTGAGACTGGACATCACCAAATACTAATGGATATTTCATAAATCAAGTAACCATTATTTTAATCATTACTATTTAGCTACTTCTACTGACCTGATTCTTTCAAAGAATTCATCCCTGGGAAATTATTAGTAAACGCAATGAGTATAAATCAGAATTAAAACGTAATTAATGAATATATTAACAAAAACTATCTGGGATTAATGAACGCATCAATAATTAGAATATGAATTGTTATCTTATTTGATTTATATATGTATGTATGTCTTCTTTGTTTCAGCATATATTAAAACATGAATTTGTTCTTATAAAAGATGTATGTATTACAGGTACATCGACGTTTCATATGTATGATTATAATTTATTGTGAATGATAAATAAACTAGTTATTTAAATTGATCCTATATATGCGTTTATTATTACCACAGATAACCCAGATGGTAACTTAATTTTGAATAAAATATAAAGTAGAGTTTTAAGAGTTTCTTTTGTTCAGTAATATAAATGAATTGACAATATTAAGTTATTAGATGATATCAAGTATTTTGTTTATAACTAATCAGAATAGTTATACATTGTATTAAATGGCTGCACAACGCATGGCACGAAAGTAATTAATGAATGCAAGTAAATTGCATATTACCCATTACAAGTAAATATTAATATAATTTACATTATATTAAATGGCGTCCAACTTCGGGGCTAGATACATGTGAGTATGACAAAGTTCGTACCGGCAACAAGTTCATGATTAGAGATCGATAAATTTATATAATTAATAATTACTCAATTTATGCAATTAGTACGCATAAATTTAATTCATTATATCAAATGGCGCCCATCCGCACGGCATGATACGTAGTAACGAAAATAGCTAAAACGTACAGCTTTGGCAAAGATCAGGCAGTAGAAGAAGTAGATAAAGTAGCGTTATAGAATTAGAAATAAGATAAGTATTAGTGTTATAAGTCAGTTTGAATGATTACGTGTAGGAAGGCAAAAATGGCGAGCAATTCCGATAGCGTAGAGTTCGACGTTAATAACCAGTTAGATACGGTAAATATGGAAGATAATACTACACCTAGCGAACCAAGTAGCGCTGTAGAGAGTCCAGAAGATAGGGCGCGAGGACAGACATCAAAACCAGAAGATGTAAGTCTACAAATGTTGATGGAGTTCATCCGTCAACAGGGCGAGAAACAAGAAGAGAATATTAGATTAATTAGCGAAAAACAAGAAGAAAGTAGCAGATTAATTAGTGAAAAACTAGAGAAACAAGAAGAAAACAGTAGGTTAATTAGCGAGAAACAAGAAGAAAGTAACAAATTAATTAGCGAAAAATTAGAAAAACAAAATGAAAAGCTCGACCAGCATAAGGAAGAGATTAAACGTCAGCAGCGGAACAGATTACGCAGATATGGTCCAAGATACGTGAATACCAGCAGGCCTGGGAAGGAAAGATCAACGAACTACAGATGAAACAAGATGATATCGTGAGAGACTTGAGAGAAGAAGCAAACAAGAAATACGAAGAGATACAAGAAACACGAGAAAACGATCGTCAAGAATGGATGGTAGCGATACACAATACCCAAACGACTGTTAAAAAGATTAATAATAAATTCGATGCTCACGTCAAAGATGCCAATAAGAAGCATGAAGAATTCAAGGCCGAGATACATGACACCATACGGCAGAAACAACAAGAACAAGACGGAACAAACAATAACATTATACAGAAGTTGGAAGAAGTGGACGGTAGACAGCGTTCAACGGAACAGAAGTTGGACGAGACTACAAAAGGAAAAAGACGACGCGAATCGAAGAGTTAAAAGGCCATTTGACTAAAGTAAGAGAAAACCAGGAGAGACTGCAGAGACAGTTAATGGAAGGTGAGTGTGGTATATTGAACCGAATTAATGGACCTAACCACAATGACCTTAAATATAATGGTACGGACAGATTCCCCATGGAATTCCTTAAGGAGTTGTCTGAAGTACAAGAATTATACTACCCCACTGACAATATCAAGTGGATAGGTAGGCATTTAGAATTAGACGCTGGAATTTGGTGGCGGGTTATACGTAGCCAAATATCAAATTTTTAAGAGTTTAAGGAAGCGTTCTCACAGAAATATTGGGGACAAGAACGACAAGACAGCATACGAGACCATTTGGAATATGGTAGGTTTGATTGGCGTGGACCGATTACTGCGATCCAATATATAGAACGCATATTGTTGGAGAGTAGACAATTATCACCTACTCTGACTGATAAACAACTGATACTCAAAATATCTCGTCACTTTGGGCGCGAGATTCAGCTCGCTGTGGTCACGAGAGGAATTGTGACAATTCCAAATTTCGAATCTTTAATCATAGAATATACGCAGATACATCCGAGAAATAATAGGGAGTCAAGCTATGTGACGGCGAACGAGGGGAGGAATTCTTACAAAGAAAGTGAAAGCGTTCCGAACAAAACAAGTGGAGTGCAGAAGAAAGTATGGGGTGAGAGACCGGCTGTAAATACACAACAACACCGCACTGGGGACCGGCGCGCAGTCAACACAATGGAATTCATAAATACAGCTGCCTCTACGTCGAGAACTGAACCCAAAACGGTTCGTCAACAAGAAGAAAAAAAAAATCCCTTTACTCATTAACGGAGATAGCCGATAAAACGAATGACTATCAGACTAACATAATTTTACCTGACTTACGAAGCGACTTGTTATGCAATGATGATGAGGAGATTACCCAACGAGTGATAAAGTGCCCAGAAATAAATATAAAATTTAACAATAATATTACTGTACAAGCGTCGCTTGACACTGGGTCCTTATCGCCGGATTGTCCGAATCGTGGTTTAATCAAAATAAACATAACATAGCACCTTACGAAATTTTACCGATGACTAATACTTTAATAGTTAGCGCGGTAGGCAATAAATCAAAGTTAATAAGGAAGCAAATATTATGCGATATTTATATCGAAGGAATTAAGTATGAATGTGTTTTTCTCATTATACCGGATTTAATAAAACCTTGTATATTAGGAATTAATTTTCTTCAGGAAACAGGATGTCTCATTGACATGGGAAAAAGGATCGTCGAGTTAAGAAGAGAGGATGACGAAGCGGCGTGCACGGTGCCAATGATGCATATAGAAGTGGTGGACACAGAAGAAGAAGAAGAGATCATAAGGAACATCGATAAGAAAGTAGAGAGTATTGACTGCGGAGATAAAGGGATGTTGGTGAGATTAAGGGAGATTCTCGTAAGGAATAGAAGTTTATTCAGAGAGTGCCCCGGAAGGATCGAAGGATACGTTCACGAGTTCCAAGTCACCGACCGGACACCGTACTTCCAGAGAGGATGGCCTGTCCCATTAGCATATAAAGGGAAGGTGGATGATGAGATTAGAAGAATGTTACGGTATGGGGTCATTGAGCGATGCAACAGCGCATATATCAACCCACCTGTTACTGTAATTAAGAAAGACGGAAGAGTACGATTATGTCTGGATGCGAGGAAAGTGAACAGCGTGACGATCCCGGACTACGAGGGTGCCCCACCGATAAACGATATTTTGGCTAGATGTTGTGAAATGAAATATTTATCTACCGTAGACTTAACTAGCAGTTTCTGGCAAGTACCACTGAAGCCAGAGTGCCGGAACTTCACCGCTTTTATGTACGAAGGCAAATGTTATCGCTTCACAGTTACGCCGTTTGGACTGAGTACCAGTTCTGCTGCACTAACCAGGGGATTGGACACAGTACTGGAAGATGAAGTTAAGGAAAACACCATTATTTATGTAGACGATTGCCTATGTTATTCAGGAGATTTAGAGACACATTTATTACACTTAGATTTATTATTATCTAACTTAAGAAGAGCGAATTTGACCACCAATTTGGATAAGTCGCAATTCTTTAGGCAAGAAATTGCATACCTTGGATATCGATTAACTACGCAAGGAATACAGGCAACGGATGAGAAGATTGATGCAATTATGAAGTTTCCAACACCTCGGAACCAAAAGCAATTAAAGGGTTTCTTGGGTTTAACAAATTTCTACAACCGTTTTACAGATAAATACGCCGAAACCACCAAACCATTACTTGAATTATTACGAAAAGGACATAAATTTACCTGGACACCGGAAATAAATGAATGTTTTCAACGAGTTAAAGAGTTATTCGTAGAAACAGTTATCTTGAAGTTTCCTCGAATAAACCAACGATACTACATGCAGTGCGACGCCAGCAACTTTGCATATGGCGGGCAGCTATATCAACTGGACGAGGAAGGAAAAATCGGAGTTATAGCATTTACTAGCAAAACATTCAAGGGTGCAGAAAGAAATTACTACACCACGGAAAAGGAGCTCTTGAGTATCGTACGATGTCTCGAAAAATTCCGTATATACATATTAGGGCAACCTTTAACCATTATTACAGATAATAAGGCATTGACCTTTATGAACAAATGTCATTTAAATAACTCACGAATAACACGCTGGATTTTAAGTATCCAAGAATACAAGTTCGACATTGTCCATTGTAAGGGCAAGGACAATATTATTGCTGATCTTCTAAGCAGAAACCCAGAAGATGCCACGTTAGAAGAAATTAGCGACAATACGTGCGACTACTTAATTAATCACCTGACGATCAAGATGGATAAAAAAGTAAGCAAGATAATTATGGATATTGGAAAGTATCAACTTAAAGATACTAAGCTTAAGACCATTATAGATAAGATTAAGGAAAAGTGTTTAGATAAGGAAATAAGTAAGTTTTATAGATATGTTAATGAGAAATTATATAGATTACGTAGGAGGGAATGGAAACTGTACATACCGAACAGTGTATCCGGAGAAGTAATTGCCGAAATACACCGGATGTATGGACACCCAGGAGCGAAGAAATGTATAAAATTGTTACAGGAGCATTTTACCATAGACGGTATGTTGAAAAAAGTGAAAATTACGTACGGACTTGCGACACGTGTCAAAAGAGGAAGGACGCAGGTAACAAAATCCTATTTGGGGGAACGAAAGCCATTATCCCGTTAATGAAGGGTGACCTAGTGAGCGCTGATTATTTTGGGCCACTACCCGTCTCGTCCGCTGGAGTGAGGAATTTGTTCGTCATAGTAGACAATTTCACAAAATACGTGCGACTGTTTACACTTAGGAGGGCAACGACCGCAGCCACGTTAAGAAGAATACACCAATATTGTAAAGAGTTAGGATGTCCTAGAATAATTATTACTGACAATGGAACGCAGTTTACCTCTAGGAAATGGTTAGACGGTTTAAACGAATTAAACATTCAACCAAGATTCACCGCAATAAGAAACCCATGCGCGAATCTGGCTGAAAGAATTAACAGACAACTTGGAAATTTATTCAGGATCTTTGTCTGTGACCAACACACAAAGTGGTCGCGTTATGTACCTATAATTGAAAGTTGCATTAACGAGACGTACCACGAGACTATAGAAGTGACACCCTATGAGGCACAGCTCGGGAAAAAATCGACAAGAGCTTGGGAAAAATACCTAGACAAGGACATACTTCAAGTTAAAGGAGCTGACCACAACCAAATATTTGTCAAGATGAAAGAGAAGAGGGAAAAGCAAGCGAAGTTGTGTAATGAAACCAAGACCATTACAAAATTCCAAATTGGTGAGAAGGTGTTAATAAGGACCTATTATCAATCGGACGCGATCCAGAAAAGGATTGAGAAATTTTGTGAACTGTACTGTGGACCATACAAAGTACATCGAATTCTTGGAGATGCTACATACCTGCTCGTCGATTGCAATGACGAAAGCAAAATCCGCGGGAAATTCAATGTCAAACAGATGAAAAAATATTATGAATCAGGAAATTGAAGGGGAATGAAAAGGAGAAAGTTGAAGAATATATCATAACAAGTTAGCTGATGGTGATGAGTCATCTGCGTTAGGGTAATTGACGCGCTTATCTCATTCAAGCTGGCTTAACCAAAAGAAAATATGTACTCTAAATGTCAAATGTAACATAAGAGTTTACTTAATTAATAAATCACTAATAAAATATTAGATAATAAGTGTGAATTAACGTTTTGAGTGACATTTTATGAAATATTGTAGTGAATGCAAGGGACATTTTAGTTGCAATTACTTGTTCACGTAGTAATAAATTATTGGGACAAAGTGAAAAAAAAAAAGAAGGACACTTAAAAGTAAATGAGTGATATTATACAAAAAGCTATATCGTAAATGAACTCTGTTAAAGTGAAGGTATATCATTAATAGATTAGGATTGTAAATGATGTTAAAACGAAGTAAATACCTCGTTAGCAAAATTTATTACGTGTATGTATAAATTATCAAATAATATGAATATAATTAAAACTAACGTAGCGGATATGTTAATTACCAATCTAATTTTAAATAACATTTTAAGAGCAAAATTATTGGTAGGACTATTAGTACTGCATAAAATGTATATGTGTAGGAGATTTCTCTGATTTCATGTGAAGCGTTACATTAAATCAATTGATTTGTTTGATATTATATTGCGAGAATAATATTTTAGAAAGTAAAGAGATTATTTAATTAATTAAATTAATTATTACTCATTGAATTTATGATTTGTTTTGTAATTAGAGGGGTAAGGTATTTATATGTAATCGATATGTAAATACGATAATGTTAAATGCGTTCAGCCATCCCAAATAGCTAGCAATAAATTCATAGATACAATTAAAACTAAAAGGGGGTACACCAATTGTAATATAAGTCTTTAAAAGTAGGTTATCATGTAATATCCCTCCCTGAGGAAGATGAACATGGTGAGGCGACGTACAGGGCGCAGAATTTGGATTTGAGTTGTTCCCTGAGGTCACATCATCAAATCAAAATTGAGGACACTGTAACGAGCAAAAATTTAAAATTTTTTAAATTTTCTCCTCGACGGAGTGCGTTCACACGAAGCGGTGTCAACGACTTATAGTTGACGCAATAAATAAAACGTAATGAGAAGATGTCAGAGCAGCGTCGCTAACTAGACAATAGAAAGACGTAAGTTCGACTCGGCTATAGAAATTGGTTGTACAAGATGACAGGGAAAGTTTAGTTCAGAATTATTGCTCACTACAGCTGTAACAATGTAGGAGAGGACATTCACACTTGTACTGAGAAATGTGGCAGATGTTCGACCAAGTTACGTCAATATACGATGGACTACAAAAGGGGGAAAACTGTATGTTACAAAGGAACGGATGCACTGCACCTTAAGAAACAATACTAAAGCAGAGATCAGACAAAAACTCAAGTCATGTTACGCAGCTGGAGATATCGTCTAAGTGTCAGACGGAATTTACGAGTGGAAAGTTGGGGTGACTTCACCAGCCAGCAGATGTCCAAAATTATTAATAGCTACAAAAAAGGGGTATAACACAGAACAATACTTCGGGAGAACCGAAAGTACAGATAAAAGGCAAGCCAGAAAGACACTGAGTTTACTTCAGACAATGGGTTGATAGACGAGCGTATAATAGCTAGAGTTTCTACGAAAAGGGTCAACGTTCGACAGAGCAAAATCGGGGGATGTATGAGAACCTATCAGAAGCTCAGAGCCACGGAAAACACTTGTAGAGAGGACTGTTTCCATAGCAACAAAAACAAAGAACCTATCAGAAGAACGATGACGGAGGGTCTTAACATAGTGGGACAAACTATTCCAAGAAAACTCAAAACTGACCAATCACGAGTAAAGAAGGCGTAAACAGCGCCAGGGACAAAATTTTGAGTAGGGACGATTTAATAAAACTATATGTCCAAGACGGGGACGAGGCCAGTATATCTCAATTTTCCAAACAGTTCACTTTAATTGTTCGGAAGCCAGTATATCTTAAATTTTCACGTAATACACTTTAAGTACGAAGTCAGTTTTACTCTAAGTTCTCAAGAGTATATTTAATTGTTCGGAGAGATAACTCAAGTTCGGGAGTTAGTACGTCAACTCGTAATTTAGCAGACTTAGTGAAATCATCATGTCACGATAGTCAGACTTCGTAAACTTTTAATAGTGAATTTCGAAGTGCGATGTAACGGACTTAGGTAATAATTATTCAAAGCGAACAATCAGATCGTTACACGAACAAATATCACCGCATATGTACTATACAAAATAGTTGAACTTAAATTTATTCAGTGTTACTACATCTCATTAAAACCTTCAAGAACATGAAACATTAAACTAATTAATCAATCACACGTATATTTGATAAAACAGTGATATAAGTGGAACTAGACATGTACAGTAACGTTAAAATGAACACACAACATACATCGTAAGATGAAGTATTGAATTGAACACTAAACATTAATTATTCACATAAATCTACGTCAACGCGAGTGATCGGGAGTGTGTGCAAGTGTTTGTGATATCAGCGGCATCCAACGAGATGTGTCTTCATGTCATCCTCATCGCTGAGACTGGACATCACCAAATACTAATGGATATTTCATAAATCAAGTAACCATTATTTTAATCATTACTATTTAGCTACTTCTACTGACCTGATTCTTTCAAAGAATTCATCCCTGGGAAATTATTAGTAAACGCAATGAGTATAAATCAGAATTAAAACGTAATTAATGAATATATTAACAAAAACTATCTGGGATTAATGAACGCATCAATAATTAGAATATGAATTGTTATCTTATTTGATTTATATATGTATGTATGTCTTCTTTGTTTCAGCATATATTAAAACATGAATTTGTTCTTATAAAAGATGTATGTATTACAGGTACATCGACGTTTCATATGTATGATTATAATTTATTGTGAATGATAAATAAACTAGTTATTTAAATTGATCCTATATATGCGTTTATTATTACCACAGATAACCCAGATGGTAACTTAATTTTGAATAAAATATAAAGTAGAGTTTTAAGAGTTTCTTTTGTTCAGTAATATAAATGAATTGACAATATTAAGTTATTAGATGATATCAAGTATTTTGTTTATAACTAATCAGAATAGTTATACATTGTATTAAATGGCTGCACAACGCATGGCACGAAAGTAATTAATGAATGCAAGTAAATTGCATATTACCCATTACAAGTAAATATTAATATAATTTACATTATATTAAATGGCGTCCAACTTCGGGGCTAGATACATGTGAGTATGACAAAGTTCGTACCGGCAACAAGTTCATGATTAGAGATCGATAAATTTATATAATTAATAATTACTCAATTTATGCAATTAGTACGCATAAATTTAATTCATTATAGACGAGAGGCCTTATACTATCATTCTCCAATCGTGTCAGGCAATTGCAATCCACGGATGATGTCGTTGTTTAGTAGTAGGCGTACCTCTTTACTTATTTGTTGGGAACTGGCCTAATTATGTACGTAAGAGAACGTGTTAACACATCCATCACTTGTTAGTAGCATTCAGAAACTCTCTAGTCGAAAACGACTGCCAGTGGATAATGTGTTAATTACTATTGTAGATGTAATATTAAATTATGGGCTTAGTACCCCAGAGAACATGGACACAGGCTACTAACCCAGAGGCATGGGTTCAATTCACGGGCGCACCGTAAAATTCATGTGTGATTTTCAGCCCCCAGGTCCGTTCAACCTGTGGAAATGTGTACTTGGGATAACATCCTGGAGTCGATCCTTTCTACATACGAGGGAATACGTCACACTTTCTACATACATCACACTACTTTCTTTGTGTTCGGAAGGTTTATTTTAGGCATCTTACGTTGACTCTTGTAAATAAATTCAGTGGTACAAACAGGCTTAACGGTAAATGTGTATAGGCCTATATAAATGTATATATAATAAACTTGTAACTGTATACATATAGAATAGAGCTTGTAATAATATATAATATACTGTCGCAAACTGCACCAGTACATACTGAGGCAGAAATTATAGTAAACAAGGAAGAACTGTAATCTGTAGCATTATATTGTCAGCCATTTTGGGTGTATGTGAAAGCCTAGTAGCTAGCGGACAAAATTTGAATTTGTAATTTGTTATACAAAAATAACATATAATATTGTCTACAAATAGAGATACGAAGTAATAAAATAACTTGGTTCTATAAAGTCTATAATTTTTTATGTACTGCATCTGTATGTACTGAGATACAAGAGTCATTGTTTCATGCTGTAAAGTACAAAAATTCAAATAATAAAGAACCCCACAATGTCTGAAACAGCAGTGTTATATATATATATATATATATATATATATATATATATATAAATATAATTTTCTATATACGTAACTTAACGTTTCTTGCAGCAATTAACTTATATGCTATTGTGATAATATTTAATATAGGTGTTAAAACAACAAAAATGGAATACGCTACTTGCAGAAGAAACCATATTGAATCGCGCCTGTGTGTATAGTATAAAGTTGATACGAATCCTTACATTATGATAAATATCATCGTACATATTAAAATTCACACACACGCGCACAAATTCATGTTTATTCTTTCACCGCGAACCGATATTGTTACTTCTAAATGGCGTGTCAGACATACCCCTTTCCCAATCAGCTTACACTGTCTACATGCCCTAATCGGATATTTTTCACTTTCGCGAGACAGCACCGTTTTAGTGTTCCTCGTAGTAACTCTATGAATGTTGTAACTTGTGTCCGTCACGATACACAGACCGATCGTCATGTACCAAGAGAGGTTTACACGTTATCGATTCCGAAGAGAGACTAATTAATCCGTTCAAAGTTATATTCATTGACTGACTTTCTCGTAATCTGACTGGTTCTTCAGTAACCCCTACTCATGATTTTCTACAGATAAAATATATTCTTGTCTAAGGAGGCAAGAACAGAACAATTAGAATGGCTGTTTGAGCCATTAGCACAGTACTGTGGTAACTAACGTGTGACATCTACGTTAGACTAAGCCCAATTTGCACTGATGATGGCCGTCCGTGGCACGGCCAAAACGTCTGCTAATGTGTGTAGCACTGGACCACGGCCAAACAGCCCGGAATCAGAAAAGTTTAACAACATTGACTCCAGCAGACACTTATAACATTTCTTGTTCGAAAAACCTGATAACTTTTTCGACCGAATTTATGGTCATAAAACGTTTTTACTTAAAAAATGCATACATTTAGTTACTGACATTTAAAATAACTGCTATCATAAGTCAGGTCTTTTTGTTACGAGTATTCTGATATAAGTCCCATCTCAAAAATTCTCACATTACGAAAGTTATTTAAATAAATAACATGTTTTTATGAATATCCCGAAAAATAATTTAGTACCCTCATACACGGGCACTACACATGCGGGTAACTTACGCACCATTTCAAAGCACTTAAAATTGTTTTACAAGCCTCAAAATACTTAAAAATAACATGTTCTTTAACAACTAACTTATAATGATCAAAGCTGCAATCTCTACGTATTCATACAGTGGTTGTCTATGCTGTCGTACGTTTTTACTCACTGCGACATTCCATATGCAATTAGAATTGCATAGACAAATTAATATTACCATGATAATATATTTATGGCCTTATGGTTTACTGAAATTTAATTAAGTTAACAAGGCTTGAAATGTAAAAATTTGTACTACTGATTTACTTTACAGATTACTATGTTGACACCCAAAAAATTAACTAAAATTAACTGTTTTTTAAAACTTAATTTTTACATGGTTTTTAATCTTTTAAAGTTCTTTAATGTTTAAGATTTTAATGATAATATTAAAATTTGGACCTCGCTTGTACGTAGATTAAGTCAGATGGTCATAGCCTGAACCCAGTGATTTGATGATTTACATTTAATCATTAACAGCCGTGTGACATGCTCGTAATAATGTAGATGTCAGATTCTCTCATGGTAGCTTTTGGGTCGCTATCGGGTTCAGGATAATCTCTCCGAGATCGGCTGCGTTGAATGCGGTGAACTTGCGTACTTGTGGCCGATTCCTACAAACTTATCGTTTGTAGGGAAGACCAAATGCGTATATTCTGAAGTCTGATTGGTCAATCACCTATTCTTTTTCTACGTAAATCTAATTACAAGCGAGAGAATTACAATCAGATCATGTAAATTTCAGTTTATTGTGGTCATGAATTTTCTAAACCTGCAGAGAAATTACCTAAAATTTTATGTTCCATTTATAGTTATTCGAGGATACTTCATAGGCCTACATAGGATTTTTTTTTTTAATATTCACGCGCAGAAAATAGTGCATTTGCTTAAGGCAACTGTTTGTTATAACTACGAGGGTCGGTTGAAAAGTTCACGGAGCGACGTCTATAGCTTACCGCTAGAACTAAAATTTTTCCAGTGTTGCAAGATTCATATTTCTTTAAACACCTGTTTATTTACAAATACATCTACCAATTTATTAATTATTTAACAGGTGTTCGAAATTTACGTACCACGCATGTTTGGAAAACTCGAGAAAATCAAACGCCATACTGATATTGAATTCTTTCTTAAAAACGGCCTAGCACAGATGGGAATACAAACCGAGAAGGCAAGGAGATGCTGCATCTTCAAAACAATAATTTGTAAGTGGGTTCTCGGGTTAAACAAGATCGTACAAGCATTGACCATGATCCCCGCAGTGGACAACTAAAAAGTGAAACAACCCAGATATCATTTTTAAAAATGTCTGCGATTGAGTGTGGATGACATGCTGACATCATTGGCATTTCGCATTAGCGTGTGTATCGTATTTTAACTCGTGAATTTGGTGTGAAAAATCTTTGTCCAACCTGGATACCGTATTTGGAGTTGTTGCGCTTTTGGGGCGACCACGCGGGGATCATCTTATGTTCTCGTACGACCACATTTAAACTCGAATGCCCACACTCGACCTATTGTTTTTGCAGCATTTCCTAACACATTTGTCATTTTGTTGTGAATTTACATTGGTGCTAGTCCATTTTTATCAAAGAATTCGTGATTTTGTCCATTTTTCAAAATACGCATGACATGTAAATTTCTAACAGCCAGTAAACAATGAATAAATTGATAAATAGATTTGGAATTTAACAGGTGTTGAAACGATTAATTCGAACCTTACGATACACTAAAAATTTTAGTTCTACCGCTAAGCTATTGATGTCGCTACGCGAACTTTTCAACTGACCCTCATAAGCTACACTCTTCTCTAAACGCATCTCGAAAATAATAAGCAGCACTTTAATGCTTTTTCTAGTTAGCGGCAAAGCGTCAAAGCACTATCATACTCCGAATTTACGATATCACATTTTCATGTATCGCACTAAATATTTGCACTTACACTAACTTATTATAAATCCATATTTCGAAGTTCCTTCCATGCACCTCTACATATTTCACACATAAATATCCTACAAAAAATATGCAGTTGAATTCTCCATTGCATTACACACACGCGCGCGCGCGCGCGCGCGAGAGAGAGAGAGAGAGAGAGAGAGAGAGAGAGAGAGAGAGAGAGAGAGAGAGAGAGAGAGAGAGAGAGAGAGAGAGAGAGAGAGCAATTTACTGTAAGGGTCTGGTAAATGTGAAAGAAGCGTCAAATATTTTAGCAGTATTTCAAATAATAAGATAAAAAAAATACAAATAACAGTGGAATTGAAAAGCTAGAAACTATCACCCCAATGTGATGAAGCAATAATGCACTTAGAAAAATGAGCACTGTTATGAAACATGAAAACCCTGTTGATTGTGTTTAAAAAGAAATAGGCCTATACTAAAGTGGGATCAACATGAACTATCTGCAATGGCTAATGGATGCAAACCACTGATAGAGATCACTAAAATAATATAAAACTTTTGAAGTTCACACACAAGCATAGCACGTAATGATACAGAGAAACAGGGGGACTATTTAACGAATTCTTACCAAAACTGAATTAAACGATATCTTGTACAAAATTGTGAAAAAAAAATGAAGATACGGTAGAAATTTAGCTAGACTGGAAGATTTAGACCAACCAAAGAGAAGATGGTGCGAAACTGGATAGCCGGAAGCAGAGAGACGAAGTGACTACGTCGACAATTGTTTGAAAGACGGGAAGATAGCACTGAACTAATCAACTATTCATGGTTTGTTTGGAGAGAAATCACTGCAGAGTGTCAGTAGTCAAGAGAGTGCTAATGTTGATGATGTACACACGTACGAATATCGTGTACTTATTATAATCCCAAGTTTCTTATACAAGAAGTATATAGGACTTTCGTGCGTGCTAATAATATATATATTTAACGTACAGACCTTTCGTGATAACATCACCAAGAAAAGCATGGCACCTGTGTATTAAATAACAACGGATTGCTGACAAATAAATTACACCAGGTATTTGCCTATTGGTACTAACGTTTTACTAAGATTTAAGTCACAGTCCGTTACTGTAATGTGAAGCGTTTAATGCAGTTAGTTTAAAGCATTTAACTGAGCGCAATTAATAATTCTGGCAAATATCAAATGCTGTAGCTTTTGCGATTATACTCTCGCAGGCACTGATAATAACATGGCTATCAGGTAATGACAGGCCTGTTCACGACATAATTACACAACCAAACGGTTACAAAGGGAATTGCTGATTAGGATAAACGGTACATTTAATATTGTACCAGCTACACAGCTAACTTATTTTAGAAAACGCTGGTTTCAATAGCCATATTAATCATTCTAACTTCAGCATAGTCATTCACAAAATGTGTGTGTACGCGCGCGTGCAACAATATATATATATAATAAATGCAATATGACATACATATATAATTGTCACAATCACGGTATATAATTTCTGCAGTTACACATTACTTTGGTTTGACTCCACTACGTTTTGTAGATCGATTCTGCATCATCAATACATATAAAATATATTAAAGAATATATAATGGATTTGTATTTTGTTAAAATATATTTCGATCCTTGTAATGTTTGTTAATGTAATCAATTCTCACGCTGAAAATTTGAGAGCTTACCTTTTGTTTATCAGAAATATTTTAAAATGTTTAAAAATATTTAAAATTTTTAATAAATCATTTTGCTTTGTTTTTATTTGTACTTGTTCTTTTAGTAACCTTTTTTTGTTACTGTGTTTATACATATTAAAACTTTCTTATATATTAATTTTAGGACTGGTTTGGCTTTTGTACAGTTTTCATTGGTTTAGCTTTTTGAAGGTATGGAAATTAATGGTTTGTTATTTAAGCAAATTATATGAGTGGCTAAATAGTTTAGGTTTACACACGCACACACACACACACACACACACACACACGCACGCACGCACGCACGCACACGCACACGCACACGCAGTTTTGAAAAATGTGACCTTGTAGAACGAACCTATCTTACAGTTTTTCTTTATCCGTGCAGAATGAAATTTACTGCAGTCAGGCCACTTTGTTTAATTCCGTTTTTACTGTCAAAGTCAGATTTACTTAGACGTTTTAATATATCAAGAAATATTTTATCTGTATTATAAGACTGTATGTTTGCTGGGTTCTGCCAGCTGACGAGAACCGACGGAATAAACATTACGTGTTTCAGAAATCACAATGCTTGTGGAAATCTATATTAATACACTTGAAACCATGAAGTCCAAGAGAGTGTATGGTGACAGTCACCGACAGCGGATGAATGATGACTGATCTCAACGAATAATTGTATGGATAATGCCCACACTCAAAAAGAAAAAGGGCATACCGCGGGAAGGTAGGACTACAGCAGTGACACATAGAAGGTAAAAGGACTGGACCATAGATAATCGACGGGCTGCGAAAAATACAAGCTGGAATGTGACAGACAGATCCATGAACGTGACGCTGATGTTTTACGTGTTCCTAATAAATAAACTCAGTGAATTTTATATTAGCCTACCATTATTAATTTTATTTTTAGGTGTAATTTTAGGAAACCTGAAAACATACAAAATTTTCAAAACATGCAAAATTTTGTTTGTCCCATTTCTTATTTATTGATTGGTTTAATTTTTATCTGTCATGTATTATTATATTATTAAAAATATTTTATGTTTGTCCTCTAAACATTGAGCATGTTTAGCACTTCAAAGGAACCATTTATATTAGGGTAGATGGTTAGAATTATTTGGAATTATTAAATTAGACTAATAGGATTTCCTATATTATATACATTATACTATAATTGAATTGCACGTAACATCGAAGAGTTTCCATACACAACAATGTGGTGTGTGTGTGTGTGTGTGTGCGTGCGTGTTTTCGCCTGCAAAAAAAATTAACTCATGAGCAGTAAAACCTAATTAAAACCCAAGTAAAAATAAAATCACTACGCATGTGATTTGTACGTGTGGGGAGGGGTGCACGCGTGCCCGTGTGAGTTGTGTGTATGTGGAGGGGGACAGTTGGAGAAAGGAGATGAAAATCGGGCAATACAGCGTTTTCTTGATTCTTCCTAATACTACACACTTCAACTCATGCATTGCTAATTCCGATTTCACAAATCCTAGTTTCTTAGCATTTTCTTAGAAATCGTATTTTATTAGCATGCCACAAACATTATTTCTGGCAGGTTAATGTTATTCAAACTTTATAATTGATGGTCTTTCATTATTTATAAACGATTACTTCTAATTCCCTATACTCCTGTGTTACATAATAAATGTAACAATTTTTAGCTGCCCATTACATTTTGGGGCTCCCTATAGTCCTTTGATTTTACTACAGTATGTGATCAATTCCTATTCTAAACTGTCTATTCTAGATTATTTTTTAGTTTTTTTTTGAAACATCTTATCAGTGAGTTATCTTAATCCTTATTTGAATCGAAAATTGTGTTCAGATTTTTTGACTGCCCTGTAGTTGCATTTTAAAAGTTAATATAAAACTACGAAAAATAAACAAATGTAAAACAAGGCTTTAAAAATTAAAGACAGAGTATGCTCAGGAATAACAGCAATATTAATACCGTATTCCTAAGTATTACGATGAAAATGAGTGTGATGATGATGACGGCGACTATGTTGATGATGATGATGATGATGATGATGATGATGATGATGATGATGATGATGATGATGATGACGACGACGACGACGACGACGACGACAACGGCGGCAACAACAATTATGACAACCAATTGTCATAAACTTGACAACCAGCTATTCAAAAAGCAAAACGACTACAGACGAATAGATTTTGAATTATTGAACATGTCAGTCGTTTTGAATCAACTCTCTGTTGCACGATATCGATAAATTGAGCACAGTTTATCAACAAGGTAAACAATATCAGCTCTACTGAACACTACAACGAAGGATTGTATGTAACGCTATTCTACTGCCTTGTTTGCGCTGTTACAGGTTGCGGATTATAGAGTCCGTTATTATCACCGCTGAGAAGAGTGCATGATTTATATCTGTTAACAAAATACAAGAGTATTTTCCGGTTAATAATAATAGTTATCGTAACGTGCACTCAGCAGTGTGCAACGTATGATATAATCCTAAAGCTTGTGTAGTTGGTACATTAAAATAGGGAGTATCTACATTAAAACGGTTTGTAACCATATCCGTTGCAGGGCAAATAATCGTCGTTTTATTTTTCTACAAAAAAGAACATATAATATATCAAAACAAGTAATGAATTCACTGAATGCATGTAAAAATTGGCACACTTTTATATTGCTTCTGTATATCGCAGCAGCCTGTAATTATAAAGCTATTCGTGAAAACTGGCATGGATATATGTTATGTTGATACGCTAGTCACACTCTTCAACATGCGTGTAGCCGACGTTATTGAATCTTTTTAAGAATTACATACCAAGGGCGTATAAACTGGGCTATTTTCTCGTAGAAAATTGTCTTTTATCTATAGCGAAATTCTTTTGGCATATTGAAGAAGATCAAACAATGTAATATATTAACAAGAAAAAAACGAAGAAGCCTGACGCGACTGATTACATTTATCTTGAGGTAGTACAAGAGTATAAAACCTAATACAATTCCAAGTATATGTTTACAATTCCAACGTAATTGTAATCAGTTATGTTTACAATTCCAACGTAATTGTAATCAGTTGGAAGGACCGCATAGAGAGAAAGCTAATAAGAACTGGAGCTGAAAATAACAAAACTAAACACAATACAACAACTAATATTTTTCCGGGAAAATGGAAAGTTTAAATACATACATGATTAAGATGATGTGACGCCCGCGAAAAAGCAAGAGTAATCAGACAAAGTCATCAGGCGTCGGAATACAGGAATATGGGTGATGTGGTAACCACGAGTTAAAAAAACATTCCCAATATTCCGACCGACTTGTATGTCCAGGTTTTCTGTTAGTGAGGGAAAGACCGTTACCGTTAATAAATTGTGAATTCTTTAACACAATTTTAACTATCTCTACCAATAAGAGATATTTTAACTGATCTCTACATTAGCCTACATACTGAGGTACGGAACAGGAGAGCTACTTAATTTTAGAAACTATTCAGTGCGTGACTAGATTTTTGTAAATGAACGTCGACAGTGTTTCTCAGTATTAGATAAAATGTCCATTGAGTAAATGAAATAATGGATTGCAGTGGCAATTCGTGTAAATCTGCAAGGTATACACAACCCCTAGGACATGTGGCTTCTTATTATAACACGTTAGGTTCTCATATTTTTAAAATCCAGTTTTGAAGTTTTAAAACTACTGTATTCTGAGAAAAAACATTATAGTACTACGGATTATTTTTTGTGCCTAACAATGCGCAGTCAACTTTCCACTGAGTTTTCCAGTTCAATCACAGCGCTTCATCTAGACAGTTGGAGCGGTCCCGAAACAGGCTTACTTCGTGACGTCACTTATGGAACTTTCACGTTGCCATGCGTTCAACCATGGACATGATTCAGATGTCATGGCATTCGAGAAATGCATGCAACGGTGATCTTATTGAGATAGTAATTAGTACTGCAACCCACCAATAGGTATGTGTGTGTGTGTGTGTGTGTGTGTGTGTGTGTGTGTGTGCGTGTGTTTTAGAGAGAAAGAGGGGGATCGCTATTGTTTACCATTGATACGTGTATCATATCATAACAATATATTTTCTGTTTTGTGTTTGCACTTATATGCTGGGAGCGTGAATGAATAGATCATATTTTTTATGTAATTAAAAATTACGTAAAGGTTAGTGCGGAAGTACTTTTAAACATAGATTTCGTTTATTTTTTTTTTTTAATTTAGACTAACATCTTGACATAATTTCAAAACATAACTGAAACACTTGTAAGGGCTTACTTCAGCCTGTAATTATGAAGGTAACCACTTGTCTGAAGATTTACAAACGTAGGTAGGCCTATATAACTAGCACTTACAATACTTAACTTTAAAATAATTTTAAAATTTATTTTTATAACTACATAAATTCTGTAACCTTCATAAACTATGTATAAATTATATATCCTGTGCTGACACATGCATTTTACTCTTAAGTTGAGGAAACTAAAAGCCTTTAAATTCTAAAACCTTAACTTTTGTATGTTACTCTATTTACTTAGTGTAAGTTTTATATAAAAATTATTAACGTACTGCTCTTCACTGTACAAAAAATGCACAGTTGTTATAATCTTAGACCTATTAATTAAATAAGGTTACCACTAACAATTACAGTCGAACTTCCATATAACGATGTGTCTGGGGTCACCGAAAAAAGTTCGTCATATGGAAAATTCTTTAAACAGAAAAAATGAAAATGTTGTGTATGTTCGATCAAAAACACAAATAAATTGTATTTTTTGTGTTATTTTGTTGATAAATAGACGACAATCAATAAAATAAAAGTGATAACAAGTTGAATGATAAAATTAAAATATTTAATTGTTATTGAACAGTGGAATTAAAAACATTTCAGCAAAATATGTTAATTATAAAATCGGAATTAATTTAGATAACGTAATCACTTATTATACAGTATTTTAACTCTGCTACGTCAACGTTCTCATCGAGTTGAAGATAGTCAGCTAGTTGAACATCTTTACATAAATTAGAACAGTTTTATAACTTCTCCCAGGCGTCTTTAACAATCCCAGGAATATCTTCCACATCTGTTTCCGAATCTGCTACATTTTTTTTTCACGTTCCGATTTAAAACCTGCTTTTTTTAAGCATCGTGTTTGTTTCACCTGTGACGTTCAGAGACCATGCTTTTGAAACAGCTTCAACGCATTCTTTCAACGGAATTAATTTACTGGGGTTAAATGGTTTATTTTCATCGATGGCCTTCAAAAATTTTGTAAGAATTCGCTTGCGATAATGGACTTTCAAATTTTTAATAATCCCGTGGTCCATATTCTGACGTTTTGCAATCACGGCGGGGGGGGGGGATAAGCAACCTTAACATTTTTACATTTCTCAGAAACAGTTCGTGGGTGCGCAGGGCAATTATCAACATACAATAAAATGTTTCGTTTTTGTTTAATCATTTCATAATTTCGTTTCATTAAACATTTTTTGTAGATTTCAGTAGTCATCCAGGCTTTCCGGTTAAAATCGTAATCTGTTTCCAAAGATTTAACTCCTCAGAAACAATGTGGCCGTTGACCTTTCCCAATAACCAGGAGTTTTAACATTTCACTTCCGCTCATATTCGCCGCGACCATAACAGTCACCCTCTCTTTATTATGCTTCCCGCTGAAACATGTCCCCTTTGAAAGCAAGGCTTTTATCAGGAAGACATTTACAAAACAGCCCGGTCTCATCGGCGTTAAAAATGTCGCCGTCGTTGTATTTCTGCAATAATTTTGGCAAGACATTTTGTTTCCAAGAAACACAATCATCGTCTTTAACATCAGCACTCTCGCCGCTGACACATTTTTCAGAAATGTCGTGACGGGACTTAACCACCAACGTATTCAACCACCCCGTACTGGCTTGAAAATCAGGATAGTTTAACATTTTAGCAAATTTTAAAGCTTTCTGTTTTATTAATGCTCCCGATACAGGAACATTTTTTTCACGGACCACGCTAAACCATTACGGTAAACCGCCTCGTCTAAATCTTCATAAACACATGTTTTAAAACGTTTTCGATCCGTATTTCACTGCTCAGCGTGTTTTTCGATTGATTCTCAATTCTTTAAAATTGTCGATAAAGAATTTTCCGGAATACCAAAATGTAATGCAATTTCTTTTTTCTTAACTCCACTGTCCACTCATTAAGAATCTGCAATTTTTCTTTGATACTTAAAACCCTGCGTTTTGACATTATTGAAGTCCCACCGCTATTCTGTCTGACGAACATTGACAAGACCACAAAAATACAGGTTGACGACTACTATATACAGTCAATCACTTGAACTCGCCAAAACAGAGTTCCACACTAAGGCAAAGACGAAACCAGAATGACGTATGTAAACTGTGGAGCAGTAACAGACAGTGGTGGTTGTGAGAACTGAACGCGAAAGTGTAGGCGAGTGGGCGGGATCACATTACATTCCACAGTACAGAAATAGGCGAAGTTATTCAAACATTTTATTAAATACCAACACATATACCACCAAATATAGTTGGTAATCAGACGTACGGAGGTAAAATAAAGTAAAACGGACATGGAATTCTAGTCTCAGGCCATATTTTTTTATCAACTTAGCAAAAAAAAGTTCGCTAAATAGAAAACTACCTTCGTTAAGTAGGTGCATTTTAACATGTTTTTCTGACTAATTCTCAAAATTCCTGAAGAAACTTCGTTGAACAGAGAATTTCGTTATTTAGAAGTTCGTAATATGGAAGTTCTACTGTACACATTTACTGAATATTCCCGTTTATCTCGTATCTGAAAGGTTATAAAAATCTTCCCGAACACAACAAGGTCTGTCAGTCCTTGGTCAATTTTAAATTAGTCTGGAGCAACGCAGAACTTATATACTTATCCTAACACAGGAGAAAGCCCGTCTCTCGAATCGTTCTCAGATACATCCTTTTCTTTTTGAGGTTTTGATATCAACGCTTCATCGTTGACCTCTTTTCCTCTTCTCTACCGGTGACAATATCATCTGATGTTTTCTTACCAGCCAATTTCTGTTCGTCTTACATAAATATCCCCATAGTTTCTGTGTCCTCGTTAACTGCGATGTTTATTGTCATTGGATCCCTTACATGTTCGTTCCTATTTCATTCAGTCGTAATGTTTTCACTCATCAGATACGATCAGACAAGTTGTATGTTATTTGAGTAAGTGAAGTACTTATCAATGACGAGACAGCATGGAATTTGCAGATATCAAAATGGCCGCAATCTGTTTTTAGCGGAGTTCACCAAATAAAGCGGAACTAATCTACAAGCGGCGAGAGCATTTACTGTAATGCTATCACTGTCAATGATTGAAAACGCGTAACACACATGCACATTGCACGCACGCACATGCGCATGGTAGTATTATTGACACTACTGTAAATAGCACTTGTTGAACGATAATCATATTGTATAGTCAATGGAGCATAATCGAATAATCATACCTCAGAGTAATTGTTCAACCACATATGTGTGATTATTGTGCTAATTGGGTCACAGCAATGCAGTCATCCAGCACACTTCACATCGTTGAGTCATGTTTACGCATTCCAGTCAACTGTTACGGTTACATTACAGATAAAATATTTTTCTCATTTTGAAAAAAGTAATAATTGTACTCCTAAGAACTTATACATAAATTATAATAATAACAATACATTTATTATAATAATTATTATTAATATTATTACTAATAATATTATAGTTTAGTAAATACGTTTTGTTTTTGTAAGTGTTGGTTCGATAACTAGGGCCTTAACCCCTTATTTTTCAACCTGCAATCAGAGCTCAGAAAAAAGGAATGGACTTTTTCATTCTTGATATAGGCTACCTCCCATAAGAAGTTTTTTGTAACCGGTTGATGAAGCCAGGTGCGTTTAAGAATTTAAGAGTTCTCTCAATTGATGTCATGTGATCAGCTAGCTCTGTTTTGAGATCACCTCTGACCCCCCCCCCATCTCTGTATTAAGCCTCGAAAAGCAGAGCACTCCTGTATGATGTGTTTTACTATGAATACTCTGCCACATGTTCATACTGGTTCTTGTTGTTCAGATTGTATCATATACGGTGATGTCTGATTTGTATGGCCTATACGTAGACCTGTGAGACAAACCTGTTCTCTTCGACTGCATGTTGCATGTTGCCATTTGCCGACATTCTCTTTTACTACACGCAGTTTTACGCGGAAGCTGTGCCATTTTTGCTGCCACGAGATAAGAATTACTGATCTGCAATAATCTTCAAACCAGCGGGTCTGATATTAAAGGCATCTACTTTCGGACTGTCTGCACCGGTTTGTGCTGCAGAGTCAGCGTCTTCATTGCCCTTGATGTCTATGTGACTTGCTATCCATATAAAAGTAAATTGTATTCCCTGACATTGCAAGACATGGCACAAAGCCCCTATCTGTTGTAGGAACAGGTTGTCCGAGCCTGTGTTGCCCAAAGCGGTGGTGAAACTCAGCGAGTCTGTGTAGATAGCAAAACGCCTCAGGCCTCGGTGTTCACAGTACCGAAGAGCCTTCTAAACGGCACACTCGCTGTCCTCGGGAGTGGCCATGAGTACTAAGCGCCCTAAACAACATAATCGCTTGCTACTCCGTTTGCTGTCTTCGATCCGTCAGCACGATGTGACCTTTATACTCGACAATCCCCGGACGGAATCGAAGTTCCCACACAAGGGGATGTACTGACTTCTTTTCATTGATTAAATCCAAACGACACTGTGGTATCCTAGGCAGCCAAGGTGGTATCTCAAATGGCATAATAGGATGTGTGTACTCAGCTGGAACATTGTACTGGTCGAATAGCTCCAACACGCGAAGAACAGCCGATTGAGGGGATGTGCAACCCCGGATAAACACATGATCTACACAATGTACAAAACTAAGTATACATATCATTATAAAAATTAAAAGTGACGTAACATTGTCTCTGGCAATATCTGCGATACGAATAAAAATGAACGATACGTCCAACAGTGGAGGTAGAAAACAAAATATTCAGCAGCTCTACAAGGGAATGAAATCTTGTTTTGTGTGTAGAGCAACAACGGTCTCCGGACGTTTATTGGAAAAGCATGAAGAAATAATGCTGCATTAAATCAGCAATCAACATTAGGTCAACAAAAATTAATTTTTGTTTTGAAAAATTAAACTTTATGTTATATATTTGTTTATTCCTTCAAATGCAATATAGGCCTAATACATGCGAATTAAAAAAATTGTTACATATTTCATTTCAGATATTTCTTATGGTTTAGTAAACATGCCTACTACCTATTTGTACTAAACCAACTAATTATGAAATAAAGTAATACTGTGACATATTAAATTACATAGCGTTCTAAACATTATAATTACGAATTTTGATCGTAGAAGAAAGAGTTTTAATCTTATTACTTATTGTTCTTCTTTCCATTTAAACTTTATGCTAATTTCTCTTACCTTCCGGGTCCTGCCGACGGATTAGAGAAATAAATCTAGGCTCTGACCATGTGTAGTACTTTTTTATGTGGTAACAAATTAATGGAATTAAGTAGGCATCAATCAGCGTTAAATTTTTATTATCATCATCTTCATCTTATTGTTATTAGACTATTATTATTATTATTATTATTATTATTATTATTATTATTATTATATTTTCATTTTCATTATAATTACTTTTGTGTATACTTAATCTGTAAGATGGTTGGCAACTGTTTACACAGATCATTTTGTGCCATTTCTCTTGAGATAGACCTACCCGGGGAATTAAATTCCTGAGGCGATATGAATTTTTCACGACACCCAAATTAAACAGGTTTCTGCTCTATAAATATATTTAAATTGTCTCTGTATACAAACAATTTAAAGAATTAACTCTTTTAACTTCTGTGATAGTAGTATTTAAATACCAGCTGCGTCCTTACAAATTTGTGTAAGGAAAATTGAATACTGTATTAGGAACCGAAACGTGCTTTAAGCGTTACAAAAATGTTGTAAATTCCTTTCTTCAAATAAGAAAAATAATTATACGAAGTAAAACATACGAAGAGTAAATACAAAATATAAAGAAGTGTAAAAACATACTAAATTTGCCACTGCTTACAAATAGCAACAATCAGCTTTCGGCTACGAGGTAAGTAGATAGTGGAAGCAATGCATTGCATCTTTAAAGGTTTACAGTGATGAAATGTACTATGAGTAACATTTTAGAGTAATGCGTCGACTCTGAAAACTAAATAGAATCTTCTCTGTTCATGTACGACTGGATTCCGCAAAGTAAGCCGTCTCATGTCTTTATGTGCAGTAATTCACGTAACTGTCGTTTACCTGATTCTCAGTCACTGGAGCCACAAAAGGCAGCGTTTATATTATTTTTATGATTTACAGTTACTTGAACCTGAAGACGACTACTGGTTTTCTTCTCTAAACGAAACGTTGCTCTACAATTAATTCAGTTAACCTGACATTGGTATTTTAAATTTTAAGGCGAAAATAACGGCGCAGATATCTTTATAGAAAAGTTATACTAGTGCTATGAAAAACCTATCCATTGAAAATAATATTTGATTAGACTACATTTATGTGGATGAAGCTGTTAAATAATATGCAAGTTATGAATCAAAAACGTCGTAATATTTCGAACATACTACAACCCCAAAGAGGAACGAGTCTTTAGTCGCCCTCTGGGTGTGTCCGAAGTCCCTTCCTACGAAATATGGACAGATGGAAATTACAACTGTGCACGTAAATGCATTTAACGTAGTCATAAACTACACTACTTTCACCGCTCACGCACGTCTTACAGATGTAGTGATATATATGTTGAAACTGTCAGTTATCAGGGTTATATTTATGTCCATAAAGATAATGTATAAACCTTACATCCGTAAGGTTTTAGTAAATATGCATAATGAGGTTTGGTGTAGTCTTCACTTTGTCCACTTCACTGATTAATGCGAGTAATGAAATGTCTTATTTAATGTAATATGTTTCTGTCTACATAATAAAGTTTAATAAACAGTTTTATAAAAATTTCACTTAAAGGAGTGTTTAATAGTTAATAAATGTTTGTTCGTTTTCGTTTGCCTGACCGTCAATATATGATATAGGCATCGCTGCCTGTACTGAACACTACCGTTCTAACATATTCTACCGTTAGTTTTGGTTCCTTCTCAACTCATTCGTACATCAGATTCCTCCAGAGGCACATCTTTCACATTTAATCTTAGTAAAAGGCTAGGTCTACTTATTTATAAATAACATCAAAACTTCATAATTCTATAGTATTTGTGTAACTTGAAATTCCATTCACTGTTTGTTAAAAAAATGTGCGTCTATCACAAGTTCATTATTTGACAATACGTATATTCAAATTTATTTATTTATGGAGTATAAGCATGAATATGAAGGCGAGTAACTATGGAAACTGTACAGAAGATTAAAACCAGTTATATTATTCGAGAATTCTACTCGTCACAGGATTCCCTCTCTAAATGAAAGGAAAATTTTATGCGAGAATATTAAAAAGGATATATAATCACAAGAATAAGGGAACGAAAGGTGAAGTGATGACAATTGCAACTCAGTGTGGAAGTGTACACCTGAAGTTAGAAAAGACAAGATAAGTCTTCATGAGTTGTTGTTTGTAATTGGAAATTAGTATTTAATCTGCAGTGCAAGGAGAGAGGAGGAGAGAGAATAGAAGAATAAGAAGAAGAGGAGGCTGGTATTGAGGAAATGGTAGTAACAGAAAAAATAGGAGAGATAAGGAGAGAAGAAGAGAAATCAAAAGGAAAGTAAGAATAAAACAAATAAGAGTATGTAGTCGAAGAAAAAAGGCAAAATTAAAGAGAAGGGGTTATATAATATGAGGTGGACGAATAATGCAAACAGAAGGAGGAAGAAGAAAAAAGGAGCTGAAATTAAGGAGAAGGAAGGTAGTGAAGAGACTAAAGAGAAGGACGAGAAGAGAAAAGGGAAAACACATGGAGGAGGAGGAGAAAAGAGGAGAATGAAGAGAGGAGAAGGAAATGAGAAAGTGAAGGAGATGACGAAGAGATGGGAAAAGAAAACGAGGTCATGCAACACGGCAAGAAGAGTCTATTAAGATTTGAAGTAAATAACAGAGTGCATTATTATTATTATTGATGTCTTATAATCTTGCTTCGTGGTTGTGTGGCGTGTGTGTGTGTGTGTGTGTGTGTGCGCGCGCGAAAGAAAGCGAGAGTGGACAGAGAGTAGAAATGAAAGCTATCAGTTATAGCGTGCGCCTAGAAAGCTTTCGTTTGATATAGGTTTTTTTGTGACAAATTGACAAATGCCATGCTGTCTTGATTCCCACGGGCAGTACATTACTCACCCACACACACATCTGTTGGTTCGCGACGACTCCTGTAATTATGCCGTGTTCATTCTATTATTTATGAAATTACCTACAACTTAATATCAAATACAAACACTATTGTGCTGTAACAGTAATATTACTATGTCAAGTATCCCACTAATACTATGGATATATTTAGAAATATTTGTGTTATGCTAAGTTCAGTGTAATCCTTATTTTTAGAGTAGGAGAAGTACGATTAAGATTGCGAAAATAATTTCGCCAGTAATACTCAATATTATTATATCAGTACATCAGTAAAAATTGTATGCAACCGAAGACATAAACTTCTTAGTTTACAAACAAAAACCTAACATAGCATAAACAGAATTAATAATTAATATAAATATACTTCCGTGAGACTCTAAAACGAATAATTACAAATGATTTTAATATTGTGAATAACATTTCCTCATCTAGTATAACCTCTTCTCTTGAGTTATAACTTAGGGAACCAGTAATAATTGGATGTGCCAATTATACAGGCTGCCTTCGTTGTGAAGCACTGAAAATAATCACAACAAATAAAACAATTTATATAGCAGGATATTAGGAAGGGGAGACTGTTGATTTATGCACTCAGTTTACTCGGTACTTAGATGACATCTCTTTATTACATATGGTGATTAAGTTCTCTATTGAAAGTTCTCAAACAATATAGTTTACTATATGATTATATATATTATATATAATATAGATAATATATATATTACTCCTTTACAAAGGGGCCTCAAAATATGATGTACATCCTTTTTAATTAATTCCACGGATCCGGGATTAAATATATTAAATGAATAATGGTCACCTTGCCATGTACAATATTGAAACTCTAACCATTTGAAGAATGGTTTTTTATTAATCTTCTAAAACAACAAATATTTTTAGTTTAAACTTTACCTTTTTGCTATAACTAGTGTTATTAGATTTTAGACTACATGTTACTTATAATGTCAGTTTTCTAAAGTCTTTAATGTTATTACATTTAAAGCATAAGTTTTGAAAGTCTTTAACATGATAATTTAAATTGTCTTTTGGGGTTTATGATATTGTAACTCTTAACCATGGAAGACAAGCCTCCATGTCACCTGTGTGTTTCCTGAAGTTGCTGCAGAATTAGTTCTTCGGTCCTCCTGATGTTTCTTGAAGTTCAGTCGTTACCTTATCATACTGTGACGGTGAAGTTCTAGAAATATGTCAAATCATTCCTGGTGTGGTACATTCATCTCAGGCGACTGTAGTTATTCTTCGTAATTCTTGTAGTTAGAATACATAGATAGAAAGTTTGTTTCACTGTTATACACTTCACATGATTATAGATTAGTTGACTATCACCTTCTCGATTGTAATACTGTATAAATTACATAGTCCGTTATTTTATAATATAGAGAGATGTCATCACCACACAAATTTACTTATTTAAATAGTCATTGAATCAAGATTTTTACATTTTTATATACACGTAGCGAAACAACGCTTTACGCTGCTTACGGCGTGAGCGCTCCATTCCACTGGCAGAAATAGTTCAGGGGGAGAGTAGTAATCTCAAGACAATTACTAGGCAACATAAAAGTAGTTCCGTGTTTCTAATTTTAATTACAGGACTACGGTTTGATTAAATAATTAAATAGAGATATTCTTAGTTACAGAAGTTATCAAAGTACGTAACAATGGTCTTATTTAATTATTTAAATAATAACAAATTTACAATAATACTTAGTTTATTTAGGGGTCAGAAAACAAGTTAATTCTGGTCAGCGCCTGTTTATGCAGGATAAATTAATGAGCTTTACCCTTTCTGTACAATTCCATTCCCTTTTAATTTTATTATTAGACTTATATTAAATATTATTATTATTAAATGATTTCCATAAGATTTAGTTTACAATGTGAGATTTTATTAAGAATTTAACATTTCTCCGCTTATATATTATCAACTTAAATAATTAACATATTTTTTATTAATGAAATCGTCACATACTCCGCCGCTTAAGCCACAGACTCCGGTTTATTTTTTTTTTTATTTTTTTTTTTTTTTAATATACCGGGAGTATGTTTAGGGATTTCCGTGTGTAATTTCTCTCACCCGTTTTTCTCTGTATGTAATTATGAGTTACACAAGTCAGTCTCGAATTGTTTATTCTTACTATCTACATATCATACTTTACAGACTAATTCTAATACTACATAAAATTCACACAGTTTAAAAAACATATTGTTAATATTCTAAATTTTCTTAACACTACTACTTATGACTACTACCGGGTTTTTCTTTAGTTGGGAGTTATTCCAGTTATAGAATTACTCATTAAGTAATTTGTTACTTAATTATTCCTCATATTTGCTGTCAGCTGACTTCTTACTTTGCTATACTTTCGAAGAATAGGATTCAAGGGTGATCAGGCCTCGTACCTATCTATACCATTAGCTAGCTAAACGTTACTCTAGTACTCCTTTGCAGTTGAGTACAAAACATATACCTTTCTTTTTCTTTACATTTATTTAACTCGCACTCTACCATTTCCTTCTTCGTGATAATGTTTTATCTGCGAAATATGTGTCCTTCGTACATATTTTTGAGTAGAGGGTTCATACAGTGCTACGGTTACTGGAGTTAAATATTTGTGAATTTGATCAGGACCGCACCATCGGTATGATAGCTTGGAAGTGGTCTTATCGATTGCACTACTCGTAGGATGTGTTTTACACATAACTAAGTTACCGATTTGGTACTTTACTTCATTATTATTATTTCGCACGTGATATTTCCTTGATTTCGCTAAGTTTGTTCGTAAATTAGCGCGCGCTTCATTCCATATTTTCCTAATATTTTTATTCCTAATTTCAAGGGGTAACAATTCATGTATTTTCCACTTAGTGGATAATGGGTGGTTAGGTTTATACTTGAACAATAATTCGAATGGGGTAGACTTATGTCCTTCATGATATGCAGAATTAAAGGCGAACTGGATCCAGGATAGGTTCTGGTCCCAAGAAGTATGATCGTTAGCATGGTAGGCTATTAAAGCAGATTTTAGGTTTCGCAAATACCTCTCAGCTATATTACCTTGCGGACGATACTCTGTAGTGGTAATGTGTTCTATACCTAGTTTGAAACACATGTTCCTGAATTCCTTGGACTTAAACTGTGGTCCGTTATCCGACACTAGATGGACAGGAATACCGAATTCTTTAAATAATCTATGCTGTAAAATACTTACTGTGGTTGTAGCTAAGGCTCGCCTAATGGGGTACATCCAGACGAATTTGCTAAAAGAGTCTACACAAATTAGTAACATTGTATTTCCTGATTTGGAACGCGGGTAGGGTCCTGAAAAGTCTAAATAAATTTTGGAGAACGGGGTAGCAGGAATCTCTGAGATTAACTGACTTATTTGGCTGTTTCTCGCTGGTTTGCTGAGTGCACACAACTTACACCTTTTCACAAAATTGGCGATCTCACTGTTCATATTTTCCCAGTGATATTCTTTACGAATTCGGTGTATGGTTTTATTTATTCCCATATGTGCTCCAATGGTGGAAGAGTGATAATATTCCATCAGCATAGGTTTAATAATATCAGGGGCAATTATTCGTAGATATTTTCCGTTCGCTATTCTACAACATAATACTCTCCTACTTAGTATGTATTTCTCTGACTTATTTCCTTTTTCAAGTTGTTCAATAATTGGACTCAAACGTGGGTCTCGTTGTTGATACTGGGCTAAATCTGTAAATGCAAGAGGAAATTCGGTAATTAACGTATTAATACTCGGCTTTTCTCTACTCTTGTTTTCGTAAGTATTACTACTAGGCTGGAACATACGTGACAGTGTATCGGCAACTACGTTTTGGGTGCCTCTAATATGTTGTACTTTGAATTTAAAACAATTTAATCTTAATACCCATCTTCCGAAACGGCCTAACTGTTTTGGGTGATTTAGTAGCCAAGATAACGCTTGATTATCAGTTTCTAATAAAAACTCCTTATGTTCTATGGTTTGAACTTCTCAAAAGCGAAAACTATAGCTAAACATTCTAATTCGTATGCGGAGTATTTCTTTTCTTGCTCAGTCAGGGTGCGAGAAGCGTAACTAATAGGTAACCTTGAGTTATCTACTTCCTGATATATTACTGCACCTAGGGCGACACTAGAACTGTCTGTTTGCACTACAAATGGTTTTGTAAAGTCGGCTAATTGTAGTACGGGGGGTGATATTATGCTTTCTTTTAATTTCTCGAATGCGGTTTGGTGTTGCTCATTCCATTCAAATTTAATTCCTTTTTTTCTTAAGGTATTTAGCGGTGCGCAATTTCGGCTAGATGTGGAATGTACTTATGGAAATAATTTATCATTCCTAAAAATCGGGCTATTCCTTTCGCATCCCGCGGCGGTAAAAATTCTCTGATGGCACGGGTTCGCTCTGGGTCTATGCTTACCTTTCCGTTGGCTTTTACGATGTGACCTAAAAATGAGAATTGTGTCACAGCAAAATTTACTTTACTGGGATTTACGGTTAATCCAGCTTTCTCCAATCGGGTTAGTACTTCACGTAGATGATTAAGATGTTGCTCAATTGACTCGCTGTAGATAACAATGTCATCTAAGTAGTGATACACATATTTAAATTTTATGTCATGGAATAACTTTTCTAATAATCTGCTACATACAGAACTACCTTGGGATATACCAAAAGGTACCCTTGTAAATTGGTACAGGTTGAAAGGGACGGCAAATGCGGTAAGACGTTTTGATTCTTCCGAAAGGGGTATCTGATGAAATGCCTGATTTAAATCCATAATGGTAAAGATTTTTGCTTTAGTAAAATAATGAAATGCACTGTGGATGTCGGGAAGTGGTATAGAGTCAAATTCTATCCGTTTATTTAGTTGTCTGTAGTCCACAACTAATCTATGTTTGTCGTTACTTTTGGGTACTAAAAACGCGGGTGATGAATAAGATGACGTAGAGGGTTCGATGACTCCTTGTTCTAACAATTTATTAATTTTGTTCCTCATCACTTCCATTTTTGGTGGTGATAATTTGTATGGGGCTAAACGTATTACTTTGTTGTCGCTCAAATTTATTTTGTACTCTATCAGATCCGTCAGTCCTAACTTTGGGGTGAGGACGTTGGAGAATTGTTTTATTAAAGTCTGTATGTTCCGTCTATCTTTACTTTCTAGATGACTTAATTCAGATTCGTGATGCTTTATATGTGTAGAAGTGGTGCTTGTACTTTCTCTGTTATTTGCATTATCATGCAAGTTATATTTCCGTGAACGATCGAATCCAAAGTAAAATATCTTCTCGTGAATGTCTAAAATTATTCCTGTTTTACTGATAAAATCAGCTCCCAATATTAATTCGGGTCCTAATTCGTCGCATACCAACATTGGAAAATACCACGTTAGATTCTTAATTTTTACTTTAAAAGTGATGATAAGTTTTATCATTAAGTTTTGCTTATTAGCAGTAGCGCATCTAATATTTACTGACTGACTGCGTTTAACTAAATTGTGTTTAAATAATTGATTTGCTAGCTCTTGACTAATTAAACTTCGCGTGGATCCGGAATCAATTAATCCGAGGGTGGACGTAACACCAATGTCAACTTGTATATACGGTAATTCACACCTATTGTAATCACATTTACTAATAGAGTTACATTTATCGATAAATTTCCTAACATAGGGGTCTAATTTTCTTTTGTTATTATAATTAGTATTTTGTTTTAATTTGTGGTCTCTCAGGGGTTTACCTGTTTTCACGATGCTGCGGAAGACGCAGGGTTTCGGATCTCCCTGCCTTACATGTTTTTTTGGATAATGGGTTTTCTGATGATACTGTTTCCGTTTACAGTTTCTACTGAGGTGTCCAGGTTTTCCGCAGTTATAGCATATATATTCTTTACGCGGGGTCTCACTGGTTTCGTGTCTAGGTGGTGCCTCTTTGGACTTACCGTGGCCATGAACATAGGTTGGTCGCCGAAATGGGCGTCGTTCTCGTAGACTTCTTGTATCTGAGGATAGGGCTTGCGTTTCCTTTCTCTGTGGTGTTGTGGATACCGGTGCATGTCGATGCTGATCTGCATACCACACATTTGAAGAGTGCACACTACATTGTTCAAGGTCAGCGAAAGTAAGAGGTCTACTTATTAGAGCTAAACGGGAGCGTTCTTCAGGAGATAAGCCTACCAATGTAGTATCGACCAATTGTTTTTCAGTCCAGTCGACTTGCAGTAGACGTGAAGATTCTCTGATGTCTGCGATATAGTGGGCCAGTCTTTCTTGAGCTCTTTGTACTCGAAATACGGTATTTCTTTTGATCTCCTCATATATTCCATTGGGGATAAAATATTTGATTATATTTGTATGAAGTTCTTCTACCGGAAGAGTCGAGTATAATGATTCGAGCACACGATCTCGTAAAGGGGGTTTACATTTGGGTAAGATGACCTGCAGTATTTGCCAATCGCTCAATTGTTGTAGATCTTTTATTTGCAGTAGATATCTGATAAAAGTCAATAGAGTCGTGATGCTTAAGCCATCGGTGTAAGGAATTTCATTAATTATTTTCTCTACTGGGTGGGAAATCTTTCCGTAGAGGTCTACATTAAAACATACGTTAGGTATACTTTTCGAAGGATTGGCGTTTGCATTAGGATTTGTAATCGCATATTTACTAGTGCGAGTAAGCTGAACATTTGGCGGTGGGGGTTCTAACATAGTTTGGGTTTTTAATTCTCTACTAGGTAATTGTTCATGACTCTGTGGTATCTTCGATACGGTGGGTGATTCGGGGTTCGAGGTGGAGAGAGGGTGTTCTAAAGTAGGGGATTGAACTGGGGAGATATATAATTTTTGTAAGTAGTGCTCAATTTCCTCCATTCTCGATGAGTCTGATTTTCGTCGTAAGTCGTTGATAATTATGGGTAATTGGCTTAATGCCTCCTCCGCAAATTTCTGCACATCGGCGGGGATTACGGTGACGTCGGGCCAGCTTAATAAATTATTTAACCGGCGGGTTAAATGTTCTATACGTTGCGTAACGCGCAAAAATTCCGTAGGTGATTTCTTGTCCTCAAGGTTCTGAGATAATACTATCAGTTTCCTATATTTCGCATAACAGGTTTCTCGTTCGCCGTCATAATCGAGTTCACGCAATCTATCTAACTGCGAGGGTGTATCTGATCCGGTTTGGCGTAATGATTTTCGTAATTCCGACACGGTTACATTCACGTGTTTTAGACCTCGTAAAAGTGCTTCGTAGCATAGCTCATCTTTTAATAATAGATCAGGATTAAATTCAGCCATTTTCGTAACGTGAGTGGCTATAACTAATTATTCTACTATTTGCATTAAATGCTATACAACGCTTCTTTTTTTTTACACAAAAATATAAAAATATAAATCAATAGTATTCTTACTCCTTTTTCGTTTTACAAATAAACACTTAAAATGTTATGACAACCTTTATCGTTTTACATTGAGAGAGAGAGAGAGAAATTTCACACAGGCATGAATATGCGTACGACAAAAGGGGGAATCTTCGGTTACTAAACACAGGAAAATACACGCTGCTTATAACAATTGACCACACAAGGAGGGTGACTTATTGTCTAACTCAACTTAGGGGAGACCAACTATGACAATTTTAAACAAACGCCAACAGGAAACTTACATGTCCGAGATTGTCGTGAATGTGGCACGTTTATGAATGGGACTTTTAACAAGTACCTACATGGTTTGTTTACATTGGATTATATGTTAATATTACTTTACACATATTATATTTACAAATAAAGTTACCTATACTATATTACTATAATATTAATTATTATTTTTATCTTATTTAAAACTCTGACACATATTGAAATACATGAGTGAATAGATCAACAGCTTGTGTGCGTGGGATATCGGACACAATTACTTCTTTCTTTTCTCTTACGCAAAATAAGCAAAATAAGCAAAATAAGCAGAGTGGCGCAATTTATAACCTCTTCTCTTGAGTTATAACTTAGGGAACCAGTAATAATTGGATGTGCCATACAGGCTGCCTTCGTTGTGAAGCACTGAAAATAATCACAACAAATAAAACAATTTATATAGCAGGATATTAGGAAGGGGAGACTGTTGATTTATGCACTCAGTTTACTCGGTACTTAGATGACATCTCTTTATTACATATGGTGATTAAGTTCTCTATTGAAAGTTCTCAAACAATATAGTTTACTATATGATTATATATATATATATATATATATATATATTACTCCTTTACAAAGGGGCCTCAAAATATGATGTACATCCTTTTTAATTAATTCCACGGATCCGGGATTAAATATATTAAATGAATAATGGTCACCTTGCCATGTACAATATTGAAACTCTAACCATTTGAAGAATGGTTTTTTATTAATCTTCTAAAACAACAAATATTTTTAGTTTAAACTTTACCTTTTTGCTATAACTAGTGTTATTAGATTTTAGACTACATGTTACTTATAATGTCAGTTTTCTAAAGTCTTTAATGTTATTACATTTAAAGCATAAGTTTTGAAAGTCTTTAACATGATAATTTAAATTGTCTTTTGGGGCTTATGATATTGTAACTCTTAACCATGGAAGATAAGCCTCCATGTCACCTGTGTGTTTCCTGAAGTTGCTGCAGAATTAGTTCTTCGGTCCTCCTGATGTTTCTTGAAATTCAGTCGTTACCTTATCATACTGTGACGGTGAAGTTCTAGAAATATGTCAAATCATTCCTGGTGTGGTACATTCATCTCAGGCGACTGTAGTTATTCTTCGTAATTCTTGTAGTTAGAATACATAGATAGAAAGTTTGTTTAACTGTTATACACTTCACATGATTATAGATTAGTTGACTATCACCTTCTCGATTGTAATACTGTATAAATTACATAGTCCGTTATTTTATAATATAGAGAGATGTCATCACCACACAAATTTACTTATTTAAATAGTCATTGAATCAAGATTTTTACATTTTTATATACACGTAGCGAAACAACGCTTTACGCTGCTTACGGCGTGAGCGCTTCATTCCAAGTGTGTAGAATGCCAACAATTTCAAAGTGGCAGAAATAGTTCAGGGGGAGAGTAGTAATCTCAAGACAATTACTAGGCAACATAAAAGTAGTTCCGTGTTTCTAATTTTAATTACAGGACTACGGTTTGATTAAATAATTAAATAGAGATATTCTTAGTTACAGAAGTTATCAAAGTACGTAACAATGGTCTTATTTAATTATTTAAATAATAACAAATTTACAATAATACTTAGTTTATTTAGGGGTCAGAAAACAAGTTAATTCTGGTCAGCGCCTGTTTATGCAGGATAAATTAATGAGCTTTACCCTTTCTGTACAATTCCATTCCCTTTTAATTTTATTATTAGACTTATATTAAATATTATTATTATTAAATGATTTCCATAATATTTAGTTTACAATGTGAGATTTTATTAAGAATTTAACATTTCTCCGCTTATATATTATCAACTTAAATAATTAACATATTTTTTATTAATGAAATCGTCACACTAGGATACGTGAATTATGTCTGCTCAACACACACACACACACACACAACACGTGAATGCTACTTGGACAGGTCAGCCTTGTTGGAATGGTACTATATTAACCACAACCACGCAGATGGACACTGGTGGCATTCATACCCTTAGAAAGCTAGGCTACTATCGACTACTCCTAACACGCAAGGGTGCTTCGACTAATTTCCCAGGAATGCAGTAATCTTCGAGGTAAAGCCTTACTATAGTATTACGCGACAGTATCTGAGTCGGTCTCCGCACAGGTAACTGAAAAGGCCTCAAAATAACTAGAAAAGTGTGTTACTGAATACAGAAGCGCTCAAAGAATACATCGATACATTCATCCCATTCATCCTTTTCGCTAGTACAATTCATTTTTTATGGTACTCTGTCTTATTGTGTCATTCCTAATTCCCTACACACTAGATACTCCGAAAATTTTTTGTCATTAGCTTACTGCAGTTCTTTTCAATCACCTTCTTTTCAATGATTTCCGCAATGTCATCCAATCTCAATCCCCGGTCTTCTAACATCGTGTATGATTTTGTTTTAAGGATATGTGGTGTAGTTATCTTCTTTTTAGTTTCCATTGCGAGTATCATCTTCAGTGCCCATACGACCACGATTAAAACTCGAGTGCTCACTTACACAGCAACTCGAGTACAGCACCTTCTAAAATATTTTCCATTTCATTGTGAATTTCCATTGGCGTCAGACATTTATTAACAAACAATTCAACCACACCACTATGTTTGAGTTTGTCCAGTCTTCAAAACATGTGTGACAAGTAAATTTCGAACAGCTGATAAACATTGAATAAATTGGCAGATTGATTTGGAAATGAACTGGTGTTTGTAAAAAATATGAATCTCACAACACACTAAAACTTTTAGTTCTACGGCTAAGCTACAGATGTCGCTCCGCGAACTTTTCAACTAACCGACGTAATTGATCTAATCAAAATTTTCAAAGTCAGTGATCTTATTGAATATTTGCCTTTAAATTGATGTCCCTCTATTTCATCATCACTGTTTGCTTGTTTGTTAAGAGACATTCTTAAATATTTATTTGCAATAACCCTCTCCATCACATAGTCTATTGTGCAGGATAAAATCGTTTCAGACTGTCATGTACTCTGACGGGTCCAAAGTAATTGTAAAACTGGTGCTTTGCACAAAATAGAGTACAAAATGTATCTGGTACAGTAAACAATGACAAATAGTCATTTCAATTCCAAGTAGTGACAGTTTTATTAATTTTGTGTTGTACTACTGGGAGCAAAATTCCACAGGTGCATGATTTGACACGAGAATAGGCATATCTAATTACAAACTTTTTTAATACTTGTCAGTAACTACAAGAAAGTGATGAAATTTGAAAAAAACTCACCGCAGACAATTAATTTACATGTCACACGTCACCTATGTCAGTAAACGTTGAGTTTCAAATCTATTTTTACCGAACCCCTAGTTATCAAATTTATTTAAACGGCTTGTCAATGTTTTTCCCCATTACTCTGACAGATCTAAGCTCCTTGGAATCGTGAATATCAGCAGAACGATATATCGCGTTTCTTGTTTATAAACAATAAGTCTGAACTGTGTCCTTACTACATGACTAAATCAGAAGATACGACATAGATTGTTTCAGGATTATGTAAAATGTTTAAATATTATATGCTTTTTCGATGTGTACACGAAGACTGGACAGACCGTTCACCATGACAAATATTTTTTTAAACAAATTCCATCATCTATCACAATATTTCCGGCGACTTTTCTACGTCCTACGATTCCTAATTCATACATGCTATGGCAAGCCACATGCATTACTTTTCTTTGGAACATGACTCGTTCTCGACCATACCCATACAATTTAGGACATTCTATCGGTGTGTTAGCCATTTCCCAAGCCATTACTCTTAGCCAAGTAGCCATTACCCTACTCACTTTGGAATTCTCGTGTGCACGAGCTTTGAAAGTAACCACATTAACACCGTTCCGAGTATTGTGTTCGTTATAAAATTACTTGTAAAAGTCTTGACTTCTAGTTCAAGACTTTTCTTATTTTGCCGTTCTTTATCTCGTTTTGCATAAAAGCACATCTGATTTTCAATCAACCACTTTAGTTACGAGAAATTATACTGCACTTTACATTTGATCTAATTAGTTTGATTACAAATTCAATATGAAAGATACACGTTGGGCTCTTATGTGAACACATTCTGAGTCAAGTAATTCCTTATGAAAATCATAAATTTAATACGTATTCGTTCTTTGTAAGCAACACTTAAACCTATACATAATCTATACCACGAAGAGAAATGATAACTAACACGATATCACGATTTTGCAAAAAAACACACAAAAATATTTCACGAGGAGGGCTATTGCCAGGTGGTCACGTGAAATAAGGTTCCGTGTAACAGTCACGCCATTATTCAATTTCTTTGTATTAAAGTATACATTAAACAAAACCCCACAGTCGTTTTCAACTACCGTTCTCACAGTATGCAAAGCAGTAAAAGGTGCCAGAGATTTATTAGAATTTGCTGAAGCTAAAAGCGTGATCTTATTAATAAAACTGTGCGTTATTATATCGACTCCCCATTCTGTACCGAAGTTCGATATGAAAATTGTTAGGTTTTCACAGCTTTAACGTATGGTGTTCCACTACAGACTGATCGATCAATATCGTTTTTCCATTCCGTAGCTCTACGGATAATTACAGAATCTATGAACATTTACCATAGTTTTAGATGAATGCGCATATATAGATATTTCATCCAACTGTTGAGTAATTCACGATATCATAACAATTAATTACACAATTAAGTATTATAGCATGTTCCAAAGGGACGAGTATTTACACGGCGTATGTTATAAGCACTGAAGTTCTTAGTGTAGGTTATACAATATAATACACACACACAACCAAAAAATAGTTTCTGTAGAGAAAAGGAACTCGGCTATAGCCTACAACAATTGACCACAGTTGTTCACATCCGACCAAAAATTCACCAACCTACCTTTTATTGCACTATTACAACAGATGACGGCCGTGAAAGTCTTAAACGCTAACTTGTTCACAGTGTACATAACGTATTTCTAGATCCTTGTAATAATGAACGTTGGTTTTGTAGCAGAAAACTTAACCCGTCTGTGACAAGTACACACTCAACTACCAGTGAACAACCGTGAATATCGTAATTGGGAAGTTCGTCACCAATTGAAAATAATATGTCGTTTGATTGCCGTTATTAGTGAAGGAAAGACATTCAATAGTATTTTAATAAAACGACTGTTTTGAACCACACAACCATTGGTTTCATGTAGTACTGGCAAATATACTACGCCAATGTGAGTGGAGATAATAAGCCACGAGAGAGCAGAAACGTTCCTAATAGCAGAAAAGTTTTTCCCAGTTGATCACTAGTTCATCAAATACTTTCTGGAACACGTAATTTAAATTTATACTTAATTAAAACAGAGAATCTTGTAAATGAATAGGAATTAAGTGTTTGAAATACACATATATATCTTTTAAAAATGTTACATACAACTTAATGTGAAATGCAACTAAAATGTTTCATACCTTTATTAAATTCATCAGAGCTAAAATTGGAGTAGCATTACAAAACTATTGTAACTTTTGTGCTTACGCTAACTTGTCCCTTATAGTATGAATTGCCTCTCAAAATAATCTTTTTTGCACATCGCAATAAAGCGTTGGTAAAGATGACAGTAAATGCAATTTACTTACTAATTAGATTTTACCCTTTTCTTCTGTTTCAACAGGTTTGATCTAATCAAAGTAGTACGCCTACGGGATATTTAGAGTCAAGCCAATATTTAGAGTTGGCCAGACTAACTGAATGCTGTCAGATATTTACAACAATATGTATTTCCCCATTTTTACAGTTCCAGAGATAGAATTTGAAGTTTTTCAGCAAGATGGAGCCCAGACGTACTACAAAAACCCTGTTAAACGTTTACGAATTAATCGGTTTCAAGGTGGTTGTATTAATTAGGGAAGTAAATTTTGGGACTGGCCATTAAGACTGCCAAACTTGACTATGATTTTTTTTATTTTGGTGTTAATTAAAGAAACATACATGTAGGCGTACATCGATAACAATAATACTGATCATGACTTCATGAATGGAAGGAAGTCATCGAACAAGAAGTTTGTTACATATTGTTACATACAGTACATATGTGTGCGCGCGCGCGCGCGTGTGTGTGTGTGTAATATTATTATTGACAATAACAAAACTTTTTACAAGAATATATTTTTATTATTTTGTGAATTACAAAATTTCAATAGTTTTGAAAATATCATCATCAGATATAAAATTAATAAATTAATTTTTAAATCAATTGTACAAAACAGATCTTTTATGTGAAGACTAAATGTAATGCTTCATATGTGTATATGAAATATGTTATATAATTAATTGTAAAATATAATATAAATATTTATTATTTTATTAAATTAGTAATTTTGAACATATTATCACTTTTCAAAAAAAAAAAACTCAAATTATAAATTTCATCGAAAATTTGTTAACCTAACAAACATAAATTTTAACCAAAATTAAATATCTATTTTATAAAATTCAACAACAAACAACATAATATATAGCAAACATACAATTGAATATGTAATCGTAAAAACTGAAAATGCTATAAATCGTTTAGAAGAAAACATACAACAAGAAATAAGAGCAAAAGCAACTATAAAATTACTAAATGTATTAATAAATTCAATAACAAATCTAAAACACACCAAAACAATAAACATTCAAAAATAATAAACAATATTAAAAATAATAATGCAACTACAATCAAATCTGATAAAAGTAATACTTCTGTAATTATAGACAATAAAATATGATAGTAGAAAAATATACGTTGTAACAAGACCTGTTGTTTGTAACGTCCGCGACAGATATTGTCACGGATTAAATTTTGGGTAGTCTCAGACCAGTATTTCGCCTTAAACAAGCTCTTGAACTACTGGTAATCTTCGATGTCACTACGGTTGGCCATCCACCAATGATCGGTCATTTCTCGAAATGACTCGTCTAACAATTCCCGGTTATTGACCCATCGGTTGCCCCTATGTTTGGCCATGCACTCCTCTATTCAGGCCAAGAACTCCATGGGCTTTCTTTTATATTGGAGGAAGTTAAACCACTCTCGATTTTCATTCATGGGGAAATTAGTGAAGTTAGTCGGTCGGTTTCGGATTACCTCCATCTCTTCCTGGCTCTGCTGCACTTGACCGGTGATATTGGTCATCACTGCTTCCATCCCGTCGCACCTTTCTGTGACTTGGTTTCGCACCTTACTTATTTCCTCCTGCGCTTCCTTTCGGTTTTCTTCCAATCTTGTCTTATGGTGTTCTTTGATTTGGGTAATTTCGGTATCTATTACTTCTCTAACTTCCTGTACTTCACATTCAGTCTGGCGACATATTTCGTCAACTTCCCTGATCTGTTGGTTTATTATTATTGTCTCTTGTTCCAATTTTTTAATTATGGATCTTTTATTGTCGTTGATTTTCCTACTCAACTCTTCCTTTGCCAACTCTATTCTTTCGTCTACCTTGTTCATGTTCTCCTGGTTGACTTCTCTTAATTCTTCTCTCAACCGTTGGTTATTCTCATCCAGTTTCTCCTCCATCTTCTGATTGTTTTCCTCTAACTTTTCCCTCAGTTGTTGATTGTCGTTTTCCATCTTCTTACTGGTTTCCTCCATCTTCTCTTCCATCTTCTTACTGTTTTCCTCCATCATCTCTTCCATCTTCTTACTGTTTTCTTCTATCTCCTTCCTTAATCTTTTTTTCGTGGATTCTATGTTCTTATTTATTTGACTTAAATCTTCCTTCAAGGATTGTTTGTCTTCCTTCCTTTCCTTACTATTTTCTTCCATCTTCTCTTCCATTTTCTTACTGGTTTCCTCAATTCTCTTGTTGGTGTTTTCAATTTTGTCAATCAATTCTTCCTTGGTTGATTTGAATTCTTCCTTGGTTGATTTGAATTCTTCCTTGGTTGACTGGTTGTTGTCATCCATTTTCTTACTCATTTGTAGGAATATTTCCATTATATTATCCATTTTACTATCTTCTGTGGTCTTGGACTTTTCTATTTTCTTGTCTGGTATGTGGACGTCCCCTGTTTGAGTGGGTATTTCGGGTGGTTCCATTGGTGGTGCGGGTTGTTTAGGTTCCACCGGGGGTAATAATGTTTCCACATTTTCTACGGGTGTTGCCTCCTTGTCTCCCATATCGACTTCCTATTCGGCCTCTGCCGCCATCTTCTTAGAAGTAGCACGACGCTGCATGTTGTTTCCTTCTTGACGATATAACCGCTGCCAAGCTTAATTAGTAATTGGGTAAATTACTATAGTCTTCCAATCCTAATTAAAGCCCTCTAGTTGGACGCCAATTTGTAACAAGACCTGTATACTGGTTACAAATAAATAATTCTATATTGTACAAAAAATAAAAAATAAAAATTTTATTTTTAATTAAAAAAAAAAATTAAAAAAGTTTTATGTTTGGTTATGGTTTAAATAATTAATAAATAATTCTTGTTATTTGGTTTTGTCGAAAATTTAAAATTCTGTAATTTATTTATGTCAATTTATTCACTTCTGGTTAACGGTAAATAAATTTTGAGTTAATCAGATTGTCTCACTTGACCAATCGATTGGCGATATTCTTCTATGCTCCAGTATATCACTCTCCTTTAGTAAGGGTCGTCTTCCAGTAAGTCCTGTAGTTAAGGAAAACTCTTATTTTAACTGGCGAAATAAATTTAAACCCAGATAATTGAATTAATTTGATTTATTAACAATTATTCAGAATATATCGATTTAAAATCGATATTGATATAAAGTTCGACTCTTCTACAGGGATAATCGATTCTTGATACAGGTTATATTATATAGTTATTTTATGAATGGTTCTTTTAACGGTTATAATTATAATAGTCAGAGAAGGGGCAAGCATAGAAAGTATAACATTACAAAATAAATCTTATTAATTAATAAATACACAAATTGATAATAATATATAATGTTTATAATGCACAACTTTATACCCAAGGTTGACTGGACGAATTCAATCGGGAGAGTTCGCTTTGCATCACGGAACCATCATGGCCGCCGCCTCGTTGATGAAGAAAACCTTGAATGTTATGTCTAGAATTCTGACAATAAAATTGCCTTCACAACTGTTTTCTGTTCTCCGTAATATTGTATAATGTCTATTGGGTGGTTAGAGGTGTTCTGGTTAAGTGTTCGGTGTTCACTGGCTTTAAATGTTGTTATTTAGTGTGTTCACTGTTGTCGGTGTATGACGAAAAATCGTGAAGTTCGTTTGTAAGGTGAATTATTAATGTTTGATAGTTTTATTGGTTTATTCCACTTATATTCGGTTAAGAATTGTTTGTTTTCACTGTTTGTGGTGGTGTTGTGCACTGTTTTTATGTTCAAAATACCAATTTTGGTAACTCTCGTTTGTTCACTGATTCTAGGCTAAATTTTACACGCCATTAACATATTCGCTATATATGTTCTCAGCGCGACCTAAAACAACCGTTCGCTTTGAATGTTAAGTAAGAACTGTTTTACTTCCTTCATCTCCTGAAATATCTTGCCAAGTTAATATTAGAAATGTATTGTTTAATTATAAATCCACTTCCTCTTCATGTGATGTAAAATACATTATATTCAGAATATTTTTTGTTTATTGGTTACTTTCGTGAACTAGTAATTATATATTTGGTTTCTTTAACTCCTTCTGCTTAATTTGACATACAATAGTCCATATTTATAGAGATTTTTGTCAAAATTGCTATATTTCTGTCATTTTGGAAATACAGGCTCAAATCTGTTTCCTGTCCTTGTCCAAAATTTTAGCCATCTTAGGTGTTATAAATATGATTATAATAAATTTCAGATTGATATAAATCTTTACCTTTCCTTAATTTCTTACAAATTTATCATTTGATCATTCTTTTAGCTATAATTCATGAATTTACTATTCCTCCTTTAAAATTGTTAGGTATTACATTTTGAAATTTTTTAATAATTTAATACATCTTTTTATATTATTCTTTTAATGTATAGTTTCAGTTAGAGTAGTTGGTGATTGATTCATCTTATATAAATCTCATTAGTTTACTTGGTTTATTAAACCTTCTTACTCAATTATAATGTTATTTGAAATTTATTATTTGGCCTAGATTTTATATTTTTACATACACTGTTTTTCAAATAATGTTATTTCTATACCCCTTCTGACTTTCTAAAGTTAACACAATATTAAATAACATTTCCTTATATAACTATTGGTACATGTAGCATGGTATTCCTGCTCATAATATAAAAACAATATTGAAAATTAATTTCTAGTCTTTAAAGTTAGACATTTTGGTTTTAACTATTTTTTAAAATACATAACAAACATTTTATAAACTGATATAGTATACAGACATAAATATTTTATGCTGTATGAAACTGTTATATTAACAAACTTTCTTATCTTAATAATAATTCTTATTCTATTATACCACCTTGAAATGTGGAGTTCATAGGCTCTAAACATAATTAGCCATTTAAAATTTTAATTTTTGTTAAACTTAATTTAATTTCAGTCCTTTCTGTTTATATTATGTATTATATTTTAATCCCCTGTCACAGTAATTATTCCCCACCTGCTCTCTTTATCATTTACATTTCTATGAATCTTTTTTGATAAAGAGTGGCCTCTTCTATGAAACATTAGAAATATTTTCACAACAATATTTCATGACATGGTATCTCTGTAATTATATACAACATAAAAGTTATTTAATAGCACATAGTTCAAGTAACAGTTACACCTTTACTTGAAGTTTATTATATTAAAATCACTTGCACTGGTTCACATACACTGTTGGTTCTGACTTATATTTGAGTTCTACAATATTCTAAGACCAAACTTTTAGTTATAATGGACAGTGAAGATTTGTTTATTTTATTATATAATAACTTTAGTTGCTGCACTTCTATTCACACTACTAAATACTTTTGTTTATAATTAATTTACATTGCTTTGAGGTTTTGGGGTGTTATACTTTCTTTGGGTGCCATTAAAATTTGGTTTGGGGTTTAACATAGTTAATAATAGGTTTATCAATGGGTATTCCTCGTAGTTCTCCCATCCTACATCTTCTTTTCTTCTCTTCTTCCTTCTTGGGGTTTCCAAGGTAATTCGGTTTTATTTAGTCCATTGGTTGGTTCGGGGTATCTTCTTTATTACCTGCTCCTAACCTACCTGGATATTCTCCTGATTTTATATTAGTTTCTTGGATTTTTACTTTCTTGATACTTTATAGTTGCAATTTTATAATTTAATTATACTTTTCTTTTATGGTGGTGTTTTCCTTTGATATTTAATTATTTTAATTTGATATTCAATTATTTTCATTTGATATTTAATTATTTTCCTTCGATATTTCTTTTGAGTTAATTGTAATTTAATGTATTTACGATCATATTGGAATTATTACTTAGTGGATTATCTGTCATGCTACAACGTGTATACATATATAAAATAAATATTAGGAAAAAAACATTAATTCAAATTACTTTATAAAATTAATTAAAGATCCAACTAATAAATTTTTAAAACAAATTGATAACATAATAAAAAACAACTGACATATATTTCTAAAAGACAGTAAATACACTTTAATAATTAGTATTTACCATATTTAAAACCAAATATTTATAAATCTAATTTAGCCACACATTGTCTAAATAATAATTACCAATTTCCAAACATTGAAAATATAAAATTAATTAAAAACATACAAAAAGGTCAAACAATGAATATTTGGGAAAATCTTAATATTTACAAACACAATAACAATAATGTATTAATTAAAGAACAAACCCAAATAAAAACAAAACAAGACGATCTATTTGAAATTATAAATTTACTAACAAATAAAAATGAATACAATATAAACGACAAATTTTCAAATATAACCGAGAAAACAGCTGCTGAAGAAAATAAACATTAAAACAATCGTTAACTAATCGACCTAAATCGATTATCAGTTATTTTACATTAAAATCAATACAAATTCGATTATTCGTTAATTTTATAATTAATAAAATTATTTCGATTGTTATTAATTTACTTACAAAGCTCTGTGATACTGATATTTTTCAGTGAAACGTGGTGTTTAAAATAATATACGAAATTATACTACTTGCAGAAGAAACAAATTGAATAAAATCACAAATTATGAATATATATATATATATATATATATATATATATTCGCTCTGGGCTATGCGGCTGTGTCGCAGAGACGAACCGCTCGGTATCTGAGTTCCGAGCTACCTTCTGGAGCTCCTGCCTCGTGGCCCTGCCCAAGTAGGGCGTGTGCTCTATAGCAGGCCGATTCTTGGCTATTGTGCTAGCCTACACTAGCGCAGTATACACCGAGGGCGTTTCCACGAATCACCTGGACGTATACGGTACCTGCCCAGCCCAGCCACTAGAGGATTGTCTGGGAACCTCGCCGCACGTGCATAAAATCTGCGTGCAAGCCGCCTGAATGTTTCGTCTAAGGAGCGGACGCCAAGTCCTTTCCTTAGAAGGCGTGATGAGAAGCGACTGGGGACTTTGGCCGCTAGCCGAAGCCCCCGTCGAGGACGCTCTGCAACTTCTTTTTATGCATTGCGGCGAGGTAACCCCAAACCTGGCAAGCGTAGGTAATGACCGGCAGCAGATACGCGCCAACGATCATCTTGCCCAATTTCCTGGTCATGGCTGAGCTGATCAGGAGTGGAAACAGTAAGCTCAGACGAGCGGATGCTCGCTTATGAACTGTCTGAGCGTGGGTACGCCAGGTGAGCCGACGGTCGAGGTGTAATCCGAGGTACTTGACCTCTTTGGACCAGCGCAAGTACGTTCTGCCGATACGTAACAGCCTAACAGGGTTCTTCCGTCGCTTCGAGAATTCGACGGCTACACTCTTGGTAGCGTTGAGTTGCACTCTCCAATTCTCAGTCCAGTCCACGAGCGTGTCGAACTGGCGCTGCAGCCGTAAATCGGCCCTTTCTAAATGACGATCGGCCGTAAATACGGCCGTGTCGTCCGCAAAGAGGGCCACCTGGACTCCAGGCTGTCTCGGCACGTCACTGACGTAGAGTGAGAACAGAAGGGGGCCAAGAACACTACCTTGAGGGACGCCGGCTGTGATTCGTCTCTCGGAAGAGACTGAATCTCCAACTCTCACGCAGAAGGTCCTCTCCGTCAGAAAGCTAGCAACCAGATGGAGGTAGCAGTCCGGGAGCTGGACTTCCCTAAGCTTGAATATAGGCCATCATGCAATACGCTGTCGAAGGCTTTTTCAACATCTAAGAAACAGCCAACGGTCCGTTTTCTCCGACACCCGGCTTCAGTGACGTATTCCACCATTCTCATTAGTTGATGAGTGGCCGAATGCCCCACACGGAAGCCGAACTGTTCGGGGACCAGCACGTCAAAGTTGGTTAGATGTTCTCGTACACGACGCTGCACGAGGCGCTCAAAAACCTTGGACGTAGCGGAGAGTAGGCTGATAGGCCGAGGTTGTCGGGGCGGAAAGCATCCTTTCCCTGCTTCGGGAACACGATGACCGTCGCCTTTCGCCATTTCTTGGGAAAGTATGCCAGTCTGAGACACGCGTTAAACAAATCAGACAAGAGTTGAACTCCAGGCTCGGGAAGAAGTCGTACAGCGGTGTTCGTAACACCGTCCGGGCCTGGAGTTTTCTTGGCTGAAGTTCAGCGAGCCGATCTGAGATCTCTTCCAAAGAGATGGGTTCGGGTTCCGCCGTGATCGGAAGAGACAGAAAGTCTTCCACAGCCATCTCGACTTGTTCGTTGAGGTCCCAGTCCATGGGCGGGTTGGGAGCGAACTGTCGCTCTTAACACAAGCCCAAGTACTCGGCCTTCTCCTCCGGGCGACCCAGGAGTCGTCCGAACGGTCCAACAATGCCGTGGAGTGGCGGTCGTCGCCTCCGTCCCGTCAATGCGGAAGGTATTCTGTACGGGTGACTTTGCAGGTCCGCATCCGCCGTTCGGGCCACAGCGAGTTCCCAACAGCTACGTCGGAACAATATATATATATATATATATATATATTGTGACGGCAGCGGTATGCGAACATCTGCTCTCCGGTACCAGCGGCGGACACAGCGAGCCAATCAGGGATCAGCAGCCGAGACGTGACCAACTACGTGCTCGGAGCGAGCCAATCAGCGATCCCGGTTAGTGCATAAACCGGGGCCGGCAGAACATTTTGGCGCACTCTTCATCGCCACGCCATCGGACGCACTTCATCTTCTCTCCTCTCTTGGACGACATCGACGCGGAGCCAGCCGGAAGGAACGGCCGAAGAATAGAACCGGCGTTCTTGCGTCTTCGCCCTCCAGTTCCGCGCCAGCGATGGATTTCGCTGGGCCGGCAGCCGACTCTACAACCGATGCCGAAAGAAGAGGATGACTGCAATACGCCACGAACAGCGGGCGCAGCCGCCGAACATCTCAGCGCGGCACAACCAACATCAGCCTTCTGGACACACGGTCCTTTTTAGGGCCACCAAAAACACTAGTGTGTACGATAGGCGCCATTTGTAATTCGGCAAGCCATTTGACGGTGACAAGTGGCGCCCAACGTGGGGCCCCGATCATCTTGCGGATGGAAGATCCAGCCACGCCAGCGAGCTACCAGCCGGCACAAAAACAACATGGCGCCCAACAGACACCTCTACAAGATCCGAGAAGAGCAGTAGGCTGGCTACAGGAGAGCATTGAAGTTGTGACGGCAACGGTATGCGAACATCTGCTCTCCGGTACCAGCGGCGGACACAGCGAGCCAATCAGGGATCAGCAGCCGAGACGTGACCAACTACGTGCTCGGAGCGAGCCAACCAGCGATCCCGGTTAGTGCATAAAACCGGGGCTGGCAGATTGTTTTAATGTTTATTTTCTTCAGCAGCTGTTTTCTCAGTTATATTTGAAAATTTGTTGTTTATATTTTATTCATTTTTATTTTTTCGTAACTTTATAACAGAAATGTGAATACATTATGACCATATTGCTACTACGTTTAAGGAACTAGATTTACATAGTGTTAAGACATTTACAACAGTATACTGCTGTATTAGTTTAATGAAATGTTTTAAATGTAGGATTTTGCGGTATTATTAGGAGTAGGCCTATGTGTTTCAGGTGTAATGATGTAAGTCCACCCATGGATACGGTATTAGTTACATTTATCTGAAGAAGCGACAAAACAATTATGGATAATTAATTGAATAACTGCTTAAATTTATTTCTTTATTTAATTTGTGACAGCGTAGGAATTTGATATCCATATGTGCAAACATAAATATATAAAACAAAATTCCTTAAAATGAGTCAGGAATGTTTTACACCGTTCGTGAAAGGCCATTTTTTAATGGCATGTCTATGTTAAAAAGGGAATGTAAAATTACTTTTCTTATACTGACAAATCGCTACCTTGGATTCGAACATGGAATCGCTCGTACAGAACAGTTTATAATCAATAATCCTACTCGTAAATGAAAATTAGACTATACATTACTCTAAAAATGAAAATATTATGCGTTTGGAGCAAAAACTATTACTCAGGAGACCTCCTGTATAATGCATTCAAGGGAGCACCAGTTGTACAATACAATCCAGGTGATCGCTCAGATTAAATTGCCACAGCGCACCTGATATTGCCTTCACAGCTGATTACTTGTGGCTGGTTGTGTTACCTACATTCTGTCTCATACAGATGTTCGAAACTTGTGAACTGTACACACCGAGATTCAATACGCTTTACTTAACTGGGTTAGCCGCTGTTCCTGTTAACGGCAAACTAGAAAACATGGACATTGTACTCGTTCAACCGGACCGCTATCGATTTTAATAGGGCTGCCGAATAGAAACATCTAACTCAGCGAATCGGTTTTGATGTAATACAAATAATAATAGGAAAGTATGATACTAATAATTATAATAATAATAATAATAATCGTCATCATCATCATCAAAACAACAACGACAACAGTAACAGCAACAAACTAGTAGTAATAATAGTAATAATGACAATTGTGAAACCATAAAGGTTAAGAGGAGTCCTTCCACGTTCCATGAAACTAAAGTTTTATATCTCTATACATTATTCTTGTAATGTAGGCCACTGTTTGGATTGTTATTTATTTTTTAAACAAATATTAAACTTTTTTTGGGAAAATCAAGAAGTCAGCGGGAAATTAGTGACTAATTTTACAAATTATATTTGGCGATTTACACTTTTAGCGGAAGGCAAAACGACTGCGGCAGGTAGTGAGAAATATAACATTCTTAATTTGCATGCCATTATAATTTGGGAGTGAAACATAAGACCGTCTGTTGAAATAATACAGGGTGTTTAAGTCGCTTTTTTCATAACACCCAATGATGAAAATTTTGTGAGGTTCAGTCATTAACTATTCATAGTGTCAAAGATTTGTGTGAATGCTTCGATAAAAATTGTGATTAGGATACTTGCACGTAAAAATCTGAAATAATTGATAAACATATAATGAGTATTATTGTGTATGGCATATATTTTAATTACATCTTGTTAATATAAGAACAATAATATATGTGTAATAATTATATGTCTGTGTCTCAGAGTGGGCCATGCGACCTTTGTTCCACGGACCATCTTTTCATCTGGCTTCCCTTCGTATAACACTCTGTGATTAATATTGGTACTCTAGACTACTCCATATGACTTATTACTTGCTCTTTCCATTGAAGTTTATATAATTAATTTTTCCATTTGCGCAATAATTATCGTATTTTTACTTCCATGTTCCTTAAGGAAATGGAAGTATGGTGATGGCAAAAAAAATCGTGTTCGAGATTATTGCAGATTCTGATTGTACTACACTCAAAACATGAAAAAAAGTCATTTTTCGGAATGTGTGTGTGTGTGTGTGTGTGTGTGTGTGTGTGTGTGTGTGTGTGTGTGTGTAGATTTCTTTTCTATGGCAAACGATAACAGCCGCAAATTCAAACAGAATCAAATAATTTTTTGCATACTGCCCTGATTTGTAGAGTACTCAAGACCTGTTGTTTTTGGTGAAGATCGGTTAAGGGACAGGGGGTAGTTTACCAGCAACGGTTTTTTTTTAATCAAGGGTAATTTTTTTCTATGTCAAACGATAACAGCCGCAAATATAAACAGAATCTACTACCCTTTTGCATACAGCCCTGAATTGTAGATTTCTCAAGACCTGTTATTTTTGGTGAAGATCTGTTAAGGGAAAGGGGTAGTTTACCTGCAACATTTTATGTTTTAAAAAGGGTATTTTCTATGGCAAACGATAACAACCGCAAATTCAAACAGAATCAAATATGTTTTTGAAAACAGTCCTGATTTGTAGAGTACTCAAGACCTATTGTTTTTGGTGAAGATCGGTTAAGGGAAAAAGGTAGTTTACCTGCAGCGTTTTTTATCGAGGGTAATTTTTTTTTTGGAAAACGATAGCCGCAAATTCAAACAGAATCAAATAATGTTTTGCATACAGCCCTGAATTGTAGAGTTCTCAAGATCTTTTGGTTTTGGTGAAGATCGGTTAAGGGAATAGGGTAGTTTACCTGCAACATTTTATGTTCTAACAAGGGTAATTTTTTCTATGACGAACGGTAACTGCCGCATATTCAAACAGAATCAAATAATTTTTTGCATACATCCCTGAATTGTAGAGATCTCAAGGTCTTTTGATTTTGGTGAAGATCGGTTAAGGGGAAGGGGTAGTTTACCTGCAACCTTTTACGTTGTAACAACAGTAAAGTACTTGAAAATTCATTTAAACTTTTTCAAACAATGATAATTGTTAAAAATAAAATAATTTTGTCGCCAGGCAATAAAATTATAATTTTTTCATTTTAATGTAAATCATGTATGAGAGAAAATATATCGTTCGTGGCAGGCAACCATATCTCAATTATGTAATGTTTACGTTTCCATTTTATTATTATGATTACTGCAATAAAAATGCAGGGAACACACACACACACAATTCGCGTTATTTCTGGCCTCACTCATGTTTATTTTCTTACATTTGCACGCTTTTTAAATGGAAAGTGCCAAAACCCACACCAACATAACGCGTGCAAGCCGAAAAATTGTCAGCGTGGATAGCGATTTGCTTCCTGTGGATCGCTGGGCAGTGTAACTGCACGTGTTTACAGAGGAACGATTCATAGACAGAATTTTCGTCTTTAGAGAATGAACCCTCTGCAAGATGCTGAGGGTCCATGAGTGACTTCGGAGCGCTCCTTCTTTTCCGCGTGTTTGTTCTGTGAAACGTACACTGTAGATTCGCAGCTTTACTCTAAGCAACGCTCAATAGGAAATGTTGAAAATTTTTGTCCACGGTGTACCCTCATACACACTAAACCTGCTCTGATGTTTTAATTACGGACATCATAATATTAAAACTTTGGAAACTTGAGCACTACTTAATGGAGATCAAACATTAACTTATACAAGCCATTAATTTTATGCATATTTTTTATATATATGTGTACAACGTTATCGGCAACAAAGAAGTAGTTTTTGTTAAAATTCCTTCCCGGGATGTTTGGCCGTAGTCCAATGTTTTCTACAAAACCAGACGTTTCGGCAGTGCCATCGACTTCCATCATCAGTGAAAATCGAGTGCGATAACGTGAGGTGGTATACGTTAGTGACCACAGTACTGTGGTTAAGGTTGAAGCAGTAAGTAGAAAGAAGTAGTTTCTATGGTAATATTTCATTTCGAAAATGATTTTAAATATACATCTTAGAACATGGAAGTTATGTATGGTTCTCCATACCGATATTTTGAATAATCCGCGTACATTTTTTGAAATTAATATTGTGTCATACATTGGGATACCGAGCTTATGTGAATCAAATTTTCACTCATTTTTCACCCCCATGCCATGAACTTGATTCTTCCACCCTATGTGCGTCGGATGCTAAATGCATGTGCGTTAAATTGGTGTCATATTACGAAACAGTTGTTGCAGAAGGGCTTTATGTGGATAGAAAGCAAACTATCCCCAAACAGAGGGGAAACTGATGGAGTGTATAAGTGAAAAGAGGCAATTTGGTTATACTACGCCTATGGAAATGAGCCAAATAAAAGCTCACTCACTGATGAAAAAAGTAGAGTTGCCGACTTCAAAGTCATGGATGGACAGGGAAATTTTTTTCACGATACATCCTAGGCGTGAGAAGAAAAACGACTTTTAACAAAGTATGTCGGCTGCGTGAGAGGAACAGGCACTCTGATTCCACAGATTTATAATTGGACGTAGGAAGCAGACAAGATAATTACAATTGGATGGTTTATCGCAAGATCGGAAGTGCCGACCAGACGCCTTTCTAACTTAAAGCATGTAGACACAACCGCAACAGGACGGGTGAAGAAAACAACAGTATGAATGGGAGGCATTGAGAAGCAGAGGTGCATCGTTTTGTTATGTGCTGCGGCAGACGGGAGAAAACTGCCACTTATGTAGTATTGTAAAGGAAAATAAACATAAGAAGGGTGTTTGTTCATTGCTAAGAGTCGGTCAGTGGATGGAGCAGTCACTGATAGAAGATCTGATTAAAACGTATCTGACAGAGGCTCATAGAACTCTACCATGTCAAATAAAAATCATCCTGGTGTTGGATAATGTTTACAAGGGCAAACAACGGGTCGACTGAAGTCAACACCAACGTTGTCATAATAACTGGTAGGCTTACTTCAGTGTCGCAGCCACTAAACGTTTGCTGAAATCTGCTGTTTAAAGCAGCTCTGAAGGAAATGTAAATGTACACCCTTTGGGTGTCTGATGGAAATCACGCGTAGGCCTATACTCTCACAAGAAAAATCAAGTAACAGGACAAGAGGACACTGACCTTCTGTGTACGTTGAGAAAGGATGCTTGGGGACACATTCCACTCGCATTGGTTGAGTAAAGCTTCAAAATTTCATATATACGTTGTGATACATCACAGATAATTGGATGTAAGCTTGTGCAGTTGATGTTTTATTCATTAAACATATCACTGGTCTTCATCTTCTCCTTCACTTCACGGTGTAGGCACATTGCCCGTTTCGTCTTTACACTATATCTCTCCGTCTTCCTACATTTTTTGTTCCAAAGGGTCCATACCTATATACGGTCGGTGTATCCTCCATTCTGTACAGATGTTGCGACCATTCCGTGCGATATTTCTGAATTCACAAGAGAATACTTGTACAACCCTTATTTCTTTTCAGAAAGCGCATTTCTGAAATTTGAATTTGGTTTATAACCTTCCTTGTAGGTACCCATGATCGCACCCATACAATAATTCAGACACTACCATTGTTGTACAAAACTGAATCGTTGCTCCTTTTCTTCTTTCTTTCTTTGGTATTCTATGTATGATGCCACACATCATGTAAAACTTCGATAATTTCACATTGACATATCGTTCTCGTTATGTTCGCAATACTGATAACACAACCTAGATAATTAAACTCAGAGTCTTGTCCACAATTGTTCCCTCAAGAACAATTTTTGATCTGACTGGATTCTTTCCCCATAAAGCCATGATTTTTGTTTTCCCATTTGGTCTATAAAATCGTATTGATTGGAAATATACTTTAAACGAAGTAAAGGATCATCCTTAGTTTAACATTAAGATCATTAATATTTCAACGTCAGTGTATAATAAAATATCCAAACAAATTTTCTGATTAAGATTAATTCATGAGTTAATATCTCGTATCCATGCTTGGATATGTCGTCAATATAGATATTAAACGATGTTATCGAGCTATGATTTGTGCTCAACCGTCAATTTTCCTTCCGCCTTTTTATATGTAGAGACGTGTGCAAGAAATGGACTTTCATTATGTCAATTCTGTTACAATCATTTTTTGAATTTTTTGACTCCTTGTCACTCGTGGCTGGAGTAGGCTGAGAGCGTAGCTATAGGCTACATTGTTGGCAGGGAGAATTCAGGTAGCGGGAACCCAGTTTGTAACAAAAGCGTTTTGCTTTTGTTATATGTGAAGCGCGTATAATTGTATTTCATGTAATAAATATGTTAAAGCTATACACACAGTGGTATACATTGTAATTGTGATGTCTGTGTAGGCCTAATCTGTCTGCCGAATAGTCCAATATGTGATCAACAGCAAGAACAGAGTTAATAAATATTACAACTGTTTATTTTTTTACAGGAGACGCCTGGTTCAGAAAAATTTAGTTAACACAGAAAAGCTGGTAGATTTATAAATATGTTGCTGGATACTGGATACATCGCCTTCGTACATCATACCAGATTTTTTAAACCACAATTTTAGTAAAAGAATATGACGGTTAAAAAAAATACAATATTCCATTTAATGAAAACATTGATTTGGAGAAGAATAATATAATTTATACGCGGTTTTGCTCGAGAGCCAGGGATAAACGAGTGAAATCTATTTTTGCATATTTGTTCACGTCCGTCGGAAAGTTAAACATAAAATTAAATTAAACAATGCGGTATCAGATAAAGCTAAATTGGATTAACGTGCGACATGAGATGGAAATTAGAGTTTGTACAAAATCCATGCACAGTTAATGCAGTGGTTATTATCACATCATCAATCAGAAGCGAGCGATATTTTGCCATTTTGTTGCGTTGAAAATTGCTCATGCGTGCGCACACCCATATGTGACGTAATCGTGTTCCGCAACACAACGTTAGTGGACGAATTATAGTGGTCGATATCTGAAATTGTGCAACAAATTTTGGGACAATACCGTTGGCAATGTCAGTATTAGGTATGGGAAAGTGAGATCAGTCGCGCCAGTGCTGTCTCTGTACAGTTCCATCTTTGTTTCTTTCTCGTCATTGAGGCAACTAATGAATTTGGTATTCAATCGGCTACCATTTCGGTCGCGTCTGCGTCATCTCTATTGTCAATGCGCAGGAATTTTTAAAGGAAACGATCTAAAATCGCACTCACTTGGCGGAAGTAGTTAGTTATTTATGGTACTCTAGCTTTAGGGTGGCCTTGAACAGAGACATTTGTCATTCCCAGTCCGCTTAAGGTCTTGTAAGAAGACAATAGCAAGAGAAAACTTGTAAGATAGCCGACCGATTACAATTAATGTCCTAACGTTCTTCGACAATACAGACTTCATATTTACGAAAAATCTGCGTAGTAAAAAAATTGAAATAATTAAAACGTATTTGGCATACAGCGTTCTAGAAATGAAAATGTACGTAACAGGAACAAAGAATTGCTCAGATTTTATCTTACTAATAGAATCCATAAATACGTTTATACATTTCACTGAACAATAAATCCATTCGTACAGTCGATTTGGAAGTTCCCATCTCTCACGTGGAAATATGTTGTGCACAAGATTTCCGTAAAAAATGTACTGTAATCCTTTTAAAATATTAATTGTTACACTGGATTAAATTTCATACATGTTAATAATATAAGTTTTGATGGGCGTAGGCTATATTTGATTTGGTACTTTAAGTATGCGAAACAAAATACAACGTGCCCCATGAGGAAGTTAACGCTTTTGATTCTATGTAGGCCTACTTTATTTTCCAACTGATTTGGTTGAAATTTCCGTACATCTAATTTAGTTTTAAATAACTCCCTATAGATATATTTTTTAAGTGATAGTTGAAGTGATATTAAAAAAGGTTTCTGATATTTATTGCCAAGAATCCCTCATTGTTTAAAAAGCTTAGAGTTATAATTAATAAGAAATAAGTAAACAAGGGAAAATAAAAAAACCATAACTCAAACGGAAATTCAATCACAGCTACACATTAATAGCATCGCATCCCTGAAAAATGCTATATATTACATTCATATTAGCTCAGTTTTTTTGTATATATATTTTTTATATTTTTATTATTAGTAAAACGTTTTGTACAATATATATATATATATATATATATATATATATATATTGTAGCGTGACAGAAAATCCACTACTTATTAAGTCATATAAAATCATAAAGTTTAATTACACCACATATGTTAAAATAATATTGAATGAGATTTAAGGAAATCAAAGGAATGAACCACGATAAAATAAAAATCCTCATTACATTATATAAAAACCACTATTTAAATATCAAAGAAAGTATTAAAAGCAACTCATATTATAAGATCAGTAATTTACCCAGGAAGCTAGGAGCAGTAAACAAATTAAATAACACCATATCAAGAAGAAAGAGAATCAGTTTAAGAGTGGTGAATACCAAAATACCCCAAAAAACAAGAAGAAGGAAGAATAAAGTTTGTGATCAGGAAGAAAACAATACCCTGAAACCTTTAGAGAAGAACAAGGTCCGTATCAGTAAATAAATTAGATGCTCCAAACTAAACATCAGTCGAGATAACACAAAGTACCTTGGTTTACCCAAGAATGAAGAAGGAAGACAAGAAGACCAGAAGAATGAAGACCAGAAGAAGGACAAGAATGAAGACCAGAAGAAGGACAAGAATGAAGACAAGAAAGAAGATAAGAAGAAGGACAAGAAAGAAGACAGGAGGAGAGGAAGAAATAGTATGAAAGAAACCCCGTTGTAAAACCTATTATTATTATTAACTACCATCAACCCCAAACCCACAAAAACGATTAAAAAGAAAGTATAACATACCAAAATCCTATAAGAATGTAATTATTTAGAAAACTAAAGTGCTGTATAGTATTATAAGAAGTGAACCGACTAAAGCTATTGTGTGATAAGAAAATAAACAAGTCTTAACCGTCCATGATTACTAAAGGTCTGGTCTGAGATAATAAGACTCAAAATATCAGAACCAACAGTGAAAGTGAATTTGTGTAAGTGTTTTTTGGAAATGCAATAAACTTAAAGTTAGTGATACTATGACTTATCAATATGCTATATAACAACTTTAATATCCAATAATAAACAGCATAATAAAATAATAAAATGGAAGATTTCCAGTATTTTATTATTTTAATGTAACTCTTTGTTTACAAGACATTTGTAAAAAATGCTAATAAATAGAGTATGGGTGGTCATGTTTACTGATGAAGGGGATCATAAATAATAATGGTTTAGACCAGAAAGGACTGGCATTAATTTAGTATTCATAGGTTTAAAATGTTTAAATAGACTGTTTGTTCACAGCCATAAAATCAATGTGTTTGTAAGAGTTATTAGAAAATAAGATTTATATTATGTGTTTAAAATGAATAATGTTTGATAAATAACAGCATACATACCATTAATAATGTTTCAGTTAGGTATGCTATGTTAACTCAAAAATAGTTAAAAGTATATGTTCAAACCATATCAGCAATATGTTCAATTGTGCAGATTGCTAAATAATGTTCATAATTATTTATTTTAATAACAGTAGTGTTAATTAAATAATACACCTCACAATAAGTTATAAACCATTTTATTTTCATGTAATAGTAACTATGTAAAGTCAGAGGAGGAAGTAGGATTAAATTTATTTGAGAAAGACAGAAATATAAAATTCTAAACTCTAGGCCATTTGGTGAATTCACAGAAACCATATAAACCAGTATAATTCACTTATAAATCCTGTAAACTAGCAAGATTTAGATAAGGTAACTCAGTTAACCACTACTGGGAATGATCCTATGAGTTAAAATGATAATAAGGAAATATACCTTAAAATATTGTAAATTTTCAAAATATATAAATTAATTAATTTTAAAGAGCAATGTCAAATTCAGAGATTAACACAATTCAAAGGTTTAATTTATATGTATTTAAGGAAAGGAAGAGGAATATGACTAATTAAAATTTATTATAATAGTATTAATGATAATTAAAATGGAGGAAATTTGTATAAAGACGGAAATCCAATTTTGAGCCTATATTTTCAAAAAGGAAAGAAATTTGTTAATTTCCACAAAATGTCTACAGATATGGACTATAATATATCAATTTAAAGGGAATGAGATGATTAAACCAATGATAAGATTCATAATTCATGAAAGTGATGAATAAAATAAATAAATTCCATATATAATGTCATATTGTATCATGTGTATGGGTAATCGAAATATGTTAACAATACTTTTTCAAAGATTAACTGGGCCAGATTTTGACCAAGTTAATTAGTCTTTTATTGAATATCAAGCTGAATAGTTGTGTGACAAAACGTTCTATAACACTGAGTAGAAAATGGTACTACAAATTGCCATTACTGTTAGTGCATCGAGAGTTAGATGAATTGAACACTTTCTTAGCTAAATTTATCAAAACTTTAACGACAATAGTGAGAAATAACACCTAACTTCATGATACGAGTGATATAAAACAGTAAAACAATATATTTGACACAATTCACGCTACAAAGCCTAACTACATTTACAGAAATTTAACCCACAGAAGTGAACACATACCAAATAACTTAATTAACACCAATATACACGGAACACTTTTTCAGAACACACCAAACAACCTAATAGACAAATTACACCAGTGCGGGAACATTTCAAACATTCATGAAGGTAATTTTGTTGTGATTTTCTGACATGACGACTTCGCAGTAACTACGTCAGGACTAGTAGCGGCCATCTTTGAATTGACTAAGCCTGCTTCCTTCATCTCGTGGTGACTTCATCCAAGCTGCCAATGGTCTGACAAAACAATTTTCTTAAACATTATATATACGAATTATTTAAATACTATTAAATAAGAATTACTGAATTTATTTTAATTGTTAATGTTATACTTTCTCGTCATCCTTCTCTGACTATTAATTTAATCGCTCAAAGAACCTGTCCTTTATATAATACCTATAATAATTTTTATACTGTATGCACAATCGATAATTCCCTGAGACGGAGTCGATAATTGTTCTCAATCGATAAAAGATCGATTATTTATTAAATTGTTCAATAAATCAATATATTTCAATTGTTTTTTATCTGTTATTATTTCACAGGCTAATTTAAGATTATTTATTACGGCTAAGGGACTTCAAGAAGAAAAAAATATTTTATTTGAGTGTGATATTGGAGCAGTAAGAAAAATCACCAATCGATTGCTGACTGGAGTTAATCTATTTAACTCCAGACTTGGTTCAAATCTTCCAGAGGTGCGCGATAGTTAATAAATACCTGCCTGATTATCAAAATTTTTACAAAAACCTTTAAAACAGCTTTATTTCTTATTTACACACATTTATTAACATAAACAAAATTATTTTTATTATTGAAAAATTTTATTTTTTATAAAATTTTTATCTACTATTTTATTTTTGTAAAGACCGGCATACAGGGTCGTGTTACAATATATATATATACATATAAATTAGTTTGTGAATATTACACTGTTTCAATAGTAGGCCTATTTAACTATCATCATCAGATATACAAAATAATAAATTTAAAAAATTTTAAATCATAAATTAATTTCTTAAAAATTTTTAAATTTATTAATTTGTATATCTGATAGTGATAGTTAAATACTATTGAAACATTGTAATATTCACAAAATAGTAAAAAATATATTCTTATAAAAAAAGTTTTATTATTATTATTATTAGTAATAGGCCTAATATAATATAATTTAACACACACACACCCACATATATATTGTCACCGGACAAAAGGCTTGCCGCCTGACAAATGGCGCCAATCGTACACTCTAGTGTTTTTGGTGGCCCTAAAAAGGGCCGTGTGGCGAGAAGGCTGATGTTGGTTGTGCCGCGCTGAGATGTTCTGCGGCTGCGCCCGCTGTTCGTGACGTCTTCTTTCGGCATCGGTTGTAGAGTCGGCTGCCGGCCCAATGAAATCCATCGATGGCGCGGAACTGGAGGGCGAAGACGCAAGAACGCCGGTTCTATTCTTCGGCCGTTCCTTCCGGCTGACTCCGCGTCGATGTCGTCCGAGAGAGGAGAGAAGATGAAGTGCGTCCGATGGCGTGGCGATGAAGAGTGCGCCAAAATTACACGACTGGGAGATGCGCGGGTCGCGAGTAGTGCAGTGTCCCGAGTCTCAGAAAGACTCCTGCCACTGGTAGCAGGATGTAGCATTGTTGTAGCGGGGCGTCTTTGCACCCGGTGCATGACTGCAGCATCTGGGTCGAGCCCAATGGCTGCCTGAGGATAGACGTAGTTCTAGTTCATTCGACTGGTGCCTAAAAACAGGAATGGACAACCGCCAACCAGTTAACTGAGAAGGCGGGGGAGAAAGGTTTTTAATTTTTATTTATTTTTAAAATTTGAGCAATCAGTGGGCACTGCCGCATGAATGGGTTCAGGTGACAGATGTCACCCGTTCCCAGTCCCGCGTACAGATGCCGTGAGGCGTCGGTCGCTCCCCGCGAGGCGGAGAGCCTCCGTGCCAGTGATAGCGCGTAGCAGCGGCATTCAGCGCGGTCGGCATACTAGGAAGTGAGGAAGGAAACAGCTTTTCATGTAAATTCTGGGGCATGGTCAGATGGTGAATATGCAAAATTTGATTTAAATAGTTTACTTAAAGTTATGGCGGGTCATCGAGAATCGCCCGAGGGCGTTTGGCCCAGATAGGGGGAGGTGGTTGCGTGGTGCTGATGGTCCTGAGGTAAGGAAAGGAAGAGGTCTCAGCTGCGGCAAAGAGAGAGTCGCAGCTAATGACCAGACAAAGGCAGAGAGAGTAGGGACTCGTAGACCTCCTCGAATTACACTGTTTCTAACAAACCAAGGAGATTCCGACAAGGAACGGAGGGTTCTAGATTGGAAACTTTCCAGTCAACGCCTGTTAGTGGTGGAGACAAGTGACCACCAAACAGGTGCCGCATAGGTCAATACAGACCGGAGAAACAACAGATAGAGGGTACTTTCGTGCGCAGCGCCAGGGGGCTGCGGCACGCGAGGTATGGGTAAAGTTTGGCTCGGACGCCGCGAGCCTTGGAGAGGGTTTCTGTCACGTGGGCGTTGAAGCAAAGACGCCGGTCGAGCCGAACGCCTAGATACTTCACCGACTCTTTGTAGACGATAGGCCTCCCTTCCAGGGAGAGGGGCTGGCATCGGGAGATGAACTTACGAGTGAAACAGATCGCTTCGGATTTCTCCGTATTGATCGTCACCCGTCATTTCCGTAGCCAGTCCGGAAGCTGATCCAACTGACGCTGCAGCTGTGTACTCGCAAAACGCGGGGACACAGAGCTGTAATGATACATTGTATCGTCAGCGAACAAAGACAACGTGACACCGGTCAAGACAGGCAGGTCGTTCGTGTACACAAGGTACAGAACGGGGCCGAGGACAGATCCCTGAGGTACGCCGGCGGCGACGGGACGAACTGCAGAGCAGGTTCCGTCGACGCTCCCCCTGAAGGTTCGGTCGCAGAGATACGACCGGCGGAAAAACACTATGGACGATGGTATGGGGGAGTTTGCGAATTTGAAGAGAAGACCTTCGTGCCAGACTTTATCGAAGGCCTTGCTCACGTCCAGCAGTGCGGCGGCCGTAGACCCTCGCCTGTTGGTGGCGTCAGAGAGTCCCGGAATAGGTCAATATTATATGTAGTTGCGTCCCAAGTGAAGCGGACCCCCAGCTGCTAGTGTCCCTGAAGCACTGTGCGGCAGCGACGAGCGCCCCGGCCGGCCACTTGGGCCAGTCGGGAACCCTATGACTTGCGCGGGAAGCCCTGCTCAACCCGCGCAAGTTCGTGACAATAATCGTCCTTGTGAGGGCCGACAGAGCCCGTAAAGGCCGGACTTTCCGGTTGTACGGCCGCTAGTAGGCCAGGCAGCCCCAATCCTCTACCGGAGTCAGACTCCCCCGACATGGAGACCTCGGCTTCCACCGACTGGGAGGTAGGGCACGGTGGCAAGCTGAGGAAGTCTCCCTCACTGGCTTCCCTGAGTTCGGCTACGGACTCGGCGGCATTGCGCCTAGCCGCACCTCCGAAGGATGGATCCCGCCGGTGTTCGTCACGAACGTCAGGGATATTATCGGGTTTAGTCGCCAACTCCGCAAGGTCGTTTGCGCTGGCAGATAACGCTTCTGTCAAACTCCTAGCGAGTGAGACTGTGCCCGTTACATGCCGCAGCGCGTCGGAACACTTGGGAGTGATCCAGTGGCTGGAACGAGAATCGTTCCAGTTCCACACGTATTCCCTAAACCGAATCAAGCCTGTAGCCCTCGTCCTTCGGGGGCTAGACATACAGGCCGATCCGCAAGTCGTCCTTGACGAACTGTGCGCCGCGGGTTACAAGGTTGTGGCAGCCTCTCGTTTGTATAAAACCTATGGCTCGCTTCGACCCCTGCCACTAATCAGACTCCAGGTAGAGGAGGGCGAACCCACCCAGGCCCTTTTAGAGTTGAAACGGCTTTTCGGGCTCTGCGTTAGCGTAGAGCCCTGCCGTCAGACCGGGCGCATTTCCCAATGCCATAAGTGTCAGAAGAACGGCCACAGCAGCTTTGGTTGTCGGAACGCACCGACCTGCGTCCGATGCGGACTCCATCACCTAACGCAGGCCTTGTTACCGAGGCTGGCTGCCAGGGCAAACAGACGACTGCGATTTTCCTTCTACTTCTGACCGCGTGTGGCACGAGGGTGTCCTTTACAAGCTAACGGAAGTTCTTCTCCCAGATTGCTACGTTCACTTGATCGGCAGCTTTCTGCGAGACCATAGCTTCCGAGTGAGAATAGACCACGCTCTCTCTTCGGAGAGGCGTATTACCGCTAGTGTCCCTCAGGGAAGTGTACTTGGGCCTCTCCTGTTCTCGCTGTTTGTCAACGACACGCCCCGAGTTCCTGGAGTTAAATTGTCGCTGTTCGCAGACGACACTGCGGCTTTTGCCTCAGAGCCGAACGCAAGCTATGCGGCAATCAAGCTCCAGCGCCAACTCGACGCGTATGTCGGGTGGACCGATGACTGGAGAGTTGCCGTTAACGCTTCCAAGAGTGCCGCGGTAATATTCTCGCGCAAACGCAAGCGGCCTCGGCCGCTTAAAGTAGGCCCCGTAGAGGTACCCTGGAGCAACAGCGTCAAGTACCTCGGGCTCCACGTGGACTCCCGACTCACCTGGGGAACCCATACACAGTATATCCGACAACACGCTTCGGCCAACTCAGTAGACTCTGGCCCGTGCTATCTAATCCGGCAATGACCCCCCGGCTAGGTAAGCTCACAGTCAACTCGTACGTGTTGCCCGTGATTACCTACGCCTGTCCTGTTTGGGGATACCTGGCTCGTGGTCATAGAACAGCGCTCCAGCGCGTACTCGACCGGGGACTGAAGCTTGCGTGTAAAGTCCCCCGGAGGTACTCTTCTCGTTTTTTGAGGAGAGGACTCGGATCCGCTCTTTTGATGACACCGTGAGACGCCTGGCGCGTAGATTCTATGTTCGTTCCGACAGAGTGACCCACGATTCCCTCATTGCCGGACTTGGTAAATACACCCCGCGACCCGGTGAGTCCTGGAAGCGACCTCGTTTATTAGTCCCGGTGGTATAATCCACCAATCGCAGGTCGCTTCAGACCCTCCCAGAATTAGGTAAAAACATATATAACTAACTCAAACAGACCCAGTGGCAGAAGGCACTTCGCCCCTTCACTCACACACTTCACTTCCAGACTTCGGACTGAACAGGACCTGCTCTCTTCAGCTCTACTCTGGACGCTGCTTCAGCTTCTTGCTGTTATCGCCTGCCTCTCCGCTGGGAAGAGGAGACCATCTTTCCCCGGAAAGAAGAACCAGGAGCTAGCTGCTGCCGGTGAATTAAGTAGCTGGTACAAGTGGCAGCTGGCAGAAGACCTTATTAGGACCATCTGCGCTGGCATACATATCACCGGACAGGAAAGAAGAGGACTGCGCTGGACTCTTGGTGAGTGCCGTACATCAGTGCATAATCGCTAACCTGACCACGGCTGTTAGGTAGCGCTGCCCCGGACGATCCTTGCGAGCCCCCACCAATGGTAAGCGAGCTTGGATATCGCCGGGGTAAAGGGACCAGTGGACACCAGTCTTGATAAGGACTGGTATCTAACGAAGCTGGTCGTTAACCCAGCATCGCCGTGAGCAGGGAAGTCGCGTGGGTAACCCGGCTTCGGCCGGACCCAAGATCCCTGGCGTCTGGCAGTGACTGTCTAGCAGTCTCAGTCCGGCAGCCAGACTCGGCCAGCATGCCCACTACAGGTAACGGCTCGAGTGCCAAGTCGCTCAGCTCTGCCTTGCCCCACGCGGGCGACTCACCTCAATCGCCTCGGGCGATGGAGACGGACGATCCTCTCCCTAACCTGCTACCCCCTCTCCCGGTGGACGAATCGGACGACTTCGCGACCGTTAGTCGGCATAGACGCCCGGCTAAGAAACCGAGAGGAACCACTCTACCGGATCCGCTCCTCTCGGTCCTCGGCCATGGACATCGGTCCTAACCAGGGCCAACAAGCTGCAGTTCCGACCGCTTCGGGAACAACTCCGGCTGTTACCGCTGTTGGTCGCGCGCCGCCCCTATTCGTCCACGGGGTGTCCAATGTCGCCGCCTTATACAGGCGGCTGATCGCGCCCCACGGCCTGTCGGCCGACAAACTTGATCTTAAGCTGCTTGGCGGTGACACGGTCAAGGTTGTCGTCCATCGGATCGAGGACCACCGCTTGGTCGACGCCTTTCTGCAGGCTAACAACTGCAATACCTTTTCCCCCAAACGAGGCAAGCTCATGTCAGTAAGTCTGCGTGGGCTTGACGAGCACACTGATACCCAGGAGATCCTTATGGAACTCCACGAACTCGGGTATAGGGTGCAGGCAATTTTTCGCCTGTTCACCAATTCCGAAACCCGAGTACCTCTCCCACTCGTCCGTCTCCAGCTCGAGAAGGGCGAGGCCGCAGACAAGATATTCCACCTGACGCAGCTGTTTGGCTTCCGCGTCAGGGTGGAATCCAGTCGACCCCCGGGCAAGCTCGCGCAGTGCCACCGGTGCCAGAGGTTCGGCCATCATACCGACGTCTGTCGCAGTGCCCCGGCCTGTTTACGTTGTTCCTTGGGACATTCCACGCAGGCCTGCACTATGGCAGACAAGTCCTACTATCGCTACATCAATTGTGGCGAAGGCCATGTAGCCAATAATAGTAACTGCCCGGTATACAGGGCGGAACTCCTGCGGAAGCAAAAACCGCAGGGGCCCCTCTCGAAGCCAAGGCAGCCAGTATTGCAGCTCCAATCACAGAGGCAGCCTAAACTACAGGCTAAGCCGCAACCAAAGGAACCACCGGCACGGCGCGCACCCTCTCCGGCTCCACCTCCAGCCCCTACAAAGGCACAAAAACGTACCGCGTCGCCTTCCGTAGAAGCGAGAAGCCCTGTAGCCAATATCTCGGTATTGGAGCCGGATAATCAACCCTCCACGTCCGCGGAACCACCAACTCCCGCCTCTGAACCAGAGGTAGCCTCGCCACCACTGCTACCTCCGCGATATACGCGAGCAGACAAAGCTAAACCTAAAACAATAGGGATAACCACACCGGATGCTCGGCCCCGAGCTCCTGTCTGCCCACAGCCCAAGAAAAGTCCTGCTTCCCGGTATAAGTCCGACAAAGCGCAACAGCGTACTTTTCCTGTCGTACATTCGAAAACGTCGCCCCTGGTCCTGTGGCTTCCACCACGACCCGATCTGCCGTTATACCTGGTCGCTCTTACGCGGCCTCAGTTTCCAGGAAAACAGCCCAGTCCGTCATATCCGATGACGCAAAGTTCGTCCGCGACTTTCTGTCTGGCTACGACCTCAAGAAAGTCGCATCCATCTTCAGGTCCATCCGAGACCGCCTGGAAACTGCTGACCCAACTGAGAGATTCATGCTCTTGGTGGAAGCTTGTAATGTCATAGGTCTTCTATGAACCGAGCCCTTAGACAAGATCTGTCACTCATACCCTGGAATGCTAACTCCATCGGTTCCAAGCATTCCGACCTCCTAGAATTCCTGGCTCGGTTCAAACCCGACGTACTTCTCCTCACAGAAACCCACCTGACCCCGGCGAACCGGTTTCGATTACCAAATTACGTGGTCTATCGGGATGACAGAGTTGGCCGGCAAGGAGGCGGCACGGCGATCGCGGTGAGGACCTCAATAGGTCATCATCGTGTCGTTTTGCCGCAGCGCACTAACCTAGAGGCCACCGCCATTGAGGTTCACGGAGCTCTTGGCGGCGTCCTCGTGGTTTCAGCACTCAAGCCCCCACAAACGGAACTCCTTGTTGGGTCGACCTGGACGTCATCTTCGACTCCCACCGAAGGGTAATTTTGGCCGGCGATCTGAATTGCAAGCATCGCGTTTGGAATGACTACTCCGAACGGGAGGCGCTTGCTCAGTTATGCTGAATCGCGCCGGGCGATGGTATTTGGTCCAGCGCAACACACGTTCTTTCCGACACTACATAACGCGGCTCCCGATGTTCTGGATATTGCGGTCACCCAAGGAGTTGTATGTCCGGTCGAGGTATTCTCGCTTACGGAGCTGACATCCGACCACAACCCCATCTTGGTCCACGTCACTACCTATGCACGTTCTGACCAGAAGAAGGTTATCGATTGGGACTGCTACGGCCCGGCCTTGTGCCGTAGATTGCCGCCAGCGGCCCCACTCGATTCCGTTCGCCTCCTAGACGAAGCAGTAGCGGGAATCGAAGAGGCAATCATCTTGGCTATAGGAGTGTCTTCACGTACGCGAGCTGGTTTCACGCCTGACTACCAACGCATCCCTGAGGAAGTCTCTCTTCTCGCTCGCGAGAGGAATTACTTCCGGAAACGTTGGCAGATGACCCGTGATCCGGCCGATAAAGCAGCATAAAATGGGCTCACCGGACGACTGCGTGGCAGTCTGAAGGCGTTCCGACGTAGCTGTTGGGAACTTGCTGTGGCCCGAACGGGGGATGCGGACCCGCAAAGTCACCCGTACAGAATACCTTCCGCATTGACGGGACGAAGGCGACGACCTCCACTCCCCGTCATTGTTGGACCGTTCAAACGACTCCTGGGTCGCCCGGAGGAGAAGGCCGAGTACTTGGGCTTGTGTTTCGAGCGACAGTTCGCTCCTAACCCGCCCATGGACTGGGACTTCGACGAACAAGTCGAGATGGCTGCGGAAGACTTTCTGTCTCTTCCGATCACGGCGGAGCCCGAACCCATCTCTTTGGAAGAGGTCTCAGATCGGCTCGCTGAACTTCAGCCAAGAAAAGCTCCAGGCCCGGACGATGTTACGAACACCGCTCTACGACTTCTTCCCGAACCTGGAGTTCAATTCTTGACTGATTTGTTCAACGCGTGACTGATTTGTTCGCCATTTCTTGGCCTACTTTCCCAAGAAATGGTGAAAGGCGACGGTCATCGTGATCCCGAAGCAGGGAAAGGATGCTTCCCGCCCCGACAACCTCCGGCCTATCAGCCTATTAGATGTACGAGAACATCTAAGCATATTTTACGTGCTGGTCCCCGAACAGTTCGGCTTCCATGTGGGGCATTCGACCACTCATCAACTAATGAGAATGGTGGAATACGTCACGGACGCCGGGTGTCGGAGAGAACGGACCGTTGGCTGTTTCTTAGATGTTGAAAAAGCCTTCGACAGCGTATGGCATGATGGCCTATATTCAAGCTTAGGGAAGTCCAGCTCCCGGACTGCTACCTCCATCTGCTTGCTAGCTTTCTGACGGAGAGGACCTTCTGCGTGAGAGTTGGAGATTCAGTCTCTTCCGAGAGACGAATCACAGCCGGCGTCCCTCAAGGTAGTGTTCTTGGCCCCCTTCTGTTCTCACTCTACGTCAATAACGTGCTGAGACAGCCTGGAGTCCAGGTGGACCTCTTTGCGGACGACACGGCCGTATTTACGGCCGATCGTCATGCAGAAAGAGCCGTCTTACGACTGCAGCGCCAGCTCGACACGCTCGGGGACTGGACTGAAAATTGGAGAGTGCAACTCAACGCTACCAAGAGTGTAGCCGTCGAATTCTCGAAGCGACGGAAAAACCCTGTTAGGCTGTTACATATCGGCAGAACGTACTTGCGCTGGTCCAAAGAGGTCAAGTACCTCGGATTACACCTCGACCGTCGGCTCACCTGGCGTACCCACGCTCAGACAGTTCATAAGCGAGCATCCGCTCGTCTGAGCTTACTGTTTCCACTCCTGATCAGCTCAGCCATGACCAGGAAATTGGGCAAGATGATCGTCGGCGCGTATCTGCTGCCGGTCATTACCTACGCTTGCCAGGTTTGGGGTTACCGCGCCGCAATGCACAAAAAGAAGTTGCAGAGCGTCTTCGGCTAGAGGCCAAAGTCCCCCGTCGCTTCTCATCACGCCTTCTAAGGAGAGGACTTGGCGTCCGCTCCTTAGACGAAACATTCAGGCGGATTGCACGCAAATTTTATGCACGTGCTGCGAAGTTCCCAGACAATCCTCTAGTGGCTGGGCTGGGCAGGTACCGTATACGTCCAGGTGATTCGTGTAAACGCCCTCGGTGTATACTGCGCTAGTGTAGGCTAGCACAACAGCCGAGAATCGGCCTGCTATAGAGCACACGCCCAACTTGGGCAGGGCCACGAGGCAGGAACTCAGACACCGAGCGGTTCGTCTCTGCGACGCACAACCGCACAGCTCAGAGCGTCGTCGTCACTGGCAGGAGTCCTTTCTGAGACTCGGGACATTGCACTACTCGCGACCCCCAGTCGTGTAATTATGGCGCACTCTTCATCGCCACGCCATCGGACGCACTTCATCTTCTCTCTCTCTCTCGGACGACATCGACGCGGAGTCAGCCGGAAGGAACGGCCGAAGAATAGAACCGGCGTTCTTGCGTCTTCGCCCTCCAGTTCCGCGCCAGCGATGGATTTCGCTGGGCCGGCAGCCGACTCTACAACCGATGCCGAAAGAAGAGGAGGACTGCAGTACGCCACGAACAGCGGGCGCAGCCGCGGAATATCTCAGCGCGGCACAACCAACTGCCTTCTCGCCACACGGTCCTTTTTAGGGCCACCAAAAACACTAGAGTGTACGATTGGCGCCATTTGTCATGCGGCAAGCCTTTTGTCCGGTGACAGTATATATGTGGGGGTGTGTGTGTGTAAAATTATATTATATTAGGCCTATTAATAATAATAATAAAACTTTTTTATAAGAATATATTTTTTACTATTTTGTGAATATTGCAATGTTACAATAGTATTTAACTATCACCATCAGATATACAAATTAATAAATTTAAAAATTTTTAAGAAATTAATTTATGGTTTAAAATTTTTTAAATTTATTATTTTGTATATCTGATGATGATAGTTAACTACTATTGAAACAGTGTAATATTCACAAATTAATTTATATGTATATATATATTCTTTGTACAAAACGTTTTAGTAATAATAAAAATATAAAAAATATATATACAAAAAAACTGAGCTAATATGAATGTAATATATATCATTTTTCAGGGATGCGATGCTATTAATGTGTAGCTGTGATTGAATTTCCGTTTGAGTTATAGTCTTTTTATTTTCCCTTGTTTACTTATTTCTTATTAATTACAACTCTAAGCTTTTTAAACAATGAGGGATTTTTGGCAATAAATATCAGAAACCTTTTTTAATATCACTTCAAATATCACTGAAAAAATATATCTATAGGGAGTTATTTAAAACTAAATTAGATGTACGGAAATTTCAACCAAATCAGTTGGAAAATAAAGTAGGCCTACATAGAATCAAAAGCGTTAACTTTCTCATGGGGCACGTTGTATTTTGTTTCGCATACTTAAAGTACCAAATCAAATATAGCCTACACCCATCAAAACTTATATAATTAACATGTATGAAATTTAATCCAGTGTAACAATTAATATTTTAAAAGGATTACAGTACATTTTTTACGGAAATCTTGTGCACAACATATTTCCACGTGAGAGATGGGAACTTCCAAATCGACTGTACGAATGGATTTATTGTTCAATGAAATGTATAAACGTATTTATGGATTCTATTAGTAAGATAAAATCTGAGCAATTCTTTGTTCCTGTTACGTACATTTTCATTTCTAGAACTCTGTATTCCAAATACATTTTAATTATTTCAAGATTTTTACTACGCAGATTTTTCGTAAATACGAAGTCCGTATTGTCGAAGAACGTTAGGACATTAATTGTAATCGGTCGGCTATCTTACAAGCTTTCTCTTGCTATTGTCTTCTTACAAGACCTTAAGCGGACTGGGAATGACAAATGTCTCTGTTCAAGGCCACCCTAAAGCTAGAGTACCATAAATAACTAACTACTTCCGCCAAGTGAGTGCGATTTTAGAACGTTTCCTTTAAAAATTCCTGCGCATTGCCAATAGAGATGACGCAGATGCGACCGAAATCGTAGCCGATTGAATACTAAATTCATTAGTTGCCTCAATGACGAGGAAGAGACAAAGATGGAACTGTACAGAGACTAGAGGTGGGCCGATATACCTGTAACAGGTATTTTTGAACGATATTTTTGTGGAACGGATGTAACAGTGACTGAAAAGTTGAAATACCTGTTATTCGCAGCGACGCTGTTCCCAGTCGAGACACGCCCCCTCGCTGTTCCGAGTCGAGGCACACCCCCTACACTACTATACAGACACACACACACACACACAAATTACGCAAGTAACAAGTAAACGAATACGCCAAGGCCAAATACTAGGCGTACAAAAATATCGCTGGTACGCAAGGAACAACCAGTATTTCAAATACTAGGTATTTCAAATACTAGGGGTATCACCGATACACAAAATACTAAGCGTATCAGAGGAACAGTAGTATTTTAGGAACACCTAGTATTTTAGGAACAGGTAGTGTCAAGCGTATTTCGAGTAGGAACTAGTACGCAGCCACTTATTCGTCTTGAATACTTCATTCTGCGCAAAGAGACGAAGCTGTTTTTAATAAAGGAAAAAATTCATCCTGATGTTACATTTATTCTCGTGTGATATGCAGATATATAATAAAGATTATATGCTAATAAATTATATATTATACTAGTCACCAACTTGTAACTAAAACTGGTTCAGGTTGTAAGGTAAAACTTTATTTTTTACTGATAAAAAACTTTGTGTTCCGAGTCGTTAGTGAAATAATTGTATTTAATTATATTGTGTTATAACCTATAGAGTGGCTGATGTTGAAAGGCTATATTACACTTTTTGTTAATGGGATTTTAACTTAATGGGATTTCGTTCCTTAAATATCTGAACGAAGAACACGAACACGATTATCATCAAGAAAATTGCAACAGTTGATATTTTTGAATGCGAATTTAAAATAATGTTTGAATAACTGAAATCCCAGTATTTTAAAAACAATTCAATTGTTTAATTTTATTTATAATGTGTTAAGTGAAGCAGATTGTAATGTAAAAGGTGTGACATTTCATAACTTGCATATTCTGTGTACATTAGTGAATGAATCTGAAGATTATTCAGGTATGTAATGCATTTAATTTACTTTTGTTGTTTCTTATTATTTATAAGTTTTTATTTATTTATTTATATTTATTTTATTAAAGTTGTTTTTATTATTTTTATTCGTAAAATTTTGTTTATTCTCATTCACTCTTGTGGCTTAATGTTATGTTTTTATTATATGTTTCTGATGTTTTTATCACATTATTTGTTGTGGTATTACGTGTACTCAAAATTATTTCATTGCACCGATTTCGCAACTGATTTGTCTAAAGTCTAACCAATGTTAGTTTTACTCCTAGTGAAAACTTAAATTGGTATTCCCAAAAGGAGATAGGCCTATAAATTCTCTTGTTTCTTATTTTCTTTTAAACAGTAATAGTTTAATATAAAGTCACAGTGTAAAGCAACACTGTTAATACTTTTAGTTTCAATTTATTTCTTCTAACAAATTATATAGTATAGGTTATATAATATCTTCAAATAAATACACTGCAACGAGGTTTATTAATATATTAATAGGTTTTCTAGGTGAAAAAAACCTACTTGCACTGTATTTATTTGAAGATATAACATAGGAGACCTGCAGGAAACTCAAAACGAGTTATTTACAAAGGATAATATAGGTTATGTATACATAGTATATAATATCAGGTATTTGTACCTGTTATTTTTTTGGAAAGGTATTTTCATACCTATTATTTTAAAATAACAGTTTAGCCCACCTCTAACAGAGACAGCACTGGCGCGACTGAGCTCACTTTCCCATACCTAATACTGACATTGCCAACGGTATTGTCCCAAAATTTGTTGCACAATTTCAGATATCGACCACTATAATTCGTCCACTAACGTTGTGTTGCGGAACACGTTACGTCACATATGGGTGTGCGCACGCACGAGCAATTTTAACGCAACAAAATGGCAAAATATCGCTCGCTTCTGATGATGATGTGATAATAACCACTGCATTAACTGTGCATGGATTTTGTACAAACTCTAATTTCCATCTCATGTCGCACGTTAATCCAATTTAGCTTTATCTGATACCGCATTGTTTAATTTAATTTTATGTTTAACTTTCCGACGGACGTGAACAAATATGCAAAAATAGATTTCACTCGTTTATCCCTGGCTCTCGAGCAAAACCGCGTATAAATTATATTATTCTTCTCCAAATCAATGTTTTCATTAAATGGAATATTGTATTTTTTTAACCGTCATATTCTTTTACTAAAATTGTGATTTAAAAAATCTGGTATGATGTACGAAGGCGATGTATCCAGTATCCAGCAACATATTTATAAATCTACCAGCTTTTCTGTGTTAACTAAATTTTTCTGAACCAGGCGTCTCCTGTAAAAAAATAAACAGTTTATTTATTAACTCTGTTCTTGCTGTTGATCACATATTGGACTATTCGGCAGACAGATTAGGCCTACACAGACATCACAATTACAATGTATACCACTGTGTGTATAACTTTAACATATTTATTACATACACGCTTCACATATAACAAAAGCAAAACGCTTTTGTTATAAACTGAGTTCCCGCTACCTGAATTCTCCCTGCCAACAATGTAGCCTATAGCTACGCTCTCAGCCTACTCCAGCCACGAGTGACAAGGAGTCAAAAAATTCAAAAAAAGGTTGTAACAGAATTAACATAATGAAATTCCATTTCTTGCACACGTCTCTACATATAAAAAGACGGGAGGAAAATTGACGGTTGAGCACAAATCATAGCTCGATAACATCGTTTAATATCTATATTGACGACATATCCAAGCATGGATACGAGATATTAACTCATGAATTAATCTTAATCGGAAAATTTGCTTGGATATTTTATTATACACTGACGTTGAAATCTTAATACAGCAAACTAAGGATGATCCTTTACTTCGTTTAAAGTATATTTCCAATCAATACGATTTTATAATACCAAATGGGAAAACAAAAATCATGGCTTTATGGGGAAAGAATCCAGTCAGATCAAAAATTGTTCTTGAGGGAACAATTGTGGACAAGACTCTGAGTTTAATTATCTAGGTTGTGTTATCAGTATTGCGAACATAACGAGAACGATATGTCAATGTGAAATTATCGAAGTTTTACATGATGTGTGGCATCATACATAGAATACCAAAGAATGAAAGAAGAAGAGGAGCAACGATTCAGTTTTGTACAACAATGGTAGTGTCTGAATTATTGTATGGGTGCAATCATGGGTACCTACAAGGAAGGTTATAAACCAAATTCAAATTTCAGAAATGCGCTTTCTGAAAAGAAATAAGGGTTGTACAAGTATTCTATGTGAATTCAGAAATATCGCACGGAATGGTCGCAACATCTGTACAGAATGGAGGATACACCGACCGTATATAGATATGGACCCTTTGGAACAAAAAATGTAGGAAGACCGAGAGTAACATGAAGAGATATAGTGTAAAGACCAAACGGGCAATGTGCCTACACCGTGAAGTGAAGGAGAAGATGAAGACCAGTGATATGTTTAATGAATAAAACATCAACTGCACAAGCTTACATCCAATTATCTGTGATGTATCACAACGTATATATGAAATTTTGAAGCTTTACTCAACCAATGCGAGTGGAATGTGTCCCCAAGCATCCTTTCTCAACGTACACAGAAGGTCAGTGTCCTCTTGTCCTGTTACTTGATTTTTCTTGTGAGAGTATAGGCCTACGCGTGATTTCCATCAGACACCCAAAGGGTGTACATTTGCATTTCCTTCAGAGCTGCTTTAAACAGCAGATTTCTCCAAACGTTTAGTGGCTGCGACACTGAAGTAAGCCTACCAGTTATTATGACAACGTTGGTGTTGACTTCAGTCGACCCGTTGTTTGCCCTTGTAAACATTATCCAACACCAGGATGATTTTTATTTTACATGGTAGAGTTCTATGAGCCTCTGTCAGATACGTTTTAATCAGATCTTCTATCAGTGACTGCTCCATCCACTGACCGACTCTTAGCAATGAACAAACACCCTTCTTATGTTTATTTTCCTTTACAATACTACATAAGTGGCAGTTTTCTCCCGTCTGCCGCAGCACATAACAAATCGATGCACCTCTGCTTCTCAATGCCTCCCATTCATACTGTTATGTTTTCCTCGCCCGTCCTGTTGCGGTTGTGTCTACATGCTTTAAATTAGAAAGGCGTCTGGTCGGCACTTCCGATCTTGCGATAAACCATCCAATTGTAATTATCTTGTCTGCTTCCTACGTCCAATTATAAATCTGTGGAATCAGAGTGCCTGTTCCTCTCACGCAGCCGACATACTTTGTTAAAAGTCGTTTTTCTTCTCACGCCTAGGATGTATCGTGAAAAAAATTTCCTTGGCCATCCATGACTTTGAAGTCGGCAACTCTACTTTTTTCATCAGTGAGTGAGATTTTATCTGGCTCATTTCCATAGGCGTAGTATAACCAAATTGCCTCTTTTCACTTATACACTCCATCAGTTTCCCCTCTGTTTGGGGATAGTTTGCTTTCTATCCACATAAAGCCCTTCTGCTACAACTGTTTCGTAATATGACACCAACTTAACGCACATGCATTTAGCATCCGACGCACATAGGGTGGAAGAATCAAGTTCATGGCATGGGGGTGAAAAATGACTGAAAATTTGATTCACATAAGCTCGGCATCCCAATTTATGACACGATATTAATTTCAAAAAAATGTACGCGGATTATTCAAAAAATACGATAATTATTGCGCAAATGGAAAAATTAATTTATATAAACTTCAATGGAAAGAACAAGTAATAAGTCACATGGAGTAGTCTAGAGTACCAATATTAATCACAGAGTGTTATACGAAGGGAAGCCAGAGGAAAAGATGGTCCGTGGAACCAATACAGGTCGCACGGCCCACTATGAGACACAGACATATAATTATTACACATATATTATTGTTCTTATATTAACAAGATGTAATTAAAATATATGCCATACACAATAATACTCATTATATGTTTAGCAATTATTTCAGATTTTTACGTGCAAGTATCCTAATCACAATTTTTATCGAAGCATTCACACGAATCTTTGACACTATGAATAGTTAATGACTGAATCTCACAAAATTTTCATCATTAGATGTTATGAAAAAAGCGACTTAAACACCCTGTATTATTTCATCAGACGGTCTTATGTTTCACTTCCAAATTATAATGGCATGCAAATTAAGAATGTTATATTTCTCACTACCTGTCGCAGTCGTTTTCCCTTCCGCTAAAAGTGTAAATCGCCAAATATAATTTGTAAAATTAGTCACTAATTTCCCGCTGACTTCTTGATTTTCCAAAAAGAAATGTTTAATATTTGTTTAAAAAATAAATAACAATCCAAACAGTGGCCTACATTACAAGAATAATGTATAGAGATATATAACTTTAGTTTCATGGAACGTGGAAGGAGTCCTCTTAAACTTTATGGTTTCACAATTGTCATTATTATTATTATTACTACTACTATTTTGTTGCTGTTACTGTTATCGTTGTTGTTTTGATGATGATGATGACGATTATTATAATTATTAGTATCATACTTTCCTATTATTATTTGTATTACATCAAAATCGATTCGCTGAGTTAGATGTTTCTATTCGGCAGCCCTATTAAAATCGATAGCGGTCCGGTTGAACGAGTACAATATCCATGTTTTCTAGTTTGCCGTTAACAGGAACAGCGGCTAACCCAGTTAAGTAAAGCGTATTGAATCTCGGTGTGTACAGTTCACAAGTTTCGAACATCTGTACTAGACAGAATGTAGGTAACACAACCAGCCACAAGTAATCAGCTGTGAAGGCAATATCAGGTGCGCTGTGGCAATTTAATCTGAGCGATCACCTGGATTGCATTGTACAACTGCTGCTCCCTTGAATGCATTATACAGGAGGTCTCCTGAGTAATAGTTTTTACTCCAAACGCATAATATTTTCATTTTTAGAGTAATGTATAGTCTAATTTTCATTTACGAGTAGGATTATTGATTATAAACTGTTCTGTGCGAGCGATTCCATGTTCGAATCCAAGGTAGCGATTTGTCAGTATAAGAAAAGTAATTTTACATTCCCTTTTTAACACAGACATGCCATTAAGTAGATTGCCTTTCACGAACGGTGTAAAACATTCCTGACTCATTTTAAGGAATTTTGTTTTACATATTTTACATATTTATGTTTGCACATACGGACATCAAATTCCTACGATGTCACAAATTAAATAAAGAAATAAATTTAAGCAGTTATTCAATTAATTATCCATAATTTTTTTGTCGCTTCTTCAGATAAATGTAACTAATACCGTATCCATGGGTGGACTTAACATCATTACACCTGAAACACATACTCCTAAGAATACCGCAAAATCCTACATTTAAAAAGTGTCATGAAACTAATACTACAGTATACTGTTGTAAACGTCTTATCACAATGTAAATCTAGTTCCTTAAACCTAGTAGTAATATGGTCATAATGTATTCACATTTCTGTCGATGTTCTGGATGACTGTTACGACGCATAATAAATAAGATCTCTTTTTGTAAACATGTAGCATGAAATTGGTGACTCTATAGCATTCTGAGAAAGTGGTCATCAGATACCTTCAGGGTTTTGGGATGTCGTGCAGAAAAGATTGACTAAAGGTGAGGTTTTGAAGAGAGTGGGTGAAGGAAGGACGCTGATTGGTATCACTGCACACAGGAGAAGCATTATTGTTCGTCACCTGCTATGTTATTCAAACGGTTTACCACTCTGATCGGGTGATTGATCGGAGGGCGTAGTGGGATGGGAGGCCCAGACAGAAGGCATGTGCTGATTAAGAGACTGTCTACGGAAGGGAAAAAAATTGTAAGACCACCAACTTCTGGGTTGAGAGAAGAAGAAGAAGAGAACATGGAGTGCTCTTCATATTGAATATATATAAATGAGAATGAGAGGGGGAGAGACAGACAGACAGGAACACAATTCACGAGACAGGTGACGTGTACCTGGAGTGGTGTAAATCACAGAAGTTAACGGAATGTAAGTAAAAGAAAAGTTTTAATCAAAGCATGCTTCCTTAAGAACTCACAGGTCATAAACAAGAACAAAAAAGACGACAATGATAAACACAGAGAAGCGTATAAAGGACTATACTAAGGAAACGAAGAAGGAAAGGGGAACAGTCGAGTAAAACTTCAATAGACGACATCTTTTAGAGAATTAGATAATTAAAGTGGTGAGGTGAAGCGGGGGGGGGGGGTATTTGGCTACGTAAAAGATGGTTAGTAAGACTGCTAAATTCGTAGTGTAGAGAATAAAGAGATCACGACGATAATCCTTAGCAAGATATTCCCTGGTTAAAAACTATGGTACACAGAACTGGGCTAAATTACTATACTTTGTTCACCGAGTGTTTGCAGAAAATATTTCACGCGAATGACATTGACGAGGGTCGGATTCTATTGTCATCGGTAACATTCCAACGCCCGTTTCACAGCAGTCCGCCAACTCATATTTCCTGTTCGTCACGTTCTGTAGGTACTGTGCGTAATCTACTGAAGATCAGCTCCTTCCCTGTTTTCACCGTTGAATAACGTGTCATTTGGGTCTGTTTTTACTGTTTAGTTATTATTAATAGCTTGCACTAAAACTGTACAATATGGAGACTCTTTCCCCAATAGCAAGGAACAAACGCGGCAAAGTTATACATAGTGCAAAGAGACTGTGTATAGTGAATAATTTTAAACATATAAGTACAGAGAATCCTACCATAAAAAAGGACAAGGCCATGGAAAAAGTTACTGAAATGACCGGTGTTAGCAAGCGGAGTGTTTATAGTGTTATTAATGTATATTTGAAAAACAAAACGTTAGGCTTGAGTTCACCAAAAAATAAAAAATCTAGAGTAGCGGCAGTAGATAAATTGGACGAATTTACAAAATGTGCTATTAGGAGAAAAGTTCACGAATTTTTTTTCAAAAATGAACAACCGACAATAAATAAAATTTTGAGTGCAGTTAACAACGATAAAGACTTACCGGATTTCAAACGGTCTACGCTATATAAACTGTTAAAATCATTGAATTTTAAATTTCATGAAAGAAGACGTAACATGTTTATCTGTGACAGGGATGATATAGTTGTATGGCGACGAAATTACCTACGCAAAATTATACAGTTTCGTGAAGAAGGCCGTAAAATTTACTATCAAGACGAAACTTGGGTAAATGCAGGCCATGTCAAAAATAAGGTTTGGCAAGATAAAACTATTAAGTCGCCGAAAGATGCGTTTTTGAAAGGTCTGTCGACAGGACTACGAAGTCCGAAGGGGAAAGGGAGCCGCCTGATAGTTGTGCATATGGGCTGTGAAGAGGGCTTTTTGAAAGATGGATTAATGGTGTTCCAATCAAAGTCTACTGCTGACTATCACGAAGAAATGACCGGGAATGTATTTGAAGATTACTTTCGAGAACTCCTACCTTCCCTGGAAGATAACTCTGTTGTGGTGTTAGATAACGCACCATATCATTCAGTAAAGTGTGAGAAAATTCCGAACATGTCGTGGAAAAAAAAATTAAATAGCAAATTGGTTAAAACAAAAAGGTTTTAATGCTGATAATAGTTATCTAAAGAAAGAACTTCTTTATATAGTAGAACAAGAAAAAGAAAATTACGACAAATATGTTATTGATGAGATGGCCAAGAAGGAAAACAAGACAGTATTGAGATTACCCCCCTATCACTGTGAGTTAAATCCCATCGAGTTGATCTGGGCTCAAGTGAAAAATCATGTTGCGGCTAACAACACAACATTTAAGCTTGCAGATGTAAAACGGCTGTTGGAAGAAGGGGTGGAAAAGTAACTGAAGAAGACTGGAAGAAGTGTATAGAGCACGTAAAGAAAGAAGAGGCGAAACTGTGGGAATTGGACAACTTAATAGAAGAAATGGAGGAGAGTGGCCCTTTGATTATAAATGTTGGTAATGATGACAGTAGCAGTGACTCCGACTTAGCTATGGAATTGGAATAAACGTAGTTTCCATTGTAAATAGCCCATTGTACGTACATACTGTAGTAGATAAGCTGATGTAAATATTGTAGTAAATGGCATGTTAGTATTATCATAGCAAATAGGCTTATTTTATAATTAATTTCATTGTAGATTTTAGTATTGTGATAGCAAATGGGCCTGCCTATGTTATAATTTTAGTCCGGGGTTCTCCGTACCACAGGTTTATGTGATCTAGGCCTGCGGAAACCTCTTTCCCCTACCATAAAAAGAGTGACCTCCTACAAGGTGGAGGGGTTGACGTTTCCCTCGGAGGCTTATTAATACTAACGTCCACCGATCACAAAACATCAATTTATTAGATGCTCGGTAGCCCGTGCGCCCCCCGCACGTCCGCCTGTGAACCGGCCTCTACCATTCGCCAGTGTCGTAATAGGCCAACATTTTCTGCAAACACTCGTTGAACAAAGTATACATAATGACTCAAGAGCCAATCGCCATATTGTATTTTCCGGAAAACAAGAAAATCTAAATCATTAATCGACACGTAAATGAAGGTTGTTCGCATTGTTTCAATAAAATAATGTAACATAACAGAATTATCACCTTAAAATTTAACTTAATACAACATGAATAAAGAAGAAAATGTCAATAGTGAGTGAGAATAATAAATGGTTAAAAAATAAACTAAAGAAACTGTTCATTAAGTCGATAAAATGTTAATAAAATTAAACTGAATAACAAAGAAAACTCTTGGTCCATATATAAATAACCAATTATATAAAACCCCAATAAAACTGCAGTATACCCAGTAGGTTGGGGAGCAGTAAAAAGAAAAGACAAAGGTAGAAAGGTAAACAAAATATTAATAAGGGGAAATTTATTAAATTAAGAAGCAGAGAAACCCCAAGACACAAGACCAATAACAAATTAATAAGGAGCAGTAAATGAGAAAAGGACATGAAACCACAAGATAAGGAAATACTAATATAATGAGAAGGAAGAGACAAAATATATCAAGGTTCATAAAAAGAATATATCAACAAGAAAGGATATCCACTGAAACCTTATGAGGAATGAATATACCCAATTCTTATACACAATTAAAACCAATGATAAATGTCAGACCAAATAACAAGTTACAGGATACAATACAGTGAAAATAAAACTGTAAACTAAATTGTAAGCCTAGTTTAAGAATAAAGTGAAAACAATTAAAAAGACTACCAATAGTGTAGAAGCCAACCAAAACTTACCATAGTGTAAAAAATTGTTTAAAGAACTACCGTTAGTGTAGACAATAATAAGTGACACACTATAATAAAGAATAGGGTAAGAAATAGAAATCAATCAAAAAGACTACCATCAGTGTCGAGAAATACTATATAAAAAATAAAAGACAGCCTCATGACTAAGATTAGTTTTAATAATAAAAGTGTTTTAAAAATTAAGTAATATAAGATTTTAATAGGTATAAGACGCTTTTATTTCATTGTATTAACAAATTAGATATAGTGAACACCAGAGACAGTTCGTAACTGAAAGTGTCATTAGTTATAAGATGTTTTAATAGGATAAGGTTTGTTATAAAAAGGAAACATAAAAACAAAGGACAGTCAATGACTGATAATATTACTAATAATAAAATGTTTCCATTATAGTTCTATATATAAAAAAAAATAATAGGCATAAGATGTTTTTGTTATGTTTAAATGATATATAAAAAATTTAGTAGATATAAGATATTCAGTTGTATTTGAAATAATGTTCAATAATTTCCAAGTTTGTTAAGGCAGAGAAGGCAAGTAGGTAATAGGAATATTGTATTTTTTTTTATTAAACTGTAAACCATATAAAAAGTAATAAGGCAAATTAACAAACACACCACAATAGAAAAACAAACCAGCATTGTAAACCAAAATCACCTATCATAGAGTCAAACTCAAATAAATAAATTCAATCTAACTGTATATAATGAATAGACACTAGTCCATACAAAACAAAGATATAAAAATGTAATCAATACAGAAACAAATAATAGCAAATGTAATGACAAAAGAAGAAAATTAACTTTATTTGGAAATAAGTAATACTAGGCCTAAGTGGTATTCAACTCAGATAAAAAGTAAATTAAGCAATATTGGAGTATTATAACAACAAATTATTAACAACAAGCAATAATCATGGAGTGAGTAATATTATTTAATGGAAATATTAACATAAAAACACTTGTAAACCATTTAAATACTAAAATTGTAAAAAATACAAGGCCTATAATAAATAACAAAAATTGTAAATTTTAGGCTTATCTGAACTTAAAACAGACCCAGTTATATATCAAATTATGTAAAATTAGCTTAAGAATATTGCTGAATAGTTACATTTTCGTAAAATTAATAAAAAATTAAGTTACAGCAATAAACAGGAAAAATTGTCATGTATGTTTATGAGTTGAAATCAAATCCAAGACATGTAAATCTGTAAAAAACAATGGGAAGAGGAAAAAGACATTTTATAAATTACCACAAAACGACGACTTTAAGTCATCAGTCTATTGTTAATCGTGAATGTGAACAGATCAGAATTTACTGACGGAAGATTTAAAAAACAGAAATAGCGTAAAAGCAATGACGAATAACCTCAAAAAGTGTTACTGATGTTACCAAATGGAAAACAACACCACTACTTAATAACCAACACCAAACTGAACCAGAACAACTACAATAGTAATATCCATCACTAGAACGAGAAATCAACCGCCATTTTGAGAGATTCAACCAACATTATCTGGACACGAACTCAACATATTGGAACACAGAACACTGCACCAATAAACTACCACAGAACGACATCGCCGAGGAGGGAAGAACACTTCACACAATTTTCCAGGGATACTACAACCTCGCAGAGGAAGGAATACACGTTTATATTTGAGGGAGCAGCCCACACAGCAGTCGACGAGTGTGACAGAAATCCGAGGTGAGCGGTGGCCATTTGCATTTACTAGCAACCAGCACGGAGCACTGCCTTCACGAGTCGGTGACGTCATTCTACGAATGGTTCGATCTTTATTTAATAATTGACAATTTTCATAATCTTGTTATTTTTCAGCAGTTAATAATTTATTTTAAGATAATTGTAAGTATTGTATCTTGTTCCTTGCCCTCTCTGACCATTTCGACAGTTAAAAGAATCCGAAATAATTAATTTTGTAAACATTATAGTTTGTCATTTTCGTTCACAATCGACCTGAGCGAATCTCAATCAATGCGTGGTCCATGCGCATAAGAGTGGCGCACAATTTCAAATGTTAAGAAATAAACATCACAATTACTCAATTACATGTGTTCGTAATTATTTGTACAATAAATATTAGTCTCTTCTTTCTTCTAAAAATAATTTAGAGTTATCAGAGAAATATACCAAGAAGAAGAAGAAGAAGAGGAGCGAAGTTAGAAGAGAGAATACTAGATCCGCCTACATAACTAGATTATCTATGAAGAACAAAGATTTTCAAAAACACAATATCTCATTTATTTAATTGAAAGTAATTAAAAAATTTACAATTAATTAATTATTCAATTAATTCATTAAACAAAAAATTAAAAAAATATATATAAATTTTTTTTATTTTATAACTAACAACAAACAATTTGTTTATTATCAACATAATACACATTACACATTATTATCTATCTAATTTTATTTGTTTTACTACAAATTGGTGCGTACCAACGTGGAGCTTATTTAAACCCCATATAAATTTATTTGTTTTATAACAAATTGGCACTCACAACAGTGGGGCTTCATCATCTGCTATTTGCACGTTTTACTACAAATTGGTGAGCTCAACAGCGGTACTTCGACATCATTTATTAGTAGTAAATCATCAACAACAATTATTTCTTTATCAATTTTATTTGTTTTATAACAATAGAAATCAGATTGTGTTTAGCGAGAAGTGAAACACGGCAGCGTATTGTGGTATGAACAGAGGCTCACTAAAGTGACGTAAGACACGACATTTGTTATATTTTTTAACGTCTTTCTATGTTTGATGTACTTTATATCAATTTATTTCAATACCAACACTGACTATACTTGGAAATAAACATGTGAAGGAGTTTTTTTTTTTACACATGGTGTTGAATTCGATTCTTTTTAATATCTTCCGTTATAATATTAAATCGTGAAATTGATGTGCCTTTCACTTTGACTACACCTGTCTCACACTCTACATGCACTCAGAATTTAAGGCTTACAAAATTCGTTTTGTTACACAATTGTAATTTTATTGACAACAGATATGCATTAAACAGATCACGCGATAGCTGGAGGTATCTTTATCACTAAGGCTCTATAAGACTTACAGACGCGGGGTCGGAACACTTGCTCGGAGTGACATTTGCTCGGAATGTACGTACGTTATCAACGAGATGATAAAACTTTTGTTAATAATAATTAATATTTGTTAATATTAATATTCACAATTTGTTTTCTGTACAAGATTTACAATCTAAATTAATTTTTCATAGATGGTCTTTTTACTGCAATTTTTGGATGAAAGCTAAGTTTGGAAGTTCCCCCAGAACTTCCAATTTCATAAAAGCTTTAGAAATGAATTTCTTATCTCGGTAACAGAGGTTCTTCTCTTCTTTTCTTCACGGTTTAGGGATATTCTGTCAAATGTGTGACCGAATTCAGCGTCTTTTCGGAGGGCGTTTATCGATAACTAAAGTGAAAGAAAAATGGTGAAGGCTACATCAATAAACAACAATTTCACTATATCACAACGTGGAAAGAATATTCTTTTGTAAATTAAATAGTGTGATGCCACAAGCAGGCTAGAAGTTAATATATTGGTTTGGATTCTTTAGGTTTGTTTCTGAAAAGAAACGAATTCTTTAAAAAAACGCTGGTATACCTTTAAAAGTACTCATGGGTGAAGCCTCCTCTATCAGAAGCATCAGAGTTAGAGTAATATTGTGTGTGTGTGTGTGTGTGTGTGTGTGTGCGTGCGCGTGCGCGCGTGTTTTGTTTTGCGTGTGTGAACGCCCGCCCCCACGTGCTTCGTAATAATAACAAATTAATAACAGCAATGAAATAATAATAATAATAATGCGTTTAATGTTAATAGTAATAGTTCTGATAAAATAGTGCATATAATGAACTAAATTATGTAATTTAATAATAATATGATATGATATAAAATTATAATTAATTATACTTAATTGTAATTTTGTAATTAATATAATTAATAATGTCAATAAAAATAAAATTATCTGGGATTTAGGCTCAGAGAATTTTGGTTAGGCTAACTAAAATAATTGCAAGTATTTAGTTGTTTTCAAATGATTAGTTGAATGTTCCCAAATTGAACGTTCTTTTTTTTGTAAGATGAAACTGTTAAACTGTTAGATGAAACTTATTGTTGGGTTTATGTAGACAGGTTACCCACGTAACAGTATTTAAAACTCTGCGTTGAGTTCTGTACAAATTTAACTACTTATACCAAACTACACGTCTTGGAATTATTATGCATTCCTAGACCTATTGTTTCTCCGAGCAAATATCACTTCGAGCAAGTGTCACAACTTCGACTGACGCACACATAATTAACACTATAAAAATTTCACACGTAGTATTACAATTATCGTAAACAAAGGACAACTGTAGAAACAAAATCACGTGAAAACTACAAGTTAAATTTTTTTTGGAGAGGGATTGACGTTTGTCTGCAAGTGAATGGGAAAGAGGTGTTTAGTGCATTCTGATTGGCCGAAACTATACAGCACAGTGTTGTCAATTCGTACTTGTTCCGCTGTTTATGCTTTACCACGTGCGCGTAGTAAATTAAATAGTAGGCCTTACTTCTGTTTGATGTGAGTGAAATTTAACAGTTATAAATTTACAATATTGTCATATTGTAGTGCGTTTTCCATGATTCAGTCATACTTTTTAAATTTAGTGATTATTAATCTAATATACGGAAGTGATTTTGTGGTAAAATTTAAGTAGGCCTATTTAGTGTATTAAGTGATAGTGATAGTGATAGTTAATATTATCCATTCAGCTATGTCCGACGCCAGTACGAGTGCTTCAACCATATGCAAGACAAGAAAAAGGAAAGTATTTAATGGACAGGCAAGACAACTTATCTGTTCAGTACGTGAATATTTTGAAAAAGGAAAAGCAAACGGGTGGCCATTAATTTCCGTTAGTAAAGTTTTAGAGCGTACAGCTGCCGCATGCGAAGTAGAGAAGAACCTTATAGTACGTATAGAAAAAGAGAAAGGCGATGTTCTTACTGATTTTAGTGATACAGAGCCCAAGTTTCAAACCCCTAATAAAAAAAGAAATATAGAGAAAAGAGTTACAGAATTAGATTCTTTCCAAGAAAATGCAATTCGACAGCACATTTATAGCTACTATTGTAGAAGTAGCTACCCAACAATAAATAAACTTATAAGCCGTTAGCAGATCTTTTTGCCGGTAGCAAATCATCTGTTAGGAAAGTAATGCAAAGTATCGGTTTTCATTTTACAAACATTTCGGGCAGAAAAGTTCGTATGGAAAGTGAAAGTGTAGTTGCTTTACGTTGTAGATTTCTACGAGAAATTCAAACTAAATCTATTGAAGACATAGTCTGGTTAGATGAAACATGGGTAAATACAGGTCACAGTTTACGAAAAGGCTGGACAGGTGATACTGTGGAAGGAACAATTAAAGTACCTTTAAGACGAGCGGATAGATATATTATTGTACATGCTGGGACATCCAAAGGTTTCATACGTAACTGTTTTTATGCCTTTAAGTCAAAGACAACGAGTGACTTCCACGAAGAAATGAACTCTTAAACTTTACCAAGTGGTTTACAGACTCGTTACTAAAAAACCTCACAGTGCCGTCAGTGTAATGGATAACGCTCCTTATCACACAAAGCGCAGAAATTAGCTACACGTAAAGAAGAAATTATTCATAGGCTTCATGAACATAACATTTCTACCACTGTTAGCATAAAAAAAGCAAAACTGTAGGACCTGGTGTCAGGTTGTAAACCCCGATTTCCGGAATACGTAATTGACAAAGTAAAGGAAGAACATGGCCATAAAGTAATAAGATTACCACCGTATGACTGTCATTTTAAACCCATTGAGTTAATTGAACACAAGTAAAGGGATACGTAGCAAGAAATAATAAGATTTTTACAGGAACTGAGGTAGAAAAATTGATACGCGAGGGTATTACGAATGTTACTGCAGACGACTGGGGAAAAGCAGTGGTGCATACAAGGAAAGTGATTGACGAAGCATGGAGCAACGTAGGAATATTAGAAGACGCCGTGGAACAACTGGTAATAAATTTGGGCACAGAATCCAGTGACTCGAGTGACTCTGGTAGCGACATAAGTGGTGTAACACCTTTAGACTATCGGCACAGGCGGAAAACTACAGACAGGTAATAATAATTTTATTTTCAGTTTTGTTTTTGTGGTAAAAGTAACAAAAACAAAACGCTGACTCTTATTTTGCTGCCTTATATTTTTTATTACTATTAATTTTTAATTTATTTACACATATTTATACACTAAGTTGATGACTGCACATTGTCACATTTATCGTTAAATAAAAAAATTAAAGATACTGAACGTCTGAAGTTAATTAAAAAAACACTCAAGTTAGTTAAGTTCTAGTTTATTATTCTCGTAAGAATTCACATTTTTAGTTTATGAATTATCTGTAGTTACAACTGGATAAATATTCGTTTTTAAGTAGGTGAATACATATTTAGTCCGCGCGTACTGGTTTCGTTTTGGCTACGCGAAGTATGTTTTGAGTGAATGCAGGTACGAAACTTACGCTTGGGCGACATTCAAGAGAAACACGAGATTACGAGTGGCAACATGGCGAAGACATCATTGCAAACGTCAATCACTCTCCTGTAAAAATTCTAGTATACTGTCACTGTGTTCCTTATACATGGTTAGACTGGAAGTATAATTAATACAGTAGTTACTTAGACTTCAGGACTCTAATAACTCTGAAATTTTGTTCACACTCATTATGAAGGAATATTCATATTTCTGTTTCAATAAATTTTTAAACATACACGTTATAGCCTATACTGTACAAGAATTATCGGTTTTTAAGATATCGTTTAAATGTGTTATTAAAGTTTGCGTCGTACGTAACCAACGAACTGGAAACTGTATGCAATGTAGGAATCGGAGTAAATATGTGCAAACTGAGAAGGCCGAAATGAACTGTGAAGTAGTCACGGAGTCCCTCGGGGATAATAGAAAATACATTATTCATTGCCACTGTAACAAGACCACACGACAGAGCATTGCACACTATTGCAGGTATTAATGTCTCCGTGGACAATTTGACATCCCAATACTACTCCAAGTCTTATCACATTGTTATACTATGAATTTTTCGGTGAAAATGACTGAAATTTGTTTTCACTTTTTCGGTAAATGGAAGGTTTCTGTAGAGAAAACAAAACCGTCGCCTTTTTAAGAAAATCAGTCAGAAATTGTGTTTTAACAGACACCACGTAAGTTAAGGAATAATGAATTATTTTAAAGTCGTTGAGAATAATATAAGGCAAAACACAACGACACAGAATAAATGCTGTAAACATTCGAGAAACGTACAAATTAGCAGATATAGTGAAATGGATAAAGAAATGGCGACAACTCTGGAACAACCAGCTTGATAAGACAGAAAATGACTGTTTAGTCAAGAAAGTCCGAGTTATATTTGGACCACTAAAAGTAAGATAAAAATATTTTGTCGAATGGATAAACAGCTGAATATCCTAACTCAAATAAATGCGAAGGAGGAGGAGGATTTTGACTATCATCAGTTTAGTTCTTCTAGTGATGATGTGACTAATAAATGGAGTAAATTCAGTCAAAAATATAATAAATAATATTTCAAAGGCTCCCAGAAAACGAAATGATGATTACAAAACTGTCAAAACTTTGGTTTGGCAGAACAACATCAACATAACTGTCCAGTAGATTGGTATATTACGTAGACTAGCAAGGCTGGAGTTAACATTATTATAATCAATAACTATGAGGTTGTTGAGCCATGGTCGGCAGATTAAACTTTGGTTATTACTAAACGTTTCAGTCTCACTTCGCAGGCCGTCTTTAGTAGACTAGCGTTACCATTAGTAGTCGTTCGGCTTACCATCTACTTGAACGCGAGTCTCGAATGTATGCAAGATTTTTTTTTAATATGTTTCTATATGGTGTAATATGTATTATGTGTTACTTTTTTTTGCTTGGCTTAATTCATTTGTTTAATAATTCTTGTCTTGTATCCATCACTAACAAATGTCCTTTATATTGTCATAGAATATGTTTGGTATCAAGTAAGTCTAGTAGGAGTAAATGTAAACATAGATTATTACGCAACCTTTGTAATATAAATTTAATTTGCCTCACATGCCCTTCCTCCGATAGGTACACATAATAATGCTCTCTGCATATACTATGTACCTGTACAGTTTCTACTATACACATAATATACACCATTGTGCGATGCGAAAAAGACAGATGGCCGAAAACAATAGCTAAATTTAAAAGCATGCCGATATCAAATTACTTACTATTTTTAAACTATGACATCACTTGGCATCTGGTGGAATACTTTCGTGTTCAAAAGAAAATGTTGATTCCTCTAACAAGAAGCTTCGTTATTTAGACTATGATCATACTTCGTAAATTCCACATGCATTTGTTATATCCATGCATTTGTCAGTTTGCATATCCATCCTTATATTCTGTAAGTGCTATTTTTGTTACAATAATATTCATGAAATTATAAGTTGATTTTATACTTTGTCAAATACTGAACTACAAATATTTGAATATTTATCTTTCTTTTAAAAAAATTTTCAAATTCTTAAAGTGAGACTCCAAATCAAAACGATGCGTTGTATTTGATTAACACACTACGGTGAAGAATATTAGTGTATACATAATGTTTCAGTTCTACATACTTTTCGAAACAGTCCCATGTAATTAATTTTGAGTCAAAAATATTCATAAACTGTGTAAAAACCATTATATTAAAATAATTTCTAGGGTATTAGGATGTCTGCAAGGAAAATTGAATAGACATGAGAAAAACTACAGACATTTTCACGAAATCTAGTACAGGATTGAAAAATAAAATAATTTAGTTTTTTTATAATTATAAATAATAATTACTAATTAAAAAATTATAACGTCAAAATTATATGCAGTGCAATTTTACGGGAAATAATCAATATTAAATAGATATCAAAAACAAATATTGTAACGTCACAGAACGTTCCATAAAGGAAATTAATTGCAAAGTAAATTATCATAAGAGGAAAGTGAGATGAACAGTATCGAACCCAAGTAATCCAAAAAATTTTGTAATATTGTCCGATAATTAATATCATTAACATGAAAAAAAAACGACCAAGACTATGACCAAGACTTAAACCCCATATATTGTTTAAGTGAAGAACAGTGTAAAACTGATAATGTACTATAAGAGAAACAGATAATCTCAGAAATGACCAAAATGAGGTCATGACATATTAAGAAATGTAACTCTGAATAGGGTATAAAAAACTATTTATTGTGAATTAATGGACAAGATCTATTATTATACTTTATAATATAAATAAAATAAATGTATTAAATGATTTTAACACATCATTAAAAAGGATGTAAGTTAAAATAAAAAAATATATAAATGTTATAACAAAAAACCAAGGTTTTGGAGTTGAGACCAATCACTCAGATTTTATGTGAAAATTAATTATTATAGAATTCATATAAAAACTATATGTAAATGTCAATCAGACAAAGACAAACAAATTACTATAAATAGAGAAAGCTGTAAATTGATTAGAAATCAATTAAAATAATCAAAAACAGTGTTATACTGAAAACATGTGATGAACATAAAAAAATTGTAATATTTATGAATTTAGTGTTATCAAAATGCAACAAAATTGTATTTTAAAGTTGAAACACAATATAAAGTAACTATACTTATATATATGACCACCCAAAACATTTAACAGTCAAGTTATGAAACTATTTACCTATACCATACCAGGCTGAGACCAAAAAACAATCTCAAAAATAGTCATATTTGACAGACTAATTGTATATTATTAGAAAAAATTAAGGGAAAAGGTATAATCCTATAATGTACAATGGAAACATACTTGCTCAATTGAAGACAAGCTTAATTCTTAGAGAATTTTTAAGTATAAAAGTGAAAATTGTCACACCAAGGTACAAACACAGTGAGATGCTAAGTAATATTACAATAAAAATAAAATGTATTAGGATAAACCAGGTATTCCCAAAGATAAACAATATAACAAACTCTAAGTGAATACCCAAAAAATCCCATATATAATACCGAAAAAGACAAAATTACAATAAAAACCAGTGACAAAAAACCTAGGCCATATGTAATGCCTACACAAAAATGAACTTATTTATATGTTTTAATATTTGCTTATTTTGTTATGTAAAGATAATTATGTTATGTATTAATGTTATAGCAAGAACCAAGCAACTTCATAACATTTTATTAATTAGAAAATTAGAATTTTGTGCAAACACTACAAGGTAAGAATTGTATTTTATGTTAATTTATTAGGTTTAATTTGTTCAAAACCAATCGTGAATGGTATCATTTTATTCAGTTGAAAGCAGAGAATCCAAAAATAGTAATGGCATGCAGATTGTAAGTAGCTCTGTAAAATTGTTTGACAAATACCAGAATAATTTCAGTAATATCCTTTAGTATGAAGAATAAGAAGTTTTTGTTCTAAAGCTTCTACGGAAGTCGAATTTGTTCTATGATGTTCTATTTGCATATTCTCGAACGTTCCAGAAGAAAATTTTACTCAAAAATACCGGAAGTCCAGTTTAAAAATTAAAACAATGACCCTCACAGAGTATAAAAGGAAGACGAAATTTGACACAAAAAACGCTTTATGCTTTGAATCCACAAGAGACACATCACCTACGAATCCGATCATCTCGTCCAAGGCGATTTCGAAGAACAGGAATTCAACCCAAGAACTCAGAAAGGTTTCTTCCCGTACATGACAAAAGACTGACTTAACCTAACACAGGAGTATATCGCTAAACGCTAACGTGTTGTTGAATAGAGCAGCAACACGCCATATTTAATAGAAACGCAAACAGCCAAATACCCAGCGGCCCTGAAAAGGACTGATTTTAATAGAGAAAATCAATTTTGCTGGTATTTGCTAAGATAAACAGACTTTGACAAAATTCCCCAAAACAAATTACTGACACGAGCCTTCTACATTGAGTTTGGAACTAGCGCTGAGACGGCAGAATAGAGAGACCACGCAGTCAGCTGTTCGCCGCCGCCAGAATTCAAAACATAGAAACAGTACGAATTTTATTTCAATTGTGCGGAGTTTTAAAACCGTAATTTGACTTATAAATAGTTATCAGTGCGTGAGGAACGTAAACACGAAGAGGCGCAAGATTAGAATCGTCCCCAAGAACAGTGTCCAGTGAAGGAAATACTTACGTGAGTTGTTCAAAAATTGAAATCATTTTTACCTGGTATCCTTGTCACACAGTTGTACTACACATGTCAAACACCTTCAAATCACAAAATTTTTGTAAAGCATCCCACTGATTTGTCTTGATAGTTCAAAGGAGTCACGTCCTGTGTATAAAGTTTTTTCATACATTAAATTCATGCTATTCAACTGAGCAATAAAATTTTTATCAGCCGATGATTAATTAAAAAACTTGTTAATAATTTTTTGTAACTCTGCAATTTTGCTTAATGTGATTGTTAGTCCTTCAGACGATTTTTATGAAAAGAAAGATCATTAAACATGCGTTATTTACAATTCAAACTGTCTTGTTCACATTTTTTTATATAATTAATTAAACAACTAAAAAATTAATTTTTAATAATAATAATTTCTTGGAATAAATATCCAAGTGGCGCCCACATACACATATTAGCATAAGTTGTGTTTACAGGACAACATCGTCGCAGAGAAACCAGCAGTAAGTATTAAAAGTGCGCGGAGTGTAACACCCGACATCACAACACAAAACAACACACAATAGGTTTTCGTTATAAATTGACGAACCCAACAGTAGGGCTTAGAAGATATCGATAGGGACATTAGCTTTTCGTTATAATATGTACAAATAATGTTAAAGAAATACCGTTAGAAGATATCAGAGCGGTGTTTTTTTCAAAAGAACGCAAACCTCGTGCCTGGCGACAGCTAGACGGCAGAATGTACGAAAAAATCACGTACGGGACAGAAGGCAGTAAAATTGTATTGTATTTTAAAAAACAGCAAAAAATAGGTGAAATCTGTACAAGTTAAGTGCTTATAACAATGGGTACCGTTATGTTAAAGCGAAAGCGTTAGAGTGAGAAACTAAGTAAAGCGTCTTTTCCCACTAAGTCTAGAAAATATTGGAACGCGCTGTTTGTTAGCAAATAAGAAAACGCGTCAGTTTTTTTAGCGGTTAAACTCTCTTGTTACATTGGATAGAATTGAATATCGCGGCACTTAAGTCCAATGGGAATGTTTAGTGTAAATGTTAGGTGAGGGTAGTTGTAGTTCATGTATAAAAAAACGTAGATTGAAAAAGTGAAGTCAGTCTGTGGAGCTATTACAACAATTAGAATCGTAATCTTTATTTTAAGTCAGCGGAGCTATTACAACAATTAGACTCGTAACCTTTATTTTAAGTCAGCGGAGTTTTACAACAGTTAAAACTCGCAATCGTTAAGGAATAATAGAAGTAATCGTAATTTCTGAAGTTAAATCGTCGGAGAAGTTACAATCGTTAAAGTCGTAATTGTTAATTCAGTCATCGGAGAACAGTTATTAAGCAGTTAGAGTGTTCAGTCTTTACAGAATCTACCGTAATTCGTCTGAGACATTATCAAAGTCGAATTGTGAATTAAAAGAGAATCGGAGAAATACCACAGTGAGACTCGTCAAGTTACTAAATAATCCGACGGTATCGGTCTGTACTATCCGTGTTGCAAGCAATTATCTTAAATAATATACATACCAAGGTGTTAAGAAGATATATTTGATTAATACGACATATACGTAGTTTAACTAAGATAATTAGAAGTGAATGTATTAGTATGAAGGTGATACCAGTGTATATATAAATTTGTGATAATCAAACGAGTGCAACCAACGAGGATCTACAGTAACAGCGGATGACCACAGAGCGACAGGACAGGCGACGTTCGAGTGGATAATCCTCATCGCAGATTCGGAATTCGACAAACAAGTAAAGCATACAGAACATTCAAATTGTATTGTATTCATATTTAAAGTTTATTATATTCATATTGGCAACTAAATCCGATCTAAGAGAATCTACTGTAAGAAAAGAGAAAACATTCTAAGAAAACTGACATTTTAATATCATTAATTATTATAAAAACGTATATCACTGTAATAAGTAACTGCAAGAGAATTATTAAAATAACAATTTATGATATCTATATTTGTGTTAATAAGTTATTTTTAATCCCCTGAGGTGAAAGTTGTAAAATAATTCTAACGTTTTTATGTAAGGAAACTGAAAATCTCAGTATTGATGTCACTTTAACTATTGAAGAAATAGAATTCCTTAAGGTGAAAATGGAACGAAAAAGTAAATAAATAAAAACCAATAAACTGTTCATAAATTACAGAGTTCAAACTTAATTTTTCTAGTATATAAGAATCAACGTAATAAAAATGTCTTTTATTATAATTTAATCATCTAGAATTGTGTACTTTACAACGCTTCTTGAAATTACCGTGAAAACTTCTGCCCAAAAAAGGAATAATTTGCACTCTAATAGAGAATGTTAATGTCACGTACAATATTTACGCATTTCTGTTGACTCACAACTAAACTGGAAGACTCATATTGTAATAAACCACTTATGGTGTATAGTTTTTACGCCTCACGTTGTATGCGTCAATCTGTTATAGAACGTCGTTTGAGGTTCTGGGGAGCTAACTTCCCGTTTAGTTTTGTTTAATATTTGTAAAAACGTTTGCTTAGTGTTGTATTATTATTGACTTATCCCGTTCAATTCAACCTAGCGTTGAATCCAACTTGAATAAGTCCGGTTGATGCACAAGAAATTATTTATCGAAGTATTTTTACTTCGGTTAGTTTATTCACACGAATGTTCTTCCGTTGACTCGTTGAAGCGGTGGTATAGTTTCCGTGCTGAAAACACAAATATTTTGCACTAATAAACACTTACTTGGTGAGTCTTGTCGAACTTGCAGGGTCGCTATCTCAATCCAATATATACGGACTTACCGTGTTTGTATTCGCCGCTGCTTGTTGAGTTGACCAATCAAATTCCTTCACCTGTTTTCAACTAGTCTACTGAAATAAACTGACTGACTCTGTTTTCTTATGTCAACAAATATTTTATTCAGATCAAGTGCTCTTTCTGAATGAGCAGAAGTATTGTTTATAATTGGATTCAGAATAATAAGCATGAGACTTTTAGTTTTATAAAAATTTTCCTCAGGGTGGCAGAACTGTTTACAAATTTAATGTGTCTAAATGTTTGTTGGTTAACATTAGTTTAATACCTTCGTGAATTCTTTGAGCTGACAGAATACCAAGTCATCGAATAGAACTATCATCAATTGTTATCAAATACTTTGATATTGACTACAATTCAGTCACTTATAATTAATACACAAAAATAATAACCATGTGTCTAATCTGGACATCACAGGTTAGTAGAATTATTAAATTCAATTGATAATAAATACTTGAAATAAAATTAATTAATGTCAAAATAATTCTTGACAAGACAATTAGAATGAACAATGAAATTATATATTTTGACACAGTGTCATTTGGTAAAACCTCTGATTCATTGTTTAGTGTTATACAAATATAATTGCATGGCTGTAAGTGACCATGTATCCTAGCAACCTTGGTTATTATTCACAACAAGAAATAACATTGAAATATTATAATAGTAGGTTCCTTTCCTAAATCATAAAACATAAAAACATTGAAATATTATATTAACTTTCGTTAATAAATCAATCACTTGACAAGCCTCAGTCATTGGCAATTGTTGGTTAAATTAATTGATATATAATAGTTGACAACTGTCATTAAGTGTGGTTAATTCACACGAAATAATTATACATCGAAATTAATTGCAAGTTTAATAAATTCACAAAATTAGAATAATCACATCTTTGAGGATTGTCATTGTTGTTGATTAGTTACTGTTACAAATACATCTTAACTTATGTTCATTGTTAGTAAATGTTTCGATTATATCATTTTTCATTATTTGATTAAAATGGTAATAATCACTTATACTCCCTTTTATTTTATAACTTTAATCCCAGAATTGCTCTGGATTATACACTGAGAAATCCTTATTACGCACTGTTACACTTCACACCTCTGATACTAAAGTATTTTCGCTATCACAATTTTAGGTTAGGTCACTCTGTTTACATCGGTGACGCGCACACATTAATAGATCAGCTGACTTTTTCTCTCGACTGTCGGCATCTTCTCGCTTCCCAAGTTGATTAAAAAGTGACCAGAACGCAAGCCTTGCTCTGCCGTTCCGTTCAGTAAACGTCCAAAATTTTGTTAAATCCGTAGATTTGATTGGTTGGCGATCTTTAATTTGGTGCACATACCCCCTCGGTGTTTTATTTCAATTGTTGAAGCCGGCGTGGGTCTTTGGTTTCAAGAGTATAAACGTTTTTCTCAATTTGACACGAATTGTTTATAATTGTAATAACTTTGTTAATATGGCTTCGATTTTAAATCTAAGCGTATCACTGGATTCGTAACACTTGGCTCTTTATTTTGAGTCCACTCATGGAGTGCTTTGGTCCATTATTAAGGAAGTTAATGTCTGTGATTAGCACCATTCACTATACACTATTATTTTATATTTAATTCTTTATTATCACTATATAATGGCACTCATACCCACTTGAGTGCATGCCTTCCAAGTTCTCTTACATTCCTTAGTTGCTATTTACTTAAATTTATTTACAAGATACATTTCTTATGCTACTATTATCTTAGTCTAGGTTCTTACATTTGTATATACATATTTTACCTATTAGAAAGTGTTGTTTACTTCCTATATGTTTCCAGTTGATGATAACAAAGGGTTACAACTACTGATCACCTTTGTTAGCTGGAAAATTAACTATTTTCTGGTCATTTCTGATTAATTAAGTGGTCCCTATTTATCATCATGAGATGCCTACTTAATGTTACTCTTATTTGGTATTTAAGTTCTTTTGTTATTATCTTTTAGTTACAATAGATGAGTAATAACATTGTCTTTGTAATGGACTTGGTGTGTTTAATACACTAGACTTTTCCATATTGTATTTGGTTAAATAATACTAGTTACACCTGGTGTCACATGACAGGTGCACTTACATACGATTGTAATATATGATATTCTGTCTTATAATCTCTGTACACTAACACAGTAGTGGTATTACACTCTATTTGTGGTATTGACATCCACCTTTCGTTTCTATTCGGTTTTATACTATGATTTGATACAAGTTTTATATAGTGAATTCCATTTTGGTGGGTTTTGGTTCACTTTCTTTGTTTATATACTTATTTAAAGTTTATTTTGGGTATCTTATTTTGGTACCTATAGAAAGATTGTTATTTCTACTTGTTTTTACATATAAAACATTCTGGTTTGGGTAGGTTTTTCCTACTGCTAGTTGTGAATTCAGGTGAATATTACCTACATCATAGGTTATGTTATTTTGTCATTTGTGCCAACAATGTGTATGTTAGTTTGACACACATTGGTATTCTTTTAACCTTATTTTTTACATGTTTGGTTTTAATAATGACAATTAATAACCTTTTAGTTATTCTCTTGCTTTTTATACATGATTGTCAGACTATTTGACTAATGTTTGCTGATATTCTGAGACAAATTAATACTTCTTTTGTTACATTGGTGCTGTACATATCTTGTTACTATGCTTACTTTACAGCTTCTAATCAATAAGTATTATTGTTATTTTCATTCCTTGTATAACATTTCTTGTCTTATTCATTTATAACATTATTTATAGTATACTGGTCATCTCAGTTAGTCAGTTTTCTGTCTATCTCTTCAATCTGTAGGTTGATTAGTTATTACACATACGGGTAGATGTTGATTTATAGTTGACTGGCTCTTGGAATCTATATGCCATGGTTGTTGAATGTCCTTCTCGTAGTGGGTTTCTTCACTCATTCTTCCTTCTTCTTCTTTCTTCTTTGATTCTTCTTTCTTCCTTCTTTTGTTCTTTGGTTCTTCACTGATTCTTCTTTCTTCTTTCTTCTTTCTTGTTTTGTTTGGTTCTTCACTGACCGAAAACTATTGGGTGGTTGCTTCCTGCGGTACAATCATTGTGTGGTGCATTTTCTCTTCACTATAATGTCATTTCATTTGTATTTACCATCAGTTTATTGACTCATATGGCTGTGAGTTTATATTTGGTGATAGGTAGCTCATGTAGCGTTGAGCTTGGCATTTTAGACAAATTATTTGGCTTGTCTCTTTGACTCAATAATTGACATGTTTAAGCATTTTGTTTCACTGAAATCTTAGGGCTCATATGTCATGTTACAATATTCACTACCTGACATGTAAACATAATAAATATTGCAATCGAAATTTCTATTGACCAAAATCGATGTGTAATCTGAGATTACTGAAGGTAGTTTATTGCGCTTTTTAATAAATTCAATATAATAGTATGGAATATAGGTATAGGGACAGTTGTTATCACACTTCACTTAAACCTTTACTTTTGTTAACAACAATCTTTCATTACAATAACATCTCACAAGACTAGATACGAGCATGCGGCGCCCCGTTTCTAAATGTTGAGAACTTGTGTAAAAGTTTTACTATTAAGAAATTTATATATTTACAAAGTGCTGCGATTTTTATTTAAGAATCACATTGATAACTGGTACATAGACCCCAGCTTAGATTCCTTCAGAAGCAGGATAAACGTTTCGTCCCGAAACCAAACTTAACAGTTTTTAAAAGCTGTGTCAATATTTGGTACAATTTTTAAAAATTTACTTCCTTTTTACAGTTTATCTTGACAAAATACAAACGAAAGAGCAAACTGGTTGGATAATACAGGCGTACGAAAAGTGGAACTATTTTTCAATACTACTTCACAGTTTGATGTTTGTTTCTTTATTTTTAACTTCCACTTTATTTTAGTTAAACGTGTATAGTTACTGATTTACCGCCAAGTGTTATGTTACTTTAAAATGTAACAGAACGTGTAAATAATATAAATATGGTGTGAGATATTATATAAGTACCAGTGGCGGCGCTAACGAAACGGGGGCCCCCCCGCGAAACTAATTTGGGGGCCCTATAAAAATGGTTAAATTTTGTATACGTAATAGGGGAAAACACTCAAATGAGTTTCTATTTACGTGTGTTTCACAACAATGGTTTGTGAATACTTTCTCGTCTATCACAAAGCGTTTGCAATTTGCAAAGGACGTTTTACACGTGTACAAACTCTTAAAATTCATTGTTGCTAAATAGACACAGTTCTACACAAACTATGAAAAAACCAAAATAAAAAGAATGATTTATTTTTACGTCAAAGATATAAATTCAGACTACGAAACAGTACTGCACACAGAGTGTTAAAAATGTATTATTTAACGAATATCAAAGTAACATTCTAGCTTTTTTCAAACATTTAAATTAGTTTGTAACTGAATTTGTAAAATTCTTGAATGTACTCTATACAAGTTCTCCTTAAGTCTAATCCAATTCAATAACACTCGAACTCAAGTAATGTACAATATTTACATATGAGGATCAACCAAAGTTCACTGTTTTCCTAAGCCTAGTCTTCTTTTTTTAATAGCTAAGAACTTTTCAACCACTTCGTTGATATTAGTTTTCTGTGTCTCTTCATGCTCAATGCTTAACAGTGCCAAGTCACTCAACCGAGTTTGGGCCATGGTACTTCTTAAGTACGACTTAATTAATTTAAGTTTTGAAAAGCTTCTTTCCGCTGTAGCTGTTGTGACAGGTATGGTTAAATAAAGCTGCAAAGCTGTAGTTAAGTCTGGGAGGCAACTCATAAGGCAGCTGTTTTCTTCAACCAGTAAATTCATCATTTGTCGAATGCTTTTCTTGTGTACAATTTCTTTGGCCATCAGAGCTTTGAAGGATATTACTTGGTCAGGCAATGATGTGAAAAGGTCACCAGGGTACACATTTACCAGAGCCTTACTTTTCTCCACTATTGTCTCTTGTGAGAAGTTTACTAAATTCTGAGGCGTCAGGAATGAAAACCTATCATCAATGCAACGCAATCCTTCGAATCTCATTTGTAGCTAAGCTATTACAATATCTAGTGTTGCATTGAAAACTTTTACTTCAAATGATTTCACTGGGTCGTCAATTCTATGGTCAACTGATAATTCAACAAAGAAGCGTTTTACAACTCGCTTACGCTTATTTTTCATGTTACAAGTTATGTCCCATGACTGGACCAACTGTTTAGCACCAGCAAGAAAGCCGGCGAAGTCCTTTCTTAAAACTGTTAACTCATCACAAGCGCGGCTTAGAAACTGCCACGCTCTGCCTAGGTCAACAGTTGGCCTCTGTAGTGCTTTTGAAGTTATATTTACATTCTCTAAAATCTTAGTTTCAAGGCAGAGCACAAGAATAAATTCAAAGTTTTCCAGGTGGTTTCTAATTGCTAATGCTTCTTCTGCCTCGGGTTTTTTTTTAGCTGTACAGAATAATTTCTGTCAAACACTTAATCACATTTTTGAAATCATTTCTTAAAGCTAACAGACAGTCCTGTCTAGAAGACCACCTTGTTGGACATAGCTTTTTTAAAGTTAGATTTTTGGCAGAGCTGTCTTCTTTAACGGCAGTGTTAAGTTCTTGCCATCTATGTAAGCTTTCACTGAAAAACACATAAGTTTTCTGAACTATGTCATAAAATTCTCTTATTTCAGAAATATATGATACTGAATCATTGATCACCAAGTTCAGGTTATGTGCAGGATAGTGTACGTAATCCGCGTTTGGGACTATATCCATAATTCTTTTCTGTAACCCAGAGTATTTCCCGTTCATTGTTGCTGCACCGTCATAACCTTGACCTCTACACTTACTAATGTCAATTTCATTTGTTTTCAAAAAGTCTAAAATCTTACTTTGAAAACCCTCACTGTTGGGATCCTTTATTTCTTGAAATCCCAAAAAGGACTCACTAATCACAGTTTTATAATTGCCAGGAGATTCTTCTACTATGTTAATGTATCTGATTACAACACTCATTTGGTCAATCTTAGAAATGTCTTGTGTGCTATCAACAATTATAGAAAAAAAGGAGATGAGTGAATCTGTTTTAGTAAGGCAGTCGATACTGATTTTCCTAGCAAGTTAATGATTTCATTTTGAATGTCATGGTAGAGGTATTTCGATCTGGTTTTTTTCATTTTCTAAGTGTGCACTAAGGAGAGAATCGTAGCGAGAAACTAAAGATAGTATGTTCAAAAAATTTCCACTTTCAGGATTTATTTCATGTAATGATTCTGTATGGCCACGAAACGGCAATGAACACAGTGCCATGGTTCGAATGACTTCCGCAATCCGTATGAAAATATCTTTCTATTTTTTCCGCTCATCGGAAATTTGATCAGCTACCGTTTTACTCTTTTTCCAAGTGGCATACGTGAGACAAGATTGTAAATGAGCATTGCTACTTTCATGAACTTTAATTTTTTTACTGAGACCTTTCCAATCTCTAATATCGCCTTCACGCCAGCTTTGGGCATCAGCACTTTGGCTGAAAAGCCAACATGGTAAACAATAGACTCCATCTAGATTACGAGAGTAACAAAGCAAAAACCTGTGAACAATTTGGCCTGCTGAAGTTTTGAAAGAATAATATGCTGTACTGAAAGACCGCTTAGAAACGGAATCCTTCCGGAAAGGACCCTTTGGTTGACAAGGTTCACTTAACGTTATTAACTTTTTCACCTCGTCTGTCATTGTAGCTTGATTTTTATAGAATGCAATATCTGTCTCAAAACTTTGGCAGTTTGGATCGGAAGGGCCTGCTAAACTAGTTTTATTTGCGTGATTACTTACAACTTCAGTTGGTTCAAACTGATTTTCTGGTCCAGGTATGTCTTTGGACTGGCGAACACATTCAATGCCTAGCAGTTGTTCTTCTTGTTCATGTTGCAGTTGCTTATTTGTTTCCGTAGTTGTATCACTTGTATCCGACGGACTAATGTTTAAATCAGGTTTATTGTCACTGTCACAATCAACTTCAAGTCCGATTTTTGTTTCTTTTTCATTACTTGCACTTGGCCCGGGTTTGGGTTGTTCAACTTCACATTTTGATGATTTTTTTAAAAACTGGTCGAGTTTTGAAAGTTTACTTTTAGATTCTTCTCATTGTTTTTGCAGTTTCCTTTTCTTAGCACCACTTAAATATTCACGCTTACTTTCCATTTTATAAACTCTGTCTCTAACACTCTAACTCTACACAAAATACAAAAACTAAAATCAAATGTTAAGTCATTAAACTTAAACGGCACTAAATTACGACATGAATGCAATACAGTACTATCGCGCAGGAGATGCGACGCACTACTGAGTACTGAACTACATTGTGTTGTGTTTGTTTACGTCTCCTCAGTGCCGAGTGACTCATCGCACCGGACGTAGGCCTACGGGCACCACAAGAGATAAGATAAGCTTCGCTTACAAACTACAAACAGTAATGTCATTTCGGAAAACGTAGTTTTTTTTCATGTTTATAAACTTAAATAAAACGTATATTTCGTATTTTAAATACAAATTTGCCGGTAGTCGGATCCCATTAAAACTTTTTTCCTATTATAGCTCGTTTCATATTTTTTTCTATGGGCCAGGGAGGCGGGGCCCCCCCGCGCCGCAGGGTCTGCGGGGGCCTTATCGCCACCACTGATAAGTACTATGTCTGGCAACTTATGTTGTTTTAAAAAGGAAACAAACAGATTATATTACAGAAAACCCTGTGAGAAATATATTACCTCGTATACAGATCAGCCGCTGTTTTCCATATTCATCTATACGTTCAAGAGAGAGTCTTTAGGCTACCTTAAACAACTATTTACCTCGAGTTAAATTGATTATTCCTCTAAATCAAGCAATTAATAGTTTTTTTTAATGGAAGTTGTTTCATTGTTGAATAGTATTTTTAAATCATTATCACGTTTACCAAATATATACTTTACACAGGAACACACACACATATACATACATATCGCTTTTTATTAAAGACTGAACCTCGAAATACCATACAGGAATTATACGTTAGAGACATAATATTCCTATATCATTACGTAAACGATAATTAACATACGGAGCATAGAAACAATACCATAAACATGTTAGCCAAGAGGAAAATAAATAGGAGAAACTACAAAATTCAAGTCGTTCGTTAACAGGCTACAGGATAGGCTACATGTAGGTATGTAATTGGCACAATCAATAATAGACTTGTTCACGTAATGGCATATGCTGATAGTATTGCCACTACTTCAAGAATAAAGGATCTGTACAGTCAGAAACACAAGAACTGGTATAAGGCTCAGAAAAGTTGGGTCTTGAAATCAAAACAAAGTAGGCCTAGATGAGGACAAGTAGGCGTAACTATCCTCTAGAACAATGTCATGTAAACGAATTTACGTGTAATAGAACACATGAGTTTAAATATTTGGGATCGATAATAACTAACAAATGATACAGAGAAAGGTATAAGTACTGGTAATAGAAGCTATTTGCTTTACAAACTCTGCTCGTCAATAAACATGTCTCTAGGAAACTAAAAGAAATGATATATAAGACAATCCTGAAGCCAGTTGTTACGTATGTCTCGGAGACGTGGCAATCAAAACAAAAGAATTAATAATTGATAGGATAGTAAAATTTTGCAAAGAATCTGTGGACCAGTACATGAGGGGGATGACACAAGGAATAGGACAAACCACGAATTAAGAAATCAATATGATGACTCAGACTTGGTGGAAATTATTAAATACAGAAGGACAATTGTCTTCGCCATGACCAAAGGACAGAGGACGGAAGAGTCCCGAAAAAGATTTTTGCTGAGCAACCTGAGGGGAGAAGAAAGGCCACAAAAAGACGGCTGGGTAAGGTGGAGACTGACCACAGACAACTGGAAGAGACAACAGGCACAAGACGGGGAAAAATGAAAAATGTTGAAAACATAACAAAATATTATTTTCACTATGGGCTATAACTATTACATTGCACGTGAGTGTTTAACATAAGAATTATGTATAACAACATGTATAACATGTATTGTTATTACATAACAATATGTATAACATATTGGCGTGTATTCACATAAGAATGGCAAAACAGGAATATACTGTATGTATGGTGACAATAGGGTCAACTACATAATTACACTGATTAATAAACGACACTTATCAAAGTGCACTAGAATGCACCACAATGGATAGATGATATGTTACTACTAAAAGCAAAGAAAAGGAAAAAACAGAAGTTTATGTTATTTTGTTGCATATATGTGTGCTATAAAACGTATATTAATAACACCTTTTTAGTTAACAATCCAATTATTTATTCAGACGCTTTTGTATAAACCTGTCGTTATGTATACACATTCTCTCTTAGGAACATGGAGACTGCAGTTGAACAACGGCTGGTATGCAGTGAGCTGTAACCAGTGTCCACAGAACAGCAAATAGTTTTCCCAAGGGGGAATGGAACAGAAAATGCGTAGTTACCTGACGATCGCTCTCTAAATCACTGTACTGAAAACTGATCAAAATATTCTTTCTGAACATGTCATCCAACGAACCACTCATGGCCTGTTACATAAAATTGGCATTTTTATATTTGAAATATATAAAAACCGTTCACTAGCCTTGGAATATCTTTCTGTACGATTGGATTCATAATGAAATGATGAAAAACAACGTTAGTAATAATGTTGAGATGTGGTTTATACCACTCACACAATGTTGACAAACGTACTCAAACGGTACAAAAGTATCTCAGTACTATTTACAAAAGTCTTTCCATTAAATCAATATAATTTATTTACTTCATTCTTTGAGGTTGACCTTCCAATTTTCAAGCAGACGTACTTATACTAACTAGACGATATTGAACTACGGAGAAATAAAACAGTTAATCATGCAGAAGCAAAATTTCGACAAAAATTTTGTTCTATTGACAAAAAAAACACAGAAAGTAACATTTTCTATGATTCAACATGCTACTAGTAAATTAACACAAACTAGCTTTAATTGAAAGTATTCGTAGATTATGAACTGTATTACGAAAAAGGTAATGTCATAATTAGTTATTTTAATAGGAATAGAATATAAACTATGAATCTACAGTAGCTGCCCCAAACTATGGATAAATTAAAACTAACGTATTAATTGTGCGCGTGTGTGTATGTAGATCACTAGTCGTACAAAGGCAAGAACGTCTTGTTAAGTAGGGCTAATAATGTCGTCAACGGATAGTGACAACTGGAACTCCTATACAATAGATATTATACTTCACCTCATTTTAGTGGACACACACACACACACACACACACACACACACACGTGTGTACGTATTATGACATGACGTTTCATCTACGCACGTTTAATATCCAACCAAGTCGTAGGATTTGAAATTATTCCAGTTACGTCCCAGCATTAGTCTTCCAAAAAAAATAATTTCTATAATTAAAATAACAAATGTACTTAATAACTAAATATATATAACACAACACAAGATGGTCAAGGTATCAACAAATGAACAGTAGTTAAATGTTGGTATGTTAATATTAAAATACTTATTACATACACAATATTGACTCTAATATAAAATTAAAAAAAATTTCCTTCCCTTCGTGTGACTTACTTAAAAATCTAATAAATAAATAAATAAAACAAAGTAAATAAAGAAACAAATAAGTCCGTTAGCTTTTAACATTTTCCTGCTTCAATAATAAATACTTATTTAAAAACAACGCATGGCCATAAAAATATTTAAACATATTGTTACGACTGTCTAACTAATCGTCGTAGATACAGTGGAAAACAAAATACAAGACACCAATTAAGTCACTAATCACCAGCTTTAATTTTCACAGTTAAACAGTTTATAATTAACAACACTGTCTCTTACAACAAATCAAATAAAAATTGTTCACACGCAAATAAAGGTCAACTAATATTAAAACACAATTGTATTTCAATATACCGCCCGATTATAAAACACAACACTTCACTAATAACCACTTGAACGCACACAGTAATATCGCTTGTAATCGCCCGAAAATAACTCTCGAACTGCATTGTAATTTATCGCAACTATAACTGAAAACTAAGGCCGCTGCCGCCTTGTATTTATACATCCGCGCACAGACCAGAAGATTCCAAACTACGCCTTATTTCTAAACTACGACGTAATTAATTGCGGCTTTGATACAGTCCGCGCGGCTCGCGACCTCCAGAAAAGTCTTGCGAATGCGTCTAGAGTCGCGTATGCCACACACATTAGAGCGAGATTCTTCTGGCACATTCGACAAACACGTAGACTGTTCTGTAATGTCGTAACAATATAATGCCAACTTTTATTTTGATATATGATCAATTAATAATAAGTTACTCAGTTTTCAATACACAAGATTTTAAAAATTTTTATTTAACCATTTATAAATGCTATTTAATATGTTTTTCGTTATATATTCTGATGTCGTAGTCTCGGTTTTTCTCTTTTTCAGAGTAAATAAATTAACACATGATCACCTGAGATGCTATTAATAACTTTTACCACTTGTATGTGTGAGACACGTGCGTTGTCCACGTTAACTCGACGGTCCCAGTAACAGTTGAGTAGGTGTGAATTTTCCACCCTCGGCCACGTGTGCCTTAATGTCGTACACTGGCAGCAGCCTGGTTAAGTTTCATACTCACACGACAAACTGAAGACTAGACGGTCTGCTCTTACGGAGATTCACGGTGACTAACAAAACTGTGATAAAGACAACGAATGGGGACGGAGAGAGAAAGGGATACACAGATAGATAGATAAATGTACAGATAATATTGGAAAGATAGATAGGTAGATAGATAGATAGACAGACAGAGAGAGAGAGACAGACAGACAGATAGACAGAGAGGGAGAGATTTTAAGCCAAGATATCTTCTTAAAAAAGACGAAGACAGAAGGAATAATTTTGTTGAGAAAGGGGCATGTAATGTACGCAATTCAAGAAGCATAGGAAAAGATGCCACGTCACTCGAATTCCACTGACTAATGACAATACACAGAGCATTTGACACAGTGCGCGTGTCTGTCTGTGCATTTCAATAATTAACCTTCATAAAAGCTTTAATAGTTAACGTTAATAACAGCTTTTACCAATAACGTAGTATCTGATTTAATAACGGATGACTGTGATTCTTTATTTTCAGATATCTTAAATATTTAACACAAACAACGCGTTAATTTTTTCACTATAATTACCTATGTTAATTACCTCGATTCCATTGTAAATATTTGTGTTTTAGATACAATTATATGTTAAGCGATGCTTGTTCTCGACTATTTATTATATAATTAATTCAAATAAATAAAGCACATTAGTCATGTAATTAATGACGATATTATTTTTAATGTCAAATAGTTTAACACTTCACGATTACAAGTAAGTAATGTTTTTTAAAACGATTTAAAGAACGTTGTCGTCTTTAGTTCAAATATAGGTTGTACTGCCGGTACCAATGAAACGCTACATCACAGAAACAAACTAAATAAATTAGCTGAAACTATCCACGCTTAGTTATCATGGAAACTTATAACTAACTTATAATCCTACGTGAATCGTACATATCCTTCCGAGATAAATTGTTTGTCGCCCAATATTTGTCAGATGTAAATTGAAAACTGTTTCAAAATATACATACAGAATCACAAAGAATAGCCAATCAACTTAGATATAGCGCTAAAACGTGCATACAGAATTGCGTTTTTTTATTGATATTTCATCATTACCAACCTGTCATATTTGTTTTTGTGTTGCTTTTTTGTCTATAAAACTCACGTCTGATGAATTACGAATTTATCCCCCCCCCCCCAACTCTGAGCTGCAACCCCTGAAATTTTGTGTAAAAATATTGTTAATTTTAAAACAGCGATTTAAGTGACCGTATTCAACTAGCTGAACGACTATAATGAAGGTTTACCTTATCACACTGAACGACTGTGATGGAAGTAGTGGTGGAGATCCTAGTGGAAAATTATGGCAAACAAGCTGACGAGAGATGAGGAAATATCGTGGAACATACGTAATTCTTGGAAGTGTAATTTTTCCTTTAATACCCAGGAGAAGAATTTTTATTGGTGGTGACACGACCAATTACAAAGTATCCGATTTTTCCCATTTATTTATATTACAAACTAGTTACAACCTATAAATCAATTTTATTCGAACAACTATGTTAGCAGTGTGTAGAATGAGCACCCACTGGAGCTCTGCGCACTATAGTTTACAGTTCGTTCATGTGTAGATATTTTTTAAACACTTCACTTCCTACACCAGTTCAAACGGTTTCTGTCTCTGCAATCGCTCAATAAGTCCAGCATTATGGACAAGTTGTAGTACCTCATTATTTTGACATTTATAAAATAATTGTTTATATATAGCCGCTAACCGATTGATCTCACTATTAACCACAGGTATTTTCAGACCTTGATGGATGTCACGGTTCCTTACATAATACGGTGCATCAACAATACTGAGAAGCACTTTATTTTGAAAATTCTGCATTATTTTGATGTTGGAATTCATTGTGCAACCCCAAAGTTGCACACTCTTACTCGCACTCGCACTGATTGTATAATAACAGTCCATTATGAAATCACAGTCAGGTCGTCTTCTAAATAGCCACCACATTTTCTTGAATTTTATTCCAAGTTCTTCATGTTTCTTTCAATCAAGTTCTTCATCTTGGCATTTTCTTTCAATCTAAAGTTTACCATTTAGAGTCATGATAAGAAATTTGCCGAATTTACATGTGGAATTATTTGATGACTCACAAAAATAGAAAAGTGCTCTATTTTCCTGTTGGTCAAGTTGACATGAGTAGATTTTGTCTCATTCACATTCAGGTGCTCTAGTCTGGCGTCATTTTCTTAAGTGTTTTCCTTTTCTTTAATATGATTTCTCTTATTCCCGATGAGAACCTAACACTTCTTATTTCCTTTTTAATGGAGAAGTGTTATTCCATGCTGCTTGCGGGACATCATGTACCAACTAACTGTTCTACGTCTATATCAAGTTGTACAGCAGTTGTCAGTGGGATGTTTGACTCAGTTCGTTGTTCAGTTCTCTAAATCCATACCCATCTTTCCGCTAATTAGTCAGTGATGGTGGAAATGATTTATGTATTATAATTATAATTAATGTGAATACCACATGTGAGTGATCACATGACAAGTGATAGCATTCTTCAATACTAATATAGTTGGTGCCTACTCTCCTCAAAACAAAGAAGTCTATGAGATCAGGAATTTTATTAAAATCCGTGGACCAATAAGTTGATTTTCCAGTAGATTGGCATTCACATTTTGCTAGTTTAATCGCTGCACAACATATGCGTATATTTGGTCGTAAGACACGTGGAACCCCAATAAGCATGTGTCGCATTAAAGTCTCCTCGCATTGCGAAAGTGAAGCGTCATCAGCAAATGTAGTTGTTGTCACCCTACCACATTTTGGAATATCTCCCGTGTGCAACAAGTATACAATAGGTCCAAGAACATTCCCTTGCAGTACTCCAGTTAAAATATTTGTTAACTAAGAATAATCAATCATCATACTTTACTCTGAACTTCGTTCTGAGATTCACAATTTGAGGGTTTCGATCACCTGCAAATGGTCACTTAAAGACTGAAGGAGCCTCAGATTTTACTTGTTTCCAAACTTTAAAAACGTTTTACAGTTGTGCTTGAATATCACATTTTTTCATCTTAGGTTCCTCAAAATGCTTTAAATTATCCTTATCACAGCTGATCCAACAAGTGGTGAGTAGGGGGAAAGTACTGGTTCTGACTAACAAAGGATGCCGCCTTTCCCACGGTCCAAGATTTTTTCCCACGCTCTCCCCACCACCGCTGGACCTGCAGCATCCGCGAATTTCCGCGAATAAAATTTTTTAATTTTTTAAATTTGATATTTTTATTTTGTTTTTTAAATTAAATTGATTTGCATATCAAGGGGTGGGTGGGGGTGGGCTGGGGTGGGGTTCAATGGACCACTCGCATCCGCGAATATAATTTTTTATTTTTTAATAAAGCTGATTTGCATATCAGGGGTGGGTGGTGGGTGGGGTGGGGTTCAATGGACCACACGCATCCGTGAATATAATTTTTTTATTTTTAATAAAACTGATTTGCATATCAGGGGTGGGTGGTGGGTCAATTCTCTCTTTGAATGTAAATAACTATCTCTCTCCCTCCCTCTCTCTCTCTCTCTGCATGTTTATGTAACGGGTCTCTCTCTCTCTACACCAATCTCGTTCTTAGAATGTGCGGTAAAGTGTTACGCAATTATAATGTTACAAATATGAAAAAATATATATTTAAACTAGTATTTACAAAATATGTATAAATGGTACACCTATCTATCAAGTGAAAATGGATATTTGTCCGTCAGAATCTGAGACTCGAGAGAGTATGTTTGTCGTGCATGCTTTTTTTTTTTTAAGTTGATTTTCATATCAGGGGTGGGTGGTGGGTCAATTCTCTCTTTGAATGTAAATAACTATCTCTCTCCGTCCCCCTCTTTCTCTCTCTCTCTCTCTCTCTCTCTCTCTCTCTCTCTCTCTCTCTGCATGTTTATGTAACGGGTCTCACTCTCTCTCTCTCTCTCTCTCTCTCTCTACGCCATCGGTTTTACTATGCAATTCTCTCTTTGAATGTAAGTAACTCTCCCTCCCTCTCTCTCTGTCTCTAGACACAGTTATACATCACGATATAAACTCTCTCTCTCTCTCTCTCTCTCTCTCACATTTTAATGTAAGTAAAACTATCTCTCTCCCTCCCTCTCTCTCTCTCTCTCTCTCTCGCACACACCAAGTATGTGTGGTAAAGTGTTACGCATAAAAATTCCTTGAAATAAGGTATTTTCAAAAGTTTTGTGTACACATACAAATCGCTGTCGGACAATGTACGCACTGCTCACACACACACACATTGTGTATGTCTCTCTCGCTGCAAACGTTGACAGGAATTCCCTTATTCAAAGGGATTACGGTGTCACTGTACACAAACTTAAATATGGTTGACAGACCATTGTAATTTTAAAAATTCATTTTTGCATTAATTAAATATATATCGTAAACAATGAAATAATAATATTTCGTCATTGTAAGATTTTAATAAAACAATTATCAGTTTAAATAATAATTTTCGTGATTGCAAGATACACCTGCGACTTAAAATATAGTTTTTACCGCTGTGGTAGGAAATTCAAACTATTAAATTGTCTCTCTCTCGCTCTCTCTCTCTCTCTCTCTCTCACACATTTCTGATTACTATACAAATAATTGCATGCATGTTCAGAGGTTTATAACGAAATAAATTAAAATAAACCATTGTGTATTCGCTAACTTAAACCAGGAGTCATTGACCGTGTGTACATCGTCTAAATCGGTGCGTCCTACTTTCTAATTTGACACATGACAATCATTAGCAGCGCTGACAGTAATTAGGATTAATTATGGATTAGAAAGTATTTACTCCAAAAAAGAACACACAAGCTTCCCCCACTACCAGAGTACATTATATACGCGAAGAAAATCGGCTGCAATTTCTCATTTGACCGCCTGCGTGTGCTGATACATCGTGAAATCTATCACTGCATTTTTAATAGTTGAAAGACTGTTTGTATTATTGTACGTCTTACGAGTCTTCAGTATACACAACTTCCATCATTAAGGGTGTGTAGACAACACATGCTAGTTTGGTAAGTGTACATGAAACATTTTGAAAACGTTAATAACTGAACATAATTTTATTGTATGTACAGATTTTATTTAAACGTAAAAATTATTTGCATTAAAACATTACCAAGCGCATTATTTATTGAATTTAATACATGTGTGTGTGTGCGTGTGTGTATGATGAAATTATTATGTCTGTTACAATTTTCTGAAATATATTCTTACCGGACTTTTATATTACACTTCTAATTGAAGATATATATTTAGGTATAGCTGAATTTAAGCGTGTGAGCTTCAATATACACAACGTTCGTCATTTTTAAGGGTGTGTAGACAACGTACGCTAGTTTGGTAAGTGTACATGAAACACTTTGAATACGTTAATAAGTGATTATAATTTTATTGTATGTACAGATTTTATTTAAACGTAAAAAATTATTCGCATTAAAACATTATCAAGTGCATTATTTATTGATTTAATACATGACTCGTTCTCTTTGTGTGATTTTCGTCGTGCTTTTATATTACATTACATAATTTTATTGTATGTACAGATTTTATTTAAACGTAATTTATATATTACACTACATAATTTTATTGTATGTACAGATTTTATTTAAACGTAAAAATTATTCACATTAAAACATTATCACGTGCATTATTTATTGAATTTAATACATGACTCATTCAAATAAGTGTGTGTGTGTGTGTGTGTGTGTGTGTGTGTGTGTGTGTGTGTGTGTGTGTGTGTGTGTGTGTGTGTGTGTGTGTGTGTGTGTGTGTGTGTGTGTGATCAAATTACAATTTCTGAAATATATTCTTACTGTACTTTTTATATTACACTTCTAATTGAAGATATATTTTAGGTATAGCTGAATTTTAAGCGTGCGAGCCTTCAGTGTGCATACAACGTCTGTCATTTAAGGGTACGTGTGTGGACAAAGCTCACTAGTTTGTTGCAATTAAGTATACATTATGGGGTGGGTTATACAAATAATAATAATAAAGTGTGTACTATATACATTTATTAAAATACATACACAGCTCCAAGATTATATTAAACTAGTTTTTACAATTAAAATACATACACAGCTCCAATATTATATTGTTACAAGTATGAAAATATATCTAAACTAGTTTTTACAATTTAAAAAAAAAACATACACAGTTCCAAGATTATATTGTTATAAGTATTAAAATATATCTAAACTAGTTTTACAATTAAAATACAAACACACACAGCTCCAATATTATAATGTTACAAATATGAAAATATATATATTTAAAACTAGTATTTACAAAATATGTATAAAATAAGACTTAAACACGTCTATGTACTGTGTTGGACAATGGCGTATATTCTACAAGCGTATAAGTAGTAGGCAGTCGTCTGTGTAGGAAAATTCATTGACGATTCAAATTCTAAACGTACATCAACTGCTGAAGACTTAAGCGCATCGTTTTGTTTGCTACAATCGAATACAAACAGCGGGGCTCTTGATTTGAATAATTCTGGTGTCAGTACTAGGCTGACGTCTAAACGGTAGTAATACGAACTTTGAAAACTGGCGTACATATTGTACAATAATGCAAAACGGTCTTTCCCAATATCCAAGTTTAAATTATCGTAAGGATAATACTTGTCGTTTAGAAACAGTCTCGCATTGATCACGTTACAATGATCAAATTCATCGGCGTGTGCTGTCAGTACATTCTTTCTTGCTGTCTGAAACGCTAACACAACAAAGCGTGGTTTTTCTAGCTGACTCGAGGTCTTGACAATCCAATTCTGCCTTTTAGTCTGTGGTAAGGCAGGATACTCGTACAACTCCCAGGTCCTAAAAGGCATAGTTATCGGGTGGTCTTTCTCTATGAGTCGTAACAGTGGTAATCTGTACGCATTAGCTACATGTACATAAGGCATTTTCCAGTAAACTTTATCTAGTTCAAGAACACAATTAGCAGTCGTTTGTCCGCTTGCTAAAACCATAGCGTTTATGTCGGTAGATGTGCGTAGGAGTATAAGTTCTTGTTTCACGTTCAGCACGATGCGTGTATAGTCTTCTGCGAATCCCATTAGCATTTTCAGTGGAATACAAAAGTTGAATTCACCGTCATCATTCACTTTTAATACGTTCGTGGTCGGCGCCACCCAACCCGCGTTTTCCATTGCGTCACGTGTGTTGTTGTTGAGTGATAGAAAAGTTTTAATAGTTGACGTAACACCGACGTTTCTGGTATGGTCCACTACCACTCCGGCCTACTCGTAACGAATCTCTTCAAAGAGAAATGCTATAGCATTGTTCACCAGTTCCACATTCAGCGCAGTATCTGCAGCCACACTAGGGTTTTTAACCAACTTGCCTTCGATGTAGAGGAAATTTTCTGACGGCAGTGTAAAGACGTCCTGTTGTTGTATTGGCACACGTATTTCATCATTGTTTCCATATCTTGTTGTTGCGTACGGTGCGTGTGAATGAAATGAAAAGTGCGTGATACTGTCTTCAAAGAACGGTTGCTGCTCCACAGATAATATTCCACTCGCCATGTTACTTGTTTACAACAAAACCCAATGAAATCAGGAAACGACGGTTAACTGATGTTAATCGTTTCAGTTTCGAACGAGTACTGATGCGTTTCGTAACTGATCTTTCTTCTTCTTCTTTTATTTCTGACGACTGTGGTAGCAGCGGTGGCGAAGAAACAAAGTACAAGCCCATGTCTATAGTCGTTTATGATGTAAACGCAGAGTGATGACTTCTCCGCGAAAATCTATTACGTCACCATCCTGGTCGTGTAAAGATAATGTTATGTTGTGCAAACGACTCACATTCACAGGTAGGTATATAACGTTTGTAGGTGATTCAATTATTTTGAATCCTGGTTCGACTGACGGATAGAATGAGTGGATCGTGTGCTCGTTTTTACCGTTCTTGTATGATCCTTGCGCTATATTACACCTTATCAGTATACTGTTCACTTTTATAATGTTAACTGTGGCGTCAGACGTGTGAGTTTTATTCGCTTCAAGCAGACGCTTTTCATTGAAACCTAACATATCACCGATACCGCACACTGTTTGTTGAAAGTCAATATCCAGTGCACAAGTCAGTTCACATTTCAGTGTATTGTTGTTAGGACGTAGACTAATCTTTGAGTCTCCTAACTGCTTTTTGAGGAAGGCTTCTATGTCACTGATTTCATAAGCACCTGTAGGTAAAGTTATCAAGTCCCACGTTGTTCCGTCCCGTAGTACTGGAAACACATTGTTTATTCCCTCAACCACGTTCGGTATACTGTTGTATGTAGTAAAGTCCAATAGACCTACATACCATTCACCGATTGTTAGTTCGAGAGGCGGGAAAAAGTCACATACAAGAGCAGCAGCATTCGTACCTGTTAAGGTGACCGACAGCGAAGACATCTTGTCGCTTACTGATCACTCACGCGTTAAGAAGTCCAAACATAAATGCCCACAGGTGACTGTGTGTGGTGGCTGTTCACGCTCGTAATTGTAGTAAATGTCAGTGTCGGTTCCAAAATACTGTGTCAGCTCAAGAGGTGGCCGCATATTACCATACGCATCATAGTAGTAAACATGATTGTTTCGCTTCTTGTAGCAAACCCAGTGCGTACCAGGTCCTTCTGCACTGTCCAGATTAACAACCGCACTCTCGTTCTTCCATGGTCGTCTGTGTGGTAAAGTGTTACGCATAAAAACTCCTCTGAAATAAGGTATTTTCAAAAGTTTTGCGTACACATACAAATCACTGTCGGACAATGCACGCACTGGTATTCAAATTAGTTTTTTTGTCTGTAAGGACGTAGGTATAGACCTGACGCTATTTTTTTATTGTTACGTTTATGCCTTGAGACTGTTTTGCATTTGCAGGTCGTTTTGCGTTTGCCTGCGGATTGACGTTTAATTCCTGAACCCTTCTTCTTTTTTCTGCAACCACTACGCGAGCTCCCTCCACCCACTGCTGATTTTGCTTTCATTGCGGCTGCTACAGCTGCAGCATACACTCTTTCACTAACACCGGAATTCCAACCTTTCACTCGTTCCCACGCTTTGTCAGCAAGAACGCGATAAGCTATACGTCTTCGACTGTTGTCTTTGTACCTTGCGTAGGCGATATCGTGTTCGCGACAGGTTTCGTCCAGCTCGTTGATTCCGCGCTCGCCACGTGCCAATCTCTCTTTGAGTTTTGTTCCGGGTCCACAGAATCGGTAGCCGGGTAGGTGTAATTCTACTGGTAATGCGTCCACCGCTCGATTAATCAAAGTAGGTACTGACGAAACGATAGCAGGCACAGTGTTTTTAAGTATTTTTCCAATTACACCACGCCCCATTCTTTTTTTTTACGAAGTACGTGCATTCTTGTAAACAGATCTCCAATCCTTGATTTCCGTTTCCGTATCGAGAACGTCTATTAAACGTCCCACCTCTTCAATATATTCAGACAGGACTGAACGCTGTGTCGCGCTGTCTTGATATTTATAGACAAACTTTATTAGATTGATTATATGAACGTGAAATACCTGAGTGACCTTGTACAATTCAGTCTTTATATGTAATTTTAATTCGTGCATTTGTCGTACAGTGACTGCGCCTGTGTCAGCTACTCCGTCCGCTATATTCGTAATTTTTCTTTCGCCAGCGTAGAAAGCATTGCTTTGCAAACTGATTGTGTTGTCGTATAAAAATTCCAAATTCACAGCGTCTTTGCTGGCGACTGGCGCTTGCACGTGTGTTAGCCGACAGTCATCAACGATTACGTTACCTGCACGATCTTTTCTCAAACTCTTTGCGTCTACGTATCGTTTTGTGGCTGCATCTCTTGATTTAAGCGGATCGATTTTAGCATTATTATTCGATGATCTTTTGCGTCTACGGTAGCATCGTTCTTGTACTGTAAGCATGCGTCCTTTACGTACTGTAAAGAAACAACATCGTGCAGCTCTTCAGGATCACCCAAGTTGCATATCTTTTTGTTTTTCACATCAAAGTGACCGTCGTTAGTCACTCCTAAACCGATATCCTCACGCAGACTTCGATGAGTTTCTTTTCGCACTCTTACAGTGCTGTCGTGTCTACCGAACTTGTCTACACTCATATTTATGAAGAACTGGTGGTTATAGAACGGTGCGTCTGCTTTTATATGATAATGCCGGCTTCACGTAATTCTTCCAATATCGAAATGATTTCATTCCTATGACCAGTATGGCCACTACTTTGAGAAGCCATTAACATTCTCAATCTATTAACCAACTCGTTAGGATCATCCCAATGCACGTAATCGATTGCAGTGTTCGGCTTCATCTCCATATAGCCACTCCCTGTACGTTTTCGTGCACTCGATGCAAACAATTTAGATATTACTAGTCGGTACTTGACGCCACTGTTACTGTTTATTCGCGTATTGTGTTTATATTTTTGTTTGTGTCCGTTGGTTGCTAGTAGTATGGACTTGTATTTCCTCATATCGTCCTTATTGTATTTTTTCGGTAGTTTCATAAACAAAAGTTCATACAGACCGGGCGTACCCTCGTAAATTTTTCCTTTGACATGAAAGTTGTCGTTATCATCGATTTTCACATTTGAATCACCTATCATAAATTTACCGCACTCGTATCGAACACCATACATACGATCTATAATCCGTTTACAGTCAGCCGATTCGCACAAACGCATATATTTGTTTGCTAATGAATCGTCACTGAAATGTGAAGCGTTATGGTTCCATGCGCTATCGTCACTGAAATGAGAAGCGTTATGACTCTGCGTGCCACTTTCGTTTTCAGTTATTACGTGTTGTGTAGGCTCTTCTTGTTTTATCTGCTGCTTCTCCTCCTCCTCCTCCTCCTCCTCCTCCTCCTCCTCCTCCTCCTCCTCCACCATCATATCACCACTTAACTTTCGTGAAATAGCTTCTAACGGTTCCAGAATCAGTCTGTAATTTTTTCTGAGCTTCTCGTCGCTTTCTCTGATACCGTGTTGTAATGCATGATATTTTTTCCTTATGTTGTCGCTTAGCGTATCTATATCATACGTAAGTCGTTCCTCCTTATTCATCGCCATCGCGTGTTAGCAAGAGGACTGATTACATTACTACAGTGCAACCACTTTTATACTTCGCTGGAAACAATTATGAATCCATCAAAGCCGATTCTATATCTACCTTAATTTATTGACGAGTCTTTGTCTATGACTAGAAATCCATAACGATCCTTCCACGCTTCCGTGCAAACGTCTTTGAAAGCATCATATTTCATATCCATGTTAACATGATCATTGTATGCATGTCGTAAATTTAGATCGTCTTGTTTGAACAATATCAACAAGTTAGTGTTGTCACGCACCAATTGTTTCGGTATCTGGCTATATGTCTGACATAGATAGAATGTGTCCACACCGCTATGTCTCCCCATAGCAAAATACTTTCGAATATTGTTTTGTCTTTCACACGATACGTCATCGAATACGATAACAGAGTCGAGACCAGTGATTTCACTTGGTAGTGGGACTTCTTCGTTCTCGCTGTATGCATGATAACCTAAACCTTCATCAGCGAGTGATTTCATCACTGTTTCTAGCATTCTGTATTTTGGTTGAAATAATGATTTTGAAAATACGTATACGTTGCGGAAACGTAGACCGTTGGCATCAAACAGTAGGTTGAATAGCACATTGGGTCTTGGGAACTTGGGCCTGTAACGATACAGCGAATACTGTTCGGTAATAGCGGACCATGTTTACGTTTAGCACTGCCTTCGTCACCAGCCAAAAAGTCCATATCCTTTATTGCTAATTTGTTTGCTTGCTGTACAATCTTCATCTTTGTGAATACCGAAAGCATACTGTTTTCAGCACGTGCTGTCACCTTTTTTATATTAGATCTTTCTTATGTATCCATGCATCGTGTTTACCATCGAAACCGAGCCAACGAACCCGCACTCTGTCACCTTTGCGTTGTAACACCTTTTCCACTAGGTATACGTCGCCGACTTTGGACTTACTAATCTCGTGCTCGTAAAAACCACCTTTCAACACTTTGTTTAGATGATCTTTTAGCAGATAAGTGACGGGGATGGTAGTGGATTGTACTTTATCCACAGTGAATATTTCGTTAGTCTAATTTGGCGTATAACCTTTGGCGAACGTCATTTTGTGCTTACTTATACGAACACGGTCACCGACTTTAAATTTGGGTGGTTTCGTTGGACTGATTTTAGGCGCTGTGTTCTTCCTTATTCGTTCCAACACTATATGTTCGTTGGCGTCATTCACTTGACTAGGTTTCATACCAATGGTTCTGTGTGTGGTATTGTTGTACGATTTCAGTAATATAGGTAGTAGATCCAACCAGCGGTAGTGTCCTTGTTCGCTGAAAGCTCGATACATGTGTGTCTTCAGTGTGCGATTAAAACGTTCCACTATGGAAGCTTTTTTCTCACTATAGGTTGAGTAATGTTTCACATTATACTTTTTTAGCAACGCTTGTACTGTGCTGTTGTAATAATACTCCTTCCCGTTGTCCGTCTGTAAATACTTCATTCGGTTAGCGGCTAGTATAGGCTTCAACGAGTTCGCCACTTCTTTCCCGGTTTTCGTTTTCAATGGTACAGCGTACGCGTACTTGGTAAACGCGTTGATTACAGTCATCATATACTTGTACCCTTTGTTCACTCGAGCGTATGGTATCATCTCCACAAGATCCGCCTGGTACAAGTCGTGTAGACCCTTCAATTCAACCGCGCGCCTAACGAAATTCCTTCTCGCTGCTCTGTGTAGCTCTAGAGCTATAGTCTTGCGTGCGTTGTTCATGGTTTAAGATACACTAACATAATACCAGCGTTAAAAATACTATATATATATCTATAACAGTTTCTTTGTTTTTCAGTATTCACTCTCTCGTCTGAATATCATCATCATCATGTCCGACCTTCAGTAGAATCCAGAACAACAACATCAGCAGGAACAGGAACATCCTCAACAAGGTAAAAATTTAAATACCAATTGGTACAGTTAAGAAATTGTCTCTCTCTATAATTATGTAGCAAACCAAACTTGTTTGATATGAATTAACATATGATCCAACTCTGTCTAACATGTACAAGATAGTCTCTTGACGTTGTTTAGAAATTGATATGGCGGAGAAAATTTTTTATGTTCTGACATAGGTTTGTCACCTTCTCCCCAATGTATTGTCTCTTGACATCGTTTAGAAATTGACATGACAGAGAAAATTTTTCATGTTCCACCATAGGTATGTCACCTTCTCTCCAATGACCTAATTCAATTCCACAACAAAAGCATTTAACTCTATCGTCTATGAATGACATACTATGTCCACAAACATCATAATTTAGCGGATAGTAGTAAAACCCGGCAAACGCTAACTCGTCGGAGCTGACAAACGTCAATTCCCAATACTTGAACGATTTTCTTCTTTTACTTTCAATGCTAAAATCAGGAGTAGCTGCCATCTTCACAGTTTGCAATAAACTAACGTATTACTAACGTGTACTATCTATTTATTTACCACAAACATGAATTTGTGTGTGTGTGTGTGTGTGTGTGTGTGTGTGTGTGTGTGTGTGTGTGTGTGTTATTCATCATTCCTATTAGCTAATACATGTGTTTCTATTGTTTCAGTTATGACACGATTTTATATCGTACGAAACACCAGTATTAAAGGATCCCTCACAACATTTAATTACCTGCCCGTGTACACGGACACAGGAGATCAAGATATATTACCGATAATGACTGAGGTGCGACCTTTATTGTGCAAGGATATTCTGGCAGAACAAGCACGTTTACGTAGTATCAAATGGCATATTGCGTGCAGGATACGTTTCACTAAAACTGTGTTAGATGGTAACAGCGGCGAAGAAAAAGAGGTAACCAAAGACGCCGTCTTCCACGGACGTTGTCGTACGTTGCTCACGGACGACAACGACGAGTTGAACTGTCTACTAGACGAATCATACGATAAAATCATGAATAGCATATCCAATTTTACCCGTGACGGGAGCGGATGGTCGGTGGATGCTGTACTGAAGCTGGAACTGGTTGTTGGACGGTACCGGCCTCTAGCAGCGTCCTCCTACATTCCTACCCCGCGAAAACTTGCACTCACCAAGGCAGTAGTCAACATCAAGAACTCCCAAGATAAAATGTGTTTTCTATGGTCTGTTCTAGCCCACATACACCCTCAACAAAAGCATAAAGAATTTGTTTCAAAATACACCTCATTCATAAACACAATAAATATGTCCGGTATCGAGTACCCTGTTTCTATAAACTCACTTTCTAAATTTGAAACACAGAATTCCAACATTTCTATAAACGTTTTCGGCTATGATATAGAAGACAATATCAGAAACGAATCAAAAAATGAGGTTTATCCGTTAAGAATTACCCCCAATAAGGACAGATTACATCATATTAATCTTTTACTTCTGTCCGATACAAATAGCCGAAAACATTACTGTCTTATCAGTAACATGAGTAGATTGTTATCATCCCTTACAAAACACCGCACTCAATCATTTTACTGCGACTACTGCCTGCATCGTTTCACTACAGAACATGGTCTGTCCGATCATCTCCCCTACTGTACACCTTATGGTGAACAGAAAACCAAAATGCCCACAGAGGAGGAGAAAATTACGCACACTGTCTTAAAGTACCCTTTACCGTCTACGCCGACTTCGAGTCCCTCATCACTCCGCTTCAATCGTGTTCACCTGGTAACAACGTCCCGACGACAGTGAAAGAGTTAGGTGAATTCTACTCAGTTGATAGCAGCGGTGCCCGTCAGAAAATAACTTCTCCTCCTGTATCGTCCACATCATACGAAGCGATGCATATTCCGTCAGGTTTCTCCTATGCTATCGTCGATCACACGCACAGCCTCTGGAGAGAAGCTAAAGTTTATCGGGGTGAAAACGTCGTAGACACTTTCTTCTCGTGGTTGATGAAAGACGCCGAGGATATGATGAAGGTAGTACGACATAACGTACAATTAATTATGTCCGATGATGACAATGTTGCGTTCACTAACGCCACCGTTTGTCATTTGTGTGAGCGCCCTTTGACAGACGATGACAAGGTACGCAATCATTGTCATCTTACGGGGAAATTCTTGGGAGCAGCCCACAATAGCTGTAATCTGAGCTACAAGATGCCTCGTCATATCCCCGTCTTCTTTCACAACCTTCGTGGCTACGACTGTCACCATTTAATGCAGGGTTTAGGAAAATATAAGGACCAACACGTATCCTGCATTGCAACATCTAGTGAGCGTTACGTGTCGTTCTCCCTGGGTCCCTTGCGTTTCGTAGACTCTTTTCAATTTCTTAATCGCTCTCTGGACACACTCGTTACCAATCTGTCCACGTCCGGGAGCCAATTTCCTTTGCTTAGAGAGGAAATGCTTAGACGGGGTTTCGACGAACTGACCAATCTGCTCGTACGCAAGGGGGTATACCCTTACGAGTACGTTGACAGTATTGATCGGTTCAATGAAACAAGTCTACCCGCTCGTGAACACTTTGATAACCGGTTGATGGAATCGTCTATTTCGGATTACGAGCACGCACAAAACGTGTGGAGTGCATTCAATCTGCGTACGTTTGGAGATTACCATGATTTGTATTTGTTGACAGACGTAATGCTGCTGGCCGATGTCTTTGAAAGTTTTCGAGACATGGCCTTACGCGATTACTGCTTGGACCCATGTCATTTTTACTCGCTTCCCGGACTCGCTTGGAACGCGATGCTAAAAATGACAGGGGTCGAATTAGAGCTGTTGATAGAGATAAATCAACATCTGTTTGTAGAGTCTGGGGTCCGCGGAGGCGTCTCGATGATATCCAACCGTCATGCCGTCGCTAACAACCCTCTGATCCCAGATCAGTACGATGTTTCGAAACCGACCTCCTTCATTCTGTATACGGACTGTAACAATCTATACGGTGCAGCCATGTCGCAACCACTCCCTTACGCAGACTTCCGATGGCTCGATCGTGACGAAATCGAGTCTTTGGACGTACGTAATGTGAGTGATGTTCCGACATCGGGTACATCCTTCAAGTCGACCTACATTACCCTAATACACTACACGACCTGCATTCCGACTACCCGCTTGCTCCTGTGCGCCAGCGCATAACACCCGATATCCTTTCTCCCTTTTCCAAACGTTTACACGAGAGTATATACAGATCATCGTATAACGAATCAGGGTCAACCGTAGAGAAGTTGTTAACGACTTTGAAGGACAAACAAAATTACGTTCTCCATTATCGAAATTTGAAATTGTATTTAAGTCTTGGTTTAGAGCTGAAAGGGACTCATAGGGTGTTGTGTTTTAAGCAAAGCGCTTGGTTGAAACCGTTTATCGATTTCAACACCCGCAAGAGGCAAGCAGCCGTCAACAGCTTTGAAAAAGACCTTTTCAAACTGATGAACAACGCCGTATACGGCAAGTCGCTGGAGAACGTACGGAAACATATAGACTTTGAACTAGTCTCAGATGAACGACGGCTTCAAAAACTAGTTTCCACACCTAGGCTGAAACGTATGATTCGTTATACGAACGATCTGGTGGGGTTCTCACTCCGTAAAAAATCCATCGTTCTTTCCCGTCCCGTGTATGTCGGCTTCACGGTGCTTGACGTTAGCAAAACAATAATGTACGACTTTCATTATCGTTATGCTGTCGGCAAGTACGGCCGTAACGTTAGATTGCTAATGACAGATACAGACAGTCTGATGTATAGTATTCAAACATCTGACTTGTATGCAGACATGAAGAAGGACCTACACGTTTTTGACACATCGGATTACCCTACGTCTCATCCTTGTTATAGCCTTAAGAACAAAAAGGTTGTTGGACTGTTCAAGGATGAAACGTGTGGTCGTCCTATTAGAGAATTCGTGGGTCTCCGAGCGAAATGTTATTCGTTCCTTGTGGCCCACGAAGATCCTACCAAAGAGTGTCAAAAACGTGTATGTAAAGGTGTACCTCGATTTGCGATTAAGAGGAGTCTACGACACGATATGTATCGCAAGTGTCTCACTGATCATTCTCAGTTTTCTGCCAGTGCGCTTTGTTTACGTAGCGATCATCATACGCTGTACACGATGCGCGTAAATAAGCAAGCGTTGTCACCGTATGATGATAAGCGCTATATACTAGACAATGGTCGTGATACACTTGCATACGGTCATTATCGAATACGACGCATCAACATGGAGAACGATGATGACGACACCTCCCCACCTGCTAAAAAAATTCGTCTCCATGTATAGTACCCCCTCCAACACTTGTTTCTTTCGTCAGTTGATGTCTCTCGGTGCTTCAGTCCAGACGTCTGTAAACGTAAGTTCGCATATTAATATCACAACGATATTTGTGTGTTTAAACATAATATATATAGAGTTTGTAATGTGTGGTTTCTTTGTCTTACAGTATTATGGATAACACTGCAGTTATAATTGACTTCCAGTGCTTTTTCGATGACAGCGGAAAATATATTGTGAAGGAACTGTCAATCATGGACGTTCTGAGATTTGCTGGTAGACATTGGATTTTCACTCCGCCTGCTACATCCGTTACGAATCCAAAATACACTAGGACAAACCACTGGCTAACGTCAAATTATCATAGACTTAGATGGAGCGAAGGAGAGACACCGTACGACAATCTTGTTTCATTGTTAACATCACATACACGTATATATAAATATGTGTTTGTGAAGGGTTTTGAGAAAAAACGTTTTTTACAATCAAAGATAATACACAATAATATCATCAATCTCGATGACTTTGGTGCCCTAAAAACATACCGTATCTATTTCATGGAACAGAATGTCTTAGACATTTCAATTCTTCTGACCGATGTGCCAACTATAAGGTGCATGCTATTCGGGAATGGACGATTCATGATTTTTGCTTTAAACAAACATTTTTAATGTAACAAATTTAGAAAGTAGGTCACAGCGAATGATGACATTTATATCACTAATTCTGTTGTGGACATGTACATACATGCATAGCTGTAAGCGGTGACTATTTCCTTATGAAAGTGGAATGTGGACTTTCCTAATGACATTTTTATATTTTTGGTGTCTCTAATTTCGTCTGTGGGACATGTTCATACATGCAAAGCTGTAAATGAAAATGGGACACAGACTTTTCTGATGACGACGTTACCACCACCACTATCACATTGTACTGTCCTTTTGTGTCGAATATTCTGTCATTGTTTGGTTCTCTCTCGTTTGATACAGACGTGTTCACTAGTGTCTTTCTCTCTCTCTTCTAATAATGTCGTTTCTTGTAAAGTTTAATGCTGTAAGTGATATCGAGTACAAGCGATGTTCAGAATTGACAGTGAATAAAAAATATCCCATCATGGTCTTAACAAATGTGGACACAAAATATGGGAACTCTGTGCTTGCTACGTTGGAGGATGGCGACCACCAGTATCGTGTCTATCTTCCCAAGAGGTATCCAGGTGTCTTCACGAATGAGGAGCTCAGGCATATCAAACCCAAAGAACTACATTTAGTGTATCGAGGGACGAGGAATCAAACAACGCAGGTAGAGATTGTGTCCTAACGTCGTAAGTAGCAATCGTGTTAACAAACAATTTATTGATGTGTGTGTGTGTAGTTTCAACTCTCTGTACTTAACACTTTAATAATTGAATTTGTATGTACATGATAAATGTATCATTGATTCTATTTAGTATTTTTTTTACAAAGTTTCGTTGAATAATATTTGGTTCGATTAGAAATTATTTGAAAGTACATTAACTTTATGTGATAAATGTATCATTGATTCTAAGCAGTATTTACAAAGTTCCAGTGAATAATATTTGGTTTGATTAGAAATTATTTGAAAGTACATTAACTTTATGAAAAATGACACATACTTGAAAAAGTTTACTTACTTAACGCATTTGATTCTTTCTTTCCACTGACTGTGTGTGTGCATGTGATAATTGAATATTTATCGTATCAGTGATTCTAATATCGACTGTATTGTTATGTTACAGATAAACTTCCTTGTGAACTGTATCTACAGCTGTGAAATTATTATTTAAAAATCTTACAATGTCAAAAATTATTATTAATATTGTATTTATTTTATATAACAATGTTTGTTTGTGATATATATATATATATATTTAATCAATGTAAAATGTATTTTTGAATAATTGTATTATAACGGTTTGTAAACTATATTTTAAGTTTGTGTACAGTGCTGTAAATATATATTTAATCATTTAAAACAATATTATTATTAATATTGTATTTATTTTATATAACAATGTTGTTTGTGATATATATTGTAATGAACTACGTATGGTGAGTCCTTCTTTGATCAGTCCCCCTCGTAGGAGTCGTCAATTTGTTATGGAATAAGTATGTTGGGTACTAGCGGTGAAACGTCCGTCTTATTCAAACCCCACTGTTGTAACCAAGTTTGTAGAGAACTACTTGTTAATTATGTGAGGACGTATGTTATAGTGTATGATACCAGTTGGAGACGTCAAATTGTAAAGAAATCTTGTCTATGGGTGTAATTAGTTATAAGAGACTCCTGTGTAACAAATGCCAAGTAATACGTTGTAGGTGGCGATTCGTAACAATTAAAATGCTGTTACCTGGTTTAATTAATATGTTATTAACTAATATACCTTTCGGTTGTGACCGGTGAAACCCTCAGAACATAGATTATTAAGTCAACAAAATTAGAATTATGTTCCTGAATTTATAATGGTATTATTCTATAGACTTAACTTAGTTCTCAGTGGTTGTTTAATATGAGCAATATATATGGAGTATTTACTGAATGTAAGTGATATTTGTTTCAACCCTAGTCACTCAATGATACAAATTTCGTTCAAATTTAGTATTAAAATACCAGTTAGTTCAACAATCTCCCGTCCCACCAGCTGCAAATTTTAAGCGCTGTTACTAGAAATAAGTGTACTTATAGGTTAGTTATTCGGAGTGTTTGTATCAATCTGTTTATAAATTATTACACCAACTACATATAGTATTTTCTCTGCAATGACTAAAACGTTATCTCATACAACAAATGTACTTTATTTATTTTTCTCTGGTATTTAACAAGTTACGTTGTCTCAGACAAACAATAAGACGATCCAATCGACTATCCCAACATATATCGATTCTTAATTATTCAAACTCTAAAAACATATACTCTTGAAAATAATGACAAATAATTCTTATCCCAGGGTTCGTATAGTTCTTTGAACCATTAGTAAGGCCAGGTAAAACGCATAATTAAGGTTGTTCAATTTACAAAATAATATTATTTACTTAAATTACAATGGAATGAAAATAAGTTGTTTTTTACCAAACCGACGAAACTTCGGCTGGCGGTGAACGTTTGTCAACAGTGTATCTGGTCAAAATGCGGGTTATCTCGTCTTCCTCCAGTGGAACTGCTCTGATTTTCAATAAAATTGATGATGGTGTGTACTTGGTAAATCCTCAGGAGATCTTCTGGCTTCTATTCTTCTTTTGCGGTCTTCACAAGTCTTGGTCCCAGTGAATTGGAATTAGGATCTCAGCTTCTGCTGCCAATGAAGGTTATTTCGTCCAACCGAGTCTTCTGTATTTCCAACAATCCCGTTAATTCAGGTTTTAACTCTTTACTGGTCTTCGATTTATAGCATGAAATGGTTTAATACCAAATTCAGCGGAATGATTTAGTGAATGAGGTGAGACGCTTTCAATTCTCTTTTATTGTATTCATTGATAATTTAGAGGGTTATTTAATTTGTATGATTCATTAACATTCAAGTACAATTGTTTTGCAAAAATGCTTTTTCAATTTGGATATATATTTTCTTTATATTTATTCATATATTTTAAACATATCGGTCCATCTCAATCTAATAGCTTGTAACAATCAGCACGAATATCAAAATCAACAACTTCTTATACATCACTTGCCTTAACAACCACGTTTTCTATATATCCTTGAGCCGGCATTATAGAATATTACTACTCCCTTCCAGTAAAATACTCCATGCTTGGATTAACCTTGAATCACATAAAATTCTCCCCTAACCTTCCTTACTAAACAGTAAATGTTTTACTAGAGTTTCGTTGGACTGGGTTTACTAAAAAGGTATTAATTTCCTTTCACTAATATGGAATTTAGGCCTATAGATTCATTTACAACCATTATAACATTATTTGGTTTTTTTAACTTAATTTTATTTTTTACCTGACCTACTGTACAATTAATTATTGTTTACATAGTTAATTACATGAATTTTAATTTACTGGTGGTTATTTGTTTTTATATTAATTAACTGGTTCTGGAACCCTTTATTAATTTATGACATAATTGTCAGAACTACTTGTTAGACTTGAAACACTGGTCACACTCCTGATCCAGTTTATAAACATTAATTAGAATAACAGTATTTTTCAATTTTATACAATACTGACAACTTAGTATAGTGCCTAACATTGGTAACTATACTGGGCTGTATAAAACAAATCTAATATAAATATAAACATAATTATTGATTAAGTATTATTATCAAACAACATCATTTCATTTTTAACATATTCAACATACAATATAAATACTCTGTAGACCTTAACATGTCACAGTACAAAACAAACATTTCATTACATCCAATCATTCATTGGTCCGGCTCTTTTACATTTAATATTAGTCATTGACCCCTTTTTACTTGAGTTACTTCTCAAACACATGAACTATTGAACAACCTTAAGTCAGGGTATGGTCCTTGACCATATTTCAATCAATTTTTTATGTAACGTTGGGGAACCTCAACTATGTTACGTTACATAACACACCCCCTTCGAAATAAGTTTATTTTGGTATAAACAAAGTTTAGCAAGAAATAAACTCCTAACTTGTATTTGGCCAATTGGTTTCCTATTTATGGTACTTTTATATTTCATAATTATCCGTTATATTATTATCATTTCTTCGTTCCATCTTAAAATCAATTATTTCCCAAGTTTAAATCTTATTTCTATAATCATTCTTGTGACATTCTTTATTAATTATACATTTTGGATCTGGTTTTATTTAATTCTCTATATTTATTTGTGAGTTTTCCCTCTAATATTTAATTTTCCTAAACCTCCCTAACATTATAACTGGAATCGAATCGGTGGTGCTCTATCGGCTAACCAATTACCGTCGTCCGTTACATACTTTCTGGGATCAGAGGAACATCATCTCTGCCCAGTTAAATGATTGCTGGAATATTCTACAGTCAATCTTCATTAATAAACCTCGTAAGGTAGTCATCATGTGACCTTCAATAAAATAATAAATAATAATCATATTCTAGGGATTATTCACTGTACTTTAACTCAGATCATATTATTTCTTCATATTAATTCTTCCTTCTATTATACACTTTTTCTCTCCAATACTTGGCTACTTTATTGACATTTATTAATTGGTTTTTTACGGATAATTCTTAACCATTTGTTTTTTTTTCTTTTCTTGCGATCCTTTTGACGGTTCCATTTTGGCTTCTTCATTCTCTTATCTTCATTGGCTCATATTCCTTTATGATCAATACAGCTGGTTATGAGATTTTGGTCAGTACTATACATTACATTATGTAGTTATATTCTTCTGGCACAATCATTATTATTCTTTTTACATTCTAAATTACATTTCTCACTATTATGTTATATTAGATAAACTCATTTCGTCTTTTGGTTTTGATGATTTTTTATTAGGTTGAATCAGTGTTATTTTTATTTTTTTTTTTTCATATTAGTTTAAAGCAATTTCTTCTAAATTGTATAGTAAGGTGTTATTACTTATTTTTTGACTTTGGTTGTTTTTTTTATCTTCAAAATTCTCTTTCTTATATACCTCATAAATTGTTTTCTTAAATACTTGTTTGTAAGTTGGGCTTACTTCATTTTTTTTTTGAATTTTGGGGTTTTAGTCTCTTCACTTTAAATTATACTGTTTCTGAATAATTATTGAGTAAGTTGTTCTTACAGTTTCTTTAGAATTTTGGGTTATTTATCCTCTTTATTTTAAATTATACTGTTTCTGAATAATTATTGAGTAAGTTGTTCTTACGTCCTTTGGAATTTTGGGTTATTTATCCTCTTTATTTTAAATTATACTGTTTCTGAATAATTATTGAGTAAGTTGTTCTTACGTCCTTTGGAATTTTGGGTTTTTATTTACAATGGGTTGCTTGGTCCTGTATCCATAAAATCCGTCCCCTTTCTTTTATATTCTGTTTAGAATCGGTTTTTAACCGTGGTCCATTATTTCCTCTATACTGGTTGTTCGGGTCTCTCTAGTGTATAGAGTTATTTCTGTCCTTGTGACATATCTCATTATTGTACAGTTCTTGCCTCTTGTCCCTATAAAATTGTCATTTATAGTCAAGCTCATCATCGTCCTTTGAACTGATTCTTCTGCACTGTCTCTTAATGTTTCTGATGGTTCATATATAAATTCCATAAGTCCTCCATGCTCCTTAGTTAGTTTTGGCTTTTTTGGTCCTTCTAGTCCATCTGGGAATTCAAGTGTGGTTCGTTTAAAGTTTCTCACTTGCCTTACTTCTCTGTTTTCCGTAATTGGTCTATTATGCAGTTTAACTAATCCCCCTTTAATCATTTCCAATTCTTCCCGTGTATCTATTAATTTCCTTTTACACATTTGTCTTATTCTCACTATCTTCATTTTATCATGAACCCGTTCTATTCTTCCGGTTCTATAAATTGGTATCTTGTCAAATTTTTCTTCGGTCTTCGCTTGTATGTTTCCTATTTGAGTAATTTTGGTCTCTACTTCTACTCTGAGTTGCATGATGGGTTCATCTGTCTTTTCCAGATCCACCTTAATTTCATTTATTTGCTGTCTTACCTCCACTTCATAGCTATCAACTCCTTTGCTCCATGTTTCATTGACAATTATAATACTTCCATTGATGACTTCCCTCAACGCTAGGCCTTGTTCATTGATGATTTGCCGCAACTCCTTATTATGGTTTTCAATTTTCTCATCCATTCGTCTGGTATTCTCCAGAATCTGCCTCAAACTCTCATCATTCCTGTCAAACCTTTTATTCATCTGTTTGATTAAATTTTCGCTCAAAATTTCGTTTTGTTTTCTTGAGTTCTCATTAATACTGTCTATTTTATTTTCCAGCTTTTCTGAATTTTCATTTATACTGTCTATCTTTTCATTGATTTGTCTAAAATCGGCCTTCAATCGTTCATTATTTTCATTTATGGTTTGCCTTAAAAGTTCACTAGTACTTTCCTTAATACTGTCTATTTTTTCATTAGTTTGTCAGAACTACTTGTTAGACTTGAAACACTGGTCACTGGTAGATAGATTATCTTCTTTGATACTGTCTATTTTATTTTCTAGCTTTTCTGAGTTTTCTTCAAATTTTTTATTTAATTCTTCCTTCTGTTTCCTGGAATCTTCTTTGATACTGTCTATTTTTTCATTAGTTTGTCTATTATCTTCTTTGATTAATTCCCATAATTTTTGTAAATCTAGGCCTCCTCTGGCTTCCTCTTTATCTGGTTGGTCCCCTTGGGCATTAGGGTGGAACGAAAAAATCAAGTTTGGATTTTTAATTTGTAATAGTGCGGAAAAGTTGCCTTTTGGTGTAAATAAGATAAAAAAAAGATATGAAAAATATTGGAGCACGTCTTGAGGTGCCGCAAGGACGATAAATTTTCATAAAATTGCAATTTTCGCTACATTTTTAAGTTTTTTTAAGAAGTTGTCAAACATTTTTTTTTAATTTCAAATACTGTCAAAAAAGCAGTTTTTATATAAAAAAAGACATACAATTTTTTTTTAACTTTTTGGATTATGTCTTGAGGTGCCGCAAGAGCGGTAAAGTTTTATAAAAACACACTTTTTGTAACTTTTTCAAAGAATTTTATGTGTCTCGATTATGCAATAAAAGTTTCAAATAGGCGTTTTAATATGAATAGAAAGATAAAAACAGTTTAACTATTGCATTGTTTTTTGATGGAAGAAGAGACAAAACAATTCTTCAAGAAAAGAAAGGAATTAAGTTGTACAAAAAAGTTATTTCAGAAGAGCACGTTTCACTAATAGAGGAACCAAACTCGAAGTTTTTAGGCCACGTAACACCTAAATCTGGCACTGGAAAGGCATAGCAGACAGTATACAGGAGTTTCTTGAAGATAGAGAACACAACGAACAACTTTTGAACTTTACTGCTATTGGGTGTGATGGAACCGTTGTAAACACTGGACATAATAATGGTGTGATTTCTTTGATGGAAAATGAAATAGGAAGACCTTTACAATGGTTAGTTTGGTCCATGGAAATGAGCTACCTTTGCGACATCTTTTTTGTCATTTAGATGGTAAAACGAAGGGACCCAATGAGTTTAAAGGCGAAATAGGTCAGCAGCTGGAAAACTGTGCTAATCTTCCTGTGGTTACTTTCTTGCCAATTGAAAATAACCTTCCTCTTTTGGAGAACATAAATGATTTAAGTACAGATCAGAAGTATTTATTGGATATGTGTATCGCTGTAGCAAGTGGAAATTGCTCACTAGATTTATCTTTAAGAAACCCTGGAAAACTTGCTCACTCCAGGTGGCTTACATTAGCAAACCGTATACTTAGATTGTATGTGGCAACTGAAAATCCAACTGAAAACCTTAAGACTCTGGCTGAGTACATTGTGAAAGTGTATGCACCTGTGTGGTTTAACATTAAGTTAAAACCTTCATGTACTTATGGTTCCAAACATCTGTTTAAGCTTATCTCATATTCACGCTATCTCTCTGATGATTTCAAGAACGTTCTAGACCCGGTTATTCAAAGAAATGGGTACTTTGCTGCTGCAGAAAATCTCCTTTTGTCCATGCTATGTGATCAGCACAAAAATGTAAGAGAACTTGGTTTACGACGTGTTTTAAAAGCAAGAACAGAAAGTAGAGGCGGAGTCAGGAACTTTAAAGATCCAAAGATAAACTTTGACGCAAAGGATTACATCGACATGATCTCATGGGCTGAAAATGACGTAACTGAACCCCCCTTGGTAAAACATGTTTCCATTGACTCTCTCAAAGACTTTATACGGAAGACATCTGAAGCTCAACCAAATAGTAAAGTGGACCCGCTTATCGACTTTCCCCGGCTTCCTTGTCACACGCAAGCAGTGGAAAGAGCTGTGAAACTGGTGACCGAATAGGCTCAAAATGTCTGTGGTTCAATCGCAAGAGAAGGATATATAAGAGCAAAAATTGACTCACGTGAGAACATGCCAAAATTTGATACAAAAAAACAGTTTAATGTGTCAATGAAGTAGAAACAAACATTTTGCAGCTGTAACATTTGTAATTATTAAGGGTTTTTTAAATCATAAAAAATGAACTTTCAATGTCTTTAAAAGTGTATTATGATATTTTTTTACGTGTGCTCTAATAAAAAAAATATATAATTGATTTGACGAGCTTTTATTTCAACCTTATTTACTACTATTTGTAACAACCAAAATGTTCGCAAAAGTTTCAAAATTAGCAAAAATACAAACTTTTTGACATTAAAAAATATTTTTTTAATATTATTATATTTTGTAATTAATACTTTTTTCCAATTCTAATGCTTATATATGTATTTACAACTATCTTTTGTAACATTATATGTACGAGAAAACCATAAAAAATTATTTATCAAACTTTATTATTTTTCAATTTTTTTAATTTTCTTACAAACTTTAAGCTCTTTGCGGCACCTCAAGATGTTGTAGTATAGTAACCAAATTTTTTTTTCTTCTTTTTGAACCTAAAAGGCAACTTTTCCCCACTATTACAAAACTAAACAAAACAAAAATTAAAAAAAGGCCATTTTCGTTCCACCCTATTGGGCATCTTCTTCCACTATTTCCGTTTCCGTATCCATAACTATTTCGGTTTCTTCTGTATCACCTGTCTGTTGATCCATTTCACTGTCCGTGATTAATTCTATTTCTTGTTCCTGTCCACCTTCTTCCTTCTCCTTCTCTTCTGTCCTCTTCTTCGATCTGCCTCTGGTATTAAGCATTCCTGTGCCTCTAATGGTTGCCTGCTCAAGTTAAGTAACAAATAATATGATTTTTTACTTAACTAAAGCCCACTCGTTGAGCGCCAATTTGTAATAACTATGTGGACGTCCTCGTTTTCGTTTAAGCACCACGTTGGGCGCCAATTTGTAATGAACTACGTATGGTGAGTCCTTCTTTGATCAGTCCCCCTCGTAGGAGTCGTCAATTTGTTATGGAATAAGTATGTTGGGTACTAGCGGTGAAACGTCCGTCTTATTCAAACCCCACTGTTGTAACCAAGTTTGTAGAGAACTACTTGTTAATTATGTGAGGACGTATGTTATAGTGTATGATACCAGTTGGAGACGTCAAATTGTAAAGAAATCTTGTCTATGGGTGTAATTAGTTATAAGAGACTCCTGTGTAACAAATGCCAAGTAATACGTTGTAGGTGGCGATTCGTAACAATTAAAATGCTGTTACCTGGTTTAATTAATATGTTATTAACTAATATACCTTTCGGTTGTGACCGGTGAAACCCTCAGAACATAGATTATTAAGTCAACAAAATTAGAATTATGTTCCTGAATTTATAATGGTATTATTCTATAGACTTAACTTAGTTCTCAGTGGTTGTTTAATATGAGCAATATATATGGAGTATTTACTGAATGTAAGTGATATTTGTTTCAACCCTAGTCACTCAATGATACAAATTTCGTTCAAATTTAGTATTAAAATACCAGTTAGTTCAACAATCTCCCGTCCCACCAGCTGCAAATTTTAAGCGCTGTTACTAGAAATAAGTGTACTTATAGGTTAGTTATTCGGAGTGTTTGTATCAATCTGTTTATAAATTATTACACCAACTACATATAGTATTTTCTCTGCAATGACTAAAACGTTATCTCATACAACAAATGTACTTTATTTATTTTTCTCTGGTATTTAACAAGTTACGTTGTCTCAGACAAACAATAAGACGATCCAATCGACTATCCCAACATATATCGATTCTTAATTATTCAAACTCTAAAAACATATACTCTTGAAAATAATGACAAATAATTCTTATCCCAGGGTTCGTATAGTTCTTTGAACCATTAGTAAGGCCAGGTAAAACGCATAATTAAGGTTGTTCAATTTACAAAATAATATTATTTACTTAAATTACAATGGAATGAAAATAAGTTGTTTTTTACCAAACCGACGAAACTTCGGCTGGCGGTGAACGTTTGTCAACAGTGTATCTGGTCAAAATGCGGGTTATCTCGTCTTCCTCCAGTGGAACTGCTCTGATTTTCAATAAAATTGATGATGGTGTGTACTTGGTAAATCCTCAGGAGATCTTCTGGCTTCTATTCTTCTTTTGCGGTCTTCACAAGTCTTGGTCCCAGTGAATTGGAATTAGGATCTCAGCTTCTGCTGCCAATGAAGGTTATTTCGTCCAACCGAGTCTTCTGTATTTCCAACAATCCCGTTAATTCAGGTTTTAACTCTTTACTGGTCTTCGATTTATAGCATGAAATGGTTTAATACCAAATTCAGCGGAATGATTTAGTGAATGAGGTGAGACGCTTTCAATTCTCTTTTATTGTATTCATTGATAATTTAGAGGGTTATTTAATTTGTATGATTCATTAACATTCAAGTACAATTGTTTTGCAAAAATGCTTTTTCAATTTGGATATATATTTTCTTTATATTTATTCATATATTTTAAACATATCGGTCCATCTCAATCTAATAGCTTGTAACAATCAGCACGAATATCAAAATCAACAACTTCTTATACATCACTTGCCTTAACAACCACGTTTTCTATATATCCTTGAGCCGGCATTATAGAATATTACTACTCCCTTCCAGTAAAATACTCCATGCTTGGATTAACCTTGAATCACATAAAATTCTCCCCTAACCTTCCTTACTAAACAGTAAATGTTTTACTAGAGTTTCGTTGGACTGGGTTTACTAAAAAGGTATTAATTTCCTTTCACTAATATGGAATTTAGGCCTATAGATTCATTTACAACCATTATAACATTATTTGGTTTTTTTAACTTAATTTTATTTTTTACCTGACCTACTGTACAATTAATTATTGTTTACATAGTTAATTACATGAATTTTAATTTACTGGTGGTTATTTGTTTTTATATTAATTAACTGGTTCTGGAACCCTTTATTAATTTATGACATAATTGTCAGAACTACTTGTTAGACTTGAAACACTGGTCACACTCCTGATCCAGTTTATAAACATTAATTAGAATAACAGTATTTTTCAATTTTATACAATACTGACAACTTAGTATAGTGCCTAACATTGGTAACTATACTGGGCTGTATAAAACAAATCTAATATAAATATAAACATAATTATTGATTAAGTATTATTATCAAACAACATCATTTCATTTTTAACATATTCAACATACAATATAAATACTCTGTAGACCTTAACATGTCACAGTACAAAACAAACATTTCATTACATCCAATCATTCATTGGTCCGGCTCTTTTACATTTAATATTAGTCATTGACCCCTTTTTACTTGAGTTACTTCTCAAACACATGAACTATTGAACAACCTTAAGTCAGGGTATGGTCCTTGACCATATTTCAATCAATTTTTTATGTAACGTTGGGGAACCTCAACTATGTTACGTTACATAACACACCCCCTTCGAAATAAGTTTATTTTGGTATAAACAAAGTTTAGCAAGAAATAAACTCCTAACTTGTATTTGGCCAATTGGTTTCCTATTTATGGTACTTTTATATTTCATAATTATCCGTTATATTATTATCATTTCTTCGTTCCATCTTAAAATCAATTATTTCCCAAGTTTAAATCTTATTTCTATAATCATTCTTGTGACATTCTTTATTAATTATACATTTTGGATCTGGTTTTATTTAATTCTCTATATTTATTTGTGAGTTTTCCCTCTAATATTTAATTTTCCTAAACCTCCCTAACATTATAACTGGAATCGAATCGGTGGTGCTCTATCGGCTAACCAATTACCGTCGTCCGTTACATACTTTCTGGGATCAGAGGAACATCATCTCTGCCCAGTTAAATGATTGCTGGAATATTCTACAGTCAATCTTCATTAATAAACCTCGTAAGGTAGTCATCATGTGACCTTCAATAAAATAATAAATAATAATCATATTCTAGGGATTATTCACTGTACTTTAACTCAGATCATATTATTTCTTCATATTAATTCTTCCTTCTATTATACACTTTTTCTCTCCAATACTTGGCTACTTTATTGACATTTATTAATTGGTTTTTTACGGATAATTCTTAACCATTTGTTTTTTTTTCTTTTCTTGCGATCCTTTTGACGGTTCCATTTTGGCTTCTTCATTCTCTTATCTTCATTGGCTCATATTCCTTTATGATCAATACAGCTGGTTATGAGATTTTGGTCAGTACTATACATTACATTATGTAGTTATATTCTTCTGGCACAATCATTATTATTCTTTTTACATTCTAAATTACATTTCTCACTATTATGTTATATTAGATAAACTCATTTCGTCTTTTGGTTTTGATGATTTTTTATTAGGTTGAATCAGTGTTATTTTTATTTTTTTTTTTTCATATTAGTTTAAAGCAATTTCTTCTAAATTGTATAGTAAGGTGTTATTACTTATTTTTTGACTTTGGTTGTTTTTTTTATCTTCAAAATTCTCTTTCTTATATACCTCATAAATTGTTTTCTTAAATACTTGTTTGTAAGTTGGGCTTACTTCATTTTTTTTTTGAATTTTGGGGTTTTAGTCTCTTCACTTTAAATTATACTGTTTCTGAATAATTATTGAGTAAGTTGTTCTTACAGTTTCTTTAGAATTTTGGGTTATTTATCCTCTTTATTTTAAATTATACTGTTTCTGAATAATTATTGAGTAAGTTGTTCTTACGTCCTTTGGAATTTTGGGTTATTTATCCTCTTTATTTTAAATTATACTGTTTCTGAATAATTATTGAGTAAGTTGTTCTTACGTCCTTTGGAATTTTGGGTTTTTATTTACAATGGGTTGCTTGGTCCTGTATCCATAAAATCCGTCCCCTTTCTTTTATATTCTGTTTAGAATCGGTTTTTAACCGTGGTCCATTATTTCCTCTATACTGGTTGTTCGGGTCTCTCTAGTGTATAGAGTTATTTCTGTCCTTGTGACATATCTCATTATTGTACAGTTCTTGCCTCTTGTCCCTATAAAATTGTCATTTATAGTCAAGCTCATCATCGTCCTTTGAACTGATTCTTCTGCACTGTCTCTTAATGTTTCTGATGGTTCATATATAAATTCCATAAGTCCTCCATGCTCCTTAGTTAGTTTTGGCTTTTTTGGTCCTTCTAGTCCATCTGGGAATTCAAGTGTGGTTCGTTTAAAGTTTCTCACTTGCCTTACTTCTCTGTTTTCCGTAATTGGTCTATTATGCAGTTTAACTAATCCCCCTTTAATCATTTCCAATTCTTCCCGTGTATCTATTAATTTCCTTTTACACATTTGTCTTATTCTCACTATCTTCATTTTATCATGAACCCGTTCTATTCTTCCGGTTCTATAAATTGGTATCTTGTCAAATTTTTCTTCGGTCTTCGCTTGTATGTTTCCTATTTGAGTAATTTTGGTCTCTACTTCTACTCTGAGTTGCATGATGGGTTCATCTGTCTTTTCCAGATCCACCTTAATTTCATTTATTTGCTGTCTTACCTCCACTTCATAGCTATCAACTCCTTTGCTCCATGTTTCATTGACAATTATAATACTTCCATTGATGACTTCCCTCAACGCTAGGCCTTGTTCATTGATGATTTGCCGCAACTCCTTATTATGGTTTTCAATTTTCTCATCCATTCGTCTGGTATTCTCCAGAATCTGCCTCAAACTCTCATCATTCCTGTCAAACCTTTTATTCATCTGTTTGATTAAATTTTCGCTCAAAATTTCGTTTTGTTTTCTTGAGTTCTCATTAATACTGTCTATTTTATTTTCCAGCTTTTCTGAATTTTCATTTATACTGTCTATCTTTTCATTGATTTGTCTAAAATCGGCCTTCAATCGTTCATTATTTTCATTTATGGTTTGCCTTAAAAGTTCACTAGTACTTTCCTTAATACTGTCTATTTTTTCATTAGTTTGTCAGAACTACTTGTTAGACTTGAAACACTGGTCACTGGTAGATAGATTATCTTCTTTGATACTGTCTATTTTATTTTCTAGCTTTTCTGAGTTTTCTTCAAATTTTTTATTTAATTCTTCCTTCTGTTTCCTGGAATCTTCTTTGATACTGTCTATTTTTTCATTAGTTTGTCTATTATCTTCTTTGATTAATTCCCATAATTTTTGTAAATCTAGGCCTCCTCTGGCTTCCTCTTTATCTGGTTGGTCCCCTTGGGCATTAGGGTGGAACGAAAAAATCAAGTTTGGATTTTTAATTTGTAATAGTGCGGAAAAGTTGCCTTTTGGTGTAAATAAGATAAAAAAAAGATATGAAAAATATTGGAGCACGTCTTGAGGTGCCGCAAGGACGATAAATTTTCATAAAATTGCAATTTTCGCTACATTTTTAAGTTTTTTTAAGAAGTTGTCAAACATTTTTTTTTAATTTCAAATACTGTCAAAAAAGCAGTTTTTATATAAAAAAAGACATACAATTTTTTTTTAACTTTTTGGATTATGTCTTGAGGTGCCGCAAGAGCGGTAAAGTTTTATAAAAACACACTTTTTGTAACTTTTTCAAAGAATTTTATGTGTCTCGATTATGCAATAAAAGTTTTAAATAGGCGTTTTAATATGAATAGAAAGATAAAAACAGTTTAACTATTGCATTGTTTTTTGATGGAAGAAGAGACAAAACAATTCTTCAAGAAAAGAAAGGAATTAAGTTGTACAAAAAAGTTATTTCAGAAGAGCACGTTTCACTAATAGAGGAACCAAACTCGAAGTTTTTAGGCCACGTAACACCTAAATCTGGCACTGGAAAGGCATAGCAGACAGTATACAGGAGTTTCTTGAAGATAGAGAACACAACGAACAACTTTTGAACTTTACTGCTATTGGGTGTGATGGAACCGTTGTAAACACTGGACATAATAATGGTGTGATTTCTTTGATGGAAAATGAAATAGGAAGACCTTTACAATGGTTAGTTTGGTCCATGGAAATGAGCTACCTTTGCGACATCTTTTTTGTCATTTAGATGGTAAAACGAAGGGACCCAATGAGTTTAAAGGCGAAATAGGTCAGCAGCTGGAAAACTGTGCTAATCTTCCTGTGGTTACTTTCTTGCCAATTGAAAATAACCTTCCTCTTTTGGAGAACATAAATGATTTAAGTACAGATCAGAAGTATTTATTGGATATGTGTATCGCTGTAGCAAGTGGAAATTGCTCACTAGATTTATCTTTAAGAAACCCTGGAAAACTTGCTCACTCCAGGTGGCTTACATTAGCAAACCGTATACTTAGATTGTATGTGGCAACTGAAAATCCAACTGAAAACCTTAAGACTCTGGCTGAGTACATTGTGAAAGTGTATGCACCTGTGTGGTTTAACATTAAGTTAAAACCTTCATGTACTTATGGTTCCAAACATCTGTTTAAGCTTATCTCATATTCACGCTATCTCTCTGATGATTTCAAGAACGTTCTAGACCCGGTTATTCAAAGAAATGGGTACTTTGCTGCTGCAGAAAATCTCCTTTTGTCCATGCTATGTGATCAGCACAAAAATGTAAGAGAACTTGGTTTACGACGTGTTTTAAAAGCAAGAACAGAAAGTAGAGGCGGAGTCAGGAACTTTAAAGATCCAAAGATAAACTTTGACGCAAAGGATTACATCGACATGATCTCATGGGCTGAAAATGACGTAACTGAACCCCCCTTGGTAAAACATGTTTCCATTGACTCTCTCAAAGACTTTATACGGAAGACATCTGAAGCTCAACCAAATAGTAAAGTGGACCCGCTTATCGACTTTCCCCGGCTTCCTTGTCACACGCAAGCAGTGGAAAGAGCTGTGAAACTGGTGACCGAATAGGCTCAAAATGTCTGTGGTTCAATCGCAAGAGAAGGATATATAAGAGCAAAAATTGACTCACGTGAGAACATGCCAAAATTTGATACAAAAAAACAGTTTAATGTGTCAATGAAGTAGAAACAAACATTTTGCAGCTGTAACATTTGTAATTATTAAGGGTTTTTTAAATCATAAAAAATGAACTTTCAATGTCTTTAAAAGTGTATTATGATATTTTTTTACGTGTGCTCTAATAAAAAAAATATATAATTGATTTGACGAGCTTTTATTTCAACCTTATTTACTACTATTTGTAACAACCAAAATGTTCGCAAAAGTTTCAAAATTAGCAAAAATACAAACTTTTTGACATTAAAAAATATTTTTTTAATATTATTATATTTTGTAATTAATAATTTTTTCCAATTCTAATGCTTATATATGTATTTACAACTATCTTTTGTAACATTATATGTACGAGAAAACCATAAAAAATTATTTATCAAACTTTATTATTTTTCAATTTTTTTAATTTTCTTACAAACTTTAAGCTCTTTGCGGCACCTCAAGATGTTGTAGTATAGTAACCAAATTTTTTTTTCTTCTTTTTGAACCTAAAAGGCAACTTTTCCCCACTATTACAAAACTAAACAAAACAAAAATTAAAAAAAGGCCATTTTCGTTCCACCCTATTGGGCATCTTCTTCCACTATTTCCGTTTCCGTATCCATAACTATTTCGGTTTCTTCTGTATCACCTGTCTGTTGATCCATTTCACTGTCCGTGATTAATTCTATTTCTTGTTCCTGTCCACCTTCTTCCTTCTCCTTCTCTTCTGTCCTCTTCTTCGATCTGCCTCTGGTATTAAGCATTCCTGTGCCTCTAATGGTTGCCTGCTCAAGTTAAGTAACAAATAATATGATTTTTTACTTAACTAAAGCCCACTCGTTGAGCGCCAATTTGTAATAACTATGTGGACGTCCTCGTTTTCGTTTAAGCACCACGTTGGGCGCCAATTTGTAATGAACTACGTATGGTGAGTCCTTCTTTGATCAGTCCCCCTCGTAGGAGTCGTCAATTTGTTATGGAATAAGTATGTTGGGTACTAGCGGTGAAACGTCCGTCTTATTCAAACCCCACTGTTGTAACCAAGTTTGTAGAGAACTACTTGTTAATTATGTGAGGACGTATGTTATAGTGTATGATACCAGTTGGAGACGTCAAATTGTAAAGAAATCTTGTCTATGGGTGTAATTAGTTATAAGAGACTCCTGTGTAACAAATGCCAAGTAATACGTTGTAGGTGGCGATTCGTAACAATTAAAATGCTGTTACCTGGTTTAATTAATATGTTATTAACTAATATACCTTTCGGTTGTGACCGGTGAAACCCTCAGAACATAGATTATTAAGTCAACAAAATTAGAATTATGTTCCTGAATTTATAATGGTATTATTCTATAGACTTAACTTAGTTCTCAGTGGTTGTTTAATATGAGCAATATATATGGAGTATTTACTGAATGTAAGTGATATTTGTTTCAACCCTAGTCACTCAATGATACAAATTTCGTTCAAATTTAGTATTAAAAAACCAGTTAGTTCAACAATCTCCCGTCCCACCAGCTGCAAATTTTAAGCGCTGTTACTAGAAATAAGTGTACTTATAGGTTAGTTATTCGGAGTGTTTGTATCAATCTGTTTATAAATTATTACACCAACTACATATAGTATTTTCTCTGCAATGACTAAAACGTTATCTCATACAACAAATGTACTTTATTTATTTTTCTCTGGTATTTAACAAGTTACGTTGTCTCAGACAAACAATAAGACGATCCAATCGACTATCCCAACATATATCGATTCTTAATTATTCAAACTCTAAAAACATATACTCTTGAAAATAATGACAAATAATTCTTATCCCAGGGTTCGTATAGTTCTTTGAACCATTAGTAAGGCCAGGTAAAACGCATAATTAAGGTTGTTCAATTTACAAAATAATATTATTTACTTAAATTACAATGGAATGAAAATAAGTTGTTTTTTACCAAACCGACGAAACTTCGGCTGGCGGTGAACGTTTGTCAACAGTGTATCTGGTCAAAATGCGGGTTATCTCGCCTTCCTCCAGTGGAACTGCTCTGATTTTCAATAAAATTGATGATGGTGTGTACTTGGTAAATCCTCAGGAGATCTTCTGGCTTCTATTCTTCTTTTGCGGTCTTCACAAGTCTTGGTCCCAGTGAATTGGAATTAGGATCTCAGCTTCTGCTGCCAATGAAGGTTATTTCGTCCAACCGAGTCTTCTGTATTTCCAACAATCCCGTTAATTCAGGTTTTAACTCTTTACTGGTCTTCGATTTATAGCATGAAATGGTTTAATACCAAATTCTGCGGAATGATTTAGTGAATGAGGTGAGACGCTTTCAATTCTCTTTTATTGTATTCATTGATAATTTAGAGGGTTATTTAATTTGTATGATTCATTAACATTCAAGTATAATTGTTTTGCAAAAATGCTTTTTCAATTTGGATATATATTTTCTTTATATTTATTCATATATTTTAAACATATCGGTCCATCTCAATCTAATAGCTTGTAACAATCAGCACGAATTTCAAAATCAACAACTTCTTATACATCACTTGCCTTAACAACCACGTTTTCTATATATCCTTGAGCCGGCATTATAGAATATTACTACTCCTTTCCAGTAAAATACTCCATGCTTGGATTAACCTTGAATCACATAAAATTCTCCCCTAACCTTCCTTACTAAACAGTAAATGTTTTACTAGAGTTTCGTTGGACTGGGTTTACTAAAAAGGTATTAATTTCCTTTCACTAATATGGAATTTAGGCCTATAGATTCATTTACAACCATTATAACATTATTTGGTTTTTTTAACTTAATTTTATTTTTTACCTGACCTACTGTACAATTAATTATTGTTTACATAGTTAATTACATGAATTTTAATTTACTGGTGGTTATTTGTTTTTATATTAATTAACTGGTTCTGGAACCCTTTATTAATTTATGACATAATTGTCAGAACTACTTGTTAGACTTGAAACACTGGTCACACTCCTGATCCAGTTTATAAACATTAATTAGAATAACAGTATTTTTCAATTTTATACAATACTGACAACTTAGTATAGTGCCTAACATTGGTAACTATACTGGGCTGTATAAAACAAATCTAATATAAATATAAACATAATTATTGATTAAGTATTATTATCAAACAACATCATTTCATTTTTAACATATTCAACATACAATATAAATACTCTGTAGACCTTAACATGTCACAGTACAAAATAAACATTTCATTACATCCAATCATTCATTGGTCTGGCTCTTTTACATTTAATATTAGTCATTGACCCCTTTTTACTTGAGTTACTTCTCAAACACATGAACTATTGAACAACCTTAAGTCAGGGTATGGTCCTTGACCATATTTCAATCAATTTTTTATGTAACGTTGGGGAACCTCAACTATGTTACGTTACAATATATATATTTAATCAATGTAAAATGTATTTTTTAATAATTGTATTACAACGGTTTGTACACTATATTTTAAGTTTGTATACAGTGGTGTAAATATATATTTAATCATTTAAAACAAATTATGGTTTATTTTAATTTATTTCGTTATAAACCTCTGAACATGCATGCAATTATTTGTATAGTAATCAGAAATGTGTGTGTGTGAGAGAGAGAGAGAGAGAGAGAGAGAGAGAGAGAGAGAGAGAGAGAGAGAGAGAGAGAGAGAGAGAGAGAGAGAGAGAGAGAGAGAGAGAGTGAGAGAGAGAGAGAGAGAGAGAGCGAGAGAGAGACAATTTAATAGTTTGAATTTCCTACCACAGTGGTTAAAACTATATTTTAAGTCGCAGGTTGTATCTTGCAATCAAGAAAATTATTATTTGAACTGATAATTGTTTTATTAAAATCTTACAATGACGAAATATTATTATTTCATTGTTTACGATATATATTTAATTAATGCAAAAATGAATTTTTAAAATTACAACGGTCTGTAAACCATATTTAAGTTTGTGTACAGTGACACCGTAATCGCTTTGAATAAGGGAATTCTTGTCAACGTTTGCAGCGAGAGAGAGACATACACAATGTGTGTGTGTGTGAGCAGTGCGTACATTGTCCGACAGCGATTTGTATGTGTACACAAAACTTTTGAAAATACCTTATTTCAAGAAGTTTTTATGCGTAACACTTTACCACACAGACTTGGCGTGTGCGAGAGAGAGAGAGAGGGAGGGAGAGAGATAGTTTTACTTACATTCAAATGTGTGTGAGAGAGAGAGAGAGAGAGAGAGAGAGAGAGAGAGAGAGAGAGTTTATATCGTGATGGATAACTGTGTCTAGAGACAGAGAGAGAGGGAGGGAGAGTTACTTACATTGAAAGAAAGAATTGATATCGACAACAATCATGATCATATAGCTTGAATTTCCCACCACAGAAAAATGTTGGCAGATCTGTTCTATACACAATAATGCAAGATTGGTAACCCTGATCATATATTTTAATATACACACTATATAACACACACATATCAAGTTTGAACCCATGCATAGGTTGGTAAACCTGATCATATAGATTTAATATACATTATAACACACAACAAATTTGAACTCATGCAAGGTTGGTAACCCTGATCATATATTTTAATATATACACTATAATGCATCAAGTCGGAACCCACCACCCACCACCCACCCCTGATATGCAAATCAATTTAATAAAAAAAATAAAAAAAATCACATTAAAAAAATAAAAAAATTTATTCGCGGAAATTCGCGGATGGTGTGGGTCCATTGGTGGTGGGGAGAGCGTGGAAAAAAATCTTGGACCGCGGGAACGGCGGCATCTCTTTGATCTAAGCGTGCGAAAGGCGGCATGAAATTTTATTGGTGGAAATTCGCGGATGCTGCAGGTCCAGCGGTGGTGGTGGGGGAATAACGGTACTTGAGTCAGAACCAGTATTTTCCCTCTACTGTGGTGTGTTATCGGGGTGACTTGTATGGTATACTTCATACCAATTTAGTTGCAAAACGCTTCACTTAGTAAAGTGAGTTTCAGAGACAAACTAACGTCCAATTTCTGATCCCATAAAAATGCTTCTAACTCATTAACACGCTGAAGTAACCCACTGGAATTTTGGCTGCAATTCTGACAGATAAAAACATTTTATTTCTTTTTGTTGGCAGTAGCCTTTTTGTTATTTTCAAGCTTTGTAATGCTATCTAGAATTTGTTTAATTTATTATTGCTTAGTAAGTTTTTCTAATATTGTTAGTAACATCATACTAGTTGTATTTCGTTGAACTTCCTTTTTATTTTTGCTACTGTATGCTCTTTTATCTGCTTTAGCATCATATATCTCCCTCGTACTTGGAAGAAGATACATGATCAATGGGACGACTCCCTGGTCTACCAGGTGAGGTAGTCATTCCCGAAATCGGTTTATCCATATCAGTGATGTAGCTTAATTTTCGAGACTGTAATTTTATTACAAATGTGAGTAATTCAAAGCTTACAAATGAGTTTCATTTCGCAGTTGTTTTGCTTACAGTGCTCAAACTGGAAGTGCGTCTGCTTCTATCGGAAGGGGTAGGAGCCAGTTTCCGAGCCCCGAAAAATGAGACATGTCGACCAAAGGAAGCAAACCTTATACAAAAACTGATATGTTAGAAAGTCTAAAGTTGGCAAACATACATCATAACGTTCACTCATCTTCTATGCATCGAGATCTGTGTAGAAGACATCAACAAACAAACATCATAAGCCGCCAAGGAAAAATATAGAAACTTATGATTTCATGAAGCATTTAAAAACCTTAGTATAAGACCATTAATACAAACAACAGTGTAGATTATCGGTGTGTTATGAGGAAAACGCATATTACAGTAAGCACACCATTAGAACCCATAACGATACAATAATCACGTTTTAATTTTTTTTTTTATGCGCAATCTCCCTAATAAAAGTATTTTTAGTTAATGTCGCACATGGTTCCCTGTATTATGAAACAAATGAATTATTGTCTGGTTGCAGACAGTTCATCCGACCTAGTTGCGTCGCAGCATCAGTGAGCGGTCGGTCAGTGAGCGGAACCGTCATTTCCTGAGGTCATTTCCTCCACGTCATTACTAACATTTATTACTAACACATCGCTGTATGATAGCCTATACACGGTCACACACGTGTGTAGGTTGGTTCATCCGACTTGTAATGGCTGTCTTTCGATATCGTTGGCGATATTTTCTACTAGGAGTTCCCCACACGTTTAAACAGTAGTAAAGGAAATGGCTTGAGATGACAAAAGAATAATTTATGCAGATAAAAACATTCTATCATAGTTATGTTTAAAACTACACGTGTTTCGTGTGTGAGTGAGTGCGCGCGCGCGCGTGTGTGAAATTGTATGAACTTAATCAACTGTGAAATATTTTGCTAGTTACCAGCAGTTACAGAAAACACTACAAATAAAGTCTACAAAATATATATAACATGTTTTAGGTTATGAAAAAACAGGAATAGGATCGGAGTAGTGTCTTGACAGCGGTATAGGTTTCCGTATCATGCAGTGCTCTGACTATGTGTGACGTGATGTCTTAAGTACTTTAAGTCATTTCGTAACGTGCAGTGGGCAGCGGCCGGTAGAGTGGCACGGCAGACTCGTTCTTCCCCCACCCCGCCAATACCAAGCAAAATATTATTCCTGCTTCATTCGGTGTATAACCCAAGAAAATATAGGTTATTAGTGTGTCACACACTACGAAGAAGAGAGGTAGTTGTTAGCAATATCTGACAAAAGATAAAGTAGGAAACCCCCAGATCAATTGTTAAGTACTGTAAATGTAAAAATGTATGTACTTCCCAAGAGTGAGCGGCATAACGTAAAGTTACTGAAAATTCCAATCAGTATCTGAAATCAATTGTGAAATTTGAGTAGCCTAGTTCTGCGTACATTTACGGCTATGAAACAGCTTTAGCCTAAAAGTAGGCTATATTCTTTTTTTATTGTCTGCTCCCTTGTAGACTCTTTTAAAGTGAAATAGAAACTGTTTATTGTTACAAGGAGGGCAATCTTAGGTAACATTTCACGTTCAGTGAAGCCTAATCGACAGCCCACGCTATTAAATAACGTCAGGTTTAATCATTTACCTTTGTTAATCTTATACTTAACAGTCCCTTCAAAAATACTTTAATGTCAAACTCACTATTCAGAGTTCTGTAATGTCGCCCCAGTTTGAATACGGTAACAACATAACACAGAGCCAATGACAAACTATTACTTAACCGCACGACACGGCCATTCTACGACGCAAGCCAAACACCGTTATATGACTACCACACAATGAACAAGAAACGGCGACATGCAGATTGATGTTTTGAATTATAAAAGTTTAAACTGAATATAAAAAATTAAAAAAGCAAACTCTTAACGTGTTTGTCCAGTATCAGTACCAAAATGAAGAAATATAAAGTTAACACCCAAAAGTAGGATTAATGTAAATCGTTATAATTTGTTTACAATATAAAAACTGGTATTAAGAAAATACTGATAGGATTGAACAATGAGGTACATTTGACCAAGGGAAATGAAATGGTGACCAGAAACAAATTGTAATTTTACAAAGTATGTTTCGGCTGTTAAAAATTCCATATATTTTAAAAACAAATCACGCCACACAGGTTTGCAACAGAACTGTAGTGTACCACGTTACGTCAGCCACCATAAATATTTTTGCACACTAAAATATAAATTTTAATTTACAACGTATTTGCACAAGTTCAAAACGACTCGAGAATAAATGCATACATATAGGGACGCAATGATTTGTTACATCGCTTCAACTTGCATGTGTCATTCTAAGCAGTACCGCCACAGTAGCACAGACTGGTACGCTTTTCTCCAGGCAATAAAAACAACAGTAAAAAGAAATAATAACAAAAATATTCCTTCGTATTATTATTTTTATTATGAAAATAATTTACGTTGGTACATAAAAGCGCGTAAATTTCTATCCTTAAAAATGAGAAACAAATGAACGCGGACCCAGTTTTAGGGGGAACATTACCGAATGGTACTGAATGTGCGGAAAGAGTGGCAGAGACGGAATTTGCACAAGAAAATTATTATTATCTGCTGTTTTCCCAAGACTTGTATGGAAACAGTGAGTAATAATATATCTTTCTCTGAGAATCTCTAGTGGAAGATATCATAGTGGGACTGCCCTTCCTACTATTCCGACGAATTTTTTTTTTTGGTTGGCTCTATTAACCAACAAGCGCTGATTTATAACGCCAGAATCATTTTCCACAGCGTTCCATTTAAATAGTTGCTTAAAATCTAAACTAACAACAAAAATCATAAGTAATGATGAAAGCCATATAAAATAGAATTGTAGTAACACAGATATTACGTTACCTATTAGAATACATGCAGTTATTATACATATTTTACTCGCAGCATATGCATTAGTATCCAAAAGAATAATTTAGTTTTTTTTTTTTTGAAAGAAAATTTTAAATAATATACTCTGTTTACATCTATTTCCGATACTTCCGTAGGTATCGGAGGTACAATCATTGGTGGCTCTACAAGACAGGAGCCATGGAAATCGAAACATCTTCATTCCTTAACATAATTACATACTTCAAAATCATTTGCCAATCTTTCCTTATTCTTCATCTATCTTCAGTCTCAAGGGTGACGTATGTTCGCCTAAAGCTCACCTATCCTATGTTAATTTCTTTATTTCACTCCACTATTTAAGCATAGGCTATCCTAAAATTAACGTTGCGAGTCGAGTTATAACCACCGAGACTATACTGGTAACAGATGTAAGCCTAGTTTATATCCTTCTCAGTACCAACACTCCATACCTACATGAAATGTTCATTTCCCTGTGTAATTTCCATTTAGCATCAGATTTGTTTTCCCCCAATTATCTGCTGAATCTGCTTTCTACAAGTAGATTTACCTATTTAACCACCACGGTTTCATCCAGAAAAGTTACATTTCCAAACCTGAACTGGTAATTACACCGTATGTTTTCTTCTGAAAATTGATAAATAGCCCAGCGAAAATATTCAACAATACCAGCCATATCACAGACATTGAAAACCTTTATGTCAAATGTCCTTCCTATAATCGACAAAAACCTAAGAACAATGTCCTTTTTCAACACCAAACCATTATAATAATACAATTATTATTATTATTATTATATACCATAGCTTCACCAAACTGAACTTGGTTTCCCGTAAAAAAATAATCTTGTTGTGATAATTGTCTGTTTTATGTAATCTGCAACGTAAGATTTATCCTAATTTGGAATGGACAGGTTAATAAACTTACAACGCAGTATTCTTACTTTACTAACTTTCTGTTCTGCTAACCAATTAAAACCTCACTAATTCTAGGTAAAGGTTTACAATTTAAAGTGGAGCTCGTACATTATATTGGTATCTGCTACTGTTTGCCTTGAATAGCTTTTCTCTTTTGTCTTCAATTGGAGTAGTAAGGGGGATTGGCTAAATAAATGTAGGCTATATTTTGAAATTGACAGTAGACTTTTTTAAGCATATTCAAGTTTCCATGTGATTTGCACGAAATATTTGTAATTTGTGCGGTCGTGATATTATGATATATAAGTCTACTGCCCAGATAATTTTCAGGTAATTGAGGTGACATTTCTATCCAGAGAACTATCGCTGTAGGCAAGAATAATGACTGACATGAGCCCTTGGACCACCCGAGCAGCTCTCGACAGCAGATAACCACACGACGCGCAACATCTGGCATTATGAGGCATGTAATTAAACTATATAGAGTTCTCTGAAAGATGAACACTATGCGTTTAACATGAGTTTTAATTCACTGTGAACATCGGATACACCTATTATTAATATAATGCGAAGAAATAAGTACATCGGCCTATGTAATAACCTTGAAGCCTAAAATCCTTTAAAAATATTCTTTATATTTCTTTCAAGGATTAATATTTTATTTCATACATATGATATAAGGTAGGGTAATGATACGGAGAAATCAGAAGAGATCAGTTTCACCCGTAAGTCCGTTTCCCGATGCCAGCCCACCTCCCTGGAAGGGGGGCCCCTCGCCCTTAAGAGTCGGTGAAGTATCTAGGCGTTCGGCTCGACCGGCGCCTTTACGTCAACGCACACGTGATGGAAACCCTCGCCAAGGCTCGCGGCGTCCGACCCAAGCTTTTCCCATTTCTCTCGTGCTGCAGCCCCCTGGTGCGGCGAACGAAAGTCACCATTTATCTTTTATTTCTGAGGTCTATACTCACCTATGCGGTATCCGTCCACTGACGTATGTGGTACAAAAGTGTCCACCACCAACAGGCGTAGACTGGAAAGTTTGCAATCGAAAACCCTCCGTTCCTTGTCGGGATCTCCTTGGTTTGTAAGGAATGATGTAATTCGAGGTGGTCTTCGCGTTCCTACACTGTCAGCCTTTGTCCGGTCGTTAGCTGTCACTCTTTTTGCTGGAGTTGCGACCTCCTCCTTCCCTTACCTACAGAAAATCAGCACCACGCAACCACCTTCGCCTGTCCAGGTCAAACGCCCCCGGGCGATTCTCGATGATCGCATTACTAGTATTTAACATCTGTCCCTCCTCCTGAGTTGACCTACTAAGCTGTCCTTTCTACCCTCCTTGCACGCCGACCGCGCTGTTTGTCGCTGTTACGCCTATCACTGGCACGGAGGCTCTCTGCCTCGCGGAAAGCGACCGACGCCTCATGGTGTCTTCTCGCTGGGTTTGAAACAGGTGACATATGTCGCCTGAATCGGCTCAAACGGCAGTGCCCAATGCTCAATAAAAATAAGAATAAAGTTTCCTTTCTCTCCCGCCTTCTTAGTTAACTCGTTGGCGGTTGTCCCTTCCAGTTTTTAGGAACCAGTGTACTGCAGCAGACTAAGTATAAGTTATCACCAGGCAGCCATGGGGCTCGATCCAAATGCTGCAATCATGCACCGAGTACAAAGACGCCCTGCTACTACAATGCTGCATGTTACAATGATGTAGGCATATATATATATATATATATATATTGTAACGAAGAGACTCGGTCGTCTCTGTTAAAAATGAAGTGTACGTATAGTGTAGTGTGTTCGCCTCATACTGGAGTCGTTACATCAATTCTTGCGCTAACGAAGTCCGTAGCGATGCTATAATTACCAGTACAACGCGGTAACTTATACCTTACCTGTTCTTCAATAGGGGTTGTGAATCCCGGGTGGCGCCAAATTGTTTTTTGAAAACAATTAAAATTATTAAATAATATGTTATAAAGAAGTTCTCAGCGATGACGGCCGGGGCATTCAAATACTTTCCGCCTTGGTTAGACTTACTGACTCGATCAGGTAGTTTGTCGAATCGCACCGTGAGCGCTGGCCGTCAAATATAGTTCGCTAACAAACACAAATTACAGTATATGATACACTCCCTATGAAATAAAAAAATGGTTCCACTCTGTACTAGTTATTTTAATGGTTGATTTGCAATGTTTCAGTTTGACAATAAGATTATACTTGTTGATTAATAAATTTGCACCGACATTAGTTTTGAGACGTTTCTCTATAGGGTTGACGAATCGATTTTGTAACAAGTGAATCAATCCAGCATGGCTGCCGTTTTGTTAGTTAACAATGGTATCGTTCAAAATCTGGAGTTCTTTTGATTACAAGACAAATATTTTCTATGATTACAATAAAAAGTACTTTACCTTATAATATTATGTACTTAAATAATATAGTGTTTGGTTATAATTTGTTCTGTGGTGTAGTTAAGTGTGTTTCTAAAGTTCGTATTCGATCAACAGGTTATATCCTAAGTTAACAAATTTTCAGTGTTTTGTTTTCCTTAATTAATCTTTGAAAGAGAATATTCGGTGTATAGTGAGAGTTCAAATTACTTTTTTTAGAAATATTCAAAGTGAGTTTATTTTTGGAATTTGGGTAAATCGAGGATACTTATCGAATCAGATGACTTGGAATTACTAGTTGTCAGTCAAAATTGGATCGGGCGGCAATCGTATTCAATTTTCATTAATATTGGGGCTTAAGTATGTCTTGCGTCCTTTTCATGTTGGATGGAGTCATATTTTCATTTAATTTCCTGGTAAAATGGTCCTTGGCATCAGTTAAATGTTCTAGTTGTTCGTATGCTTCTTATTGGATCATCGTTTTGAATTTTGTTTACTTTTTTGAATTTTAAATTAAAAATTTTGCCGTTCAAAATTTGGCTTCTGTTCGGCAAGAGCGTCACTTTACGAGTAACGATATTCAACCGTAATTTCGTAACTAACGGTGGTTGTCAAGGTTACTAATTAAATCTGATTGGCTTAGATTGACAAAAAACCATTGTTATCATATTTGAATTCTTTTCAAAATCCTCGTATATCTTCTGATTGCTTTTATTCTTCTATCTTTCTTCCTAAGTATTAACTATTATCACTGTTATTTGTATTTCCTTTCAAAGATTATTTTGATATCCCATAAGTTTGGGTTATTTTATGTTTTATAATTTTACAATTATTTTAATATTTGCTAATTACATTTCTCTTTTAATTTAAATCCTTATTCTAATATTTTGCTTTTAATATAATTTACAAATTATCCTTGGCTAGTTATTCGCCTTGGATTTGCTAATTTCTTTGTTAATTTATTACAATTTGTAGTTTTGTTTTGACAGTTAGGCATTTCCTAGGCCTAAGTAGCCATTATTGGTATTTATTTATTTTGTACAAATTACATCTCACTTTAGCCTAATGAGCTTAGTTTTGTTATTATAATTGGTTGTGTTATTTGTTGATGTGTTTTGGATCTGTTTTGTGTGTTATTAGTATGTTACCATTATTTTATACATCATGAATTGCTAATTATTTACTATCTGGTTTTCTCGTTTTCTAAGGCTTTACTTTCTTACTTATTTAATTTGCCAATAATAGCAATGTGGCTATTATTTACTATTTTTGATCACATAAAATACAACATCTAGGCCTATGGTCTGTATAATTCTTCCAGCCATATCCTATTCTTAAATTTGCTAAAACAATCATTTAACAATTGTTAGATAATATTTGTTTACAGTTCATTTCATTTTACATTATTTTTGGGTGATAAACAACATCACATTTTTTGAACTTACTTAAATAATTACCCCTTGTAACATGGGGTGTTTATTGATTTGTCTTAACTTCTTATTTTTTTTAAATAATCTTTACCTTCACTCCATGGTAACACTATCTTTTTCCTCTTTCATGGGATTCTCCCTTTTAAATACTATTGGATACTTTTAATCTTATCAATGTGATTCCTATTTTAATTAATACTGTTATTATCACTTTTCAGTGTTCATTACATCTTAATTAATTGTTTACACTTAATACTATTCTTAACAACTTTCTTAATTACTAATATTTTTCACTGTTAATCCTTTAGTGTTTCTTATTGATTTATTAAGTGTTTGTGCTTTTATCCTTCACTATTTTTCACAACACTATCATTTACACTATTCTTATTAATTCACTACCTTCACTTTTAAATTATTTATTGTTTATTATAATTCATTTAGTGTTTTTTCTTTATCACTTTACTTTGGGGTTTTTACACTTCCACTTTTGCACTTCAAAAATGTTTTTGTTTTAAGTGTTTCTAAATGGGTAATCCCTATAATTACTTTCTCACTACCGTACTATCTATTTCATTACAAATATCACTAATAATATTAACAATTTTACGTCTCTATTATTCATCATCACATGTAACTCTAATTTGTGGGTTAGTTTGCTTTTACATTTAACATTCTTTAATTGAGTTTCATCAAATATCATTTACCTTTATTAATTAATTGATAATAATATTTATTTATTACTTAGGTTAGTTATTGGTTTCTTTTCAACATTACATTGAGTGTACCATTTCTCCTGCTTTTATTCTTTATCACTTGTTTGTGTCTTATTGTTTGATTTCCTTTTTATTTTCCTTTATCTTAGGTTTGTTTCTTTTTCATTTTCCTCCTTCTTCCCCTTCAGTGTATTTGATTTATATCTTGGTTCTCCACCTTCTCCTTTGGTTTTATTTTATTTTGTTGCAGTGAGTCATTCAATTCCTTGTTTTGTTTCCTTTGGTTTGGTCGATCACTTTCTTATTTGGTTTTATTCTCGTTTGTTTTTTGTTGTTCCCTTCTTCATTTGGTTCTTTTTGTTTGGTCAATCACTTTCTTATTTGGTTTTATTCTTGTTTGGTTTCGTTGTTCCCTTCTTCTTTTGGTTTGGTCGATCACTTTCTTATTTGGTTTTATTCTCGTTTGTTTTTTTGTTGTTCCCTTCTTATTTTGGTTCTTTTTGTTTGGTCAATCACTTGGGTTAGGTCATGTCGTCGTTTGTCGTGTCATTGTCTTTTTATCTTCATTATTTTAAACATTTTATTTTATACGAATTACTTTTTTATATTCAGATTCATCTTTTTTATCCCTGGTATTGGGGTGGCTTATTTGTATTGTAACAATATATATATATATATATATATATATAGGGTATATATAGGCCCATATAAAAAACATAAACATAGCATAAAACATAAAGCATAGTATATAAAAGTATATATCCAGAGTATAAAAGTATATAGTAAACATAGTATATAAAACATATTATAATGTAGGCCTATAATGTATAGTGATGTAGCCTAAACTCAAAGCTTACGCTTACTTTACGACAACGAAGATGATGATGATGACGACGACGACGACGATGATATGATGGTGGTGGTGGAGATAGTAGTGGCGGTGGCGAAAATAATATAAAATAAAATATAAATACCGGCCACTAACATTACGTTCAAGCATGTATAATATAATAATAATGTCAAGAATTTGAAGTTGTGGCCACTATAGTAACTGTAAATGATCTTGTCACTATAGTTATGTAGGCTATAGTTTTCTGTGGTCAAACAAAACTTGCAAATTAACTTAGATGTCATTCTGGCAACTCAAGCTCGTGAAAATGGCTAACAACGTTCCCTGAAGGTCATCATTTAGTACTTCATGTAAACAATTAATCGCTGAGAGATCAGGTACTGTATTAGGGGAAGATTATTATGTGGCGTAATACAAATTATTTAGACTTCGTTTCATTGGTTCCAGTCACTTTCCATTTTAACAAGTGGCTTTTCATTAAGTAATCTCCTTCGTGTAGCAGTGGGTAACATTCTCGCAACTAGCATGAATCGATGCGGTACACAGCCTACATACGCTGAGTATGGTAATGTGGTCAGTATGTTTAGATTCATGAAAGTAAGTTGGATGCAGCGATACGCAGTGGCTGCTATAGGAAGAAGTAATCGGTATCTACGCAACAGGTCTGCAAACGACCATGACAACACTTGGGTCTTATACCTGTCATTCGCGCTACAACGAGACATGACACTAATTCTGAATTCTGGCGAGTGCTTTCGGTTGCCAAATTGTCTTATGACCCCCGAAAGTGCTAATGAAAAATTGTGATGTCGACCTATAGACTGATCGCTACACGTGTAAGAGGAAAATACGAGTTCGTGGCTCAAATTGATAAAATTATTATTTAATATGGTCAACTTAATGGAGATTTAATAAACAGAAAATCCATTTGTACTAAATCGACAATAAATGATACTGTAACAAAACATGAAGGATTACAAAAAAAATGTTCGAAAACATAAATGAAAGCATATCAATCCACGCACGCAATGACAGACGAACAGAGAGTCTATGGCGATGGGTTATGTGTTGTGGTTGGTGGGCACTGGCGCCCCACCGACATAACCGCAGGGACATAACGAAGCCACAAGTACTGAAATCAAACACAAAAATAACATGCAAACGCTATTTGTAACGAACTTTCATCATAATGAAACATAATATGTTCATATCGTATTAAAACAAGCACTGTCATGCATGTCACATGTGTACTATCCCTGTGTAAGAGCGAGTTCTCTCTACGTATTCAGGTTACCCGAGGAGTAGGTAATTTTTATTCCTGTTTACATTTAGCCTACTTCTGCTAAGTACGCATCGTTTGAAGAGCCTAACTCTTAAAACAATGTCTTTACTAAAAAAACAAACAAACAAGCAAAATATTAAAAACCGTTATTAACGGTTCCATAATGGGAGATAAACAATACCTCTCACGCACGCACCCGCGCATACATACATATTTTATAAATACTCGAGTGTGCGTCTGTTTATTAGTATTGTTATCATTATTGTTATGAAGATCTTTCTATATTAACTGACTCAAATTACGAGCATTAGCCTATACATTACACCCATCGTCAGCTAAATTGATCAGCTGTGTGGTGGAGTATGTATTTAGCTGAATGACAAATGGCGACTTAAAAATTGTTTTTTTTTCTGTAGCAACCTGAATTTATTAGTGAATTACTTTGTTTTGGGTTTTGTTTTGGTATGTATTACAGCCACATAGAAGTAATTTGCACTGAGGAGTGAGACATAACCGACTCTGGAAGCATTATGGGAAATAAAACGAAGTAAATTCTTGATAAGGCACTTTAGTAAATTAATTAAATTAGTATATATCAAATTAAGTTATGTTAATTAAATTAGTTTTTAATTTACATCAAGAATAGCAAAAAAGTGTAACGACAAAGTGTAAAACAGGAGGTTATAGACTTACACACACACACACACACAAACACACACACACACACACACACACACACACACACACACACACACACACAATTATTATTATTGTTGTATGCAGGCCGATATTTTGGAGTGTGTGTATGCGTGCGTGCATGTGTGTAAGACAATTTTACATGCCGAGATTTTTAATACTAACAGAAATAATTAAGGTAATACAAGTCTGTACCTCTTGCATGTCTTGCATTATATAAAAATTAATTAGGCCTATTTAACTTGAGATAAAAGACAAAGACATAAATATTAAAACTCCTACGATTATTAACATACGTAAATACATTATGTGGAATACAAAAGGTAAAACCACGAACAACCGGCAAGGGAGAAATGAGAGCCACCTGCTGTTTTAACAAGAAACCCTGCAGACATCCACCCTGAGGCATTACGCACCCCTGTACAGTTGCGTGTAAACAAGTTAGCCTATACCAAAACAGAGGAGCAGTAAAAAATGAGTTGTGGAAGGGGTTCTCTTATTAAGTAGGCCTATAATTTACAATATATATATATATTTATATATATATATATATAAGATTCAACGTTTACACAAACAGCCTAATTACTTTTTAATATTTACCATAACTGTATCATTAATTACAGTTTCCTTTCTAAATGGAACGTTATATTTGGTGGATTACCGTACATAGGCCTACCGTGTTCAGCAGATTGTTATTGTTTGGTTTAGCTTTTATTTTTCACATCTCTAGACTTCAGCCTTACCATATCGTAGTGTTGCACTTTAGTATGTTACTGATATGCGAGAGTGATAGGATGGATGTGCTAGTATTGTCAAGTGTGAGAGTGGAATAAGGAAAGATTTATAAACGTTTATCGGCTATGGAATGTGTCGTCGACTGCTGACCAAGTAGTAAAACTTATTCGGAAAGTCAATTATTGTAAAACAATTTTTCTTATAATACAGGACTCCAATATGCCATAAAAATAGACTATAAATATATTATTAATTTATAAACAAAAATACCTTACAAGGTATGTGTTAGTTACAACTTAAATGTAAATGATTGTTACTACTCGAGTGAAGCATGAACTGATAGTTAAATAACATATGTTTAATTAATGTTAAATTATAACACGTTATGGAAGAAACGCCGTATGCATTTATTCACTTCTTATTTATTGTTGTTATTCACATCAGCATGCTGGCGCTAAATAATAGTTAACACAGTAGACAATACGATAATGATTATGAGCTCCATTATGTATTCATAAAATTACCACCAACAATATCAATATTATTGACAAGCGTGGTATAGTACCGATGAAGCCATAACGTAAACACAAAATACATTTTCTTCTCCATTGCGAGGTAATCTTAGTCCAATAGCGGGCCTCACCATACAATTCTGTTTATGACTAATAAATGTCGGCCCGATGTACCGATGTAAATGACTGAGAGTACCCGGCTGATGACGAGGATTTTTATCATACAGATAAAACGAATTCAGATATTTAAGAGTTTTGGCTAGAAGCGTTTGTATCCCACAAAACGGTAGAAACAGAAGGTAGAGGCTAATATACCAATTAAAGGCGAGTGAAAGAGGTTACCGGAAAATTATAATGTTACTAAAAAACTGAACAGCCGCGGGTTTCATCGTGAACTCATCTATGCGACGAAAAACTACTACTCCAGGTGAGGATGATGATATGATGAATGATGGCGATAACAATAATTCAATTACTTGATACTAAAGGTATCAAGATAAGATAAACTAGATAGGTATCTTGATAAAATACTTAAATGGACAGATCAACGCCAGGCGTCCTAGGCAAGGATCCAACAAGACATCAAGAGACATCAGGTCAGATCTGGTCTCCCAACATTGGCGCAACGGACAAGGTAACGGTCAACTTAAGCCGATTGCTATAAACCGTTTACTATTCTAAATAGCATGGTAAAACGTCTGGGTTAGAAGACGTTACTGCCTCCACTACACCGACTTTTCATCGTTAAAAACTTTCACATATACATAACGCATACTGGTGTAAACGTTTCGTTACCGTAAGAAACGTGTTAATCTAAATGTAACAGACATTTACTTCTAAAACTTATTTGCTGGTGATCAGTTTGGTGAAGTATATTTCGTCATATTAAAAGCTACGGAATTTGTCAATTTGCGGCACGATTCTTAAAATAGTCCTTACGCTGTGTGCAAAGGCTTCTTATTTTAAAATTATGAATAGTCTACTCATGTATTTATTGTTCGGTCTTGTAATGTTATTCACTCTTTATATAAGAAGGAATACTAATCATCAGTTTCATAAGGATAAGGATAGTGATATTACTCATCAAAGTTATTTGCAAATAACTTTAATGAAAATAAAACTTGACGTAGCCTACCGATGTGATGAGACCGGGGGGGGGGGGTACAATTCTGTACGAAATTTATAAGACAATCTCAACAATATTAGAGAATCTAGCAAAGCTACATATAACGTTTGCTGCATGGCCTCTTACATGGCGTTTAATGTTTGGAGCACAAGTACAAAGTCCCTGTAACCTGTCAAAACAATTCACGACCATATATGATCTAATAACGTCAAAACAAATTTTAGATCATAAAAGATTATCGGACCGTTGTCGGTCCACACAATACCTCTCGAAAGGCATGGGGTATAGAGTAACCTTGTGGTGAGACAAGCGTTCGGACAATCCAACTGCCCTTGGAGTGGTGTCGGAACACACAGTCTGCTTGCAGTCAATACTGGACAACATAAGTTTGCTATAAAACTACAATCCGTTATGAAGCTGATGCAAAGATGAACACTAAGGTTACCGATACTGTTCTGTTGGGACTGATAAAAAATGCACTCAACAAACAAAACGAGAGATTAGGTCTACACTCAGCTTGAAACCCGTTACTATATAACATACAGTACAAAAGAAACAACCAGATTCCATAAGTAACACGAGCCAATAGAAGCAATGTCATACATTACCCAAAAAGGCACACGCTTTTCCACGTCCAAGGCAGATCCAGTTCAAACTACTGATTCGATGGTTACCAAGAAAGCATCACATCTATCTGGCGTCGCCCTGGCAGTCCCCCCCCCCCAAACTGGGTAAAATGGTTGTTTGCGTGTACAGCTCCCGCCACTAGCCTGTGCACGCGGAGCTTAGGCGCCTGCAAATGGACGGGGGGGGGTGGAAGGGGCGCCTTTTCTACAAACATTGGATGACTCTGTGCGAGAAATGGTCGCGAACGCTGGAGTGACTCGCCACGATTTATGTTTGCAGAGTGAGTAGTACGATTGTGGCCGCACGCACAGGCTAGTGGCGGCAGCTGTACCCACCGATCATCAACGTCGCTGCTGCTCTTGTTTATGCAAACTTGCTTATAAGTATAAAAAGAACATTCCGAGGTTGAAACTGTGCTGACATTTTCTGAGAAACGAACGTGATGTTTTTTTCTCTGTGAGTCACTTCGAGACATGTTTACGTGTGTTTTATGTACGAGCGACAAGGAACCCAGACAATTCCGGATAGCCGGATTTATCATTTACCGTATATATTCACATGATGTCTTGGAAGAGCTTCCGTCAAATTTTGAGCTCACACTATTTAACGTGCTTGGCTGTTGACCTAGATAGAAAAATAGTTATTACACATGTACCTACGCTCTGTGTGCATGTACGTGTGAGTGATTGAATGAGTTGTTGTGTGTGTGTGTGTGTGCGCGCGCGCGCGTGTTCGTGTGCCTGTGCGAAATCTTCGCCAAGAATTTTACCGTTTCAATCTAGTCGCTACAAGAAGTTAGCGATCTTAATCGTCAGTTTCATTGTGTATATATTTACAAGCATAAATTAGAGAGCTCCAGTTTCAAGCAGAGAGGTCCCTGATCAGTAGTGATAGAATCTGAAAACTGTATTAATGTAATACGTTACGACTCGTGTGTCATATACGTTTGTATATGAGAACACGAGAAAAAGTACATAAACGTAGGGTGGTCTAGGCATAATAATAATCTGCTATAAATATGTTAGTCAATGCATGGTTAATGTATGACTTTGACTTTTTTTCACAAAACCACTCAATAAGAGAAACTGTTTAGGTAGGAAGGGCCAGATTTATGGCATTACAATTTATACAGTATTTAAAGTAAAATATAACCAATTATTATATAAAATAAAATCTGGAAATTATTTTAAGCTTATTAACTTCACTTTTTCTGCTTGTTTTATTTATTTTACATAGAAACAAAATGTACTAGACGAAAGAGTATAAACTACAAATTTTAATTTTATCACTCTCTAGGGCATAAATGTCTGCTATTGTTTGAACAGAAAAAAAAAGAAAACCCAATTCCTGTTAGTGGTGTAATCCTACAGTCTCGGTTTATTGTTACCTTTGTAATAGTATATTAAAAGGTGTTACTTTCTTAATAAAAAGCTGTCAAAATGGTGGCGAACAAATTAGGCCTCCATTTCCGAAACGGACAAATGTTGAAATTACAAAAATGGAAACAAAATAGATTAAATGTCATACACAGTGATAAAAATGACACAATAACATCTAGGCCTACATACTTCAATGAAATAGTAATTGCGGTTTTTACCAGAAAAATACGAGTTACCTTTACCAGCGGAAAACAAATTATGTTGGGGGCGGGGCAAGCAAATTGCCCATAACGACCAGGAAGTAAAATTGGCCGGGAAAACGAAACAAACGGGTTTGGTAAAATTAAGGAACTCTTTGATCCTTAATGAATCAGCTGTTAACTTAATGAGCAGAGTCAAAGTATTTACTATATGTGGGATTCAGTTTAAAAATTTTATAATCTGGTGTAAAAAATATGGAACCATAATTCTACGAAAACGAGAAAGTGACTTGACACTTTTCTCTTTTAATAAAACAGGGATTCCGTTCTTAAAGACCGAAAATTAGGCTTTTTATGGATTTCTTAGTTATAACGTATCAAATTCCAGCTATTGTAATGTTGATTTGTTCAATCCGTGGGGTGTGAGCTCTGGAAAAAGAATCTGTTTACGACTACTTGCTAAGTAATCGGTAAATAAAAAGTTTTCCGTTTGAAGAGAAAAATTCATATGGGTGTTACGAAATGAAAATGAAATGTTTAACAATAATCGGTTGTTCAATTATTTAAGAACATAAAACCATTTAAAAGTCTCTGAAAATGACGTTTTAATGTGAATATAAAGTACATGTTTACGGGGCGTATGGTTGAAACACGTACATTTAGAATTACCTCCAACTTGACATTGCCTGTCACGTGGAAAGGAGAAACAGACGTCGGTTTTTTATGTGCAGTTTAGTAAAGAGCTACTAACAGGGGGTTGCTGGATTTACAGCCATTTGTCCAATCCAAAGTAAGTCTGATAAGAAAGTTTTATAACAACTTTTATCTGAATTACATGTAATAAATAGTGTTATTTCTTTCTTTTTACTTTAAAATTGATCGTTGTTATTTCGAAATGCACATACACAGCTTTTTTTAACATTGTGTCCACACGAAAGTATTGTCATAGCTGTAGCTCCTGAGTGAGTATATTTTACAAAATCACTCCCGTCGACAACATTTGCTGCCTGCTAAACAGTTACTTTGTTTGAAAATACGAGAAAAAGCGACACAAGCTAAGGTTCAAATTGAAAAGACCAGCAAAGACTACAAAAAACTTTTACACAAAAAGTACTAAAAGTTTTATACGATGTGTGTGTGTGTGTGTGTGTGTGTGTGTGTGTGTGTGTGTGTGTGTGTGTGTGTGTGTGTGTGTGTGTGTGTGTGTGTGTGTGTGTGTGTGTGTGTGTGTGTGTGTGTGTGTGTGTGTGTGTGTGTGTGTGTGTGTGTGTGTGTGTGTGTGTGTGTGTGTGTGTGTGTGTGTGTGTGTGTGTGTGTGTGTGTGTGTGTGTGTGTGTGTGTGTGTGTGTGTGTGTGTGTGTGTGTGTGTGTGTGTGGCGGGGAAAAGGGGGGACGGCCAATGTCATGACTTTTCTTCGCCTATTCTACGTTAGCCATCCAAATTTGCTGAATTACAATTTTGCGGTAAGTTACTATATTACCTTACTTTAAATACTATACTCATTACAAAACAGGTTTATCAATTTAAACCGTTTCTGTTGTCAGTTTCTATTCACTCAAAACGACTATCGTTTTTACGTTCACGAAGATATTTCTATATTTTTCATGAACACTGTACACGTAACAATTTAGATTACACTGTACAAGTAATATTTTATAATTTGCACGTAACAAAAAACAAATGCATAATTTAATACAAGGAAATTTTAAAACACATGCTATCTCAATTTACAGTCTAAAGCTGACTGAAACGTTAGAATATTATTTAATGAATATGATACATGTACGTCGTACGAAAATACGCGTATGATACGAAAAACAAGAAAATGAAGCTGGTGTGAGCAAACAATGTTGTTTTTAAGAATTCCGAAAAGTGAATCTTCCTATACCTGTTATATAAGAAGGCGTTATACTTTTCAACGACAGATTTTTAATGCCACGTGACGAAGTGACACTGTAAATAAACATTCACAACAAATTTTTTCGTCGCGATGCTGTATACTTAACCTGAAAGTTTTGATCAAATTCGGATACTAGTTAAAAACAAGAATATATCTACCTTTCTTTTTCCAACAATTTCACCAGTATAATGTAATTTGTTCCTGCGAATCGGACCAGCCGCCGGATGCGACCTTAATGAGAATTCTGATTGGTTGATAATTGCGCCAGAGCGGAACAACATGGCGGCCGAATTGGGAGAGTTTTGTTTAAAATTTTTTATTACTTCGCACTGTAACTGTGTACCGGTAAAAGAGTTGTACCGTAAACCGTACAGACAGTTGTGAAGATGTTTGATTTACTGGATTCCAACAAACGTTTTCTCCGCCTAATACAAAATTATAAAATCTATATGAATTTACACACACTTAATTAACTCCAGCTAAGGGTATTTGAGTCATAATCCTAAAATCTAAAAGAATACACTCTCCAAACTCCATTCCAAACTAACAACAACTCTGTTGTATTTTAAATGTAACAGACTAACTCTTTCGGCAGACCATATTTTATTCGATTGCCGACTTTTAAATCTACATACCGTGAACCAGAAAGGCAAGGAAGTTACACACACACAATAGCTGTATAGCTATACGTAGCATACACTTCAGAATCTTTGTTGCTAAACAATATTTCTGTAATAATTATACGCCGATAGCCGATTGACTACAAATACAGAGAGGCCATAAATCGACTGACAATAATGTAGTTTTTTAAAAATAACTTCTCGTAATGGGAGGTTCTGTAAGATCTGGTCATTAACACAATTAACAAAACATTTTGCCGTTGTTTCGACACTTGAGTTTCCAAGTTAAACCCCATCAGGACCATATGGGAAATTCATAGTATAGGCCTACCTATAGTATAATCAGGACCTGTATGATGGGCAATGTATTTATGTACAAGAAATAATTCAACAATAGTAAAATAAGAAGAGTTTATCGGGCTGTTTGGCCGTGGTCTACTGTTTAAAGACAAACCAAACGTTTCGACAGAACTACTGGCTGCCATCATCAGTGGAATTCAAAGAATTCAAAACCTCCTGAACGTGGGTTGTTATCGTCAGGCCCACAGTACTATGGTAAAGGCATACCTGTCGAAACGTTTGGTTTGTCTTTATACCGTAGACCACGGCCAAACAGCACGGAAAACTCTTCTTACACAACTGACACCGGCGTGAAAGCCTTAGAATAGTACAATAAATTTTAATATTTATGAAAAATTACACTTAAATGTAAATGCATAAATTAATATACATAATATCTATTATTTTTATTTAAGTAACCTCCCACCACAAACACACACATACTCACATTTATTTACACAAAAAAACAATCTTGATATTTGAATAATTTCTGTATTGTCCGTGTACAGGTCCTAATTAGGCCTACGTTAATACAGTCTGTGGAAACGACAACACAAGCATTACAACTTCTGCCTAGTTAATGACTGAACTACACAAAACGTGTCATCACAATAACGGTTGTTAAAAATGTGCTTGTGCTTCCCACTTATTGTTTGCTTTCTGTGACACCTTCATGCGTATTACAATATATAAGACGTTATTAGTAAATATCAATATACATAATATGGGTAAAAATATTTGACATACCATCTTATATGAGTGCATTCTGCATGACTGTTAAACTGTATTATGATAATACTAGAAAACAATTCCAAATGTTTTATAGCTTATAACCAGTTTACTTTAAACCTGTTAGCTGTTTACTTTAAGTGTTTTCTTCTGTATATAAGTTACGACAAATTTTTGAATGCTGCACAGTCAACTAAAGCTGAGATATTGCTACCATGAAACTGCATAAATAGAGTGCTTACGAATGTGTGTGGGAGTGGGGGGGGGGGATTTAACTGCAAATGCGGTTTCAAAAGAACGCGATTTTGTGAAGTTGCTTCAGCCGCAACTGGTATAACGCTAACGTTGGAATATTATTTAGTACTTCCCAAGAAATTAATTCTAATGGAGCTCATGTCAAACGCTATAATCGTCTTGCTCTAACGCTTTATCAACATTGCACTCAATAAGCTGCGTTCGTTTTGAAACACAATAAAGGAAACAATGACATAGTGTTTTGAATTAGTGTCACTACGAGAGTCTTCAAAGAAAACTTGTGGCACATTAGTGTATGTCAAAACCCTGAATATCCAGTAAACATGTAATTTCATCTGTAAATGTCATAACATGACTAACCACTGGCTAGCAAAACATACCACGGCAATAGTGGTCTACCTACAGCCTGTATATTTGATTACCTCTATTTTTATCTGCAGTATAGTAATATGTGCTCTTAACAGAGACCATAAACACAATCGCGTCTACATTTGAAAGAATAGTTTATCAAGCTGTCACTGAGAAATTATTTAATTGCAGACTTGCACACCTTACATAAATATCCTACCGTTTAAAACTGTCAAAATCATCACTATTGTCTTAACATTATTATACAGTTTGTGTTCAACTTTTGAATACCAAATTACGCTTTAAGTTGGAATTGTGTCTACATCTTTTACAAGCCCGCAATTTGAAAACAACGCGGTTCAAAGCAATGTTCACTTCAATTTTTAATTTGCTTTCACCTGTAGAATATGCTCTGAAATACTACCGTGAGATCCACATATGCTAGGATGATGAAAATCAATCCTGCGGGAAAGGTAGTTTCTTCTCCCCGAAGTATACTTACATTTGGCTGTTAATTCAATCCCTTCGTTGTTCGTATAATTTGTTCTTACTCCCGTTGTTTATCGTAACGATTAAGATTCCCCTGAATATGTGGGTCCCCGATTCACGACTGGGTGATTTGGGGATCATACAGAGCGAATGTTAGTAATCACATGACATGTTTAGTTTATTATAATAATATACTGACTTTGGGACAGTACAGTTGTACTGGGCAGAACTGTAGGTGATTCTTAGCATTAGGTAGAGAAGATCGTAGGTAGGTAATGAAAAACAGAATTTTCCTTACAGCGTAGGCTTATTGGCTCTTTATTGGTATACCCACAAAATGAATATACCTTTAAAATTTCATCAAATTATCATTCTCTTAGTCGTTATGTTATTTAGAATAATCGGTGATCCAACAACATTCCCGTAGAAAACAAATACATACTATATGAACACATTCCCTTTAAAAAATGACTCGGTAGTTCAAATCTATATGTTAAAATCTCTGTGTAATGCTTAAGAATTCGGATACTGCACTATGAAGTCTTTTGATTCAAATTTTACGCGTCACTTCTGATTTGCTCATCCTCTGGATTATTTATAGCATTTTTTAAAGCTTTAGCTACCACATGCTCTGTTTCACTCTCCGGCTGTGAATGAATACATTATGCACAGAAACGTATTTGACTCCCGTTATCTAGTCATTTAATACTCTGTACGATTCAACCATAATGTGTTTCTTGGAAACACTAATTAAGTGTTGACGCAGCTCAAATACTCCATTACGTAGGAGAATTTCAAATTATTTGAAAATTATCGACACAGGAGTCCTCGAAACGAAAGTGATTTCGAAGGACAATGTCAACACAATCAAACGAACACGACACATATCAAGACTGCTTATACCACTTGATGTCAACCCCGTGTTACTTCATGTTTTGAATAAGACAAGGTGAAACACTAGGTAATTCAATTTAACTGTAGAGAACTGTGCATCAAAACAAAACAGGGCCGACAATGCACGTAAATGTCAGCGCTCACTCACTCTATGAACAATGAAAACGTAACACAAAGAGTCTACTACAGTTACGCTTAAAGTACGTACTAAGCTTTGAAAACAATTCGATGCAAGCATGGCAACTGCTCTTAAAACAGTACACTGTCATACCAACAATGGCTGTATACGTACTTCTATGCTGTATACGTACTTCTATACAAACACATACTCATGTCCAAATTTAGCCGACTCAATTTCTATGATTGACACACACTCTCTCTCTCTCTCTCTCTCTCTATAGGCCTATACATATATATATTGCAATGGAACATCGCAGTAAGGGTATCTGTAGCTAGGACTATATGCTTTTATACCAATTTATGACGTCTTATTTATAATTTTTGAAATAAGAAATGGGTAATTAACTGTTGTACGTCAAAAGGCCCATAAATTCATTTTCTATCATGTCAAGTGCGAATTTAGTGCGCGAGTGCGCGTGTTATTCGTAACTAAATGAATAACTCTGGTGTAAATTAACGTATTAAATTGAGACTTGGACAGCTCAGCCTTCTAAATTAGCGCTACATTTTCTTATGTCAAAGACTCAAAACATATTATTTCATATGTATTTTTTACCATAATTCACTTTTATAAAGAATCCTTATCTTCTGAAACTCATAAAACTTTTAGGAAAAATGATCGAAACTATTTACATGCGTTTGCCGTTTTCAGCAAAATTGATCAGGACTTCTATCTATCTATCTAACCCATCAATCACGTGCTAGGGGTTTTGACCAATCAGAGGCTCCAATTTTCAGTCAGATTGGTTTTTCGCGAAGGAAGCTTCGGCCAGTTCTCCCTAACAGCTCGGCCTTAACAACAGACGTTGTCTCTGTGCGAGTTTGTCGTATCAGTATACTTTCTACATAAGGGTTACGAGTACGGAATCTTAGCAACGAGTTGCCCGTTTGCTAAAATCTATTGGGTATTAGAACTCAAATAAATTAAATTATTAATTAAATAGTGCTCTATCGTGTTAGTCAAAATTACCTCATAGGAGTCAGGTGTATTTACCGGAATACATCTGGGTGAACGCGAGGACACATCAAGACACGGGAAGGTGTACGTACAATACACCGAAACCGCATTAATGTAAATTACACCCATTATCGAGCCCTGAGAAACGAGATAAACGCTATCGGTGTATCGGCGTGCGTGCGTATGTGCGGAGAGTTCCATGTGTCATCAGTGCAGCAGATTCAACAGGCAGCAAGAGGTGGCAGCAGCGGTTTCGTCAGTGGAATTCAACGCTCAAGTAAAATAGACTATTAAGATCAAAGAAACATTTAAATCATTTACAGACATTATTAAATTTAGAATAAATAATTTTGTTCAATCATAGACCATATTAATTTGTTCAAAAATATATACCTGACTCCAGATAAAAGACTTATATTATTGTGTTTTTAATACTATGCTTTCTATTTGTTCTGTTGCTATATATATTGCAATAGGTGAAATTTGCATATAAAGTATTCATTTAACTCTTAGTGTATGAAAGCATGTTGCAATGAGAATTTGATAAAGTAAAGACTGCATGTTGAGACATAGTCAAAATTGTTAGTTTAAGTTAAATTGTGACAATAAAAAAAATAATTAGTGTTGTGAAGTAGTGCGAACATATAACCTACGTATGCATTCTGACATGAGACTTAAACCAGAATATGCATAAAATAAAGACCTGTCTAGTGGTAATATTTGTTAATAAATTAAAGAACTAAATATATGAGCTTTTTTATAAAAAATTTTCGAGACCCTTAAGAAAAGCAATTAAATTAGACAGGTTTTATTTGCAAGTTCGGCTAGGCTAGGTTAGTAGACAATCTTTTGCAGGGCAGGAAGAACGTTATCGTTACTGAAGCCGTAAGGGTGAGGGAATATTTCAGCCAATGAAATTGAGTAAAACGTTGGTTGATTTTATTCTTCGTGGGATATAATCCAGTCTCGCTCTGAACTCAATAACGCGTGGTCATATCGCTGCTGGTTTATAACGATAGGTCTACCAAAAGCATGCGAACACAAGTCAAAAAGTTCGCGAGTAAATTAACATGGAGTGCTATTACGGTCAAGAGCAAGGTTATTCGCATAAGGATTGAAAAAACACTTCAAGTTAGCTGGAGTAGTGTGTTTTATCCACAGTATAAGTCAATATTAAATATTAATTCACCACATTCTGTAGAAGTACCCAACCCGAGAACGACCCTGAACGCCGGATACCAGGAGATCCTGACGGTATCCTGAACATAAATCTAGTCGGAACACGGTAGCCGCTTATCGACATCGCATCGTCGATCAAAAAGTGAAGTGAAATTATTCATACAAACTCTATTAAAAACAGTCATAAACTAAAACAAAAAAATAACTTGCATAAATTAAAATTGTATGTAGGCCTAATTAGAATATAGGAGAGAATTATTTTAAGTTTGTAAAGAATAGGTCATCACAAACAGTTAAATAATTTTATTTGTTATCAGAAACAATAGTAAAGTATTAGTGCAATTTAAAAAAAGCAAGTTTTTAATAAAACCAAATCATTCCAGTATCTCAGTGCCGACTACTTATTCTATGCGACCTTTGAATATCGCAATTAAGATATACATATTATATATATATATATATATATATATATACATATATAAACACACTTTTATTTCTAAATAATTTTTTATATTACAATAAACTAACATATACAGAATTATTTTGCAAAGGTATATTTTTCCTTTTCGATGACGAGTTTCCATCATCGTATGATTTTTCTGAATAGAAAAAAAGAAAAATTAAGTTGATTAAAAATTAAATGTAAAGAAAGACTTATACTTTCGTCCAATATTCTTGCGAACAACAATTAAAAACCAATTAAAGAGTTGAGACTGTTCAGATTGGTTAGGGGTACTGCAGGCAGAGCAACTGGAACCGCTAGGACGCTAGAACTGAAACATACATAAAACCCTTTACAACACTGCACTACAAACAGATGTTCATTCACTTATGGAGTCATGTATTACCCTTTCTCCCTTACTTAAAGCTCAAGCTTAATTACGACGTTACGAAGTCTGTACATATGTTTCCCCAACTGTGAAGTAGGTGTTACACACGCACACCTGAAATATCACTGAGTAAATCTGTGGTTGCTCGGGATTAATCAGATCTACAAAACCAAAGTAACTAAACCCAACATTGTCTTTATGAAGACCAAACTGGTTTTGCTAGCCGAGTAATGGGTGCTGCAATATTGATGAAATAGAAGGCGCAATGCAATATTAAGTACTTATTTGTTTGTTATTGTCAGTTCGTGGACATGAGTAATATTACATAATCATTGGAAAAGTTTGTGAATTGTGAATTACTAGGACACTGAAATGAGAATGTATGGTTACACACAAATATAATAATTTTTGTTTTCTGTTGGAAGGAAATGTGTAAAAAATATATATTTTTATTTTATAAATATTTTTGTACAGACTATCGATATTTGTGAAGAAGGCAAAAGTGTTCAAGAAAGACGAGTCAATGTCTATGATATCATCTGTCTATGATGTAATTTTTCTATGATGTCAATTTTCATCCAACATAAGAATATTTGGGAGGATAGAATATATCCTTCCATGGCACAATTGTTCATTTGGTTATGTAATTTAAAATGCATAAATAAATGCATAAAAAATAGAGAATGATTTGAAACTGAAAACACGTGCGCGAGCACGCACACACACAACCACACATTCACGCGCGTTTTTTTATTTTGCTATCATGTATTCTCATTACACTCGTAGTTGCTAAGAATTGCTTCCAGCAAGAAAGGGCGACGCGAGCCAAAGTTTTCGGACAGTCCTTATAAAAAGGATCAGGTAAGGATTCTTTTGGTCATAGATTTAGGCAAAGCATGGGAACCTTCAACTAAACTGGTTCCAATTAAATGTCTTGTAGTCGCTGAAATAAGTGAAAATGACCGTACTGTATGTCACCATCGGACTCTAGAGCAGTACCAAGTAGTCAGTAGCAGTACCAGTAAGTCAGTACTAAAAGCCTTCTAAATGGAACATCTGAACACACTTGTTCAATATGTAGTCTCCATCAACATCAGCGAGATGTAACTATTTTTGTATATTGAACTTCCATTTCAACTTAATAACCTATGCAATAAAATGTAGCCTACTATTTATTTTTCACATTAATCGTGTAATAGCGAAAACCAGCTGATAAGAACTCCTTTGTAATTTCCAGCTTCTGTAACGTTCATGAAGTATGCATAAACAGCAGTAGTAACCACGCTGCGTCGTGTTTACGCGTGTACCGTCAGTCTGCACGAAACACACTATTCTGAAATATTACTGACTACAGCTGTACCCGCACCTGGAAGGAACAAGCACATGAGTACGGATTTATGTGCGCGCCCAGTTTATTTGTGTCAACAACGCTAATAAACTGGTTGTAAGGAAATGTTTATCACGCACTGTGTCATTGTAGCGTGTACAAATATGTCCTGCACAGGAACTAACAATGACACTGCGGAATATGAATGTTTTGTTAGTGTCACGCGAATCTACACCGTTTCCGAATACTTCTACCCAGAAGCAACGTGCTAACATACAAGTTTTACCATTGTGAATCCTACTTTTTGGCATTGCATTTCGCACGACACACAGTTTGTAATCGAATCGATGTATTTCGGTTAAAATACGGAACTCAGAAGATTCGTATAGTCGATAGATTGCTATCGTTTGCTTCAGCTAACAGAAATGTTACAATATATTTGATATCAGACCTAAGTTAAATTACTTTCCTTTATTTCCCTGTCAGGCTTAATGTCGGTTAGGCAACACGGCTTTTGCAGTTCCCTACACAAGTGTACTACAATGACCGGAACAAAACAGGTATCAATCTTAATTTCCTCAGATTATTAAGTAGCGTGCCTATTAAGATTTTAAGACTCAGGGTAACATTACAAACCATCCATCCTGACAGTAATTCCGTCTACGACGTTATGGATTTAGAAAAGTCTAACAGACCTCTACAGTGGAATAAGCAAATCAGTTATATTTATGTTTAGATGCAATGTACACAAATTTTTTTTTTTATACTTTTCAAACACGATGCTTTCAAGTATCTTATATTCAAATATCAAATACCTTATATTCGGCTAATATAAGATAGGTAATTTGTTTCGTAACCGGTTCCAGTATACAGCATACATGATTTGCCTTAATAGTAAATAAACAAATTAATATTTGTATGATAATTTAGGCTAACGACTTCAGCCCAGTTCATTGATGCATCATTAGAGTCCAAGTCATCCCAAACACAACACAAAGTTAATTAATTCCAATCCTGACTACATTGTTACATATAACTATACGAGTTTTTTTGCCTTTACAGCCTGAACATTATAATTCTTCCTTCAAGGGTCATACACTTTTCATGTGCAATAAATTTTTATGTTTAAAATTTAATAAAGTTTTATTTGTGTAGCAAAAAAATTAGATAACGAATAACGAAGCTGTGAACCAATACTCCAATTTTCAAAATGGTAAGAATTCCCTATGAAATTATTTGTATAATAAATTATTCTGTTGCTGTTGATTTTAGACATAACGCTTGTAGAAACGTTCTCAGGCTAGTATAAAGTTTTATGACTTTTCTTTAAGTAATAATTTTATACCCCTATGTTTCGCCCATGATTAGCTAATTTCATTATCGCAAATTAAACTTAGTCGAATTGATGCCGTTGGCGATTTCTATTAAAATGACGCGCGACACGTTTTACTAACAAATGCAGAAGAATAAAGAATATCATGAACCAAGTCTTTATGACTTTGCTAGTTAAAGACGCACAGTCATAGTGAAAGAAGGAAACGATTAAAAATCAGTTGTATTAGAAGTATGTACCGTGTTTGGCCGTGGTCCAGGGTTTTCAAACAAACCAAACGTTTCAGCAGCACCATTGGCTGCCATCATCAGTGGAATTCGAGTCTATCTGAACGCGGGTTGTTAAAAGTCAGGCCCACAGTACTGTGGTGAAGGCATTAAAAATTTATTTACTAAATCGTTCCAACTTCCAACTGGCATACTGAATATGAATGAATATATTTTATGTTTAAGTTTTTGCATTAATAAGTGACAACGTTATTAATAGATTTTTTTTATTAGCCTATATAATATAATGTGATACAAAAAATATTAAATAATATGAAACTTTCAGTTCTGATGAGGGGAATATAATTCTGTGAAATGTGAGTTGTATAAAAGAATTTACGCTTTTTAAACAGAAGAAACTCATTATGTTTTATTTGAGAAAGTATAAATATAATACGGATACAAGTACATCACAGTAGAGGGGTGCTGAATTCTGAGGTTGCCGCTGCGAGTCCCAACTCTGAGGGAACAGTTCTGTGGCTAACTCAGTAGTTTATCTCGGCTGGACGAAGGCTGCGGCCGTCAGAGGGCGTCGACTGCTTTCGGTGGGTTTTACAGAGAGACGCAATCAAGAAAATGCTGGTTACCGTAACAGGAGATTTCCTTAATACAAGAAGTCTACAGGAAGAAGATAAACTAACAAACCAGCAAAATTTATACAGAAATTTATGTTTTACATCTACCATTCGATTGCGCGGTTGAAGGTGTAGTCAATCAAATGTGTTTGGTTTTAGAATTCATCCTAATAAAATAAGGTAATTTATTACGTAAAAATACTTACTGTTAATATTTATGTTGAAAAAATGGAAGACTTACTCTAAATGCAGTTGCTGCTTTCGCTACCTGAAACAATATAGATTAAAAAAATTATTAATTAATTGCACTCAGTTCGTTGGCAAACATATTTTGCGTAATCTACTTATTATGTCTATACGTATAATAGTGCTAAACGCCCCACTGTTATAAGTGTCGTCATGGTAGTTTTGAAAGGGCCTACGACGGACAATCAGGAAACGTGCTTTCAAGGTCAGTTCGGTTTACTACGATTAACTTTACTACAGAATTAATACATTCATTAGCAAAGAAGTTTACTAATACCAAACTATTAGAAGCTCATAAAAGCTACTAATAACAAAGCGGCATCTATACGTCAACATACAAATTAAACAACATTCTCCGTATTAACTTCTGCTCACCTTACAATCAGTTTAATTAGGGTTAGATTGCTTACGAAGTTGCAATGCAAATATTACAATCTTAAGTAAAAGCAAACCTCTAACCTTATTGTGAAAGGATAGATTATTATGATGATGATGATGATGATGATGATGATGATGATGATGATGATGATGATGATGATGATGATGATGATGGTGACGATAATACAGATATAGTAATGCTAATTACACCGACAAAAAGAATATTGCTTAGAAATGTCTCATACCACTGTTTCTAAAAGGCCGCAATTAAACACCTCTGAGATTACTAAGGGCCGCGCAAAAAAATATGTGTAACTTTATTGTTCCTGTGACAAACAAATCAGTTTTGGTTCATACAAATCACCTTACTTTAAACAGGGGAAGACAAATATCAAGAGTATCTGATAACACTGGATTAAAAAATGATCCTGATAATACTGAATGAAAAAACTGCTCTTTAGTACGACTTTAACGACTTGCACAATTCTGAGTATCTTGCCGCATTATTCTCGTGTAACAGTTTTTTTGTGTAGTGTGTTTTGTATATAAAGACGTTCGAGATGGACTTACAATATAATCTTTATAAATTTTGTTAGTTATTGTAACACAACCAGGAAAAATAATTAGTAGTTCTATTAACTTAACTGGGCAATCTGTGTCGGGCGTTGGATTTTATTGCGCGCCTGAAACCATCACGGAAGTCATATTACCGTGCGGGAAATGTGGGCACACGAACGTGACGAGAAATGTGGAGCCTGCTAAGAAAAATATTATGGGGCACTTAACTGCCACATATCTAAATTTTGTCTATTTATTATCATAGTTAACCTGACTGGAAAATTATATTTAGCAGTTACAAAAAAATGCCGTATCTGTCTTTACAATCTACAGTTTGATGCACAATAAACTCCGTAGTAAGCCCTCCTGTACGCCAGTCTATATAGCCGCGTATTGTACAGTCTCTTCAGTCTAGTTAATATTTTATAGACTGGTTTTAAAAACAGTATTAACAATATTATTGCTTAATTCATGCGATCTTCAGCAACACTATTTTTCCACAGGAAAGTTAAGAATACGAGAAAGCATTAGGCTTTAACTCACACAACTTTCCGCAAACATTCTCTATAAAGAGAGGCGTAAAAACAAACAAAAATTTTACCAGAATAAATTTACGATAAAATTCTGTACTCCTTCGTTCTTGGAATGAGATTTGCAGAGGATTTTATTTTAAAATAAAAACGTCAGTAAACATCAAGCGCACGTTATTTTCTCAAACCGTTATGAAAACATTGCCTCAGTTGGAAGTAAATAAACGCAGATTTTGAATAAAATATTATGCGCCCTGTATTGGGGATGTGGACGCTTTGAATTTCCAGTAATAAGTCAATCAAACGACACAGATAATTTAGATATGCATCATCGAGAGGGTTGCAAAATTAACATACAATTTCTCACAACTTTTTATACAGTTGTGAATAATTCTTCTTATTACAATTATTTGTCGCAAGTTTGTTATACCGCACACACGAAACTGTTACTGACAACAGGTAACCAGTACACGATTAACGAGAAACTCTTACTAAACACGTAATTAAAAAAGACAGGGAAAAAATACATAAATTATATTACTGACAACTCAAATATTTCGAACAGAGACCTGAATACTAAAATACAGAGATGTGGATACGATTCAAAGAGATTAAAGTTTTATACGATTCTAAAAAGAAGGTTAAACGATTCTGTCCCCAAATCGGACAGAATATAAAGAAAGATATAAGAACAAAATGTATTCTACAAAATAAATCGTCAATTTAATTGGCGTAGAATATTAAGACAATAAGCAGCCACATACCAATAGAAGGATGTTAAATGCCATCTGAATACCCATGAAAATAAGTTAGCAGTCTTCTGACAAGTTGAAGCACTGTCAGGTTTATTGCAAAGCGTAGATTAAGAAGATTTAAAGAACTTAAATTTAGCGATAAGAGTCACAATATAAATGCGTACTTATGACTATATAAGTAGATCAACTTAGGAAACAGATAATCAAATAAAGGTCGGTTAACTAATGGATAAAAGGGTTTACGTACATAAAATTCTAAACGCCATAATGAAACTCGGGAAAACCTCAGCTCCAAGTAAATTCTTCTTCTTTAGAAAGAAAACACAAAAGATGAAACATGGCATAGCACAGTGTGTAGACAAGAGGTGTCAAACTAGGTTAACAGCGTTAGTAGTGGTGAATGGTGGCGCTCCACTCGAGGTGGCTGGCTACGTGCTACACCGTACTTCCTCCCTGAATTCGCCCTATTGTTCCGTCATTAAGTGTACACAAGTTGCTCTCACGTTTAAGTTTCAGTAGTAAACTCTCTTCAACTAATAAAGATTAGAAAACAGTAGTACTCCTACTTACGAGACACTACACAAGTTGAAAACGCTATATTTTACAACATACTTTGGCGAAAAGATAATGATATCTCTCTACAGTCCGTTCGAAATAAAAGTCCACACAGACCGAGTGACATCAGTGTTTCATGCGGTTTTTCTGAAAATAAGGTTTTCATGTCGGTAAGTAATCGGACTGATGGGAGCTGTAAAGTCTTTGAAAAGAAAATGTGTACTTTTATATATTTGAATCTTGTAAAAGTATTTACTTAATTGCTTAGAAAAGCTTCCACTACCATGTTCTTATGTTCTCTGATTACATGAGACCTATACTCGACTATTAATATGATATAAAAGAAAAATGTTTGTCGCCAAAGTTTCACCAGTACTTTTTTATTTAGATTATTTAAAAAACCGCATTCTTTCTTTCATCTAAATAAAAATTAAATTAAAAAAATATAATAAATGTAAGAAATACTATCCTGCCACTTTATATAAACTATATTGTATACAAGTATTATTTTGTTTTCACCAGTCGAACAGAATCTTACTTTTACTAAACACCTTTTGATAATGGCTACGCAATGCATTATGCAGGTTAGGCTACTTGTTTTCCTATGACATGACACCGATCGTTCCGTCATACATTCAAGGCATAGTTTTATTTATAATGTTTTATATTTTACAGATGTGTCCTTCCAAATAATACATTTAACCATAGACTATCATATACAATATACTGCTACTAAGATGTATTTAATATCCTAATGCTTTGTCCTTGTGGTTAAGTTCCATTCTTTATAGCCTCTTTATTTTCACTGTTCCTGTTCTGGACACGTCGGTTTGCCGTAGTGTCCAATTATAACAATTAGCTTATACAATAAACTGTTGTCACCACTGAGCTGTTAAATTATAAATTTGAACCCACTATAGTTTCTTCAATATTCAGAAATATATACGAAATAAACCCTATTCACTTTGGAGCTGACATCTCAATCTAGATCATTTATTTAAAATATTTTCCACATTCTACTGGCTGATTATTTAAGACTGTTTTCGTCCTAGTTAGCGAGATTAATAGAAGTTTGTGATATGTTCTGAAAGTAAATTTACATAATGAGAAAATACAGATGTGGTATGGACACATCCCACAGCTGAAAATGTTGGATCGACAGCAGTGGTTACGAACTGGAGTCTTCCGGAAAAAAGAAGATGAGGGGGCCTCGAAGGTTCTAGAGAGACGAACTAATGAGACAATGTAAGATGTAAGGAAGACAAGATTTTTTTAGAGACGGGAATGGAGAAAATACAGACAATTGGTAGTTTCCGGACTAAGCCTGATAGGCCAGCCACAACAGCAACAACTGTAAAACTCGTGTGTGTGTGTGTGTGTATATACACACACACACACACACACACACACACACGCGTGTAGTAAATATTTGGGTACAAATGTGTTTGATGTTTCCAGAGTGATCCGGAACATTCTTTGATCCGGAACATTACCAAGACAGTACTTGACCAACTAGACCACGCCTCTGGAAGTAGTCGGCACTCTGAAAACTTCAAACACGGTTGTACCGAAAATCCTACTGCAACAGATAATGGCCGTGAAAACCCTCGGACAAGTATGCGCACAGTTACATCTATGTGCGCGCACACACACACATTCATATCTATATTTACATAACAGTCTCTTACGGAAGTTTCGGCAAAGAACCACGGAAAAGAAGATTAACGTAAACAAACAGGGCATAAGAAATGACAAACATATTTTAACGGATTAAAATGCTAGAGGAAAGAAAGTGAAAAGTAATTAACATATTTCAGACCAAACTGATTTAAGAAAGGTCAAGAAGTAAGAAATTAATGAAGACGGATACAGTTCTGGGAATTTTCATGGCTCACATGCAAGCATTTTATTCAAAGTATCACGCATAAAAAGGTTATAAATTTCCCTTAAACATGCAATGAATCTTACAAACCCGTGTATAAAGAAAAGTTTGTGAAAGCTAATTAAATTTATTGCTGTAAAATATTCTAAATACCCCGGTGTGCATATACGGCGCAACGAAAACTATTCTATTCATGGAAACTAATCTTACCACAAGTAGTAAATATGATAAGTTCTTACGAACATATTTTCTTAAGAATTTCTTCAACGTTTCCCAAGAATATGTTCCTCATACACTCGAGTTGTTACAGAGTTTTCATAACGTTTCAGTAGAGCTGTGTTTTACAAAGGAAGTGATGCGGTTTTGAGCTACCTATTTCCTATACTCACGCGTGTTTTTTTACATGCATGTTCTTTTTTACACGATGATAAATAACTTTCAAAGGAACGAGACTTTAGAACATTGAATTACTGCTATAATAAAGAATGTGGCAGTCTAGCTCAGTGAACAAAGTCCGACTGGAATTCAACGATAATCAGTCGCTCAAATTCTGATATAGATGGAGTTATTCCAAAACTTACCACACACGAAACAAATTTTGTGATAAGATGTAAATAACTAAGTATTCCCTTATAATGTTTTCATCAAAGTTTCTCAATTTGAAATATAATATTAGAGAGTTACTGCTCTCTGTTTTGCTATACTGTTTCCGTGACGCATGGGTCTAATAATCACAGTAGCGATATCTACACTATGGATTTTACAATACATACAGTTGGTAAAATAATTCTACTGCTTCCGCCTATTAAATAATGGTTGTCATCCAAATCAGATATGGGCTTAGATTTCTCGATCGGTCTTATTACGGGAAGCGTGTGACAAGCCTGATGCATAGTTCCTTATAGTAAGTTTAACTTCCTCCGCTTGTGGGCTGTACATCGCATTTAGCTTCACGATACTAAGCAGGGATGCCAGATGTGGCGATTTTTCCCTACTGTGACAAAATTTGAAGACTCGAAAATTATAAGTGGGGAAATTGTAAACGTGGGGAATCTGTGAAGATTTCTGATAGGGAATGTGGGAATTTAATTTCAACAATGAATATGTTCAAAGCTTCAAACAAGTCAAATTTATTGATAGGAAAAAATTAAACACATTATGTCGCTGGCCTTAGCATAAGCACCCTTTGAGAAAAACCTTGAAACAGACACAGTAGACGCAGAAGTCAGTGAAGAGTCCTTAGGAATACAAATATTTAAATAAGTTCTGATGAAAGTTTATTAAATATAGAGAAGCGAAAAATACAAAGAAAGGGGATGATACTAAAACTTTTCTGAATTCGTTTTGTGGTATGTGTAATTAAATTAACCACACAGTATTTGGTGTAGTCTATATAAAGATCTTTAGATCAATTAACCTTAATAGAAAGATAAATCATAAATAAATTAGGTACCGAGAACGTTCTGGTCTATTACATAAGAAATTCCCTAAGCAAACAAAATATTGTTTTGAGTTCACTACAAATGGATCAATGCCGGCCAAACATGGCACGTGTATGCATATAAGATAAAAATAGGTGTGGCTTTTTAAATTGTTCTGTGAATTAAACAATTTGAAAGCTATAGAGTAAACTCAATTTAGTAGATTATTATGTAGCTTATACCTTGTGTTGTCATACACTGGTGGCCTACTCAGCCTGATTTCAACTTATGAGTACATTTACTAGTATTTAGAAACAGGCGAATCTTTTAATACTTACATTATTCTTGGAAAAGTACTTAAACCACGCTTTACATAAAAGACAAATATTTCTGGCTGTGAGAATATCATATACCAAAGTAGGGAAATTTTAAGCATTTGTTATCATTTACCTGAATTTTATCTACGAGGTCAGAATATTGAAACATCAATATTAATTTACATTAATTTTTTTATTTACTTAAATAGCTACATAATAATTACATAAACATGCTTATATTAAACAGTACTGAATAAGACAAATTTATTTAACTCTTGGCGGACACCAAGCTTAGAGAATGTAGCTGCAGAGTTTCTTTCCATTGCAATGCTGTAACACAAGCTTTTACAAAATAATGTCCATATTAACTTGACAAGTTACATTTCATGGGTGACGTCAGAATAATCATTTTAAATATGTTTTTAAACACTGTGCCAGCAAAGTTTTTAAAAGCCGATATAATAATTTATTTTTGCTATTAAGTTTACTATCTGATATAATCAACAAATTATACTCTAATTTTACGATCTTTAACACGTCTGATAACGCTCTATTTAATTTTCTGCTTGAAACAAAGTCAGTAAAATGAGTGTAAACACTTAAATTACTGTAATTTGTTACCAACAAATTAATACACTCTTCAAATTTTAACTTTTTATTTCACAATAACGCCACGCAGATAATACAGGATATTATCTTTATAGTATGAGATAACGTTGCTGATTATGATGCTAATTCCCTTAAAATGTTCAATTTTTTTTATTATCAGTTTCATTTAAGTCTTTCTCTGCTTGTACAGAACTCATGATTGAAGTTTGGTTAATTAAATCACAATATAAACAATTACTTTTGTTAGATGCCTGCAGGCCTACACTGTTTCTGAACGTAAACGTAAGTTTTCATAAGGCTCGTTGAAACTGTTTAACGGTGGGATTGTTATTATGTCTCCCAGTGAATCTAATACCAGAAAACAACAGTTCCAAGTGGTTTTGAGAAAACTTGTAAAACAAATATGCCGATCAGGATGTCACCATGATCACAGAAAGTTAATAATTAGATTTTTAGATTTTATTGGTTAAAAGATATATCAAAGGTAAATATGAACTGTTATAATAATAAAGTCTTTATAAGCTCAAATTTTCAGTAGAATTGTCTTCTTCTTCTCCACGTCAAGGTAAAGGGCTTACAGCCTTTTCCGCCTTCGATGAAGCCATCTCTTCGGTGAGACAATTTCAGAGAGTAGAATTGTCTCTAATGTAGTAATGTAAGGTACCAATGCAAGTGCATTACTGACTGAACGACTCGTTTAGTACACGTCTTAACTTGGCGCCAAACGCTTTTTCCCACCAATCAGCCCGCGATCCATATATTATACGTCGATAAGTGTGATAAACATGAAAATAAAAATATAAACAGTAAATGCCCAATATCGTCTATAACGGTTGGAACAGTTAAACGAATGGATGACTGCCGTATTTCTAAACAACTAATGAGTTATAAGCCAAGGGACGGAGAAATAGCCTATAGAACGGCTGTAGAAACCCTGGAGTAACCAGCTGTAGTCTGTCTCCTTGGCACCGGTACAAACCATTTTTTATTTAATGATTGAAGAAAATTATAATGATGGTAAATAGTAAGTGGCTAAAATAATTCCTATTGTTATTATTTAATCTCTTTGTAATACGTAGTATAAGTCCGAGTGCACAATTGTACATACTGTAGCGTTGTTTGTGTGTATAGCAAAAAGAGTTTGAGATTGGATTCCAAATGTGTTTTTGTGTCAGAAACAAAAAATAAATAAATTAAAAAATAAGGTAAGAGATTTACAAAATACAACTGTGAATGGTTAAAAGGAATAACGTTCTACTGGTGGCTCCGAAAAAGGAATAAAGATCAAATAACGCTTATTGCGGTGCATGTGACTATTTTCGAAAATTATATCAAGAATAAGTGACCTGAAAACCCACGCCCATGAAAAGAAACATAAGCAACCGTGCTGTTATGAGAAAGCATGAGACTAAATGATATGCTTTCTATTAGTGGAAAACAAAAAAATTGAACAGTTCAGACTACTGAAATTCGCATTGCAAGTTTTTTTGGCACAGCACGATTTATCAATTCGGATAAATCTAACATTTACTGAAACCCAAAAAATCTGTGTGTCCTGATTCAGAGGTTGCTAAACAAATGTGGTATAATCACAAGTGGCAAGAATTGTAAATCGTTACAGGAAAGGAAAGTTTGAAGTTTACTGACGCATTTGAAATAAATATTCCAGTCTTATTGTTGACGAGTCTACAGACAATTGCGTGCTGGAAGAGCATCAACTTCGATGTGTAATAATTTTTTTTATTTGATCCTATGGCTAGCGGTAGATTTCTGGCAAGCGGCACAATTTCGAAGAGACTAAATAATTATGAACCAAATTTTTCTTTATTTTTTAGACTTTGTCCTGCCAATCCCTAACAATCTAAATCTGCAGTCCGAGACTCTTCAAATTCATAATTTGTCCCAATGTTGAAGGGACGCTGGAAAGAAAATTGGATTGATAAATGAAAGAGGAGTATCTCGAAAAAATTGGATTGATAAATGAAAGAGGAGTATCTCGAAAAAACCCTTGAAGGACACCAATATCGAAATCCCTCCCATTTTAAACCTCTTGATGAACTGGTGGAGCTGGTTGAAACGTGAACTAGTGGAAATCTGTTGTTCTTAGGTGTAAATATTATACTGCATATTAATAAACAAATAAGGGCCTAACTAGTGAACAAATCAAACGCTTTAAACTTCCTTGTTTAGAATTTTTATCTGAAAGTGCTAAACAGATTTTCAAAATATTTACTTTTGACGAAACTGTGTTAAAAGAGTTGGATGCACTTGACCCTAGCTTAGAGGCAAGAAAATATCAACTACTGCCAAACTTGCTCTAAAATTTCTCAACTTACTTGAAGCTCTTCAGGAACGTGACAACGAGTGGAGGATTTTGAGGAACACAGAGATAGATGTGGACAGTACACATCCAACAGAATTTAGGAATGCTGTGCATAATGAGAAAAAAGGGGAACTGTCAAACGTGACGTTGTTTATACATCGGTGACTGCTGGGAGACTAATTTCTGCTACAAACAGAATGAAAAATAAAACGAGAAATAGATTGAACACCCAAACGATCTCCGGACTCCTAAATTCGAGAATAAATACAAAATTTGCATCCTGCTACGAGTTCAAAGTTAGCTCGCAATTCTAAGTCTGATGAATAACAACATCTAAAAAACTGATAGAGAAAAAGACGAAGGAGAAGAAGAAGAAAAAGGCTTTAGCTGGTGAAAGTTACTTTTTTTGTAATATTTATATTAGCATACGGCTTTTTTTATTTAAATGTATTACAGTTTTTGTGATTTGTCAAAACTTAACAAATTTTCAGTAATCTTCCGAAATGGTTACGTCCAATCTTCAAAAAGATTTATTTAGACCTGCTAACATTCCCGTGAGGTTCTCCCTAGTGACTGAACCTGTCATATCGAAACAAAAGATTAGACCCTAGGAGCGGAGTTCTTTACGAAACACGAATAAAATTACTTACTTGTAGCTACTGTTGAATTTTTAACCTAGTTTAACACTCTTTTTTCATTCGCTCATAATATCCGCAAATTAAGTTTACAATATACGTATAGGCTGACGATAAACTAGTAACACAAGACAAATTCTTTACGTTAAACTTAAGGTGGTAGAGTAAAAGTATGGAGTTTGTTTTACGTATAACAAATGCAGTACATCGAAGTGATTAAGTGACATCGTTGCAAACAGTGGGAGGGCTGTTTAGTATCACTGTAAGTTGTGTTTCCTCGCTTCAACTTTATACAAACTGGCTTACATTTAACACATCTGATATATGACGGTCCCAGTGCTTACTCGCTTACACATCTCTCTTTCTTTCCCCATTCTCGGTACATACTGTTCTCTCGCCCTCCCCCTCATCCTCTCTCTTTCTCTCTCATCCTATCTCTCTCTCCTCCCCACTACTTCTCTTACACTATTTCTCTCTCATACTGTGTTCTGCCATTGGTAATATTATCATTCGTAGCGGTGTCTGATATTTTACGCCACCGTGTATCCTGAGTGACCTGTTGTCCCCTTTCGGACACTCGCTACCACTGCTCATACTCTGACTCGATATTTCGACCTTCAAAACCTGAAAACGTGTTCAGTAAACCCCCTACGTCAACAAACTACCACTTATCTCACGAAGTATTTTTGAATAACTTACGCCAATACGGCAACGTTCTCAAGACAAAAAAAAAATGACCTGACCAACGGTGGTGCCTGTCGAAGACTGTAAAATAATAGAACATTGTAGATATAGGCTCGATGTTTATAAGCATACACTTATTAGGTTTACACCACTAAATTTTTATAAAACTTAATTTTCAAACAGGGATTAAACGTTTGCATGTAAATTGTTTTTGAAACACTGAGCGATATTTATGTTATTAACTGTTTACTTTAAAGTTTGTCGTCATATTAGGTAAGTTACCTGTTAATATCTGTCAACACTAATTTCAAACTAAAAACTTAGAAACAGGTTTTAAGTTAGAAACACTAACTTAAAACGTTAATGATTTTGACAATTTTTAATTAAATCTTAATTACTTATATATATTATTACTTATTTAATAAATAATATAATCTTACTTTATTCTACTAACGATTTTCCCCCGCGTCGAAAAATATTGCATTCACTACATAGGCATGTGACGTCATGTTACATGTGACGGATTCCGATAAAGTTTCAGCCTGCAGCAAAGTTAACAACAACGAAGTACTGACTAAATATAAAGGAACAATACTGATTGGTTTAACTTCTAACTTCTATTATCTGTTTATGCAGAAACATCTATAGGGTAAATTAAAAGTCTAACGTTAGCTGTTACGGAAACAAATTAGTTCCCCGTGGCACATTATGTTCACGATAGTCGTCGCTTCATTTATAAAGTTTCATAGCTCATGCTATTTATCTCTACGATTTATATTCCACGGTGCTTAATCAGTTTTTAAGAAGTAATATACACAACACTGACAAATGATACCTGTCAGTACTGTGAATATTTTGTGCGCATTTGGTTTCATCATTATTAATAGATATATGCATATAAGTAATTATGTACGTAGCACCAGATCTAAGTAGAAGCCATACCTTTCGACACTATGCAAATAAAAGAACCCTGTACAAACATCATTAAATGATTACTTTGGAATTTACTGAAGTAGCGAAAATCAAAATAATTTTAATAAAGAGAGGAGTTTGTTCTATCCAGTGCCTAGAACCATTCTTTACATTAATACATCAGAGGGGATATTATGGGTTTTAATTTCATATTTTCATAATTTTTTTACTTAGGCCTAGTTATCCTCTTAAATATTTCACTACTTGCCAGCATTATTGTAATTTGGTATACTTTTCGTAACTTCATTATAATCGTTTACATTCAAACCATTCACGTAAAAAAGTTTCATTTATCTGTAGCAGAAATTTTATATACGTTTTTAGTTAGTTGAAATATTTGTTTGACTTTAAGTTTGAATTTTCGACGGCTACATAATACTCAATACTTTGGCCAATTTACTGGGAGTAATAACGCAAATTTTTTTCTACGAAACGAAAAGTATGTTTTCTTAACGTACCAAGATAAAACTGCCAGTTAACATGGAAATCGATTTCGCTTTTAAGTCGGATGTATGCAGATCGAAACGTAGCAAAATTCGTTTGTAATAACAGTTCACTTTAAACGTTTGCTAAGATAATTTTTAATACTGTACCAAATTTCTCTGTTTATGACAGCAATGTATAACACTTCACTTTTCAGAGTATATGTATTGAATAGAAGAGATGCTTCACCGTAATTAATTATTCTTTGTACAAACCTGGGCATGTGGATATCACATAAGTTGCTGGAAAATGCCGCAGTCACCGTTGTGCGCCATGGAAGCATTGGGCCTTGCAGAGAGAGGAGAGTGATATGGCCCTTAACACATTCCGAGGGACGTTGAAGAAATACTTAAAAAATGTGTTTATAAGAACGTGACATACTTACCACTAGTGGCAAGATTAGTTAACATGAATAGTTCGTCTTGCGCAGTGATACATAGCGGGAAAACTAAAATATTTTCCCTCCATTTTAACTAAATTTCAATAATTTTGTTAAGACGCAGAGTTGTAATATCGTATTTATTTCAAGTCTGAAGAAAATTCATATCCTTCTTATGCTTGCTATTTTGTTCTAAATTCTTGTACGTACGTCAACCTGCAGCACTGCACTAGTTTTTATTAATAACTTCTAATCTTTCCTAAACAGTTTTCTAAGAAACGTATAAATTCTTTATCAATTTCGGCGTTTCGTACTTTTTTAATCTGTCTGATACGCTTTATGTGCCTCATCCAGTACTCTTAGTTTTAATTCTGTTTCCCACAAAAAATGCACTACGTTTTAGTCCTAAAACGCTATGAGTAACAAAAGCGTTTTAAAGCCTTAGATACCTGCATAGTATCATGTTTATATTGTTACGTAATACGGAACGTTCACCAAGTATCTCGGCTATCCCAGCTGTAATGTGTATGTGCGTACATATTGCTGCTACTTTGAGATGAAAGACAATTACGCGTCAACAATCGAGTGTATTCCACACCGTACCGGTCAGCGCAGTGTGTTCAAGCACAGTTTCTAGTGGATTCTCGAAAGCGCCTGTTTGTTTAACACGTCATCCAAAATGATAGATTACTCTGGCATATCAGCGGGGTATACATATAGGCATTCAGCGACGGTCAGTTTAGTTTACTTCGGACGATTACTCTGTGCGTTTAAGTGGTTACTAGTGAAAAGTGATTATTGTGCGTGACTCTACTAGTTGACATTATTATTGGTGTGGACAAATTAAGTTGAATTATTTACGAGTATAATCTTGTTGAATAGCGTGTTGATTACAAACTGTTAATTGTGATAATTAGAGCTGGTTTTTAGTGACTTTACTGGTGCTTGTATTTTTTTTCCACTCCACATAAGACGATCAGTGAGACCGTCGTGACAGTGATGTCAGAAGTGGGATATACCCGTTAACAGTGGAAATGTTTTGTAAAGACTAGTGTAAATTGTAATTAATCTGTAAACATGGATGCCAGTCATATGATGGAAAATTTCCAGGCGCTGCTGGTGCAGACGGAAAAACAACAGGATTAAAAACGTAGACAGGAGGAGGAAGAAGCGGAAAAACGACAGGATGAAAAACGCAGGCCGGGAAAAGAAGATGCTGAAGAACGGCAGGAAGCACTAATGCTGGAAACAGAAGAAAGACAAATAGCACTGTTGCTCGAGTCGGAAGGACGACAGGCAGAAGAACGTAAGCAGGAAGCAGATAAAACGGAAGCTCTTTTTGAAGCAATGCAAAAACAACTGCAAGAACATCCTACCGCAGAGTTGTGTCGCCTACGTGGTGACTTAGAGGAATTACGCTGTGATCTGAATGGTCAAGAGGTAAGATTGTCTACAGTCGAAAAATGTGTATCAATTATAGAACAAACAATTTCAAAAAATATATCTGCAGTGGAAGTCTCAATTACAAATATACGAGAACAAATTAAAAATGAAGTCGAGCATTTCATGAAGACACAACCAAAACAAATTTCTGAACAGACTGTACCAATGATAAAGACATAAAAATTTACAGAAAATACGATAATAGAGAAAGCCACTTTGCCTGCAGTAGGGATAGTTCATGTCAAGGCTCCATTGACTGAAGCAGTCACTGGGCAACGTACCTTCGCCCATTTGAAGCTGCTGCATGCGCAAATAATTGGACAGAGAAAGACAATGCAGTTTCACTCGTTCTCGCATTAAAAAGACCTGCCGCAGAACCACTACAGAAAGTGCCAGCTGACCAGAACACCTATGCCGAATTGATAAAAGCTCTAGAATTGATAAAAGCAGGTGATAAACATTGCGATTTGCGAGATGTGTACTGCACTCAGTTCATAGCAAGGCGACAGCATTCCGGGGGGAGCCTTCAAGTTTGAAGCAAGTATCGACAGACTAATTGACTGGCCTATCCTGAGCGCCAGAAAATTTCGAACGAGGTTTGCGATGCAGACATTTAATGACGGTGTCCGAGGTAACGAACTACAGCAATGTGAAGAAAAGCAAGACATCAGAGCACTGCTGATGCCCTGGTACATGCTTTGCAATTTGAAGCCGCCATGTTAGCGTTTGGTTGGACAAGTCATAAACTGCGCGCTAAAAGATCGCGACGGCACAGACGATGATGAAAAAGAACAAGGAAAAGAGACCCAACGAGCGGCGCCACAGAATGCAGTAAGAAAGGAAGATGGAAGACCAAAGTATTATAGATGTGGGAAACCTGAACATCTACAACGAGATTGTCGGGTTAGAATTCAGCAGCAGGATATGTCGACGGTTGTTAACAAGAACTAAACAGACTGGGATCAACGTATACAACTATTCCTCATGGCGTATAGGTCTTTATTACACAACTGTCATGGCTCCAGCAAAATTGGTTTTTGGGCGGGAGATTCGTCTTCCTGGGGACTTGATGTTCCGATCACCTGAGACTCAGTCCCAAGAGCCACAGAACTATTCCTCGCAATTAGAAAACCAACTGCGAGAAACGAATCGCTTGATAAGAGTACGGTTGAAGATTGCCAGTGATAAAATGAAAAGTCTGTATGACATTCGCAGCAATAGTGTGGGTTTCCAAGAAGGAGATCAGCTTTGGTTGTACAACCCAAAGCGCCGTCGTGGTCGCTCACCTAACTTCAGACTAACTAGGAAGGACCTTACATTATGAAAAAAGTATCAATTATGTTATCTATCGGATTCAACAGGAAGGACAGCGAAAGTTTCAAGGTCGTCCACACAGATCGCCTGGCTAAGTATTACTTCAGAGACGGTTTGCCAGTTCGGGGCGAACAGGCTAAAAAATGGGGCAGTGTTACTTAATACGGAAAAAGTGTTACGTAATACGGAACGTTCTATAAGTATCTCGGCTATCCCAGCTGTAATGTGTGTGTGCGTACATATTGCTGCTACTTAGAGATGAAAGACAATTACGCTTCAACTATCGAGTCTACTCCAGACCTTACTGGTCAGCGCAGTGTGTTCAAGGACTGTTTCTAGTGGATTCTCGAGAGCGCCTGTTTGTTGAACACGTCATCTAAAGTGACAGATTGTCACTTAATATCACTGGGGAATATCAGAAAAATTGTAGATGATAATGAGCATGCCGATAATAGATAATGATAATCATGATGACGATGAAAATGATGGTAAACCTTTGAATACAATATTTTGGAAAAAAACGGGAGGGAAAATACAACAGTATACTGTGAAAGGGAAGAATTCACTGACATCCTTTCAACTGTGATTCAGTAGAAACGGTTCTCTGGATAGACACTTCGAGTAGGTTGACAATATCTTCTCGCCAGAAAATATACTTGGCAAAAATATATTGGAGAACTCTGTAAAGATATAAATTACGGTTTACTTTGTGACAAGCTAGTAACCAATGAATATGCTACTTTTTAGTGTATGTTGATCTGAAAGTAATTTGAATAAGAGATTGGAGAATATTTCAAAAGTGTAGAAGCTTTGAATTAGAGGAAGCCGTGGTTCACAATCGGATTATCGGAGGTTGAATATTATATTTAAATATTTTAATATGTCAAATTGTTCGTCATGTATTTGCCTTGAGGCCCCTGTATTTTAATGAAGAGTTCAAGCGACCAGGAAAACAGTCCAACATATATTTCAACAGTCATTTTTTTCACAGAAAGAAAAAAAAAACAATTTCCTTTGTGTGGAACACATTGCCGTTGTGAGGTCACGTGACATCGTTACCGAGTATACAGAGGGTAGGACGGTATCAAAAATAATTTGTGCTTCCCTGTTCCAGCTCTGCACAAAGTGGCTTTAATTTAAGAAGACGGATGGACATAACGCAGAGTGCAGAGGAAACCCCTACATTTACTACAGGCAACAACACAAACTGCGCCGTATCTTATCCCTACAAACCGCACACTCCTTCCTCTCTAACAAATGATGGACCCAGTTAGCAGTCTATATCTATATATTTACAGTACCACTGTGTTGCAACAACTGGTGGGCGCAACTATTAATCTTAACGCCACGTTAATGAATACTTTAGTATAATGGTAAATATTTTCATAATTCAAATTTTTTATTGGATAACTGGTATTCAAAAAACTTGGGCGACAAGATAAGGGTTTAGTTCAATTTCCACGTTTATTTCACGTTAGTCCTATCGAAATTTGTACTTCTTATAACCTGACAACTTCTCACTTTAATTTCTTCTAGAATAATTTAATACGTTTTAACAAGGTTTTTCGAAGAAAATATTTCATAGTATACAAAAAACGAGTTATCTTTTGTACAGAGTAAAAATAACTCCTCCATATTTCCAGTTAATGCTTACTTACTTTAGTTTTTTAAGTATAATTTAAAAAAAAATGAATCACGTATATTACAGGCCTAGGTTACTTTCACTTTTACAAGCATCCTGCAAACACCAAGGTTCTTGCCTCTTATTCCTCTGAATCAAAACTTTTTCTGTCTCTCTAATGTACGCCTCATCTTCGAGCGCTCGTGTGTCGAGAGGGAAGCATCAGCTAGTTATTATAAATACTATATTGTATACATATTACAGGTGTTGCTTACAGAGTGTAAAACACCAGTTATGGAATTCTGAACGAAAATTATATTTTATTTAATACGTACATGGCGCATAACTCTATAAAGAAAAACGAAGATTTTTATAAAACAATTATAACGATTGATAAACAAACAGGTTAATATAAGTATTATAAACCATCACATAGGCCTACATCTATTTACGTAACGATTATTTATGTGGAATCGTCGCATCTTATACGTATAAAATAAAATATTCGGTAACAGGGATTTTACGATTAACAAATTTCACGAAAAAATTGTCACACAAACACAATATTGTTACAAAATCTATAAAAATATAATGTTTACATATTTTATACTACACAGTTACTTATATTGTTCGTATTAAAATATATAAAGGCATTTGACACCCAAGAGAAGAGAACGGTATTGTTAAACCTGTAACTACACATGGGGTTCATGACTGCGTGATCACATACTCTGTCTTCTAATACTCTGTAAACATGTATAGTGAAACGAAAAAAAAACATGCAGCTATGAAAATGACTATATCACCTGCTTCTCAATCTCTTCATTCCCCACCCCTTTTCTGCTTTCTCTTTATATACTTTTCCTTTTTCTTCTTTTCTTCTCACATTTCTCTCTGCCCTTTCTTCTCTATATAATTTTCTTCCCCATCATATTCTTTTTTCTTTCCTTTTCCATTCCGAGTACTGAGATAACTGTGTCCATTTGAGAACAAACGAAATGTATAATATCTGTCCAGCGTGCTCTTGAACATGGCACAACATAAACTAACCAAATTCCAGAGAGACTTTAATACCACATTTATTAGTTTTCATGCAATCTTTTCATGAGTTCCAATTCATTACATACATATTGTAACATAACAAAATGTTACCTAACCTAAATGTATGTTATCAGATTTTATAAGGACAAAACAACAATGTAAATAGGAATATAGTAGTAAAAATAACCAAGAAAGGAGAAATCAAGAAAGAAGAATGAAGCAGAAGTGCCACATGAAACAGTAACCCAAAGACTGTTTGACACTACAACTAAACTAAGACTAAGACAAACTGATGGACAGAGTAAATTTACATTCAGCTGTCAATTAAGTCAGTAGTTAATGTAAACCGAATATTATATGTAAATAAAAAATGAATTAATAAGCATTTCAATACTGTGAAATCAGAATTAGCATTCTGCTGATAATAAATTTGACAATGACTAGTAAATTATGAATGCCAAAACTAAAATTAGCAATGGCTACATAGTGAGAACAAAAATGTATTTCAACATCAAATATACTTGTGAGAAAGAAAAACTATTTATAAGAGGGAATCTTATACAAATAAGATACCTCCACAAATTACCGAATTGAGAACCAATGAACGTTCTTAAGGCAAAATTCCAATATAAGCGATATGTCTTAACAACGCCTAGACCAAGCATTAGTCAGTAAATTGCCTATTGGGAGTTAACATAAGTGTAAAGTAAAATACACCAAACAATGGTTATGCCCTGACATAACAGAAACATTATTAAAACAATATATTTAATCATAATGTTAATTGTTAAATAGTAGATTAGAACGAGTTAGCATAAAACGAAATGTCATATTAAGTAGGATCATTCATTACAATGTATAGAGTTTAGGTGTACACATAATGTTCAGTAAAAATGTCAGTACAGAGTTAATGGTGTTCCCACATAAACGTTTGAATAATAAAATGATATGTGAACACAAACAATATTAACCAAAAGTGTAAAATCGGCGATTCAGAAAAAGCAGACGACAGTGAAAATGGTGTACCCGAACATTGATGTTATAACAATGTCGGTCAAAGTGAAAGTAATTCGATATCGAGTGATATCAAATTAAAGAAGAAAAAATGATCTTTAATTTGATAATGATATCAACCCAATCGCAACTGTATTTAGTGCGGGAAAGATGTTAGCATCATTTTCAAAATATGCATCAGAAATTTGTTTATGAATAACAACAACAATGAAAGCTATCTGTCACATCAACGTTCGACGGTTAAAAGACCGTTATCAACGGCCAAAATAATAATACGTCATACCTGTCACACCGGCAAGGACCAATCAGAAAATTAGTTAGTAATTAACATTTTTACCTAACGCCGATCAAAGAACGGGGTATATAAAGAAGGAAGCAGCCAATTTCAGACAGACTCTTACCAAACTTCATATAGCACAGACGTGCGCTCGCGATCTCTACATTCTTAATAACTAACTAATAGCGTCATCTACATATTACATCCAAACAAATAGTTCAACACCAAGAAACAACTACTTCAAGTTAATCTACAGAAAACAACAGTGATTATGTGCAGTATCATTTCAATTTTGTGCGGGAAATAATGAGCAGAAAAATAATTAATTGTCATCATTCACGATCCATTTAGTCAGAAGAAGATCGCATTATTCTGTTCTTGTGCGAGTGTTGTGTAAAGCTTGGTAATCATTATAATCCGATTACCAAAAGTGGTTAATGAGTTTTAATTAAATAATTAAAACCAGAAGGTAACAGTGCAATTATTATTAATTTTTATCTGTGCGCCATAACCTATACATTTTTCAACACTGGTCTGTATTGACGCAAAACACAAACATTTCAAGATTACACCACGTCTCAATTTATTATATGAATTTGTTATTATGAATTAAGCTGTATGTTAGTTGTAAGGGTTCTCACATGATAAATTTTGTCAATCAAAAAGCAAGCGTTGACGAACGCGCGACCTCTCAACAGGTCATTTTTATTTTGTTTACTTTACGAAAGTAACCTCAAAAAGCGTTGTTGATCAATTTTATATCAAAAAGATTATTGGATATTGTGTAGGCATAATATTCTTTTTCGTGTCTCAAAGAATTCACATCTGAGATTTTCATATTTTTGATGTTAAAAATAAATAACATCTGGACTTAGCCAGATTTATAATTCATGTTCTGAGCAAGCCGTATATAATAACTGATTTATAATTGTACAACTTTGTGTATTTTCATTATATTTGTTTTTTTTTTGAATTCTCTATAAGGGTGTAAATAAAACCCATTATTAACAGCATCACTTGATTTGATTTATTTCTACAGGATAATTAAATATTTTATTTAGAAACTTAAACAACCTTCAGTTGTGTTTAATATTTTGGAATAGCATTGCCAAAAGGTGATACACAATTATTTTAAATTTTCTAATCATTCAGTAATTTTATGTGTGGGTTTTACACGGGATTTTCCCTGAATAAATCCGTGTGGCGCCCACTAATTAATAAACAAGGTAATCTAACCTTGCAACCAAAGTGAGTTGGTGTTTGTAAACTGAGTTGACAGCTTAGTGAACTTCTAGTAAACACAACCAGGTACGTAAAAGTATATTTTTGTTTATGATATTGTCCAGACATTACGAGACGGAACATACTAAGACTATCAGCAACCTGGAGAAGAAGTTTTACAGCCAATATCAACCAGACGTTCATCAATATCGAGCAACCAACTATTGTATTTTACATTTCAAATTAAGCAAATTTAGCATTTAATTATTATCAACTTAACTATTTTTATTTGTTTCATATAAGGGAATTCGTTTCAAACAAGTATAATTAAACCATTGTAAACACACTGAGTGTAACCTCGAATGTTACATCGTAAATTACTTTATCACGTTAGTAACCTTCAATTAGAAACAACTATTTCAAACTTTGATTTATTTCAAAAGAATATTTCACGCATAATTGAACTTTGTTTAAACAAGATCTTTAATATCTTAAACACGAACATAATTTTAAATAACAGCAGCAACACTTTTATTTTATTGCAAGGTAACGTAAACACCGCGTTCGGTAGATTTATTTACAGTATAAACCTCAAAATTAAACACACCGAATTGCGTTTCGTTATAAATTGGCTAGCCCAACAGTGTGGCTTTTAAACGTAATTTAAACCTTATTTTAAAAATATTTTATCACCCGAATTTCGTTTACTTACAATATCTGTGGGGAAAGAAACACGAATTTTATTTTTTAACTGTTATAGTAATCGACAACATCAGCTAGTTTATTTAACTACAAAAAAAATATAATTACATTCGTTTCGTATAAAACATATGCACATACACAGAACATTCCAAGTAAGTGGCAAAACATTAGCCTGCAGTGTATATTATAGCATATAATCTTAGAGAAAATAGTACAGAACTTAATTTATACTGGGCAATGCTATTTGCCGTGGTGGACATCGTTACACAACATACCGAGGGCTGTCGGATGGTATCAAAAATAATTTGTGCTTCCTTGTCGTAGCTCTGCGCAAAGTGGATTTAATTTAACAAGACGTATGGACATAACGCAGTGTGCAGATGTAGAACACTACATTACTGGCACCAACACTAACTACGCCATATCTTATCCCCGTAGACCACACCGAGCACTCCTTGTTCTCGTTCTCTGACAAATAATGGACGTACAGAACCCACCTGCTGAGACTAATTGGTTCCAGCTACTAGGCCTACTAACCTCAACTGCTGACTATGCGAATTACGTACTACAATCATATAATATATTTTAATTTAAAATTTAATATTCATTATTATCTAAAATTCTGTGTCTTTAGCAATACGTTTAGTCTAACAACAAAAATTTAATTTCTATTCAGACTTTTATCTGTTATAATATTTATTCATCGCATCCACTAATATAACTATGGATCTATTGATTATTTTAATTATCACACACACACACGCATACGCAATAAGGCTACCTTTTGACAGAGCTGCTCGATCTAAAACAAATAGACCCCACCAACTTACTGCCCTAATTCCTTTTCCCCGAAAAAATAGAATACGATATTTGAGGTCTTTGATAACAAGTTAGCCTATAGAATTCTACATTTATGTGATTCTGTAATAGTAATATCACAACTGATTTTATTGTTTATGGAATGATAATAGATATGTTAGCATATAAACATCATTTCAATCCGCCTATATCCCTAAACATACTTAAACTGATTGGTAGAGCAATGAATTTGTGCGTCTACTGCAGTTACGCCTTGTTACAAAACAGATCGTCTGGCTTGTTGGGAACGATCAGACCCACCAGAAACAGAACATTAGCGTCGAGCAATTCGGATTTTGTCTACTGAACACAACCGCCATTCTCCTTTTCTATCAGTCATTTATTATTTTAAACACATATTCATTAACATGCATATCTTGTGCATTACCAAGTGTAAAAATATGTCCATACATACTGCTTCAGTAAACAAGAGATGAAAATACATAAAATATACACCAGTAGGTAGGAATAGTTTATCGATACTTGTGCGCTAATTGCTTTGGAAGGGAGTGTCCAATTTTGAGAAAGAGACGCAGGCACAGGAACGTTTGAACACAAAACATTGTTAAGGTAGTTTGTACAAAAGTTTTTGATACTAAACAGCTCTCCTTGTACCCTGCTACTGTTTGTAATGATGTCCCTTAATCACTACATATGTTGTACGTAAGGCAAACTCCATATTTGTTTTGTACGTAAGGTATTGTATATGAGTTTGTTTCGTATTTGAGTATATCTCGATTATGTGTGTGTGTGTGTGTGTGTGTGTGTGTGTGTGTGTGTGTGTGTGTGTGTGTGTGTGTGTGTGTGTGTGTGTGTGTGTGTGTGTGTGTGTGTGTGTTAACGACATTTGTTACAACAACATAACGAATAGTTGAGGTACCTACATACAATTAAATTCCTATTTGCGAAGGAGTTGAACACCATTCAAATAATGGTATACCTTATACTCTAACGCAAAATGCAGCAGTCGCTACTGAGTGTTACCTCAATATTCGCAGGGAACAGTGAAGAAATTCTTAAGAAAATGCATTTCAAAGAATATAGGCCTACCATGTAGGCTATAGTACTCTACATAAGATTACTTCCGCAACCTGTATAAGCATATTTAATGTATAGCATACTTTCCTTCAATAAGCATATGTTTGACTTGTGTTCATGAAACTTTCTTTAGAAACGATGTTGCAAGGTCGGTTGTATTGCATGATAAAGAAAAATTTATAACCTTATAATGAGGGTACAAATGGTTGCATGTGTTTAGTAGACACCCGCGGCCATGTGTACGTGATCTGTCATCATTAGTGCATAGGCCCTACATACCTGTCATACTCACATGGCTTCGAAACTTTTTATAGGAAATATGTTAATTTTTTCGCCTTTCAGCTGTAGTATTTTACCTCTCTAAATTGCGTTTCTCGCAACACAGTTCCATATCTCGTTCAACTTAGTTTTCTTTCCCTTGTTTCCTCTTTCCTATTTTATTGCGTCCTTCACTTCTTCTGAGGTCTCAAACATACTCATCAGCTATGTTATGAGTATGATTTCTCCCATTCTTTAAATACGAGGGTGATTTGAAAAGTTCGCGGCCTACTATAGAAACGAATTTGTGGATTTTCTGTTTTTTACCGCATCGTGGCCCCCACGTTCGCCCCACGACAGTGCATTCTTAACAGTTGTTTTAATTACACGATACAAGCATTCTAGAAGTTCATACATAAAAACCTTAATGTTTAATATTTCCGCGACCGTCTATGTGATTATTTTGTAAGTAACTCCTTAACTTCTTATCTTCTACTAATTTGGTTTACGAGATATGCAAGTCTGCTATGAACTGGTAGGCCTATATATATTTTTATGAGTCTAATACTATATGTCAAAAGTTACCACTAATAATATCATGCTACGAAAAAATTCAATCGAGTATCTGCAGCATACATGTGATAAGAGTTAAAATTCGAATGCTGTTTTAAAAATGTAGTTGTAGTACTTGAAATACCTAATAATTTGATTTTATTGGATACGTTTTATAAATAAAAGGTTCAATGTTTATATTAGCCTACTTTTTGTCCCTTATATTTCAAGCAGGCTCCTTGGTTCCGAGACTTTGCTTTATGATGTAATCCTTACTGAAAGACATCATTGAAATGATATAATAAATTACTGGCGGAGAAAATATACAGACAAAGATCACTTTCTCAGATCGGAATTCTATGCAGCGACGTATCTTTCCAAAGCCGTAAGTGGGTGATAATAAATCAATCGACGCTATGTATCCCTATGCACATTTCTTCCAGTAACTAGTAAGTAATAAGACGTTGTTTATAATGAACGGAATAATTATTGTCTCTCTCTCTCACTTTGATGGAGAATACAATGCTAGAGATGTGTACGCAGCGTCCGCTAATATGCATATAAGATTTCTTACAATAGACCCCTGTATACAGTAGGGGTTTCATTTTTTCATACTTTTCATCTTTAAATATCCGTTTCATGATTCGGAATCGGCTATCTTTAACAACTGCAAAATAGGCTCTTTTACATTTACTATAAATATTCCGTTAATGAAGAAAATTTCTGGCCCTTAGAAATAGCGTATGTAATATGATTAGGCTACTAAATATCTGTCTCTGTTATAAATTGAAATAATTTGGAATATTATAATACTGCTCACGTACCCGTAGTATCGTAATGGTATAATAATTTGCCCGTGTTATTCCTTGTATATGATAATTTGTAATAAATAGTTCTAAATAGTGTATCAGTTGATCGTGGAATATTTATGTTGTGTGCTTACGAATGTGATTTAAATATATAAGTAAAAGAATTGAATTATTCTGCCTCGGTTTCTGAATCAGAATTATAATTATTCCAGTTCAGTAATTAGAACTCCAAAAATCAATTCAAAAATAGCGGTCGAGTCATCCCAAACAATTTTCAAGTCACCTTCGATATTAGGCTTTAACCTATTATTTGAGGTTAATCTTGGTTTTTGCAGTTTGCGTACTTCCAATGACTCCCCGAATTCTCCTTATCCTTGTTAATTATAAAATAAATGCTGATAATATATTACGTTCCTGAAATAATAACGCATGGATATGATTTAATAACATAATGGTTTAATCTCTGTAATATAAGTTCAAATTATTGGAAAATTCCATTCGATACATACGGTTGTCCCAATCGATATTTATCTCAGGAATTACTAATTAAATAATGTTAATATATTTCGTGGGAATTCTTGTGGCTGCTACGAAAAGTTCCTTTACATGATAATTAATAATACAGAGTACCTTTACAAACAATATATTACTTACAATATAAAAAAATTACAAAAATTATATATTAAGTAACATACAAGTTTGACGAGATTCAATGCTTCGTAAAAAGCATGTAGGTTAGAGTGACGTCAACATCATGGCTACCATTGTCCGTCTCAGAAAATAATGAAGTTTATTAATGTGTTCAATAAATGTTTTCCTTGTAATCACTGTTTCGTTCAGATATTGAATTTGTTTTCACTTTAAAATGTTTACTAGTGATTGGTGTTAGTGTAAATTGGTATATTGTCTAGTGGTTGTTCCTTGTTGGATAAAATATTGTCAAATTATACTTTACACATCTTGACGATATTGCTGAAGGTTTTCTGGTATATTCTGGATAATTTCTTGATTGTGTGTATTACTGGTGCATGAAATGATCGTAGTGGAGGGATTATTTATCTTCGATGGTGGTCATTCAGATCTTCTTTCACAAACGGGTTAACAATTTTTATATTTTTATTTTAATTACATCTCGACACGCACTATTAAACTGTTCTTCATCACAATTAACAATTAAGTGTTATTTCTTCTTTTTTAGTCACCGAACTCATACAAACGTCTTAAATTTTGATTGGCCATTTATGTACAGGTTAAATGTTATATGATCGATTCCCATTAATTACTTTACATTTTTATAAATTACCTTTAATAGATAATTTTATTATTATACTCTAATGATACATGCAATGTTTACATGATGATTAATTATATAATTATAAACAATTTGATACTAAACATGCCTCAGTTTATAACTGTAAAACCTTATTAATTTGAATTTCTATGATATGTGGTGGAACAATTTGTTATGGTTGATTGTAATTTCTACTTTGACTACCTGAGATAAATATATTTACATAAATTAACTGGTGACATAAAATCTTATAACATACAACAAAACTCTTAATAATAATAATTGTTTTATTATTTACCTCTCTCAGTATTCTTTCTGATGGATTGCTACTGGGGTGGTATACGGAGGTCTTATAGCTTTTGATGTTCAGTTCTAACAATGTGTTCTTCCATTTTCTGCCTCGAAACTGTGTACCATGGTCTGTAACTATTGAAACAGGTATTCCTATTTTTGGAATGTATTGAGTAGTTATTACTTCAAGAATTTTCTGCATAGTTGCTCGACTGATTGGATACAATTTGGTGAATTTGGTGAAGTGGTCCATAATGATTATAATGTATTTATACCGGCTTCTACCTTCACTCCTAGGAAATGGTCCACATATGTCAATGAATAATTTTTCAAATTTTTGTTCTGCCGATATAGGTATCATTACACCTTCCCTTCGTTCATTATTAATTTTGACCAACTGGCAGATATGACAGGGTTTTATATAATTCTGTACCTTCCTGTGTATGTTCTTAATATAACAATTCTCCTCCAATGCTTTCACTACCTTTACTGCACCCATATGTCCGTATCTTATGTGATATTCCAACACTAGTTCTTTCTCCATGATTCTGGGAATGATTACTTTCCAGTCTTCTTGGTTCAATGTATTTTCTGTAAATAAAATTCCTTCTTGTTCACAATAGAATTGGTTTATTGAAGAGTTTTGGTTCGCCATACGTTCCTTGATTTTTATTAATTTTGAGTCTAATAACTGATTAGCTTTGATATTTTGTAATAATGCCTCCAAATGAGATCTACTTTTGAGAATGTTGTACACCTTGATAATCCTTTCCTTCTCACCCTCAAATGTCTGGGTGTCCAGGTTTATTCGAGATAACACGTCTGCTATCACGTTTTGACTCCCTGGAATATATTCCCATTTGATATTATACTCCTGCAAGGCGAGTATCCACCTTGTAAGCCTTCCGTGACTCAGCTTACAACTTCTTAAAAATGAGATGGACTTATGACCTGTTCTGACAGTTACAGGATATCCCAAAATGTACGTTCGGAATTTACTACAAGCAAAGACTATGCTTAATAGTTCCTTTTCAGTAACATTATACCTTCTCTCACAGTGTTTTAACACACGACTGGCAAAACTGATGACTAAATGGTTTCCTTCTTTGTCTTCTTGGTACAATACCGTCCCAAGACTGACATCACTTGCGTCACAGTTCAAAAAGAATGGGTGATCAAAATTTGGATGATGAAGGATTACTGTCTCTAAGAACTTATCCTTTATCTGTTGTAGTATAGCATCCTGTTCATGTCCCCATGTCCATTTGTTTTTGGAAGACAGCTGTTCCTGAAATTTAGATGTCAATGCGGAATAATTGCGTTGGAACTTCCGGTAGTAATTACACAGTCCTAAGAAGGATTGGAGTTGCCTCTTATTCTTTGGTTGTGGGAACTTCTGGATTGCAGTAACCTTTTCTTGTGATGGGGAAACACCTTGTTCAGTCAAATTGAAACCTAAAAATTGAAACTCCTTCGCTATTAATTGGGATTTTTCGAGTTTTAGTGTTATGTTGTTCTCTGCTAACTTACTCAATATATATTCCACCCTGTGACAATGTTCCTCCCAGTTGGATGAGGTAATCAACAGGTCGTCTACATAAACTGTGGTGAATTGTAGCGCTTCCTGACCCAATACCTGGTCCATACATCGTACAAAAATTGCTACCGAATTGACTAATCCAAATGGCAATCTCTTAAACTGGTAGTTTCTACCCTCGAAAATAAAAGCCATATATTTTCGACTCATCGGGTGCAACTCCACCTGCCAGTAACCACAAACTGTGTCCCAGGTACTGATAAATTTTGTACCATGAAATTTCTTTAGAATTTCTTCTATTTCTCCAGGTGACGTGCGATCATTTACTATATGTTTATTTATTTCTCGGGCATCCACGCAAAGTCGAACCTGCCCGTTCTTCTTCTGAATTGCTACTATTGGGCTAGTATATGGTGATTGGCTATGCTCAATTATATCATTTAACAACATTTTATTAATTTCAGCTCTAACCGCCTCCTTCAATGAATATGGTATAGGATAGGATTTTCTGTGGAATTCTGCTGGTTCTTTAAATCGTATTCTACACTGATAGTTTTTTACTTTTCCTGGTTTCTCTGAAAATACATGTTTATACTTCTTATATATTATAATGAGATCTTCTACTTGTTTTGCTGTCAAATTATTTGTGCCTTGGTATCTAAACTCTCTTATCTCCTGTAATTTACTGTTCCACAGGTCTTCATTTGTCATATTATAGATTATTTTTCTGCACTGGGTGTCATTCTTTAAAAAATTTAATTCCCTAACTTGGTGATAGGTACGGTTCAGAGGGGCACCATCGCTTCCTATTAACTCTGCCGTCCACATAACACCTTCTGAGTTCAAGGACACCTTCTCCTTGCTCAAATCAATAATGGCTGAATATTTCCTCAGCATATCGCATCCGATTAATAATTCGAATGGTAGGCCGATTGCGACCAAACATATAATATTAATTGTAACACCTTTGCTTTCTATTTCCAATGACACTTGTTTTCTCACTGTTTTATTTTGACGCCCAGTGGCACCTATTAAAATAACATTATTGACAGGTAAGGTAGGTATTATATTTTTACTTTGTTTCTGTATTCTCTCCAGTTCAGCGTCGTTAATAAGTGATACATTTGCACCCGTATCTATCATTATTCGTGTAGGAATTCCTTCAATTTGAGCGGTTATGTATAAACTTTCATTATGCTGGTTGATTCTACTTGTCACCGTTTCCTCCAACAGTTCTTCTCGAAGATTTTTCAACTAATAATTGTAAATAATAGTAAGATTTTGACTATCCGTCCTTAAACTTTGGTTATTGTTATACTTCAAAATTCTTTTATTTTCCATAATTAGCTTTTCATAATTAGTTGGTAGTAATTTGTTATTACTATGTTTTTGAAATTGGTGGTTATTGTACCCAGTAGTTAGTAGCAGTAAGGGGTCGCGAGGGTTTATTACTGCCTCACTCCGTTTAAATTAAGGCTATCATGATTATTTTCCGGGCATGACTGTTGATTTGCCTGGAATGGTGTGCTGGTTCCTGGTTGTTCAACCTCTCGGTTGTCTAATTGTTCACTTCCCCTTGATTCTCGGAAGTCCTCCTGGCTTCTACTTCTTACTCGGTTATAATGGTGACTCATCCCTCTGGGATTTCCTCTTTTTGATCATAACTGTTATTAAAACTGTGCCTCCGAGGTTGATGGTATCTCCAGTAATCCCCTTCTTCTGCACTAATATAATTTATTCTTGGTCTGTACGGACGATTATTATTATAATTACCCTGGTTATTATTATTGGTATTGACTCCTGATATATTTCTAAAATTATTATAATTTTGGTTTGTTCGGTAGTTATTATAATTATTATTATTAATTCTATTACCCGGATGGTAATTTTGATTGGGCCTGTTGTTACTATTATTGCTAATTGGATTTCGATTGAAATTTGCTTGTTGGTTATTATTTGGAGTAAAATTTTGGTTGGAACTACGATCGTTGCCATTAAAGTTATAACTATTCCGGTTATTCATGTTATTATAGTGATTAGGATTCATACCATGGTTATTATTTCTTGAACCGCACTGATAAGTTCGTTGTCTGCTTCTTTTGTAGTAACCCTCGTGTTCATCATTTTCTAATAAGTCAGCCATTGCGTGGACAGTTTTAATCTGGCTTCCCAAGCGTGCTCTGGCAATTCCTGTGTCATAATGGTATGCCATTTTAGTTACTAGGGATTCTTCTGGGATTCTTGGCTCTAGGTGTCTCGCCAAACACACCTTTCCCCAGAAGTAAGTAGTTGGAGATGTACCTCTATTTCCATCATATCTTCCCTGACAAATGTTGTCCCTTATAATATTTTGTATGGCTTCGGGCCAATATTTTTCTTTAAACAGTATTTTAAATTGAGCGTAGTCTACTATCTCATTCCTGGTTGCTGTACACCAGTTGTCCGTAATCTCCCTAAAATGCTCATCCAAAATCTCTCTAATCGAGCTCCAGATAGTTATTCGATGTTTATTAAAATGTTCCTCGATTCTGGCCAGGAATTCCATGGGGTTTCTACGATAATTTTTGAAATTAATCCCTTCTCTGGTTTCATTTGTGGAAACATGAGTAATATTATTTGGTCTGGTTCTAATTAATTCAATTTTTTCTTGATTTTGGCGTACTTGACCAGTTAAATTATTCACCGTAGTGTTAATATTGTCACACCTTTCTCCGGTTTGTTTCTGTAAATTCACTAAATTTTCTTGTTCCTTTTGTATTCCTTCTATTTGAATACGACTATTTTCTTGGACCCGGTCTATTCTGGTATTTATCACTGCTTTATTTTGTATAATGGTTTCGTTAGCTTTTCTCAATCTCTCATTAGTGTCAGCTATTTCTAGCTCTTTTCCTCATCGATTTTGTCCATCTTCTGGTTAATTGTATCATTGACCTGTTCAATTCTACCATTAATTCTTCTTAAATTCTCTTCATTGATTTGTCTGAACTCTTCCTTCATTTGGTTATTATTTTCACTTATAGTTTGTCTTAAGGTTTCATTAGTACTTTCTTTAATACTGTCAATTTTTTCATTGGTTTGTCTATTGCTTTCCTTAATGCTGTCTATTTTGTCATTCATTATTTTATTATTCTCTTCGAATTTGTCATTAATTTGCCTCAAGTTCTCATTCATTTGTCTATTGTTTTCATCTGTATTCCTGTTAATACTGTCTATTTTCTCGTTTGTACTGTCCATCCTCTCATTCATTTGTTTTATTAAATTTTCACTCATTTTCTCATTTTGTACCCTTGAGTTCTCGTTAATCTCTTCCTTCATATCGTCTATTTTCTCGTTTGTTTGTCTGTTATCTTCCTTGATACTATCAATTTTTTCATTTGTTTGTCTGTGATCTTCCTTGATCCTCTTCAAATCTTCCTTCATTTCTTCCTTCTGCTTCTTAAAATTGTCATTCGTTTCTTCCTTATTTCTGTCAATTTTTTCACTCATACTATTCATTAACTCCATTAACTTTATAAGATTCGGGTCTCCTCTATCTTCCTTTCTTGCTACCGTCTCCACATCCTCCACCGATGTTACTTCTTTCTCTTCCATCCTGACTTCCTTCTCTGCCTCCTTCGTCCGTCTCAGTGATGACGCCCTTTTAAGCATCTTTATTATTTTTTGGAACTTCTAGCAGTCGCCAGCTAAAAATTAGGAAATTAATTTGCTTGTTTCAATTTCTTCACCTAATATTCCCTAATTTCAGCCTCACTAGTTGGTGCGCCAATTTATAATACTGCTCACGTACCCGTAGTATCGTAATGGTATAATAATTTGCCCGTGTTATTCCTTGTATATGTTAATTTGTAATAAATAGTTGTAAATAGTGTATCAGTTGATCGTGGAATATTTATGTTGTGTGCTTACGAATGTGATTTAAATATATAAGTAAAAGAATTGAATTATTCTGCCTCGGTTTCTGAATCAGAATTATAATTATTCCAGTTCAGTAATTAGAACTCCAAAAATCAATTCAAAAATAGCGGTCGAGTCATCCCAAACAATTTTCAAGTCACCTTCAATATTAGGTTTTAACCTATTATTTGAGGTTAATCTTGGTTTTTGCAGTTTGCATACTTCCAATGACTCCCCGAATTCTTATTATCCTTGTTAATTATAAAATAAATGCTGATAATATATTACGTTCCTGAAATACTAACGCATGGATATGATTTAATCTATATAATATAAGTTCAAATTATTGGAAAATTCCATTCGATACATACGGTTGTCCCAATCGATATTTATCTCAGGATTTACTAATTAAATAATGTTAATATATTTCGTGGGAATTCTTGTGGCTGCTACGAAAAGTTCCTTTACATGATAATTAATAATATAGAGTACCTTTACAAACAATCTATTACTTATAATCTAAAAAAATTACAAAAATTATATATTAAGTAAAATACAAGTTTGACGAGATTCGATGCTTCGTAAAAAGCATGTAGGTTAGAGTGACGTCAACATCATGGCTACCATTGTCCGTCTCAGAAAATAATGAAGTTTATTAATGTGTTCAATAAATGTTTTCCTTGTAATCACTGTTTCGTTCAGATATTGAATTTGTTTTCACTTTAAAATGTTTACTAGTGATTGGTGTTAGTGTAAATTGGTATATTGTCTAGTGGTTGTTCCTTGTTGGATAAAATATTGTCAAATTATACTTTACACATCTTGACGATATTGCTGAAGGTTTTCTGGTTTATTCTGGATAATTTCTTGATTGTGTGTATTACTGGTTCATGAAATGATTGTAGTGGAGGGATTATTTATCTTCGATGGTGGTCATTCAGATCTCCTTTCACAAACGGGTTAACAATTTTTATATTTTTATTTTAATTACATCTCGACACGCACTATTAAACTGTTCTTCATCACAATTAACAATTAAGTGTTATTTCTTCTTTTTAGTCACCGAACTCATACAAACTTCTTAAATTTTGATTGGCCATTTATGTACAGGTTAAATGTTATATGATCGATTCCCATTAATTACTTTACATTTTTATAAATTACCTTTAATAGATAATTTTATTATTATACTCTAATGATACATGCAATGTTTACATGATGATTAATTATATAATTATAAACAATTTGATACTAAACATGCCTCAGTTTATAACTGTAAAACCTTATTAATTTGAATTTCTATGATATGTGGTGGAACAATTTGTTATGGTTGATTGTAATTTCTACTTTGACTACCTGAGAGAAATATATTTACATAAATTAACTGGTGACATAAAATCTTATAACATACAACACAACTCTTAATAATAATAATTGTTTTTGACAACTTTAATTATTTCATACTTTTAAACTATTGTCTGTATGATAATACTAAAACACTTTTTATAAATAATAAATAGCACACTGTTTAACTATAGTTTGTGCCACTATTTATTATTATATCACTCATATCACTGTAAAGGTTTGTGTCCCCTTTTCTATCCTTATTATAGGCCTATATGATTTTAATTAATACAATTTTTATTTTGTGAATAGGTACTCTTTATTAGGTTTATTTGTTTTTCAGGGTAATTTAATTATTTAGGCCTACTAGGTTTATTTATTTAATTTTGTCTGTTTACTGCCCTATTCTACTGGGTTATTTCTGGGTTTCTTGATAATATTAAATAAGTCAAACCAACTAGGTTTCCTTTAATTTGCTATCAATTATTATTTCTTGGTTCCTCTCTGGATCGGATTTCACTATTATTTACTATTCTTTTTGTAACATTTTGTTTCGTTACAATATGTTAGTTATTTGTATAAATGAAATACCTTTACGGTTGACAAATGTGCACTGGGAAATCTCGAAAGCCGTTTCATGTGCTATTTTTTTTTAAATTGACACTTAATGGACAATTGCCATAATGAAAAGCAACAACAGAATGACAAGTAAGATTACAATTAAGATTAGTATTAAAGTGAAGACAAGACTTACTTCTGGCATATAAAATAAGACTTAGTTTAATTTGTGTTAAAAAGCTGCTATCTGACGCTAGGGTTAACACGCTAATGTCTGTAGCAGTAGTAACTTTGGGGTTGATAAATGTGACGGCTACATTAGGCGGTCATCACAGTGCATGTTAACCAGCTACTTATCACCTTGTAATCCTTATCACTGTTTGTTGCTGCTAGAGGTACAAAACGCCATACGTTTACAACAATGTTTGAAAATCGCGTCCGGTAAATTTTGTCCACACAGTAAAATAATTAATTGAAATCGGGAAGCAATAGTAAAAAAAGTAATTGAAGCAGTAGATAACCGAACCAGTATTCAAACTGGACTTCAAACAACCCCTTGATAAGATATTACCACTTCGTCCTAAATTGAATCTTTTTTGGCAAAACTGTGAGTTCTAAAGTGCAAACAATAATTGAAGCAGTAGATAACCGAACCAGTATACAAACTGGACTTCAAACAACCCCTTGATAAGATATTACCACTTCGTCCAAAATTGAATCTTTTTTGGCAAAACTATGATTTCTAAAGTGCAAACAATAACTGAAGCAGTAGATAACCGAACCAGTATTCAAACTGGACTTCAAACAACATCTTGATAAGATATTACCACTTCGTCGAAAATTGAATATTTTTCGGCAAAACTATGAGTTCTAATGTGCAAACAATAATTGAGGCAGTAGATAACCGAACCAGTATTCAAACTGGACTTCAAACAACCCCTTGATAAGATATTACCACTTCGTCCAAAATTGAATCTTTTTTGGCAAAACTATGAGTTCTAATGTGCAAACTATAATTACTATAGAAAAGCAAATTCCTTTAAGGATTATACATTACTTGTAAATATCGCTTTTGACGTGTAAATATCGTCAAAACACTGATTAATGAATTACAAGCACCGTTATAGGCCTAGTAATCGCCACTAGAGCGCCACCTCTAAGAATATAGCTACCCAGACAGAAGGTCGTGAAAGTGAGTTACACAATAAATAGATGTGTTCAACACTGCCTTAAGGGTACCATGAAATCATTAGTTAGTCAGTAATATATTCGCCGTTCAAACCGAGATAGTTTCTAACAGAATATGTCCGAAAATGCATAAAGTTTTTATTTCTGTTAATTAAATGACGCTTGAACAGTAAGTCTCCTTAGTGTGGATAAATAGTTACACCATAAATATTTACAAATTTATTTTACAAAGGTATAATTCAATTCATGTCACCATTATATCAAATAAGACACAACTGATATATTTCCAACAAAATTGTAATATTTTGCTGTATTACTGTAACACTGTAATATTATTATTACAGTAATTATAGAAACTGAAATACATTTCTGTTTCATATTTGGCATTCTTCTACTGCGTACGTCGAATGTTATTAATGTCATGCCACCTCTTGTTGTTTTAAGTCGCTAAACAATTTTTTACTTTTCACACGAGAAACATTAACCGTTAAAAAGCATGATATCAAACAAGTCATCCCAAAGATTATAACAATAAAATAAAAATGTAACTAACAAGAGAAAATATACTCACAAAACACTAAATGTTATTTCATTATTTCAACATTGCAGAGATAAAAATCTCGTTAATTTTCTACATGCTACAAAGCAATATTTGAAAACAGCGTTAAACTTAAAAGTGCTTAAGTAAATAATTCTTACTGATGTGCTATTCTGATAGTGTATTCTGTACTAGAATCAACAGAATTACTTTTTTTCGTAAAATGAGATTTTATATTAACAGAAATCAGTGAATTGTAACCTAGTCCTTTGTAAGAAAACATTTAAGTAACAATGACAATTATCTTTTGTATTATTTAGTATGCGTACAAAAACAGCGTTTTAATATTATAGAAACGAATTTAAATTTTACGAATGACCTAGAAACGCCCAAGGAACTAAGCTAACTAAATTTTTGGTAGATATTTTACTGTCATGATGTTTCATATATATATTCTTGAAGAGGACATAGTCCTAACGATTTATTCGATTCATCAAGGATCAAATCGAGATTGTTAAATCGTGTAGCGTTTACGGACGAACGGTTTTTATAGCGGTGAATTACATTTCAAGTCTTTATTAAAAGAGTATCTGTAATACGAAAGGTGATAGTTTCTTAACACATAGCCTATCACTCCTAAATTGTAAATTAACGGGTGTCTAGGAGTGGGCTGACCTCTGCTGTAATGGTGACCGTCTGCCCAGTGTTTTCTCACGAAAAATTGATAAACGAAGATCCGCGAATAAAGTACAGTAGCTTATGGCTATCTGCTAGTTTGGTGAGGTTTTTCTATTTTTAATTATTATTCGTTTTGGTTATTTAATGCCTATACCGAGCTGTATCTGCTGAATGTAAACCGTAGCAATGCGACATTGTATGGTCAGGGTTTGTAAAAACCTATACATTCTTGTTAAACGTGATGGTTTCTGCCACAACTTTTTACAATCATAACTTTTTAAATTTAAAAGTGATATGCATTCATCGGCACGACATTCATGTTCAGGTGATTCGACAAATACATCGATGAATGCAGTGTAGTGGTTCTTCTTTTTGATCGTACATGCCCAATATTTATATACGATCCTTTTTGATCGTATATATTTGTACAATAAATAACAATTTACCAATAACATAATTTAATGGATATTGTAACATTTGACGTTTTTTTAGCATAAGCCTAAAATATAATATGTTTCTTACTTGAACAGAAAGGTACAAGGTCTAGTATTACATACAGAATTTTTAAAAAGAATATTAGTAATTAACGTTGTTGGATTTAGCTTGCGATGTTGGACGATCCAAATTGTGGAAGGTATCACAAATTTTAGACCCCAAAATGTTTTTCCTAGAGCTTACAAAATAATACACATAAAATTTTTTTCAATTCTTATCCATGTAAGCTACAGTTAATTGTAGAATTATATTTTCTATGTTATATAGAATAGGCACAGTAAGATGAGTTATATAGAAATGGTCAGTTGGTGAAGTCAGTCAGCTAAAAATTGTATAAATAATTAAAATGGAAACTGTAACACATAAGGTGTATAACTGAGTTTAGAATCAAATTATGGAACGTCTGTAATTATCTTGCAATTAATAGGTTTATAGTATTTTGAAGTACAATACACTTTCAAATATCTGAAGCAAATAAAATTAAAGGATATACAGACATGCATAAATGCATACGTTTTGAAACGGAATTCTATTAGTCTCCCGTAATGTGCCCAGCATAACTTAAAAAATCCGATAGACTATATAGATTCAGTAAGGGTTTAAATATTATTTCCGCAGAGCTAGAAGATCACCTGTTTACTGTATTTCCTGCGATCGAGTGTTGTGGCCGAGTTCAGGCCGACTAGTTTACAACAAAAGAAACAGATATGATTTATTGCCATAACATTCTTCATTATGAACTCTGAAATTAATGGTCGATGTAAGGGAAAAAATAAGAAAGAATAAAGTGTTTTTTCCGCGTGAGGCTGGACACAAAGAAACATCAACAGCGAGTGACCTGCTTGAGCCGAGCAACTGGCTAGGATACGCTCATAACTTTGGTACACTCACTCTCAGTAGTATGCTCAGACGTGCTAAACAATTTGGCGAGCGTTGTCGCTGCTGCTCCGGTGCGCACGTTATAGATGAAACGGAACGCTTAACTATTTACTCTAATAGCAAAATAAACAGATACTATATGGCCAGCTATGTTGCCTGAGCAAGAGAATTACAATTCAAGATAACGAAGTGTTTACTAATTAAGAAACAAAAGTACTGATTAATTACGCAACTCGTATTTAGTAAACGTCGGATCTGGTTTTCAAGTTTCCGAATTTGACTCAAGAAGGTCTACTGCTACTTTATCAACTTAGCTGATCACTACGAGCGTACAACAATTAGTACGTTTACAATCATCTAAATAAATCTATGGACTCTTATATCACTTCAGTTATTGGTGATCTGACACAGCACGTATACCTGTGTATAGTTGAGCTGTTTACATAGGGGGTGAGACGTTTACTACGTTTATTAAACTTTCGTAACGATGGATTTTACATTATACCACTAGTAAAAGACGCCCTTGAATACTACTAGTTAAAACTTAATTTTATATAATTAGTATCCTGATACGCTCATGTGACCGATGAAGAAGAAAACCAAAATAGCAAAATAAATTTATATAATTAATTCCTATTTTAAAAACAACTGGCCCTAAGGTTACGTGTACGACGTAAAGACGTTCATACTGTAGGCCTATTTGATGACGAGGTCCACACTGTTCAAGTATTTGCCCGGACGATAGTAAGCAATCGCCTATTTTGTTACGTACACGCTTCTACTTTCTTTATGGTAACACTTGATGTTTCGTGCAGTTTTATATATATATATTGCATTTTCACAATATAACTGATTTCTCGTGCAATATCTATAAAAATGTGATTCGTTGTACTTTCAGAAAAAAGTACATTTGCATAAGAATATGTTATTATTGTGCAATAACATAATACAATACAATATACAATATTGGACAATACAATATAATAATACAAGGATAATGAAATATTTGTCGATCAAATCATAAATGTGAATTTCATGTCACATCAATTAACACTTCATACAGTACGTCATAACGATAAAGAATTAACGTACACACAACTTCTAAAATAATATACATACATACGTGTATACACATGTATGTATATACAATGCGCTCTCTCTCTCTCTCTCTCTCTCTCACACACACACGCGCGCCAAAGAAACAACGTTTTAGTGAAGATCGTGCTACATGAATTACATAGACGTAACACAATTCATATTATACAAAAATTATAACAATTTTGTAATAATAGGCCTAAATGGATTCAAAACGAATTATAGCTTAGCCAATTTTCTCAAGTCACAATGTGCGAATAAGAATGACGAATCACATAATCAACCAAAAATTCCGGAAAATTTTTCCATCCGTAGGCGACTACTCGAACATAATATTAGTTTCGGAATTTCTGAATATCAGAATCTTCAGCAGGATAGAGCAGACAGCAGGAATACAACACACGAGCGCGCGCGCGCACACACACACAAGTTTCACTGCATATTCGTTAAGCTAGGAAAAATCTTATCCACAAGGCACCGGCGTAGGCAGAATTTCCTTCTGTGAACTTCCGCGGAGTATTCTGGTGGAGCTTTCATATTTTCACAAAAGTCTACAACCTAATTTTTGAATAAAACTACAAAAATTAAAAGGAAAAGATTCGTTATTTTCTAATTTTTCCGTTGTTATCCGGAAGGTAAGTGTTGAAACTCATAAGGTTGCACATATTTACCTTTACAAAACCATGAAACAATATAAATAAAGAGAACGATACCAGAAAACTAGCGCAAATTTCCTACCAGGTTCTTAAGATGATAAGAGTGTTCAATTTTTGTACACGTTTTTTAAACTTCGCCTTAGTGAGTATGGATCTGCTATATTTGCAGCTGACCAGTTAATCCCGTCTACTCGTTTTACACACGAATGAAACAAAGAGTTGCATAAAACAGCCCCTTAAAACAAACGTTACAGAATCACGCAATGGGGTGTACAAAACGCGGCTGGCCGCACATTTTGTTGAAGTTACCATACACAGGTGGAGGCTATGGAGCGCGCGTGAACGGCGTTCGGCTTAGGTCTACGTAAACTTATGTAAGTAATAACGGATATGTTTCATTGTTTTAATTTATGTTTTGTTTCCGAAATGTTAATTAAGTACAGAATAAAATACGAATACATGTGTATAAGATTCGACTAACAAACTAAATTTATTTAATAAGAATTAAATTTATTTTCACAATTGCTGTGAACTTAATTATTGCGGTATAAATATCGTAAAGCGAGTGGCATATACTGCGGACTGAATAAACATTCGAATGCTATTTCTTCCCTATTCGTTAACAGGATATAACCTACAAAAATAGGATAAAATTTTGAGTCATTCCGCAACCATGATACTAACAATGTTTACATGAAGCGATTTAGGACCCGCATGTGCCAGTGCTCTCACAACTAATTAGCCTAATTAATTATGTCATTCAACGTATCTGACTATATTTTTACAATGTTTTTTTTTATTTCCGACATTTCGTTTTGACTTTATCCTTTTGTAGACAATTTAAATCCACAAAACCCCCTTGCAGTGTCAATGGCAAGACTGAAAACGTACCATTGCACAAATTCGGAACCTTTATTCTTGTTCTGCTTTTGTAGGCCAATTATCTATGCTCTGTATGACGATGGTTGGCGTGTGGACCCTTAGCCTACCTGCTGCCTCTCCCCCAATGTAATACTTCCGCCCGGGCTCGACAGTAGCTAATTGCCGCGTGAGTTACCTCACTGTGCATCCAGTATGAAACAATTTTTTTTGCCTCACCCAACACTGTTAAAATTTTGTTATATTTGAACTCAGCGAAATAATACGATGAAAATGACACCAAACACGACTAAGGAATATTAAAAATTGGGCGTTATAAAGCACTATGCACTGAAGATGTGTGTTAAAGTAGTTGTTGAAATTAGCTGCTGTCGAGCCCGGGCGGAAGTATTACAATGGGGGAGAGGCAGCAGGTAAGCCAAGGGTCCACATGCCAACCATCGTCATACAGAGCATACACAGTAATAATTCTGAATTCTTAGGTACTGAGTAAATATGTTTGCTCAACATGCGCACATGTTTAGTTACCATTTTGTACACGGCAGCAAGGCTAACTCCGAAAGGCTAAGAGAGAGTTATAACTACTGTACGCACACCAGTTTTGCTGACGAGACGCCTGAGGAGCGGGCGGTCTACTGAATGATAGTGTGTGCTTGTGTTGGTTGGGTATTACTGGTTCTGAAAACATAGTTCATACGTATTTAGTTGTATTTAGAGTGCGTATTAGATTGAACGTTTGTACATTATATGTAAGTGTAATTTATTGAAATTTTTTAAAGTGTGTTTTCGTATTCGCTACAAGAAATACCGTGTGAGAGTCAGTCAAGTCACACCGAAACTGTGTTAAACGTATTTTAAATGTGTAGTATTGCAGTGATGCGTGCATTTGAATGGCATACGTCACCACATTCCTTGTTCGGTTGCAAAGGCGAACTGCTGATAGTAGGCAGGAATGTCCATCTCCGTAGTAGTTGGTCTCCATCTCCGTGAGACAGGAAAGGTACCGTGTAAATGCCAGTTTTCAGTTTGCCCGCGAAGACATTGCAACTGACTCAGTAACACCTTCTAATCACATCATTTTCTCCAAAACTGTGACTTGAAATTTATATAAACACACACACACACACACACACACACACACACACAAAATCACATTTGAAGAGTTATGAGACACTCGTATTATTTGTACATGTGTATATACATGTTCCAAACTTACGGGAAAAGGTAAAATCAAAGAAACGATTTTATTAAATTTACGCGACACAAAGTGACCTACTTAAGATCTCAATGTTCCTGCACAGCTGTTACATGGTAGACGTTCACATCTGACACACACACACACACACACACACACACACACACACACACACACACACACACACACACACACACACACAACTCTCTCTCTCTCTCTCTCTCTCTCTCTCTCTCTCTCTCTCTCTCTCTCTCTCTCTCTCTTCTTTACGCAATATAAACCAGATTTGCGAACAGATGCAGTGATTTCTTTTAATTATTTCCTTTGTTTTCGTATTGGAATCTAGTAGTATCACGACACTGAACATATTGTGCAACATATTGTAGCATAACAGAATTTTCACCATTAAACATAACTAATACAACATTAAAAAAGAAAAAAAAGAAGGAACAATTAATAGTGAGTGATAACTAAATGGTTAAAAATGAATTAAATAAACTGATCATTATAGTCAATAAAATGTTAAAAAATAAACTCTATAACAAAGAAAACTCTTGGTCCAAATAAAAGAAACCATCTATATAAAACCCCCGTACATCATCAGTATACCCAGTAGAATAAAGAGCAGTAAATGACAAAATAATCAAATACAACTTGTTAACTTAATAACATCAGAAGATCCAAATACAAAAAATGATAACCTACTTATAGGAGCAGTAATGAAAAAATAATAAGGGGCAACTTATCAATTTAATGACATCAGAAGATCAAGATACAGGAATAATAACCTACTCATAGAATAAGAAATAAGGACTGACTATTCCAAGCTTCATACAAAGAATGCTGAATGAGGAAAGGCTATTCCCGAAATCCTATGAAGGACATGTACAAATTAAACAGAATTAAAACAATGACAAACCTTAAACCCAGTAACCCAAGTTACAGGATACATTACCAATGAATTGAATTGTAAATTAAATATAAAAATAACAAGAATAAAGAATAGCATGTTAGCTAGAAGTAGTGAAAGATTACCATAGAGTAAATCAGAATAAAGACTACCATAGAGTAGGTAATAAAAATATTTAGATAGAAAGAGTGAAGTACTACCATTAGTGTAGATGATTAAAAGTGAAATACTATAAGAAACACAATAAGAGTGAAAGACTACTATTAAGTGTAGAGAATAGAAAGTGTTTTAAAATATTAAATCATAAGAAAAAAGGACAGCAAATGACTGCAAATCTAGTAATTATAAAAGTGTAAATATAGAATATAAGGATAGTAATAAAAGACAGCAAAGGACTGAAAAAATTATTAATTATAAGAGGGTTTAAAAATAGTATATATTGTAATATTCAGTTTCTTGACGTTAGCCCCACTGTTGGGTTCGCCAAATGTAATATTCAATAAATATAATCCTCCTTATGTATTCTGTGAATGTGGAAGGCCCCACTTTTGAGCGTCAAAATGTAATATACAGTTAATACCTTCCTATTCGTTCGTCGTTGATACTTTTATTTTGTTCAGCCCTGTGTTGGGATTACCAATATGTAATATTAAAATAATTAGTATTTCTGAAGTTGATTTGTAACTAAATAAAAGAAAAAAAAATCTGCGTTTTGTTTTTAAATAGAGGATTATTTATCTGAATCTCAGGGTTAACATACAAGTATCGTTAAAGTCTGGTACAATTTACACATAGAACAGACGATATAATTTTTATGCATGAGACTTGGTAATATAGTGTTGTTAATGTCTGTTGAATGTTTGTGGGTTCTTTTAAACAACTAGAAACTATAACAAAAAACTCTTATGATTAACGACTATTTTCATAATAGTGTACTAAAGTAATTCACAATTATTATTATTTATTTATTTTTTTATTGTTTTTTTCAGTTATTGTTTTTGTGGTATGATCTAACCAACTTTGCAGTTTTCCCAATGGATTTATTCGTTGATTCTGCTCCTGGACACCTGGTTTTTTGGTCTCTCTCTGCCAAAACATCATTCCTCTAGGTCTTGGGTTGGTTTTCCTGGTCATCTCAGCTTTTATTAATCTTCAATTTCCATCAACTCAGCAGTCATTTATCTTAAACGTTCTGGCTTGCAATTCACAATTTTTAACAATAATCTTCTTCCACTCAAAACATTAATTTCTTTAGTTAAAGGCCATGGCTATATTTTTTATGGGTCACAGGTTCGGTGTACCATTTCTAATTAATAATATTCTGTTGACCTTTACTTTATTTTTCCTTCGTAACTATATTATTATACGTTTTTTAACGTAAGAGTTTCTATCTTTTAAATTATTTACTTTGTTTGATTTCACTATATGGGTTATATACCTGTTTCATATAGATTATATATTTCTTCAATGCTCATTATAATTATGTTCAATCACTTTCATTATACACAATTTTTTTCTTTTTACCGTATTTCACTGTTATTCTCACTTTCTAGCACTGTCATACCATACCACTTTTATAATTATAGTTTGATCTTATTATATTTGTAAAACTTAAATAATTCACTTTTATGTAAATTTTTTTTCTTGATAAATAAAATAACGGTCTGAGGTGCGCAGACCTCCCCATAGTTAAATTAGATTTATTTACATTTTAACTAGTAATGAAGTTTTTATTACAATGAATTAGTTTAACACAAATAAAAACATATGTAAATGTACTGAACAGTGTGATTAATTACTTATTTATTTACATCTTTTGTCCTGGGATCATTAACTTCTTGGTTTTTGGTCATTGTCAGCCATAGTTTGTTACAGTCAGTAAATTATCTTTTAGTTAGTATGTTATGTTTTATGTTTGGTGAAACGACACGTTACATAAAGCCGCCCGTTTAAGACAAGTTATTTCAGTAATGGTAGTTTTAGGAGTTACTGAAAGAAATGGCAAAAATCTACAAAAACTGTCTTCACTTTTCATAAAACCTCTTTATCTCGGTTTGGTTACGTATTCCTTGGGCTATTGATACAATGGGGCTGGTATTTAACAAACTACTAATTCCTATTATTTCTTCCTTTATCATGCGCTGGATTTACTTTCTTACAGCTTTCTTTAACAACTGTTTAACCGGATATTATTTAAATTCTTCGCTTTATTCGGTGAGTTTGAGAAAACGATGCAGTAGTTATTGTAATTGTTCACTAACCTCTTCTTTTGTGCCACACTCATGATCTCTGTATATCCATTCCTTGGAATGCCCTGATTTCCTGCAGTCTTTCCTGCCATGATTCTGGTCTGTTACGGTTTATTTGTTTCCTTTATTTCATCTAGCTTCTTTTGTGTTTCTGCTCGTACCTTCGTTATACCAATTTTATTATTATTTTCTACCTGATCTATTTTGGCATCTACTTCTATTCTGGATTGTACAACTGTTTCTTCAGTTTTCTCCAGCCTGTCCTTTGTATCGGCTATCTGCTGTCCAACTTCCTCCTTATACTTGTCCATCCTCTGGCTAAGTGTCTTACTGACGTCTTCAATTTTCTCATTGAGAGTTTCCCTTAACTCCTTGTTAGAGTTCTCAATTTTCTTATTAATTTGCCTAAAATCTTCCTTAGTACCCTCTTTAATGCTGTCCATCTTTTCATTCATCTGTCTTAAACTTTCTTCATTCCTGTCAAATTTTTCGTTCATTTGTTTTAATAAATTCTCATTAGTTTGTTTATTTTGTTCGGTTATTTTTTCCTCCTGTTTCTTAAAATTCTCATTAGTTTCTTCTTTATTCCTATCCAATCTTTCATTCATTTGTTTTAATAAATTCTCATTAGTTTGTTTATTTTGTTCGGTTATTTTTTCCTCCTGTTTCTTGGAATTTTCTTTAATTAATTCCCATAATTTTTGTAAATCCAGGCCTCCTCTGGCTTCTTCACTGTCACCCGCCTGTTCTTCCATTTCGTTGTCTTTGACCGTTTCCTCTCCTTGTTCCCGCCTATCTTCTTCTGTCTCTGGCTTTTGTCCTCTCTTCTGAGAAGCTTCTCGTCGTCGCATTTTTTAGTCTTCTAGCAGTTACCAGCTAAAATTAGGTCAATCGTTATTTCACTAATTGTGTTTCAGTTAGCTGGTTTTGCCTAATTTCAGCTCTACCGGTTGGGCGCCAATATGTAATATTCTATTTTTGACGTTAGCCCCACTGTTGGGTTCGCCAATATGTAATATTCTGTTTTTGACGTTAGCCCCACTGTTGGGTTCGCCAATATGTAATATTCTGTTGTCGACGTTCCTATTCGTTCGTCGTTGATACTTTTATTTTGTTCAGCCCTGTGTTGGGATCACCAATATGTAATATTAAAATAATTAGTATTTCTGAAGTTGATTTGTAACTAAATAAAAAAAAAAAAAACCTGTGTTTTGTTTTTAAATAGAGGATTATTTATCTGAATCTCAGGGTTAACATACAAGTATCGTTAAAGTCTGGTACAATTTACACATAGAACAGACAATATAATTTTTATGCATGAGACTTGGCAATATAGTGTTGTTAATGTCTGTTGAATGTTTGTGGGTTCTTTTAAACAACTAGAAACTATAACAAAAAACTCTTATGATTAACGACTATTTTCATAATAGTGTACTAAAGTAATTCACAATTATTATTATTTATTTATTTTTTTATTGTTTTTTTCAGTTATTGTTTTTGTGGTATGATCTCACCAACTTTGCAGTTTTCCCAATGGATTTATTCGTTGATTCTGCTCCTGGACACCTGGTTTTTTGGTCTCTCTCTGTCAAAACATCATTCCTCTAGGTCTTGGGTTGGTTTTCCTGGTCATCTCAGCTTTTATTAATCTTCAATTTCCATCAACTCAGCAGTCATTTATCTTAAACGTTCTGGCTTGCAACTCACAATTTTTAACAATAATCTTCTTCCACTCAAAACATTAATTTCTTTAGTTAAAGGCCATGGCTATATTTTTTATGGGTCACAGGTTCGGTGTACCATTTCTAATTAATAATATTCTGTTGACCTTTACTTTATTTTTCCTTCGTAACTATATTATTATACGTTTTTTAACGTAAGAGTTTCTATCTTTTAAATTATTTACTTTGTTTGATTTCACTATATGGGTTATATACCTGTTTCATATAGATTATATATTTCTTCAATGCTCGTTATAATTATGTTCAATCACTTTCATTATACACAATTTTTCCTTTTTACCGTATTTCACTGTTATTCTCACTTTCTAGCACTGTCATACCATACCACTTTTATAATTATAGTTTGATCTTATTATATTTGTAAAACTTAAATAATTCACTTTTATGTAAATTTTTTTTCTTGATAAATAAAATAACGGTCTGAGGTGTGCAGACCTCCCCATAGTTAAATTAGATTTATTTACATTTTAACTAGTAATGAAGTTTTTAATAATAATATAAATTGTCTTATTACAATGAATTAGTTTAACACAAATAAAAACATATGTAAATGTACTGAACAGTGTGATTAATTACTTATTTATTTACATCTTTTGTCCTGGGATCATTAACTTCTTGGTTTTTGGTCATTGTCAGCCATAGTTTGTTACAGTCAGTAAATTATCTTTTAGTTAGTATGTTATGTTTTATGTTTGGTGAAACGACACGTTACAATATAAGGATTGTATGAATAGTAATATAAATAGGAAACCATGAACTTACCATAGATGTAAGGGAATATGTTAAATATAGAATGTGTTGTGTTATGAATAGATAATATAAGTAAAAAAAGAATAGATATAAGATGTTTTTATTATAAATGAATACGGTAGTGGAAGATGCTAGATATAGAATGTTGTTTATGTTTAAAGTGTAGTTAAAAAACGATAGACATAAGATGTTTTTATTATAAATGAATAAGGTAGTAAAAAATGATAGATATAAGATGTTTTATTTTAATTAAACAATATAAATGAAAAATAATAGATATAAGATTTTATGCTATAATTAAATAATACAAAGAAAAATGATAAATATAAGATGTTATGTTATAATTTAAATGATATTAATTAATGTTAAAATTTTGTTAAGGCAGAGAAGGATTGAATTGTAAACCATAGACATAATAAGGAACAAAATAGTTAAAAAACCAATAGCAAAGCAAAACCGTATTTTAGACCAGATTAAACCTTTATCATATAATCAAATCCAAGAGGATATAATAAATAAAACTGTATAAATTTAGCAGAGATTAGTCAATTTAAAATAAAGATATTTAAATATAATCATCACAGAAATAAATAATAGTAAATGCAATGACCAGAAGATAAAATTAACTTTATTGGAAATATGTAATATAAGGCCTAACAAGGGACTCAGTACAAATAAAATATGAATAATCAGTATTAGAATGTTATAAAACAAATTGTTAATAACCAAGAATAATGATGAAAGAAGTAAAATTATTTAAGGAAAATGTTAACTCAAAATGACTTGTAAACCACTTAATTTATAATTATGTGAAAAATAATAAGGCCTATAAGAAATATCAAAAAATGTCAATTTTAAGATTATTTGAAACAAAATTAGGTCAAATTGTATATTAAATTATGTAAAATTAGAATAGGAATATTGCTAGGTATATAAATTTTTATAAAATTAACAAATAAATAAGTTATAGCCATAAAATGGGAAAAAATGTCATATATTTTTATAAGATCAGATCTAAGCCAAGGCGACAGCTGATTCCAGACAATGGGAAAGGAGAATAAGATATTTCGGAAATTACTACATTAAACGACGATTTAAGTCATCAGTTGATTGTTAAACGTGAACCTGTACGGATGAAAACGTATGGAAAGAAGATCCAAAAAATATAAATTATCTGAATAAAAATGAAGTGTGACATAAAAAATTTTACTACAGAGGTTATAAACCGAAACTTAATATAAAAAGAACTTAAACAGTAACAAAGTGCAACCGAATTTCTGAGATAATACGATCTAACACCAACGCACAAAGAATAGTCCGCCATATTGAAAAATTCATTTAACACAATTTCAATGGAATAACGAACTCAGATTTTTGAACACGGAACACGACATAAATAATCCAGCACTAAACTACATCGCCGAGTAGAAGAAAACACTACAACCAAGTATCCAAAGGGACAACATCACAGCAGAAGAAGATATCCATAATTATATTTGAGGGAGAAGAAAGAACGGAGTTGGCGTGGGTAGCAGAAATACGAAGTCGGCGGCAGCCATTTTCCAGTTTGCCTAGCGAGCCGTACACAGCCATTCGAAGTAGCGACGACGTGACGTCATACGCTGCATATCTGGTTCGCAAATTTCTTTACTAAATGACATTATTTTCTGAGATATGTTACATTTAAATAATAGTATTTAAATTTTGTCAATTGTAAGTATTGTATCTTGTGACTTGCCCTTCTCTGACCATTTCGACAGTTCAAAGAAATCTAATAATTAATATTGCAATTTCATATATTTGTCTAGTTGAAACAATCGACCTGTGAGTCGAGTCTTAGCCGCAGCAAAATCGATGTGCGCAAGATTTGCGCACCGCTGTTAAAAAATAAACATCAGAATTGTTCAAAATACTCGTTTTCCTGATTATTTTAGTTAATTAAATTAATACATTTCATTCCTAACTTAATTTAGGAGTACTAACGAAGGAATCAAGAAGAAGAAGAAGAAAGGGAGCCGAGTGGAACACTTCGACACAGCTGGACATAATCCGATTAACACTGCGAAACAAATATTTCGCCACGAAGTATTACACAAAGATTAATTCTTAGTTTAATTAATCGAACAATAATAAATATAAAAAATAATAAAAATAATTAATTAATTAAACAATTAAATAAATAGTAAAAACAAGACATTAATAAAAAATTAATTAAATTAATAAACTATAAATTTTTTTATTGTCAACAATAAATTTTTATTTGTGGTAAATACAGTAATATTACAATATTCACATAAACAGAGGACCTATTAAAAATGTAAAGTTTTTGATCGAAAATTTGATTATCTTCAACCTTAAATAATACGGAAAGACAAATAATATACCATGCCCTTACGGAAGAAAGAATTCAATAAGCAAATTATAGGAAGTGGAGGCGAGAAGGCGAGTTTCATTTAACGGGCGGGTTGAACGCGCTGGTTACAGAAAGTTTCAACAAATATGGCAGACGTCTATGGTCATGACTAAGGCAAATAATGCAGTTCCTGACCGAAAAGGGTTATGGTTACCAAACAGTACAAGAGGTAGGGACAGGAGAACTCTTTGAGTAAAATTCTTTCTCCGAGTAAAGTTCCTTTGGGTTATTCGGCCAGCACTTGGTGGCAATTAAGAGATTTACTATGGTTAATTTCTTGTGCCAACCCTTGGAATGTGAATTAAAAGGCTACGATTTTGAGTTACGAAATCGATGCTGTATAGAACACGTTCTAACAAAATTCTAGACGTTTCATGTTGTATAGCTACGATTTTGGGCTAAGAAAAAGATACCTTGCTGTGTGGAACACATTCTAACAAAAGTGCTTGACGTTTCATGTTGAATATAATAATTATTACTGCCTTACGGAAAAATAATACTTAAAATCATAGAAGCGCGCGCGCGAGCGCGGCCCTTCCCCCCAAACACACACACACACACACACACACACACACACACACACACACACACACACACACACACACACACACACACATCCAGTGGTGATGTAAAATCCCCGTGTATTCATAACTGGGGGTATAAACCTTGGTTATTTATCCGGGAGAAAATTAAAATTGGTAAATGGATATGTGTGAATGTCCTTTAAAAGATTGAGTTTAAACATTTTTCGTTTTAGCACTGTGAAATACTATATATAATATAAAGTAATACACACTAATAATCTGCTTTAATGTACCAATGTAATATACTTCTTTATTTACTGTATGCATTTAGAGAAAATAATTTTATTGAGGGCTCTGATCATCCGTTTTTCACATTAAAATTGTTTGATTCGGTAGGTTCTTTAATCCGAATATTATTTACATACAAGATGAGTACTTTAAGATACACAGATAAGAATAACAGGTGACTTGCACCACATTCACATGTCCACTACTGATCTAAAGTCAATTAAATGTATTAACACTATAACTTAACTTTGATTATGGAGTGTAGTATGTTTTATGACACGTTACTATAATTTACTTTTGGTATATTTTTGCAGGTTTTACCAGGTATATGACAAGTGTATTAACTTAGCTGTTCTTTGTTTCGAAAATCAGGACATTTAAATTCATATTTTCGAAAAGAATACAATTCTTAATTTCCTTACTTACTACCAATTAGTAAAAAAATATTCTTCGTATTGTTTAAATTAGCAGCCATCCTTACTATTTCTTTTATGAATTTGCTAACTGCTATAATTTTTTTTTTTTTTTATTGTTCGACTAAGCTTTTCGTCATTACTGACATCTTCAGGTCTTAAACAACCTTAAAGGTTGTTTAAGACCTGAAGATGTCAGTAATGACGAAAAGCTTAGTCGAACAATAAAAAATTATAGCAATTAGCAAATTCATAAAAGAAATAGTAAAAAAATATTATTTGTTATTAAATTAAGGAAACATATTTAAGCATTAGAAACTTTTAATTTAACGACAACCGATAAACCGCTCGTATACATCTGCATTTTTTGCTTTTCCGGCATATTATTTTCTTCTTCGGTCCTTCCAGGCTTAAGCTTATGTCCTGTTCCCGCTTTAGCATCTCGTTCCACTCGGTCTATCCAAGTGTCTTTTTCCTTCTGGCCGATAGATCGGAATCGGTTGATCGGAATTCTTTCAGGGGCCATACTTTCAACATGACTTTTCCACTTTTCCTTCTAGCACCTTGCAATTTTTATCAGCGGAAGCATACCCAATTTCTTTAGTACAGTCTGATTCTAACTCTATATACCCTAATACATCCCTCGACGGATCTCAGAGATTTCATTTCCGATGTTTCTGTTTCTGTGTGCCTCATATTCTTAATTATTGATGATCAGCATTCAGACTCGTATTGTACGGGTTCCAGGATTTTATAGTTTCAAAATATGCTTAGTGCTAACCACATTTTAAATAACCTTATTATAAATACGATCTATGTAAGATTGTTATAGCAAGTCTTTACATCCTACACATTGAATAAGTTACAAATACTAACATTTTAGTAATTGGCACTATGCAGAAACAAACAGGCTAGTTGGCTAACACCCTTCATTCATGCCCCACCCATTGGAAATTTACTAGGCTAATATCACACACACACACACACACACACACACACACACAAATAGTGGACGTATATAACATTTACAATAAAGTGAAGGTGATTTTTCTTTTTTTTTTAGTTGTGGAAAAGGTTTTGTAATCGAAATCAGAAATAACTCAAAATTATCAAGATTTAAAATTAGACCGTCGCCTTAGTCTAACTTTTTTCGAGAATCACGCATTCAACATAAGTTTTTCTCTTTTGATTGTAGGTCTTTGCATTTTTGCACGCCCGATTCCTCTAGTACAGTCTCGTTTATAACTCTTTTCTACCCTTGTACATCCCTTGGATTTACAAATTTCACCGCGATGTTTCTATTCGCCTCATATCCTTAATTCTCGTTGTTAAGAAATTTATTTCATGAATGAGTAATAACACAGATATTTAGGAAATAGTAAAAATAAGAACACTAAAATAAAATAACAAAAAAGAGTTTATGAAAATCTAGAAAACCTTGATCAGACTGACAAAAAACGACACACAGTGTGTTGAGGACGGATCATAGACGACATCAGGGTATATTGAAGCAGCGTTTCTCTACGTTTTTGGTAATGCGGACCCCTAAAACTTATATTCTTCGCAGCCCCCCGTCCGCTTACACATATACTCAAGTGTATACAGGCACACATATTAATGGATTGAACAATCACATTTACACGAATATATATGATACACGAGTAAAATGATATAAATACATAAATCATTTTATTATTATTATTATTACTAACAAATAAAACTTTTCTTACAAGAATACATTTTTTGTATTTGTTTAATATTACACTGTTTCGATAGTATAAACTGTCTTCATCTGAAATTACAAACTACACATTCAATTTGTAAAATAACAGGTATGAATAATATAATTAAACGATATGTTAACAAATACAATTTAAAATTCTTGTGTTGTTAAATTTGAAACAGTTTTGTACTCATAATCAGAAATTTTTCTAAACATTAATAGGCAAAAATACGACGACTTTTTGAAATAAGTGGATTTTTGTATCGGCTATATTTACATGTACATAGCATAGGCCTACTCATTCCATGCGTTCGTAATTATTTGTGTTACAGTATACTAACCAAACAAGTACGTCGCAACATAGGCCTATAAATATTGTTTTTAAAACTTGAAAAACGTATTTTTGGCAGTGGCGCTGTGAAAATTATTTACTCTAAAATATAAGTGTATGGGCAAGCAATACCTACGGCGATGTGAATGTATGCTTAACGCAGGCAGGTAACAAAGGATTACTGGATTGTACTGTCAAACCGGATTACTTTGCTCGCTGACTGTCCGTACAGCTTTATGCATTTATTTAACGTGGCTGCAGAACCAGTCTTACCGTGACATCGAGCTTACCACTGGACGCGTTTCTTTTATTGTTCATGTAACAGATTGAACAATCTGATCACACAGAAGCCTAGTTAACTCACGTTTCATATAACAGAACAAGTTTACTTTCCAGTCAGATAATAATCTGACTGTATAGCATCACAAAGTGCAGCGTTAATAGCAGTAAATGGCTATCGTAGAAAAAAAGACAGTTGACGTTCTATAAGGTCATGCGCGTTCCCAAGCTTTTATGTTGAACCGAATTCTGGGCAGTAAAAGATAATACACAACTAAGATTTAGACCTACGGAATGATTTTTATCGTCAAGGCTTGAGGTTGCAAACGAAACCGCAGTACGACGTTCGCTCAGGACTACGAGTATCCTCTGACTTTCTGAGGACGGAAGAATCGTTGGCAGCTCCATGTTAAGTACAGTATATTACCACAACACTGCTGAAGCAAACTATGGCGAATGTTCAATAATGTTACTGAACTATTGCCATATTATTACAGTTAAATCGTCATCTACGTCGCTGTCGCCCTCGTCGTTGTCACTGTCGTAGATAAGGAGGGACTTGAATGTGTAGCCGATACTGAAGTAGACCTATAGCTGCAAAAGGCCTATATAGCTGAATTGGTGGGCTTTACATAGAATAAACGATGACAGACTGGCGAAGAGAAACTACGGGCCAAGATAAGATTAAATAGGAAGAGAGACAGACCGAAATAAACGTGTAAAATGAAATGGGGATGATTCTAGAAAGGAGGAGACAGAATTGGAATGAGACAAAGATACTGGCGAGAAATCGGAATAGTGGCATCGAGTCTGTGTTTACAGGAATAGTTTATTTAAATTTTAGTAGACTGAGTTGTGTTATTAAAAAACTGACTATCAACTTACTATGAAAAAAATATGTTTTTAAAAATCTAGGACTAAGGCGCAGGTTACTTTGCAATGTTGATTTCTAATTATTACCGGTGTTTGTAATACGAGCGAAGATTTGCAAAGCTCGACACCAGTGCGGTAAAATAAATTCTAATTAAATAAAAATAAAATCATTTGTTACTGCTAGTGAAATATGCTGACACTTTCACATAACTTATGTTTTGCCCTTCGGAAAGTACTAAATCAGATTCAAATTTCGGTACAGAACACTAGTTCTTATTAACATTTACAATAGTAGTTATGTTTTGTTTGTATTTTCTGATGTGTGTATATGTATGTAACACAATTTAATATGTAAACTAACAACAATTTAAAAACAAAAACACATGCTTAATATTTTACTGCCGATGTTCATTTGCTTGAACGTAAGCTGACAACAAATATGTTATAAATTATTTTCATCGGTGAGAAAACGCAACGTCAACAGAAGCAAGCAAGCACAGTGCCATCTCTAATCCAGACGCAAACGCTCAGCTGACATTATTATGCACTGTGGAACCAGCTTGTTATACAGAAAACCTGACACTGTCATGTCACACGCTGCTGATGAAGACGTACTTACCGATAAGCTTTTATATTGACGTAATGAATTCCACTCTTCCCGCTATTTTCAAAATTGTACACGTTTTTCCAGCAGCGCTGGAATAATACATAAACATTCTCCTACGTTTGAGAAACCAATCAACTTAATGCACACATACGCATGCACCATGTTTTGTTATGAAAATTAACAAGTTCAAATTAGTTTTGCCTTATTTCCGCCCTCAAGCAAGTTTTACATATGCACACTCCATTACTACATTAATTAATTAATGTCAGATTTTTCTTTGCGATCCATTTGCTGATTGAAAGACAAAAGAATTTATTCATATTGCAAAGAGTATGGCGAATGGTATTAGTGCTAACAATTATAAAAACTATACTTAAAACACACGCGCGCGCTTTTCAAGTAATAATTATTATAAGTAATAATTTTTAAGTAGTAGGCTAATTATATTCAAGTAGTAGATAAGGGCGGACGTACATCTCACTAAATATAAGTTTACATACACCGCAATTCAATTTTGTCGAATTCTTCTTACAGCTTTTACTATAGTTCTTCGTTTTTGTGTATCCGATCTTACTGGAACAACCAGTAAATTGCCTTGATGATCTCAACATGTGATGTTTAACTTTCCTTACACAACAGATTGTTTAGCTGCTATCCAAAAGACGGATGGACGTGCTAGGTAGTTCTTCTACATTTATTACATCTACATGCATTACAACGTCTAAAAATAATAATAAAAAGAAATAATTATTATAAAATATTTGTTTCACTTTAGACCTAGAAAACCAACTCGCAATTGTTATGGTGTTAAGATGAAGTATGAGTATGCTGTTATGATGAAGAATCGATATCTGCTCTGCTCAGTCTCATAGCTAAAATATTCCTAAAATTACTTTCAAATACTTAATCTGTAGCTGACACGTTGTTTGCTGATGACCATTCTGTCGAACTCAGAAAGCAGCTTGCAGATGGCTGTACACTCATTATTGCATCGAATCCGCAAGGATTTCGGATTACAGATCTCCAAGGTGATGGGCTTTTCATAGAGCTGTTCCCACACCGGCAAAAAGTGTTGTAGTTGGTACTGTTATGGGACAAATCAACAGTTTTGAATGCCTGGGCTATAATGTGTCTTATATTAGAAACAATGACGTGGTGAAGAAACTACACAAGTTCAATTACATGTGCGGGACCATCAGGAGACATCTAAAATCAAGGAGAAGAAACACGTCAAAAGTTCTCAAGATGATGGCACGGCGCAAACTTCCTTATGGGTCTCAGGATTGGACTTTAACGAGTACTCAGGCCAGTTGTATTCAAGGGGCCGAAGTGAGATTTTTCAGGCACGTGGCGGGGTAGAAGAAATGGAGGTATACGGCAGATACTGAATATTACGTGTATACATCGATAGGATTGAGAGTATGAAAAGATAGGAGTGAGCGTTCTATCCAATATACGCTAAAATGGTTGGAACGTCCTACCCGAATGGATGACGGCCGCATCTCCAAACTGCTGTTGCATTATAAGCCGATGGGGCACAGGGGTATGGGACATCCGAAAAAATGTGGAGTGCCCAGCTCTAGTCTATCTGCTTGGATCCCGGAACAAAACATTTTTGGTTTAATCTTAGTTGAAGATGATGGCTTTCCAATAATCTTTGAAAAACATTTATGCATATCAATAAGGAAAGCTGATAAAATATGGAAAGTTCAAGGAAAAAATAAGTGCTCCAGTCAGAGCGTCTGACAGCTGCTAATTTTGGAAGCTGATATTGCTAGATACACTAACAATAAAAGCATGACATATCGAGGAGACACCAGAATAGGCAATAACAAATTGCAGAGGAATAGGCCTACTCTACTTCTTAAAATGAAGAAAAAAATTAACGAATAATGACGTGGCTGAATGATAACTGAACACTAAACGTTGAAACATGGAACACTGAAGGAAGTAAAACAGAACAGGGGGAACGAAATTAAAATATCTAATCACGATTAGAACGCTTAAAAACGCCTGTTACATATGTACTTTCATTTTATAATGCAGAATTATACTTTACATATGGTGCGGTAAGTTACTTTCATATTTCTGTAACAATTGGTCCGCTTTGTCAAAAACGAATCAAAACGTTTAATTAGAAATACTTTAAATGCAGGATATTTTTGGAATACTCGAAGAACTAAGAAAAAATAGTAAAAATAATTAAAATTGTTTACGCTTCTAGGTACAATACCAGAGATGTGTTACGTGGTATAACAGGTAACGTACACAGATGGGCTGATAACATAATGTGGAAACGCCCGTTTCCTGATATTCCCTTAACAATGCCAGACTCTTGCAACTACAGTCTTCTGTAATCCAATGATTATTGACCATGACACTTTCATCCCTATTTATATTTCTGTCGTTCGTATTTAAACATCCGAGTAACTTACAACTATCTTCTCATACATCCTGGTTCCAGAGTTCGAATTTTACCTGTTCCTTTATAGGAAGAAGCACATTACTGCCCTATTCTTCAGTTCGTTTCAGTTATATTGTGAAATTTACGTTTTTATCCTTTTTAACAAAAGCGTTTACTCACAAGAATGCGTTTTAAAAAGTGGTTTAAAAACATTTTAAAGAGAAAAAATATCCATTAAGACTCTAAAAGAATTAGGCGTTTGGTAATTATAAAGGTAATTTAATTCAGGTTTTTATATCCTTATGAATTACAATCATAATTAAGAATGCTTTATAGACAACTGATATCTATGTAATAAGAACTACATATTAAGAACACCGTATGATATTAAAACGGGAATCTATTAGTATGGGGTACAAAGCAGTTTACTATAAAACAAACGACTGTTCCAATTCATTATTAGAATTGGCGGCTACATGTTTTAACCATTAATCCGAAATGCGATAATGACCCCAAAATCATAAAATATTTCCTGAAATACAGTAAACTCCGGCAGGGTCAAGTTCACGACTATGTGATCCGCCACGACTATTTTTGGCTACGATCCCCCAAAGCGAGCTTTACCGTGACATAGAATGGTCACGAGACTTCATGTCGCCTCGCATTCCACGCCAGATTGTATCGCACCTCAACCACTTGACCTGTGTTACCAAGCGGTAGAGGCGCATAGCTTCTCCCTTCCGATGCCCAATGGGATTTTTGTAGAAGGAGTCAGTGAGTTACAATTCTCTAAGGTCAGGTAGACAATATGGCTTAACTCCTCGCCCCCTTCCTCTTAAAGCCTTCCTGCGACATGCTCGATTTTGTGACATTCCGCCGATCGTAGTACTGGGACCTGAACCCAGGATAGAGTTCGTGAGTGATTTGACTCGTGTGTAGCTCTCATACCCTCGTACAAGTTTGAGAACAGCCCCAAGTTCTAGTAATAAAACCACAGACCCCACACAATCTTGCTTTCAACTACGAACCTGGGAATAGGATTACGATAGGCTAAATCCACGATCCTGTGGTACATTTGTGATACCGTTTTTGAATACTTACGTCACACGCATGTCGATATCCGCGACGCAGAACTGTCGTAAGTCCGACTAGTGCAGCCGCTAGGCCTACGTAAGGAAAACTGATTCAAATAATCAAGCAGCCGAGTTATGCAACTTTCCTTTTACCTCCCGGCGCCGGCTGAGACTTACCGCACCATTACAAGAGAAACATGATTCCGTTCCTCTTCTTTCGTGACACACAGCTAACAATCTCCCATTCAGCGCAAAAGGATGAGATATTAACGCCTTTTGTCTAGGGAAGAGGTCTCTGAGTAATCACAGATGATGCTCGTACCCAATACGCTTTATGAATACGCTCCAGTCTATCATCTACAATTACCTTACTTTATGTAAGATTATAAATGGAAAATTCGATTGACGGAATTCTTCTCACTGACGAGAAAGTCAAGTGGCAGCGGGTCTTGGTAATTTGCTGGAGGAAGGACTAGGCTGTAAGTTAGAAGGACATCAAGACGAAATGACTGAATCCTTGAATTCATGTCAAGGTGGAACGGGGTTCGTGTGTCGGTTCCAGTCACTGTTGAGCTGGAACACAACTAAACATTTGAGGATACCGATTGCTTTGTTAAACTAGAGAAGGCCTACAAGCTGATATCCTAATAGTTAGGTTCGAGAATACGCAAAAATGCAAACTCGTCCCCTGTCGATGTAGGAAGAACATTAAACCTTAAAGGATGTTAGATATATTTGTGAGGCGTTGATCTATGATGGTTCTATTTGAGATTACCACTCTGTCTGCCATCATCAAGCGCTGGTAAGCGTACTCGACCGACCGGGAGATCTTATCAGGGCTTTGCGCTTAATACCAACTGCCCATGCCAATTATGGGTTATAATGGAAACTGAATATGGTTGTCGTAGATTTAGTTGTTACGCTCGCCAGTGAATACTGGAAAACTGACCACGGATTGACACCTATAAAATTTCAAAAAAAAAGAATAAACTCTGGATGTGAATGATTAGCACCATGCTCATGCTGCTGATGAAGACGATGAAGAGGAGAAGGAAAATGAGGACGACGAAATTATCGATGACAAAAATACGAGATGAAATATAGCGGAACCGGAACCAGATAACACAGAATAAAGTTATAAATTAGATTATTTATTTCAATAGTGCACTGGCGGCGAAGGGCCAACTGTAAGAGTTCCTATCGCTGTAAATATTGTTCCAAAAATGAGAAAACAATTGTTAGATAAAATATTGTGAAACCTATAGGTAACACAATACTAGTACAACATTATATAAACATATTTACACATTTATATTCTGATACATACACTGTCAAAATATTAATTGTTTCATAGACAAACCAAACTGTTGTACGTTTCTTAAAGACTGATTTCTTAGAAAATGTGGTTGTGTTTGTACGTTTCTCACGTTAACATACTTTTTAGATAAGTTTCACATACTCTCTTGACAAAGCCAACCTGCCTGCTGTTGAGGCATCAGTGAAAATTTTTTAAATTAAAAAATAGACGACTAGGCAGATGCCAAAAGGTCACAAATATTCTCTACAGCAGAAAATAAAATAAATCAAAATTTTCAGATTTTTATATTCTGCAATTTGTCAACGAAATTTCTATTATGTTTTTTTTTTTAATAATTCTCAGGCAATATTAATGACAGAATTAAACATTCGCATGTTACAATATTAAGATAGGGGAAAATAATTCATTAAATTTTCGTAACATTAATGAAGGCGTCATGAAACCTAAGCTAATTAAATTTCCATGGCGGAGTGATACAGTAGTTCAGTCACGCGAATAAGCCATTTACGTATGACTAATACAGGTAGGCTAAGTAGGCGGCATACTGTAGTGTACAATGTCAATGCCGATACGCGGTCCGGGAGTGGGGGGGGGGGACGGATAGAGATGTGGAAAGTTGAGGGCTCTCCTCATAGAATAAATTGGAACACAAAATTCGATACGACGATTAATTCCCTTATTCACACTGCACATTTTTATGTAAGAATAATCGTCCTCATTATACAAATGAAACAAAAACATATTTTTTTAATAACTTGATATAACTGTTAAAATAATAATTAATATAACGTTAAATAACAAAACTATACCGTTAATTCATTAGGTAATTAATTAGTTACAGTAAATTATCAATGAATTTCTGGTTTCTTTACAAATATTAAAATTAACTTTTAGAAAACTGAATGCATTGATTTCACACTTATGCCTACTTAAAAATGATTTTTCCAATGAAATTCAAATAACTAACTGAGCGAACCGTCGAAAATAGCGCACCGTCCCAAACGTTAGTTCTAACGTTTACGAAATACACCACTGTTTTAGCATTTCCATGATGTAGCGCTGTTTTAAAACGTTACTTTTGTTTGTTCAAAATATAGTAATTTAAAACTATTTTATAATATTTGTACTAGTAATCTATAATATAATAGTAATCTATATTTTATAACATATTTTATATTATAATCACCGCTAGTAAAGTCAAGAATTATAAAACAACGCTGAAGGTTAATTAGTTTGGCAAACGCCTAGTGTCAGTTGGTACACGCACGAGAGCACTCACGTGAGCGTGCGCGCGCGCGCTTTTAATGTATAATGCTAGGCGCACTTGTAATTTTCAGTGGCGCGATTGTTTGGTCGCCAGGATGGATCTCACAGCTTTAAGCATACCTGCATGCTTATGCGATTCAAAAATCGCAGTGCTTTTTTGATAACTCTGGTATTAAAATTACAGTCTGCTTCCAATTACACGTGAAACTAATAAAGACATAATGTAAATTTAAAATTAGATAACTGACATATTCCCCTCCAATATTATATTTACTGCACTTCTAACTGTACATTATTTTTTAAGTAAACCTAATAATGCGCGTTATCTAAATGACACACAGTGCTATATATGTAATTTTGTTTTTGTGTTATCCGCGAATCTCCAAACCACTCAGTTATCTGGGAGTTAACTGTATCCAATTAACGTATAAATTGTTGTGTCGTTTTAAAATTTAGTTTATATTGTATCGTATTGCCACGGCTATGAACCTCCAACCGTACCAAGTAATCTTGAAAAAAAATCTGTTACATTAAGCCAAGAATGGGGTTCCGTATGAATGAATGTTTTGCATAGCACTGCTACGATTTGTCTTAAAACTGTACCCCATCTTTTATTCTCACAAAATTATGTAAAACACAACATGATTTGATTGTAATTTCTGCAGAATCAACGTTCAGTACTATGGGAAATTAAAACTCTTCATTTATTTGCTAGGATATCAAGAAAAACATTCAATCATTAGACGAGCACGCATTAACCTCTAATTAAATACTATTTATTTAAGAGACAGCTTTGTTTGGGTAGGATCTCAGTATATTTTGTGAGAATGCAATCCAGTAATACAAAACGCATGGGTTTCCCAACATCGTCAGTAGGTAGTTTCTGTGTATTTGGTAGATTCAGTTATTACTTGATCTTCGATAAACTTTTTTTTTTAATAAATTAGAATCAATGCTTCAGCCGTAAGCCCCACGTCTACTGTAATGAAACGGTAGTCAGCGTCCAGTACTCGTAAAAGAATAGACGAATGGAAATTCTTATATTTATAGAACTTTGATACGCTTTAACCGTATATGCTACCACACGAATACAGTTTGGCATATTTGTGAATTCATAAAATTGCAAGGCAATATGTTTCCATTCCTTTTCGGATTTTCTTGCATGTTCAGCGGTTGCAATCATTTGCAAATTGCTTCACATGTAGGCCTATTCTTAACTATTTAACGACTGTAGTAACGTCTAATGTCTACTCAAAATGAAGGGGGTTGATGTGTCTCCGGTGACAAGAAATGTGCAATATAAACTTTCATCATTTATAAGGACTAATACAAGGATAGTTTGTTCCGGTCTGAAACAGTCAAAGAGTCTAGAGCTGTCACTCCAGCGCATCCTCGGACGTCCCACACCTATCTGTCCCATCGGCTTATATTTCCATAGTTGTTTGGGCATGCGGTAGTCATTCATTCAGCAAAGATGTTACCACCAATTCAGCCGATACTGGGCAATCCTGTCGAGTATACTCATAGTAGTCAGTTCCTGCCGTACATCTGTGTTTCTTATATGATAATGGAGAGTATACCCTGCCACGTGCCTGAGAAATCTCATTTCAGCCGCTTGGATACGACTGGCTTGGCCTTTAGTTAAAGTCCAATTCTCAGACCCATGAAGATGTGTGGGAAGGGCCATCATCTTGTAGAATTTTAAACGTGTTCTTTACTTGCTGACTTAAGAGTTCGCCTGATGGTACCGCACATAACGTTGAACTTATGCAACGTATTCACAACGTCGTTGCTTGTATATAAGACACACTGTAGCCACACGTAAACTATAAAGTACGTATCTATAACAACTAACCTCTTTGGACTGCAGAACTCGCTCACAGTGCTGAACAAAACAGAGATGACAGTCTTTACTATTTTTAATACAGTAAGTTTAATATTATTTCTCAAAGGTAATTTACGTAAAATTTGTAATAATGTCGCTACAGCCGTTTTTAACAAAATGAATTTTGTTTTATTTTTGGGGAAATTGAATCCCCTCAAGAATTTTTTTGATAAATATAATTACATTACAGAGTACTATAGACAACGGTGCTTGACTAACTTTTGGACAGGTTAGTAAAATCCTTTTTCAAAAAAATCCGTATGTACGGAGGACGGTCGGACAGATAAAAACGTTTTTTGGTCCCTCGTGTAAGTCTGGGTTAGAATTTTAGTTGTGTCACATATTATGTCAAAACCACTTTTGTTTCTGATGCCCACAACTGGTCGTTACAACACAAATCGGGAGTTCGAGATGCACCCGACATAGTTTGTTACGCTTTTTTCATTTTAAGCGAACTACAACACAACATTATGCTTCTACATAGTGCATTTTGAACTAACAAGGTTTTTATCAAATAAAGCTGCGATTGTTTAGTCGCAAGTGCCGTCATAACATTTTCTTGCAATTGCGATTTTTTAGTCGCGGCGACCGACAATCGCAAGTGCACGCCTGACGGGTGGTTCGTATAACTGTCTATAGTGGGGGTGTAGATATTACAAGGTCGAGAACCTCTGTTCTAGAAGACTATGGAACTGTATTTTCTTCTATTACGTTAATAGTCTGCATTTTGTTTTCTGTGGTGCAGTTAAATGCATAAACACTTCCAACTGTTTCAGAAACTTTACATATTACAATAATACTTAGTAACATATTACGTTTCTGAAATAGACGTAATTCATATGCTGTATTTTACTTAATGTAGATTATATTCAGGTCTACGTTATGATAAACATGACAATAATCTGCTGTTCGGTGACCACTTCAAACGAACACACACACACATACACACACACACACACACACACAGAACTACATATAACTGAATAACGCAAATAATTATTTACTTAATCAAAGTTATAAATACATTAAAACAAAGCGAACGTATAAAACAAACACACTGAGCGAATCAATTCGCTGGCCACAGCCATGCGTTTCGCTTGCACAAAGGTACAGATGTGTGTACTACTAAAAAGGCATTATGTAGTATGAACTTTCAATCAGCAATTATTTATATAATAGCATTATTTATAGAGAAACCACGTTAAATAGCACAATGTAAGAACAAAAAGGGGACTAAAATAATGTTATGATCATCACTTCTTACAGGTTAAAATGTTCCTTTCATTTGATAGTCTGAAACAACAAATGAAGGATACAGAAAATATCAGTCTTATTCTATTACAAGCTAAATTTAAGACACAATTCGACGGTATTTCTTAATATGCACAGGTTACCAAAAAGCAACAGACTTCTTGACATCTAACTTAATAGGCTACTCGAAGCATTGCGTAAGAATATTAGTACACTAACTCGTTTAGCAGCGTATGCAAGGCACTTGTAAAGGCTTCCAAGAGGCCTAGTATCCCAGTAGGCTTAGGCTCTTGGGCTCAAGGAAACTTGCGAACAAAATACAGGAAAAGTAGTGGCTGAAATGAAGAGACAGGAGATGTAGTACAAAGAAACGTTTCTTCGTAATGTGGCTTTCCAAGAAGAACCAAACGGTTGGGGAAGAATACGGTACAGAAAACCGAGATGGTAAAGAAACACTTACTTTAAAGAAAAAATACAGTATGAAAAAGGAAACATGGCCAAGTAAACAAACGACTGAAAACACTTGTGCTAGTCTAACTGGAGTTTTCTAGAAAACAACTCTCTGAAAACAGAGAGAGGGAGACTCAACACTTTACAAACAGATGAACAGAAGGGATACTATTTTCATGTTACTGCTAACTGAGAACAGATAAGAATTTGTGAAGCGACAGACTATGTCTCAAAATGGATAGGCTACATATTACATGGGAGAATTGTTACAGAAGAAGGTACATAATATGAGCAGCTATCAAACGTTTTACAGGGTGCAATCGAATGTAAAGCAAACGATATACCGGTTTCTCTCACAGGTAAAGCAATCTTAGTAGATTGAAAGAGAGCTTAAATTTCTCGTACATATGAGAAAGACAACACAAGGAACTGTAAGAATTATAGAAAAATAAGTGCCCTTAGCTACACAGAACGACTCTATAGGAGAATTATTAAGAAATGACTCGAAGACGATAATGGAATTGGAAGAACAGACTACTATTTGTGCAAACCGTTCTTGTTTCAATAATATTTTTCTTCCCAAAAGTTATTGGCAAACTAACTTCTAATAACAATAAGGTACCGTACATCACACCTTCATGGAACTGCAGAAAGCATACGACAACGTTCGATTACTAATATTATGAAATATTATGTCGAAACAATGACTAAGTCATTCGTCATAAGTGCTGTACAATGGTTATAACCTGGAGCTACCAGTTATGTAAGGATGTAATCAGGAGTTACAGCTGATGCTGTTGTTAATAAGGTACTTCGACAGAGATGTTGTATGGTACCCATAAAGTTTAGGTTTTATTTTAACGAGGCGTTGATGATAAGTTGTGTTGGACATAGTAGTAAAGTGGGTATATGGGAATAGTAGTTGAGTGCACTACGCTGACGGGCGATTACTGTTTCTGATCATGAGTCAGCAAACTAGAGAACACCAGAGAAACTAGGAAAGTGTAGAACAAATTGGCATAGACAATTTTTAAGGATATTGGAAAATCGAATTCCTAAATTATTACGTTTGTATAAGCCACAAGGAAGAAGAAATGTTGGCCCCTGTATGAATAGAGGTATATACATGTTCCAGTAGGCTTGAAATCCCAAAAGATACAACAGTCTAAGTCGAAGCTGGAGGTGATGATGACGAGCAAGGTTGTCATAGCATCGAGTATAGAATACGTATGCTATATGACTTGAAAGCTTCGAGAGGAATTGCCAAATGACGGCTAACTGTTAATAACAGTACAGATCTATAGCTTAAATGCAACTAAAGTAGGCCGATAAAAATTATGGATACAGAGGTAGAATCAAAAATGTAGGATGTGAGCAGTCAGAATAAGTGGTCCGAGCATTTTAGATATTTAGGCGTGACGTTTCCAAGGATTAAAGAAGAAATACAGGTATTTGTAACAAAATAGTTCAAAAATAGCAAAAAAGTTATGAATTAAGCCTACCAGCTGAATGGAATATTTTGGATTAATAACATTTACAAACAAACGAAAACCACTTACATAATAAAATGCTACAAATTAAACTTACTGTTAAGAGTATTCATCTAACGGCTACAACCTTTGTGATCAAAACAAAAAGAACACAAACTGTTCAAGGGAAATGGAGATGGATTAGTGGCGTAGATCTGCTATAATTTCGATGACAGAACACCGAGTAAACCAGGAAGTCAGAGATATCATACGTGTACGTGGTTAACAACCTGGAGATTAGCTCAAAAACAACTTATGTGATACGTTCACCGCTTGAGAATGTATAATAAAAGACGGAAAAAGCCTGGTAAAGCGTATTAAATGGAAGATAGAAGAAGCGACTGCAAGAAGGCTGGTAGAGAAGTGTACTAACACAACGGAAGCGAAATGTGGATTCTGCTGCAGAAACATCACAGAAGGAAACGACACCTTTAAAAAGATCTTTCGTTTAAAAGATGTGTATAGATATTTTGATTATTTCGTATTATAAAGTTCTGTTGAAACAATAATTGACAAATACAATGCTAAAATCAAAGAGTGTTTACTTCTAAATTTGTAATGTCAAGTCTATTAAAAACATCGGCGATACAGTCCACGTCAAGTTCGTACGCGTTTCGGTTACAACTGCGCTAGTGCCGAATGCATTATTACAGCATCAGAATGCAGTTTTATTCTAACATTCCCGTTTCCAGGAAGTTGATTTGACTCCTTTGTATACTGATAAGGTTTCCAATTTAAATTGAAAAAAAAGGAAAGTAGGTCTAGGCCAACTTATAGAAGGAGTGTAGTAGGTCATGTGGCCTGGGAAACAGATTTGTTCACATTCAGCTCTAATCACCTACGTAGAATTTAAATTTCGAAAAAATTAAAGTACGAATTTCTATTATAAACTGCTCCTTTCCAATCGGTAGGTAAAGAAGCAGAGTTCTGCTATATTACATCTTGATATACCTAAGTAATTTAAAGTTAACACATCTAAATTATCTAGCGTCATAAAATAAAAATTAGAAAATTTCTTACATCAATTAAAAAAACCTGAAGCGAAATGAAAAGATAGGTGTTTGTAGCATCTGCAACAACTAAGTAAAGAATATAACTCAAAGAAACAATCCTCAGACTGTAAATGATGTCTTTGTCAGCATTAGAAATCAAAATGGCTCACAATATATCAGAAGACAAACTCAAAACAGATAAAATATTTGTGATAGTTCAACGCAATATTCCTCCAACCAATAAAAATCTATAACAAAATAAGTAAAAGCAATGTTCCAAACGACAAAACATAATACACGATAATTAAAACTGAGTTGCATCATTGGTACAAATAAGAAGGATTCAGGTTTCTAAACCGACTGAAGACTGCAGGCAAGAAAATGAAAAAAAAAATTATATAAAACAGGGAAGATTTTCGAACATTTAATTTTAATGAGAATCATAATATCGCAGAGTACAATGGAAAACGTTAAGAGACTGCAACTAGCAACAAAATACATCGCTAGAAAAATACGTCTAACAAACAAATAAAATACACTTATAAACTTCAGAAACAAGGATGAAACGGGAACTATACCCGGGAAGACTAACAAAATGAGATGCAAAGATGACAATAATAAAAATTTAGTAAATAGTTTGATTTACAATTTTTAAATGTAACCATCATCGTTACTACGTACTTCGCTTCCGATTACATGTTCGAGATCTGGTTCTATTATTAATCGAGCTATTCAGACGAATGAATTAGTAACCATACTGTCGTAGAGAGAAGGCCGAGTACACAGTACAGTAGCTGTACAAATATACCCAGTGACGTACGGTTTTCATTAAAGCGACGCGCGTGCGTGCGTGTGTCGACGCTTCTTTTGTTTAATGAAGCAATACAATAAATGTCAAGGCTGGGCCGGTCTCTCCACCGTCTACATATTGTTGGCGGTATTTGAAGTACGTGCGCTCTTGCATGTGCATACAGTATATAATGGATTCTTGTCAGTTAGTGCCTCGAGCATTTCTACTCTTTAGTAAAAATCTGCTTTTACACCAACATTTCTGTTAACGATTTTAAGCGCTCCGTCGTTTTGTGTAATAAAGATGCGGATGTAGCACACTATTTACCGAAGTTTCATTTATTTCAATGTAACCCGGAAACGGATGTCGTAATGTTTAAGCAACAGTGTCTCAAGAATTTACCTTTACTTAAAGTATTTTTTCTTTTAAACAATATTCTAATTAGGAATTCTGTTATCAAATATTAGTACTGTTTTGTGGCGATCTGGTACGAAGAATGGACCATGTTGCAGTTGTGGAGAAAAAATGTATCGCTTGCCTCTAATTGGCATAAATACTACCGTATCTCTTCCATTAAATCCACTACTATTTCTCTTCTTTACAGAACGTACAAAAATACCTCTGTTTATAACGCACTTCACTGACTTATTGTTCCGAACTACGACTGTTCAAATAATTATAGTCTTCCATGATTGTCTTTAAATGCCTGAAAATGTCACCATACATTAGAATATAAAACATACAGCAAACTTAACTTACTGTTACACTGTTTGAATTGTCACTCGGCACAACGTTTTAATAATATTTAAATTTAATAAATAAACACTTGTTATTGGTCCTGAAAATTGTTTCTCAAGTTACGGCAGCTTCAGAGATTAAATGTGAACTGTAGTAGGCCTACAAATTAAAGTAGTTCGATTCTAACCTCTAAACCTGACGTAACTGGTGAATAATTGTCAGGACTAACAGGAAGTATTTGTAGAACTAAACTTCATGTTTACGTATTAAATTTAAATACTAACTAGTTCTCTCAAATATGTGCGCATAGACTACACAGTGTGACGATTTAAAAAAAAAAAAGGTTTAAATCGCACAAATAAAAATTGCTTTCAATATAAGAGTATTATCCACCCCTTACCTATGCCTAGATTCATGCCACAACGTGCAAATTGTCCCGTACCAACACGTTAAGAACGGTGTTATTTAGCTAATAATAATAATTACTTTAATTAAAGAAAATACGTACTAAATAGATAAATAAATTCCTAATTCGTAATCAAAAGGTAGAATAATGTATTACGGCTTAATTAGTAAATAATTAATATAACTTAAAAGAACGAACTATTTTCTCAGTGCATAAAACCGCGCCAACTACTGACCCCTTGCCGCTAAACATTACTTGCATTCGCCCGATAGACACCGAGATGTAAGGATGTAGCTGCTGTGTTGTGAACATACACATAGGTGTATACCGTTAAACAATATTTAATCAAGTTTATAATGAGTTTGAGTTGACCTATGTAGTATAATAATAATAATAAAAACAAAATTATAATGTAGTGCGTGAAGAAATATGTAAAGAATAATAAAAAAAAAGGAAACTTAGCCGACACATCTCTTAGCAAACTGTAAGTGGTGAGAAATGTTACTTACCAGATTTTAGTGCTGACAAAATAAGAACGGTAACTAAAAGTAAAATGTAATCAACCGACTCCAAAAGAAGAAAACACAAACAGCAACCGGATGAACTTCTAGTACCGAAATCTAATCGTCTAGGAAGAGACTACCAGAAACAATCAGTCTCATGGAACATCAAGAGGAACCGTGGATCACACCCTAGAAGAGGACTGAAGATGACCATCATGGACCCCACAGCATACACATGTTACATTCAGGTGATATCAAAACATAATATTTGTAACACAAATTCATTGTAAAACAACAAGACCAGTAACAAAAGAACAGTAAAGAACTTTTGATAATTTAAAGTTTAATATATATATTTTTGTAATCACTGTAATGAAGTAGTAATGACATTACGATGTTTAGATGTAAATTAATTCTAAAATTTACAACCAAAATTATTCTTCTAATAATTTGGTTGAAGTTGTAATAAAAACATAACTAAGTTGAAACCCGGATCCGTGGTACTGAAAACAATACCTAGCTGAATGCTTTTGATATAAAAAGAATAAGAAGTAAATTTTCAAAATATTTAATGCAGAAATTTTTAGAATCTGAGTTTAAAAGTAAAGTAAAGTATCAGAGATAAATATGTTAATAAAGAGATGTTCTTGCTAACACCCAACGAGTGAATAAATTTATACAATCCTTGCTTAATTCCTGAATAATGAAGTGTTATAATTTGTTAGTGATTAAGGTTTACTAACAACGGCAGCTAGTTCAATTAACAGGTAACAAATTGAACTGGTTCCCGACCTTTGTGATATCTTAACAAGGGAGACGTCACAAAATTGCGCTACTCTGCTACTTTGTAAAATAATAATAATTATGTATTGTGTTGTTGTTTTAATAATTATATTGTATATTGTTATAATTCTTTAACAATAACTTTGACAAACAAATTTATTCACTCTAAAATAAAAAAAAAAATAAATGAGTAAAATTTTAATTAAGATATAATAATATTAGTATCGTGACATTGCCGTAATAAACAAGTCATCGCTGGTAAATATTCCATTCTAAACCTGTCGGTATGAACAAGCTAGTTCATGTTAAATACGTGTTGAGGAATGTAAACTCTCCCCTTTTGTATGCACGCATCTCATTCAAAACCTCCCCTCGCTAACCTAACAAACAATCCTAGACACGAGTCTTTCCTGTTCTGAATTGTCCTACCTGTGTTACCACACTATGCAAACAATGCGACTCCCCAAAACAGCTGACCCTTTGTGCTATTGTTAAAGGAATGAACTTTTCGTATGTGAAATTTCTCTCTACTATACAACGATATTAGTGTTTTGTTTTGACTAATTATATGTGACAGTACAGAAAATTGAACTGTTGTGAGATAAGTTTATTTTGATTAAGTAATATAAGAATCTATGTGTAATAAGAGATATATGTATGTGTTTAAATGAAGTCGAGCTTTACAAGTGTTTAAGCTGATATAAGATTTGTCGTACGTAATACTTCGTTTATTTAAACGACGTTATTAACAAAAATGTCTCAATTTAACCCTGACTTGTTGTTGAAAGACGAATTAAGCTATGAAGCATTATTGCATGGTCTTCCATACTCAGATGTAACTGTCGCGGAACTTCGCAAAACGTTACGTGAAAATAAACCGGACAAACCTCATTATTAAATCGTTTAAGTGTTTTAGATTTTGAGAGCGAAAAGGAAACATGCTATAACAAGTATACAGAACTAACTTCGATCGCACAAACCCTGCGTGATGAAAAATCCCCCGCAGTAATTTTACGCACCACCCAAAGAATTGAACATCTGACCCGCCGTATCACCAATTTGTTGAATTGGCCCGGTGATAAAGTTACCCTACCGGAAGTACAAAAATTCGCGGAGGAAGCATTACAACAATTACCCGAGATAATGCGCGAATTACGTCGAGGATCTGAATCGTTTAAATTAGAAGAGATTGAAGAAGCAATGACGAAACTAAATATTTCCCCTACCCAAAAACAGCAAACCGGTACTGTAAAGTTTCAGTTTCTGCAGGAATCCAACATAGATCCATTTAAAGAACGGTTAACTGACAGACAACCAGCAAACGTTACGCTACTCCCTAATGAACTAGAGAATATGTCTCGTAGCTACGATTTACCTTCTTACTTGCCGACGAATCAATCTGCGGAAAAACCGAGAATGACGACTCCTTTTAATCTAACTACAGAGCTTTATGGAAAGATAACCCACCCTGTAGAACATATATTGTCGGACATACCAATCACTGATGGGCTGAATATTACAAAGCTCCTAGATTTTCTCAAGCATCTTTTCAATTAAAAGATCTGCGACAACTAAGAGATGACCAGATTTTACAAGTAATTTTACCTAAATGTAGATCTCCTTTAAAAAATCGTGTGTTAGAATCCTTAAGGCATAATCACCCAGTAGAAGAACTTCATACCACCCTAATAAGACATTTCATTCCCACCGGTATCTACGAAGAATTGAAGCGGAATCTAGTACTTCGTGTACAAGGAGTATACGAGAGATTAGCTCATTATATATCTGAAATAAGAGAATCTGCCTTATTGCTGCAAGTCAAATGGAGTGAACAACAGTTAGTAGACAATATCTTAGTCGGACTATCCCCCGATGAGCGATCTCGCCTAGCACTCATGAAGCGACCAACCACTTTCACCGAACTAGAACTATGTTGTATACATTCGTCCAACGTCTGGTATTCGGACCAGAACAGACGCGTTTCTATGTCCCAGACTCAACACAGAGATTCATTCCGAACTCTACCAATTGGAACAAATAACCGAACCTACCGCGATAAGCGATTCGTAAGTACATATAAAACCCAAAGCTACCCCTATATTTCATACTCTAGATCAAAACCCCGAACACCTACGAGCGAAGTAAATGAGGAAAGAAGGTGTTATAACTGTGGAAAGGCCGGACACGTTAGCAAGGTATGTAAACAAAAGCGCTACCAATCAAAAAACCATGTGAAGCTGGAAGAACGAAAATCCTACGTCTTCCGCAGCAACAGAAGGAAAGGTAAAAACAATAATAATCCTAGAGTAAAAATAAATAAAAATAAACGCATAGACCCTTACCTAACAAGATTTATTGAGAAGTGCAACTCTATTGGTGCATGTAAAACAAGTGTCTCCCAACTACCCTACGTACAGATAGACCTTGGAGCAACGAATACCCTTGGTTTAATTGATTCCGGATCTACCCGTAGTATAATTAGTCAACAGTTAGCCACCGTATTAGATAATCATAATCTGATTAAACGTAGCCAAAACGTGAACATAAAGTGTGCCACCGCAAATAAACAAAACCTAAAGATATCGCGCAGTATTACGGTGAAATTAAAAATAAAGAATTTTACTTGGTATATTCCCCTACTAGTAGCTGAAGTGTTAGGACAAAACTTAATACTAGGCGCTGATTTCATAAGTAAAACTGGCTTAATTCTTGATATGTATGCAAAACAATATTTCTTCAGATTTGATCGTACTCGAAAATATCAGTTCGACTCCGAGTCAAGTAACGACGTTAATTGTGAAGCCTCAACTATTCAATCAGAGCACCAAGAATCTAGTCTGAGTTATTTAAAAGGAAATGAGAGACGAAGAATTCAAAAGTTAATAAGGGAATTTTCTACAGTACTCACTCCCAAGTTAGGATTAACGCATTTAATCGAATATAAAATAAATCTTAGTGACAACAAGGTAATACGACTTCCCCCATACAAATTATCATCGCCCTAGATGGAAATAATGAGAAACCATATTAACAAACTCCTTGATCAGCACGTCATTGAACCGTCAACTTCTCCATACTCATCACCTGCATTCCTAGTACCAAAAGGAACTGACAAACATAGACTAGTCGTGGATTATAGACAGCTAAATAAGAGTATAGAATCTGAATCGATACCACTGCCCGACATTCACAGCGCGTTTCACTATTTTACAAAAGCGAAAATCTTCACCATAATGGATCTCAACCAAGCATTCCATCAAATCCCACTAGCTGAGGAATCAAAACATTTAACTGCTTTTGCTGTCCCATTTAATCTATATCAATTTACTAGAGTACCGTTCGGTATATCACAAGGAAGTTCAGTATGTAGCAGACTGTTAGAAAAAATTGTTCATGATGTTAAATTTAAATTTGTATATCACTATCTCGACGATATAGTAGTATATAGTGAGTCAATGGATCAACATATTGATCACTTGCGTGAAGTATTACCCAGGTTAAAGAAAGCTGGACTAAGGGTAAACCCGAGTAAAGTTAATTTCGCAGTAAATCTATTCTCCTTCTTAGGTCACATAGTATCTGCCGAAGGTAAGGTTAGCATCGATCCCGAACGTACACGCTCAATCCGAGAATTCTTACCACCGAGAGACGCCAAAGGTATAGTTCGATTTTTAGGTATGATTAATTATTTTCACAAGTATATACCTCACTTAGCGGATATAGCAGCCCCATTGAATGCTTTAAGAAAGAAAGGAGCGAAATTCGAGTGGACTACTCGACACCAAGACGCGTTTGAAACACTTAAAGAAAGCATAATATCCCCACCGGTATTGCAGTTAGCAGATTTCAGTAAACCATTTGTCGTACAGACCGACAGTTCAAGTGTAGCATTAGGAGCCGTAATATATCAGGAAATAAATAATACTAGAGTCCCGATCAGCTATGCATCCCGTACATTGACCGAGCAAGAAAGGAAGTTCTCAGCCTATGAACTTCAATGTGTAGCCGTAGTATTCGCTTTTGACAAATTCAAACCATTTTTGGAACATAAGGAGTTTCTACTAGAAACCGACAATCAAGCTTTGTCATGGTTATTGAACCACCCAAAACAGTTAGGTCGTATCGGAAGATGGGTGTTAAGATTGAATTGCTACAAGTTCAAAGTACAACATATTCGTGGTACTCAAAATGTAGTAGCCGATACTCTATCCCGCATGTTCCACCTACCCAATACTAGATCTGGCGAAGAAAATGTTGAAACCACTACCGTTAATACGCTAATTACTCACTTTCCCCTTGCATTTAAGGATATCGCATACCACCAACAACGAGATCCGAAATTGTGCAAAATAATAGAACAAATAGAAAAAGGAAATTATTCTGACAAATATACCTTGAGTAAACGAGTACTTTGTTTTAAAAAGGCAAACGGAAGATTGCTGAGAATAATCGCCCCGGAAATCATCAAACCTATGCTAATGGAATACTACCATTCATCGACCATTGGAGCTCATATGGGAATTAGAAAAACTATACATCGTATTCGCAAGGAATACCATTGGGAAAATATGAACAGTGAAATAAAAAAGTTCGTGAAAGAATGCGAAAGCTGTGCCCTGAGCAAGCCAGCAAGAATCAGTCAAGTAGGAAAATTAATCTCAGAGATACCCACAACTCCCTTCTCGAAGATATACATAGACTATTCTGGACCTTATCCCCGTTCTAAATCCGGAAATACCATGCTATTAATTTGTGTAGACTCCTTCACTAAATTCGTGTGGATGTATCCTATGCGACGTGCATTAGCATCTACGACAATAAAAATTCTAAAAGAAAGACTATTTAAAGATTATGGTACGCCCGTAAACCTAACATCTGACAATGGACCTCAGTTTAAGTCGGAAGAATTTAACGACATGTCTTTTAAATTAGGGATAAATCATATTACAGTGACCGAGTACAGACCGCAAGGAAATCTAGCAGAAAGATACTTGCGTAATTTAAAATCAGCTCTAATATCTTATCACGCTAAAGACCAGACAACCTGGGATCAAAATGTATCGTGGATACAATTTGCGTTCAACTCAGCGTATCATGATTGCCATAAATCAACACCATTTGATTTACTCTACAAATATAAACCCAACCATCCGTTAACCACGAAATGGAAAATCCATCAGTTATTGCCCCATGACATGAATACGAATAACGTAAGAAACATATGGAACATATTCTCGTGCAAATTTGAGAGCGAATTTACAAAAATCACGGAAATACCATGAGCGGAATAATAGGCAAATAGAATATAAAATAGGTGATTTAGTAATGTATAAAACGCATCCAATGAGTAAAGCCGTTGATAGGACCACTTCCAAACTATCGTACCGATGGTGTGGCCCCTATAAAATTCATAAATTCATCACCCCCGTTACTGTAGCTCTGTATGAACCCAATACAGAAAATTACGATCGCAGAAGCCATCTGTCTCAAATAAAAAAATGTTTTTCGTGTCAAAATATAGAAGCATGACTACGAGAAAGATAGAAAACCGAGAATACTATTTATGTATTGAGAATAAAATATGTTGTATATACTTATATAGGAATACGATAAGATTTTGCAACATCATATATCGTAAATGAGTATAAACTCAAAACCCTCGTACGAATAATAATAGCGAGGCCTGATCAACCTTAGCTAATGTCCTGCGAGAATGATATAATAAATGAGAAGTCAGCTGACGATGAAGATGACGATGACGAGAAAGTAAAGAAATAATTCCTAGCGCAGTAAACTAAAAGTAATTCGATTGTTATTACAATACGGGATTATTATTAGTAACCTACTCATGAGTATAACTCCGTAAAACGAGTGGAGAAATCAAACCAAAAAACCGGTAGTAGATGTAAGATTTTAAAATAAGGTAGATTTATGTTTTTGTGTATTTTATATGTAATAAATCTATTAGAAGTTAAATATTTTGTATAAGTTGTAAGATAATAAATTGATAGATAGAAATAATCTGAGAGAGAGAAATTTCAGTAAGAAATTCTGTCCCCAAAGGTAATTGTGTTTATTAGATTTAATTATTACCCCCACCACCCCATCTTCATCGTTAAGTGCAGGAAGATGTGACGATTTAAAAAAAAAGGTTTAAATCGCACAAATAAAAATTGCTTTCAATATAAGTAAGAGTATTATCCACCCCTTACCTATGCCTAGATTCATGCCACAACGTGCAAATTGTCCCGTTCCAACACGTTAAGAACGGTGTTGTTTAGCTAATAATAATAATTACTTTAATTAAAGAAAATACGTACTAAATAGATAAATAAATTCCTAATTCGTAATCAAAAGGTAGAATAATGTATTACGACTTAGTTAGTAAATAATTAATATAACTTAAAAGAACGAACTATTTTCTCAGTGCGTAAAACCACGCCAACTACTGACCCCTTGCCGCTAAACATTGCTTGCATTCGCCCGATAGACACCGAGATGTAAGGATGTAGCTGCTGTGTTGTGAACATACACATAGGTGTATACCGTTAAACAATATTTAATCAAGTTTATAATGAGTTTGAGTTGACCTATGTAGTATAATAATAATAATAAAAACAAAATTATAATGTAGTGCGTGAAGAAATATGTAAAGAATAATAAAAAAAAAAGGAAACTTAGCCGACACATCTCTTAGCAAACTGTAAGTGGTGAGAAATGTTACTTACCAGATTTTAGTGCTGACAAAATAAGAACGGTAACTAAAAGTAAAATGTAATCAACCGACTCCAAAAGAAGAAAACACAAACAGCAACCGGATGAACTTCTAGTACCGAAATCTAATCGTCTAGGAAGAGACTACCAGAAACAATCAGCCTCATGGAACATCAAGAGGAACCGTGGATCACACCCTAGAAGAGGACTGAAGATGACCATCATGGACCCCACAGCATACACATGTTACATTCAGGTGATATCAAAACATAATATTTGTAACACAAATTCATTGTAAAACAACAAGACCAGTAACAAAAGAACAGTAAAGAACTTTTGATAATTTAAAGTTTAATATATATATTTTTGTAATCACTGTAATGAAGTAGTAATGACATTACGATGTTTAGATGTAAATTAATTCTAAAATTTACAACCAAAATTATTCTTCTAATAATTTGGTTGAAGATGTAATAAAAACATAACTAAGTTGAAACCCGGATCCGTGGTACTGAAAACAATACCTAGCTGAATGCTTTTGATATAAAAAGAATAAGAAGTAAATTTTCAAAATATTTAATGCAGAAATTTTTAGAATCTGAGTTTAAAAGTAAAGTAAAGTATCAGAGATAAATATGTTAATAAAGAGATGTTCTTGCTAACACCCAACGAGTGAATAAATTTATACAATCCTTGCTTAATTCCTGAATAATGAAGTGTTATAATTTGTTAGTGATTAAGGTTTACTAACAACGGCAGCTAGTTCAATTAACAGGTAACAAATTGAACTGGTTCCCGACATTTGTGATATCCTAACAAGGGAGACGTCACAACAGAAACTTTCTTACCATTATGTGTAAACATAGAAGTTTCTTAAAGTACATAAATACTCAATGTGATTATGATATCATCTCCACAAATTTCGATACGATTTCGTTGTCTTGGAGAAATAATTATTAAAATAACCCGTACCTGTAAAAATTTATAAAATATAAATAAGTAATAATAGTCCTTAATTCGAAGAATATTTAATTTTTGAATTAGTACTGTGGTTTTCTCTTCATCGACACGTTCATTGAATTAAAACTAAACTTTATCACCACGAATTATTCTGGTTTCTGTTTGAAACTTTTAGTGTAGAAAAAAAAGTAATAAACTGTCAATTTCATTTCGTTATGAGCCACTGTCAAAAATGTTTTAAACCAACTGATCAGCCCCACTAATAGTCTACTATGCTGCAGAACAACGATGGTGGAACTAAGAAAACGTCTCCTGTAACTGCATTGCAGCTATCAGAAAAAGTCGGTGGTTTAAAAAAATTAATTCCAGTTGGTTGGAGACAGCAACCAAGATCCAAGCAGACTCTGGAAATTAAAATAAGGATTTAACGAACGTGACGAGACTAAGAGGTGTGAATGAGAACAACACACACAAATTGAGAACATTTTCCATGTTTTTCCATTTCCCCTTTTTGGCAAGTGAGATGTAAGAAGAAGATACTGATTTTAATCAGCATTTTGTTTTGTAAAAGTAGAAGGTATTTCGTTAACCGGTTTCACTGTCATTAATTAATTCGTAACCATTTAAACAGGTACTATAGATTATACGAACTGAAACAAACGCTCGTAATCAACAAAACCGCGCGCTTATGATGATAGCTAACTCAGGTCTTACGTATTGTTACAGACTGAAAAATAGTCGAATTTATTAAGGAAATATGCAAATGACCACTCTTTGCAACTGTTTGCAAGTTAATGATTAGCCTAGGTAGTTTGCCCATTGCCTTGTTCCATTACCCAGTATTTGACTTTTATAAAGCAAACGTATTTTTTTATAATGTTCTAATGTTCAGAAAATACGATTTGCTACTATGTCTAATGTTTTATCTGGCCAAGGCTTTAATAAGTGGATAAAAGGAAGACATTGCGACAATTCAATACCGATTTGACTGGGAATATACGTAGTTCTCATCTTGATTTGTGTAGCGTTGACACTTTTGTGTCGTATTCCTAAGTTGATTTATGTACTTGGTGGTGGTTAGTAATTATTACTAATAGTAAACAAATCTTAAAACGTAACAACATTAACAATAACAGAATTATACGAAAATATAACTGAATGTAAAGAAGTGTTGAAGAGGAAGCAAGAGAAAACAAGGTTGTAGAAAATCCTTGTCAAAACGAAATACCATTATTTACCATTATAAGACGGTTTCCATTATTATGTTATACGAGTGATATTAGAGGGAAGCGTTATATGCTAGAAATATGCTAAGGAAAAAGCCTTAGATCAAACATCGGATTTGATTAACTGGTTCGAAAGGTTACAGGGATTTTCAACAGATAACGTTCATTGTGGATCTGATGATTTGAGCGTATGCCTTCAATAAATCATCGGAGTTAGTTTGTAAGGAAAATTAAATAGGAGACGTCCGACACTTTCTACGGAGATTTGTGCAAAAATCAGTCGCTCACCAAGGTGCATAAATTTAGCTTTGTCAACAATACGTAATTTAATTTTCAAAACCAAATAAGATATTAAATGTTGGCTACAATAAACTAATGAAAAATGTAGGAAGCAAATCCAAGTAATGAATAAACACCCAAAGTTACTTTACGCTGAATGTAAGTTACTGCTGGATAAGCACGTAATCTGGATAAGAACGTAATACGTATAAGGCAATTACAATTACAATTGTATGTATGCTACAATTACAATTTTTACATTTACTACACCTCACCTGGAGATAGCAGTAACGTGTGAGGACATATATTTAGTGGAATATATATTCATGGTTAACTAGATCAGACGCCAAACGGTGTGCACAGTTATTGTATATACTGGCTGGTATGGAAGTCTTCCTCTTTGTATGTACGTACGTTTGTATGTATATAGTTTCCAGTGTATGGATATCACAGAGAAAACTGTAACCATAAAGCGATTTACAAAAAAAAAATGTAAAGAAGCTAAAAGGAAAAGCGAAATGAAATTGTGTGCAGAGGCTGTGTCAAAGTAAAGAGCTTTACGCTGTGCTTAACGTTGGATTGCAAACGGTTTAATGGCGATTCCCTGCGCGTATCAGCAAAAATGAAACGAGACTGGAATAAACGTGTAATCCTTTGTGATGCTGCATGAATACGACAAAAAATATTCATAAATATTGAGAAACAACAACATGGAGTCCATGATAAACAACAAGGAAATTTTGCATTTGTTCAAGCGTGTGTAAATATTAAAATGTAGGTAAATTTGCTTCCTGGTTAATACATTGGGCAAGAACGATATCAAAACCCTGAATAGTTTTACATTACTGCCTATATGCAAACTTTACCGCGTAATATATTCTCAAGATATTTTTTCATAATTAGGTCAGTAAAACCAGTTAAAAATATATAAAGATTCAAACCAAAACAGCAAAGCGCACGTCACATGATGACGTCTCAAGTACAAAGTGAATTACCTCGAATGATCCCAAAGTTCATAAAACAAAATCAAGTAATGCTACTGTACAGCAAAGTGTTGTAAGCAGTACATTGCAAATCCGCTTCTCTTTCCTGGAGCTATCAACATTTCGATAGTCCCATCTCTTCTATTCCTCATATTTATTCGTCCAAATTTGTCTTTGGTTGTTTGCTCCATCCATTCTATCTGATATCTCAACCACCAATTGTTGTAGATTAAAATAAAGTCGTATGTTCTTCTTTAGTCACAGTAAAATCTCGTCAAACAGTTTTCTCGTTTCATTTCCAGTTTCTTTTGCAAAAGTCCCCTAAGGTTTCCTATTTCCTTATAAAAACTTTACAGATCTGTATGTTATTACAACACGATCAGAATTCAATATGTTGTTACAATATTCATGATAATTGTATGCTCAATATCCAGAAAATTACACTCTTGTTCTGTTTTTCTGTTATCTGGTTTGCATTATTCACATTTGTTCCAGACATGAGAAGAGTTCTACTCTCTCTCCAATGTAGAATCTCCACTTGTAGAATTACGTACAGTTCTTCATAAGCCTCATGTGCCCACATTCATTTTATATTTGTTTCTTTTCCCTAAGATCTATTTGACGCCTCAGTTTCTCTAGCTCTAGATACGTATCAGCCAGAACCAAAATGTTCTGACAAAATCAATATCAACAGCGTAAGCATAAACTTGTGTTATACTGTTGCTTGAAACGACACAGTAATTGAAGTCCTGCCCTGTAAACATATATTTCCATTAGGCACACTATTTTTGTAAGACAGCGCAGATGTTTATTTTAAAAATAAACAAAATGCAGACACTAGAGTACTGAACTCGACCACGGAGCTAATACCGCTGAAACCACACGTATTTTGGTGACACTTTATATGGCCGATTTTAAACACTTTGACGCTTTAAACAATTTATATAATGCAGATTCGAAATTTCACCGTACGTACTCTAAAGCATAGTGAACGATGAGCAGGTATACGGCCTTGACTAATACGTCATTCGGAAAAATAATCTACTATTTACTTGTATTTACGTAACAACATATTAAATTCTATGCTGCATAACAAGGGATTTAGTTCACACGTTTTCTACTTTATTTTCCAAATTAATGCATCAAGGTCAGAAACACGTTATAGATTCAGTAATTTACTATCTGTTGATTTACGAACATGATAAAGAATATACGGAACAAATGATCTTCTTTTCTGTGTATTCTTAAGGAGTGTGGTGTTTATCCGGGTTTCACTCCTTTTTATATTGCTCAGCTAGCTTGAATAATTCTTCTGAGTAGGCCTACTTGGTTCAACCAGAAAAACCAAAAAGTTCGCCGTGAAAAATAAAAGGAAGCGAAGCCCGTGCAAACACCACGCACCCGAAGAAGAAGAAGAAGAAGAAGAAGAAGAAGAAGAAGAAGAAGAAGAAGAAGAAGAAGAAGAAGAAGAAGAAGAAGAAGAAGAAGAAGAAGAAAAGAGATGAAGAATATTGTAATGTCGAGGATAAAACAACCAATAACGCAGTCACATCCGAAAGAATAAGAACACTAATACAACGGGCTACGGAATCTAGAGAGAGCGCGCGCACGCATACACAATTTTTTTGAGAATATTTTTTCCTTTTTGAGAGTGTCAAAGGTAACGTTGGGTACCGAACAGTACCCCTTCGCAATCAACAACACACACCCCTGCACAAACGATCGGTTAATGCCCACTGGGACTTACGAACGAGTAAACGCATGAGCAATCGAATTAGTTCTGCAGCAAATATTGTTTTCCACATTCTGTTTCATAATTTTCGGTCAGTACCCTATGTAGGGACAGTAGCTGATGGAGAAGGGTCCATCGAAATTTTTCGTCCTACAAGCAACTGCAACATTTCGTTAGGGATTATTGTCAACAAAGTAGAGGTAAGGAAGGAAAATTGTGATATTTCTACTTATATTTTTACTAATTTCGTAAAGAGTTTTTTAAAATTAAAAGATGTTATTTTCTATTGGCAAATTATTTTTCTTTCCTCACAATGTACAATACATCGCCAAATTAAGAGCTGAGGTTGGTTAATTTTAGTTAACGTAAATGGGAAGTACTTGTAAAGCAGAACGATCCTGAAAATTTAATAAATTTCAGTTTCAGTATGGCACACGATGTGATTTTATTTCACGCAAAGGAATTAGACACGGTTATACGGCCACGCTAATGAATTAACACGAATATATAGGTGTACCCCGCGTCGTATTATAGTTCTAAGGTAGGTCTGTTCGACTGCGTTAAGATTCTTTGAGTTGAAAATGTTAAATGCGAATGCAGAAGTGTCTTTACTTCCGTCTGATTAAAATCAGAAGATAGAATATAACAAGTTCACACGTAAGGAATGATTTCGGTTGTATCACATTACGTTAATTAACGTTGTGAGAGAGCACGCCCACACATGCTACCGAGCTGTCTTTAAATGGAATGGAATGAAAGAATGTTATTAAATCATATAGGATATTTATTGAAGTATTGAATTAAATTTGGTTTTGTAGACAACTTAACTGGTGAAGTAAAAGAAAATCATGTTTTTCAAGGTAGAGATACAACCCCGATCTGTTTTCCCGCAGCAATAGGTGTCTAGGGAAATATGACAAGAAAACAATAAATGTTTTTCATTAGTTCCTACTGCAATACTCTGCAGCATTCGTTTGAAGGGTCTTAAAAGCCCTGACCCGAAGATTCCGAACGTTCTCACGCAACCCGCAAGTTTGAAGCGTTGGACCGCTGGTTGTGAATGATTTTGGATGTTTGAGTGTTATTGTGAAACGCTCAATTTGGATATCACCCCATGAAATGTGACTAACACACATTCAATTATTAAAACTCAGAAGAAGTATGAATTAAGTGTGGACTGAATGAAAGCGATTAATAAACCAACTAATTATTTAATTCTCTCGTGACGAGTTGCGAATCAATCCTGAGAAAATAAAATATTAACATATCTTGTATTACACTTTTGATAAGAATTAAACGTACTACCTACATGCGCGCGCGCGCGCACACACACACACACACACACACACAAAAATGTGATTTAAACTGAGAATTAACGCCAATCAATTATTGTGATGATTTGCTGGCCATCAATACATGCTGGCCAATCAATACAGTATCATGCTGGCCATCAATACATTACATCTGTTATTCAATTAATACTAAATCAGTCCACAACTGTTCATATCTGAGAGCCTGACACTTTCGTTTTGGTAGGCAACGAGTTGCCATTTTAATAAACGTATCCTAGACTTTTGCCTCGACCCAGTTACAAAACTCCTAAGAGCAATAGTAAATTTTTAATTTATTTCAGATATTTTCAACTTTCACAATAAGTGATTATAAAAAATTCCTTAAAACTTGAAAGTCACTTCCGCCTCTTTAAAACTTCTTCAACAACAATAGTATTTTTTTTTTCAATTTGACAGAGTTTTTTATTGTCCTTTCTTTAAGTAAGTACAAGAATTGCACGAGAAACTTTGAAATTAATTTGTCTTCTGTACAGAAATAGCAGAAAGTCGTCTCGCACAACCCCATTTATAATCACTATATCTTGTAAGTTTTCTATGATAATTAGTTTTCAATGTAATTATGTCATTGTGTAATTATGTATAATTATGTTTGCAAGGCATCGTAACATTAGGTCTATATGCCAACAATCACGGTGGGATTCTAGTGGCTTCGTATATACATATTTATAAGTACATACAAGTTTTTTCAACACCTACACTATTGAACCACCAATATAACAGTATCAGCCCGAGTATTACTATTACAGAAGTATCGTTGACACGAGAGCAGAGACTAAGTCCTGCGAAATAAGTAGAGTGACATAGCGAGAATTACGACAATCTTGAAGAAGACATCAGACGAGTAACTGTCGAAACGTCAAACGAGGGAACACACTCGTTCAGGATGTTATGTTTCTCGAAATTAGGGCCAATCTCCTTTCCTATGACCAGGAGTTGAAGCCATAATGATTCCCACGCTGTCCATCTTGCATGCTGGAAAATGATTCGACACTAGCATAACTGGTAACCGTACAAACCACATTCTAGCTTCAACGGTAGATCTATAAATTACGTTTTACGGAGCTCTGAGCGGACATTTTGTTTCCCACTGTCGTAACACTACCGTGACGTTAGATATTCTCGACAACTAAATCAGCAAAGTTACTGCTACTTTGTTTCGTTTTAATGTTGTCAGTACTTACGTTACCACTACATTTTTTAGTATGTTGTAGGATGTAAGCTTATTTTTTCTTATAAAGCAGTCGTCTTTTATTATTCAAGAGTTCGTGGGCAGGGCATGTTTTTGAATTAACGTATGCTAAATAACTATTTTAGACAACTATTTACGTATGTGACTTTTCAATAATGTAAATATACCTTGCACACAGATACAGATTACATGGGCTGACAATAACTGAACTAAGTAGTTCATCTCATTAAGAAACATCGAACAACACTTAAAAGGCTCTGAACAAAGACTTTATGGTAACTGGTTATGTGAATTTTAATATACTATGTATAATCCCGTTGAGAAAAGCTCTACATCTTTTTGTTTGAGCGCTTAATAATAATTGTAAATTTGATATCCGTATTTTGTCGATGCAGAATTTATAATATATAATGCGTTATTAACTCAGTACAATCAATAATTCCAAATATCCTTACTTCAAAATGTCATTCTTAGAAAAATGTGTTGGTTTCATGTAATTATTAACCAACTGGATAAGTTCAGCATTTTAAAAATCAAGTCGCACAAATGTTAACTACATGTCAAAAACTATAGAAATCATAATTTAACTCGTCTGCAACTTCACTGATCAAATAAAAATAGTTTCCGTTTAATTTTTCTTATAGGCTACGTAGAATCAGTTTTTCTTTTATTCACACACACACGCGCGCGCGCGCGCGCACGCACACATTGCAATGAGTAGAATATGCACATAAAGTATTACTGAAACTCAAAGCATATGTTTAAATGAAAATTTGTATAAGTAAAGACTGCAGGTTTGGACACTGTATGCTAGGAAATAACAGACATGTTCAATTTGTTAATTTTAAGTAATTTTAGACAGTAAAAAGGATCTATTAGTATTGCGATATGGTGCGGAATAATGCGTAGGCGTGTGGTTAGTGCGCGTATGCGAGAACATTTGATTATTTTACAGAATAATAATAATAATAATAATAAACATATTAAATTAAATAACTTTCGTTAAAATGGGAATTGTTAGATGAGACTTGTACCATAATACGCCTAATGAAAAGTCCTATCGAATGTCAGTATTTGTTAGTAATTTTAAAGAATCGAATATATGAGCTTTTTACACAGAAAGTTTTATGGCCCATTAGATAAGTATTAAAATTATACTGTTTTTTTTTTATCAGGCCGTGCATTGCTTTCGAACAATCTTATGCGAGAATGATTTTATCTTGGCTTCAGACGCAGATAAGGGTTACTAATTAACCAATCAGCGTACGAGAAATAGGGCAAATTTTCAGTCGCATTCTAATTTAATTTCAGACAGACAGTTTGTTGGTAAACTCGAAAGCCTGTGGACGTGTGTTCTAGTATAAATGTTCGGTCTACTAGGCGTACGAACACATGTAAAAAGTTCGTTAATCCCTGAAATTGAAAATTTTAAATAGTGCTAATCCGGAGAAGTGGAAGATGTCTGTATAGGGATCAAAGACACTTCAAGGCGACTGGATGTATGTGTGTAAGCCAAATACATACAATTGCAGTAAAAATAAATAACGGTGAAAATTAATTAACTGCAATATATAAAATCGTTTAACTTGAGAACGACCCTGAACGCTGGGCACCAGAAAGAACTCACAGCGGTATCCAGAGCGACTCAACGCGTCTGTATCCACAGCGAAGCAACCTGCACCTGTATCCATGGTGAAGGACCCACATCAGTAGCCAGACTGGATCATCAACATCTCGGCGATCTACATTCGTCATTAAGGGACGAGACTTTATTTTTTTTAGAAAGATTTAATGTATTAGATTATAAGAGATAAAATTATTTTTATTTGTATGTTTCAGATCAACAGAGACAGTATAATTAATTTTTTTTAATAAACTGTGTTAAAATCAAAATATTGCAATTTGCAGTAAATCTTTAACAAATCCGACAGCATTGCAATACACGATTTACCGACTACTTATTCTATGCGACACCTGTACATCGCAATACACACACACACACACACCACACTATATATATATATACATATATATATATACATATGCACACTGTATACACTATATACTTTTTAAAATTGGATGTACTAAATCCGTATATTCTTTTTACTTACAGCGACAATAGCGGTACAGAAAGTGAAAATCTTGCCACTTAATAGACCGTTATAGACATTCAAAGTTTTTATATTCTACACACTAACATTTTAGACAAAAAGTCTTTGCATTTTTAAGATCAAACTGTGAATCTGTAGTTACAACGAATAAATTTTTGACGCTGTCGCAATTATTCCACTTCCCACGGATCATGAATTTAATAAACGTAAGTTTGTCTTTTCATCGGAGACTGCTTTGTTAATTGCTCCAAAAGTTCACAAAGGTGAATATAAGCAGGTTAGAGAATGGCAAATTGTTAATTTAGTTTCTTCCTAATTAAGTTAAACACTTACCAAGGCCAAGGTCAAAAAGTATGAAACACAAAGCGGTGTTATTTTTCACAAAAGTAATTACCTCGTTGGACTGCTTCCAAACAAGTTCAGTTCGCTATCTTTTTACATTAGCTTACATATAATTCACAACGTTGGCTCGTTTAGCGTACTTCTAATTGTATCACCTTCGTTGCATATTGTGAATGGAGTTGAGCGGAATTAGGCCACTGTACGAATCAGCACCTGATATAAAAATTCCCGTCATTATTGCAACTGTTACGAGCCCCTTTTTTCTCACCTCCGCTCATCACACTATCCATCCACAATATCCTACTCACACAACTGAATTTTACGTGATAATATTGTTAAACACTGAATTTCTGTAATATGTTTGTGTGAACTGCGATGTACAAGTGTCGCGTAGAATATGATCTTTCATTTTTCACAGCTAAATTTAAAATTAATGACAAATAAGTGAAGTCAGTTAACTGATATACATAAAATAACACACATGTATCTATATTTGGTTAATTGTGAATCCATATTGTGATTTATTATCTACCCTTTCAATTCATAATCCATCTCCTTCATAATCATCTACTTCATTTATAATTCTTCCATTTGTCATAATTAAATAAATGTTGTTCATACTTGCTACAAGAAACATACAAACATGAGGGAATAAAATTTGAGCGTTTAATATAACATTAAAAAATTTAGACTTTTGTCATTCTGTACCAGATATTTACTTTTTGTGTAAGTTCTACTTAAAACTAATCTGTCCCATCCGTCCGTTGCGAGACTTTTACAGTTACTGTCGATTCTGTTCATCAGCGGTTTGTTTCTGTTATACCATTGACCATGCTGCAAACGTCTTTTCACCATACCATCGAATATGTCTTTTTCCATGGCCACTTACCCCGTTTTTAAAAAATACTAAAAAAAACAATAAAATTGTTATACAAAAATCATATGTTAATTGATCCAAAAGCCCTCTTCAAGGTTCATCGCATTGCAGGAATTTGTGTCTTCAGATCCACGGATTTATTGTGATGGGGAATAAAATGATCATTCTACTGAACCACTTAACTGTATTTACAGTCAACTGCGTAATGCTACCATATTTTAAAATGTTTTTATAATTTCAAGATACAGGTTAAGTAATATTGTTTTCATCGGTATGATAGGTTAAAGAAATGCATATTCCTCCAGATCCTGAAAAAGTATTTCTTTTCAGACTGAGAAATGGGAAAGTGATTAAACTTTTTTCTGTTGTTTTGATCTTTTTTTTTTTTTTTTTTTTTTTTTTTTTTTTTTTTTTTTTTTTTTTTTTTGGAGGGACAGGTGATTCTCCAGACACTCTTTCTCTAAATTACTCAATGTTCGTCTGAAGACATTTTAAAATAGATGACTTGCCCGTGAAAGGGAATTTATAATTTTCTGTAAGGGTTTTCTGAATCTTCTTTAATTAATTTGCGGGTCTGCTATTCCTGTTGATCCCTGCAGACAAAAGTAAGTTTTTACCTGCGTCATTGATTTATATTCGATTACATTCAATTAAATTAAGTATCGTCCCATTCCCATGAACAGAAAATTTTACTTAGTCAGCACTTTGCGATTACAACAAGATAAGACTGTTTTGTTGGTTCGCTGAATGACTACACAGCGTGATCATAAATAACCATTTAGTAACGCCCGGATGATGTCCCTCGGCTTTCTCGTATATGAATACGCCTGTGTGTACACAGTTCATTATGATGTAATTTTACTGTATCAGCTATTACAGTTTTTCTCTTGTGTGAGAGCAGAAAATGAAATTATAACGTAATTAACCATTATTTTGGCCGAAGTTCTGGTTTTCATATTTTACTTTGAAATCATCTATTCCAACATCAAAATTAAGTGTTGATAATTAACATACAAAGTAATCTCTTTACGTCAAATATATATTTTCTTGAGTTCATATTTTTCTATGACTAAATGAGATGGAGTTGTACCTGCAATAACTGCTCGATTTGCGTTAAGTTGTTTACGCAGACAGACAATAAATATCTGCAGCTTCTATACGATTGCAAAAGTCAGACTCTGTTTCAAAGTAGCAAACCTATCCTTACGGTCGTTTTGACTAACATCAGAGTGTTTTCAGTTAATCATGCTGCATATTATCATTAGCCCTTGTATATGAAAGCCTCTCATGCACTTTAATTGAATATGCTAAATGTGTAGATAAATCTTAAGTGGTGGTTAATAAGAAATAAATGGTTAGTAGATATTACATTCAAAAGGATATCGAAATCTCTGTTTGGAATAAAGCAGTGGCCGCGTATGGGTGAGAAATGTGGATAAGGTACAGAATGAACATGATAACAATCGATTTGTTGCTTAGGAAGATAGTTCAAAAGGAAAACTTAAGGTCATGTCGCCTTCATACAAAAGAAGAAAAAACACGTTAAAACTAATCAATATTACAATCTTCAAAGTGGATGCGATAACATCCTGAAATCAGTTAGGCCTACATAAAAGTAAACGGTAACAACACAATAAAAATACGTGCTATTAAAACATTGTTTACAAGATATTTATTGGCATTTTACATTAACAAATCATAAGTACACTTTTAATTAAAAAAAAGATAAACCAAGAACTTTTATACGTAAAAAAAAAATGAACTTTTTTAAAATCTTTCAGAGTTTAATGTCTATTCGCCTAGATTGAACTGATTTTTATATAAGTTATTTCATATTTCCAACGTATACGCAGATGGTTTGTAATAAACCTGTTTGCATAATTTAAAAAAGAATTACTACTATATTAGCGTAAACAGTTAGAAAAATAATAGAACATCATAAAAATTAAGAGATTAACAAAATTCATTGTCAACTTTATTCGACTCTTGGGGGGGGGGGGAGTCCGATACCGTTCGCCACCCCTACATAAATACGCCCCTGCATGCTAGACTCCGGAATAAGATTGCACAAAATAAAAAGGGTGGCTGAAGGTACGAAGATGTCCGCGTTCTATACAGAGATTGAAACACAATGAAAGCAGTTCCAATAACAATAGATAGGGAATTTAGGGAATTACTCCTGAAATTAGTTATCTTCATGTTAGTTTTCATTCATCATAAATGTTTGTTTCTCTTTGTGAAGAGATTGCATACATAAATGAAACACAATGCAATAACGCAGCGCGTACTCTCCTTCTCTCTCTTCACACACACACATAGAGAGAGAGAGAGAGGAGAACGCATATAAACAGAATTTTCATTAAATTCTATGCCATTAACATGATGCAATGTAAACCATCATCAAGAACAGTGATTACCAATATTGATGATGCACACTCAAGTACTATTGCTCCCGGAACTCATATTCCTTCTCTAGTAGTGACATGTAAACAACCTTTTTAGCGCCCCCACCTTTTGGCAAATATAACTAAGTTTTCCTTTGTAATTACGAAATACGCTTGAGAGAAGGCAAACTCCTTTCTTTTGAATAAATTGTTAACAAAGTCGTTTTGTGTTCCGTAGTGTTGCTCATAAACAGACATTTGTAATCTAACAGAGAGTAATTCTCGTTCTCCACTTTACAGATATTCATAAAAACACTTCAACAATCTGTTATATTAAACTACTGCTTTATTACACATGTTACTGATATACTGAACACTAGTCGCTGTATCACAGGCTATGCATTACCTATAACATAAGGTTTACAAAGATTTTATTGCATGTTCTTCTTTGTACATCAAAAACAAAACAAAGATTACATAAAAATCATATACTAATACACAGGATACGTCTTTTGATCTTCTGAAGACTTTAGACAGAAAATTTTAATAAATAGGTATACAAATTAATTCAGTCTTTTATCATGCAATGAGCTAACTCAATATAATAACATAAACTGAAGGACGCCTAGAATCAAATCAAATGTGAGGCATTTAAACTGAGGGCAATTAGCTGGAAGTCAGACGATTACGGGCGGATCATACAACATCCCAATTAGACGATGTTTGAAACTATACCATAATTTATTATTAACAGATAATGCGTTTGAAGGAATAGAATACACTCATATTATTAAATTCAATAGTGTACAGTTACATTTGGTTGTAATGGTGGCGTACTTATGCAGACCAGATTAACAATATTATGAAGAATATCAATCTGCACTCTTGTCTTTATGAGAAATTTTTCAACCAATTCATACTTCCTCCAAAGGCTTACGGATCAGAAACACGGGCAACGGACATTAGAATAATAAAACAGACCTAACGGCAAAATAAACAGATGATACCATTTGCAGAACTCAATTAATGAAGGCGCACATGAGACTGGTTACACAAGATGATAAAGGGTGTTCGCGAAGACTGGTAGCTAGGAGACGTAAGCAGACCTTTACGACAGTCCTTAGAGAAGAAGCAGGATAACGTTATTGACGTAGAGTATGCTGAACGAAGTTTGGTTGGAAGAGAAATGGCTGGAGAATGACTGACAGGAGAATGATGACTACGATAATGTATTGAAATGATGATGATGATGACAACGAATAATAGTCTATTGAATATCATTTACTAGCACGTAACATACTTCTTGCAGAGCAGACGCTAGAAGCACAGGCTGTGATGATAATACACAGTTAATAAGTTATAAAGAAAATAAAACATTTACGTTTACAGTACATCCGTATAGTGTATTATGTGCAACAATGTACACTAATAAACAAGACAATATATTGTCACGTTATGTTAGTGTTGAATGTGTGCAGTTATGGATGACTTGGCTTGTCACTTCCATTTCCGTGTGTCGCGCTCCGTGCTCACTGACATCAACCAGAAGGCAGAATTACTGCCAAGGTATTACTTCTCTCGGGTTGGACTCGTCTGTGTTGTCTACAACGTACCATATTATAACACAGAAGGAATTTCTTTATTGAAAAAACTATCACATTAAAATAAACACGCACACATGCACACTCTCTGTCGCTGTTCCTCTGTTGTTAGCACAATTGTGAATACTTGATATATTTATAAATATTGGAAGAATTAATTTCCAGTAACTTTTACAAAACACATATTTCGCGAATATTTCTGGAAGGGTGCAGTTAAGGAAAGCAGTTAAAATTACGAGTAGTCCTTACACGCACAAACGGAAACACACACACATAAACCATTATATATGTACCGGTATTGACTAATGATTTTTTGGAAACGTTAATAGTTAATAATAAACATTAATGATATAGTCTACTGTAGCCTATTTGACAGTTTTATTTTCTGTTTCAAGTTGTGTACTTTTATCGTACCAATAAAAACCAGGTCGGTGTCGTCATGTGAATGTTGTTATATCTAAGACAAGTATTATATTCGTACGGAAAATGTTTGTCAATGTTATATAATTTTAAGAAAAATAGAAAACTTAGACTGAAATTGAACTGACTGAAACTTTTCTGTCTACTTACAGCTTGCAGCGTTAATAAGGTTGAGGAATAATATCCAGAGGTCTGGAGTGTCTGGAACAAATAATGGTAATCTTAGTTAAGTAAGCATTCATTAAACAACGAGGCTCTATTAATTTACTGATTTAATTATTGATTAAATAACATTGCGACTAAATTGCTGTTAACAGGATGACAAGTCGAACCGTTGTATCGTGTCGCAGTATGTACTGTAGAGCGACGGAGTGCATTAAAACAACGTAGCGAAAATGTTTAATTGGAAAAAGGACGTTAGCCACCCTGTGTTTAATTAAAAAAATAATTAAATCATTGACGGCTCACATCCGTTTTTAAAATTTAGTCACAAATATACTATCGACGTTTAACGATTAAAGGTTTTGTTTATAAATTTTAGTGAATTTCATTTATAAATGTTCTATTTCATTTACATTCAGTCGGATGTGATTTTTGATGGACTATATTCCGTTAAATTCTCCAGAAATCATTATTCATCGTTTTATATAGGTACTTCTGCAGTACTAATGCCACTGTATTAACTGACTATGACAGAGTGTCAGAAACAAATATGGACTTAATATGGTGGCATTTAAGACTTTTCAGCTATCGATGATTTCTATCAGGTAAACCTGATATGTAATGTTAATCTGACATTAGTAATAACACATAAGAATAAACTACAAAATAAAGTAAAGAAATAAACTTCTCTTCCTGTGAATGGCGACTGAAAGACCCTGTTGTCCAGCCGGTTGTCTGTCAGTTACTCACAGGTAAGAAATGTTTATTTTATTTTACATTATTTTGTAGTTTTCTTATGTGCTATTCTTAATGTTTGTAAGATTTAAATTGTTATGATTAGATTTTAATCGTGATTGTTTTAAATTTTGCCAATATTTGACTTACAATGCTTTGTTGTTATTTGTTGTATGAACCTGAAGACGCTCCATTTTAGTTTTTTAGTTCCTGAAGACGCTCCCGTATTCTAGAGATCGAAACGTCAAATGAAAAAATATTAGGATGGAGGCAGAAGGTAGAGGGACCGAGTAGGAGGTTCTGGAGTCTTCAAACCTCCAGTTACGTCGAGACGTCTACGTAAGGTACATATCTTACGTCTCTCTCTTTACATCTTACGACAACCTTACACACACACACACACACACACACACACACACCCCGTCTATTTCTTGACGTTAGGGTCGTGTGGTATAAAAATCACCGTTAGGCCTACTACATTATGTCCAGCTGCATTACAGAAAGTGACATAAAGCGAAGCAGGGTCTTTTTTCCTGAATTATTTCTTTTTGGTGCGTGCTACTTCGTTGTAGGACAAAAGACTGGAGTCGGCGAGAAATTTAAAACAAATCAGATTGTAACGAAAGCAATTTTCTTGTCCAGATCTGTATTACTTAGCGAGTATGTTTAAATTATTTCTACGTCAACAGTTGTGACTGTGTCATAGCCATGCTTTTACATGCTAATTAACAATTAATTAAATGCCTTCCAACACATAGACGGCTTTACATGCTCTGGCGGCTGTTTGTACTATTATTAAGAGCTATTTACTTAGAAGTTGGTTAATCCGACTCCTATATTTGACTCTTTGTAAACGTTTACAGATATAACCATCTCCAATTTGTAAGCGAGATCGTTACGTATGGGCCGGTTTTGTATTATATTTATAATTACAAACCCCACTTAAGTAAAAATACAATTATAAATCAAACACGTACTTATTCTTACACACATAAAAACTGATATACGCTTTTGCCCGTGAAATGTTTCATGCATCTCCACAATACTTTGGTCCAATATCAACGTGAATGGCATAGATCAAGCTCCTAAAGCCCCTAAAAATAACGCATAAATTAACAGAATGCTTTTCTTATCCTGCTTTTCATTCAAGCACGCCATACGTTAACAAGAGATACTGCCATGACAAATTTCCGTTGAGAGCATTCAATCATTGTTAAAGTCATAAATCTCTTTCGTTACCCGACTAATGTAAACAAATACCCTAGTGCCAAGTTGTAAGCTAACGACCCGGAATTTCTACATAATGAAGTGGAAAACGGAGAAGCAGAGATGAATGGGCTACTGACTGCATGACGTAGCCTAGTTGGAATAGGTCTCTGTCTTGCAGCAGACAACAGATGAATGACGCCCCCTTCATACCCTCATGATAATTACGATTCTATAAAGATTGTAAGTGTTCAAGAGTAATGTGAACAAAACGTTTATACTATTAGTGAATTCACTACTAATCAAACCAATTGTCGTTTGCTCTTTCTCGACTTTCGTTTCAAAATTTATTTAGACAATCATTAGTGTGATAAATAACTTAGTCTCCACGAGCAGATGCTTCCGTGTGTGTTTGCCTTGCGAGAAAAAGTACGCAAGAACTATTACGAAAAGAAAGCATATACGTATGTGCTGCTTATACGTTTTGTTCCAAACACCATATTTAATCTTCAAAAACCGAACACCAACTAACATTACTGAATTTGTACAGTTTGCTTTAAATCACACACACATACAAACAATAATCTAACATTCACTAATCAATATTTACTTTACTTTACTTCTATGGTAATGAACAAACGTCACTGTATTATTTATTGACAATCACAAAACAGTTGACATAACATGGCGTCGTGCGGAAAAATATTGCAACACCATTCTGATTTGTGTCGTTACCAAATTGAAGGCGTCTTGTCATCAGTTACTCTTGTTGTCACTTGTTGTCAGTTACAACTAACAAATTTTTATATAACTCGGACAAATTTGTTACTGTAATATTAATATTTATAGACAGACAAATTATGTAATCAGAGTTTAATAATTCCGAAGACTAGTAGCGTAAGAAAAAAATTGCTTGACTGTTTTCTTAAAAACTGAATTATAAATGATAAAATAGCAGCGAAGAAACAATCGATTATCATAAAATTATTTGTTAATATTACTACTCAGAATGATACATATTCATAGCGGTGAAATAATGTATTAATAGGGGCGCTTAAATTGGTTTTATAGCATTCGTTTAGTTAACAAGAGGAGGAAAATACTGTCTTCACTGTTTATAGTTAAATACATGTAGTCATCAGTGTTGTAAACTTTTTAACTGGCATTAAGTAGCCCAAAGCATTACAGCGGTTTTTACTGATGTTGAGAGCGAGCAAACTATTAAAAATTCTTAGATACTATCAAACCCGTTTCTGTAGCCACTGAATCCAAAACATCATCCTTAGTCTTCCCTTACTAACTTTTCCTCTAGTAACATAATGAAATCCATGTTTCTTCACCTATCCTTCTAAACCCTTCATCAACGCTCATTCTATTTATTTGAGAAATTCTCTTCCTTCTTATTCACCACCATGTCTAGGCTTCAACGTCTATTCGTGTAACTTTCTTTTCATATCAACAAACAAGAGCTTCACAGATCCCATACCTCACGAAGACACAGCGATTTGTCATTTTAGTTTTAATATTTCTTGAGGTTATCTTCCTTTCCTTTTATGTACGAAACTTATCTATTTCTTTTTTATCCTTTATTTTCCTCTCTGTTATCCGAGATTTAACATCTTGTATGGAACTTCGTTCCCCTCAGCTGTGGCATTTCCAGTTACGATTATTTCACGAACTTTCTGGTAATGATTAGTTTGCAGCATGTTACAGAAAAACGTTGACATCACATTTTAAATGGAATAAAGATTATGAAATTTCTGCATACACAAACATAACACAGTCACAAAGTAGTAATCATAAATTTAAAATCAAAATCAAATTAATAAAAATATAATATGTACAGACGTACGTATAGCTTGGATTCCAAGCTAGCAACTTTTTTCTCCAGTTGCTGTCTCTTCACCTAACCAAATGTACTCCCCGCTACCATTAAAGATGAATTAAATCGTCTATTTCTTAATCTGATCGCGTAAGACACCCTTCAGCGATGCTTAAAACAGGGAACAAAAAGTGTAACCTATCTCCCTGCTGTAATCTCTTCTCAAGTGTTATTTTGTTTGTTAATGTGTTTGTTTTGATTTCGGCTGGTAAGTTTTTCTGTGTTTAAGACAGAATCTGCAAATATTCCCTTCGTTATTTTGTTTTTCTCTGGCACTGACACTGCAGCTTTAAAACCTGAGTCAACATCCACAGCCTCATTTATACTCTCTGAGTCAGTATCGGTAATCTCTTTATTACCAGCTGTTCTTACAAAGCCGCCGAATTCTAATGTCATCGGTAGCTTATATCATCTTGTCGACTCTTATCTGCTCGTAAACTCCCTTCTCTTGAAAAAACAATATCATTCTGAACCATAAGGTAATTAAAAAATGAATTACATCTTCTTTGAAGTCTTTTTTCTTAGTGTTCATACATTTAAACAATACATTTTTTGACATATAATAATTAATAGAGTTAGCTTCATTATTTCTCAAATCGTAATCTACACAGATGCAGTGTAAAGTCTATTCAATCACTTTCTTGCTAATAAACGTTTTTCTTCATCAGGAAGAAGCCTTTCAATGACATAACTTTCGATTATCTGAACGTATTTCGTTTGGACTCGGTGGTAATTATAGCCCTACACTGACCTTCATAACACACCTTGCACAACTGTTATTTAATACTGATAAAATAATTTTGAGCACCTAATGCTTTAGAATTGATTCTAAGTATGATCAACTTCTAATATTTGTAGATTATTTACTCCCTCTACTAAAATTAACAATGCGTCTTTGTACAAACAGTATGGAAGAGACATAGCCTACCTATACAGTAAATAAGACAATGGTTTCCATCACAGAGTGAGGAAAGGCAGAGTGATGGGATGGATAAGCGGAGAGGCTGAAGCTACGAAAATATGAGACAGTCATGAGTATATAAGTATAGACGTTTATAAAGAAAATGTCCGAAGAACTGTTATGTCTTACTTTCACTGTGCATAGTGGAAAGAAGCGGGGTTAAGCACTGACTGTACAGGCATAAATCTAGCATCAGTTGTAAACATTAAAACAAAAGGGGAAGTGGATGTGAACGTTCAACAGGAAGCCACTGAAACTCCCTTCACCGTGAATGAAATATTACTTATAATGGAAACCTTGGTGTAACAGCAATTCGAGGGTGGTTACTGTTTGAGGTGAACCGGAGCAGTGGGGCGGGGGAGTGGAGCATTGAACTTGAAAGAAGAGGGTGCGTTAGGAAGACAATATGTCTACCTAGTAGAGACAAAGCGCAGGAAGTTATACGAAATAAAACGGAGACGCTCTTCCACCGACGTCGTACACGCCAATGTAAACGCGTCTGCATCTCACTCAACACAGCACAGTACTGTCATATTCACGGTTGTCTATCGGCAGATAATTACTCGGTTTTCCGGTAACTTGACGTTTGCTACTTAGATATATTGGAAGAACTACTAATTAGGCCTACTCGACTTGCAAACGTCCCTATTAGAAAATTGCAATCATTAAATTATTCTGAATTTACTTGATTTTTATGTATATTATAATAGCCTATATACAAGTAACTTATGTTTCACAAAGAAAGACATTAAGACGTTTCTATAGTAAATGGAGGTTTATTAAAGTTATTGTTCACTGAGCTCTCGTAGACAACGAAAAGTTTACCGTTATCTGTTTACCGTAAGGGAATGCAGAAAAGATAAAAAAGGAGTTTAACAAGACTTCAATTAAAAACACAATAATTAAAAACGAATTGCACCAAAAAAATACTTTTCATCTATAGTACAACACACACACAATTATTAACTACGAGTGAAAACACTGGTAAGGAATAAGTGATGATAATAATTAGTGCGGAGCAATCAAACAGTTCATGATAAACCATAACATTATATGCGTTATTACAACCACAGTTTCATATTCGTAATACCATTGTTTTTTATTCTATCCGTTCTCTTCATTGTTTGTCCACATTTACTACACCTCCTTTCAGAAAATGTGGCACTAACGAGCATTTTCATGCGTTCTGCATCAGATAGGTGCCCTAATTAGATTTCGGATATGATGCTTTCTAGAATTTAGAGATCTACAAGTCCTATAGAAGCAAGGACAGCATGTGTATATTCACTCTACCTATGTAAGAGTACGTTATTAGGACAAATTTCCGCTTATATTTCAATTTGTAGTTTTCTTGTGTGGAAACATTATTGTCTCTGATTTACAGCACGCAAGAGAAATTAAACGTTTTTACATAGTTTGGCCTGTGAAATAAAGTAGACCATGAATCGATTTCTATCTGTTAACACTATATGTTGTAACAGTGGCAGCTATTCCAGACAATCAAATATTCACATAATTACACAGCCAATTGAATAAACTTGTATCAGAACGAAAAGTGGCAGCTTTGTGAGAACAAATAAGCGGCTGCTTCAAACTTTTCCCTAGATTTCTGTTAGGAAATATGCACACATAAGCTTACATAGACTTCACTAACCAGATAGGAATTTCGTTTTTCCACTAAACAAATGTCTGTAATAGACTTTTCCTGTTTCCGGATGCCGTACGTATAGTTAACAACGTTATACTCTTTAGAAAATCAAGTGTTCTGTTAAGGATAGCAGACTTCTGTTTTCAGGTGAAAACCAACACATTTTTACTTTTTTTTTAATTTTGTGATTTAAATGGTCGGATACAAAAGAAATCAAGCAAGGACGATGACCGTCTTCGTGAACATAAGACTAAATTCTAAAATAGGGGTTTGTTGAGCAAGCAGTAGTCCGGAAATTATCTGCGTACTTTCGCGGAATATTAAACAAAAACTCTTTTAAATTTCAGAAAACATCCAAATCACTAGGAACTGAACCATTTTACTTGAATGTTTGGAGTCCTAACGAAATGTTCTACCCTTCCCATATTTTCTTTATCTCTTCCAGACATTTGCCTTTCTAACTGACGTTCTGGATAATCGACCATACGGTACAACAACAGACAACAAACCGGTACAATGAACAGATACGGTCCAATGAACAAACAGATGAGCAGAAACAGACACGAAAAGAAAAGAAAAGTGGACATTGTGATAGAATTTTGCGCACATATGCATGCAGAGACAGTCTGCTAAATACTTTACAAAGAGCCAATATAATGTTAAATCAAGTATGAAACCCAAGAAGCATAGAGCAAGGAAGTAACGTGCAAAGTAAAGCAAACGAGAACACCTTCCATCTTCTTACGTGGCATTTAATGCTGCTGTTAACTTGAAATGTACAAGTTTGTGATGCAAACCAATCATTGATGTTTCAAGTTAAAACTAATTATTTTGGTTATTTAAATTAACTTATATGTTATTTCCTGAAGTAAATTATTCTTAATTGTTTTTCCTGCGCCACTTCAGGGCAAGGAAATTACAAGACGTTAGCTTCACAGTGGAAGGGTTAAGGAACGAATACTTACCATGTTCAGTATTACTTGTAGACAGATGTTTTTTGAATCTAAATTTATAAATTCACTCCATCAGGTCGCTCCACTTTCTTCTGCATGATCCAACAGCCTAGGTAATTTTTGAAATTAACAATTATAAATACACACAAGTCGCCGTTAAATAATCAACAGGATATAAAGTACATCAACAGAGGCATGATTCAGTACGGTTTTGAATCCAGTATCACGTGTATTGAAACATGACTCTAACATTGACTTCTTAGGCAGTGCCACTAGCGGAGAATAAAGTAGATAGTTCTTGGAAATATAAATCGAGAAATAATACTGGAAATGGACTGGAAGCTGTAAGAGAAAAGAATTAGTGCAAAATCTTATCGGCATCACCTTTGGAGCAAATATCGAAAGCCTTATTTAAGCCTAACACTTTACTGTAATACACTTAAATATAGCTAACCTCCGGAAGAGACGGGAACATAGCCTTTAATGTTGGAACAGGTAAAGTGGCTAATCTCAGTCACTGTAGAAGTAGAAGAAGAAGATGATGGCTTTACTTAAATACTACTGCACTTAGGAAGCCTTACTGCATTAGTGGTAAAGTTTGATACATAAAATTGTAAGGGAAATTCAGAAAAGTAATTCTGAATCGAGTAGCTATGAAAAGGGAAAGGAGATGAAGCAGAAGAATAAAATGAAAAATAACAACAATACTTAACTGTCGTGTAACTTCGTCAGTTTTTATTAATTCCATCGAACCATTTATTTTTAATTAGACTTAGCCTATTCATAATCTTTCTCTGCAAGTTGAACGTAGCTCGGGTTGGGTATTTATGAAGTAAATTCACAAACTTTCTGAAATGGCTTTATGAAATAACTCTCGACGTTGAACAGCGTAAGTCAGAAGCTGAAAAAGGGAACGAAAATCAGCAAAAATTTACGTAGAACGAAAAGAATAAATTTACATGAAATGCTAATATAATATGATCTGTGAACTCAATGGACAAGACATTTTTAACTTTTCTACAAATATTTTGTTCATACTGCTAATGTACTGCCATAGTTAAAGTTTAATTTATTCTGTTTAATCTTCTATCTTTATGAAACATGGGTGTGTTATGACAGTAATAAAGTACACAATCCTCTAATATCACCAACATGTGAAGTAGGCCTAAGCTTAACAACAGTAATATTGTGAACTATTTTTATATATAGTATGGATGTTCAGTAGCCCTTGTAGTTCTGATTTCGATATATACGCACTACAGTTACGAGAAATCGAAACAAACAAAGCATACAGAAGGTGAACGAGAACTTAATATTACTGTTCTCCAATTATGGCCTTTCTCTCCAATGTAACCATCAATTGCACTTCTCTTCTCAAGATACAAAGCAATGTACACAAGCGATACTGTGAACACACAAAATGACTAGGTTAAGAATTCAAAAGAAAGTGTCTTCCCATTCCACTCTTGCGTGTTTTGTAATTACAAAGGAAAATTTATTATATTTCGCAACAGAAGGGAGTGCTAAAAAGGGTTGTTTACATGTCATTAATATAAAGGGAATACGAGTTCTGGGAGTAATTTCACGTGAGGGCTGCAATCTACCTTGGCACACAGTCATTAACGGTACTCACTGTTCTTGATAATGATTTACAGTGCTACACTAAAGTCGTGTTAATGGCCATGAGTTTAATGAAATTTCTTGTTTATTATGTGACGCGTAACGAGAGATTTGATTCATGTTCACAATTATTACGTGTGTTCTTGCCGTTTTGCTTGCAATGTAATTCATTCGTAATTACACTTACATTTTTGTGATACAATACGATCTTCCCTTCTTCAAATTCTCCTTTCGTTTGTGAACGCTCAATATGGGTTACTGTTAGAGTCATATTCTCAATCTGTAAGGCGCTATCCTGTTTTTCTGTTTTTCTTATTTAAAATTACTGTATCCGTTCAAACACACTCGATTTAAAAAACTTTTAAATGGCTTTCTCATATTTTCTTAAACATTTCATCGTTGCTCAGCCCGTTCTTCGATTTTAAAAAACTCTGCAGTTTCTTACAGTAGCATATTTATTAGTTCCTATCCATACAGACCAACCACGTTTGTTTGTTACAGATTCACATCGCACATTACTCACTTTACTGCATTTAATAACTACCTTCACTATTAAAATACACTCAGACGTATAAATATTTCGCTCAGACGCGCCTTATTCACCACTTATATAAGTTCTGTTCCGTTGATATCGTGGGTAAAAAATAGGTTTCCTCTGCACACTACAGTCGAGTCAGTCTATTCGCAGGATGGCATATGGTAGTTAGACGCGGGTAAACTGCCGCAAGCATTTGTTAACGAAGCGAAGAGTCGGGGACTACAAGTAAAACCTGCTTTCGAAATAAAAGTAACAAAAAACCATTGTGTAACATAAAACGTTGGATGGGAATGCTTAATTAAACAACATGTAGAGATTATGAGCAGACAATTTGCGTTTGTATACTTCATCATTATGAATACATTACGGTTGTTTCTGGAGGGCCTCATATCGTTAGCTGAGTTGAACGCACATTTACGTCTAAACGAGCGTTCACTTTTTACAAATATTTTTTGTATTTACTGTTTTCATGTTGCTTTATAATTATTTCGTAACATGTCTCACAAGAACGCGTACACATATTTCTTATGTTATTATTATTATTATTATTATTATTATTATTTTAAATATAGTCCTAGTACACGTTCAAATTACGTTGAACAATATACCAAAATTCACTGGACATCTGATTCAGAATGGAAGCTGGATATCTGGTGTATAAATAATTATTTTAATGAGAACAGTAATTTTCTTTTATTTTAAGGCCTAAAATCAAAAAGATAAAAAATACACACCACAAATGAAGTTTTCGCACACTAAACAGTGCCGTCTTATGAGTAAGATACCTGTATAACCTGTAGTACCTATATAAGACACCTGTATATTAGACAACTAAAGTAATGTGATATTGGAGGAACCTTACGATGTTTGAACGAAGATATCAGATAGTAAAAGAACTGGAGAAACTGTGGTTTATGAATTAAAAGTATAAACAAATTGAAACTTTTCGCTTCACTATAATATACACTAGTAGATATATATTCCGGGAACATGATGACTTGATAATTAAGGTGGTAATGATAACATAAAAATAACAATAGATCAGTAAGTTACCGTTTGTTTTTAATTAGTTACTGTGTGACTTTGTGTATGGGTGTTTTCTATCTTCTACCATGGGAATCAAAACTTATATATATAATGTAAAACTAATAAAAACGGAAACTGAATATATAATATAATATAATACAACGTATAATATTAATTATATAATATTAATATTAATGTATAATATACTATACAGTTTAATAATATACGATTCTTCTTATTTTGTCTATTTAGTTTTCAGTAATTACACGTATACAGAACGTAATAAATAATGTGCTGAACAGAATAAAAAAGTTCGCGTCACATAGGCCGAAAAACCCTTGACCAGTGATACATTTATAAAACACAATCGATTTAGGTAAAGAGCGAATAAATATTATTTTGTTTTCTAATTTTTTGCAAGAATGAACACTTCACTGAGATTAAACATTAAAAGCTTCCGTCGTACCCTGTTAATAGTAAGGCGACATAGTGTTTATGGGGCATCAGGTAGACTAGGCACAATACTCTCTTTACCTCCTATATCTTTTACTACAAATAAACTTGCGTCCACGGTCAGGAAATGCCCTCGTTTAATGATGGAATTTCTAAACTTTTAATTTTATTAGATTGCACCTGAATTTGGCAGTTCTACACAACAGACAGCGGTAGACAGAATCGGTTAGCGAGCTGTTTTACAACGGTGACGTATACGCTTTGTGTTAGCGAGTGTTATCAGTACGTTTTATTTGCAGCGTTATAATTTACCGAGTAAGTGGCTGTTATTATTTTTTGAGCCTAGTGAGTAAGAGACATCTGTATTATCGAAAAAATACCGCTATAAGAGTGTGATTAATATTTATGGAAGTGTTAATATTTTATCGATTTCTTGTTATTTAATATTCATTCGACTCTTCTAAGATCCCAGTCCACTCTATCTTCGTAACTATATTCTAATATAGAAGTGTTGTGTATGTGTGCGGGGAGTTGGGTGAGTGCGTTCGCGCGCTCTAGTCTGTAGTTGCATTTACAGGAAATACATATCAACGTAAATAGAATCAGATTTTCGTTTTATTGCCACGGAAATTTGGAAACACTACATTTCTTCTGTGGGGAACTTATTTGCGAGTACGTGTGCTGTATCATATCTGTCTTATGCGATAGACCTGTCCAGACAGTGGTCATTGCTTTTATCCTCTAAATGCTTCCCGATGCTTTGCTTTCCTTACAAGATAATTCTTTGTCCTAATTGACCTATAACTCACACTCTTGATCCACCTGTTCCATCGTTAACGTTCAATCTTCCCAAAGACTGTCTTTCGTTAGACGTGTCTGTAATTATGGTAACTTACATGGCCCCAAAATTACATGGAGTGTGCGAAGGATTGGTGCTTTAGAGTATATTTTAAAGTGAAGAAAATACAGATTTCAGCCTTAATTAAATATGAATTTATAAATGTTTCCTTTATCTTCCATTCGTCCAACACGCGCAGCAATTTTGAAATTGTTTGATTTTGTATGAATAGATTTGTATGAGATACGCTGTAACCCCAAGGGCAACTAAAACTTACTTTTACTTTTCCCATAATCAACTTTCATAGATTCACTTGGATAAGTAATTCGGTAGGATACAATTTGGTCAGCCGTTTTACTACACCACACACTGTACACTGGAATTCCGTTTTGCAGTAAATTCAGTGTTACGTCCGCTTATACTATACGGTACACTAATAAGATTATCACACCATTTGATGTTATTTTTTTCATTTTTTGTCGAAGATTAAATATTAAAACTGAAAATTATTGTTATTTCAAATGTGAAGTTTCCCAGTAACAGCAAGATTGTATTATTTTACACTGTTTTGTTTCTTGCACGACTCGCTGGCGGATAGTTCCTCTAGAATACTCTTGATATTGTGTAACCTTAGAAGTTATATTATTACATAGTTTTCTACAGGGCTTGAAAGTGCTACATTTTGACAGTTAGTTTTTTGTGATATTTTACGTCAGTGTCAGAATGATGAGACATATCACCATCAGATAATTGTATAAACTGGTTGATTTCTATCTAGTATATAACTGTATAGCGTTAGACACAATATTGTTTATTTTTAAGAAGGTAACTATAAGTACAGTTTTTTGTCTGACATATTTTTTGCTTTTCTGTGCTAACATTACTAAATCTCAAAGGTCTGCCAACACTGTTTTTACAAATTCTACTACCGTATCATATACACAATGAAATAAATTCAGAAATATTCTCAACACGCGTTAATGAGGCTCGTTGAGATTTTCTGTACTCCAAAAACATTCTTGATAGGTGTACTAAATGTTCACTATAATATTGGCCGTCCTCGATGAAGTCGTTTATTCGATACTCGGGAATTATTGATTCACGTTCATCAAAAACAATTTGACACTTCCAAGACCGTTTAATACTGTGATACGGCTGCCGCTGTAATTCTGTGACAAATGTGTAGTAATGTCAAGAGTATGAAAACGCTGTAGCCTATATGCAAAGTGACGTGAAATAATACGAAAATTTATATGAAACTCGGATACACAACAAGCAGCCGGAGAAAATATTACAAAGGTAGAGTGGCAACTTATCCCCAGCAGCGCCCCTCATATACCTTCTAAGTGTAATGAGCATTTGCCCGACCTCTTGTTTTCAAATTACCTTACTTTAATCCGCTATTACCCTGCATTTTCTAATTTTAATTTTATGCCAGTTTCACGAGAGAGTTAATTCATTTTTTTATACACAGACTTACATAATCGATGTATAGGGCTGTCAAAGCGCCCCTGGCTAAACGTCTATTACGCAATTTGCATAAAGTAGTATGTCTTGTTCTTTTCATTTCTTTTAACTCACCACTTGACCGAATACGCAAATTAGCTGTTCCTTAATTACAGAGAAAATTGGTCGCAGGCATCTGTCGACATTTTTTCTCCCTACAGCCTTATTTTGTCACTCGTTAACGGTTTGCACCGTCCATTACGTCTGGTATTCCTTCTATTTTACTTTACACTGCTTGCTCCTTCATACTGTAAACGTTTTACTGTCATTTTGTCATATATTTTCGATCCGTATTACTGGGTATATTCTGGGTATTTCTTGTTATTTCTAAAATTTCATTTCAGCGTTTCTTGTCATTTTTTTTGTCATAGAATTGCATCTAAATCAAAAACGTTTTTTCCTATATTTCTTATTAATATTTACGGCCTTTGATCATGTTAACTAATTTCATTGTACAAGTTACAAAATAATTTTAATTTAGGCCCATATATTATTAACTTTAAATTACAATAATTTAATACTACCTTCTGTAATGAATGCACAAGGCCCTCGCAAACTGACCCCGCTGCTCACGGTAAATTTAACTTAGGCTATATATGCGGTAAAAGCGAAACAAACATAAAACCTTTGAGGAAATGCGTCTGTTGGATGGGGAAATTGAAACCAAAAGATATTACTACGTTCTAGGTACGAAACGCCATGCTCAAAAAATGAAAGTCATAACTGTCGTTATAAGGCGTAAATTGTTTACGCGTATGAGTGTGTGTGTGTGTGTGCGAGCGAGCGCGCCCACGTGTGGAACATTCATACACACGTCACGCTGTGCTGTATGGGTGTGAGCAGTGGTGATCGCGTATGTGTAAAGGGGATGTTTTCTTCCCTAAAGAATTCTGACAAGTGCTCTGATATTGCAAAATACACCTTATGTTATATACGTACATTTGATGTGCCTCTTACAATAATTTTTGTTACGTTTTCTTTGTAAGTACGAAAAATATCTTATAAAGAAAATAACTTTTAGAAAGTTATCTTATTTCTGTAAAATTTCCTGTGAGAATAGTACTCAAAATTACACCGCCCTCCTTAATACAATTTTCTACACTGTTCAATAATTCAGGTATAGGTCTATAACGAGATATGCAAGTTAGATTCATGGCGATCAAACAATTTTTGTGAATTGTGTAAAGGTCGTTATCGTAAATTGAGAATGCCGTGAATAAAATCGTCTGCACAACTGCTTGAGCTCACAGAACATTATTCATGGTTGTGCACGAGTCTTTAGGTGGTGATGGTATAGGCCAACATTCCTTTCCTTACATTTGTAATTTTAACTTTGTTTACTTGTGTAAGCTTTAATTCTCCGTGAAAGTTCCATTTTTGCTATAACCTTATATAGGTGTTACAACTATTTTCCATGACATGCAGCTGAAATGACAATAAACGAGAAAGACTACGTGCGACAGGTAAGGCTTTCAGATATACGTGTAGCAGAATTTATGTTTATGAAATACGCACCGAAAGCATTTATAACTAAAATAGCACTTGAAAAATTAGCTTTTAAGGAATTGAAAAGTCTTTGTGACTTCTTGTGGTGTTTAACTTCAGAAAAATATCTTTATTTCTTCTTCTTCCATCAGAGAGTAGGCTAATGGCTTGGTCTGCCCCAAAGAATCTACAACCACATCATCGACGTTTTCTAGTATTCCTATATTTCTTTTGACCGTATACTTGTATCGTCAAACGTTCTTGGGCAACCTGCCACCCAGGGCCCCAATCAGATGTGTTATCTACATCTGTTTATTAGATGCGACGCAATACTGAATATTAAAAAATTAAAGAAATTTCGACAAAACCGAAACATCGAAGCATGATAATGTTTTTAGGCTTTTGAAACGTATAATGTGCATATAACACATATTTACTATATAACAAATATATTTACTATGTAACAAATATATTTACTATATGACAAACATTATCATGTTAAAACGACAGAAACCGAAGATTTCTAAACTGTGGGTAATCGAAAGTGTGGAAGCGTTACATTTTTCAATGAAGTTAAATTTTTGTGGAATGACCCCCAGCCTAAAAACATTATCATGTTAAAAATTTTGAACTTTGCGTATTCAATAAACTTCAAACTCATAAGTATGACAATCTCATAGAGCTGAACGTTTGAAGTACGGGTCAGAATAAAAAGCAGTTGGGAATATATAAAAGGAATGGTTAAATGTTTTTGAGGCATGATTATAGCAATGTACAGCTAATTATTAAGTGATTGTTGTTGAATTATGAAAACGCTTTTTCATATTTGAAATACGGTTGGTTGGCGAATTTAATTTAATATGAAATAAGAAAATGGTCGCTTAAAAGTCATCGGCTTAAAAGGGGAAGCTGTTAAAATCGCAGAAAATGTATATAAACAGAATTCGAACAGACATAAACGTTAGAAAAGGAACCTTTTAGAGGAAAACACTTATCTAAAGGAACAAAGATAGGAAACCACATAACATTTGGAATTAATGCTATAAGTAAATTATACAGTAGTCTATTCGATTATTAGGATAAGAAAGAAACTCATTTCATTTTCAATATTAGGTCATAAAAGCGTAACGTAGAAAATGGGTTGAAACATAAATTATATAAATAATTTTATGTCCGTTTTTGGAAATCTGTTAACATACGCGTATATTAAATTTTTTAAATGTACTGTCAGGTGTGTACACCTGAAGTTTGTATTTGGACTGGCTCAATGTGTAAGCTTCATATACATAAAAAATCTCAATTTTTAATTTCTTACGTTTTTACAAACACTCGAGGGACAGTGTGTGGACCCCATCTATTTTCTAGGTTGAACCACTGTTACTCTCTGCTACACATTTATACACATTAGGTGGTGTAAGTGGGTAACATTGTCTACAGTGTGTTCTGTGGTGAGGATGACGTTCACATGTACAAAGCAAATGACTAGCAGTTGGACAGCCACGTGCCTCGTATGTTGGTTGCACTTTATTTATTATATAAAGTGTATTACCTTGCAGTGGTCGACCTAGATGTGTGTACTGTTGGAGGCTCCTGTAACTCCCGTTGCATTAATAATTACTATCATTTCCTCGTATATTATTCACAAATACAGAATTCATGTTGCCAGTGAAGACAACATCTGTTTGCTGTAGACGAGGACGAACTACACCTTAGAGAATGCTGAACCGCAGGGACAGCAGAAAAAATTTAATAGTTGATAAACTTTGCTTGAAAATCTACCTGAGAGGCAAACAAGAACTAACTGTATTAACGTGTTTTTCCTGCTGTAAAAATCTTTAGAGGTTGTGGAACTACGTCACGATCTGATTAACAGCGTCTGTTACTGTTTTAGTAGAGCATGCGCGCATTCACGCGCGCGCACGCGCGCCACGCACGTGTTGTTGTTTCTCGCGTAGTAGCAACCATGTATATCGATAACCTATCTAATCTATTTGCAAAGTTACCCTTCCTAGACAAGGACAAATCACTGTCGCCTTTAGGGTAGTGTTTCTCTTTTTCAGCCTATACAGTTTAGAAACTTAAAATTTTGTAACTGGTTAGCGTATTATTATTGATTACACATGAATGGATTCCACGCATACAAATGTTTATAATATTAATTTTAACTCTAAATTAGAAGTCCACATTATTACAATGAATTTATTTATGCAACATTTTGCCTGTGAATTCCTATAGCTATGAACTTGGTTTTAACTTCCCTTACTTTTTTACTGGAACGAACCCAGCGGCGTTCTCAAAGTTGGACCTAGCGAGTGTTTACTCCTCCTAGATCGGTGTCGCGAAGTGTGCGAACAACAGGATGTTGCGAAGTCTGCGGACACATACTGTCCCTTCACAACAAAACTTGCACGCTTCTGTGTTTTTTGCCACAAATCAATTTACATTTAACTTTATCTATTATGTTACTTAACATCATCGATGCTACTTAATACTGGCAACGTAGTTTGAAAAAACTTATTAACAGTTTTTGGTATTTGTGTTACTTGCAGTAAGTTTTTAATTTACCTAATTTAAATTTATTTAAAAGTTACAATAAGAAAGTAATTCAAGTTACTCATATTTAATTAAAAATAAAAATGTGTAGGCCTACTACATTTAGAAACGTAAAATTGGATTCCTGGATTTTGTTGTCCATTACGTGTCCGTTGATTAACTAATTATAAATATATAACTACTGACTCGAATCACTAATTTGTTATTGGTAAAAATGTAAAACTTTTACCTTGTAGCCTAAACCAGTTTTCGATTATTACAAGCTACGTCAGTGGCTGCCGCTAGGAACGCTATCCGTCTTGTTCTTGGTGACGGCGCCGTCGTTCGAAAGATCGATGTTTTGTGTGTGCGGTGCGATATATTCCAATAGTATGTGTGATTTGAATAGTGTCTGTTCGTTTAGGATGTCGTTTTTATGTGTTTGTATATTTCTAGTTGTTCAAGAGTATATAGTTTCCGTCTATTTTTGTGTCTAGAATTGTTTGTGTATGTGTGGTTTGCTTCAATGAGGTAGTTTGAAAAGGTGGATTCGGTGGTGGAGTGTAGTGCTTATGTGTGTTCAATGTATCTCTGTTTGAAGCTACGTCCTGTCTGGCCTATGTAGAATTTGTTACATCCTGAGCAGTTTAGTTTTACAAGCTTCATCAGAGGCTCAGCTGAAATTTGTTATAAGCGAAAACTAGTTCAGGCTACACGGTAAAAGTTTTACATTTTTACCAATAAAAAATAGTGATCCGGGTCAGTAGTTATATATTTATAATTAGTAAAATTGGAGTTACTGGAAGGCACACACAATCAGCTTTAACTTCGAAGGTGCGACAATATCAGCGCTTCGCTAAGTTTTCCTTCTGGCAACGATAAATCCTTGTTTTTTTTTATATGAAGAAGTGTTTCTGGAGGGGAGTATAGGAACTTGGTCTCACCAGCGACTGTCGAGGAAACGAAGATGAATGACTATACTTAAGATGTGTACAGCTCTCGCATTTACTAAACCCAGAGCATGTAGAAAATGGATTCGTCGAGATCCATTCTGAAGCTTCGGATAATGAGAAGCTCACTGGGATTTCTGATTGTTTTATCGAGCGATGTTTGGAAAATGAAGAAATCCAGAGCATATCGCTCTGGACGTGTACGAAAGACGACAGAGAACAACCAACGCTATTAGGGATGGGATCATAAAATCAACAGCATTCTTCTGAATCAAAAATCCAAGGTGAAGGGTGTTGTACAATGTTTGAAAAAAGAAGTGGAGGTCACCAACAGTACGTTTATGAGAGTGGAATTCAGCATGGAAGAAACGAAGAGGAAAAGAAAATACGCTAGATGGACGACGGATAGAAATAGCAGTTCAAAGTATGAAGAAACAAAATATCGAAAAACTATTTCTTTGATTCTAAATCCAGAGTAAGTCGATCTTGAATACATTAAGTATACATATATATTGCGATGTATAGGTGTCGTATAGAATAAGTAGTCGAGATATATGTTATGGGAATGAAGTGGATTTATTAATGATGCTATTATTTTCTGACACTCTACTGACCTTATAATAAAACTTATAAAAAATAATTAATCTGTCTCTGTAGACCTTTGTAACACAACTAAAACTTTACTTTCTATACAGTGAAATAAATTAATATTTTTAAGTTCTTTATGTCTCATTTACTATAAAGTCTTTACTGATGTGATATATTCTTTTAACTAATTTTTTTATAATTGGACATAAATCATTCAAGTTCACTTCCCTTTAATGTCGACTGCAGATCCTTCAGACGACGGGTTCTTCCTGGATGATCTTGGATTTGTATGAGTATGTGGGTTGGTATACTCGCCCCGGCTCGGTCGCATTCGGGCATATTTCTCGCAGACACGGTTACACACACTCACCGCGAACCGATACTGTTACTGTTAAAACGGGCTGTTACTGTTACTGTATTAAGCTTACACCTCTCCAGGAAACTCGAAATATCTATATCACTAATCAGAATATCTTGCACTATCGCGGATTAGCACAATTATAATAATTCTCGCAGTAACTCTAGGAGTTTTTCTAATTTGTGTTTGTCGCGATTGGCAGACCAATCGTGACGTTTACACGTTATCGGTTCCGAAGTGAGACTCATTTATACGTTCAAAGTCAATTTCATCGACTGAATTCTCGAAATCTGATTGGTTCTTCGGTAGCCCCTACTCATGATGTTCTTACAGATAATGAATGTTCTTGTCCAAGAAGGCTTCCGAACAGAACAATTCTTGTTCAAAGAACCTGAAATGCTTTACGACGAATTTACTGGGGTATAAAACCTTTTTGCTTAGAAAATGCATACATTTAGTTACTGGTTAAAAAAAAAATAATTATTGGCATCAGATAGGTCTTTTTAATACGAACAATGTAATATAAGTCCCCTCTCAAAATTGTCTCCCCCCCCCCCCGAACCATCAGAGGTGGTGTCCGCACATTTGTGCCATCGCAGTCCTTCATCCTCAGGTATCCGAGTGTACCCAGAGTGTACCACTGTCCGCACACTTCACAACATTCCTGTTGCCCGCACTCTTCGTACATTCCGTACATCTCATCGTTTTTTTTTTGTCTGCGGGTCCCGAGCAGTATATTTTTTAAAACATTTCGTAGTATTAATATAATGCTACTTTTATAGTTTTAATTTTTATAATGCCATTTTTGCTAAACAGAGTAAGCTCGTGACTTGGATGAGATGAAATCACTAATCATTGCCATGGGCAAGGAGCCCAAAAGAGAAAGCAGATATCTTTAAGGGGCACCTCGAGGAAACTTTTCGCCCACTGCCGAGACAAACAGCAAAGGAAAGTAGGCCTACTATTTTTGTACCCAAGATTGGTAGGGAAAATATACAAAGAGTACAGTTGTAAGAACTAAGAAATGAAATTAAAAACAATCTGAACGCGAAAGAAACTCCAGGATATGACCTTATAACAGGAAAAATACTGAAGGAACTACCAGAAAAAGTTACATTTATTCAATGCTGCATTCAGGCTAAAGCACGTTCCAAGCCAATGGAAAGTAGCTGAGGTGGATATACGAAGATTGCGGACAGCGAAGAGTGCGGGCAACAGGAATGTTGCGAAGAGTGCGGTCAATGGTACAGTCTGATACCTGAGAAGGGTAGATTACGATTTCACAAACATTTGACATGCGAAGAGTGCGGACACAACTTCCAATTATGAGAAGGGACGATTAAAGACACTGAATACTTTTCGTTTAGACTATGTCAGATACATTAAGCTGAAGCACTTTTACGTTTTTGCAAAATGATTCCCATCACACTGTTCCAGGCTAAATGATAGTAAGACTGATAATTATTATTGCGTGTTTAAAATCATCTTTGGATGTCTTCTTTTTTTGTTACATTTTTGTATTTATCGTTTTTTAAATATTTCTAATCCTTTCATATTTTATCTGTTACATTTTAAACTATATACATATATACACATAGGCCTACATAAATTCGGCATCGACCTAGTGCAGTTTTTGAATGAAAGAAATAGGGTTTAAGCATGATTTGATGTCGCCTGTTTCTCCACACTTTTGAAGAGCTCTTTCTATCCTCTCGTCCATATTCACGTTCTTTCTTTTCCTCTTCTTTCCTTTCATGCTTAATTCCATTCTCATATGCATACTGTTGGTGACCCCCGCTTCTTTTTTAAACTTCATACGATATCTTTCACCTTGGACTTGGGATTAAGAAGAATGCTGTTGATTTTATGATGCCAATAGCGTTTGTTGCCCTGTATCGTCTTTGGTAGCACGTCTACAACGATAAAGTGTTTTATTCATTTTCTAGCCACTGATCAACAAAATAATCAAAAAACAGAGAGAGTTTCTCACTATCCGGAGCATCATCATCATCATCTTTTTAACAGTTTTAGGCTTTAGCGGCCACAGTCCAACTTTTCTTCTGCCTCTGGGATTGTAATCTTTTGCCACTTGAGAAAGTAAACTATCCGCCACTTGTAAACCATCCGGAGCTTGAGAATGAATCTCGACAAATGTATCTTTTACATGTTCTGGCTTAAAAAGGGGAGGGCTGCGCACGTCCTTATGTGTAATCTAATTTCTTGGATTTCTCAGTAATCGCTGGTAAGACCAAGTTCCTGTATTCTCCTCTAAAAACACTTCTTCATGTGAAAAAAGGAAACGTCTACCCCTGGCAAAGGGAAACCTGCGCGAAGCGCCGTTATTGCTGCTGATTCGAAGTGTTCTTTTGTGGTTTCATTCTGAAATAGCTTCGAGGATAAGTTGAAACATACGGACGTAAGTTTCTTTTTCCTTGTTCGGGAAAAGAGCAAATGCCACAGGAAAACCGTTTGATTCCTCATTTCTACTTTCAAAGTCTGCATGAATGGTACACATTTGTGCAAACTGCTTACTGCAAAATCTTAAACGTCCATCCATGAAAAATATCTTGAAATGCTTCAGGCTTTTTCTGCTTTTTTTTTGCCACTGAGCAGTACGAGCCTTTTGTTTGAGGAGTTGTCACTTAAAAGAAAGCTGCTGCTTCAGTCATTTATTTTCAAACACTCATCGTCAAGAACAATTTCATCGCGTCTTTTCACCTCTTTTTGGTTTCCTCGAGCGACACTTCTATGTGCTTGCATTGTTCTACTCAAAGTGCTAGATGACGGAATTTCTGTTACAAAATCGAAACTCTGTTATGCAGACCACCCATTTCTTCTGTATATATTTGGGATATGGGGACGAATTCCTTTCGGGCTCTCTTCCTTGCCTGTAAAAAATACTAGCACTAAAAGATTTTTTTATTTAACACCGACAAACTCCTCATTCATTGTAAAGAGTGTTAATTTACCTTAATAAAAAGATTTAAAAAACTTAAGCACTTGGTAGTTTCACATAATTGATTGATAAATTCTGGAAATTATTTCAGCCGATTATCAAAAAGATCTTACTCTCAAAGACATATTAAGAAAAACTAAATACAAAGAATATGTTAAGAGCAGGGATTCTCAACTATTTTAGTTAGTAGCAGTAAAGAAAACATTGGCTAAGTGGGTTGAAAAACTGAGCTAAATATTTGTATTTACGTAATTAAGTAAATCATATTTTACTTATAGAGTTTTGGTCTAATTGTTGCAAAGATTTTGTCTTCTCTTCTGTACAAATAGCGTATTTCTGTGCGAGAAAGCGATCACATACACAATCTTTTCACATCCGTGCCTGTTATTTTTTTACGTATTCATCAAATTCAGTGCGATTGTGTACTGATGACTATGTAGCCTCTTACTGTTTTCTCTGAACTTAACTTAGTGGATACATATTATTTTTACAATGCCCCAACAGGGACACATAGGTTTCTTATCAGGCACAACAGTGCTTAGTCACTGTTTACAAAACCATAACAGAAGGCCTACTAAACATTTTTTTAATTCGGTAAAATGTTCATATTGTTCCCTTCTTGTTGTATCTAACGCGAAATTCGTCTTAAAAAACTGTGTACTGAATTTGGTCTTGTATATAACTATAGGTATTGTACGCAATTTAAATTGTGTAGAGGTAGGTAAAACGTTTAAGTCTTTTACATACACGCGCGCGCGCACCAACGCACGCACGCACAACGCGCACGATTAACTTGTCCGCACTCTCCGCATGTTAAACGTTTATGACTTCACGGTCTACCCTTCACAGGTATCAGACTGTACCGCTCTCCGCACTCTTCGTGCCACCGCTGATAACCTGGTGATAAAAAATCTTACAGACCAATTAATTTCACTGCTGCCAATTATCTCAAAACTGTTTGAAAAACTGCCCTTAAAGAGGCTCAAACCTTTAATTGAGGAAATAATCCTTATACCTCACCACCAATTTGGTTTCAGAAACAAGCACTCCACAGTAGAGCAAGTGCATAGAATCATACACGTGATTGAGGAATCGCTGGAGGGGAAAAAATTTGCTCAGCTGTACTGCTGTATATAGCGCAGGCATTTGATAAATTCTGGCACCGTGGACTTGAATATAAGTTACACAGAGATCTTCCGGAGGAATTCTATCTCATACTAGGGTCGTATATTGCAGACCGACATTTTCGTGTTAAGTGTGGGAACGAGTACTCAAAATTGAAGAGGATTTCTGGTGGTGTTCTGCAAGGCAGTGTGCTGGGACCCATCTATTGTACACGAGGGATTTGACTAACTGTGAGGCAGTTACCTTGGCAAAATTTGCTGACGATACTGCGATCTTAACAGTGGGTGACGAGGTTGAAGCAGCAGCAAACAAGCTCCAGAGCTCTATCGCAGAAGTATGTGCATGGACCAAGCGGTGAAGAATCAAACTTAATGCATCCAAATCAGTTCACATTAACTTTACCAACAGAAAAGTAGATCCAGTAAGGGTTAATATTAATGGGCTGGAAGTGTCATATGCTAACACAGCAAAGTATCTAGGTATGACGCTGGATACAAAGCTTAAATGGAAAGAACATGTAAAAAAAAAGGAGGAGCTCAACATAAAATACAGGAAAATGTACTGGCTGTTAGGGAGAAACTCGCAACAAACAGTTGAAAACAAGTTCTGAAGCCTGTGTGGACTTACGGAATTCAGCTGTGGGGCTGCACAAAGAAAAGATACAAACCTTTCAGAACAAAGTACTCAGAAGCACAGTGAATTTCCCTTGGTATATAAGGAACAACAACCTACATAGAGACCTCAATTTAGAATATGTCAGCGAAATAATAACAAAATATGCAGACAAACATGATCAGAGGATTCAGATCCACGATAACCCAATAATGGGACACGTGGTGGAAGAAGCTCCACACGTCCTGTGGAGGTGACTCAAGAGCCACATGCCACATGATCTGGTATGGCAATAGAAAGCATTTAATATGTATAGATCCATAAAACTCTTTACGTGAAAGAAAGACAGAATAGTCCTGGGATTAGCCACTGGGCTTCACCCCATCACCCGCGAAGAAAACATGAAGGAGAAGCTGCTGGATGAGCTTGCTCATTTGTAGTATAAGGGAGGAGTTTTTAGTTGGGTTAGAGTCCCACACTACTAGTAACCACGTGGTTCTTAGTGGCTATAAAGATTTTCACCTACCCTCGTAAAAAAATTTCTTACAGCTTTGTAATGTAACAGAAACAGTATATACAGAAACAGAGAAAACATAAAGATAAATGCGTGTGGGATCAGTTAAAAGTAGGCCATTTTTAAACTCTTTTTGTAGTAATTTATACATGTGTTAAGGCATATTCATAGTTTTATTTCTGAAATACGTACCATAATCTGTCACAACTATATCCGTGGTATAGAAATACAGATGACATCTGAAGGTTTAACTTGTAGGGGAAAACTATCTTAAAAAATTGAATAATCCTTTTTAAAATACTAAAAGGTTAATGAATACTCAAGAACATTTTCAAAAAAATTAAGCAAAGTTGGCAGTGAACAAGTAGCTAAACACTATCAAAACGTATGACATATTCGCCCAAATTAAATCAATTTGCCAGAGTGGAACGAAGGTAGGAACAACTGAATGTTGTAACTCAGTCTGGGGTAAAATTAAACCTAAAACAGAAAGTCAAGAATCGTCTAGCGTGGCGACGACAGTATACTGAAACATGTGTAGAACTGACAATCCAAATCAAAAAGATGGATGACAGTCATACAAAAGGCTCACCAGCGTGCACAGCGAACCCACATACAGATCAAATTCAGAGTCATCTGGGTATTCCGTTTATGAATAAAACAAAATGTGGTTGTTATATGTGCGCTGTACTGGTTTCAATTTCCTGTAACAGTAGTATCGTTTGTGGTAACCACAAGGAATTGCTAAGTAGGCGCTGGCGCAAGTATATCTGTGCATCACACAGACACACAAAACTCTACCATCTGTCACTAGCACATATTGCACAGTTCCCTTGCGGTGGTGAACTGTAATGTTTTCTCTGTTTAAATTGTTATATATTTCCAAAATCAGAATATGTTTTTCTTTAATTCAATGAACCTTATTAATTTTAGTTTACACATTGTTCTTTGGTAAAATGTACTTATATCATCATATCAAATTGTCTGCACACGCAAAACATAAGAACTCACGAGTACGCTTAATGGCTACACATTGATACTGACACTGTACTTTACAATTTACGCTGTGTCAATGTAGGCTATACGAACCGGCATTAGGTTTACACTAAAAATATTAAATCAAACTTCAATGTTGTTTTTTTAATGCCTGTATTTTTACAAATAATTATTATTAGAGTAGTTCAAATACAAAAAATTAAATAGTTATAAAATAATAAATTTAAACAAATTAATTTCTTTACAAATTTTATGTTTTTGAGTAACAGTACTCAAACGGAGACTTTATTGTCTCTGATGTTACAGAAATGCATTATTAAGCTGTTTTTGTATCAAAAGTTTTCATTGCTGTTGTTTTTTGACAAGACTACTACGTCCTCATAAAATCTTTTCAACTCCTGGGGGGGGTTATAAGGTTGAAAGCCATTGCTCCATTAAGAGCAATTGATCAGCAAGTCAGCAGTCCAGTTAGAAAAGCTATTTTCGTTTCGCACAAGTTTAATAAGTTTATTAAAGACGTCCAGATCCTTTATCTGACTGTACTTTACCATTAACACAAGTGATTATGTAACGTGATCACATGCACATGGCACGTTTCCGTGACACTGTGTAGACTATACGTCATAACTCGCTAGTAAAAGTAAACAATTTTTACTACAAAACAAGTTCACGTTAACTCAACTATGGCAGCCCAAAACGCATAAACTTTGAAACTTTGACGGTATCCACACAAATCACAATCGGCAGAAGTTTTCTGGTATACTTGGTTATGTGCTGATTAACAAATTTAATGTTAATAAACTATACTCCTGCTTTTAACAGAATTTTCCATCTAGATAAATAATTGATTTATTTACTTAAAAAGACTTAACAGTTACTAATGTAATTAGCGTTTGGACACAAACAAGGGAGTATATACTGTTTTGTGGGGATTGTTACGTACTGAGATGTCCGGGATGTGATTTTGTTTACGTATGCGGCGTAATAAAACACAGAGTTATAAATTTCAATGGTGCAGTGTGTGTGTGTGTGAGAGAGAGAGAGAGAGAGAGAGAGAGAGAGAGAGAGAGAGAGAGAGAGAGAGAGAGAGAGAGAGAGAGAGAGAGAGAGTCAGGCAGGCAGGCAGAGGCAGAAAAGTAGAGGATATGATTTTTGTAGTTTTTGTTCAATTTTGTTCTGTAAGGAATAACATATAGGTATTATAAACTTAACATAAAAACGGTAAGCTTATTTGTATATACTTACATACATACCGTTATGAAATTTATTTTCAGTTAACATAGGGCTACGACTGATCACAGAAAAACCTGGCCAGCAAAAGCATTAGGTGAAAGTAAAGACAGTATTCATATTACCTACGCCTGAACATTAGTATCGACTGAGTTGTGCTGTTTCAGGTGGATGATTACACTCGGTTGCGTAGACAAATGAGCAAGTCCTTGCAAAGATTTAACGGAAACGTAATTCTGTGGAATAGCATATCAGTATCAACAGGCATGATGTCTAAGACAAAAACTACAGAGGGCGATCAATGTCAATACCTTAGCCAAAATAATTGAATAGGAGTGATGGAGATCACACAGTAATGAAGTCAGAATAGGAATCGTGGACTACAACAAGTCGACCATGATGTCGAAGGTGATGTTCAATTAAGATTGCAGAAGACAGTTTTGTTATATCAAAATCTGTTACAATTTACAAATTGCATAATACATAATAATAAATATAATACGTTAAGACTGTCTTTTGTATCTATTCTGTAAGGAGCAGTACTTAAGATCTATTTAATGTAACTTTCAAAATAATATTTGAGAATGTAGATGGAACCGTAGTTTGGCGTTTTTTGAAATACCTATTCGATGCAGATATTTAAGACGCCCCACATCTATCACTTCTTACGGTAGACGACAAACACACCCTTTGTTTTCAATATGTACAAGGCGTTCCATTTTGCATCTTAGGATTCGTTTTATATGCGTGTCTGTCCATTTTGATTTTTAATAACTGTCTTGTTTTTTATTATTTGTTAATAACAAACATGTTTTTATTCGTTAGTACCGTGTTATTAGACTGATAAATAATTAAACTTTAATAATGAACTTCAATGGATATATCATTATTCATATTTGTGTAGATTATTTGAAATTTATTGTTGCGTAAAACATCTTTTGATACGGGAGCCGGTGTTTTAGAAAAGCGGGTCGACCGCAAATTCACGTACCATAAAAGAAAGTAAAATGGTCACGGTACTGCTTTAAGAGGGCAAACCAAAGAGTAGGAACGAGTCTGAGAGGAAGGCGAAGATACTCTGGCAGAGTCATCAACGCTTGTTATCTTGGTAAAAAACAAGTCTCGTATAAAACATTGACAAAATTATCGACATTCTAGAAAGACATCAGACGCCACATTCATGAGTTAGCGGAAAGAATATCTAACACGCGACAATTGAATCGTTTTTTTTTTAACACGTACATCTTTTCACTGATTGCCGTTCATCTTTACGTAATCTACTTCAGGAAATTGAGTTTAATTAGAAAACATTTTCAGACAGACAAATTTTACAATGGCAAATATCATACGTAAGAATTTGTATAACTAGGAATTTGCATACCCTCATATCATGGGGGTATGAGGCTAGCTTGAAGGTTGAACAAATTTTCTTCAGAGCAAATGAGAAATTCAGGATTCTTCCCATATAACTTTATAAATACATTTTATAAATTCTTTTTGTCTGAAAGTTTTTGAGTAAACCAACGTGAAGATGAAAAATTGTTTATTAATGCAACAAATACGTACCTTAATTATCAAACGATGAGTGATCATTATCAAGAAAACGTTATTATTTTACAAATATTAGGCCTATAATTCATTTTATCTCTTCAGTTATTTATAAGCTTTACTTTTACACGTGCAACTGGCCTAGCAATAGGCCTCCGTTACGTGGGTACGTAATTTCGCTGAAATCGTTAATAACTTCGGGGGGGGGGAGTGATCCCCCCTGATCTTCTCTTTCATAGTTACGCCACTGTACGTAAGTGAGGTGGTATCTTTGTCTGCAAAATTAGAAAGTGAAAGTGGTATCTCGTATCAGAAAATTAACGATCGAACGGAAACTTCAATGTAAAGTATGAGAAATGATTTCTATACGTCACTCTAATAATCAGATTATTAGATTACGAAGTCATCTAAATCTAATTTGATTTATTTAATCAAAGCTCATATTAGAGATGTTGAAAAGGGAATGACTGAATGAATACGTCAACTTTTTTAACTCTGTCAAACAGTAAAATTTTTCTTTCTAAACAAATCAGATGTTTACAATCAGCTAGACTGTTGCAAGCTGTCAATGACCCACATGGTTATATAGCAAACCGTGGCAGTACCGTATATTCCCGCCACGTGAGCTATCATACGCGGCGTGTTGGTGTTCACACAAACATTAAATATATGTTTATGTAATAAATCTCAATTACAAGAGAAGTAAAATACTTTATATAATGACAAGTATTTAAATTTTTATTTAATGAATTTGAATACTAATGGTGTGCCATACACTTTAGGTCTCTGGTCATCAGGTAACGACAGGCGGTTTCATAATTGGAGTGGGTATTTAATTGTGAGGCCGAAGTGCACGAATATTGTTCCCCACAATTTGTCCATGCACGTTGGCAATATAAAATAATTCGTAGGCAGTGCTGTAGTACGCTGTCACTGTACTTTACCTTCACAAGCAAAACGTTTTACCCGGCGCCGTAGTTAAAAACTAAAGCTTGTGGCAATTTATACCAACTAGATAATTACTCACGTTATATCCGTGTCTCGCTGCCGTAGAATTACTACATAGCGCCATGTTGTGAAAAAACAATTTCAAAAGCACACAGTTAAAATTACTCACAAGTTTAAAAGCATGTGGAAAACAGTAATTATAGTGTAAAAACAGAAATATGACTGATCATGTTTTAAAAATAGAAATATATCACACAGTGAAAAATTACTGCTTGACATAAAATTAAGGTGCAAGGTACAGGCCTATTAGTTTATCAAATTACAACACACATTAATCTACGACTTTATGAAATGTCCGTATCACTTTATATACACAATAGTGTTTAATATTTTTAATGACATTATATCGAAAATTATTTTGATTTTTAACTGACATTACTTCATTTGAAGGACGTTCAAGAATTTCATAAACTTGCTGTATCTTCCAAGTAAAATATTGATGTAAATGATGGTGTAGGCCTACGTTCTTTGGAAGAAAAATTATATTATTTTTTAATGATACAAAAATATTTTAATTATAATCTGTGGAGATTATATCAGGCGATTTCGGCGCATACAAAAGGCAAATTATGCTTAATATATAGACAGTGCTACATAATTTAGAATATTCTATTAATTGTGCGTTTACTAACTGCTTGTGTGGGTGACGGCCGTAATGAACAATTTGAAGAGAATATCACTAGTTAAGTGTCACACATTATAACAACATAAAGTGTTAGAGTATAAACCCAAAGAGATAACAACGCGAATAAAATTGTATAAATTGGTATCCAGAGGAGGTGGAAGTGTTGGCTATCTCCTAATCATAGCCTCACCCCTAAACATTTAGGCCCTATAACTTGGTAAATTAGCAACATTATAAAACAATAATGACTAATATAAATATTTGTTACTAATTACAGAAAATAATGATATTTGAATTACGGTAGCGATGACAGTGACAAATCTTTGTTCTCTCCCCTGCATCCATCCTTGTTTTTTATCATCCATACTTTTTTACTTTTTATCGTACTTTTTTATCATAGCCACTTTTTTACCCAGTTCCTAATTGTTAAGGTTGTTTTGCACCGTCAACAAGGTCTCTTACCAGTTCTTTCGGAGTCTTCCGACCGGGCTTTATTCCTTTAATTAATAGTCATACTCTCTTTGGTAACCCTTGCTTCTCCCCTAAGTATGCGACCTACCTAACAAAGTTTTACCGTCAACATTATTTTATTATACAGCACATAGTATTAAAGTTCTTACATGACATATGACGACTGGCAAAGTATACTTAGACCTTCGGGCTCAATTTTCATGTTTTGAATATTTCTGGTTATGTAGAATTTTAAATATTCATAACAAATATTCAACGTAGCATTTTTTCTAATGCATTGGTATAATTTGATAGTTTATGCTTCTGAATTACGATACTTGATCTTCATCCATTAGTATTAAATACGTTTAGGCCTATAGTATTAAAAATAACTACGAAAATTATAATTCTTAATTTTAAACGAAAATAATAACAATCACTAAATTAATTACACTGCATAAAATGAAATTAGTTTGGCATAACATTACAATTAATTGTAGTTAATTCCTACAAAGTAAGGGGAATTGTATTTAAATTAAAATATATTAAATTATATTTATTTTACATATTAAATATAAATCAGACTATCGAGTCTTATAACAAATAATGTCTTCGTATGTACTGTAAATTATATAGCTAACAACTGTACTTGTATGCATTGAAACCTTTATGAAAGTAGGCTGAATAAGCCAACACAGAGTAAGCGGCCAACATGAAAGAACGATTAAAAAGAAGGAGAGAAACAGTAAGCCGGAGGGAATGGCAGAGGAGCAGGCGGAGAGAGGTTTACTGCTTAGGGTGGGATTGTACGTGGTCCCACTCGCCAGTATCGGCAAACGCGAATGTGTTTTTTTTTTGACAGGCAATGTTATCATAAAAAGTTATTTAATCCTTTATCCTGTTTGTACGCTTACAAACACACACACACACACACAAACGAAAAGCGCACGGGGAGATGAATATAGAGACAAATAATTGCGTCCATCTTGTTTTCGATTGTATCCATTTTTTGTCTTTGTTTTTATTACAGTTTTTACATAAAGGTAGAAGGGTAGAAATGGTCGAGATCAAGTTTCCTTCACACAGGCACATGCGTATGTGTGGGAAGGGGATTGTGCGTGTGTGTGTGTGAGAGTTTATATGTTCACATACATGACTCCCTCAGCGTTTGCTCTTGTCTCCTATTCCATCGTCGAACTTACTCTGCATCAGGTCGGAACACAATTTCGACTTGTGCATTTGTTTCTCATGGTATATAATTGAATTAAAAACAGAAACAAATCGAAGTTAAATGAATTAAATGATTGTCCATACCGCTCATATGAGTTCATATGATTGTCCAGGAATTACTCATGTAGCCCTTAAGTTAAGTTAAAAGTCTCGAGTTGTTCAAGACTGAAAGCATTTTTTATCATATTGTTCTGAAAGCAGAAACGTGAAATCACAAACATCTGAAAATTCATGGCGGTTTTCTATCTGCAGGAATACAGAACATCTTGTCCTTTTTCTCTGGCCTGCCAAAATACTGGGATGCGACGGAAACCATAAGGTAGCCACATGAAAATAACAGCTGGAGTAAACGACCTGCTAAGGAATTGGTAACCGCAGGGATTGTACTTTGGAGGGCAATCCTGTGTTTGGCATACTGAGTACGTAGCACTATCAGAAGACGATGCAGTTAAACTCACTTTCACGAGCACGTCTAACCGCCCGGTTAAGTAAGAGTAATAATTAACTGCGCAGTTGTGCAATTGTACAGAGTAATCTGATATGTGCAGTTATTAATAATACAGTATAATAAAATTATATTACATAATACAGTATTCTGAAAATTATTTTGGGGACTGGAGAGCGCTTTGTTCTAATTAAAACTTACAGTCCCGCGAATGTGGATCAGAATTGTTGCAGGTTCATCTGTTTCGGGGCTGAAACTAAAAATTGTCATTTAAGTCAAAGCCTTTCTGTCAGACACATAAGAGTAATAGAGAATTTAATCTCTGTATGGGATATTTCAATCCTAACAGTATATGGCTCCCATCCTAACAGTATGTTCGCGTTTGGTTTGCATCTAACAGTAGGCTTATGTTCCCATGTGGTTCCCATCCTAACAGTATGTTCGGATGTGGTTTCAACAAATATTAAAGTATGTATCTTCATGTTTTAACTTAACTAAACAGTTTCTGAAAAGCTTAAAGCCTATTAATAGCCTAAGTTGTGTCAAACATCCATATTTTCTTTCAAAGCCTAAACAGTTTCTGAAAAGCCTAAAGCCTATTAAATATAAGTTGTGTCAAACATCCATATTTTCTTTCAAAAAGTTACAGCTTATATCGAATTTATTTCTTTACGGTTTCAGTGATATGCTAATGTTTCCTATCAGAATGAATAAAATTCAATTCAAAATTTGGAATTAGATCAACGAAAGGTATCGCGTACTTAGTAGTGTACTGAGTAATCAGTTATAGGCCTATGTATGCAATCATGCTGTCTCGAGTTATAATACTGAGTAGTCAGTAATGGAGTAAATTTCTTTCTCCGAGCAAAAGTATACTTACCACCTTGATTCTAAATTTAATTACGTTAAGACAATGTTATGAAACAAGAAAAAAAAAGCTACACCTCTCTCAACGTCTACAGTCGCCTAAAGACCTTCGTAACAGCCGCTCGAAAAGTTCTCTTAAGCTGTACATTATTAATACCTCAGGTTAGTGGGTGACATTATGTCAGTAGCGTGGTACCTGGCGTGATGACTGGGCGATTAATTAGCAATGAGTGTTATGTAACGAGTATATTACGTGACCCGTACACAACATTCACATAGCGGATTACATGCGATATTTTATAATCACAGTTTTTCTAGGTGTCGTAAAAGAACGGTTTAATAATATTTCGCTGTGCCGGAAGGGAGTGAGTAATTAACAGATAGTCAAATTTAATTACCGTTGTCAATCAGCCACCTTACACCATGTAAAAGTACAAGGGGATGAGACTGATGATGCTTCTATCGAATACAGTCTTGTGCAAAACAAACATAATACGTTTTTTAACTTTTAGAGGAGTCCACTACTTTGTCTATCCACATAACAAGCTTTGACCTACCGATTTCAACTAGTCTGCTTGAATAAAATTGTCTTGAAGGAAAACTAGCTACTTGTATCCATCAGACTTACTGTACTGATAACTATTATTCATAGTTTACGAGAATCCAATTGCTGCACATTTGATGAGAGCTCTGGGGCTTGCAAATCGTATTCTGCGGCCACACCCGTCGCTATGCGGTCTCCATTCATATCTATTCCTAACTTAAATTTTCTCCTTTCTCTTTTCTTCTCTCCTTGCTCTGATCCTTTAAAAATCTCTGTTAGTCCATTTTTCCTCATAATATGCCTATAGTATAGTTTCCCTTTATAGCCCGCAGATCTGTTCCACACACTGCCCACAGTACTGTGTTTTGAGCCAGTGGTTTTTGATGGTTGATCTCATTTCCTATCTCTTACCCTATCAAGCGGTAGGACGGTAGTGCCAAAGGCATTATTCTTCGCAACACTCATCTAATGGCAAGTAATTAGCGGATAGACAGCAATGGCTCGTTTGAGACCTACGTTTACCGGTATTGTGCTAATAAGGTATTGTCTGGATACAGGTAGGCCTATACATTATTGATTTATACATTAACAACTAAAAACACTGAAAACTCGTAATAATAAATAAAGCTACTTCGAATGCAAAGAGGAAATTTATTTAAAAACTAAAGTATGGTTTCATCATAGTAGGACAACAACTCTTAGTTTTTCCGACCCCAACGCTAGGTTGGTAGGTTTTCGAAGGCTAGGGAGTCTTTCATTGTTATAGTGCTTCATCTTTACTATGTAATTTTTGTCTTGTTATTTTCCTTTCATACTACCTAATACGGGCCCGGCGAGAGTTAAAGGTGTCAAAGGTGGTCAACGATCCTACAAACGAAAGAGGAATGTTTCCCAGCGGCACTAGGGGTGGAAGAACGTATGAAGTGGGTCTCTGAATGAATCCCAGAGCAAGTCCAGAAGCCCAAAGCTAGCACTCCTACCACTCTAAAGGACGCTGATAACGTTCTTAAAGGACATTTATCCTACTCGAAAGTCACAAAGGAACAAATCGGATGGAACAGGTCCCTGATAGAAGAAGGAGAAAAATAAAGTATTGTAAATATTGAACAAACAGTAATTATGGCCGTGAAACCTAGACTGTCCCCTGCTTTAATTCATATAAAATATTAGGTTTACCTGTCATCTATGTAATGTATATAAGGCATTTATCGTATCGTGTAAGTTACGAATACGACTGTAACGGTTGGAATGGAGAAAGTTTTAATGTAGGAACGTTAATTTGCACATGTCCTACATATTTGTATACGTTGCACAGATATCAAGTTGCATTTAGGAACCACAAATCAATTTAAGAAGAAAAGGAAACAGAATGTCTCTCTCTCTCTCTCTCTCTGTCTCTCTCTCACACACACACACTCACACACACACACACACACACAAATAATAATAATAATTCCAAAGTATTGTACTGGCTGCAACGTGTTAGACGGTGCAACATGTTGCTACTTTTCACAGCATATCTTTCATTAATTACCGACTTTATTTTTTACAGACTTCAACAATTCGGACTTAAATAAATCTTCAATAACTCCTTACTTTTGCGTCACGTTTAAAGTATCCTTAACGGAAACTCTATAAGCATGCAGAAAGTTCGCGGAGGCAATCGGGAGGCAGAACGTTCACCCGAAAGAATCAAAGTATTATAGTCCAGGCAAATTAGTCAAAAAAACAGCAAATGGGGGAAATAATTTATAAAGTTTTGAAACTTTGGGAAAACACTAATAGGGAGTGTAGTAGTAAGAAACAGTTCCCCCCCCTAGGGGGAGCGCGTCGCCCCTTTCCCCACCCCAAAAGTAAATTTTTTATCATTTTTTCAATTTTTACGCAAAACGGTTCATTTTTTGAAGAGACCTATTATTACAAAAAATATTCCTCGTAAAATTCTTCACAAAAAAGAACCTATGCATGTTTTAAGTGAGACGAACCGTTTTCGAGATATTGGAGTTGGAAGAGGATTAAAATTCTATTAAAGTATGATTTAGGTAACTTTTCTGGCTTAGTCAGTTATGTAAATGAAAAGAGTAAGTTAGGTACATGGAAATATTTCGTATATTTTCAACTTGATGAAATGACTAGTGGGTTCAGTATTGTAGGAAGCAGGATTAGGGGACCTGTGGAGGTCGGAAAGGGGCTGGTGCCGAACAATGGAAAGGAACAGGTCCGCCCTCCCAATCCCTTCCATGCACTCACCGCTCCACTACCTCTCTCGCTGCCGTTTCTCCTCTGTTTGCCAGTTTCCAGTAGGGTTGCCAGGTACAGGCTTACCGTTTCCAGGATATAGTCTTACCATTTCCGGGACATTTCTGGGGTTACGAACTGAGTGGGAGTTGGAGTTCAAGTTCTAACTCCAACTGTTGGACGGACGATAGAAAATATATTAAAATTACTGGGTATTTTAGTGGTATTTTTAAAGGAAAAGAAAAATGCAAATTAATGTCAAAAAAATTGTATTTTAGGTAACTCTTTGGCTTGGCTAAATTAAAATCATCATTAATCAAAATAGATCTTAATCAACTACTTGTTAAAATATTTATTGTTAGATTTTGCCATTTTCACAAGTTTTTCTCCGTCACTGCGTTGTAAAACTGATAAAATTTCTGAGCAAGACTCTTCAAAATTGATACGAGTTTGTAGTTCAGATTTAATCAAATCCATGGACATTTTGTTTCGCTCTTTAGACCATAAATTATTTAACAGGCTAAAAATTCTCTCACAAAAGGCGTTGCTTGTTGGAATTGAAAAAACGAAACCAATTATTTTCTTTAAATTTACAAAATCATTAGAAATGTTTGTTCTAAAGAAATAGGCCCAGATTTTATCGTTCGGCAAGTCTTTTGGAAGGACCTCAAAAACAGCTTTCAAACATGCGAACTCAGTATAAAGGGAATCTATGTTAACCGCATCTTCAATTTTCAATATCATAGGAAATTCGGAGAGCACTTCCCATGTCAATTTCAATTCCTCTGCGTTAAGGGACAAAAGCCCAATTTTTTTGTAAATTCCATTAGGCCCAAAATCATATCTCTCTTCTAAATATTTAATTGCTCTTTGCAGGAAAATGTGTGCCTGTGATGTGAATTTATGCCTTTGGTTTTCTGTAAGGTTTCTAAAAATGCCTCCGACTTTACTTCCAAAAAAATTATCAGCTAGCCTGTTTTTTAATTGGTCAAGAAGATTTTGCATTGCATGATCAATGTCCAAAATAGTGTAGCTATCATTTTCTAATAGCAATATCACTTTATTAAATTCAGGCAATACATTACTCAAGAAGAAAAGGTAACAGTCATTCATACCTTCTTTTTTATACTCTTCATTATCATCGCAATCTTCAGAAATAAATTCCCATAGCACCCTGTGACAGTTATTTGCACCTTTTTCCAAAAAATAATATTTAACTGCCGGCCAACTATGCACTAATCGATCTATGGCTGGCAAAAGTGACAACCACCTTGTAGGAACATATCTTAGTAACTGTTTATATTCTATTTGAACAAATTCAAAGCATTCTTTTAATTTTTTTGCTTGCAAAGCTGACGAACTAAATTCACTATAAATTTTCATGACGATGCTTTCCACGTCAACATGAAGACCTTGCACTGCATACTTCACACAATTATTTATTATGTGACAATTACAATTGGCTTTGAAAACATGCTCGTTTTCCGTTTTCAACTTCTGATACACAGAATTATGTATGCCGTAATTTACAGAAGCATTATCTGCACTGTATGCACTTATTTGATTAATACTAAGGCCGGCATCAGCAGTGATTTTTTTAAGGGATTGATATATATCAAGCGATGTTTCATTAGTGTCTTCGTAAAAGTCCAACAATTTTTGGCATATACCTTTTTTATTGTTAAAATACTGAACGGCATACGGAAATGTTTTTATATTGCCAACGTTCGATGCGTCTGAGCCTACTGAAAAATAATAGAATTCTTTTAATTCAGAGATTAACTTTTCCCGCGAATAGGGTCCTAAAACATTGAGTGTGATTGCTGAGGCCTTAGTACGTCCACATGTCATTTTTGCAGTTATCTGACTATCCGGAATAATTTTATGTAAATTTTTTGTCAAGCAGTCTAAACTATTGTAACTCAAACCATGTTTTACATTGTGATAAATTAATCCTACTTCCGCACTTAAGATCAAAATTTCTTCCTTTGTATCTTTTTTTATGAAAAAGTTGTCCATGCATTTTGAAGTTACTTTGGCTGTCACCGTCTTTTTATGTTTAATACTATTGGCGTGAACCTAAAACAATGGAATAAAAATTATGATAAAACATTAGAAAATGCCAAATAAACCGGGAAGGAATTTTAACAAGAAACTACATCTTTGTTGCCGATAACGCTGTACACATGACATATAAATAAAAATTAGTCTTGTTAAAATATAAAACGTTGCAGGTAAACTACCCCCTACCCTTAATTGATTTTCACGAAAAACAACAAACTTTGAGTGCTCTACAAATGAGGGCTGCATACGAAAAATTGTTTAATTCTGTTTAAATTTGCGGCTGCTATCGTTAAAATAAATTACTTACTGTCAACGCGCGGCGATCTTCATACTGAATGGCGAAATCTGAGTTGCATATTTTACAAATTGCAGTATACTCATTTTTTTTCTCTATCCAGTCTTTAAAATCAGGATCATTTGTCCACTTGTTATTAAAACCCGTGAATCTTTTTTTGCTCGTTGATGGTAACGACAATGGTTCCATATTGATAAATATTTTTTCGCACACGTTCACTTTGAATCAAACAAAACACGAGTGAAGAAGAAAGCGCTCGCGGGCTTTGTGCGGGAGGCGGGAGTGGGGAGTGTGCCCGCCTTTACCGACTCAGCGGTAATTCTACGGTTATTGCGCAAGCGCCAGTCGGATGCTTTGTTGGCTTCTCTGGTTTAGCTTCGTAATCATAATTTTGTGAAAAAAAAAACTAGTATTCGGGAATTTCGGGACAGTAAAGTGTAATTACTGGACACGGGACCAGACGTAAAATTCCGGGATTTTCCCGGATTTCCCGGCCACCTGGCAACCCTGGTTTCCAGTTTAGTTGAGTTTATGTCGTGAACTTATGCAATCCGTGCGGGACAGTTCTGTTTTTGTAATTGTATTTTTCAGTTCGTTGTGTTTCGTCGTGTTTTTTTGCTGTGGGTTGAGAACAAAATAATGTGGGACCCTACCACTTGTTTTATTTGTAATAAATCTATGTCAGAAGGAGAAACATCAAAAGTGACCAAGGGGTTGGAAACTTTGATACGTGTCAGCAAGGAAAGGAAGGATGAGGCTTATACTTTTTTACAAAATGTAGGAATGACTGAAGTGCATAAGGTATGTCGACGTGAATACATTAAGCAGCGTAATATTGAGAAACACATCAAATAGAAAGCTGAACAGGTAGATGATAGAAGTTTAAGATCGTCTTCGTCTGATACATTCAATTTCAAACAAGAATGTTTCATATGTGCTAAAAAATGTGACTTAGGGGCAGAAAGAAAAAAAATTGCAGAAACGTCGAGGAATGTATGAAGTTCGCTCTTTAACCCTCAAAGACACGCTGCTTGAGAAAGCAGAGCAACGCAATGATGACTTAGGTAGAAAGGTTGCTGAACGCATCAACAGTGTTTTGTGTTTGGTAGCTGCAGAAGCTCGTTATCATCAAGACTGCTATGCTAAATTTGTGCCCAACCCCTCATCTGTTCGAAAAAGAGGCCGCACTCACGACACCAACTTTGATGCTGCTTTCCAAGAAATGTGCCATTTTATAGATATATCAGAGGAATGTCAATTTTCAGTACACGATTTGATGCAGAATATTAATGAATGTCTTCCAGAAGGGGATACAATGACCATAAAAACTCTAAAAAACAGACTGACTGAACACTACGGTGATGGAGTCCTCTTTGCCATAATGCCAAAAAAAAAACCGTTGTTTGCTTTCGTGGCAGTGGTCACAAACTGTTGAACCAATGGTACAATGAACGAGCTGCAAATGAGAAAGATGAGCGAATGAGAATAGTGGAAGCAGCTGCAACTATCATCCGTGAAGATATTCGAATGACTCCTTACAGTACTACTGATTATCCAGATATCACTGCCTTGACTGAGAATGTTGAAGTTATGGTTCCTGAAACTTTACAAGAATTTTTGAAGGGTGTGGTTGCATCAAAAATAAGGCAGTGAACAATCCTCTTTGAGAAAATGTACAGCAATATCCCACCCAATTGTGTCAGCTACAAGGCCTAGCTCGTTCATCTCCCCATTGCAACTTGGTCTCGGAGTGTACTTGTTTCGCAAAGTGGGATCCAAAAACATTGTTGAAACTGTCTCGAGTATGGGTTTCTGCTCTACCTATAGTAGTGTGGCTTTATTTGAGGCTTCTGCTGTTCAGTCCTGGAAACCAGGTATTTCAGAGTATTCGTTTTCACAGTTCTCTTTCGATAATGCGGACTTCAACATTGCAACAATGACGGGTAAAGGTACATTCCATGCTATGGGTGGAATCAGGTGTGTGACTCCTGGTAGAGGTGGAGAAAATCAGAAAGTACAAAACTCTGTCATGCCCAGCTCTAAGGAAACAGCAAGTGCCCAGAAAATCGGTATGCTAACATTCCGAAGGCAGGATAGAGTTGGAATTGAAGAGGTTGCTCTGCGAAATGTCTACCCAAAAGGAACATTCACTAAAGCAACAGTACCCTCCAATCATGATTTCGCTTGGATGGTGAGAAATTTTTACAACAACCTTCCATTCTTGCATGGCAGGGTTTCATGGAGAAAATCACATCCAGTGAACCTTATACTCAATCACAGGTATTAGCGCTTCCATTCATCAACAACCCACCCACAGATTATAACACCATACTAACTGCCTTAACTTATGCAGTCACAGAAAATAAGAAAACCACGCAGCAAACAATTTTCGTGACGTTGACCAACCACTCTACATGAAAGCTAGAGATGTAGTTGCAGTGGAAACTAATGGTGAGAATGAGCTGTTTTCTAATGTAGTCATTCGATTAGGAGGCTTTCACTTGATAATGTCTTTTCTAGGAGCAATAGGCTTCCTAATGAAAGACAGCGGACTTTCTCAACTTTTGGAGACTGTGTATGCTCCTGCTTCTGTTCCCCATATGCTTTATGGCCATGCATACGCAAGAGCAATTCAGGCTCACTGCGAAACATTAAGCGCACTTTCCACCATAATACTGGAAGAAATGCCAATCATGGAGGAGGAGAAGAACCATATTAAAGACTTTCTTTCTAACTTGAGTGGAAACGCTCTACCCTTCAGCGATTTGGAAAAATACCAAGTGATAGAAAAGTTGAGAAAACAATTTGTTGACACTATGGATGGTATTAAACAAAGAGAGAAAACTTCACAGTTGTTTAAACTTCATAGTTGGGGGGAAACAAGAGAAAAAATAAATAAATAGAAAACGAAGTTGAAAATTAGGCCAAACTCATACGCTAATGGATTTTTAATCTTCTTCCAACTGCAATATCTCGAAAACGGTTCGTCTCACTTAAAACATGCATAGGAACTTTTTTGTGCAGACTTTCACGAGGAATATTTTTTGTAATAATAGTTCTCTTCAAAAAATGAACCGTTTTGCGTAAAAATTGAAAAAATGGTAAAAAATGGACCTTTTGGGTGGGGGAAGGGGGGACGCGCGCCTCCCGAGGGGGGAACTTTTCTGTTTCTTACTACTACACCTCCTATGAGTGTTTTCCCAAAGTTTCGAAACTTTATAAATTACTAGCGAGTACCCGGCATGCGTTGCAATGCCACTCAAAGAAAGAAAGTGTTTGTATATATATATAATATATAAAGACTTCGTTCGCGTGGTCTTCAATTTAATGCGATAATATATTTAGAACAGAATCTATTCCATTGGGTTGCCATAGTAACCAGATCTAATAAGTTAGTTTTTTAAGACTCCAAAGGACCCCCCAGAGGATCGTATCGAAAAAAACACCTGTCCTATGTTGGTTCTCCCGTTGCGTAAAATATTTGTGCCAAGTTTGGTTGAAATCGGTCCAGTGGTTTAGGAGGAGATGTGGAAGACCCCAAAGAACCCCCAAAAGAACCCCATCGAAAAAACACCTATCCTATGTTGGTTCTCCCTTTGCGTAAAATATTTGTGCCCAGTTTGGTTGAAATCGGTCCAGTGGTTTAGGAGGAGATGTGGAAGACCCCAAAGGACACCCCGAAGTATCATATCGAAAAAACACATATCCTATGTTGGTTCTCCCGTTGCGTAAAATATTTGTGCCAAGTTTGGTTGAAATCGGTCCAGTGGTTTAGGAGAAGATGTGGAAGACCCCAAAGGACCCCCCAAAGGACCCCCAAAGGACCCCATCGAAAAAACACCTGTCCTATGTTGGTTCTCCCTTTGCGTAAAATATTTGTGCCAAGTTTGGTTGAAATCGGTCCAGTGGTTTAGGAGAAGATGTGGAAGACCCCAAAGGACCCCCCAAAGGACCCCGTCGGAAAAAACACCTATCCTATGTTGGTTCTCCCGTTGCGTAAAATATTTGTGCCAAGTTTGGTTGAAATCGGTCCAGTGGTTTAGGAGGAGATGTGGAAGACCCCAAAGAACCCCATTGAAAAAACACCTATCCTATGTTGGTTCTCCCTTTGCGTAAAATATTTGTGCCACGTTTGGTTGAAATCGGTCCAGTGGTTTAGGAGGAGATGTGAAAGACCCCAAAGGACCCCCAAAAGGACCCCCCGAAGGATCATATCGAAAAAACACATATCCTATGTTGGTTCTCCCGTTGCGTAAAATATTTGTGCCAAGTTTGGTTGAAATCGGTCCAGTGGTTTAGGAGGAGATGTGGAAGACCCCAAAGAACCCCCAAAAGAACCCCATTGAAAAAACACCTATCCTATGTTGGTTCTCCCTTTGCGTAAAATATTTGTGCCACGTTTGGTTGAAATCGGTCCAGTGGTTTAGGAGGAGATGTGAAAGACCCCAAAGGACCCCCGAAGGATCATATCGAAAAAACACATATCCTATGTTGGTTCTCCCGTTGCGTAAAATATTTGTGCCAAGTTTGGTTGAAATCGGTCCAGTGGTTTAGGAGGAGATGTGGAAGACCCCAAGAACCCCCCATAGGACCCCATCGAAAAAAATTCATAAACCTTCGCGGGCGTGCGCACAACAACCCACCGAAGTTTCATCGCAATCGGATGAATGGTATAGGAACGCATACGGGACAAAGAAAGAAAGAAAGAAACAAACATTCATTTTTATAGATATAGATTTCCCCTATTTTTCCTAATTTGCCTGGACTATTACAGCATATTTTTAAAACGGATACAAAGAAGTATGTTACTACTAGACTATAACCAGTTCAGTCACATGTTTATAACCCAATTATTTTAATTTTTGAAGGAAAATACTTTGCATTGTTATTAATGAAACAGAAAATTATATTCATTCACGTACTGTGAAACTTAGTTACAAAGGAGGCGTTGTGGAGTCTATTTAACACGCGCTCGCGCTCGCACATACACACGCACACACACACACACACACACACACACACCTGAGACTGGCGAGTAGCTGTTCTGTGAATTCGTCCGGTTCAACGCCTTTCTGTTTAAATTCTTTCCAAATTCATCCTGTAGTAACTTGATCCTAGAAACTGTTTCTCGTCCTTTCCGTAATCCCTCGCCCATCATATCTGCTTACAAGATGTCATATTGTAAGAAACGTAATTATGCTCTAGCAATCAGTATTTCTTTCCGTTACCTTTTTACCTATCAGTCCTCTTAAGCACATACACAATTTTCCTATTCTTTCCTTCGCATTTCCTTTCCGCTAATTGTTCCTTGTCCTTTTTCCCCATTAGTGCATAAGTCACAGACAACGAATACCACGCTCTGAAAATAGCACGCTAAATTTATGACGTATTTTCTTGTTATACTCTCAAGCTGTTGAAGCCAAATGTGCTTAACGCGAAACTCAGTTAATTACTCCTGCAAAACGGCATAACAAATATGTTTTTAATTATACACTTCATTTGTGAGGGACACGTATATAGTAACTGTTCTGTACTAGACTTCTGAGACAACATACCCAACGCTCTAATGTTTATCGTTTACATGACCCATTTTAGCGAAAATTAATGAAGCACCACTAAAACACCTGAGAGTCCTTTTAAACCGCATTCTACTAACTCATTAGTAAATTAATTGTGTGTACTCGAGTTAACAAAATAATAATTGCTGTTTGGTACATGCCATTAAAATGTGTCTACATACTGTTGAGCATAAGCATATTTCTACAACATTTCACCAACTGCTAATCTCGGCCAGTTGAATGTTCCACAGTACTTAACCGTTCCAAAAGTTGTATATTTTTCTCCAACCAAGCAACTTTTGTGAAAGTTTGCCACCTGTCCACCTACCTCTGTTTAATTTGCTTAATTCTGTAAGTAAAACCTTATTCTAGTTTGGTTGCGTAAACCTTTAATTATTTTCTGTTCCTACTTATCATTCCTAATGAAATTATTTCCGTAATTCTCCAATGTCTGCGTTTTATATAATTCTCGAGTTCATTGTCTACGTTTCTGTTCCGTAAACCACGGACTTGTCTGATGGTACAACCTAATCTGTACAATGTGATCAAGATTGTTTTCTCTATATAGAACAGCAGTTTGTTATTTTGCACATCTTTCCAAACAAACCCCCTCTCATATCATCCGATTATTGACATTATAAACAACAGGTTTTACTTTTTTAAACCAGTAATTAAAACTCAGATATACTTAACTACATTTATTATTTAATCTAGTAAAATATTACATAAATCAGCGACTATGTGAATACAGTTTTCTGCGAAGTAACGCATTCTAATAATTAGTAATCCTTATATGATAAGAAAGATGTAGGAGTATCATTTATTTATGTATCTTTTTTACTCTCTCGGTATCTTTCTACAATCTTTGTATCCTGGATACTTCCCGAATCTAGTTGTAGCTATTACATGTTAACAACGTACAGGCCACAGAAAACAAATATCGGTATGGAGAACCATACATGACTTCCATGTTCTAAGATTTATATTTAAAATCATATTCGAAATGAAATATTTCCATAGAAACTTCGTCTTTCTACTTATTGCTTCAGCATTAACCACAGTACTGTGGTCACTAACGTATACCACCTCACGTTTTCGCACTCGATTTTCACCGATGATGGCAGTCGATGGCACTGCCGAAAAGTCTGGTTTTGCAGAAAACATTGGACTACGGCTAAAGAGCCCGGGAAGCAATTTTAACAAAAAACTACTTCTTTGTTGTCGATAACGTAGTACACATATAAAAAATTCTCCCCTCCACCTTCAACTATAATTTTTAATAATAGAAAATTACACCCAACCCGTTCACCTAACCTCTTCATTTATAGATATTTCATCTACGTTTCTACAGTGGATTACTATAAGCTTCTTATCAGGATACTTTATTTATAAAAAGTAAGTACTTTACTCTTGTTAAATCATAAAATGTTTCAGGTAAACTACCCCTTTCTCTTAACCGATCTTCTCCAAAATCAATAGACCTTCCGTCCTCTACAATTCAGGGACGCATGCAAAAAAATATTTGATTCTGTTTGAATGTGCGGCAGTTATCGTTCGTCATGGAAACATTTCTCTTGTTACAACATAAAATGTTGCAGGTAAACTACCCCTTTCCCTTAACCGATCTTCACCAACACCAATAGGTATTGAGAACTCTATAATACAGGGCTGTATGCAATACATCATTTGATTCTATTTCTTTTATGAATTTGCTAACTGCTATAATTTTTATTGTTCGACTAAGCTTTTCGTCATCACTGACATCTTCAGGTCTTAAACAACGTTGTTTAAGACCTGAAGATGTCAGTGATGACGAAAAGCTTAGTCGAACAATAAAAATTATAGCAGTTAGCAAATTCATAAAAGAAATAGTAAGGATGGCTGCTAATTTAAACAATACGAAGAATCATTTGATTCTGTTTGAATTTGCGGCTGTTATCGTTTACCATAGAAAAAAATTACCCTTGATAAAAAACCGTTGCAGGTAAACTACCCCTTTCCCTTAACAGATCTTCACCAAAAGCGACAGGTCTTGAATACTCTACAATTCAGACCTGTATGCAAACAATTATTTGAATCTCTTTGAATTTACGGCAGTTATCGTTCATCATAGAAAAAATGCCCTTGTTAAAACATAAAACGTTGCAGGTAAACTAACCGATCTTCAACAAAATCAACAGACCTTGAGTTCTGTATAATTCAAAAAGGTATGCAGAAGAGTAGTTGATTCTGTTTTAATGTACGGCAGTTATCATTCGTCATAAAAAAATTACCCTTGATAAAACATAAATGTTGCGGGTAAACTACCCTATTCCCTTAACCGATCTTCACCAAAACCAACAGGTCTTGAGAACTCTACAATTCAGGGCTGTATACAAAATATTATATGATTCTGTTTGAATTTGCGGCTGTTATCGTTTGCCATACAAAATACCCTTGATAAAACAAAAAACGTGGCAGGTAAACTACCCCTTTCCCTTAACCGATATTCACCAAAAACAATAGGTCTTTAGTACTCAACAAATCAGGACTGTATGCAAAAACTTATTTGATTCTGTTTTAATTTGCGGCTCTTATCGTTTGCCATAGAAAATACCCTTTTAAAACATAAAACGTTGCAGGTAAACTATCCCTTTCCCTTAACCGATCTTCACAAACACCAATAGGTATTGAGAACTCTACAATACAGGGCTGTATGCAAAACATCATTTGATTCTGTTTGAATTTGCGGCTGTTATCGTTTACCATAGACAAAAATTACCCTTGATAAAAAACCGTTGGAGGTAAACTACCCCTTTCCCTTAACCGATCTTCACCAAAAACGATAGGTCTTTAGTACTCAAGACATCAGAGCTGTATGCAAAAACATATTTGATTCTGTTTGAATTTGCGGCTCTTATCGTTTGCCATAGAAAATACCCTTTTAAAACATAAAACGTTGCAGGTAAACTACCCCTTTCCCTTAACCGATCTTCACCAAAAACAAAAGGTCTTGAGAACTCTACAATTCAGGGCAGTATGCAAAACATTATTTGATTATGTTTGAATTTGCGGCTGTTATCGTTTGCCATAGAAAATACCCTTGTTAAAACATAAAACGTTGCAGGTAAACTACCCCTTTCCCTTAACCGATCTTTACCAAAATCAACAGATCTTGAGACCTCTGCAATTCAGGGCTGTATGCGAAACATTATTTGATTCTGTTTGAATTTGCGGCTGTTATCGTTTGCCAAACAAACACAATTACCCTTGATAGAAAAAAACCGTTGCAGGTAAACTACCCCTTTCCCTCAACCGATCTTCACCAAAAACAATAGGTCGTGAGTACTCTACAAATCAGGGCTGTATGCAAACAATTATTTGATTCTGTTTGAATTTGCGGCTGTTATCGTTTGCCATAGAAAAAAAATCTACAGACACACAGATAGATAGACAGACAGACACAGACACTTTTCGAAAAACGACTTTTTTTCATGTTTTGAGTGTAGTACAATCAGAATCTGCAATAATCTCGAACACGATTTTTTTTGCCATCACCATACTTCCATTTCCTTAAGGAACATGGAAGTAAAAACACAAAGTACAATTTTACTTCCATATTCCTTAAGGAAATGGAAGTATGGTGATGGCAAAAAAAAATCGTGTTCGAGATTATTGCAGATTCTGAGTGTACTACGCTCAAAACATGAAAAAAGTCGTTTTTCGAAAAGTGTCTGTGTGTGTGTGTGCCTGTCTGTCTGTGTGTCTGTAGATTTTTTTCTATGGCAAACGATAACAGCCGCAAATTAAAACAGAATCAAATAATTTTTTGCATACAGCCCTGATTTGTAGAGTACTCACGACGTATTGTTTTTGGTGAAGATCGGTTGATGGAAAGGGGTAGTTTACCAGCAACGGTTTTTTTTATCAAGGGTAATTTTTTTATTGGCAAACGATAACAGCCGCAAATTCAAACAGAATCAAATAATGTTTCGCATACAGCCCTGAATTATGGAGTTCTCAAGACCTACTGTTTTTGGTGAAGATCGGTTAAGGGAAAGGGGTAGCTTACCTGCAACGTTTTATGTTTTAACAAGGGTATTTTCTATGGCAAACGATAACAGCCGCAAATTCACACAGAATCAAATAATGTTTTGCATATACCCCTAAATTGTAGAGTTCTCAAGACCTACTGTTTTTGGTGAAGATCGGTTAAGGGAAAGGGGTAGTTTACCTGCAACCTTTTATGTTTTAACAAGGGTATTTTCTATGGCAAACGATAACAGCCGCAAATTCAACGTTACAACGTTATCGGCAACAAAGAAGTAGTTTTTGTTAAAATTCCTTCCCGGGATATTTGGCCGTAGTCCAATGTTTTCTACAAAACAAGACGTTTCGGCAATGCCATCGACATCCATCATCAGTGAAAATCTAGTGCAATAACGTGAGGTGGTATACGTTAGTGACCACAGTACTGTGGTTAAGGCTGAAGCAGTAAGTAGAAAGAAATAGTTTCTATGGTAATATTTCATTCCAAAAATGATTTTAAATATAAATCTTAGAATATGGAAGTCATGTATGGTTCTCCATACCGATATTTTTAAATTAAAATTACTTCAGCTTCACCTGTAACCCATATAAGGCTATAAACGAACTACATACGGTAATTGAATGTTAATGATTTTATTTAAATTCATGAGTGTGTATCGTCGAACATTTTTCTTCTAACGTTTAAAATGTCTGTGAATATAACTTGTGTTACGTGGTTGGTATTAAACTATTTTATAATGAAATAGTTTTAGGTTTTTTAATTGTAAATTCATAATATATTACGATTTCTACCACACGTAGTCTTTCGTCACCTAACGATTTGCTTCTACGTGGTACAAAACCAAAACGCCCCATCAGAACAAACGGACGCGTATAGGCCTAAAACTGATTACTCAGTATTATGACTCGAGACAGCATGATTGCTACGTAGGCCTATAACTGATTACTCAGTATTATGACTCGAGACAGAATGATTGCTACGTAGGCCTATAACTGATTACTCAGTATTATAACTCGAGACAGCATGACTGCTTATGTAGGCCTATACTTTACCGGTTAATTAAGTGAAATCACGTAACTGATATTTAGGGCATATTAAAATTTTCTGCGCGCGCAATGTACGGTAATCGCTTTGTGTAGCGTACAATTTAGCGTCGAATCGTCGGTTGTAACAAACTTGGTGCAGGCCTATATGGACAGCGTGATGCAATCAGCCGGGAGGACTCGGTCTGTCTGCAACCGTTAGCAAACGATTGGACCACCGCCAAACGGGTTTGTTTTCTTTAATTAAATATGTCACTTTTGGTGGAAGTGTGTCGTCGCCAGGAAACAAACAGTGGACAGGAAGTACGTGTCCTGTCTACGTGACCGTATTTCTAGGTTAGCGTCGTCACGCTGATGTCATCTTTTTGTTGTTTTGTTGTTTTTTTACTATGCCCTTCTTGAACAATAACCGCATGCCTATTGCAACGCTTTGTATCCTTTGCACGTATCTGCATAAGACAGCGCTGTGTGTGAGGGAATGAATGTCATAATTACCGGTAGTAGTCGAATTAATAAAAACGTATAGGGCAGTTATTAACGGGCAGCCGTAATGTAGCCCTATGTGTGGTAGTCTGATAGTCCACAGGTCAATAAAGAATATAAAAACCTATTCGTTTTCCTTGTCAGTCTTGTAGCATTCATAAAATGCTGAGAATGTAACAAAGGAACATGAATGCAAAACCAGTGAAGAACAAGCAATACAAATCGCAAATTGCAAATCTGTACAATACAATGTAAGTGACCCTAGAGGAAGCCAAATTTCACAAACCAGAAGTTCACTGATGCAGCAGTTCATGTACAGTTAACAGCAGTACGTTCTGTGTGCTCATAGAATAACTGCCTTTAACAAAACACAGATTTGATAACAGAATCTCTTAGTAATTTTTTTTAGACTTATCATCTTTATTTGATACTTTATTGATACCTTTCGTTGATCTAATTCCAAGTTTGGAATTGAATTTTGTTCATTCTGATAGGAAACATTAGCATATCACTGAAACCGTAAAGAAATAAATTCGATATAAGCTGTAACTTTTTGAAAGAAAATATGGATGTTTGACAAAAGTTATATTTAATAGGCTTTTCAGAAACTGTTTAGTTAAGTTAAAACATGAGAAGTTACATAATTTAATATTTGTTGAAACCGCATGCGAACATACTGTTAGGATGGGAACCACATGCGAACATACTGTAAGGATGGGAACCACATGCGAACATAGGCCTTCTGTTACGATGCGAACCATGTGCGAACATACTGTTAGGATGGGATCCATATACTGTTGCATTCGCTTGGAAGGGATAATTTATGATCATGACCGCGCAAAATGTCATACACAATAACCCTGTATTGTATTTAACATGTAAGGGAGAGTAGGCCTACTAATGGAAGCGGTGAGGTGTAGGAATGGGTGAAACACACTCATACAAAGTTACGAACAGACTAATACAATAACGACAGATAGCAAAGTTGAGAGGAGCAGTTCCTTTCATCTGCTCTTCCTACTTGCAACAATTCTGATCCAAATTCGCGGGACTGTAAGCTTTTGCTTAGAACAAAGCGCTCTCCATCCCCAAAATAATTTTCAGAATACTGTATTACGTATTATTAATAACTGCACATATCAGATTACTCTGTACAATTGCACAACTGCGCAGTTAAGTATTACTCTTACTTAACCGGGCGGTTAGACGTGCTCGTGAAAGTGAGTTTAACTGCATCGTCTTCTGATAGTGCTACGTACTCAGTATGCCAAACACAGGATTGCCCTCCAAAGTACAATCCCTGCGGTTACCAATTCCTTAGCAGGTCGTTTACTCCAGCTGTTATTTTCATGTGGCTACCTTATGGTTTCTTCGCATCCTAGTATGTTTTGGCAGGCCAGAGTAAAAGGACAAGATGTTCTGTATTCCTGCAGATAGAAAACCGCCATGAATTTTCAGATGTTTGTGATTTCAAGTTCTGTGTATTGTGTCGTACAGTATGCTATGGGAATAATTATGTTCAGAGTGGAAATAACTCGATACTACTGACCAGGGCCGTAACTAGGCGTTGGCGAGATGTGCCCCCGCCAAGGGCGCAGGTACAAAGAGGGCGCAAAATTGACCATGAAAAATATCTTTTTTTAGTTAGATTGGTACAATTTGTCAAGCAAATAAAAACTCCACGTTATTGGAAAAAATCTTTCAGTTTCAGATTGTTAAAAGTTACTGTACGTGAACTGTCTATATTTGTGTCTATTATACAATAAACAAAAAGCAGCTACGTAAATTTAGTAACTGCACTGGACCTTGCCCTACTGATGGGCGCGGAGTCGGGCCAGGCGCAAAGCGAAAATCCCTTCCCCTCCGCCCATCCCTTGATGTGTCAGTCACTGGGTCACTGCACTGCACCTGCGCCTTCTTGGTTTTAGCAACGAATATAGACGTAACTAGAAGAACACTTCTTATGGAGCGAGTGGGGTCAGCTTTCTGGGGTGATAAACCGTAGTTCAACACCCCGGCAACTAGATGGCGCTGGCGTTTCCAAGTAATTTTTTGTATTATACCGCGAAATTTAGTAAATTTCAAACATTTTCGTTAATATATAATTGGAAAAAGCTACAACTTATCAGATAAAAAGTGGTAGATGAAAAAATGTTTGTAGGGGTTAGACTAGACACAACCTCCAAAATTTTTTCACATTTGTTTGACACACTGGGTACGAAGGAATGAATCAAATAAATGCAGCCTACTCAAAAAATGCACTTTTGATGCATTCATTTATTATGCAGTGCGCAAAAGAATTTTAAAATATACAAGAACATTCGTCTTATTAGGCCTATTACAAACATGTTTTTCATCTACCACTCTTTTATACAAAAAGTAGTAGCATTGTTTCAACTACGCTTTTAATAACCCAGAAGTGTGCTTCTAGTAACGTCTATATTCGTTGGTTTTAGCAAGCTTGTCATAACTTGAATATTACTCATACTCATACCCCTCCCCCCACGCCTGCCACGGCCACGTCAATCTATTGCTCTATTCTAGTTTGTTCTGTTGGTTTTGTTGAGACTCAGTGTAATTACAGCCGCTGGTATTATTTTCTATTGTAATTTGTGAACTAAGTGATTTTCACACTCAGCGATTAGACGACACTTATAGTGTTTGTGTTGTTACTTGTTGATGTTGGTATTGCTTCTGTTGTACGGGTAAGAATGATTTCAATAAAATGTACCATAGCTTAGTCTACATTAACCCTAGAATTGGCGCATGTTATTCCCCGTGGTGGCCTGTTTTTCCCTTTTTGTACAGTTTTTGAAAACACTACATATTATTATTATTATTATTATTATTATTATTATAACACGGTATTATTGCAAAACAATACATTAATTATACTATTTACTCTTCAACATCACGAAAACGTCAGTGAATCAAACAATCAATGGAGGTTACCGTGCGAAACTTGACTCCAGCTGTCAGAAATAATTTCCCAACATTCGTTCTGTCTTTACTGCCAGACTGACAAAGCCAAATAGGCCTAACTAATATCACTGTGTTCGCCGTTTAATTTTCTAGACCTACAGAAAATAAAAAAAATACCGGAAGAAAGAAGAAGAACGGGCCCGTTCCATTGGTATAACTTATATTCCTATTGGTTCATTTTTAGCGGAAATGGTCGTGGTTGTAAATGTCCAATTTTCAGCAAGTGTCAGCTGATTTTGTTGAGCAAGTCTGCTGACTAAAATAGTCCCGATTTCAAAATTAGTTTACGTAAATATTTCAATCACAAGTTTCATGAATATGGTATCAATTTTATTTTTATAATTGGATGAGCGATCGCGTACACGGAAAACCCGAAGCACTGTAAATACAAGTGAGCCTCTCGCGGTAAGAAAAAAGAAACGATGTCTGCTACGTTTTAACGCTATCGCCGAATTTTTCGGTGAACGCAACTGTCGGCACTGAACATAAACACGAATTTCGTAATATTTCCTGTTTATGTTCAGTGCCGACAGTTGCGTTCACCGAAAAATTCGGTGATAGCGTTAAAACGTCGCAGACATCGTTTCTTTTTTCTTACCGCGAGAGGCTCACTTGTATTTACAGTGCTTCGCGTTTTCCGTGTAATCCTATTACTCAGGATTCAAAAAAACTTTTTGGCCGTCTGTGTGTCTGTAACAATGACAATGACAGCGGCAGCGCCCAAACAAATTTACCGATTATGACCAAACTTGGCACACAGGTCCTTGGGCAGTGGGCACAATATCTAGGCGGAGTTCGTTAATGTTTGAGATCGGTCAAGTAGTTTTTAAATGGCAGCCATTTACAACTGTAATACAATGTAAATTAAGTGGGAATGGTTTGTTTCAGAAATAGGGCCAAAAAAACCTTCTGGAAGTGAATTTAAAAAAATCAAAAAACGAAAAGAAGAAGACGACGAAAAATTAGCATCGGCGCTTGGAAATTGGCTGCGAAATGAAGAGAAAGAAGTAGGTGAAAGTGATAGTGCCAGTAATAGTAATGCACTTCAAGAAGAAGAAGAAGAAGAAGAAGAAGAAGAAGAAGAAGAAAAAGAAGACGACCAAGAAGAAAAGGAAGGAGAAAATGAAAAAGAAGATAGCAAGACTGAGACTGTTTCAGAAGACAACCACAGCCAGATCACTCCAATGGAGTTCGTCACAAACGTCATTGATTTTGAAGAAGGAAGTGATCCTGAGCTAAGTCATTCCACAATGGGCAGGCAATCTACTGATCTTGAAAAACCCAGCACATCTTGCACATCTAATTATAATGAAAATGATGCATTAAATACTACTGATGTGGGAATAGAAATTATCTACGAGGATCCCAAAAAATGGCCAGCAAATTTTCGATCAGACACAGTTCGTTGTAAACTTGTTGAACGAGGCCCACAAACAATTGACTTAGATAGCTACAAATTCCCCTGTGCAGATGATGGAAGACACTTTTCTCAGAAATGGGTTTATAAAATTCTACCAAATGGGGAAAAAGTAAAAAGGCAATGGTTGTTGTACAGCCAGTCTAAGGACGCACTGTTTTGTTTCCCTTGCCTTCTCTTTTCAAAAGATGACAAAAAGGACAAATCTGCTTTCTCTAATATTGATGAGGGATTCAATGATTGGAGACACTTGAACCCATTTATTGTCAATCACGAAAGGTCGATACCTCACCGACATTCTTATGTCGACTGGAAAGAATTAGAAATTGGACTGAAAACTAGTAGATCTGTTGATGCAGAACATCAAACATTGATACAAGCTGAAGCAGAAAAGTGGTGCAATGTTCTCAAATGTATTGTGGATGTAATTCTCCATTGTGCAAGGAATAACTTACCTTTAAGAGGAGGTTCCGATTCGATCAGTGACAGCAACTGTGGTGTATTTCTGAGTACATTAGAACTTATTAGTCACTACAATCCTCAACTATCTAAGCACATAGAAAATGTTAAAAGTGGAAAACATGTCACAAGCTATTTTTCACCTCTAATTCAAAATGAGGTCATAGACATTTTGGGAAATAAGGTTCGATCTGAAATACTGAAGAATGTAAAAAGTGCTAAGTATTTCTCTATTATGTTTGACTGCACCCCGGACACAGCACATTTAGAACAAATGAGTGAAATAATAAGGTATGTTAACATTAAGGATGGGAAATGCTCAGTTGAAGAAAGTTTTGTGGACTTCATCATAAGTCACCAGAAAAAAGGAAGAGGGTTATCACAAGAAATATTGCAAAAGCTAAACAATGACGGCTTGGATATTCAGAACTGTCGTGGTCAAGGCGTTCAAGCGCACATATCCCAACTAAACGACCTTGCTAAATTTGTGCCTTGTGCAGCACACAGTCTTAACCTCGTTGGCGTGCACGCCGCGGAAGTGTCAATTATGATGACAAGTTTTTTTGGAAATGTGTTGGAGTTTTTCAACTTCTTTAGTAGCTCTACCTTAAGGTGGGAGGCTTTGATTGGTTGTCTCAAAACTACCCTTAAGAGACATTGTGATACAAGATGGTCTTCCAGGCGTCAAGCTGTGACAGCTCTTAAGAAGAACTTATCATCTGTACACAAAGTTTTACAAAACATGGCTGATAAAGACAACGACTGGAACACTGACACACTGTCTGGTGCTATGAAACTTCTTAGACAAATTGATTACGAATTTGTGTGCCTTTTAGAGATGTGGTCTGATGTTTTGATAAGTTTGGACTGCACCAACAAGTCACTGCAAGGAAAGGGCACAACTCTTGACGTAGCATCAAGTTTGCTCTCAGGTTTGGCAAAAAAAGTTGAAGACCTACGTAAAGAAGGAATTAAAAAATACACAGAAAAAGCCAAAGCTATTTGTGATTCCATGGCCATCCAAAGCAGTTTTGCTGTTAAGAGGCTGAGGAAAGTCAAGAGGATGGCTGGGGAGACGGCTGAAGATGAAGCACACTTGTTGAGTTCTGATAAATCATTTGAGATAGAATGTTACACTGTATTTGATAGAATTGTAAGTGAAATGGAAAAAAGGGCACACATTTACCACACAGTTTCATCAGACTTCAGTTTTTTGTCAGGAAAGTCCTTAAGTGAATGCTCTGTTTCTTTTCTTGAAAAGTGTGCAGCTGATCTTGGTGCGATATATAGCAGAGACATTGATAGAGTTGAGCTAGTTAACGAAGTAGCTGCTTTCAAGTTTCATGCAAAAGAGCTGGTGAAGAACATTTACAAGGCTTCCCATTTGGATATTCTGAAAGTTATTTCAAACTATGGATTAAGAGATGCTTATCCAAACATCGAAATAGCATTGAGGATATTTTTGACAATGCCCGTCAGTGTGGCGTCTTGCGAGCGTACTTTCAGCAAGCTGAAGATAATCAAAAACTACTTACGGTCAAGTATGTGTGAAAACAGATTGACAAACTTAGCTATCCTGTCCATAGAATATGAGATTGCTTCAAAACTTGATTTTAGTGAAATAATTAGTGAGTTTGCCTTGCTGAAAGCAAGAAAGGTAAAGTTTTAGTTCCATGGCTTTTCTGCTGTATACTGTATGTAACAATTTGTAAAAGCAATATATTTGTTTACTGAAGAGTTTCAATTTGTTATTTACCAGCCCCCAGAGCCAAAAAAATGGTACCTGCAGTTACAACAACAGAATGTTGTAAGTGCAAGTCCTGAAGACCTGTGTAAAAAAAATCGAAATAAATTATAGAACTAAAGCACCGACTAAAGTTATGAATTTTTTTTACTGTTGTATGAAATTTACTATTACAAAAATACCGAATACAATGTGAGAACGTATTTCCTGGTCGCAATTTGCGTCAAAGCTTGCTTAAGGGGGCTGCATGGTGTATCACGTGATGAGACATCCACGAATCACAGTACAATATAAAAAAAGTTTTGTTTTTTTTAGTAATCGAGCCTGGAGTTGGGGGGGGGAAGCGACATAGGGCTTGGGGGGGATCGGCACCACTGTTGGGGGCGCAGCTTTGTCAAAATTGCCAAGGGCGCAGGAGTACCTTGTTACGGCCCTGCTACTGACAGTTACATAACTCCAATTCCGACGTTATTTAATACATCCTGCTCCAAATACTCTGTCATGTGATCTCTCAGAGGAATAAAATATCCAGGAACTGTTAATTCCCTAATCACGTTAACGATACAAGTCAATTCAGCAAATTAAGGTCGCTAACAAATTATCACTTTATGGTTACAACTCACTGAATATCTAGTCATTAAGACAGCGTTTTCCATTAATTGCGTCCAGTTTAATCCCTAACCCAATGGTTTTCCATTTCACTGCATACAAACCTATCGACTGTACTCGCAGTTTCACCACAAACACACGTACACCCCTGTGCGTACAGACCCCCCCCCCCCAGACAAGTCAACTTGACAACTACACGGAGAGAACAAGGTGTTACAATGTTAAGTGTTACAAAAACTTTACTTTTAGAAAGACGACAAAGCCATCATAAGAGTGGAAATAAAGGTACACCAATAAGACCTGTACGGCAAAAACGTACCTTGAGATACGGAAGTAGTGATTCTTGTGGATCAAGAATCACAACTATGATCCAAGAGAGTGCTTCTGAAGAATTATTTCTAACGGTACAGAGAGTAAAGAGAGAGAGAAGTTCTTTGGTTACTGTGCACGTCGTATCTTAAAGAAAAGTTTATACAACTAATAGGCTACTGTTATGATCTGTCAACAAGCCCGGCGCCGTGCAAATAGGCTATGTGCAGGAAACAGTAATATTATTTGTTGGCAAATACTAGAAAGACTGAATACAAAAGTCAATGCTTCATTTAGTTTGGTTATATTAATGCTTCGTTTAGTTTGGTTATATTAACGTAGGCCTTGTAAACAATGTCCCTTACGTATGATTTCCTCTATATTTATTTTCGTTCCGACCATCGACGTGTTAAACGATATAGGAGTTTTAAACGCATAATCGACTTGTGCTCTTGGGTCTATAAATTTATTTATTTATTTTTTTTTTAATTTATTGGAGATCTGTAATCTGTTCGACAAAGTTAACATTAAACAAATTGCCTGACAACACACATACAGGATTATGAAGAGCTGACCATTGACAGCTCTTCTTGTTTTTACAAGCAGAATGATCACTGTTGCACACCACTACTATATAAAAATTATCCCGATTAGCGCTTTCAAGCTTCACAGCTCATCGTCAGATCGGAATTGAAAGAAATAATGTGAAAACAAACCCTTCACCCCCATCTCACCACACCCTGTTCACACACAACAAGCTATAATTCAAATGTCCCTTCCCCACCCCCTGAGCCCTGTCCCTCCATCTGGACAATTACATATTTTTCTAACAAATTCCTTGTGTTTCAGTGTTGTGTGTGTGTGTGTGTGTGTGTGTGTGTGTGTGTGTGTGTGTGTGTGTGTACATTCCTCTTAAACCTACCGTCTTCCTCTCCACACACGTGGGTCAGTCACACACCCTTATTTTAAAACATCCAATTAGTACTATGCAATTTAATCCTTAATCTTATCTATCTGTCCTCTATCATTTACTTCTTAATTATGTTATAAAATATTTCTTCATTATCAAATTCAATTTTAGTATTAATTAAATTGTCTAACCCTTTTTCTCTTTCTTTCAATATTTCCAACTCCTCCCTAAGCTTCGTTTCAACTGTGTTATTTACTACTTTTACAATTTCGTAGTCTTCCAAAGGATTAACAAACTTATGGTTGTCTTCTATGAAATGTCTTGCATATAACGAACTGGTTGTTCTATTACCTTCTTCACGTTTGTGGTCAGACAACCTGCATACGAATTTTCGTCCTGTCTCACCTAGGTACACTTTGTTGCAGTCTTTACATTTTAATTTATAAATTCCGCTTTTCTGTAATACTGGAATTTTTTCTATATTTTTATTTCTTGTCTTATCAAATACCGTTTCACATTTTTTGGTAGCTATATCTACTCCGTATTTATTACAACATTTTATAATTTTTCTAGTATGTGAACCTATGTATGTCAATGACCCTGCATAATTCTTTTGTTCTGGTTCTATTTTAGCTTTTTGTATGTTAACCCTTTTCATAACTTTATCCGCTATGTTGGTGTTATAATTATTATTCCTTACAATTCCCTTTATCGTTTTTAACTCCCTATCTTTTGATTCGGTCTCTTTTAAACACTTCTGAGCTCTGTAACAAAATGAATTGATTGCCGCCATTTTATATCTATAAGGGTGGTAAGACTCTCTTGGTATAATTGTATCAGAATACGACTCTTTCCTAAATATCCCAAACTGTAGTTTCTCATTATCTTTAATGTCTGTGTTTAAATCTAAGTAATTTATTTTCTTACCTCCTATCTCTTCTTTAAATTGTAAGTTTTTATCCTTATTATTTACCTCATTTATAAACTCATGCACTTCTTCTATGCTTCCTTCCCAAATTACTAATACATCATCAACGTATCTAGACCATAATTTTATATTGTCTTTATACTTAGTGGAACTTATTAATTGCTCTTCGAAATCATTCATGTATATTTCTGCAAGAATAGGGGATAATGAAGACCCCATAGGTAAACCTTTTTCTGTATATAAAACTTGTTATTAAACCTAAAATAGTTCTGATTCACACATTCTTTAATTACTTTAATCAACTGCTTTTTATGCCTGTATTCTCCCATATTATTATCGTTTATTAACTTAACAACTTTATTTACTGTGATATTGGTAAACATGTCCTTAACATCCAGTGATATCAATTTTGTATTTACATTAATTCTAATATTTTCTAATTTTTCTATCAATTTTACATTATTCTCTATGTTGTATTTTGTCCCAAATTCATATTTCTCTATCAGTACTCTGCTAACTTCCTTTGATAATTTATAAATAAGTGCATTAATAAAAGAAACAATCGGTCTAATTGGTTTTCCTTCTTTATGTATCTTAACCTGACTTTTAAAAGTTGGTGCAGTTGGATTACTTTCTAATAAATACTTTTTCTTATTTTCTTCTATAAATGTTATCTGTTTCATCATTTGTTTTATCCTTAACTGGTACTTACTTGTATAATCATACTTTATTTCCTCATATGGTCCTTCACCTATAAATTCTTCCGTTTTCTTTATGTATTCGTCCTTTTTCAGTAGTACCATTGTATTTCCTTTGTCCGCCTTCGTAACTATAATATCATTCTTTTTTTTTTATTCTTTAGTTTACAGTTGATTTGATTTTTTGTTCATTTTTTGAATTATACAAATTTTTCTTAAATATTTTATCTACTACATTCCCTACTTCTCACCTTATTCTTTTTTTATCATTTTCATTTCCTAGTTTTTGTATTATGCTTTTAGGTCGCGGTGTATAGAGTTGTTGGAGACAAACCATGAAGCGTCGACTATTGATCTTAAAGTTTTGGACTGAAAGCGCTGGATAATCTCAATATTACTTGTACTAGCAGTACCCCAAAGTTGAATACCATAAGTCCATACCGGTTTAAGAACTGCTGTATAGATCAACAGTTTGTTGACGAGACTTAACCGTGATTTTCTGCCTATCAGAGATTTCTGACCTTGGGATTAAGTTCAATCTTTTTAGATGTTATATGTTTTTTCCACGTCAGTCTCCTGTCCAGATGCATCCCAAGGTACTTGTCTGACTGTTAATTGTTACCGGAGGGCAGTTTGTCTTACGTGTGGTGAAGGTAACGTGGACTGACTTTATAGACCATAAATGATCGTCAAAAAGCATTTACACAATAATTTTTTTTTTTATGTTAAATACTTCTTTAAAATGTCTTCCGGAATAGTGCGGTTTCCTTTGATTTTCTTGAATAATCAGTGCTGTAATGCCGTACAATTCATTTTTAAATTAATAATTATACTTACTTTTAATGAGTTCAGCTGTTTATCAGTTATAGAGAAACATGTTTCAATATTCAAGTAGGCTTACTATAGAAAAGGAAATATTATTAGTTACACAAGACACTAAATTTTTCGAGTAAGAATTTAAGTAAAATTAGAATAAAGTAACAATAAATGTATTAAATGCATTTATGTAAAACCGTTAACGATTATTTCTTGGTGTAATTCTTCTCTATTTTCTAAAGGTATAAAACATTTCTTTAGTATACACGCCTACTGTATAGTATTCAACAACAAACCCTGTCCTGTGTATGTTACATAGTTAACTGAGTGTGAAAAGCAAGGCCGCTGAGCAAAAACAATAAGTACATTTTACACCACAAGCAAATAAACTTACTTGGAAATAACACGGTACAAAAAATGCTCTGTCAAGATAAAAGATGAGCAAAACATAAGAAACTGTGTAATCTTTACCAGGTTATTCAGTAAAACATCTGTTTTATTGCAACTACCTGTTTTGTCAAGTCTAAATATGAATGTTATCCGGATGGGACGGAAAGAGTTTTAATGTATTAATATAAGTAAATATATCTGGTGTGTTTTATGTCGGCTGTGAACCCGTGATAGATACACGTATGTGCTGTAGGCTGAGAAAACTGAGAAAGTGACAACTTGCATAAAAGCTATTATATAACTGAAAATGATTCAGAATCATTACACGTTTGGCAAATCACATACACTACTTGAATCAAAATAATGATATTTTATTATCATTATATATTGTACGCTCTACTTAAAACTAAGGGAATTTTTAGGGTGTCATGTGAATTAAACACGGTACTGAATTTACTTTATTTACCATAAATAATAGCCCTATATTTTATTTATATTATAATGCATATAATATGTGTCTACGTTTCATAACATAATTATAATATGTACAGTAAATATAAGATGTATACTGTGTGTGTGTGTGTGTGTGTGTGTGTGTGTGTGTGTGTGTGTGTGTGTGTGTGTGTGTGTGTGTGTGTGTGTGTGTGTGTGTGTGTGTGTGTGTGTGTGTGTGTGTGTGTGTGTGTGTGTGTGTGTGTGTGTGTGTGTGTGTGTGTGTGTGTGTGTGTGTGTGTGTGTGTGTGTGTGTGTGTGTGTGTGTGTGACATTCATATCTGCTCATTTTTCTTGTATATTTTATATTTGATGACAGTTAAATACTATTGAAACATTGTAATATTCACAAAATAATAAAACATATTTTTGCACAGAGAGGATTATTAGTGTGTGTGTGTGTGTGTGTGTGTGTGTGTTGCAATAGGTGCGAATAAAATAAAATAATTGCATATAAAATAATAATTTCACTCTTAACATATGATAGCATGTTTCAATGATAACCGGTCAAAGTAAAAGTAGCGTGTTGGAACTGTAATATAGACAATAATAATCATGTCATAATTGTTATATTAAGTTGATTTTTGACTGTATAAAAAATATGAGTGTTGTGAAGTAGTGCGAACATATGCATATGGAGAGTGCGCGTGTGAATAACTGTGTTACGAAATAACAATAAAAAACGAATTAAATTAAATAACTTTTGTGTAAATCAAATGTCCGACATAAGACTTATACCAGAATGTGCATAAAATAAAGACCAATCTGGTAGCAATATTTGTTAGCAATATAAAGAACAAAAAATATGAGTTTTTTAATAAAGAATCTTTTATCGCCCACTAGAAAAGCAATAAAATTATACTGGTTTTATTTGCATGTTTTATATTGCCCATATGCAATTTCTTACAAGTAGGATGTTATCTGGACTGTAGCGTAAGGGTGAAGCAGTCTCGTTACTCTCTATAACGTCTAATCGTTAACTCTGATTCAGTACGTTAGGTCTGTCAGCAGTTTCGAACACTAGTAGTAAAGTGAGCGACTAAATATCTCGAGTGATAATTCGGTACAGTTCAAGATCGTCCGTTTAGGCATTTATAAACACATCAAGTTGCCGGAGATATATAACTAAGTAATAATTAATAATTTAATATTGTTCATAGTAGTACCCAACCCGTAAAACGACCCTGAGAGCTTGAAAACAGGAGGAGATCCTGAAGAAGGACCACAGGAAGAGCGGAGGTATCCTGACGACTACCTGAAAGAAGCATTGTAGACATTCATCAGGAAACGAGGAGAAACACCGCATCATTCATCAAATCAGGAAAGTGAGCCCATTTATATAAACTAAATAAATCAATAAAACAATTAAACTAAAAAACAGAGAAACTTGTAGGAATTAAGATATATGTTATTAGAGTGTAGGAAATATTTTTAAGTATAAACTGAAGGTCAACAGAAACTTTATTAATTCTTATTTACAACAGAAACTGTTTATTAATATTTATTTAAACAGAACGAATAATTTATTTATTTTGTATGAAAAACTGTCTATCAATTTTGTTGTGCTAACATAAACAGTAGTAAATTTTGTGCAGTCTAAAATTAAGAAAATCGTTAATTAAAGCCAAACATTTCCATATCTAGACAACGACAAGGAGTATGCGACCTTGTTCATCGCAAGGTATATACAGAGTGTTCAAAATTGCACGGCAATCTCTCGGGACCTGATTCTATGGCTAAAAATAAGAAATAAAGTTCATATAAACATAGGTCCGAAAACGGTTCGTTAGCGAGTTACGGCTCGCGAACCAGTTCGCCCTGATTTCTGCTCCCACGGTAAAATGACGCCATACCGAAATTCGTGGAGTATAAAGTAAAGGGTAAATTACGGGTTTTGATCTTGAAAACTGAGTAAAAGAGGTCCCAGAGCTCTATCTCAATTAGTTTCTAAGAAAAACTGTGTAAACACAAACAAATTAGAGTTGAAAAACACACATTTTTAGATTTGGGATAAAATAACTTCGTTAATTTACTAATAAATAAATAAAAATTAACCTACTAATTATTAATCTGCTAACTTTGTAGAGAATTTAATTGTGAGAAACTGATGTGTATAATGTCTATTAAAAGTAAGTACAAATTTGAGAAATTTGACTTTAATTAAAAACAAAACAGACCAGGCTTCTGTGTGAAAGTTGCAGGCTTCTAAAAAATGTGTAAGGTATTATTCATCCATTACCTTTAAACAGCAGTAGACCTGAAATACTTAACTTCGGCGGATTTAAGTTATTTTATTTCTCATTGACAGGCACAAACAAACAAACACACATACCTGTAGTTTGAGAATGAACCTGTCATTTCTGTAGTTAAGTGTGATTTACAATTAGTACATAATATTAAATACACTAAATAAAAATAATAAAATTCTTAATTTTAGTAGTGACCGTCGATCAATAAATTTCCTGATGGAAGGTTTAGCGAGGATCGGTCAATAAATATAACACAAATTTCACATTGCTTGTTAATCATTGAATGTTTATAGGAATTGGTGCAAATAGCGACATATGTCTAAAAATATATTATAGCTGAATGCAGATTGTAATATGTTCAATAGTGTATATTATTAAAAGTTATTACTACTGGCACTGAACACACTTATCCATAAATAAGACAATTACGTACAAAATAACAGAACTACTGATATTACAAACACAAAATTATGGTAAACAAATCAATCATGTGACAATGGTTATTAGGCTACTTATTATTTATATTGTTGTAAAATAATATTTACCGAGTACATCGTGTATACAGAGTAATATAGTCTATTGTTAAATTATGTAGACGTCGACATTCACACTTTCCTCCCTCTCACTCGCATGCTCTTTCTCTCTCGCACTCCAGCACTCTCACACTTCCTCCAGTACTCTCTCCCACTTCCTCTCACTCTCACTGTTACAATCTAAAACACATAAAACACGCATACACAAAAACACACGCGCACACACACACACACAGCAAAATACACAGCCCGCCTGGACACACACACAAAAACACACGCACACGCACAAAATTTTCTAATGTCCACATCTCTCTCTCTCTCTCTCTCTCTCTCTCTCTCTCTCTCTCTCTCTCTCTCTCTCTCTCTCTCTCTCTCTCTCCCCCCTATCAAAAACACAAAGATTTCCCCCTCCAACACACTCAAATCACAATTACGCATATTCCACATATCGTAGGTGCAGATAATATTCATCTAGGGTTCTTTACGTTTTAGCAGCCAGGTAGGCCTTTACGAATACCTCTGCTTCACGTATCTACAGATACTAGAACCGACTCTATACACGTGCATACACATGCGTTTCTGTGTGTGTGTGTGTGTGTGCGCGCGCGGGCGCGCGTGTGTGACAGTCAAAAATATATAAAATAATTTAATTCTGCGGAAGTCTTAAAAGTAGTTGAATTCTTCAGGACTACTGCAATGGAACGGATGAATATTATCTTATACCTTTTTCAGAAGTTTGCAAATTTCCGTTTGAAAGTTTCTATTATGCCTGTAATAGTACCTTTACACATGGATCTTTAGCGAATAATCCTCTTTATTATATCAGAATTTCTCATTTGGTTGGGACGAACACATTTGAGAAGAAATAAAAGAATTTGGTTAAATACAACTGTAAATAATGAAGGAGAATAAGATTATGAGACGGAAACCTGAGCGGTATATATGCGTAAACACGGGATGTGCAATGTAAGCGGGTTGATAAGAAGACAAAACTTGCTAGTATCTATACTAGATAGCCGCATACCATAAATTTCCTGACCATATGACTCGTAAATAAGCTTGTTACTCGCACCTTTCCTTAGCTGAGGTTTTACAATCGTTGCGACACAGTAGTATTAAAGTCGTAAATTTTTATCTAAATGGAGTCATTACTTTCAAGAAAGTAAGTAAGAATGATTTGCTGTTTCTTCACGAGTGACATCAGTAGGCCTACGGGATGAAACGTTCAAATGAATGTATTACGTTCTGGGTGTGTACGAAGAAAAAACATGAGTCAAAGGTACATAAAAAAGAGCTAAATCTTGAAGCACTAAAGGCCTAAAATAAAACTCAATTTTTTTATAAAATTGTTATAGTTTATTTGGGGGTAAAGATATGAGGAATTTATTGAAAATACAAAATCTGTATCTGTAGTTTCTGTATTTTGTAATTTGACACAATTAATGTGTCTCAACATTCATTGCAAAATTTTAGATCTCTCTCTCCTATGGCGCTACAGCCCAAATCGGGCCCTGGCCTCCACCAATCTCCGCCTCCAATCCACTCTATCCACTGCAACCCTCCTCCAGTTTCTTTTCCCCATGTCTCTCGCGTCCTCTGCAACGCCATCTTCCCACCTCTTCCTCGGTCTACCTCTAGGTCTCGTTCCCTCCCATGTACCCAGCAAAGCCCTCTTAGGGTTCCTGCCATCCTCCATTCTCATAACATGTCCGGCCCAACGCAATCTTTGAATTCTTATAAATTTTGAGACTGGTATCTCTTTATATATTTGATACAGTTCGTTGTTATATCTCAGTCTCCATGAGCCATTTTCTTGTGCAAAATTTTAGATAGCTTTCAAAAAAAATTTGTAAACTATGTTTCAAATAAAGCTTTATATTCTGTTATCATTTATGTAGGCTATATATGCGAATAATGTTAGATACAGAGATCGATGGAAACCTACATACACTGAAAAGCTATGACTAAATTTTTTGTCATTTAGGTAGCCTACTATGGTTACAAATTTAACTAAAAAGCTAACGCAGTAGTCCTTTTAGTATTTATTTTATGATTGTCTGCTCTACAGTTATGTTACTAATAAAATGGTAGAGTAGTTGGGTTTCCATAATTTTTCTGATAATATGCAAAATTTTCTAATATTGGAATTTAACTAACTTAATAATACATGTATTTTGTTCTGGGACCTTACTAGTGCTGTGATAATGGCTTCAGTAATGACTTGTACAATTTTTCATTGGACCGCTAATGTTAGCTACGATGTTGGCGAACAGTGGATAGGCAGATGTGCAGGCAGGTGTGTAATGATGCACAGAACACAGGTTTATCAGTATCGGCGCTCAAAGAACGATTTCAGCGTTGGCACTCAGAGCACGGTCGCTCTGAGCACGCTACCAGTGGCATCTCCACTCGGCTGCCAACAACTGTAAGCTGGGAGCATTCCAAAACCGCACGCTCAGGCTCCTCTCGGGAACCCCGTGGTATGTCAGATATGACATTCCCCAGCCGAACCATCCGAGTTCCTTCCTTGGAGATTTGAGACAAGACCCTGGCGACAAACTTCTTCGCAAAGACCGGGTAAATCTGCTCCCACTGTAACCCCTCCTTATTTTTATTTAGTTTTTTATAGAATTTTTTTTTTTAAGGAGAGGCTACCAGATATTTAAAACTAGGCCAAAGGCCTAGGAGAAGCATAAAATGCGCTGGGTCCAGTGGGACGGGACTTGCAATTAAACTCGCTGTTAACCAACAATAACAATTTTTATTATATCTTGAAAATATTTCCTTTTACATAATTCGAGAAAAATTTCTGAGATCATATTTTGTATGCATACATATTCGCCAACACAATTCAACATTCAATATATAATACCCATAAGTCATAAATTCATTTCTTATTTAACTAGCACCCCCAATTCTTTCAAATATCCTTTTCTTTACATGATTCAACATAGAGACATATAGACATATAGATCACAGACAATTCACATATATCATAAATATAAACCACAAACAACATTATAACATGAAAGGCTTGCGGCCCGCCTATATATTTTTATATATATATCACCCCATCATATAGAAATGTCAAAACTACAATATATAGATCTGTATACATACATATAGTGCACCAAAAGAATCTGGGTTGGCCAGAATACAAGTTACAACTTTAGATGCCCATGAACAGTCTGTATAAATTTAGTGAAATTATAATTTACAAGTTTTCCCAGAAAATCTGGTTTGACTATAATAATTAAAAAAATACAAGTTACAACCTTTATGTGACATGAACAGCCTGTATGAATTTTGTGACATTATAATTTATAAATGTTTAAGAAAATCTGGTTTGACTATAATAATTAAAAAATACAAGTTACAACCTTTATGCGACATGAACAGCCTGTATGAATTTTGTGACATTATAATTTATAAATGTTTACGAAAATCTGGTCTGACTATAATAATTAAAAAATACAAGTTACAAGCTTTATGTGACATGAACAGCCTGTATGAATTTTGTGACATTATAATTTATAAATATTTAAGAAAATCTGGTTTGACTATAATAATTAAAAAATACAAGTTACAACCTTTTGTATGACATGAACAGCCTGTATGAATTTTGTGACATTATAATTTATAAATGTTTAAGAAAATCTGGTTTGACCCGGCAGCCGGCATGTTCCTGAGCATGACCGGACATAAGTTAACATGTGCATGGGGCCTGCATAGATCTGCACCCAAAAGCTGTCTACCCAAGGTTTAATGAGAGGACCGGACTGAAACTGAATAAAAAAACTTCCAACCCTTCTTCTGAAATTCCGGTTCCCCAAATACTTAAACAACCCGTGGTTAGTAACAAAATGTGGTGCATGGAATTCAATGAGCCTCGGACACATGCCAGCCCCCGGGCGTACAATTAATGCCGAATCTAAGTACACTCTATACATAAAGTTCCCAAAATCCGCGTACAAATTCTGTCCCGTTGGACCTGAGCCCAATTAAAACGTCATGAAGATGTAAAATGTCATAGTGTGTCACAAAATACAACTCGAGTTTATGGATTGTTAACTGCACAAATAAGTGGCTTCTATGTAGGCCAAATAAGAATAAAACTGGTTAAATATCACCTTATTTAAATGAAGTGGATGTCCAGGTGTTCAGGGGTCAGTGAGTCAGACGTCTAGGTGATGGGATTTTGCTGAGGCATGGTGATCTTGCCCTTCCTTCCGACGGGTGAAGTCGAGAGCCTTCTGGCAAGTTCAGGAGCAGATGGACATGCCTGGGCCGGATCTTCGACTGGCACGGAGGCTCTAAGGATACATGATAATTAGATAGATGACCAAACACTTATTTTCAAAGCATAACTCACACACGCACCCTCGATTGAACCAGTCCGGACAAAATCGAACAGGCACCCCTGACCCTTTAAACTATGCTCATTTTAATTAAAATATAACATCTTCTCCTTTGCACAACACCCAAAATCACACAGACGCCCTCAAATCAATTTATAAGTTTCAATTTACTAATTATGCCTACGTGAGCAGAAAGTTTGACACACCATAACCTGTTCAGTGTTGTACACGGCCACGCTGCTAATGCATTTGAAACATTGAAGTTCCCCGAAATTACACAATTTTTACTCCACTAATGCGATGGGCAATTGCTGTATATTAATTACAATATAAATTAATTAAATAAGAATTTAAATGAATTAAAATTACATGACACTGAATACTTTAAGTTCGCGCCACGTGGCGTGCATACCTAAAAGCTATCCATTTGCATCCACTCACATAACGCTCACATTCACATTTTATTTTACGCCATCCATAATATACATTCTAAATTTACTTACCGCAGATCTGGACGAGTTTATCTAGCCATAGGAATATAAAAATACGACAATTTAAAAAACTTCAACTCTGTCAGAAGGCTCAGCAGCACACGAGGCGGAAGACGAGACTAGACTAAGTAACTCTCCGCATGCCAGCGCCGAGACCGAATTACGCACATTCTCCACACCAGAATGCGCTGGCATGTACAACGGCCCAACGGTATAACGGATTTACGCCGTTGAATTAAGATACAGCTAACAATTTAATTATTGACGCCGTAACAATTTCGCGTCTGACATAAATAATTACATTTTATATATATATTTTTATTATACAAGCGCCGGTTCGCAGGCAAACCGTCACACCACACATCCGTCAAGTCAACTACTCAACAGTGTGGGCACCGCAATATTGTAGATTTTGTTGAGGCGCTATTTAGGTATAGACCCGCTGTATACGCGATGCCGTGTTGAAGATGTAATGTGTTAGTTCGTATATGTAAAGGACAAATTGTGTTTTATTCGTCGGTTTTTTGTATTTGTGTGTGTGTGTTTTTTAAATGCAATACTCGTAAGTAGAGATGGGCCGATATACATGTAACAGGTATTTTGTAACGATATTTTTGTGGAACGGATGTAACAGTGACTGAAAAGTTGAAATACCTATTATTCGCGGCGACTCTGTTCCGAGTCGAGACACGCCCCCCTCGCTGTTCCGAGTCGAGGCACGCCCCCTACGCTACTGCACACACACACACACACACACACACACACACACACACACACACACACACACACACACACACACACACAAAGTACGCAAGTAACAAGTAAACGAATACGCCAAAGCCAAATACTAGGCGTACAAAAATATCGCTGGTACGCAAGGAACAACCAGTACACGAGTATTTCAAATACTAGGGGTATCACCGATACACAAGGAACAACAAGTAAACGCGTATTACAAATACTAAGCGTATTCGAGGAACAGTAGTATTTTAGGAACACCTAGTTTTTTAGGAACAAGTAGTATAAAGCGTATTTCGAGTAGGAACTAGTACGAAGCCACTTTTTCGTCCTGAATACTTTCTGCGCAAAGAGACGAAGCTGTTTTTAATAAAGGAAAAAATTCATCCTGATGTTACATTTATTCTCCTGTGATATGCAGATATATAATACAGATTATATGCTAATAAATTATATATTATACTAGTCACCAACTTGTAACTAAACCAGTTCAGGTTGTAAGGTAAAACTTTATGTTTTTACTCATAAAAAACTTTGTGTTCCGAGTTGTTAGTGAAATAGTTGTGTTAGTAAATATTGTGTTATAACCTATAAAGTGGCTGATGTTGAAAGGCTATATTATACTTTTTATTAATGGGATTTTAACTTCACTACACATCTCACGTACACTGTTGTAATGGACATTTATGCACTTTATCTAGTCCTGTTCCTTAAATATCTGAACGAAAAACACGATTAACTTCAAGGAAAGTGCAACAGCTGATATTTTTGAATGCGAATTTTAAATAGTGTTTGAATAACTGAAATCTCAGAATAAAAAAAAAAAAATTTCAGTTGTTTAATTTTATTTATAATGTGTTAAGTGAAGCAGATTGTAATGTAAATAGGTGTGACATTTCATGACTTGTATATTCTGTGTACATTAGTGAATGAATCTGAAGATTATCCAGGTATGTAATGTATTTAATTTACTTTTGTTGTTTCTTATTATTTATCCGTTTATTTATTTATTTACATTTATTTTATTAGTTTTTAATTTTTATTTGTAAAATTTTGTTTATTCTCATTCACTCTTGTGGCTTACTGTTATGTTTTTGTTATATGTTTCTGATATTTTTTCACATTATTTGTTGTGGTATTACGTGTAGGCCTACTGTACATTATTTAATTGCCCCGAGTTTCGCAACTGATTTGTCTAACCAATGTTAGTTTGTTTACTCCTAGTGAAAACTTAAATTGGTATCCCCAAAGGGAGACAGGCCTATAAATTCTCTTGTTTCTTATTTTCTTTTAAACAGTAATAGTTTAATAAAGTCACAGTGTAAAGTAACACTGTTAATACTTTTAGTTTCAATTTATTTCTTATAACAAATTATATAGTATAGGTTATATAATATCTTCAAATGAATACACAGCAAGTAGGTTTATTAATATCTTAATAGGTTTATCTAGGTGAAAATAAACCTACTTGCAGTGTATTTATTTGAAGACATTACATAGGAGACCTGCAGGCAACTCAAAACGAGTTACTTACAAAGGATAATATAGGTTATGTATAATTAGTATGTAATAACAGGTATTTGTACCTGTTATTTTCTTGGAACGGTATTTTCATACCTAGTATTTAAAAATAACAGTTTAGCCCACCTCTACTCGTACGTGGTAAACCATTTACAATTAATTGGGCGTTTATGCGTTGGTTCGCAATTGAGTTTAACATTGTTATGGCAGGGAGTAACCAAGAAATATAAAATAAACAGTAACACTGGAGTGCGGCTTATACGTGAAGTAGGAACGACATAATATTTATTTGCAACCGTTTCTCAGTTCAGGAAACGTGCTTGTTTATTTGTGTGTATGCGTGCGCGTGAGCGCCTCGGCGTCTGCACGATTGTGAAAAGGGAATAATCGTGCAAATACTACAGATTTTTTTATCAGCGAAATTTCCCTTGTTGAAACTCAGCTCTTTGAGCCTAGTTTCCTGATACTTTGAGATCAACCGCCACGATTAGAGAGGGGTCTGCAGTAAAGATCGTCACTTTGATGCAACCCGCAAAACACATCTTTGCGTGGCAACACAATTCCCCCTAGGCTTGACGATTCTTTTATGTGTCGGTATTCAACATCACTGCCACTTTTCTATAAAATCTTCTCTTTAAGAAAATGTGATGTTATTTGTTTTCTTTTTCTGGCCAACTAGATAGATTGCCTCCATTCACCACACACACACACACACACACACACACACACACACACACACACACACACACACACACACACACACACACACACACATTCTGGTGTTGCAATATTTATGTATATGTAAATAAGGTGTGAAGTATGAAACTATAACATTTTTAATTTAATAATTTAAAAACAGACACTTAAATCTGTGCTCAGATTCCGGCTACATAAATGCGTCCGCAGGGTATTAGGTTACTGGGTGCGTTGTACTTATAACAGGTTGTATATAAAGGATGTTTGATTTTTTTGACCCTGAAGAATTTGATTGGCCTTCCTTGCACATAACGAGTCACAACGTCGTCGACTACAACAAAGTTTCTTTACCAGTTTTGTGTGAAATTGTCTCTAGGCCAAATAAGTACTGTATATCTCCTGATAGCAAAGTACACTATCTGAATTTGATGGACCGCGCCCGTTTCGGATAAACTAAATTTCGGATAAACCGAAACTCCTATTTAAATAATAATATATATGTGAGTACATTAACTTTATTTAATAAAAATACAGTAGTCGCATTACAGTTGTTTAACATAGGATTATTTTATGTGAACTGTTGTTATTTTGTCACCTTCGGCTTCTAAAAGGAAGGAGAAATGTACTGTTATAATACATAACAGTATACAGTACTTTATGTTTACAATATATGAACATAATACTTTATGTTCGAAAATCCGAACAAATCGATAATTCGGAGGACCCCTTATGCCAATTAGTTCTGATTACTGTATTGGCTTTCTACTTTAAATCACGTGGAATCGCATGTCTACGCCATTAAATATAGGTTATAGTGAAAGGAAAATGTTTTCTGTATTTTAAAAATTTACTAAAAATTGTTTCAGATAAACCGGATTTTCGGATAAACGCGATTCGGATAAACGAGTTTTTAGTGTACTCGATAAAACATTAAGAAACTGTAGTTAAACAATAATCGTAATATGTGCATGGAAAACCTAAAACCAGCTATACTCACAAAGTAAAGTATTATAACAAAACGTACATATTACAAAAATCAGTTATTAAGAACAAGAATTGTGTGAGTTCAAGAAGGAAAAGACCGAAATACAACAAATAACCATTTAAATTCAGGCATAGTATTATTCACCTAAATTTCGACTAATGACTGTCAGATCACATAATGTAAAGAGCTGTAGACTTTTGTTAAATAACAATATATAGTTTGTGCGCACGCTTAAACTCACATAGATCAAGTCAGCCGTTATGTGGTAGTTCTCCCTAGATTCAGTGAGTTCAACTTCTAACACTGTATAACAAATAAAAGATAAAATCTACATCTTCGTACTTCGTATTTAAAAAATAAAATAAAACTCACAAACGTTACTTATTTTCCTAGTTACGACAACTTTTGGAGGGAGACGTAGAATGTAGAATATAGTGAACGTAATCAATCACACTGAAAACTTACGCGCTAGCACATACGCTCTCTCTCTCTCTCTCTCTCTCTCTCACTTATTCGAAGGACTATTTTATTTCTATAATTACTCTACTATTGCTGCAATTGCTATTTCGTTACTTTACGAAATACGTTTGAAATTTACCCAATTCAGTACAATTCTGTTTTTTTTTGGTTTTTTTTTCCTGTCACTTCCAATGGCATTTTGCACTAACTACAGTTAACATATGGCACTCTGACAACAACCCTGTTAATATGCGCTGCTTATATAACTAATATCGCTGAAGCTGCTGAAAGTCACTTGCTATTATCTACGGCGATTCCTCACTCTCTTAGATATATCATATAATTAGTAACGATAATGGATTACAGGTTTATTAAAAAAAAAGCCACTACGTTAGTTAAAAGAATTTTCTGTCTTCGGTACAGATGTTATGAAAGTTTGACTCAGGGTATTATAATGAGATCTGATTGGTGTATGAAAGTACGTCATGCTAAAACTCTACATACTCAGTGAGTGAACAGCAGCATCAACGGCGTGAGAATGGACTTCCAACGTTGAGAAACATCCTCTTACGCCTGATGTAGAAGACAAGACTACGCCAAATAAAGTGAACACTATTGAAGAGGGCAAAGTAGAACATTGCCCAGTACACTAAAGATCATTCCTCAGAACTACAATATTCCTCACAAGAAAGGAAGTGGAACTAACTCTATAATATATGACATTCCTCATGTAATTGCCAAAACGCATACGTAGTATTTACAGTTCTTGTAAATAATATTAATTAAATAATAGATCAAGAAAACTGACTTTCCCAGTATAAACTATTGGACTAGTCGCATGTACGCTTACATTAATGCGTATAATTTATTTACTTACTTATTGCTTATGTTTATTTACGTATATGCAATAAAACCGTAAATTGAAGTAGACCTAAACATTGTCAACTTCAGAAACAAGAGGTATGCAATCATATTTTAAGGATTAGAAGGAATTAGGGATAATATTTTAAGTAGGAAGATGTATTTTGACGAATACATAAATTCACAGATGTAAACATACGTATGGAAATACGCGTGTGTGCCTGAGCATGTTTAATGGTTACCTGTGCTTCGCAGTCGGTGTCTTATCAGCTGCGATCACAATGAAATAAGTGCATTTCAAATAAACATTCAACTAAACTTAACCTGTAATACAATATTTATATTTTTTTTTAAATTTCTACACGCACACGCGCGAGCGTGCGTAAGTCAGTCTGTGCTCGCCTCTACGCCTATATATATAAAACCAGAGAAAAATGTAATTATTTTCTATTCATGAAGTGGTGTGTGTGTGTGTGTGTGTGTGTGTGTGTGTGTGTGTGTGTGTGAGAGAGAGAGAGAGAGAGAGAGAGAGAGAGAGAGAGAGAGAGAGAGAGAGAGAGAGAGAGAGAGAGAGAGAGAGAGAGAGAGAAAGTGAGCGAGCGCGTCGCGTTTTATGAAATAATTTTTTGAATGCTTACCAAGAAATTAATTACTTCATAACTATGCCAAAATACACAGAAATGCAAGAAACTGACGAAATACGATTTAACAACCATATACAGGCTATGTGTGCACGTACTATCATGTACATTACAGTTCAACATTTTGCGTATAGTTCCATACGTAAGCTAAGACTAATTAGGTCCATAAGTGTTAGTATGTGTGTAAAATATAAGTAGGCCTATATGACATTGAATGCATAGGTGAATTATTATCTATGCTCTGCATGATGTAGGCTAACTAAACGAACACCAAGTAGGCGTGAATATGTGTGTACTTTTATGAATCCCCTATCGACAAGTGATTCGTGTAGTTCTACTATTATTACAGTTACTGAAGATGCTTTCGAAAACGGTAACTGGATGTAATTGTCGTTTTACGTTAAACTGAGAGCTCTGTGCCCGAAACGTTATGGAGGGGAAACACGTTGCCGGAACGATTAAAAAACATGTTGCCGTTGAAAAAACAGAAGCGACGTTGAACTGAGTAGCGATTATGTGATTGTTGGCGGAAATTGAACTTTGTACATGTAGGACAGATCCGTTCTGTGGACACTGTAGCGTAGTTAATTTTGATCCGGGAGCCTACTGAATGACTGGTAGCGAAGATTATATAGGCTATTTCGGTCATACTGCCCGGATGCTGGTAAGTAGGCCTGCTTTAAATATGAAGCAGCACTGAATTTATGATACCACTGTCGTCTTATCGTACAACGAACATTATTACATAATTAAACCTGTATATCTTGACACAGACCCATCTCAAGTTCAGAACTACAGCTACTATTTAAATGTGTGTGGAACTATCGTGGCTAATTCAGAGTTCGTTGTTTGAAGTGTTTCTGGTTTATCATTTCCTGAACAGGAATACCCGAACTTTCACCAGTTCTGAATCTTTCCGGTCCATAATCAGTATTAGTTTTCGTATAATGATAAGCATCCGAGGGTAGAACTATAGCTAAAACAAGAGATGGCTTGGCATCATAGAGTATCTAGGTGGACTCGAGAACTAATCTATAAACTATTCCCTACACGTAGTCACTGTATAAGAATTAACGGCCATATGATTATAAAATCAACAATTTACTACCCACCTTTCTGCAAACAAATATAGAAAGTCTAAGTAAATATTCATTACATACTAGTTTACAAGTTTAATCAGTTTAAAATCTTAAAACAACTTTCTACTCGTCTTTCGCTGACTGTTTGGGTACCAACTGTTTATTCAATCTAAAGGACGACTCTAACCAGCTTAACAGGCAGCGTAATCAGAAGAGAGATAACTGTGCGAATGGCCAGGTTTGGTCAATAAGGTTAATCCAACCATTGCGTTGGTAGGCCGTGTTAATATACGACTGCTGTACTAGTAATATCGCTCTGCCCTCGGCGGCGACACCCCTCCAACAACCTGCACAATAATCTACATATACTGCCGTTTCCTACGATTACGCACAGATTAGACAAGGAAATACAGAGCTACGTGACTGCGGACAAGCCTGCGTTATCTCTTGCCTGGATAAATCCAGAATTATTCAAGATTACTGCGAGCGGAAAACACGGGTCGTTGATTACATTGTGTTTACACCTACATGGGAATTAACCAGTCCAAAACATTCAAAAATTAAGAAAACATAATTTAGTTAAATCACGCTGTGACGTAAGTTCAAGAAGTTTATATTGTACTATTTAATTCACGTGTATTAATTTTTTTCAGAATAATACGACGACATTTTCTGTGGATCATAATATTTTATTAAAAATGCATGTAATATACGCAATTCAGTGAGATCCCAATTTTTTGCAATTTAAAGATAAAATCAGGTAGTAAAAAGCTTTGATTCCTAGCACTTCGTAGCACACTCCACTTCCTAGCGCCATGTTAACTGTACTGTTACCTCTCAATTTTACATCTGGACAGCCAATGTCAGTTAAATGCTACGATTGGATGGAGTTTCTGCTACACACCTGATCAACAGTGATGGATTTACGTTTCTGCCAACCTCGGTCCGCCTCTTAGCGAACAATTAAAATTTTGGTCCCTAATTGGGAAGTATGAGGGAATAATCGCTGGAGATAATGTGATTATAGCAGTTACGCAAATAAGGTAACACGAAAATGAAAGGTGACTAACTTCATTTGCATAAGCGTTATGCAAGGATTAAAATTGTATGGGGTTAGTGTTCTAGGGAAGGCTGTAGCTTAGGAAACCGTTTAAACTACACTCTTGTCACAATTAAGTACTCAAGGCTTATTGATTTTGGTGAAGATCGGTTAAGGAAAAGGGATATTTTACCTGCAACGTTTTATGTTTTAACAAGAGTAATTTTTTCTATGACGAACGATAACTGCCGTAAATTCAAACAGAATCAAATAATTTTTTGCATATTTATCTGAGCTGTAGAGATCGTAAGACCGATTGATTTTGGTGAAGATCGGTTAAGGGGAAGGGGTAGTTTACCTGCAACGTTTTATGGTTTAACAAGAGTAAAGTACTTAATTTTATAAATAAAGTATCCTGAAAAGAAGGTCATAAATAATCCACTGTAGAAACGTAGATGAAATATCTATAAATGAAAGGCTAGTTGAAGGGGGTAGGGGTAATTTTATATAAATGAAAATGATAGTTGAAGGGGGAGGGGACAATTTCTTATATTATTTTTTATAACATTTTATATTTTGTTACATTATCGGCAACAAAGATGAGTTGGTTGTTAAAATTCCTTCCCGGGTTGTTTGGCCGTGGTCCAATGTTTTCTGCAAAACCAGACGTTTCGGCAGTGCCATCGACTGCCATCAACAGTACAATTCGAGTGCGCTAACGTGTGGTGGTATACGTTAGTGACCACAATACTGAGGTTAAGGTTGAAGAAAGAAATAGTTTCTATGGAAATATTACATTTCGAAAATGATTTTAAATATAGGCTACATCTTAGAACATGGAAGTCATGTAGGCCTATGGTTCTCGATATCGATATTTCTAATCGTTACGTAACATGATAGACAATATGTTGTTTTCTTGATGTATATGAAAACTGAAGGCCTATGTGACATTAATGTACTATTAATAAAACTGTCTTGACAGTATACAAGTAAACAAATAAATACAAACATGTGTGTGCGCGCGCGAGTGTGTGTGTGTGTGTGTGTGTTTTGTTTAACAATCTGCAAAACTTTTTTTACATCTTGGGGGATCTTCAATCTCTTCTTCCTTGATCTCTATATTTTCTTGTCTTTCCTAGTATATTATATACTTGAATTAACTCCACATATTCGTTTTTATTTTATGTGTTTGTGTTACCTTTCCGTTCGAATTTAGTATTTGAAGCCCTTTATTTACCACTGCGATCGAATTTAGTATTTTGTAACGCTTTGGAATACAGTAACGTGCTTCAACTACATCGTTTAATTCACTTTAAAAGTTTACTTTCTAGTGTTTTATTGACCTTTTGTTCTACGTTTACAGTAATTCAGATTTATTGTTGCACATGAGGGTGGGACTTACAACTGCAAAACAAACGATAAGGAATAATACAATCAAAAAGCGTGGCTACAATTTCTACTTCTACGACAATGTCATGATTTGTGGCCAAGTGACGGCATACAACAGACACGAGTTATCTGACAAACGGAAGACGGTGAGGAAGAATTTACGGCGCCTGATCAGCGTCCCTTCCAAAGTAACAGAAGTGCCAGGAAGCAGTCATCTAACATCTAACACTTACCTCATCTGCACATTACTGATACTCGATAATGGGTAATAAGTAGTTAATAGGATACTTCAACCGACTAGTGGAGAGTGACTATAGTAGGGAAAAACTGATCTTAAACCAGGAAGGAACAAATGAACATCCAATGCTATTGAGTTTAACTTTTAAACCATGTGATTGGTTTTCCTCTGCTCAGGAATGCTATAAGAGAACTCTTAATATAACTCACACATTTCTAAGCGGTAAAGTAAATCAATTTTTCTATTTATAGTGAGAAGGATAGGACATAAAATGTTCCTACGGAGAGGAAAAAGTCTAATTTACGGAACGTAGCAAAAGTAATTGGTCTACTTTCAAGTACAGTTTGTAGAATATGCTGCAAATATATATATGTGTAGCAGAAAGTGATTGAGTATATATATATATATATATATATATATATTTATTTATTTATTGTACGGGTTTACTGAGAAAATTTCTTAAATACAGTAACATATTTAAACGAATTGTTTAACGTTAAATAATTAATTTCTGTTTTAATTTCCGTCACAAGGTTATAGGAAATGAGTTTCTAAGAGCCTTAAAGGGAAGCGACAGTCAGTGTTGTGTGTGCGTTTGTGTGTGAGAGAGAGAGAGAGAGAGAGAGAGAGAGAGAGAGAGAGAGAGAGAGAGAGATACAGAACTGAATAGTTCTGTATACTGGCACTAGGCTGTGATGTAGATCAAAGTAGAGGAATTTAAAACTTTGTAATGAGGTGTCAAGGCTGAAAAAGTTTACAGGCGACAGGGAGCGACATGTTTTCTTGATCGGCTGTTGCATTAATATCGTTGATAATAATTTAACGCTTACAAAACTGGCTTACGGACGAACCAATAGAGACCAATCTTTTGCTCTTATGCTCATCGCTTCTATTGCTTCCCATAACGTATACTACATACACGAGAGTAATTCACTTTCATTCGATTAAAGTACTATCAGTTAGTCTGAATCAAAGCCTAAGTTCAGTAACTGTTACTGAATACTAAGGTCTTGAGAAAAAGAAGAAGGAAAAATAAGAAGAAAAAGAGAATACTGAATTACACTGGAAGTATTTCCAGAAACGCAGACTACGGATTTTTTCATTTTATTATCGAAGGCAGAGTAAGTGAAACGGAACCTTTGGGAATGACGAATTTTTAGTTGTAAACCCTATACGAATGAGAAATATTGAGGCTGAGAGGCAGGAAACGATGTAGGTAGCAGTTACCCTTAATAAAGAAAACGAAAACTCAATAGAACAAAGGAAATCTAAATAAAGCTAATGCGAGGAAGCTAACAAAGAAATGGGAAAGATAAGAAAATTGCCGTACGTTTGAACTCTATATGAAACATAACTGTATCGTTGCTTAATTTGTCACATTATTTTAGCGCCAAGGAAATATAAATCGTTATGTGTTACACAAGCATAATATTCTCCGTGGCGTGACACGGATTTAATATGTCTATTTCGATTTGTTACTTCGAAATCCCCAAAGAGAAGAAGATTATGCGATTAAGGTTGCCACGGGTGAATTTTATGAACAATTATTTTTCGCCAGTGATATTTAATTTTCGCCAGATATTTACGTCATACAATACGGTAATTTTCAGTGGGGTAGATCCAATTTCACACATGTAAACAAATTTATTTTAAAAATGATTTCGGTCAATTGCTTTATATTCATGTGTGTATTAAAAAAAAATACCTTATTTTTCCGTGCCTGACCTTACATTTCATATGAAGTGTTAAACATGATAGACAACGATATACACGAAGTAAATGAATGCATGAATACTGTATATCGTACAACGCATTACGAGTGGTGGTTGCAATCAAGTTGTAACGCTTGAACGGTTAACATTTATAAATTATGGTGAATAAAGTTTATAAATTACTTATATCTTAATCGTGGATACCTTCGTTGCTGAAGTAATGTAATGAGATTATTTCTTCCTTCATCTTCCCTTTCGTTACCGTCTTGTCACTCTAATTAACCACTTTACTTTCAATTGTCACCTGATTCCCGTATGTTGAATGTTTCAAACAGGTATCCTTTGTTCTATGTTCTAACTCTATTTAGCTTTACCAATTTGCCATTTTGGTTCTATGTATTACAATGTAAGATGAATGTCTTATCTTCTTTTCTTCTATTAAGTTGTTATATAGGTATTAACGCTGTTATCAAAGTGATATATACTCAGGATCGAATTATTTATTTCTGTATGCGGGTCAATTAGCAACGCACGTTACTCAGGTAATCAGGTTAGACTGTCTGAAAGCGCAGCTAAAGTTGTGTGATTACATAAGTCAGTTTGAAGCACGTTATGCGACCTGGGGCCGTTATTTAAATGTGAAAGTTGTAGAATATGGTGTCTTACACTAAGTTTCCAAATTAGGGAATGTGAAACCTGTATGTCAGATTTGATTCAAATCCATTTGTTCCAATGTGTACGTTGGTCGTGATTTTTGAAACACCTGTTACTACGTGCGGGCCAGTAAGCGGATTGCGTAATTTGTCTCTCAATCATTCCTGCGTTCCCGGAAATGCCAACTGTTTTGGCATTATTATTTGGCATAATTATTATTATTGAATAGGTATTTAAATGCCTATACACATGTCACGAAATTGGTATTTCACCTATTTCCTTTCCTAATTCAATTATCAACGTTCAGTTTTTTGATCTTTTATTTCTGTCTGTTCACTCTTTTCTCTTTCAGCGAGATAATAATAGGCTACGGCGACTCGCACAACTTATTTTCTATATCCCCAGTCTTTTCAATTATTCTTATTTAATCACTATTCTTTCTCTCTGTTTCACTCGGAGCGATGTTATTGGTTTGAGAAGATAACATGAACCGACTCGGATGAATAATAATATTAATATTACTAATTTATAAATTTTCCACTTCTATTGCACAATTCTGGTTAACAGGAACCAGTTTTATTTATTTATTTATTTATTTTTGCGTGTTAAAAACTGACGCCTACGTATAATACAGTTGTGTCGTTAGTTAAACTCCGTGTGAAATGTCATCGGTTCACGAGGTAGTATAACTCTGGACTTGGTACAGTTCCCTAAAGGACTCAATGTTTTATTTCTTTATGGTCTGCTAAAGTAATCTCTTATTTATTCCCAAGTCACGTTCAGTTATAAATGATTATAAAATGTTTGTACGTTGTCGGAGGAATATTACTATCAACTGTCTACACTATGCAGTTCTTCGTTAATGCAGAATATTGTCCATACATAATAGTTTGTCCCACAGATTCGTTCTTCTAATTCTTTTCTGTTGTGTTAGTGATCGTATGCATGTGACAGTCGCTAAGAGTGCTTCTCTCTGGAGGCAGACTGGTGATGTGAGATTACCTTTTTTCTGTCTAGAAGGGTCCTTACTTTCAGATGGTAGGTAAAGGTGTGACGCCATATGACATTTATTTTAATAATTTATTTATACGTGTTTCAACAAGTCTTCCATTCGTCTGTACAATACACAATAACATCTGTACTAAAACGTTCTAGTTCTGTCTTCAGCTTCAGTTTCGGGAATAATTATAGTTTTAGAATTTTAATTTAGATGTGACTCATCGACTGTTTAGCATGCCTTCTCCGTGTTTCTCCAATCTGCTTTCTAATGATGATAGGTGCTCTCAATTTATAATTATTTTATATGGAAGAGATATTATTTTCTCTCTACCGTCTCCCATAATACAATATCCTCAGCCAGTCTCCCCCCCTGATCCCACCGTTCCTGTTACGTCGACTCCCATCTCTGCTGCTACTCGTTTCCAAATTCGCTATTGTACTTAACCGTACTTACTACAGATCTCAAGCATCGCTACAGCTTTATATATTGCGACAGTACAAATAAGTGATGTACTGAGCATTGAATATAAAAATTTAAATATACCTAATAAACTGTAAATAATTAATAATATATTAGAAATAAGCATGTCAGGGACTGCAAGCTTGGCTCAGACAAAAATATGAACAGGTGTTTCGACCTGAATCGACGTGCACACACACACAAATGTAACTGAAAGTGTGTACACCAGTATTTTGCTAGTGTGTGTGAACGCAGGTCTATTCAGGCGAGTTTACCAACCCAAGATGAATAATTGCATAATTACTGTTTTTCCGTAATTATTCATAAACTATAATTAAAGAGTAAAATCCAAAAACACAATAAAATTTAAGAAAATTTACTAAATACTGTGTATGAAAACCATGTGAAAGTGCCACACCGTACGAGTGTAATAGTGAAATAACTGTGTACAAATCGAAAGGGTTAAGTTGCAATGTCCAAAATTACAGTGAACATGTGTTGTAAAAATAGTTATAAGATAAGTATAAGAGTATACTTACAGGACTCTGCAATTCGCAGAAATATAAGAAATAGCGAAATTGACAAAGAGTGGGGGAACTGAATCCAGAGACAGTTTCTGACATGTCGATTTCGTACCACTGCAGGTGTCGACCAAGACATGGGTATAAATAGGACACACAAGCTACAGTGGTTCTCTTTCTTAAATCATCCACGGTGCAGCGGGAGCTTCTGCCCGTCCACACAGAATATTTAAATTTTTGTAAATAATTTCATCCTTCCAGTTACATACAGTTATGTAACTCGATTGTCAAACCAACTGTTTTTAAATAATAACAAAATTACATAAGAAGATCCACATAAGAAGATCCATTGACGTCAGAAACAGCACGAGGAAAAGTTCCAGAGAGAGAGTCGACGCTGGACAAGAAGAGCGAGTCGACGCTGGACAAGAGGCGAGTCGACGCTGGACAAAAGGAGCGAGTCGACGCTGGACAAGAGGACGTTGGAGTGCGAGACGAGGACGACTACAGATGGATCAAATGATCGAGTATGATTGACGACAATAAGGTGATAAACAACTTATTTATCTCTTAATCGAACAATGAACTCAAAGACAATTAAAGACATTCTTGTTTTATTTAAAAGTAAGAGCCAATGTTTATTTTAAAGTAGAATTAAAATCATAGATGTTTTAGAAATACGATTAACATAACAAGAGCTCAAATTAGTATTGAAATAAAACGAATACAAAGAATTTAAATGAAAACAATTAGTGTTTGATATAAATCAGTACTGAGAAACAAAAGATAAATTCAATAAGTATTAATATTTTGAGTACATTACAATATATAAAAAGATATTTAAATATTGATATTTTGAAACACAGTAATTGACTGAGTAGTCTGAAAATGAGATTTTTCTTTAATACAATAATTAGTAGAATAGAATATTTAGTCAGTAAGGATGTATATAGCATAAGCCTTACAGCATAATAACAAATAATAACGAATGTTTTAAGTCGAAGTAAGTGCTAAGTGCACAATTTTATTAATATCAAATAAATTTGAAATACCGTTACAAGTTACATAGAGTTCTTATTGCAGATACACCTGAAACCCAATTTAAATGCTATTTTGTTACATAATTTGTCAATCTTGAACGTGAGACCAGTCACGCCTATTTTATGTATATCGCATTGTTGCATATTAATTATCGCTTCCAACGTGGAGCATCACAAATGTAAATTATATTATATTTGCAACGTATTATCGTTTAAAATATGTCGCTCTGGACGTGGGGCACGACATGCCTAAATTTATGTGCAAAAATTTGTTACATAAATTGTAGCCCATGAACGTATGGCCCAATCCCCACCATTCAACTATTAAAATTTTTTTTATGTAGCTAAATGGTTGCTCTAAAATATAAGAGTGTGTTAAATAAAAAATGTATTATATGTAATAATTATTTATATTAAACAGGAACTGAATGTAATGTTAATTGTTGTGTAATCACACAGCTGGCGCCCACAAATAATATTGTTTGTCTATGTAACAGGTGTAACTGTAATGAGTATTAATAATAACTATTAATAAAAATACAGAAATAAATAAATAAGTAGGGAACGGTTATCAATAATAATTGTTACAGAATTACTACTAAATAAATATTTTAATAATACTTCAACATGACGACTTCAGGAAATTTAGACGTAGAGGCATTCCAGACGATGATGCGTGCCTGGGTCGATGAATTAAGCACAAAACAGACAGAAAATTTAAATAAACAGACAGAAAATTTAAATGCTAGAATAGACGAACTAAAAGAAATAAATACAAAACAAACAGAAAGTTTAGAAAATAAATTAGAGCTACAGTCCGAAAATTTTAGACAGGACAACATAAAAATGACAGAACGTCTAGAAGAGTTAAAAATTGATAATCTTGAAATAAAACAAAGTATAATTGACAGTAATGCGCAGTTAACAAAAAAAATTGTTAATACCAACATACGTATTGACACGATCGCAGAAAATATCTGTGGAATAATTAATAAACAAACGGAGCTAATATGTGAAGAATTTATAGTAGTTGAAAATACGTGTGTAATTACTAACGATAATTATAAAATAATTAACATTAAGGAAGAGAAGCAAATTAAGGTTAATAAAACGTACCTTATTAATAGCGATATTCCAAGTGTGAAACACACACACAATAGTAAGTCACACAAGATGACACATGTGAAACACTTAGGACACCACACTTACGGAGATAAATATCACTGTAGGTACAAAAAGAAACGTAGTAAATTGTCTAGACGAAACACTACACAACATTGTGGTAAATATGACGGTTGGTATACGTACGATAATTATAAAGTGAACGATAATTATAACTATAATTATAGTAAGTACAATGAATATTATCATAAAAGACGAATGAAAAAACCGTCGACAGCTGTTTATATAGGATTCAAACGCACTGACCTTACACAATTCATTAGTGATGAGAGAATTGTGGAACGTGCTGAGAGAATTGAGAAAGAGCGAAGCATTCGGTACGAGAGAAAGAAAGGGAGAATAAAGTTTTCACCCTATAAACAGGTGACTTACTCGATCAAAGCAAACGTTCACACGGTAAGTACGCACACAAACGTCGCAGCAATGCAACGGAAAGGTAACGAGGGGGTAACCAAATGGAATGTTGTCGCGAGGGTGAGCACAATGAATTTCCTGTGTACAACAACCAATTGTTATAATGAGGGATGTCAGTTCAAACGACACACCGAACCGAACTCAATACCCGAAAATAAATAATTATTTTTAAATGAGAAAAATAATATTACTATTAATTATTAATAATAATATAAGAGAGTATAATTAAGAAATGTTATTTATTAAGGATATGATAGCAAATAAAAAGGAATATTAGTGAAAAGAAATAAGGAATATTATTTTAAAGGGTTAATTAAGAAATGTATTATTAATGGTAAGGAATGCTATTGTAGAGAAATATTTAAGAAAGTAATGGTAAAAGATGTTATTGTTGTTATTAATATGAAGAAAGGGTTAGGAATGGAAAATAATTGCTATAATTGTCAGAACGGCCGATCAAGCGAACACTTAATGGAGATACAAGGACACAGAAGAAAGCAAGAGTGAAAAGTCAAAAGGGCAGAGACTACTTAGGATTAAGGACTTCGAGAAAATATCGTTGTTTTCCAAGACAGTTCCTCTGTAACCGATCATGCGACACACTACAAAGCTAAAAGAGTATTCTGTTACGGAAGTGTATTTCAGGAAAGTAATAGCGATCAGAAAGGTAATGTTAAAGAAATGTAATAAAAGGTAATGAATGTTAATGTATTGTATAAGTAATGTATTAGATAAAGTAATGTCATGTTAAGAAAAGAGTTAAGGAAGATTAGAAGCGAAGGTAAGAATGTATGAGTAAGATAATGTAAAATTAAGGACCGAATTTACACACATACGTAGGAATGCAGAGCATACAAAAAGAGGACGAGGGAGAGCTAATTGCAGTGGATTTTCTGGGACCACTACCACGATCAAGTCGAGGTGTGAAGCACATATTGGTATGTATCGATGTGTTTTCCAAGGCAATCCGACTGTACCCAATTATGCGACCCACAACCAAAGTTGTTCTAAAGATACTACTGCAGAAATATATTCCGTCATATGGAAAAATGAAGAAGGTACTCAGTGATCAAGGTGTACAATTCCAAAGTGAAAAATGGGAGAGGACGTTAAGGGAAAATGGAATACAACCTGTACTCACATCCATAAGACATCCTCAAGGAAACCTTGCTGAGAGAGTTAACAAAGAATTAGGTAAATATTTACGAATATATTGTCATGATCAACACAATAAATGGGCAGAATATTTACCATTTCTTGAGAAAGCCATTAACGAAAATTATAATGAAGCAACAGGATATACTCCAATGGAATTAGAAGAAGATAAGAAGTCAAACAGATTTTGGACTAAGTATATAAACAAACCTAATAACCATTATAATAAATTATATTATATTTACAACGTTATATCGTTGCATAATATGGCGTCTCAGATCGTGGAGCTCCGCAAACACAAATAAATTTATATTTGCAACGTTGTATCGTTGTAATATATTAGCGTCATCAAGTTACATTATGTGATTATCGTGTTGCCTAATTATTACTTTTCCAATCACGGTCAGACACGCGTTCCATTTGCCGTTACACTGTTTATTGTATCTCTGATATTTTGTCAACATTTTTCTTAGTAAGAATACATGTTCGTCCACCACATGTAAGTAAGCGCTGGAAACATACATTCGTCATTCATTTTGGGTGTTAATTTTAGTATAATTTTTCTGTTTTTCAGCGTAGGCCCACGACATAATAGTCAAAGGTGCCCAGCCCAGTTGCTTCCTTCTGTTTGTCTCCGTATTTGGTATTGTTTACCTAATCTAAGAAGAAATCGTCAATCATTGACTCTGAGTGTTGCCTATCGTGGTTTGAAGTATGTCACTTGTTTCGGTCATCACCGTTTTTTTCCGATTTGTCCACCCGAAGTTATAAATCACGCAAGGATACAGAAAAGTCGAAGGAGGCCACATCTTGAAACTTTTCCAGGGGACCATAAGCTTTTAGTTACACCACTGCATCTTCCTAAGGGGCTTCTTTCTTTATGTTTATATTTATATCCTTTATTCATAATCTATCATGAGATGTTCATTCAATTTTAGTATAATTTTGACGTCACGTTTGATTTTACTATTTGAAATTTTTCTCTCATTGAACGAACCAAGCGAGTGCTCCGTCCTGACTCGACCTTTTTGCCATTTGTCTGTCTAGCAATCTATTTGAGGTACACAAATGTCTCACGGTAACTTTTAAACGCATCGACCGATTTTCGTAACTCTTGTACTCGTGTCCATAATTTTACCCTGCACAATACTAAAAGTGAACACTCCAAAAATAGGATAGGTGGGATACAAAAATGTGGGGGGAAACAAAAATCGTGAAAAAATCGCAGAAGTCTATGTAGGGTATCAAATTAAAGGGAATTTAAACCACAATCTGAATACACTCTTAGTTAAAAATTCAAAGGCGTCAGGGCCCAAAAAAACGGTGGAAATTTTTACAAAATCGAAAAAATTCATGTGCGGTATCAAATTAAAAAGAATTTTAAATAGAATTTGAAAGTAGTGTTGAGTTTTTGAAATTTAAACATTTTGCGACCCAGGCGTGTCTGCAGCGTTTTCAACATCATTTTTGCAAAGGGCGTGGTTCGTTGATATCAAACAATTACCATCATTTCTTATCGAGTCTGTTTCTGAACGCCTTCTTAGGCCTAATTGCGCTTTATTCTATTCCGTGACAGTGTACAAATAGTAGCTACTGCCAACTTGTTATACATCACAACATCTACTCTCGTTATACTGTATATGTTACATCAGATATTGTCTGATGTTTCCGTAATTATCACTGAGGACAAATTTTATTTTGGATACTTTGGAAGCAAAAGAATTAAGAGTACAGTAACATTAAACTAAACTATAGTGACTACTATAAACTATAGTTTATATAGTGATATGGTTAAACTATTTCAGTGTGCCTGCCTTCCAAAAGAATCTTGGGTATTGCGGACTTCACTCATTAGAAAGTCATAATGTACGTTTGGAACTGCGATAGAACAGCTATACTTTGGAACAGCTATAGCCTACTTTACACGTTAAGTACAAAGAATGTTATTTTTAAAAATATTCTTCACAGATTCCTCACAATATTTATTAAATGATTGTTGTATTCCAATCTAAGTAAATTCGCTTGTATGCTATTTTTCTGTACAGTTTTGGATAATGCCATCTATGTAAATAATGAATGACGTTTCATTATAAAATATACATTATAACAACGCCACATAAAATCGACGCACAAACTTGATGCTTAACAATCATTTGTGAACAGTCGTAGTGAAATGCTAGCTGAGGAAATAGCGGCAGAACATGCTTAACTGTGTGGACTACGTTGTATTCAGAGTCACACAATTGGGTGAGTTAACAATGAGCCTTGTGTTATAAGCACAAAGATTATTGTCAGTAGGCTTTGTGGTGTATCTGTGTGTGTGTGTGTGTGTGTGTGTGTGTGTGTGTGTGTGTGTGTGTGTGTGTGTGTACACGTTACACACACGCATACATCCAGTTTCAATAGCGACGTGCAGAATTATTCTCGCTCTCTGAATACAAAAGTATTTAAGTTAGTATCGTCAGCGTGGCTGCAAAGCAAAGTTAGCCGTCCGAAACAATGGTGAAATTGATCACCTCGTGTCGTGGCTGAACCAACTGGTCACATGATACACAATAGTCTTCATTGCGTCCTTTACTATGTTTATATTTTATGACCACTTCTACGTTTTCAGCGCTAAATTCCAGCGTAAACACACAAACTATATAAAAAATTTCAAATTCAAGTTACAATAATCGTTAACGCCTTTAATCCGCGATTATAATAAGTTTATAAGACGGTAACAAAGCTGTCAAAATAGAGGTAAAGATGAAACTGGACGTATAAAATTTCTTCGATCCTGAACCATGTATTGAGACGCAGGTTGTAAGCTCATCTAGCAGGTTTATAGAATTTTAGTTACTGTAGGTAATTATAGGCCCAACGTAATGTACAGAATTGTTTTATTAAAGAATACCAGTAATCCAACAAGTGATCGAGATCTGTTTCAATCCGAGACGAGCACTGTGAAAAGAGGAGTTTAAAATTTCCTATTCGATAAATTTATTTTATTGTATTTTGTGTTTATTTAATGATCTGGTTCTCCTTTGGTGTTTATTCTGAACGTTTGCTGTAAAATGGTAAATCAGATTTCCGTTACTATGGAGCATTATGTATAACGACAACTGCTTTATTAAAAAATTCCAGTAACTCTGGGCTATATCAGCCGAATAAGGACATGCAGTAATCGATATTGCATTTATGTAACACGTTTTTTTAGTCATGTCATGTTTTGGCTGTCTTTAATGTGACCATACGTTTTTATATGACCATAACTTCCGTTATGTATTCTGTTAAAACATAACTTGTTGATTTCTTATTATATTTTGTAGTAGTACAACTTTACATATTCCAAAGTCTTAAGTTGTAAATTGTCTAAAGAATAATTTTCGAAGAAAGTCATACATGAAAGCTAATCCAAATATAAAGAATATTTTCAAAATTTTAATTTACTGAAAAAAATATGAATAGTGCGATTTGGCACCGGCAAGACAAGACGTAGGCCTAACGTTGCTCTGTTCGCTGTTAGAAACTGCGTAATTGGTGATGGACAGACATCACGTATTAGGCCTGTGTTAATTTTCTGTTAGCACATCTTAGCAAAACGTCAACATTCTATAACTTGAAACTATCCCTGCCTAATGATGCCTTCCCTTTCTAAACACAGAAACTTATTATTTCGCTTACAAGGCGATACGGGTAACCGAATATTTTACGTGGAAAGTAATGGCCTAATTGCGCATACGCCTAACTGAACACCAAAACCGATCGCTAACATCGCCAAAAAGCATTAAGAGTGGGCATTAAGAGGGATTTCGCATAAAACGTTTCAGTATTAAACATAAATTAAAACGTAGATTAAAAGACTTTACACCCACAAACGCTGTTTCTATACAAATTGTTTAAATTCAAACAAATCGGAATGAAAAGTCTCAAAAATGAAATACTATATACCACATTAAACACATAGGAATATATTATGAAAGCAATTTTTATTTTTTTGATTAGACGACATTTTGTTCCCAGTCACTCTGAATTAAATCAATTGATTGCGAGAAATTCAAGATTACTATTATTACAAGTAGGAACAGTGGATGAAAGGAACAGCTCCTCTCAACTTAACCATCTGACGTTATTGTGTTAGTCTGATCTAACTTTATCGGCTTTGCATGAGTGTTTCACCCGTTCCTAGGCTTCACCTTTCCATTATTTCTTTCCATTACACGCTGAATATAATAGAGCCTGTTGTGTATGGTTTTGTGTGTGATGCGTTCTATAAACGATGATAAATTATCTTAGCCCAATCTCTCTCTCTCTCTCTCTCTCTCTCTCTCTCTCTCTCTCTCTCTCTCTCCCCCTTCCTCCCTTCTCCATCTTTTTGAACACGTGTGCACGTGTGTAATACTGTCCATTTCTCTATTACTAAATTTGCACATACTTTATATGGCTGTTTATGATTCAACAAACATTTTACGTTTTGATATTTCCGTGTGATATAATGACATTCTCATTTCACTTCTTTGGTTGAGCGTGGGACTGACATCACCAGCAGGATTAAAAAACTATATAAAAATAACGTTTGCCTCTCGAGAAATAAGATTTACCACGACGAGCCATCACTACCAACTTGAAAGAAATTAGATCAATATTTTGCACTACATTAAACAGTAGGTATACATAACCAATCAAAAAGACGTTAAGTCTTTTTACACGCGCTTTCAAAGTTTTCCTTTGCAATGCTGTTCTTTGCGGAACCATATTCATATGGAAGTAAAAATATTTCCTTTCACATCTCCTTCTGATAACAACACCAAGATGCTACATCTTAATTCTAGAAATCACTAGCTACTAGACACTGTGTCATCAATTTTGTGATATATTAGTTTTTTAAGACCGTAAACAAAATATTTAATAAAGAAGTTAGCAAACTAGTCTGTGTATTTTTTAAGGTAATAAAGACGTTTCATTAGCCTATTAATGTCACTGTTCAGGAAAAACTTTAAATCATTTTACTGTTGATATATTACCTATAAAATTGACAAGCGCATTTAATCTGTAACCTATATATTGCAACGGGACAAATATTTATTACGATGGATAAAATTTTGTGTTTATACTCAACGCAACTCTATTCTGTAAACCACCGGCTAGGTCGTATGTCATAGGTTCTGTGTGTTCGTTGCATTATGTATAATAAGTGTTGAACAATAAACTTTGTTATAGAGGAATAAGACGTTAATGGCATGAAATAACTAATTCAAATAATGAAAAGAGTAAATAATTGATTTATTAATTATTACGTTAAAAATGTTAATTAAACATCATTATTTAAAAATGTGAATTCAGAATATGTCCTTTTATAAGAATAGGCCTATACAATGACAACACATTATATCTCTTATGTGTAACACACAGTATAAGCATATAAATATCAAAACATAAAAAAAAATTAATAAGAAATTATAAAATTATTGAAATTGCTTGGGTGTCTGACAAGAGTCAACTTTGAATCATTAGTAAAATTTTTTAAAACATACAAAATCATTTACGAAAATAGTATTATATTTATATTTATTAAATTTGTGCCGATTGAATAAAATCGGCGCTAATACGCTAAAGAAAAATAGGTTTCTGTATTTAGCGGTGGGCGTTCTGCCGTACTGTGTTTAACGGTTAGCGTGGAATCTACATGAGGTAACGAAGCGGCGCTTGATTGGTGCTGCTCCCTTGCGGACGCCTCGAAGCGCGAGTTGAAAAAAGCGTAGAATAAACGGTTCCGAGCTTGTCTGATTTCGCTGCTCCAACTAACCACCTCGCCGCTCTCCGACAGAGAAGTTTTTTTTTAATTGTTCCATCTTCCACTTATGGCAGGCTAAATTAAAACAGATCTGCGGTAAGTGAGTGCAGTATACTTATATATATTTAATTTAAAGTAACGTAAAAGGGGTTTTGTTTAATATACGTTATAACAAAAAGCAAAAATGTATAAGTGTAAGTGTTTTGTCGTGTATGTCGGGCGTTACCTCCGCGCACTTTTTGTTACTTACTGATGACTGGATCCTCTGCGGTGATGTAGTCCTGTAACACAACTTAATCTACTATGTTTGTGGGCGCCACTTGGAATCTTTTGTTCCAAGAAAATGGTTATTATTAAAAAAATTAAACTTATTATTATTATAATAATTATTGTTATTAAAATTTTGAATTCTTAATCCTATGAAAAAATGTAAACAAGACAGTTGGGTTTGAAAAAATAAAGTGTGTTTAATGATTCTTAAAAAATCGTCTGAAGGACTGACATTCATGAAAAAATTATAAAATTGCAGAGTTACAAAAAAAATTATAAGTAGTTACAAAAAAAATTATAAGTTATTATTATTATTGACAAGTTTTTTTTTCTGACAAATATTTTATTCTTTACTCAGTTGAAAAGCATGAGTTTAATACGTGAAAAATCTTTACTCTCAGGACGTGACTCCTTTGAACTACCAAGGCATATCAATAAGATGCTTTACAAAAAAATTAAGTGATTTGAAGGTGTGTGTGGCATGTGTAGTACAACTGTGTGACAAATGTAACCAGGTAAAAAATGACTTTAACTTTGACAACTCACGTTCCGATGGTTAATTATTCTCGCACTGGACACTTCTCTCGGGTAGTTTTTCAATCTCGCCTCTTCATGTGTGCACTGAATTTATTTTAAGTCAAAAATGCGATTTTTTTACAACTTCCGCACTTTCGTGAAACAGTTTGGCAGTAGATTTACGCTCGAACCCCGCCGCCAATGATCAGCTGCTTCGCGTTGGTTCTTAAATTGGCCGCCACAGCGCTGATTCCCTTGCAGTCGAGAGAAAGGCTTTGTGTATGTTTACGTTATGGGGAGTTTTGGTCAAGTCAGTTTGTCTTAGCGAAAATAGCAGAATTGGTTCTCTATTTAAAATTTTGGTCCCTCCTGGGCCGTTGATGTTCTGGCTGCGTGATTTCTATTAAAATGTGCCGTGTTGCTGCTCTATTTCAGCAACACATTGGCGTAGATTCTTGTAGAGGTTAAGTCGGTCTATTTGTCAATGTACGGGAAAAGCCTTTCTTCGTGTCTTGTGTCGATTTCTCGCCTTCGGTTTCGCCTCGGTTGCGGTGATCAGTGTCGTGGGTGATGCGTCTGTTCTGGATTCCAAGCATGAAGTGTTTTTGGGTCGAATTTGGTCTCTCTTTTATACTGTGTCAGGCTCATTGTTTTAGTTTTTCGACATGAACTTCCGGTATATTTGAGTAAAAATTCCTTCTAGAATGTTCGAGAATAATGAAATGGAATACCATGGAACAAATTTAACTTCCGTCGAAGCTTTTAGAACAAAATTTCTTATTCTTCACACTAAGGATATTTCAAAAATTACTCTGGTATTTGTCAAACAGTTTTACATCAGTACTCACAATTTGCATGCCATTACTACATTTGGATTCTCTGTTTTCAACTGAATCTAATGATACTAATTATGATTGGTTTTAAATAAATTAACTATAATAAATAACACAATATACAACTCTTACCTTGGAATGTTTCCATTAAAATTCAATTTTTAGAATAAAAAATTGTTGTGAAGCTATAAGGCTTCTTCCACAACATTAACACATAATATTACCATCTCTCTATAACAAAATAAATAAGGTTTAACATATATAATACACAAATAAGTTCAATTTTATATGGTCCATGCCTATGGCCTACGTTGTTGTCACTGTTACAATACAATAATTAGTCTTTTTCTTTAATATATATAGGATTTTACTAGTATACACTAAGAGTTTATTATATTGTCTGTCATTTGTGATACCTGGTTAATCTTGATACATATTATTTTTATCGTAGGATAACTTAGCATCATATTGGTTTGCCCATGTTGTCCTTTTTCTTTGTGTGACAAATCTCACTCTTATAAGTTAAATTCTTTGATAATTGATCTTATTTTTCAACTGAGTCTGTTTGTTTTTATGGTACACTAAAGTATTGTACCCTTTTCTTTTATTTTTGTCATTATTTTGTAAACATTTAGTCAAATGTGACTATTTCTTGTAATGGTTGCTTGGTCTTAGCCATACATGGTATAGGTAAATAGTTTGCTACTCGACTATTACAATGTTTAAGTTAGTCAAATATATTAATATAGTCGCTTTATATTATATTTCAACTTTCGAATGCAACTTGGTTGCATCTTGTCAACATTAAATCCATAAATATCACAATATTATATGCCTACTACATGTTTTTAGTTAATACTGTTTTTGGCTATTTTGACTGACTTTTATTCATTTGACAGCTTTCTTTATTTAAGATAAATTATTCATCTTTGTCTACTTGACAATTAAATATAGTTTTTATCTCAATTTGATAATAATTAATTTTTACATTAAATCAGAGTGATTGGTCTCAAATCCAACACCTTGATATTTTTTTTTGTCATAACATTTATATATTTTTTATTTTAACTTAGATCCTTTCTAATAATGTATTTAAGTCATTTAATACATTTATTTTATTTACATTACATAATATAATAATGGATCATGTCCATTCATTCACAATATATAGTTCTTTATACTCTATTCAGAGTTACAAAACTTAATAATTGATGACTTCATTTTGGTTGTTTCTGATATTATTTGTCTCTCTTATAGTATCTTATGGTTTTTTCACTGTTATTCACTTTAATAATATATATGGGGTTTGAGTCTTAGTCATAGTCTGGTCGTTTTTCATGTTAGTAGTATTAATTATTAGACAATATTACACAATTTTTTAGGACTACTGGGTTCGATACTGTTCACCTCACTTTCCTCTTATGATAAATTGCTATGTAAATGATTTCCTTTATGGAACGTTCTGTGACGTTACATATGCCTCTCCGTTAAAATTGATAATTTTTGAAAAACATATCTTTGGTTTTGATGAAATTATCATTTCTATATTAACCTTTTATTAGCTTCTTTATATTTCATTCTTTTATCTTATAATTAAATTCCTGTACTACTCCTGTAATATATTAATCCAACTCAATATTCCTATTTCGTTCTTTGTCGTATCACCTATTCCTTTCCTTTTTACCTTGATGTTAATTATTTAATCTTTGATATAATTCCCTAACTTTCATAGAGGGTTGGGAGTCAGAGTGGCTCGCTATGGCATACATTCTCTGCCCTTCCCTATCTATAACTACTGAAATCAGAGGCAACACATCCCTGTCCAGAAAATAATAATTGCACCTTCGCAACAAATAATAATAATAATAAAAAAATACAATATTCAAAGATCATAGGCTCCTACACATAAATTCCCTTTCTTAAACTCTTCTGATTATTTCACAATTATATTAATATATCGTTCTCTGCAGGTAAAATTATCGTTTAAAATCATTCAATGTTAATAGCTATATTTATATTCATCATTACCTCCTTATGTAACACACTGTTTTCCCCTTTTTTTTTCATTTATCGTTTCCTTTTAGTATTAATTATATGACACTATTTCTCCTTCTTTTCTCCCCCTTAGTAATATCAATTGTTATTTGATTGCTTAATAATTCATTTAACTAATTATGTCCTTTCCTTCTTTCCTTTTTTCTCCTTCTCTAAGTACGGGTAAGCTGGTAAATATACGTTGACTTGGCTATTGGAAATAAATCTATATTTTATATATATCTTTATGCCTTTGGTGTAAGGTGTCCTTCTCGTAATATTTATTAATAATAATATTTATATTTATTTAATAATCTCTATCTCCTTTCTAATTATGGGTAAGTTGGAAAATTCACGTTAACATGTTTTTAATCATGGTACCTTCTCAATGATGTTTGGTTATACGTACCCTTTACTTTGTTACTAACCGTGTCGGTTACCTCGTATGTATTGTTTTCATTGTCTTTGGTGATCGTGAAAGGTCCTGTATATAAAAGTAGCAATTTCCTCGTTATGCCTTGTATAGCACTGGGCAATTCTCTATTTTTAACTAACACCTTTTCTCCTACCTTATATTTAATGGCCTTGGGCTGGGATCGGACATATTTTTTCCGCTGCTGTTCCGTTTTTTCTAACACCTTGTTATAAAATTTGGTTCTTTCCAATTGGTATGCGGGTTCGTCGGGAAAATTAATAATCTCTTTTATCTCTCGTGGTGGGGGTCTTTCGAACATAACTGTGTATGGTGACACCTCGATGGTATTGTGATATGAGAAATTGAGGATTATGTTCTCAGCAACCGTCCTACTTCCCTTAACACTCTCTCGGCTGGGTTACTATTCGGGTGATACACGGATGTCTTATACGTTTTCATCCCGTGTTCTCCAAGGTTTTCCTTCCAAAGTTTTCCCCTAAACTGGGTACCGTGGTCAGTAATTATAGAATACGGTCTGCCTACCTCCATTATATACCGTTCTATTATGATGTCTATTATTTTCCTGGTCGTAGCCCTAGTTAATGGGTATAGCTTGGTATATTTGCTAAAATGGTCGAAGATGATTACAATAAATTTATATCTGTGTCTCCCACCGCTGCGTGGAAATGGTCCACAGATATCGAGAAATACCTTTTCCAATTTTTCGGTGGATGTTATGGGTATCATGACCCCTTCCTTCCTTTCGTTGTCACATTTTACTTTCTGACAAATATCGCACGACCGTATCGCCAGTTGCACCTTCTTATTCATCCTTTGATGTATGTTTGCTCTTCCAATGCCTTCCTTACTTTGAGGGCGCCCATATGTCCGTACCTATCGTGATAGTCGATTATTAGCGGTCTCTCTATCGCTGGTGGAATTACTAACTTCCAATTCTCCTGGTGCGGGGTATTCCTTATAAACAAAGTGTCGCTGTGTATACAGTAATATCTATTTATGACCTCATCGCCTTCCTGTACCCTTTTTCTAATATCTCCTAATTTTGGATCGGCCTCTTGTTGTGACTTTATATCGTTTAAAATATTTTTTAAATCTTCCTTACTCTTATTCCCTTTGTTATGATTTTTAACGATATTGTCACTCTCTTCTAATAATTCCTCTCTAATATCCCTAAGGTAATTATTTATTCTTAATGTCATAGTCCCGTCTTTGTCCTGTCTATGTTTGTAACTAGTCACCCCATAATATTGGTTCAGTGAAGGGCGGTTTTCCTTTTCCACTGCCGCGTTTAGTTTAAATGAGCCACTGTCTCATTGGCCCGGTCTCCCGGAACATTGGGTTGCTGACCCGTCTGTGGTTCCTGCCTGACCTCGGGATTACCACTAATAGGTTGGCTATTCGTCGTATTACCCTGGCTACCTTGCGCCTGTTGTGGGTAAAACATGTAAGTGGGTAAATTGGGTGGATATGGCCGTCGGTTATTGGCCATTGTATAGTTTACCTGGGGCCTATATTCTTGATTTCTCCTATCGCCTCCTCCTTGGTCGCCCCCGTTACGATAATTATTGCGCTGACCATAATTATTTCCCCTATAGTTATTTCCGCGATAACTATTTCCCTGATGGTAGTTTCTACCGTAATTATTTTCGGGGTAATTATTCCTGTTTGGTCCCGGATAGTTGCGGTTATTTGGACCCTGAGTGTTATTATTTCGGCCATTTGGTGGGGTATTATTGTTCTGGTTATTTGTATTAAGGTTGTTACCGTTTCCACCTCCATTCCGGTTTGGTCCGTTATTGTTGCTATTATATTCTACCTTACGATTGGGGGGTTGGTAATCCTGGAACCTTCCAGTGGATTCACAATTTTCTAATAATTTGGCTAGATCGGTTATTTTACTGAGCTGTTGGTACAATTGGGCATCTTTGATACCATAGCTGTAATGTCCAGCTAACTGCCTCACCAAACATTCTTCCGGGATCGGCGGTATCAACTTCCGTGCCAAACATACCTTTCCTAGGAAATAAGACGTCGGGGACTGTCCATTGGACGCGTCGTATTTGCCGTAGAATATGTCCATTCGTACCCTGTTTTGTGCAGTTTCCGACCAGTACTTCTCTTTGAACTGGCGTTTAAACTCGGCTAAATTCGTGATTTCGGGTCGTACCGCTATCCACCAGTTATCCCTAGTGTTTCTAAACGTCTAGTCTAGCATCTCCCTTATCCTGTCCCACCTTGTTTCTCTATTTCTTTCAAAAAACTTCCATTCTCTCTAAAAATTCCATTGGGTTTCGACGATAGTTTTGGAAGTTGATTACTTCCCTGTTCTCACTATGACACGTATGAGTATTTAATATAGGTGTGTCTCTCAGCGCCTCTAATCTTTCCTGCAGGTTTTTCTCTCTCTGGTCTATTTCCTGTATGCTATTTTTGTTAGTTTTTATTTGCTCGTCAAGCCTGTTAGCGATGTCATATGTTCCCTGTATCCTCTCGCTAACATCTTTCCGGACTTCACCCACCTCCTGCATGATTGCGTCTTGGTTCTGCCTTACCTTGTTTTCGAGATTTCTAACATCTTGTTTGGTCTCTACTGTTTGTTCCTCTATATTTTCGAAACGGGTATTATTTCCCTCCTGTAATCTTTCCAACTGTTTCTCCATATTCTCGACCTTCCTGTCACTGTCGATTTTATTATCATCGATCCTTTTGTTTACTGTTTCGTACTTTATGCTAATCTCTTTTTTCAGGGACTCTATACATTTTTATTCTCCTCCTGAAATATCTCCAGTTTTTTCCCATTGTCATTTATTATCTCGGTTATATTCTCCCTTAAAGATTCTATGTTTTTGTTATTATCCTCCTTCAGGGATTCTATACTTCCTTTTATTTCCTCCTTATCTTCCTGTCTGTTTTTATTCAGGGATTCTATACTTCTGTTCATATTTTCTTCCATCCTTTGGAACATTTGCACATTACTTTTTTGGACCATCGTCATTATTATATTCACGTCAACACTCCCTGTTATTTTTTCTGGTTCGGGTTTCTCTGTTTGTTCTACCATTTGTATGGGCTCTTCTCCCGTTTGTTCCTCTAGTTCGTCTGCCGTTTGTATTGGTCTTTCCTATTCTAGTGTGGGCGGTTCTAACTCTATTTCCTCCATTTGTACTGCCTCTCCGTCTTCCACACTTAACTCGGGTTCCACATTCTTCTTCACCTTTTTTTCCTTTGGTTGCGGCATTTTGGTCTGTCGGTAGTTGCCGGGCTTGTTCCGTTTTTTCAAGCCTCACTAGTTGGGCTGCCAGTTTATAACAAAAAGGAAAAATGTAGGGTGGGTGTGTTGAGTACCTTTTTCAACAGCCTCACGTTGGAGTCGTCAATTTATAACAAAAAGAAAAATGTATAAGTGTAAGTGTTTTGTCGTGTATGTCGGGCGTTACCTCCGCGCACTTTTTGTTACTTACTGATGACTGGATCCTCTGCGGTGATGTAGTCCTGTAACACAACTTAATCTACTATGTTTGTGGGCGCCACTTGGAATCTTTTGTTCCAAGAAAATGGTTATTATTAAAAAAATTAAACTTATTATTATTATAATAATTATTGTTATTAAAATTTTGAATTCTTAATCCTATGAAAAAATGTAAACAAGACAGTTGGGTTTGAAAAAATAAAGTGTGTTTAATGATTCTTAAAAAATCGTCTGAAGGACTGACATTCATGAAAAAATTATAAAATTGCAGAGTTACAAAAAAAATTATAAGTTATTATTATTATTGACAAGTTTTTTTTTCTCCAATCAAGTATCGGCTAACAAATATTTTATTCTTTACTCAGTTGAAAAGCATGAGTTTAATACGTGAAAAATCTTTACTCTCAGGACGTGACTCCTTTGAACTACCAAGACATATCAATAAGATGCTTTACAAAAAAATTAAGTGATTTGAAGGTGTGTGTGGCATGTGTAGTACAACTGTGTGACAAATGTAACCAGGTAAAAAATGACTTTAACTTTGACAACTCACGTTCCGATGGTTAATTATTCTCGCACTGGACACTTCTCTCGGGTAGTTTTTCAATCTCGCCTCTTCATGTGTGCACTGAATTTATTTTAAGTCAAAAATGCGATTTTTTTACAACTTCCGCACTTTCGTGAAACAGTTTGGCAGTAGATTTACGCTCGAACCCCGCCGCCAATGATCAGCTGCTTCGCGTTGGTTCTTAAATTGGCCGCCACAGCGCTGATTCCCTTGCAGTCGAGAGAAAGGCTTTGTGTATGTTTACGTTATGGGGAGTTTTGGTCAAGTCAGTTTGTCTTAGCGAAAATAGCAGAATTGGTTCTCTATTTAAAATTTTGGTCCCTCCTGGGCCGTTGATGTTCTGGCTGCGTGATTTCTATTAAAATGTGCCGTGTTGCTGCTCTATTTCAGCAACACATTGGCGTAGATTCTTGTAGAGGTTAAGTCGGTCTATTTGTCAATGTACGGGAAAAGCCTTTCTTCGTGTCTTGTGTCGATTTCTCGCCTTCGGTTTCGCCTCGGTTGCGGTGATCAGTGTCGTGGGTGATGCGTCTGTTCTGGATTCCAAGCATGAAGTGTTTTTGGGTCGAATTTGGTCTCTCTTTTATACTGTGTCAGGCTCATTGTTTTAGTTTTTCGACATGAACTTCCGGTATATTTGAGTAAAAATTCCTTCTAGAATGTTCGAGAATAATGAAATGGAATACCATGGAACAAATTTAACTTCCGTCGAAGCTTTTAGAACAAAATTTCTTATTCTTCACACTAAGGATATTTCAAAAATTACTCTGGTATTTGTCAAACAGTTTTACATCAGTACTCACAATTTGCATGCCATTACTACATTTGGATTCTCTGTTTTCAACTGAATCTAATGATACTAATTATGATTGGTTTTAAATAAATTAACTATAATAAATAACACAATATACAACTCTTACCTTGGAATGTTTCCATTAAAATTCAATTTTTAGAATAAAAAATTGTTGTGAAGCTATAAGGCTTCTTCCACAACATTAACACATAATATTACCATCTCTCTATAACAAAATAAATAAGGTTTAACATATATAATACACAAATAAGTTCAATTTTATATGGTCCATGCCTATGGCCTACGTTGTTGTCACTGTTACAATACAATAATTAGTCTTTTTCTTTAATATATATAGGATTTTACTAGTATACACTAAGAGTTTATTATATTGTCTGTCATTTGTGATACCTGGTTAATCTTGATACATATTATTTTTATCGTAGGATAACTTAGCATCATATTGGTTTGCCCATGTTGTCCTTTTTCTTTGTGTGACAAATCTCACTCTTATAAGTTAAATTCTTTGATAATTGATCTTATTTTTCAACTGAGTCTGTTTGTTTTTATGGTACACTAAAGTATTGTACCCTTTTCTTTTATTTTTGTCATTATTTTGTAAACATTTAGTCAAATGTGACTATTTCTTGTAATGGTTGCTTGGTCTTAGCCATACATGGTATAGGTAAATAGTTTGCTACTCGACTATTACAATGTTTAAGTTAGTCAAATATATTAATATAGTCGCTTTATATTATATTTCAACTTTCGAATGCAACTTGGTTGCATCTTGTCAACATTAAATCCATAAATATCACAATATTATATGCCTACTACATGTTTTTAGTTAATACTGTTTTTGGCTATTTTGACTGACTTTTATTCATTTGACAGCTTTCTTTATTTAAGATAAATTATTCATCTTTGTCTACTTGACAATTAAATATAGTTTTTATCTCAATTTGATAATAATTAATTTTTACATTAAATCAGAGTGATTGGTCTCAAATCCAACACCTTGATATTTTTTTTTGTCATAACATTTATATATTTTTTATTTTAACTTAGATCCTTTCTAATAATGTATTTAAGTCATTTAATACATTTATTTTATTTACATTACATAATATAATAATGGATCATGTCCATTCATTCACAATATATAGTTCTTTATACTCTATTCAGAGTTACAAAACTTAATAATTGATGACTTCATTTTGGTTGTTTCTGATATTATTTGTCTCTCTTATAGTATCTTATGGTTTTTTCACTGTTATTCACTTTAATAATATATATGGGGTTTGAGTCTTAGTCATAGTCTGGTCGTTTTTCATGTTAGTAGTATTAATTATTAGACAATATTACACAATTTTTTAGGACTACTTGGGTTCGATACTGTTCACCTCACTTTCCTCTTATGATAAATTGCTATGTAAATGATTTCCTTTATGGAACGTTCTGTGACGTTACAACGTACAAGAATGAATGAAAATTGTTAACCTGTTACACGCACGCCACGTGGCGAATTAGAGTATGCAAAATGAGTTAATTGTATAATAGTAATTGAAGTCTTAACTAAGGCCCCGTAATTGACCAATGTTAACGCAAAATAATATGTTTTTTAGCCAAACTTAATGTTTTCAAAGATAGGGCCACATGCCCGTATAACCTGTTGTAGAGTGTGTCAAACTTTCATTTCAAGTAGGCCTAAAGCAGTGTTTAAAATTATAAATGGATTTTGGTGCGTGGTGGTTAACCTGGGGGAGTAAGTGTTGGAGCATCTCGCTGATAATATTTGTATGCTTAGGGTCCCTCGCTTCAAGTCGAGGACCAGCTCCAAGTCATGACCTGAACTACCGAACATCAAAGGCTCTCAGCTTCATCTGCCGGAGGAGGACAGCGAGGAACAGGCCACACCAACACAAAAATGCTTTAGACCAGGACTTCAAACTCCACACCAGGGAATAAATCAGGTGACACCAACCCAATATTACTTTTTAACAAAAGTGAATGTAACCTACTAGAACTCGTGGGCATATAGCGACACACCCTAAAATGACTTTAAGCTTTACACATTTCAATTGGGTCCCCGGTTAACGGGACAGAATAGTGCACGGACTTGGGGGGGGGAATCTTTTGTACATTTTGTAATACTATTTATATTAAGTGTGAGCCCAGAGGTTGGCATGTATCCGTGGCTGATTACCATTCAGGCATGTTCTAGTTTTCAGTAAAAGGGTTACCTTAGTGCTAGTAATTCATTAATCATTCATCATGTAATTTCACAGATTAAATTTAGTTTTCAATTGATTCATTAATTTCACATATTTATATTCAGTTTGGGTCCTATAATGGATAGGAGTTTCTTTTGTTAGTTTCAGTCGGGTCCCCAGCTTAATCCTGTATAGGCGGATTTTTCATGCAGACTTGAACATGCTCCTGGGACAGGTTTACTTAGGCACGATCTTGCCTAGGAACATGTCGGCCTTTGGGGCAAATTAATTCTAAAAGGTTTATAAAGCATCATGGCACATTACTATTATTAAATTTCTTTCACGAAAATATTACCGTCATTAATATTTCACAAAAAAATTTATCACGCTTAAATCTTTTTAATTTATTATGGTCACTTGTATTTTGGCTGAATTATGATTATATTTCCTCCAAGTCTAAGTGCTCAGTGTGGGAGCACTTTATAGTAGTATCAGGCATTATGCCAACCCCTGAATTTTAGTATGCCCTGAGGGCACGGGTGTTACACATATATATGGATTATTATGTATTAAGATCTTTTAATAGGTGTTGCGTTCAAGGATATTTATGAATTGTGAATTATGTAGCTTCTAGGGTGAAAGAGGTGTGGCAAGATATTAATGTTGAAAGTTGTAATTGTCCTGTAATGTGGAACGTGTGTATGTGTTGTAGTTGTAGACATATATATTTATATGTATTGTATATTCATGTGTTATTTCTGGGGGTTAGGTATAGGGCTAAGTGGGGAAAAGTAACCCCAATTGTAAAAGAAAATCATTATATTTATTTCATTTAAATTTTATAATTATGTTTAAAGCAAAAAAAAATTAACCAAAAATATTTTAAGGAGAATGCACTGATTTTGTTGGGAGATAAATATTTAACGTTTTGTAAAAAAAAAAGGAGAAGGATGTTATAAAAATTTATTGGTTGTTAATTTTGTGAGTTTAAATGCAAGTCCCGTCTCACTGGATCCAGCGCTTTTTTGGCTTCTCTAGGCTTTTGGCCTAGTTTTAATTAGCTTGTGGCCCCTCTTAAAAAAAAAAAAAAAATTATAAGTCAACTAAATACTTAAAGAGGGGTCTCATTTGGTAGCAGAGCGTGGTTGATTCTAGGGTCAACCCTTGGTCCTTTGGGTGTGACGGGGCTTGCAAACTCAGGAAACATTTTAGGATTCGAATCGGACTTGGAATAATTACTAGAAGTCCCTATATCTATAAGTACCTATATCTTGTTATGTTTAAGGTTTTGTTAATTATATGTGTGTATCATTGCCCGCCTGTTGGTATTGTTGAACTGGAGGTCGCCACGGGGTGTGAAATTTTAGGGGGAAATTCCTTGGAAACTCGAAATATCGCAGATCTGGGCCGAGGTGGAGAAATGGTTTTCGCGTATTACCTTGCCAATAATAGGGAAGGCGTTTTAGTTATGCGGTATGGCCCGATCGGCAGTCGGTCTCCTCCGAGATACGGGAGCCGAAGTTATTGCAAATATTTATATGAGAATTTGTTGTTGTTCGTTGGTCGGTAATTTTGTCATGTCGTGTATTAGTGTGTGTGTTGCGTTCCTTCGTGTGTAGTGTTGTTGAGAGCTAGTTCAGGTAAGTGGGCTGGGTCCTCGCAACGGTAGGGGGACCCGCAGTCTGCTTGAAGGAAGGACAGTACTCAAGTATTCCTGTGTTCTTTATTGTCAATTTTTGTAGGGTGTTGTGTTTTCGTGTGCCGACCGCGAAGCTCGAGGATGAGCGTCCTAAATCCAGAGTTGTTTCTGCGTGACGAAATCGAGTTCGAATTACGAGCCCGGGCGAGAGATCCGAAAGGGGCGGTAAGTGTATTTCGGCGGCAGCTCAGAGAAGTGCTGTCCGCGGGCGAAGCGCTCTCGATGGTCGCCATCGCTGACAAAGAGAGTGAATTCGAAAAATGCAGCGAGAAGTGGGAGGAGCTGCAGGAATTAGCTCGGTGTGTAGACAATTTGGAGGAGGGACCGGGCTGCTTCATCGGCGTCCGGCGAATCCGGCAACGCCTGCAGCATGTAAAACTCAGGCTGCAGAATCTTGACCAACAATGGGGCGATCTTGAGCCGGCCCATGATGTAAAAGGTCTGATCCAACAGATCACCTCGACCCTGCAGGGGTCTCAACCTACGCCGGCTCCAGTTGCTGAGACCGTGGTCTCGGCTGTAGAGTCATCTTATAGAGCAATCGAGCCTGCCGCAAGTACCCCGGTTTTCTCCGGTTTGGTGGCGGCGTCATATCACAAGCTGCCCAACCCACTGTCTCAAATCATCCAGCAATTACCGGTCGTGGATGGGCTGGATGTGGCCAAATTATTGCCGTTTTTTAAAATAATTTTTCAATTGGTCGATTTCCCGGGTATGTCAGACCGTACCGTCCTCGAGCTCGTTTATCCTTATTGTCGCGGCACCATGGCTGAGAGAGTGGCGGATGTAATGAAGCGTGGAGGTGGAGTGGCGGAGTTCCACCAGGAGGTGTTGGAGGCGTTCGTGCCCGGGAGACTAATGCAGCAATTACGTCACCGACACTTTTATCGCGTGCAGGCGAGGGGCGAGAGTCTTGCCCAATTCGTGCAAAGAATTCGAGAGGTAGCGCGCATACTGGGACTGGGCATGTCGGAGGAAGAGGTTGTCCAGAATATTCTTGACGGCGTCTCCTCAGAAGACAGATTGCGACTCGTATTTGCTGAGCGGCCGCGGTGGTTTGCGGACTTGGACCGGCTGTGTGTGATGTCCAAGGCCATTCAGATGAGCGACGAGGCGAGGGGAGACAGAAGAGGGGAACTACCCAGACCTCAGAGAGCGGAAGGACGCAGTGAACCTTTCCCCCCCCCCGACAGGCCCAGTCAGTTCGAAATCGCTCGCTATGGGGGGACATCATCTGTTACAATTGTAATCGCCCGGGGCACGTGGCTCGAATCACGCACCCAAGGGCGCGCGCGTCCAGCTCCTCCATCGTCAAGACCCATCCCAAAAAACTAAGTAGACAGGGGAAGATATGTCGGAGGATGTCTTCCCCTCGCACTAAATCTTTACAAGTTCCAACTACCTCCAGGCAATTGCTAGGATCCAACTCTTTCGACATCAAGGTCCGGTCCACTACCTCTCAACACCTTTAAGTATACCCCTTTCTGTCGCTCGAGGTAAAAGGGGATCAGCTCATAGCATTAGTTGACTCCGGTTCAGCCCGATCCATCATCTCATCTCGGGTATGCGCGGACCTTGAGAAGCAGGGCTTGATCAAGGGGTCGAACCTGTCGTCTGTGGTATGCTGGACTGCATCTCGAGAAATCTTGCCCATCTCCCAGGTGATTACCTTTAAATTTAAAATCGATGGGTTTTCTTGGGTGTGGCCTTTTCTGGTTTCTCCTGCTCTGGGAGTGGATTGTATCATTGGTGCCGATTTCATCGCGAAAAGTGGTCTCGTGCTGGACATCCAAGCGCACCAATGCTATTTCAAGTTTAATCGGGGAGCTCTTATTCCGTTCCTTGGGTACCTGGGAGCTAAGCCAGGTATCCAAGAGGTGGCTTGTCCCGATTCTGCACGAGATCATCTCACTCCATCCCAGCAGAGGGCCTTAGACCAATTGTGTGAGGAATTTCCCGAGGTGTTAACTCCTACATTGGGACTCACACACCTGCTGGAGTATAAGATCCGTCTTACAGACTCAAAGATAGTAAAGTCGCACCCTTACAAATTCGCACCTCCGAAGATGACCATTCTGCGAGAGAGGGTTCAAGAGTTGTTAGAACAAGGGGTGATTGAACCTTCTCATTCTAGCTATGCCAGTCCAGCGTTTTTGGTACCTAAGCCTGGGGGTAAACACCGTATGGTCATCGACTATCGGGAGTTGAACGCAAATATCGAGGTGGATTCTGTTCCCCTCTCAGACTTACATTCGGCCTTTGATTGGTTCAGTGGGGCCAGGTATTTCACCATAATCGATCTCAATGCGGCTTATCACCAGATTCCTTTGGCCAAAGAGAGTAGACTGTACACGGCCTTTTGTGTACCATGGAATTTGTACCAATACACAAGGGTTCCCATGGGTTTGGCTGTGGGGGCCCAGACACTCACTCGTCTTCTCGATACCGTTTTTCACGACGTGAAATTCAGGTTCGTCTTTAATTACTTAGATGATTTGTTGGTGTACAGTGAGACATTCGAAGATCATCTGGGTCATCTCCGAGAAGTGAAGTGTCGGTTGAGAAGATCTGGCCTCACTGTCAATCCCGAGAAGGGTCGTTTCGCCCAGGAGAGTATTTCTTTCTTGGGCCATTTGGTTTCACACCGGGGCGTTACGGTCGACCCCGAGAGGACACAGGGCATCCGTGACTTCCCCCCTCCTAGGGATGCGAAGGGAATAGCGAGATTCGTAGGTATGGTCAATTTTTATCGACGATTCATACCTAATATCGCTGAGATTGCCGCACCCTTGAACGAGCTGAGGAAGAATGGCGCTAAATTTACATGGGGCGAGAGTCAACAGAAGGCTTTCCACACCTTGAAGGAGGCCATCATCTCCCCACCGGTGTTACGGATGCCCGACTTTTCGAAACCCTTTATCCTACAGACGGACGCGAGTTCGGTTGCGCTCGGGGCAGTTCTGTCCCAAGTTGTTGATGACGCTAGGCAGCCTGTGGCTTTTATTTCCCGGACATTGACCCAGCAAGAACGAAAATCATCCGTCTATGAGCTAGAGTGTTTAGCTGTTGTGTACGCTCTAGACAAGTTCAGGCGTTTCCTGGAACATGCTGAGTTCCTGTTCGAGACCGACAATCAGGCTCTCTCTTGGCTTCTGGCTCATCCCCGGCAACTGGGTAAAATTGGTAGATGGGTGGTGAAGATCTCATCCTTTAAGTTCAAAGTGCAACACATTAGGGGATCTCAAAATGTAGTTGCAGACGCCTTGTCCCGCATGTTTTCCCAGCCCAGTGATGCCCAATCTGAGCAACCCTGTTCCGTTCTGATAGACTTTCCATTAGCCTTCACTGATGTGTTACCCCATCAGTTGAACGACGAAGAGCTGGGTCCAGTCATCCAAAATATAAAGGACGGTAACGTACAGGCCCCTTACTTCTTGTCCAAGGGAGTCCTATGTTGTAGAGAAAGAAAAGGACGTGCCCCTGAGATCGTCCTGCCTAGCAAGTTAGTGCCCATGGTCTTCAGTTATTACCACAATTCCCCAGTAGGAGGCCACAAGGGAATTTCTAAGACCATTTCCAGCATTAGGAGACATTTTATCTGGAAGGGCATGGATAGGGACATCGCGACCAGGGTTAAGAGCTGTCATCTATGACACTTGAGCAAGCCTGCCCAGAACACCAAGTTAGGGTTGTTGTTATCTGATGTGGCGAGCAGACCGATGGAGAAGTTGTTCATCGACTACGTGGGGCCATTCCCCCGTAGCAAGTCAGGTAATGCTTACCTGCTTGTTTGTGTGGATGCTTTTTCAAAGTTTGCCTGGCTATTGCCCTTACGGCAGGCAACGGCTCGTTTAACCATAAACGCGCTCCAAAACAATATATTTCAGCATTTCGGTCTTCCGACCATCATTGTCTCGGACAATGGCCCGCAGTTCATTTCGGGTGAATTCCGGCGGATGTGTTTCGCCAGTGGGATCAAACACGTAACCACTTCCCCTTATTACCCACAGCCGTCCCATGCGGAGAGATTCAATCGGAATCTCCGGTCCGCCCTGATTTCTTATCACGCTGAGCAACAGACCACCTGGGATCAGAATCTGAAGTGGTTACAGTTAGCTTTTAATACGGCCCGACATGACAGTCATCAGGCCGTGCCCTTTGAAATCCTGTTTGGATTCTCGCCCGCACTCCCGTTGACCAATTTGTGGCACATCGAAGATCTTCTGCCACGGGAGCCGGATAATAGAACTGCAGAGAGGTGGAAGGAGGCTCGGAAGAATTTGCTGCGAGCGAACGAGCGGGTCCGTCGACGATATAATCAGGGGCGAATACCTAACCCCTTCCGGAATGGGGACTGGGTCTATTGCCAGAGCCACCCACTCAGCTCAGCCGCGGACAAACGTGCCGCAAAGTTATGTTACCGCTGGTCGGGGCCATATCGCATCCTGGGGTTCACGTCACCGGTGACGGCCCGGCTGGGCGTACCGGGGGGCGATTCTCAAGAAATTGTTACACATGTTTCAAAATTGAAGCTCTGTCGGAGGGAGTAAGCTGACTAATAGAAGTGGGGGGTAAGATTTGGTGGTTTCCATGTGTGTAAGGATGGTGACCCTTCGGTGGTGTGTGCTCCGGGGAAAAGGTAAGAACCTGGTATGGTAGCGGGTAGATGTTCCCCACAATCCGGGTGGTGTACGTCTACTTCAGGGCTGCGCCCCTGCCTACGCGAGCCTTGGTTTTCTCAACTCCTCCTTATTTTCGGAGGGAACCCTGTCCTCACCCTTGACCTTTAAGGATCCTTACCCTTTTCATCCACCCGATTTCCTACCCCTTAAAAAAAAAAAAAAAAAAAAACTAGAAAAGCAGAAAACATAAAAATTAGAGAAAGAAAAGGATGAAAAAAAAACAAAAAGAGGAGCAAGTAGAGCAAGTCGTACCGCTCCAACGAGGCCAGGTAGGGACCTCGGTGGCGTTGTACGACGTGGACAATGTCCTTGGTGTGTTATACCTAACACATGTATTAGGTTATAGGAAGGGATATACACATTGGGTAAACAAATTATGGTGTCATGGAAACCACCTCCCCCGTTCTCTCCCTGGTCCTGTGGGATGTAAGAGGGATTCATGGGATAGTGTTATTGGATTTTGGGGGGTTAGTCCCCGTGTAATTATAGGGCATGGGTCCCTGTTGAGGTAGCCTCGGAGTTCCCGCATAAGTGGTCAAGCCTCAGGAGGTCAGAACTCAGGGTGCACCCGAACACTCTTTTTTCTTTTCTTCTTCTGTCTTTCTTGCTGCATGCTGGCCCTGATCAGGTCAGTGTGTAGTGCCAACACACTCTCATTCTACACGTCTTCTTTCTGTTTTTTCGACTTCCTTCTGAGCTACTGCCCTCCTGAGAACAAAGGCAACTGGGAAAACCGAGGAACACCTGCGTTTTAATAGAAAACATTGGGGTACACTGCAGGGTACTCCTCTGTCTAAGTGTGGGGCAACTATGTTGCCCTTTTGGGGTGGGGGTGTACCGATTGAATAAAATCGGCGCTAATACGCTAAAGAAAAATAGGTTTCTGTATTTAGCGGTGGGCGTTCTGCCGTACTGTGTTTAACGGTTAGCGCGGAATCTACATGAGGTAACGAAGCGGCGCTTGATTGGTGCTGCTCCCTTGCGGACGCCTTGAAGCGCGAGTTGAAAAAAGCGTAGAATAAACGGTTCCGAGCTTGTCTGATTTCCCTGCTCCAACTAACCACCTCGCCGCTCTCCGACAGAGAAGTTTTTTTTTAATTGTTCCATCTTCCACCTATGGCAGGCTAAATTAAAACAGATCTGCGGTAAGTGAGTGCAGTATACTTATATATATTTAATTTAAAGTAACGTAAAAGGGGTTTTGTTTAATATACGTACAAGAATTAATGAAAATTGTTAACCTGTTACACGCACGCCACGTGGCGAATTAGAGTATGCAAAATGAGTTAATTGTATAATAGTAATTGCAGTCTTAACTAAGGCCCCGTAATTGACCAATGTTAACGCAAAATAATATGTACTTTAGCCAAACTTAATGTTTTCAAAGATAGGGCCACATGCCCGTATAACCTGTTGTAGAGTGTGTCAAACTTTCATTTCAAGTAGGCCTAAAGCAGTGTTTAAAATTATAAATGGATTTTGGTGCGTGGTGGTTAACCTGGGGGAATAAGTGTTGGAGCATCTCGCTGATAATATTTGTATGCTTAGGGTCCCTCGCTTCAAGTCGAGGACCAGCTCCAAGTCATGACCTGAACTACCGAACATCAAAGGCTCTCAGCTTCATCTGCCGGAGGAGGACAGCGAGGAACAGGCCACACCAACACAAAAATGCTTTAGACCAGGACTTCAAACTCCACACCAGGGAATAAATCAGGTGACACCAACCCAATATTACTTTTTAACACAAGTGAATGTGACCTACTAGAACTCGTGGGCATATAGCGACACACCCTAAAATGACTTTAAGCTTTACACATTTCAATTGGGTCCCCGGTTAACGGGACAGAATAGTGCGCGGACTTGGGGGGGGGATCTTTTGTACATTTTGTAATACTATTTATATTAAGTGTGAGCCCAGAGGTTGGCATGTATCCGTGGCTGATTACCATTCAGGCATGTTCTAGTTTTCAGTAAAAGGGTTACCTTAGTGCTAGTAATTCATTAATCATTCATCATGTAATTTCACAGATTAAATTTAGTTTTCAATTGATTCATTAATTTCACATATTTATATTCAGTTTGGGTCCTATAATGGATAGGAGTTTCTTTTGTTAGTTTCAGTCGGGTCCCCAGCTTAATCCTGTATAGGCGGATTTTTCATGCAGACTTGAACATGCTCCTGGGACAGGTTTAGTTAGGCATGATCTTGCCTAGGAACATGTCGGCCTTTGGGCCAAATTAATTCTAAAAGGTTTATAAAGCATCATGGCACATTACTATTATTAAATTTCTTTCACGAAAATATTACTGTCATTAATATTTCACAAAAAAAATTATTACGCTTAAATCTTTTTAATTTATTATGGTCACTTGTATTTTGGCTGAATTATGATTACATTTCCTCCAAGTCTAAGTGCTCAGTGTGGGAGCACTTTATAGTAGTATCAGGCATTATGCCAACCCCTGAATTTTAGTATGCCCTGGGGGCACGGGTGTTACACATATATATGGATTATTATGTATTAAGATCTTTCAATAGGTGTTGCGTTCAAGGATATTTATGAATTGTCAATTATGTAGCTTCTGGGGTGAAAGAGGTGTGGCAAGATATTAATGTTGAAAGTTGTAATTGTCCTGTGATGTGGAACGTGTGTATGTGTTGTAGTTGTAGACATATATATTTATATGTATTGTATATTCATGTGTTATTTCTGGGGGTTAGGTATAGGGCTAACTTAATATTACATATTACTTATTATACTTTGAATATGTTACTATTTACAGTTATGTATTGATTTTATTTCGTTAGCTCATATTTATATTTCAGTTCTTAGTGTTCTTTCTTCGTTTAAAAAATAATAATTGTTCGTTTGTCGCCTGAGCATTTGTTGAGTTATCGTTGCGAAGTTGTGTGTGTGTGTGTGTGTGTGCGCGCGCGCGCGCGCGCGCGTCCTGAATGTGGACGACGACAACGACGACGATGATGTCCTGATTCCCTTGTAGATCGTTAGTTGTCTTGTGTTATTATTGCATAATGATAGTGATGCTGATCCTCTATCGCTTATCAAAACGACATAGTGCTCTCGAAAGAAAGTTATTAGCGTCTGTCTTTTGTTAAAAATTGTGGGACGTATTTATAGTCTGCTATAAATACTGGCTCTACTTCTTCCAATGGCATGTCTGAATTGTAAAACGTACTTTGTAAAATTGCAAATTTCATTAAATAGCTGTCTTTGATTATTGTCATTAATTTATGTCTGGACCGAACTTCGCTAACACAAGTTAAATACATGTGTACACACCTTCAATCGACAGGTGTTCATTACTTTGACAGGTTAGAACCGGTAATCTGGCTGCACATAGTAGGTCTACTACTTAAAACTATTTGTAACAACTTGACTATGTTAATTTTTGACAAAAATACGTCCCCGGGTAAATATGCAAATATATGTATTGTTGCAATATATTAGAAATATGTGTATATTATTTTGAAACTAACACGCCGAAAGTTACTACACATGACAACACACATACTCTTACTACTGTATTTTTTATATACTGCTAACATAAGCAACAGTAAAGCTGCCTCCGTTTATTACGGTGACAGGTAGACTACTAATACGTTACGAAAACTTTTTATTTTTTTTTTATGATGATTAAGTAAGATGAATTGTATTGTGCCACATTGGAAATTATTATGCTCATGTTGACTTCGTTCTTAAAACAAGAGCGGGAGGAAAGATCAACTTTCATCCGTCAATTTGTAACTCACTGTTTCAAATATTTGCTGCTTACAACTCTGTGTACAAGAGACAGTAAGAAAGGTAATTGCTCTAGCATAAAAAACAGATTGTGTTTTATAAGAATTATTTTATTAATTTAAAAGTACAATCAAAGTTCTAGTTTTCCAAAACATCGCCAAGTTTATTTAAACATTTATCGTAAAGTGAGACGAGATCTTGATCCCACTGCTGATAAGTTCCCATGCCACATCCGATAACATTCCCGCAGTGCATTTTGGGCTTCTTCAAAAGTATGATACCTCCGCTTCGCAAGGGCTTCTTTTGGAACTGAATACGTGAAAATCACACCTTACAGGTTAGAACTGTAAGGAGGACATTCCCGTTTCTCCTATTGGACATTTTCAAGCAGTTCCTTCGTAACGCGTGTTCTTCTGTCACCCACCGAATGGAAATTTTTCACCATTATAGCTGCTCAGAGATACCCAGCTTCTCATAGACTTGCATGAGAATTACCCAATTCAATCGCAATTTCGTTGACTGCGATTCGCCTATTTGCAAGCAACAATTGGTGAACGCATTTAACGGTGAATTTGAATCCCTTTCTTATCGGTATTCAACTGCGACATGCATGCGGCTTCGAACAATTCGCACCATTTCGTTATGGCCAGGAATGAAAATGGTGGCCAGTCACTATACACTATCTCCACTGTCGATGATTTCAGTAGCCCAGAGAAATCCAAACTAGGATTTGTAATTTGTACGCTACTTACAAATTTCGCGTCATGTTTGGCAGCTAGCAATGGACCAACTGTTACTAAGAATATGGCAAGTGAGTTACTTTTTGACTGCCCCTCATGCAAACTATTTTTCCATTACTAATGTAATGAATTTTGAGACATTCCTATGTTGTATGGTTAAAAGAGAAATTAATTCACAAACATTCGTAACGAATAAGTTTCTCTATTCATAAAATGTAATTTGTAATTACTATTGCATTTGCTAATCATTATATAAAAAAGTACCACGTTTAAACAGGACAACTAAATTAAGTACGTTATAGACACAGTTGAATCGTGTTGGTTATGCATGGACACGCATTGGTGACCGGAAGTGTGTACTTTTCTTTAATTATATCAGTTAAAAATAAATTGTAAGACCGCCCTTAGATGAAATACTGTAACTCTTTTAATTGTATGTAACTGTGAGGGCCTTTAGTGTGGTCATTATTTGCAAAATTACGATAATTGTTTCGCCACGTGGCGAGGTGGCTCCAACATGTATGATTATGTCGGCACTTGTTAAATCTGGTGCGAGTGCCTCTTTACTATGCACATTTTATTATTTTTTTGTATGAGTTCATAATTACTTTGAAGATATAATTACTCCTTAGGCAATTTTAAAAAACTTTTATGCATTATCTTGAGTTAGTTGGGAGCTCCAGTTCTGATGTTTAAGACACTTGACTAGGGTGCAAGTTTTAGTGGATAGTATTTTAATCTTTTTTGAATCCTTAGGGTTCTCGCCCTAGACGGAGACGTGGCCACAGCTGGTGTACTGCCACCTTCACCAGCCATGAACCACCTGAACTTGTCTGTACCAAGGAGGGAGCTAGCTAACACTAAAGATGTAATTCAACCGCTGCAATTAAGGTGATATGAACTCCTTTATTATTTTTTTTTGGCCTGGCCCGCAGAACATCCGTGTAACAAATTGTGCTCGAACAATGTGCTTACTCAGCTAGACAGTTAGATCAAGGGTGTGTCACCAAGACATTCACTATGAACATTATCCACACTTATAACGTACTATCACTGTAATTGTGAGCTACACTGTGGGGGTGCGCCCGAGTTGTTTTTTATATGTGTCGAATGCTAATATTGTAAGGGTAATTTGTTCTGTAAAGCTAAGTATAGGAATGAGTTTCTTGATTCTGAACCGGCTGGTTCAGATGTTTTCTGAGTGTTACGGGGGTTTCACATTTAATTATTTTTCTGTATTTAAGGGTTGGGGGTTTCGTTTTCAGGCTGTTTCCGGGTGTTGAATTTTACATAGTTTTTTGGGACACAATTTAGGCACACGTTGGTACCGTTTCATGCAGGTCTGACACTTGTCTCACCTGGTCAGGTCAGGCCTATTCTGGCGCACTCCCACAGCTGCCACTTGGTTTTAATTTATATATGCACAGATGGCTGATATTAAATGTAATTTTTTTTGGCATATACTATTTATATTCAGAGATTGTCAGAATTTTAAATGGAATGAAATGTACAGGCGGCACTTGTTATTATAACAAGGTTTAAACAAAAGATTTAACAATTTTGTAAAAATTATGCCAGTTGTTTTAACTCTTAAGTGATAATTGTTTTTATCACTGTTGTATACAGTTTTGAAAATCTTTAATTTTGATATACTTATAATATACATTTCTTTGATTTTATAAAATCATATGGGCTGCCATGCCACTCTGACCTTGCAGTTTTTAGTCGTTATTATCCATTCTGTTTTCTTTAAAAATTTTCTTTTCTTTTTTTTAAGGCAGTTAAGGGGTTGCGGCCTTTTATGATATTATTCCAGCTGTGCTGGAAGCTTAAACTTATGATTGCAGTTTTGGGGCTTTATGAAAAATACAGATTTTCCTCCCAGTTATATGTGGGTTCGCTAGAAGATACAGGCCGTCTGCCAGGTCGAACATGTATGTTAGCTGTGATGTATATTATATGTATATGTGTCTTTATGTTCCAGTATGTGTTGTTAGTGTTAAGTGTTATCAGAGGGAATTTAAATGATTTATAGGAGGTTGATTAAGGAGCTTATGTGATTTTTTTTTATACATATATATATATATATATATATGTTTTCGGAATGTTCAAGCTCACGAGTTTACTATATTACATTAGTGATGTTATTTTGGGGTGGGGCTTTGCATGTTGAAGAATTGTTAAGAAATGATATATTGAATATTGTAAATTCTAAATATTAATTGTATAATATCAAACGTTGGATTTAAAATATTAAATTGAATATTAAATTATACTAAACTTTTCTAAATTATATATATTTTTTTATAATGAGTTTTGGGATAATAAACATGTTATATTACTGATTAACAGAGAGTTTAATTGCAAGTCCCGTCTCACTGGACCCAGCGCATTTTTGCTTCTCTAGGCCTTCTGCCTAGTTTTAAATAACTAGTGGCCCCTCCTTCAAAAAAAAAAAGGTTTTTTTATAAAGCATAAAACTAGAAAGAGGGGTTACAAATGGTTACAAATTGGATTCCATTTCTAATTCACACTGAACATTCCGTGTTCATGAAGGGCTGGGGGCAAGCACGTTAAATGAAAAATTCTCCCACATTTGTTGTAGCTCTTATTCACCAAAATTTACGTTACTAAGAGCTTGTGCTAAATATAGCGGACCGACTGCCGAACTATATACAGTACACGTATTAGCTCCAATGTAATCAAAGACCCGTATTCTCCGCTCGCAATAATCTTGAATAACTGTGGATTTATTGAAGCAAGGGATAACGCAGGATACTCTGCAATCACGTAGCGCGGCCTTGTCTAATCTGTTCGTAATCGTAGCACACAGCAGTATTTGTACATTATTGTGCAGGTTGTTGGGGGTATGGTCGCCGCAGGCAGTGAGGTATTACTTGCCGCGTAGACGTACGGCCTACCAAAAGCAACAGCGAGATTAACCTTATCGACAATGCATAGTCATTTGCGTCGACTATTACTCTCTGATTACAACATTATTAAGCAATGATACCTGGACCTGTGGACTGAATGAACAATTATTATTGTAACTATGCTGGCGAATAAGATGTGCTGCACGCTGGCTATATAGGAATTTATCATCATTGTAAATTGTACGCAGACTAGACTAGTAAAGACTTGTAGCTAACGATTGCTTACACTTTTTTTGTTTGAAATTTGGCACGATGTAATGGTTTTCTTATCCGGTATGACTGTCCTGTACACCATAGTACCACTCGTAGGGCCACAATTAGTTTTAATTATAAATGACTGATTCCTTCATTATGTGAATGCACATGCACCTCATACACATCAGTTTACGAGACCTAAGCCAGGACCAGTTTCTCAGACAAAGATAAGAATTGCAATCTTATTTGCCAATCAGTATTGTGTATAGCTTCATCGCTCAGAAAGATGACAGTGGGTATCAAAGCACTGTTATCAGCGGTAATTAATTTGTATCTAGAATCAGTGTAGTTATGTAGGCCTACACTAGTTTCTGTGTAAGAATGGGTATTCTACTGAAGGAGACAAGGTGAGGTTGGTGAATGCTAACTGTGCTAATAAAACGGTAATCTCATTAACTAACAGTGCAATCTGATTGGTTCATAGAGACATTGTCCGTAAGGCCCGCACAATTAAGAGGACATTATTAAATTAATGGATTCCGAATGTTGTCCTTCTGGCCGAACCAGCTATACCTCGATGGTAGCTTTGAAGGAACCTATCGAAATAAGCATTTGATACAAATGTTAACCGTTATTGTCATTTATACACGTGGGAAATGAGGTAATAATTACATCGTAGGCACTCAAAAAATAAAATTCCATTTCACGTTACTTAGGAGAGGATTTTATTTAAAATTGGCAGCAGTATTAAGTATGGCCATATGAAAGGATCGACTAGGGGAAATGTTAATGCAACAGTTGTGTGCGTTGCGTCAAAATGACAATGCTTAAGGCGCGGCGGGAATCTCAATAACTCCAGCGTTTGATCCTTATTTCAAGTATCAAGAATTTGAGTTCAATGAGCCGAGTCCTTCCAAGAGAAAACTTTTCTGATAAAAATCTGTAGCATTTGCGCTATTATCGTACCGCAAACGCGCGCGGTTTCTGTGAATTCAGAAACGTTAGCAAAACAAACGTTACGCCTATCTGACCGTAAATACTTCCTCTTACAAACCGTTCTCCTGTTTTACTGAATCAATTCACATTTGTTGCTTAATCCCTACCACAACTGAATTATGTTCGCTCGTGATAACTCTATACGTTGTGTTAACAGATTGTTAGTTTATCTGTTGTTTTCGCGCAACAGTTTTTGTGGTGTACAATACACAGATGTACTCAACACAGATATGTAATTTATACAAAAACCAATACGTAGATTAAAAAGGGTTAAATCATATTCTGTTAGTTAGGTGATTTAGTTTATGTGAAAATTACTTTAAAAATTAATTCATTGTAAAAATTAATTCCTTTATAAAAATTATACATGTCACGTGTATTAAAAAACCAAGGAAATGTAAATACCAAGTGGTATAGATTATTATTTACTTTGTTAATAAATTGATTCTGGTAATTCACATATTTTTATCACTTAGGACTACAACCACGGCCGCACAATGAATCGCTTGCTTTATACTGTCTGCAGCTGATGTACTCGACACTCGGCAGCTCGACACTACGGCTCGATAGGCTTACGGGAAGATTTTGTATTGTCAATGTACGTGCAGTAATAAAGAAAATAATATGAGCAATTCAACAACTGAAGAAAATAAAATGTGATTTGTGTTTTCTGAGACATTAGGATATACCCCCAACATCAAAAAAATATTACATTCTTTGTAGTTAACATGAATTTTCTCTATTCATATCATACAGATGTTTCAATTTCTATGCCATAATATTTGAGTATTTTTATATAACGGAAACACGAGTGGTTGTAATTAATTATTAATCTATTGACGTTATAATATCTTATTTAGAGAGTCCCTAAAACGCAATGGACAGCCACTCGCACGCTTGCATGCAGTACAGTTTTCTTAATTTCAATTCATTTCATGACGTATATCCCTTAGTATGCGCTAAGTGTCCCTTAGTTTTCGGTTTGTATCCATTTAGCTTAATGCCCTGCCTACATCTGAGGGTTTCACTTCTAAATACGCACTATCATAAACCTCTTACTTAACTACAGACTTGGTGTTCGGACAAACAAGATTGTTTTGAATTCAGCTATGTAGTAAAGAAGAAAATCGATAAGAATACTTTATTCACAGATTGACTTTGATGAACCATTTTGTGCGGTTATTGTTTCAGTTATAAAGTCTGCGGCGGATATCTCATAGTTTGCACGTCACTAGCGAAACAGAGATTTGTCTTACAAATTTTTCTTGAACAAGTGATGTTGATGCACAATGCACAATTTAAATCAATTTTAAATGAAAGGCTGTACATTGAACTGCGGCAGAATCCGGATAGGAGATTGAGGAAGTCGTAATATTAGGGCAGAGGTGGGAGTGTGATTCGGACAAGCTTCCTATTAACAACAAGCTCCCTAGTTTGAAGTTGCTCATGGGCTTGTTTCTGAGTACAAAAGCAAATTTTGTCAACTTCGTTTATACACACACGGGGGCTTTTTAAAACTTGATTAATCATATTTTCGCTAAATTATGATTACATTATAAACACATTTGAGCGGCTTTAAGACTAACCCTTTATTCTCGCATTTTGAGATTACGACACACAAGGGAGCTTTCAAATTGATAATTTCTTTTATCTTTGTGGATTCGTAACACAAACACTTTAACACACACTTAAACTGTATGTACTTTGACACAGTATGGCAGGTCGCAGATATAACTTACCGACACAGCTTTGACTTCACAATCTTGTAAACTTGTCCATAGTTTGACCTACAGAGGAAACAATGGCACGTGAGAATCAAGTCGATACCCTGGCAAAAGCAGAAATTTTACGAATTACCGTTGCCAGCAGTTAGTTTTCTTATAATAAAACTACATGGCTTCCAAAAAACGACCAAGGGATTACTGGAGGGAAACTATTAGGAAAGCCACAGTGATTTCACGGACTATGCCTCGTAATAACTGTGGGAAGGTGTGGCCTCGGTGAACGTTCGCGCACCTGCTCACCTCCTCAGCAGACTTCCCGCCGTTACGGTTGCTGAGAAACGATCAGTGGAAGCCTACAGACAAGCAAAGTATTAACTGCCAGATATGTGTGCGTGAAATATTTTCCGGCGCAGGGTTCATGTGACACCAGAGGTAACCACCGTCGCAAGGCATGTTAACATTTCGTATAGGCCGAATAATAAATACATTAATCGATATAGAAATCTCAGTTCTTAGGCTGATGGCAATAGAAACCACAACTACAGAGCCATCACATGTGATTCGGCGGGAAAGGACCGAGATTCATTTTTAAATACACCGTTAAACCGATAGCCATGGATCGTGTGGGTCATTGATCATAGAAACTCACGTGCCGCTACCAGTTCAAGAGAAAACCATTACTCTATATACAGTGTTAGTAAGTTTTGTTACTTCTCTTCTTTATCAGTTATCTTCTTTATATGTTTGCACGCAGTATACGTGTGCGTAATATGGCCCTCGTTTATGTTCAAAGCTTGTTGAGCCACTTTTCATCTGTTACATTCAACAGAAGTTACAGAAGCAACAAAAGTTTAATATAAGCTTACAAACGATTAATTTCAACAAGATAGGCCTACATGCGGTTGTGTGTCCATTTTCAGTTAATTTAGGTCTATGTTTGGCAGATATTATTTATCGCAACTTAAAATTGAAACATTTATAATTGTACATCAACTAATATAATTGGTAACCGTTAACAATCACTCAAAAAGGACGATAGAGGGAAGGGGTAAAAACTGTGTCTCTTCTTGAGAAGGTCGGAAGTATCAAGAATAGACAAACACTGAAGAGCAAGAAATACGCGCCGAGAAACATCGCCACTGAAGAAAACTACGCCGTCATAGTTTAAGCGGCTGACAACGTACCACAGCTTCCAAACTTGAAAACAGTTCAAATACTTAATTAACACTTTACGTTTCTGTAAGACTTGAAACTGCTTTTTGACGACGATAAAATGCTACACGTTGACCTGTATAAAAAGTAAACGTTCCCAATTCATGTTCAAATATATACAACTTTACAATATATGCTTTGTAATAATACGCTTCATATGACCTTATGACATTTCAGTTCTAAACTACCATGTTATAAGCTTTTTTATAATTCAAAAACTCCATTTTTTGCACCGAAGAAGAGAGTAAAATACGGTCTTTAAAATAAATGACTCGAATGCGTGAACAATGGAAAGTAGTCCGCAGGGGGCCACAATGGTGGACAGCGTCGCTAACAAATGATCGTGTGGGTCATTGATCATAGAAACTCACGTGCCGCTACCAGTTCAAAAGAAAACCATTACTCTATATACAGTGTTAGTAAGTTTTGTTACTTCTCTTCTTTATCAGATATCTTCTTTATATGTTTGCACGCAGTATACGTGTGCGTAATGTGACCTTCGTTTATGTTCAAAGCTTGTAGAGCCACTTTTCATCTGTTTCATTCAACAGAAGTTACAGAAGCAACAAAAGTTTAATATAAGCTTACAACCGATTAATTTCAACAAGATAGGCTACATGTGGTTGTGTGTCCATTTTCAGTTAATTTAGGTCTGTGTTTGGCAGACATTATTTATCGCACTTAAAATTGAAACATTTATAATTGTACAATAACTAATATATTTGGTAACCGTTAGAAATTATCGCTAACAACAAATACCTGCGTGCAAAAAAAAAGAAAATGCTTCCATTATATACTAATTTATATAATTATATATAATTATTATTATTATTATTATATAATTATTTCACTAATTTAGTGAAACCAATTTTTATCAAGACATTAGTGTTTGTAATTTAGCGTAGCGATTTGGAGTAGTTGCTGTGAACTTCATCAGTGCGACAGATTACTTTAGTGATACACAGAGAAGAAACTCAGTCTGGACTGTAAGTTTTTGTTGTTTTACACAATTTAGTTCTGCAATTCACATTAGGAGTGGTAGAAAATGGTGATGACAATATGCGAAACAATACTTTTATTGTTTATATTTTGTTTCGCTGGCTGAAGAACATAAAATAATGGACCGACGTAGATGCACAAGACAGAAAGAAGTTTATTATATAAATGCCGGCAGTAGTAGTTGTAGTGTCCATGAGAAAGGCTTACATTTTAATTTTTGTTTAACAGGGATATTGATGCTTATTTTGCTCCACTGATGCTTATTTTAGGCTGCAACACTACTGCAGACCTCAACTAACATCTTTCTTCGCATGTTCTTTATCCTATGCTATGCAGTTGAGTACACACGCTGGCTTACCAATGTAGAGGTTTCGTAAGTGACCTCACGAGGCAAGGTTTGTTTTAGGACTGTAAATCTCACCAGGAGCGCTGTGACTTAACTGAGCTACTGAGCAGACAATAGTTTACCGTGACCTTACGAGCAAAAAAACTTGAAAAGTCCTTGGGCCTAAAAATTTGTTCAAACTATAGTACTTTCAGATCTTATTAAAATGATGATTCTATAAATATAAGAATGCAATCTATTGTGTAATATTAAGCAGACTGGGACAGGGTACTTCCAAGGGAAGGATTAAGTACTTCAAAACTTATCACGAACCGCCACTACTATACTTATTATCTCTAGTAAAGAATGGAATAAAGTGTATACCGTACATTATAAACGAAATTAATTTTATTTTATTGGGTAAAGAGATCATAAGTAAATTCTAAACACAAATAACAAGTATTCCAAAAAGCGGTAACTAACAGTTAGACAGATACACAAAAACACAGTTAACTCGTAATTATCCACGCTAATGGGTAGCTTAGGGATTCACGAATAACACAATCCACAGATGATGAAAATAATAGTGAAATATTAAACAGCTACATCATTGATTAAAACGAAAATAGATGTGGCATAAAATTCAGGTGTAATTTGTGTAGTACTTTATTTTATTGCTATTAAGGGAAATATTACGGTAAGAAGCCTTAAAAATTACGAACATGAAAACCATATGTTTAAGTTTTATAAATCGTGTAACTGAAGAAATACATTTTCTTATAGAATACGAAACTTCACTAATACATCATTTTTTTGTAATACTGTAACATATTTTAAAATTAAAAAAAATAATTCATAAACACAAAAAATGTAGCCTATACATTTAAATTCTGATTTTTATGAAATAAGCAATTACTTGTATTTTCGTTTTTTCGCAGGGACTTTTTTTGCGTTTGCAGCCTTCTCAAACGCACTTTGTCCACTATTAATCTAGTGGACAAACACCTCCTAGATACGCCAACATATTACAGTTTCATTTCGTGGATTATTCGTGGCTGTGGTATTGCATCGTCTTCATTCTTACTTTCTTCGTTTTCATTTTGCATTCCTCTTTCGTTATTCCTCCTGGATCAAATACTGGAACCTTCGGTCCTTATTGTCGCAGTCGTCAACTCGGTTGTGTCATCTTCAATTACCTCCTACCCTCCAGGTACCAAATCCACCAACGCTCTGAGCTCATCATCATCAGGGGCGCTAAAACCCTGGGCGTGTAATGGCCTGCTGCAGGAGACCTCGACAAAGGTCTCTGTACGATGTAACCATCCTCCAATCGCAGATTCCTGCCATTTCTTGCAATCCTGCAGAATCCTGTTGCAATCCACCTCGCCACCTCAGCTTCGGGCTTCCCACTTTCCTTTTGCCATCTACGTCATACAGGAAGAGGCGTTTTACAGGGTCCTTGTGGTCCATCCTGACAAAGTGGTCCTGCCCATCTAAACCGTCCTATCTTTACCTTTTTGATTATGGTCATGTCGTGTAACAGCATATTTAACTCTTCATTGGTTCTTTTTCTACAGACACTTTCCTCCTTTACTGGCTCATATATTTATCTGAGTATTTCCTCTCAAACGTTCCCAGCGCATTCTCAGTGCTTCTGCTCTGAGTTCAGCGATGAAATTTCAACATCACTTGTGTCATCTGTGCAGTTGCTAAGGGCAGTCCGACCCGGAAAATTTTTTTTATTTTCAATTTTGGGATTTTAATTGATTATTATTCTCTGAAATCTCCTCTTTACAACCATATATAACACTAAGAATAAAAACAATTATTTGCCTTTGAAAAAAATGTTTCCGTAACATATGTTCTGACCTTTTTCCGACAAAATTGAGTGACTTTTGAAATATTACTGTTCACACATGGTAATTTTATCTAAGTTACGAGGGAAATTTCATTCTGTGCAATTTTTAGGTTGGCTACTCTGCTGTAGTGTTTTATAGTCAGCTATTTGTGTGTTCTGTTTACTTGGTTATGTTTTGAAGTAAGTTGTACAACAGTTGTAGTTACTATTATTTTGTTTAGTTTGAAGTGAAGTGAAGTCAGTGTGTGTTTTTATACAGTAAAATATTGATTGAAGTGATCATCATGGGAAATAAAAAGAAGATTGGGTCAAGAAATTCTTGTTACAAGTAAGAAAAGGTGGTGGAAAATTTAAGGCTAGAGAACATAGCACACCATCTCCTGTGTCTACTACCTCTCAGACTTCTTCAAGATCCAAAGAAAAGCTTGGTAAGAACTTTTCTTACTATGAGAGCAAAAAGGAAAACTTGGTATACCAAATACTTGATCTAGGCCAATTTGAAACCACACTAAGAGAGGTAGCAGTTTGTAGGTTATGTCATAGTTACCTAAAGTTGTCAACCAAAACCTTGGTGGGTCTTGCGACGGAAATTACTATTTCTTGCACAGTATGTGACCAATCTAATAAAAGTTTTATAAACTGTGATAAAGTATGCATGCCAGAAATCAATAATGAAATAGCCCTAAAGCAAGACCAAACTTTTTATGATTTAAACCTAAGGTTAGTATATGGTTTACGGACCATTGGCAAAGGCGAAACTCCAGCGCAGTCACTTTGTGGAATATTGAACCTACCTGCTTCTCCGTCGAAGTTCAAAAAGCATGAGGCTTTCTTGGGCCGTATTTGTGAAGACCTGTGTAAACAACAGATGAAAATAGCAGTGGAAGAAGCTGTCAATGAGACTGAGGATCCAGGTAGTAGAAACCTTTGTGTTGCAGTAGACGGCTCATGGCAAAGAAGAGGCCATGTTTCATTGAATGGCATAGTTTCGGTGACTTCTGTCGATACAGGCAAAGTTTTAGATGTACATGTTTTGAGTAAATATTGCCTGTGTCCTGATAAGAACAATAAAATGCATTTAGATTCCTGCAAAGCTAACTATGTAGGAACTAGTGGAAGGATGGAAGTCGATGGTGCCCTAAACATTTTTCACAGGTCGACTTTGCTGTATAATGTGAAATATACAGAGTATTTGGGAGACGGTGACACCAGTGCTTTTTTAACAATTAGTAATTCTATGCCATATGGCCCAGATGAAGTCATAAAAAAGCTGGAATGTGTAGGACACATCCAGAAAAGAATGGGAACAAGGCTTCGTAAATTGAAAGAGAAAAAAAGAGGGGTTGAGTTAGCGGACGGTAAAAAGCTGGGTGGAAAAAATCGTTTGGCAGATGCTGCAATTCAAAAATTGCAGATATTTTATGGCTTGGCCATTCGAAAAAACACGAAGAGTGTACAAGATATGAGGACAGCTGTGTGGGCCATTTATTTTCATGTACAATCAACCAAAGCCAAACCTACTCACAACCTGTCCCCAAAGGATGAAGACACTTGGTGCAAGTTCAACCAGTCTCTCCGAACAAAAGAACACTATGACCACCAAAAACATTTCCACCTGCCAGAAGCTGTGATGTTAGAGATGAAACCCATTTTCAGAGACCTTTCTGAAACTAGCCTCTTAGAAAAATTCCTCTCAGGTAAATCTCAAAATCCAAATGAGTCACTGAATAATGTGATTTGGGCACGTATCTCGAAAAGAACATTTGTTTCTATAGAAACCTTGAAGTTTGGAACATTTGAGGCAGTTTCAACCTACAATGAGGGTTATGTCACTAAAATTAAAATTATGGAACATTTAGGGTTGCCAGCTGGCTCTTACATGGTGAAAGCTATGAAAAGACTTGATACAGCTCGTGTTCGCAAGGCGGAAAAGGCTGCGTTGGACCTTGAAAAAAAAATCCGACAGGCCAGAAGTTTGGAAAAAAGGAAGTTAGAAGACTTATATGAGGATGAGGAGGACCAGGACAACCCATCCTACAGTTCTGGGCATTACTAGTATAACTATTTCTTGTAAGTATGCCTACTTTTTGTTCAGCCCTCACTGTTTTCTGCGTTTTCTGAAAACATGCTTTTTGACAATTTTGATGTAAGCTGTAGCAAATACTAATAGAGATATCATTACCAAATTTTTTTTGTATCTTTTTGACAACAATTACTAGTTCTGTACGGAAGGGTTTTACAAAATTTACATCCCAGGCTGAGAAACAAATTTTTAATAAATTGTTTTTCATTAAAATTGTAAGTACTTTTTAAAAAAATTTTAAAAATATATTATTTTTATTTTATTTTGTAAACCCTCCGTACGGAATTAGACAGGGAGCCAACCTTCAAAATAAAAAAAAATTAAGTCGTTACCTCTTATAGTTTTTGAGATATAATGCATAAAGCTAACATTGAGTTTATATGCGGGTCGGACTGCATGAAATTACGTCATGAAATTTTTTCGAGAAATTACTAGGTTTAATTAGTAAAGTTATAGGTATAATTAACTCCCATGCATTAGCGTTCAAAATTGAATAGTCTTGCCAAAAAGATTTAAAATCACATCCTATTTTGATTCATTTTTTGAGCATATCAGACTTATACTTTTGCTTGATTACGTAAATCGTACTCTGATGCACAATTTATAGAAAAGTTGGCGGCAAATATTAAACCGATTTCAACATTTTTGCATTGATGTAACGGCGCACTTCCTAAAAATAGAACAGCCTTTTGAGGCAAATTGGTCGAGCTCATATTTTAACGGACGACAGGGACAAAATGTTTATGAAACAAAAATTGAAAATTTGTCTGTCCATCTAACTTCTGGTTCGAAATAAGTTAGCGGAAAATTATTAGGTCGGGCTCTATTAAAGCCCGGGTAACCTGCCTTCCCAAGTACCGTTGGTTTCATTTCATGCTTACAAGTTACGTTGCACCAGTGGGGCTGCAGAACAAAACCCTTATTCTTTCTAGCTTGTGGCGTCATGTGCTACGTTTGGATTGGAAAGCCAGTGTGCATGATAGTAGAGATTTCCATTGAAGCTTCGAGTCATCAGCATTATAAATTTATTCTGGCTCCAGATTTTCTGACAATATCAATTTGTGGAAGTTCCTTCTAAATTCTTCAGCCGTTACCTCATCTCCATTTAGCCTTTCGACCACTTACCTTATTGCATAATGCTGTTCGAATCGGGTGCTGTTTGTTCGAAGATGTTTCGAACTCCTTTTCCAAACTAAGAGCTTTCAAGAAAAATTTTTTTTATTCGTAATTTGTCAAGAAGAAAGAGGCATACATTGACTTCTCTGCTGAAAAAATAGTCAAGCGATGTTCTGTAAGGTACTTCGTATGAGAAGGCGTCATTCCTTTACTTTTCGTCAATGCAGAAAAGGAACTATCTGAAGACAAATGCAACGAGCTTGTCTTCTTGTTTAAAAATGTCGCGGACTATTGTTTCACCTATGTTCTATTACAACATATTTGTTTTCTACTAGAACCTTTATCAATTTCAGTAATTAATTCAAGTTTTGGTCACCAACTCCTACTACTCTCACCCTTTTTTTTGACATCGCTCTTATTTGTAGCTTAAACAAAAAAACTCAATTCGCACACTGAACAACAAAAACACATATTTGAAACACTAACGATACACAAAGGTAAAGTACAGTACACAAATTGAGGTTGCTCTGAAATCATTAACCCCGTTACCCGTTCCTAATTTGTAAGCCTATTTGTGTTTCTCTTTAACTAAGGAAAATTTAATCGTTTTCTTAAAACTTTACACGTTCATTAGACCCGTATGTCAGTCCGTGGTTTTATATCTACAGTATGTGTTTAATGTTCCAAAATACTATCACGGAGAATCCGCGATGCGGTTAATCCGTTCACGGATAATCGGGAGGTGACTATCGGCGGGGAAATGGGCATTCCAATACTAATAGTAGAGAAAAAACTATAAACCCATTAAGTCTTTAATAAATTCAAAGAAAATAATAAATTAACTAACTTAATAACACAATTTTTATAAAAACAAAACGAACTTTATATGGAAATCAAAATTTAAAAAATTCTATATGGAGCTCACAGAAATTTTAAAAGATATAAATGTCAATTCAAAATTATAATCGTACGGAAATTTACGTTGAAGAAATTATAAATATAACAACCTACGTACCTTACGTGAATAATAAAAAAGATACATATACATATACTGTACATATATATTAAGCTTTCAATTGAAAATACTGTTATTTGCTAATCTGTCAGACAACTGTTTTTGGTTTGTTGCAGTTATTCGGCATCCCTGCCGAATGCAGCAACGGTTAACATTAATTTAAATAAAAATAAGTTTAAATAGTGGCGCGACAGATAATTATCCGTGCATCGGTAAGTCCTTCCCTGACGTCACGCCCCCTTCCTTTCTAACGAACTCGTTTCGCCGTTCGCCCGGCGAGCTGATTTCAGTCGACCACCTTACCGGACCGTGAGCAGAGTCACCAGCGGTCGCCTCAATGGGCACTTTTCGTTGGCAGCCGCGTCTACCAAGGTAATTATGAATTTTTGGCCACCATAAGTCAATGCTAGTGACGAATTATATCCGTCAGTCACGCTTGTAAAAGAAATGCATGTATTTTATGTAAAACACTGTAACTCGTTGTAAGCGACCATGATGCAACTTGTCTGTAGCAGTTAGCCTCTTGAGTTAAACTATTTTCAATCAGTCAGTTAAAAGAAAAAGAAAGATGTTTAATGTTTAATGTCAGTCATTATTATAGAATTGAAGCTGTGGTTTTGTAATTGTTGTAACTACGATCTTGTAAATTGCGCTCATGTATTACGAGGTGAATGTGCGCGTGCAGTAACTGTTAGCCTGTACTAAATATTCTGGAACTTTCAGCATAAAGCTTGGTTCCACGACCGGGTCCACGTATACCAGAGAATATTGACTCGCTACAGTATTTCTTCGGCCTACCTTTGAGAACCTACACGACAGCACTCCGTGGGACCAGCGGAGAAACACGTGCCCATAACGGGTTCACGCACGGCATGACCGGCAACAGCAGGTTGCGAGAGGATACACCTCCGATTTCCAAGTAATATTATTAATAATTAATTACCATGCAGCAGGAGCTTGGAGTCTGCCAGATTCCTAGTTGAAAATAAAATGAACTAAATTCCTTACTTTGTGTGATGCGAACTTATATCTTTTACAAGAACTTTGTAATATACGAAGGTGTTAAAATTTCATGAACAGTTTATAGCTTGTGCGCTACGCGCAACAATATTGTAAACTAGTATTGATTTATGCAGTTATTGAACTATGTAGTTATGGATTTATACAGCAACTGTTTTATTCAGTAATCGTTTTTTTTAGTAAACTTTTTATCCAGTATTTAATTTATTCGGTAATTGATTTTTGCTCCGCTGGCTGACTCATAATTTATAAAAGTAAGAGGCTGATTTTCGTTGTGTAATAAATAAATTCACGTCGACTCTGCTCACTAGTTAGTGGTACTGACTGTTTTCTGACGCCCCCCCCTTGTATTTAAGTTAGATATTACGACTATTTCAATGTATTTTATGTTACGTTCATTTGGGCCCAGCACGGCAGCGCGTAACAGGTTGTAGATGCTACCGTTTTGAAAGCATCTACGTAAGTAATTGTGTTATTTGTTAACGCGCAGGTATCTCTAGTACACAGGGAGTACCTTTATATTCCTTGTAAAACAGGCGTTAAAATCTGAAAAATAAAATGCTTTATATGTAAAATACTGACGATTTACTTGTTAAGGACAACGACAAAAGACACACACACATATATTATAACGGATTTCTAAAAACCCTGTGAAAAAAGTGCACAATTAAGTCACATGCTTCATGGCAGAAGGACAAGATACGAGGACGCGTAATATCGTGGACGCCACTCTAAATATTACAGTAACGTTTGAAACAAAAGCCTACAGTAATTATTTCTGTGGACACATACAAAAAAAAGAATTTAATTTTCATTTTTCTGACGAGGAGAAAACTTCAGTACTTCATAAATAAGGTTATCATTTGCTTGGAACAGATATCCCTTCCTACGAAAGTTAAAAGGCGGTGTAGTATCAAGGCAATTAAGTTGCATAGTTATATGGTAAATATCTAGTCATTCCAGTCATTCGAAAGAATGGAAAGAACGGCCAACGAAAATTGTACTTTTTGTGTAAACAGTTACAATATGACCGTGTGTGGTGAAGGATCAAATATACCAACGTCAGGGAGAAACAGAACCAACCAGATACCATTCGTAAATAATACGACGCCTTCTTGAACTTTGAGAACTCTGTTATCGTAAGGAGCATGTTAACATGAAAGATAAGTAAGCTAAAGTTTTATAACGTCATAGAAATTATATTTCCTTTGCTTTATTACTTTACTGTGTCTGTTACATAATAGATAAATTGTAACTAGTAGGAGAAAACAGAATAAAGTTGAAAGTTAAACTTTTTTCCGCAATTACTTGATTAATCCAGTGATGTCTATTCAGCTGGCACGTGAAACAATTGGGAGGTAGAGAATACATCTCGCTTACATTTTTATTGGTTCAAACGAGTTGCATATCACAAAGCTGAGGCAGAAACAGAGATTCTACTGAGATTAAGGCTATGGAATAGACTTTCTTACTATACTAACGACTGAAAGCGAACGAACAAAATTAGATATGAAGACTACGGCCACATTCTATCTGCTATGAAGCCAGTATGTTCATAGCTATGGGCATACAAAATTGCATGACATTCAGATCCATCCATGAATTATGTCATTCAAAATTAGGTAAAAGAAATTTATGTCATCCAAGGTAAAAATTACATTAGAATGGTTTGAAAAGCTGCCGTATTTTGTATACCAAGAACAAGTGTTAGCACACAATTCTTGTGAAGTTAATGATGACTGTGTGCGATGTTCGTTAAGTAACGGTGTACTTTTAAGTGGCATATCATACTCAGAACGTAAGGAATAGAAACAAACTATCCAAAACTTCTCAGCAGTTGCCTGATGAAAATATAAAATAGTTTCCTCTATTCTATAACCACACGAGGCAGAGAATGCATTGTGCCAGCAATTTCGAATTTCATAATGTGTTACACAGAAATTGATTTGCTACTTCAGAAGCAATTAAAGCTAAATTAACATCGTCTGCGATTTCGCATACCTTTAAACCTTTACTTTGTCACGTAGAGAATCCTCCTGTACAGTAACACGATACGATCACGTGTACTGTACCGTTGTATGCAGTACATTTACACTCTGCATACTTAGGTTCAACAAAATAGGATTAAATTATAAAGTGTATTACCATTCAGTGTTATATGTTACACTTTGGACTGACGTGTGTTTAATAAAATAGTCCCACACCATTTTTACGAATACCTATTATGAACACCTAATATAAATGTATTAGGCCTACAGTGTTTATATTACGAGAGTGTAACTCGTATACCTGTATGTCTCACGGACCTGGTACACGCATGTATACTAAAAATAGGTAAAGTATCTATACATTCATGGATAAACAATATTTGGGAATAAGGTGAAGAAAGAAAGTAAAAGATAAAAGTAACAAGATAATAGGAGAAGAAGAAGAAGAAGAAGAAGAAGAAGAAGAAGAAGAAGAAGAAGAAGAAGAAGAAGGAAAGAAAATACAAATAAAAAGGAGGACAGCAATAACAACAAAAAATTTATGACGATGCTGACAATGATGAAATCAGACATTTACATTGACCATAACAATGCTTAATTATCTATATCTATTTATTATCTCCTTTATTACAAACGTAATTTTTAGTTAAATTCACTGGATAAAAGTAAGTTTGTAACTCAAGGTCGGCATGCGAGATTTAATGTATTCTATAAAAAAAGTATTTTAACAAAACGTTATCAACAAAGTGTTGGAAAGTTTTCTGTACGCTTGAATACAGCTGTTCACTTAAGTGACGCCTGCCTTCATTACGTTCATTAGACGCTGGAGAAATGGAAATTTTACAGAAAACGATGGTACTTTACAAAGAAAAAATACAAATACGAATAAAAGATTTTATCATGCTCACTGAGTGTATAAGTGAAAGTCGATATCAAAAAGATATTGAATCTTTTCTGTTCGTTCCAAATAATTTTTACTTTATCCGAAATAACAAGTTGACTACGAAATGAAATTAAAACTGACAACGAAGAGAATTTGGGGAGAAAGGGATCAAAAGAGAAAAGACAACGAATTATTTTATTTTTGCATATATCGTGATTTGTTTATTACCGCTTCTCTTGATAAGCGTTGTCGTCGTCGTTCTTTACGGATTAGGCTCGTAGCCTGTTCCAGTCTCTTCCCCCTTGGATGATAGTCAAAGGCTCTTCTTGAAAATCTAGTTGGATCCATTCTACGTGTAACCGCCACACCGTTTTTTACCGGAAGACTTTCTCATTTAAGCTTTCAGCAAGCCTAGCTCCATTCTAATATGATCATTTCTGATAAGATCTCTCCTGGTACAACCCTTTACAGCTCTCAAGTACTTCATTTCCGCTCCTTGTATTCAAGATATATATATCTTTGGCCTTTCTAATCCAAGTCTTAACCCATACAGTAATTGAGGTATGGCCATTACATTATAATATTTCAATTGCGTCCCTTTCCTTGTTTTCTTCTTTAAGTATTTAACGATACATCCACAAAGCGACTGGAAGAGACTAATTTTGCTTTCAACCTTCTTATCATCTTGATGTGTAATGCTGCACCCTAGATACTTGAAAATCTGGCACCTGTTCTATTGGCGAGTCCTGTATGACAATCTTTGTTCTAATATGATTTGCCACAGAAAAGACATACTTTTTTTTAGATAAGGAAATGGTTTTATTGCAATCTGCTAAAATGTTAGTAAGATAAAACAACGACCGTTGAAGGCCATTTTAATTCTTTTGGATGATCACAAGATCGTCTGCATGCATTAAAATATTTAAATAAAATCCCTAAGTGTAATCCTTTGGGGGCGTCCAATGTCCATTTCCTTATGGCATCATCTATATAGATATTAAATAAAACAGGAGAAAGACTGCAACTCTGCCTTGGGTTATTCCAATGGGTTCTGATAATCTGTTTTTATCTGTATCTGCGTCCAATTATATAAACTTTTAATTACCTTTATTAAATGAATAGGGTGCCCTCTTCGCTGCATTATCCTCTATAATGTTGCTCTGCATTAATTTCAATTCTCTTCCATTATTTGTTTTAACATAAGGATATTATCAACTGTGGACCTTCCCCTCCGAAACCAATGTTGTTATTTTAATATCAGACTCTCAGCAATTCTCGATAACCTGTCAGTTCTCATCTTACAATACATTTTGTAAGTTAAACTGATTTTGTTAGAATAAACTGATTCCCCTATAAGTCTTGCAATTACTTCTATCCCCTTTTTTGAAAACTGATATAACATGGGCTTCTAAACTGTTTGAACATTTCGGACACAATCTAAAAACATATTTGTATTACAAAGACAATCCCGTAAGAAAGATATTTAAGAGCTTGATTTGGTTTGAAACACTCAATTAAAAGCTTTCTTATGTTCAACGAAATATATGTACTCGATGTATAGAAACATAAATAAACAACAATAAAAGTTATACGTAAGAGAGTAAGAAAAATGAACACTAGAAGTCAGATAAACACATTTCCTACGTCTGTCGAAATAGAGAAGAAACTGGCAGCTCCACTGTGAAAGTATGCTAACAAATTAGCGAAACTGTCCTAGAGATTAACAAGACTGTGAAAGTCATAGGGACGATGAAGTGATTTTTAAACCTAGGATATAGGAAGAAAGGCAAAAATATACATATACATACACAGGTAGATAAATAACTAGAACCAGATATTCCGACAGGCAAGAGGAAGAGGAGAAAGGAAAAGACAGACAACAGGCAGAGAACCGTTAGACGTTGAAAAGGCGGTAAAGAGAGATCGTGAATTGTCCCTTTTAAAAATATATTCCAGTATAATTTTATTTGAAAATTATCTTCCATATTTTTAACTTTAACAGGAAAAAGACAGGAAAGACACTGAAGAAATAAACAAACAAACGGTCTGACCCAGAAACAAAGAGAAGTAGCCAGACTAAATATACATTTGGGGCGAAATATATATTTGTAATAGAAGTTCATTTACCGACGGTCTGTAACAAATGAACTGATTTGAGTCTTGCGTGAAATTAAAAACCACCTATTGTTTTCTGAAAAACGTTCCAAGTCTGTTTGCATTACGACACAATGTTTAATATCTGAAAGTCGGCAGTATTCATGTGTAACAAGATGGTAAACACAAATGCAACATAAATGAATGACCATCAAAAACTGATTAATTATTGGCAATAGACGTCGATTTCTTGTGTGCTGTAAAAATTAAAACTAATAGGCTATAGTACTTTAATACACATGAATATCTTTAGATATTAAATAATCTTGCAGTGCTTCCAGTGCAGACTCTTGGGTTCTTTTGAGGTGATGATGACGAAGATGCGCATGAAAATAATTCGGAATATACGAGATTTCAAAATTTCACTGATATCGTCATATGCTTATCCAGAGTCAGGCAGAATTGTTATGTTTCGAACTTGACCATCGTTCTAAAATACTGAATCATTTTCAGAAGAGCCTGCGCCATTTTTGCTTATAGCCTACACACAAATTCGCACACACAGACATGTGCGCGCACGAGCAGAGACAGACACAGGGAAGAGGAAGGGAGAGGGTGTTTTATAGCTTTACGTTTCCCACAACCAATATGTTAAGGTTTTCTATTTTGTGACTAGTTGCTCTTCCCGAGCGCTTACTATAACAAAATTTTTCATTCCGATAGACTTCTCAACAGGCGGACGCATTCCGAACAAGCAGGCCGCAAATTGCCTGTCGCTTGTATCAACTCCAACTCTCCTCTGCAACCTAACAAACTCATCGTTACCATGTACGTGGCACCGACAGTTAACCACGCGATTCCAACGTAGGCCTAGTTGGCAAAGACCAATATGCGAAAGCTACAGTCTTTCCTGGACCAAGGTTTGCGCTGGCCCTGCAAAGCTCTTTGCCTGATTATGGATGTCCGTTCCCTGAACGCCACAATACGGAGGTTTTCCCGGAAAATGTACCGCCTCTGAACCCGTCTCTAGGGCAATTTTGTCATTAGCGCCTCTTGCCACGTGATCTTGGATGCGGCCTCGCCGAACACTGACCTGGAATTAGACTATGTCTATTTGAACCACGGAACCCTACACCTAGGAAACTCTACATATCGTTATCCCTTCTCTATTGAAGATCGCTTGCACAGCTCCGAATCAATATCATAATAAAACAACATTGTGCATGCAAGTTCTTCTACTACAAATTATGCTTGTACATACCACCTTTACGCAGCCTACCTTATCTTGGATGCCAGTCTGCTGGGATACTGTCACCTTGTAAAAAAACATTTTAGCAGGGCCGGATTTAGAGTTAGTGGGCCCCTAGGCTGAACTTGTGGTGCGGGCCCTCCCAACTACCGGGGGAGTCTTGGGGGTATGAAATACTCCCCAGTAAAATGGGAGTCCGGGTCCGTCCCCCGGAAAATATTGAAAAATATATTTCCAGAACTGCAAATAAAATCATTGTTAAGTGTACAAATTAAATTGGAATACACTGCTTTTTGTTAATTTTCAATACTATGTTAAACAATTTAACGTTTTCAAGGTGTCTCAATTTACAATGGCAGTCTGGAATCTATGAAAATAATAAAATCACACAGACTGATTGGGCGAAGTTTTGCGTTATAAATCATACCCCACTACTATTGGAAGTGAGCATTATTAGTTTCTTACATCTTTTCTACTGTAATATATCATTGCAACATTGTAATAGTTTTACATTGTGTCAAAATGACTATAATTGTTTCAATTTTTTAATATATTCTGTTAATAAACTTAATAAATTAAAACAACTGGTCCAACATGTTAATAAAGTAAAAAATCATGATTGAAGTTAATACATTTTTTAAAGTTAAATAAAGTCAATTTGCAAACTTTTGCCCCACCATGTGGGGACTTTTCCCCATCTATGGGGGCAAATTTCCCATTTTACACGTGTTATAAATATATATATTTACATGCGTTGCAGTAGTTTAAATTATAAAAAGGGGGTCTTAATCGAACCTTAAGGGATTCGTGATATTTCTGTCAAAATATACTGAGTCTCAGTGCAATGAGTGCAGTTTGAGATGAATTTAGAATTTAAGTTGCGCACTTTACCCTATACATGGCTTAAAATACCACCTTTCCCTCTAATAACTTCCACTGTTCTCTGAAATACGAACCAAATAATTTTTATGCAACTTGACTTTTCTTTTTTTTTCCTTTTTGGTTGTGGTGCGGGTCCCTAGGCTGCACCTATGTTACCTATGCTTAAATCCGTCACTGCATTTTAGTCTCAGACATTGAATACTTGCCTGACACTCTGCAAATGTGTGTGTGTGTGTGTGTGTGTGTGAGAGAGAGAGAGAGAGAGAGAGAGAGAGAGAGAGAGAGAGAGAGAGAGAGAGAGAGAGAGAGAGAGAGAGTCTTCGTGCGATGCGAAGTTTATGGAACTAAAAAGTCGTAAAAAATCTATTGTTAGTAGTTCAGTGGTTTCTATTTACTGAACTATCTCGCTTCACTTTTGCCAGTTCCCATTGACACTGCAGTCATTCATTACTTCACTTTCCGTACGCTAATTATATCATTATTAAGGTCAGTTATCCTTGTGTTGTTTGTAAGATGTTTATGTGGTCCTCGTCCTCAATTTATAAATTAGGTGTTGATTAACTTTTTATCCTCCTCCAGGCGCTGACACTCCTTCAGTGTCGTAGACGATAAAGTATCGGGGTTCCAACACACCGCTGACAATCCAAACATGTGTCCACCAAGTCTGACGTCAGCCAGACTCGTTCGTCGTAATGACGAACCAACAATCACAAGACAAAAACCGATGCTATTAAGTGCCGAAGAATAAGTAATTTGCACACCTACAGACTCTTTCTCTACTCTTAGTTAAATAGTATCAGCTATTTCTTTTCTAGCGTCCATAACTAAGTCTGTGTTGTTGTAGATAATTTGTTTGAAAGATTTTTACTTAAAAAATTGTTCGGAGAGGGAATCAAAACTGTAAGGCTCTCTACACTGAATATATAATATTAGTTACCATCAACCGTGAGAATGATTATTACTATTACGTTTCAGGCACAATACTGGGAATTATAAAATCTATAAAGATTTTCTACGCTTTTCATTCACTTAAAGTTGAAGAACAAAAAATATTTTGTTTGTTCAGGAGCATTACACTTGGGATATTGTGAGCGCTTCGGCCCTTGTCCCTGTCAAGTCTGGTTTACGAAGCTTCCCTAAACACAACACACGAAATCGTAGTAGCAGGGGAATAATAATATAACGACGTTTGTAAGTTTGGCAAGTGACATGAGGTCTGAAGGCAAGTGCTAGTCCGTCCTTATCAAAAATTTTCTCTCATACATTCGTTCGTTATTCTCTCAAACACCTATTGCATACTACGGCTCTTCCCTTCCTAAAACAATTATTCAAAGACGATATTAAATTGAGAAATTATCCGTTGAAAACATAACAATAAAAATTAATTAGTCGGAATCATGTATCGGAATACATAACATCGACTGTATTCACTTTGTTCAATGACAGCACTCCTTCACAGCCTAAATCTTTCTTATGTGCGTTATCTATGTCTCACAGCCATTGATACGTATACATGTAGGCTATAAGATCTTATTATATTCTTATTTTCTTCTATCTTCCAATTTAGGCTAATAAGCTGTGCCATTTTCTTGGTGTAAACGATTTTTCCATCTTTCCCTCGGTCGTTTACTGCATTTCTTCCTGTTGGCATACTATCTCGGTATACTCTTACTAATTTATCCTCACTTATTCCCTTGGTTTGTTAGTTTTATTCGTTGTTCGTCTTTCTGTCTAGCACACACACACACACACACACACACACACACACATAGGTGGAATCCTTATTTGAAGGTGACGCAGTACTGTAATACAGGACTTAGGTCACTCAAATGCACGTGAGCTCATTGCCCTAATGCCCAGTAATGGACAGACTGATTACTGGTTCATCTACCTGCTACATGTCCTAGACGTTCTCCAGCTCATTTATTTTGTTTCAAATGAAATAAACAATTATACTCCTCGAAGTGGCTGAAAAACAGATAACGTGTTGCTGCAATGTCGTCACAGTTGGGGGGGGGGAGAGAGAGAGAGAGGGGGGAGATTGGGTAGGTTAAACGCTGACAATATTTTTCCTCGTAATTCTTATAATTCTGTATGATTTTCGGTACCCGGAATATGATAAAAAAGGAGTTAATTGATTCTTGATTTCGTGTTATCTTTTCTGTATAGCTATGTACCGTAACGGTTTCATCTTTACCAAATTCTCATAAAAAGTACTTGAACACAAGCATTTTGTTATTTTATACACGTTTCAAAGAGTTTTCTGATATAAATGGTCCATTCATTGTTAAGAGGACAAAAATAATTCCTTCCTTTTCTCCTCTATTCGGGTTTTTCTTCAGTCTATTCCAACCACTGTTACACCATCGGTAACAAGTCTCTTCAGCTTCCCAAATGCTTCATTTCGGATAAACGAAATAATTACAAGCCAAAATGAAACGAAACATTCTCTTAAGAATAGCATTCAGATGTACGAGGACATTTGAGAAAACAAATAGAAAATATTGTTTTATCAGAGAAAAGAAAAGCAAGAATATTAACGTTTTTACAGTTCACAATGCCGAAACTTACATCACCAAAATGATCTTTTCATTCGAGTGACACGTTTTGCTGATGCGTGTTGTCTGTTCAAAAATAGAACAAAAAATAAATTCACCATATGAAGTAAAAACAAAGGAAAATTCTATTTGGCCTCAAACAAGCAGCTCCCTCTGTCTGTCTGTCAGTCTCTCTCTCTCTCTCTCACACACACACACACACACACACACACACAAGCATACACAAATGTTACGTCAGATGTTTCCCTTCCTAAGGGACAATAGATTGTATACGAAAACTTTACTCCTTAAATCAACAGAACGTCCACTTATTGAAACCACATCTTTCCAATTGTTATGTCAACACAAGGAAATGGGTGGGTGCGCGCGCACACATGCACACGGCAGTGCTGGAAAAGAAGAAAAACAAGGTATAGAACGTTTCACGCTATTAGTAAACCGGTCAAAAATTCGATTCCTTACAAATAAAAAAGGAATTAATTTATCCGGTAGAACGATCAGTACACAACATCTACGCAGGTGACGAAATATACTCTATTCATTACAGTGCATCTGACGGCATAGGTAGTTTTATGTACGGGACGTATGCAGATTTTGAAATCTGCTGGGACTGGGATAAAATATATGTAAATCTTTCCTGTGAATTACTTTTTTGAATAAAAAGTTATCTGTGACACGTGACTAGCAGTTGCATAAATCCCTACATATTAATTTACTTACTGCTAAGTAGGTTGTTCAGTACACTGGAAATACACGGGACGTACTTCTTATACAACGGATATTAAGGACAATATGCAGTAGTTAACGCAAGGTTGTTCAGCGACGGGGTATTCTTCAGTGATGACCAAGTTACAGGTATTCTACAGTGTCACGCCAAGTTACAGGTATTCCATTTCCAAGGTTATGTAACTCAATGTACAGTTTAGAAGACTGGAAATTCAAAATAGTCCCCAAAAAATCAAAATTAATCCTGTTAGTCCATGTTACCTGTCTATCGCCACATCCAAGGTATACATTTAAACGCGTAACACCTCTTCATTCATATTAAGAATTTTCGATACTTACCATTACCAACGCCATGCTACTTTCATAAAGTTTCTATTTCCTGTTATGTCTTGCTGGAGCTCTCATTAAACAAAAAATTGTATCGTTCCCTCATGTAATTCCTTGCTGAATTCAATTCGTATCGTCGACTTTATGTTGTGCATTACGCTTATCTTAAAATGTTCGAACGAGCGACGCGAGTTCTTACATACCGTTTGGCATTTGTCTATTTCGAGTATGTCTCACGATAACTTTTGAATGCATCATCCAATTTTTGTAAAATCGTTGTGTTCCCATACTTTTACCCTGTAGACCTCTTATATTTTTTTTAGACAGATTCCTCCCTCAAAAAAGTAGGGAGAGGAGAGGCAAATATGTAACGAGTAGAATTTTTGAAAATATCATAAAAAACAGTTATGGGATATCACATTAAAGGGATTTTTAACGAAAAACCGAATTCAATTTTGGAACCCTCAAAATTTTAGGACACCACGGCCCAAGAAAGAATAAAAAATTTAAAAGGTTGTAAAAATCTGGCCGGGTGTCAGAATAAAGGGAACTTGACCCAAATCCGAATGTAGCTTTTACTATGAAAATTTTGTTACTTTTGGGCAGCACGGGCTACAAATGGAAAACAAAATTTTAAGAAACTTGTTAAAATCTATGTGAGGAATCAGTTATGAGAGATTCCGTTCATAACTCAAACTCTGTACCTTTAATAATTCGACAGAAATAATATCTGTCAACACTCCTTGCAAACTTTGGTTGTTTTCAAAAAACCTTTATACAGTACTTATATTGTTAACAGTTAAGTATATTTGTGAAAAATATATGATGCAGACTTGGAAAATATATTACTAATTTAACTTGGAAAATAAAGTCGGCTGTTGTCTCAAAACAAGTCGCTGGTATTAAATATTGCATTTCTGAAATATAAAAAAACTGGGTGACCAAAGCTAATGCTAGAAAAAATTAGAACTTTTTACTGTAGTTACAGTCAAGTGATTTTGAAATGTCTCACGACGGTTTCCGACGGTTTTCGTAGATTTTTAATCTACTGCAGTCGGTTTAACCGACCACTCTAAAATCTCACTACTGCAAAGCGTCATGACCTCTCCTTTCACGTTCTGTGAGATGTCATGAGATTCCTCTTTGGCCTTTCCTTTAAATCTACCAACCATTACCTGGTATCTTTCTCCTTTTGGGTCAATGTATTATATCATTGGTACCAAGCTGGTACCCTCGTTGTATAAACACGTGACAACTAGCTTACTCATAGACATTTGATACGCCCTTCCATATTCTTATTCTCTATCATTATCCCAAGCTTTTTCCGTCTCCCTTTTATATAGGTCCATATATTTGTCTCAACATTTCTCTCTAAAATATTTTAAGTGTATTACTATCACATTTAAGGAAGTCTGTATTGCACGTTACCACAGATCGTTCAGTGCTGTATGTAATTTGATTTTTATACTTTTATATAATAGTCAGTCGTGAGATGAATAGGTTTTTGTACACTTATTTAAGCTCTTTTATCCTTCATAATTCTTCTTTGTAGTTCGTTTCTTGAGCTATCGTTATTGGTTAATATAACCTTACCTATTCTCTTTCGTATACTTTTCTACTCCTTCCTAAATATGAAAGAAATTATAAAGTGTATCTACGTTCATTATACCGCATTTTCAGTATTAACAGTAGTTCCTTGTTCCTTTACTAATTCTAAATAAGTCTCTTTAAAAATATTCTTATTTTACGCTAATGAGAGTATGTTGTCTTCATAAACTTTTACCTGTTTAATTCTGGAAAATATAGTCCTACTATCTTTTTACACTACGTAACACAAAGAAAAAGCTGAAATGCTTCTCGCTGTCTGATATCAAGAGTATATTTAAATATACTGAAGTTTCGAAAGCAATGATAGGTCCATTTACTGATGCAATTAATCGTATGTTACTTTTCGACAGATGCATTAAACTATTATTTGTTATTTTAAAGTGACTTTTACATTAATTAGGTAAATCATAATAGCATAGGAGAAATTGTAGCTACTAATACAGCCTCTTACTTGTAAAGAAAACGTATCCAGAGATTTATAAGAAACATTTGAAATAAATATAATGTAAGGTGTTTTTCTGAAATATCAGAGCACTTGTCAGCACTCTTTAGGGAAGAAAGCGCCCCTTCACACACGCAAGTACCACTGCGCCTACCCACCCATACAGCATACAGATCCTTTGTGCGTGACGTGTGTATGAATGGAAAACACACACACACACACACACACACACATATATGAGTAAAACATTTTACGTCTCATAACCGACAGTTATAGCATTCAGTTTTTCACTTTCCACTACCTACGTTCATTTTTACTTCCATGTTGTTCGGGCACAATTGCGTGTTACGCTCCACAGGAAATGAAGGCATGATGTGGGCATCAAAACGCCGTCTGCATACACGTAATCATCGACCATGAACAATGCAGAAAGCGGCTTGCTGAATGATATAAGTTGTAACGTGACGGTTCCCTTAAAATAAAGATTTGAAACCCATTTATATTGAAATACAGAACAATAGAGAAGTAACAAACTTATATAGTAAATTATATGTACTAATAGGTGTAGTCAAGACTAAATAATGATAGAATATAATAAAAGAATACTAAACATGTCTAGTTAAAACCTTGTAACCACTAGTTCCAGTAAAGACTTCATAGTAAATTATATTAAGAATAGGTAAAAGCCCTATAATATCAAGTATAGCTGATTAACATTGGACTGTGAAGTGAAGGTGTGTACATCCATCAATCAGTTATCTTAAATAATGATTGTTTAGTAATAGGTATAAAATGTAATAAAAACAGGATGACTGGATTAGGTAGTTGTATCTACCGAGTTGCTCTATGATAAATGAACATATAGACAATTTAGAGAGGAAAAATGGTATTACTTAAGTGTGTAAATAAAGTTTTATTACATTAAAACTATTATAATATAGAGTTAGCAAAAGGACAATGATTATGTTTTAAAGAATTACCAAGATGCATAATTAATTATGCTATGTTATATTTGCTGGACTAATTATTGTAGTATTGAGTTGTCAAAATGACAATTATTATGTTTTAAAGGACTAGTAAGATGTACGTTAATAATGTTATGTAATATTTGTTAAACTAATTATTGTAATCCAGTTTGTCAGAATGACCATTATTATATGTTGAAGAAGTACCAAGATGTAATTAATAGTGTTATATAATATTTGTAATAATAGGAATATGAAACATGAACTGACTATTATATTAGGAAATGGGTAATAATAATTATTTGTAATAGACTAACTGAGAATTTGTTCAGTAAGATGTTATTTTCTAGAATGTGTAGTTATATTAGGTAATAGGTCATAATGATTATTGGTAGTAGATGAGTTAAAATTGTTTGATTCAATGTTATTTTTACAGAACTTGCATTAACTTCAGGGAAGGTAAAAAAGAACTGTATAAAGGTTAAAAATAGATACTCAATATTATTATGTGTTGTAAATAAGCATTTGTACATTAAGAAATAGATAATGTCCACGTGTACACTAGACAATATTATTTCTATGGTACAATCAATATGTTTTATAAGAAATTAATGTTCACATTTGTAATAATTAGTATTAAAATCAATTTTGTTAACAGTTAAGATCATACGTAAAGTAACGGGAAATGGGTGTGTATCAAAAAGAATACTTTTAAACATGAATATTATATTAGGCCAAAATTAAAAAATGTCACTTTGAGAAATACTGAATAAAAACCTATATTGTGAGATCTCAAAATGATCAATAGCGAAAGAGGATTTCATTGGTAATAATTTTATTACTATTGTACCTACCATAAGATAGGTATGTTAAAATTAATATTTTGATATAATTTTGACAAGAAAAACCGACGCCATGAGATGACAATGCTTGGAGTTTCAGGCAATGGGAATTTCGCGCATATTTTCCACCAGAAAGCCCCAAGCTAGTTAGTTGATTGTTAAACCTCGAGTAGTAAAGATCGGAGCCTTCGCAACACTTTTGGACAGGAAATTGCAATCGGGCTCGAACATCAGACAGGTTAGGTGTAAAGTGAACCTGAGTTATATTATAATCGAGTGATAAATCTATGTCGTCAATTTAATAAATGAATTATATAGTGAAAACAACCAAAAAGGAGTAAGAAAGTGTGAACATAAAAAGCAAAGTCCTGTGATATTAATTCAAGTTTAAAAAACGTTAACAGTTATTATAAACCAACCTGTGAAACTATACATAGGTTATAGACCTATGACCTATGTCATAGGTTATAAACCAACTTGTGACACTATATAACCAACCTGGTTATATTTACATAGTGTAAACAGATAACCATTCTGCGATCGAAAACGTTCAATAGTGCCAACCGCTGAGCATTAATATACCAAGGCAGGGTAATTCATGTTAAGAATTATTTATTTATTTTAATTTAAAAAAAGAAAGGATTTCAAACCTCAATAAAAAATATTGAAAATAATTGATTTTGTGCAAGTGTAATTACTTCTAAGAATTAATCATTTCTCAAATTATGAGTGCTGGCGTTCATGAGAATTGAAGAGTAAATTTGTATTAGGTGAGCAACGATAATATTTTGATTTTAATTATTGTTCATTTTTCAACAAATTTTATTTTAATTCTATATCAAAGAAAGAAAAACCAAATTAATTATTTGTACAATAAAGATAAAAATCCGTACGTATCTCTATACCAGTGATATTAAAAAACAGAAACAGTGCATTCAAAACTGAGCGCCTAGTGAAGCGTTAACGAAGAACTGACATACGTTAAGAATAATAAAGAAACTAACTGATAATTTACTTTAAAGTATTTATTTACATAATTTGACTTAACAACGAGGCCTAGAGACTCGATTTTAATACAAACAATGGAGTTAATTAATTAATACAGAAAACAATTTTGTGTTTTAGCTAATAGGCGTTCATAATTAGAGGCCTATCCATTACACCCAGCCTATTCGATAATAATTTTTTATTTATTTATTTATTTATTTGTTTTGATTTACATATTTGACATTACATAATTGTCGCTTACAACGTGAGGCGTTAAAAGAAAAAAACTGAATAAACAGAGATTAGGTATTACAACGTGCCTGAGAATGCGTGTTCATAACGTCACAATATTTAAATACTGTGTACGATTAACTAAAAATTAATTTAAACTGTTTTGAACATTTTTAATAGCTTCCCTCAAATCAAGTTTTGTTATTAAACTTTCCTTTGATATTCATTACAGCAGTGTGATGCGTCTTTAGCACTATACGACATACATGCGTCCGTAGCGCATGTCAAATGTTAATACTCCACAGCTGTTTCTTCTTATAATACTAACCGATGTGTAGTATTATACTAATACTTATAATACTACACATCGGTGGATGCTCACATTCTGCAGTCTGTATGCCCTGTTCCCTTTTATTCACTTGATCCTAAGTCAGTCTATCTTTCATTGATATCCCCTGTATTATCCGGTGCCGCTATGTTTCAAAACCTCATCATCATTTGCACCTTCATGGAAAGAAACGTATAGGAGTGAGAGGGGCAGAGAATTGAGAGATAGTAAGAGAGTAAGATGGAAGTGGACACAATTAATTTGTATTAATTTAATTATTAGTGTTCGAACGCATTCTGTAGTAATTTTATAGTTTTTTGAAGTAATCTACATACCGACTGATTATTAGACCACACAGTCTGTTAAAAACTGTAACAGAATTAGAGAGGAAGTCCAAAAATAGACTACGTAAAACAGCTACAGAGAGAAAGAGGGAGGGAAAGAAAGAGAGACACTGAAGAGGTAGGAGAGAGCAGTGAGTACGGTAAAGTCGTCTCTGAACAATAACACTTAAAAGCCTGTCTGCCCTTCATAAAACGTAACTACTTCACTCACTTAGAAATATATTTTCCCTGCAAAAAGGCTCAGCGTTAGACACTCAGATTCTTTAAGTGACTCGACACAATTTTTTCTTTTCAATAAGTATTATTAAGTAACAGCTTTTCATTTCGCATTCGTGTATTCTTACATTTGTTATATACAGAAAGTATACCTTCTAATAGCAGCAGTCGCAAATAATAATGAATAAAGAATTTCGATCCAGTGTCATTATTACAATTATTCAAGACACTATTTGGCACTATTATATTAGGTACAGCTACATATTATAGACCTAATTATTAGTAAATAATGTATTTAAACAAAATATATATTATATAATAAATCAGGATAAGAATCTTTTAAGAAAAGGAAACTCAAATTAGCAAAGGCCTTTACTCTAATCCGGAAACTGTGCGGAAAGAAAAACCTTTCCAGAAGTGCAAAAGTCCACCATTATAGCACTGTGATTACGCCGGTGATCATGTATGGAGTGGAAACAATGTGCTTTCAAAATTTGGAATCTCTTCTTATATTGAACAAAGAATTCTTCGGAAAATTTATGGCCCCAACAAAACTGAAGATGGGTACAGGCATAGACCCAAAGAAGAGCTGTACAGGGATCTGGAAGATCTGGAAACGGCTTTCCGAAGGAAAAGACTGAGATTCCTTGGACATATGGTTCGTATGGATCGGTCCAGATTAAATAAACAAATTTTCAAATATATTTGGCAACTTTCTAGTCTGAACGATACATCAAACAACTTAAGGAAGAAATTATGAAACTGGGTATCTTCTTTGAACGTCTGTGTTGATAGAAATATATACAGAAACGAAATTCAAAATCTTGAGGTTCTCTGTGGTTGGAAGAAGACGGCAAATGGGTGAACAGTGAAAAGGAAGGCGGCGCATAGTGTGCGAATGAGGGCCTTCTGGCAGGAGAAGGAAAAGAAATGATATTCGCGTGGTCCACGGCTGGCCTGTTCAGGTAAAAAAAAAAAATCGGAATAAATAAACATTGATAACATGCATTAAAAAGGGAGAGTTTTTAATACGAATTTACACACGGGTCAACAACAGAGAGTACCTATAAAAATGTCTACAGAACAATAGAAGGAAAACTATCGATATAAGAAAGTCTGGTTCAGTCAGATTGGGGTTATGATCAGATTGGGGTTAGTGTAAAGCTAACATAAGTGTGAAACCATTATCACTTCCGGGTAGCTGCTAATAGAACACATCCGCTCATTTTGTGTTAATTATTAAAAAAAGTATCCTTTGTGTGTGCGTGGGCGCGCTCATGTGCACTCGTTTTGTAGTTTACTCCTTACGTTTGTGCTCATACAGTGTATTTAAACTCCTCTGAAATATTATTTTGACGAGCGTTAAATTTGCTTTGATATTTCTCAATAGTTTTGCGGTTAAGTATGGTTAATCCCCTGTTTTAAAAATTATATTGTAAAACCAAAGGCAGATACCAAAAAATAAAGACATACTTATGAGAGACAGATTTAATAAAATAATAAACTTATGAAAATTTAAATTCTGTTTGAATCACTTTCGAGCAGACATCACAATTACCATGTACATGAAGGTATCGTGATTTTAAACATTCTGTTTCTAAATATGTTTACTTTAGACTCTTTATCCATCATTTTTATTGACTAGTTCCATTTTAAAAACTGTTATAATCTAGTGCTGTCCAGAACTGCATAACTTAGATTTACTTACTAATATTTGATGAAGTGAAAGATCGGTTGCACAAAAATCTGAAACAGAAAACAATGTATGTCATTTTCACAACTCCATGCCTTAACAGACTAATTTTTACTAGTCTGCTTATTATATTTTCTCACAAGGATATAATTATCAAGGTAGTTGGTGAGAAGTTAAAAAAATAATAATAAAAGGTACAATGACATTTGTGATAATTTGAAAGTATTTTTACTTTTTCATGTAGGCACTTGTTGCTAGAATTAATATTTTAATATCATGTTATATAATACAACCACGTTATAAAGGTGTTTCTGTGTACATTGCACGAGTCCTCGCTTTGCATTACCTCGAAAAGTCACTTTCGAATTATGTCGTATATGTATTTGCACCAAGTTCCCTTTTGACAAGTTTGAAACACCTCAAACACCTCTAAATTATCATCGATGTTCCAACATATCAGTGGCATGTTACCAGGAGCTGGAAAGCAAGATATCAAAAAAGTGTTTGAGGACTAATAAGGATCTATTCTACTGCAATTCTTGCAAAAACCTGATGTTGGAGAAGAAACAGATACGGAATAAGATGAACCGAATTGACGAACTGTTAAAGGGTTGGAAAATGGATATCAGCTTTTTGAGGAAGGGAACAGATTTTGAGTGATAAAGTCGCAGAGCGTAAAAACTTCTCGAAGGTTCAAAGACACCTTGTAAACAGTCCAAGTGCTATCAGAAAATCTACAAAGAAATGGCAAAAATCCTAACAAAACGTAAACCTTCCACTTCTTTAGAGAATCGGATTAAGCAGTTAAACAGACGAGTGAAGTGATGGAAAGTGATTCCGTTCTGTTTCCGACCATCCCCCTTCCATAAAGAACCGTGGATTGTGTAGCCTGGACTAACGAACGAAGATATGTGAAGCTATTGTAGGCTTACGATAAAATTGACTTATAATTATTACCTGTTTTGTATGCTACAATTAAATACTTTAAATGAAAAATCCTGTATTCAGTTAAACATTTTTTGTGCTTTAGAAACTAACCCCCATATGTGTTGTATTTCGCATGAGCAAAAACATCTCGCTTTACGTCGTTTTAATAAGACTGTAAATTTTAAGAATCTGATGCTTGACTCCGTCCTGCATGGCCTCCTTCCTTTAGTATTTCTCCGTCAACCTTCTCTCTAATACCGTTGTTATTGTGCCTATCTAACAGAATCTACTAACATTTTGTTCCCACGCTTTTCATGTTTGCTTTCTTAAGTAATCTCTTCACACTTTTATTTCCACTCCCACTATCCTTTCATGAAATTCGTTGCATTCTCGTGCAGAACTTTGCCTAAATGTCATTAACCAATGCTTGTGGCTCTTTCCCGCGATCTAGTATTCAGAGTAAAAAAGGCACAAGCCACGACAAAGACTGCTTCTCGTACCTATTGTTGCTGTTTCTAACTGCCGAAATTGATAACATTTAACTCCACTTTTACTCCTACTTACTCCGTCATCTGGTTTCAAACCACGAAAACGCTCGTCATTATTGTAGCGTGTCTCATCAATCTGTACAGTCTGCAAGGCACTTAAGAAAATTGCTTTTTGTTTGAAATTGCACGGTTTGTTAAGGTTAAGAGCCTCAAGGTAAGTTAGGGAAGTGAGATTTCAGATTTAACTAGACTGTCTGGTATTTTTCTGCCTGTCTACTTGTGTATCTATCTATTTGTCTATTTGAGTGAATGTCTCAACGATTACTTTTGAATGCGTCAACCATTTTATCGTAAAACGTATACGTATCGATACTTGTAGCCCACAGACCCCTACTGTTATTCAGACTAATCCCCTCCCAACAAATAGGGAGGCAAAAGGCAAAAATGTGAGGGAGCAAAATCTGGAAAAATCCCTGTGGAGTATCAAATTAAAGGGAATTTTTAACTAAAATCTGACGTTAGTATCAAGATTTGAAAATTATAAAGTTTTAGCACACCAGGGCCAAAGAAGTGAAAAATGTCAAAAAATGTAAATTTTTAAGTTTATGAGACCAAAGGAAGTTTTAACCCAATTGTAATACAGTGTTTACTTCGAAAATCTTTAAATTTAGAGAGACCACGGCAAAAAAATAGAAGTAAAAATTTTGAAAAAATTGTAAAAGTTTACGTAGGGAATATTTGGAATTTAATTCAAAAAATGAAGTCGGTATCTTTAATAAATTGGTAAAATTAAAGTCTGTCAACACCTCTTACAAATTCTGGACCGAATTCATAATGTTCGTAACTTATGTTTGCAAAATAACTGTACATATTGTTAACAGATATGTATGTTTTTGAGAAATATTAGTTATACGCCTACACATGTCTTTGGAAACATATTAACTATAAGCTTAAAATTTTAATTCCTTATCATTTAGGTATTATGGTTAAAAACTAAATTAAAATAAACCAATCCAATAGATCGGATCTTTAGTGATTATTGTACTCATAATAATAAGAATGTCATTATGGTTGCTTTACAATTGTTACGTATTTCAGATAACAAGAACAAAAAAAATAGTAGAGTAAATACGGTTTTCATAATTTTTCTTTGCCTGTGTTTACTTTTTAATATACACCAAATCTCCATTAACCGTGATAATGACAGGGATGGTCACACGGTAAACAGAGAATTACGGACAACACATTGACCTATTTCAACGGGCGCCGAAGGGAACTCTAAAAAATTCCGACAGAGATTACCGGCAGCTTTATACTTCGTAATAATCATATCGTTGGGTCTTCATGTTAAAACACAAATATTATGTTGTGATCTTACATCTGACAACTGGTTTAATAATGTAACATAATAACACTTGACTTACGTAATGGAACAATTTACAAATGAACGAATAAACAACAAATTATTAAATTGAGAAATATAATAACTAATTAATTTTAGTTCCTTATTGTTCATAATTATTTTCCTTTATTTCTCTTTTCACATTTCTTAAAGTAATACCTATAAATAACGAAAAACAAAAAAAACACCAACGTTATTATTTCGTGTAATAATAAATACATTTCATTCAAAATAGTGAGCGAGTAGGCCTACTGCAATTCAGGGAGCTGGCAGTTAGGCAGTTAAAAGCCTGTATTGCTTTTAAGTGACTCATTTTTAGAGCTTCCAGTTGAATATTCATTTTATCTCCAATTGCATAACTTTTATTTTCGTTCCATTCTTCTTCAAACCCATGTATATTCCATATTAATAAAAGTAGGTTACCATGTTGTTTGCAGTGTCAGCAGAAACGTACATCATCTGTAAATGAGAACATGTAAATATATTATCCGCCTGTTTTACTCCACTAAAATCCTATTGCACAAAACGACTGACCGCATGAGAAATGTGTATGTTGAAAATTAGCATTGGCTAGGTTCAGTTTAGTATCCCATTCCATTTACTTATGTAAATTCTGGAAAACAAAAATTTAGTTTATGTAAAGCCATCGAACATATTACACTTCGTTTCACTGCGTAATGTTGCCAGTCCTGTACAGTCAGGTGTCGCTAGGTGAGACTATTGCAAAAATACTGTATTACTAATCACTTTATCATATTATTGTTAGGCAAGATAAGCCGAACTAACGGACGCCGGTTGAACAGTCCACTATCGATTTGTTACTACTTTAGAAAATAAGGTATTTCAACAGTATACAGAGTGTTTATAAAATGGTTCCAAACTTCGGGAAATGATTCTACTCATTAAGACGAAGGAAAAATGACCAATAAACATATACTGAAAAATGCTTCGTTTTCCATCTGTATGTCTGTCTGTGTCTTTATGAAAAATAATAATTTCTGCTGAACGAAATAAGACGTGGTGCTGTAAGTGTAGTATTTCTTATAAATACTAAACAAACCAAAAAGTTGTCTTAAAAATTTTCAAAATGGCGGATGATTTAAAGTATTAATTCTAAATTTCACAAAAAGCAGTACAGCTCTAGCAAGTGGTGAGCTGTTAAGAAGAGATTTGGCTTACCTCATTACATATTCCCCACGCTTCGAATAAAGTTAGAACTGGGGGTAGCAGGTCTCTTTAGGAAGAAAGGGTGGAAGGAAAATTGGGTTTACCTGCACCGTAAAAGAACAGAAAAACTTATAGACGATCCGGGGGTGGCAAATGTGTAAACCTTGGTTTCCAAAATGCCGGTATGCTGTCCATGTGTTACTGAACGAGTTCCAACTAAGTGCTGCTCCTTGGACAGTTGAAACAAGACTGAAAACGGCGCGCACAGCACAGGACGTGCACAGAGCGCATTACAAACCAGTAGACAGGGGCGAGACAGTCGATCATACAGTCGAGTTCAAATACGTAAATATTTCGCGTGCTCCAAAATACTGAACACCGCCCCCGTTGTCTAGTACCATGTATGGCCAGCCGACCATAACAGGGCCACAACAACAATATATATTGTTACATTACCAAAAGCCGCCCAGTAAAAGGGAGGGAATACCTTATAATATAAAGAGAAAACATGCAGCTAAGAAGAGATAAGATGAGAAAATTGACAATTTTAATAAATAGCAAAATAATGACATTAACTTAGACTAGACAATGACAGTGACCACACCCAAGTGATTGGCCAAATGACCAAATCAATATAATTAAACCTATGATAAAAATGTCATAAAATTGACAATAATTAAATGAATAATTGAACCTCGAAGGTACAAACCACCAGCAGAAATAATATAATTCTATGTATGTAAGTGTAGACTAAATGTTAAGTAGACAAATAGTAAATAAACAGAACAATGAAATCAAATGATAATAAATAAATGTATAGAGAATAAAACGTGATAGAGCTAGTCTGATAATCACAACATTCATATTAAATTGAACCAAGAGTGCATAAAGTAGGTAGGGAGTGAGTTACAAAAAAAAACAATAAGTGAACAACACTAAGAGATAATTAGTGATGGTTTTAACAACCAGTATCCTGAATAATAAGTACATTTTGTCAAAACCATATAACACTGCATACCGAGAAAAAAAACAATAAGGTAACAAACAATAGGTAAAGCAAAGCAACCCAAGTGCATGTGTAAAAAGGTATAAATAAAGACTGTCAATTACCAGTAATAAATAATATGAAAGTGAAAGGTGTGAAGGACAAGTGCTTAGCATAATAAACAATATGTCAAAATACATTAAGTAGGTGTACGGTGATAGAAATCAGTTTTGAAAAAGACAAAACACTAGTCAGATAGAATAAGGTATCATGTTCAAAAAGTATAAGAATAAGTAACTGTTATAAAGAATGTTAGTGTTAAAATATTAAGTTAGTAAAGTTAAAGGGATAAACAAAACCTAAACAAGTTATATGTTATAAAAAGAAGAGTAGACATCAAAGGATGGATTATACATTATTAAAGTTATGTTATAAAAAGAAGAGTAGACATCAAAAGATGGATACTCAATTATTGAAGTTGAGTTATAAAGAGAATAGTGGAAGGTAGCAGGAGTATTATAAAACTATGAAAATGTTATAATCGTTAAAAGAATCTTAAGAATAAGTTATGTTATGTTGAGTTGGGAAAATAATACTAAATAGCGGTAATAATGTGTTGAAAGGATGAGGAAATCCTAAAAATATGCAATGTTAATTTCTTAGATATAGATGTAAAAGGCAATAATACGTCTGTAAAGAACTACTAATCATAAACCAGTGTATGTAAACTCATAATAATTGTAAACAAACTAAGACAAAGCAATAAGAACATAGGAACAAGAGCAAAATTAAATTATAATCAATGTCAACCATTGTAGGCAAGTGTAGGCCTAAAGAAATGTGAGAAAACTGTAAAATGTAAACAAATAACAACATTCAGTTAGGGAAAAGTTAGGTAAACATAATATATTTAGCCAAGGAACATTAACACAAAATACTTTCAAAAACATACTTATAAACCAAAATAAGTATAAAAAAACAAAAGTATCAAAGGACTACATCAGCTAATACTGAAGAGAACATAGTCATGTTTGATTTCAAAATAATATTAAACAGAAATTCTATTCAATGGTACTAATAACAGAAGTATTAATAGTAATACAAGCAAATTATCTTAATTAGAAAATATTTATCCATTTTGGGGGAAAACACAAGCTATGTCTAACAATGGGTACAAAATTGTTTCAACCAATGAGAAGGATAGGTTTTGCAGTTAGAACCAAAAAACCGTTACAAATTTATTAAGAGTCCATTATTAGCTTCAGTAGAGTACAGACGAAAAAATAGCCGCTCCTTATAATTAGCAAAAAGAATCAATCAAATGAGATAAACCATATAATAATTAATGAAAATGGAATACAAGATGGGCAAAACCTATTAACAAGATTGAACTAAACAAAATTTTGAATTACTGAAGATAAAAAAATATAAAACGAAAAAAGAAATAAAAGAAGGAAGACATAGCCACAAGCATACATGAAAATAAGTTATCAGATGTTAGGGAAGGAGTAAAGTATAAAATTTAATTAATTAACTAAACAAAAGACTGGATTCACTACACTTTAACACTGATGCAAAATATAATTCACTTGGTTCAACCACTCAAACACTGAATGGCTCTTAAAAAAACAAATAATAATTATCAAAAAACTGTTCAATTCAATTAATAACACATTTGGAAATACCAAAATATTTTTTCAACGATATAAACCTTAACCTCTAGTTACGAGTTAACTCACAATTACTTTAGTTAATAAGAGTAGTGGTGTAAAGAAAAAACGTAATATTTGACTGAGTTTATGTGAAGGATTGTACTTTCTCGAATCATTTTGTTAACTTTTGCTGTAATTCAAAGAACTTTTGACTGAATAAACATTGTAAAATTAAATTCGACATTAGACGCTTGGTGCTCAGTCAGCGACCCAAACAAACATAGCCAACCGCTGAGTTATAAATCATTCAAAGCCGGAGCATAACTTTATCTATTTTCATAATTTCCTGTAATAACCAATATAAAAGGTAGAACCGCTATCCAATAAACCAATACTAAGAATTGATACCTGTTTATTATTTCATGTGACAATATTTATGTGTTAATTTATTTAATATAACACAGTGAACATTTTTTACCAGAATTACAGGTTGGTAATACTGCCGCGAGAGAGCGAATTTCGAATTCAGCCGATACAGAGCGGTAAGTAATACGGTTTCATTGAGAAAGAAGGAAAAGCTACGAAAAATTTTAATTGTTTTAAAACAAACAATTTGGCGCCTAAAATCGGGAAAATAATAGTTAATTTAAATCAGGTAAGAAAGAAGAGACAGGTATTAGCGACGTCACGAGAGCGACAGATAGCGGGAAATTTACGAAGTTTTGGACTTCGTTAATATAACATCAGAAGGAGTCGAATTAAAACTATCACGACACGAGCTGACTGTTATAAATTGCCGCAACCAACGCGGGCTTGATAGAGGAAGACTGACACGGAAAGAGATTGATATAATATACATCGTGTATACATATATTCAAGAAAAAGAGCAATAAATTGAAAAAAAGTATCATATCCCGAGAACCATAATATACGTAAAATACGAACACACGTTGGAACGTAAAAAATTGAATCTCCCCAACAGTCAGGGCAGACGCATGTTCCTATTTACAAGTTTATCCCACATAACCAATTCCTATTTACAGAAATGGAAATGAAAGGATTGGGTTATCAGTAAATAACAATCCTCCAACACGAGATACAATGGGAAAAAACTTGACCTGAGCACACAGAGTGCAGCGAAAACCCCCTAATGACCTGACATGCAGGCATATCAATGATATTGGCCTGACATCTGATTAACCCAAACTCACTGACAAACGGTACATACCGCTGGATTCCCGGGTGAATAATAAAACCAGCCGCAATATACCGGAGTTCAATAGAGAAGCAACAAGCCTGGACGCACCGGCGTATATAATTAAAGGCTAACTTCCTGAGGGCAAGTTACATTCCCAGAACGTAACTTGAACCGCGTTACAAATAAACCAAATACTTTGAACGGGCCATGAGGAAACAAGACTGAGTCATGCACGACTGATCAGCAGGTTCGAACTCAAGGTCGCCACTATTATTGCCCGTCAGAAAAGAAGAAGAAAGGTCAAATGGACTTCAAAAAAGAACGGAGGACCAGACCACCACAAACGGTGATCAAAAATAACTATAGCTACAGATCCCGTTGTTTGTTGAATCTGATTAACTTTACTTCCGTGTATTTTCCTAACCTGATATCATTCGTAAAAATAAATACGACTCTTGTTTTCTCATAGGATGACAACAGGAATTAAACAAATGTTCTTAAATTAGTGGACATTTTTCCACCTGGCCAAAATAATATCGTAACTAAAAACATAGAATTCTTATAATATCACTACAAAACTTTGCGTGGATTTTTTAGCGTGAAATAAATTCTATTTTTAGTGTAAATTCTATTAAATTTTTAGATATGACTACATTTTTCTGACACACCAAACTGTAAGCGATGCATCCGCTTATTCTAACTTAAGTCTTAAGGAACATAAGGCTAAATTATTAAAATTGATAGTAACCTTTCTCTAGTTACAAAAGGGCATATATGTAGCAGAAGGATGTACTGAGTGAAAGTACGTGAAAGCGAAATGAAATATTGCCTTCGATTCAAACAAGAGAACAATAGAAAGCAGTCTTGGGGGGAGGGGGGTAGTTGTGGACAGTGGAAAACAAATGGACCACCAGCGTGTGGAATATACATCATTGCCAACAGACATCTAGAGTTTGCTGCCAGACGAAACTCGTGTGTTGCTCACGAAACCAAATACCCTAGAGCTACCGCCAAATAATAATTACTAAGTAACTTATTTTAGAATTAGAATACAATTGGTGTATCCAGTATACGTTTTATTAAAAAGGAATAACTAACAATTTCGGTCAAAACAATAATAGATATACAACATGATCTGATCACAGTATCATGCGAGAATACACACAAAACAATTAATAGTAAGTCATACAATTTTATATACAAAGACCAAGAAAATGTGATCAGATGTCACATGAACAAAACATGCATGTGGATGTTTCTAATGAATATTTTTTTACAGGAGTCATCAGTTTATAGGCCTATGTTGTTTCAGCAAGGTCACACTTCCACTCTTTTTACTAGTCACTACCAACATAATTATAACTTATAAAACTAACATTAATATCAATTCAGAGCCATTCGCTTTCAGTTAGAGTACACTCGTTCTCTATCTGCTTGTGGAATTTCTAACATCCTCTTTTCCATAGCTACGCAAACGCGTTACAATTATTATGTTTCGAAAGGGCATAAGTTTGAGTTCCGATTGATAGGCCGATAAGAAGAAAAACGCAGTAGTCAAATAATTTGTAACTTGACTAATTCCAAGATAGGGAATTTCATGTTTTCCTAAGCCAACCTTGCCACAAAAGTTCGAGCTAAGGCCCTTTGATCTCTTTTCCAGATGTTATCACTTGTCCCAAACACGTATTATTATATGATCTGAGTTATGTTAACTTATGAATATTTTAGATTCTGTCCAATCAGTGACCGAAAGTAGTCATTCACGGGAGAAGTTTACGATGCCTACTGTTACGAAAGTATAAAGTAGATAAAACAAATCCACATAAAACAAACGCGCCCGCGCGCGCGCGCGCGCGAAGAGTGTCACAGTGTGTATTACATCTCACCGTGCGTCGGTTAGGACCACCAAAGCAGACAAGCTAACTTAAATAATAGCTATACAATTAAGCACTGTTAAACAGAACGCCCTCACCCCAAGTTCGTCTCGTCTAAGCCACCCGTTTTAATCAGATCAGAGGTGACTGCAAGTCGACATTCCTTTCTATGTCACTCTCATGAGCACTGGCAATTCCGATACTGGTCAAGCTGTTACGCGCACTTTCATCTGGCCACAATACGTTGATGTGTTTTAACTTATGTTCAACTATTGATAAATACAGATTTTAATATTTCCAACTACCTGTAAGCACTGTCTACATCAGACATTTCGTTTACGCCTAACATAGACATTTCGGCGACCCTAATCAGTTTCAAAATGTTTAGAGAAATTGTAGCAGATTATTGGTGCTGTAAGAAAAACGGATAACTTGAGAATGGCAAAGAATAAATAGTTTACAGAGTTGAGAGTATTATTGTCTTAGTTATTGAATGGCGAATTTAATTTTTAAATAAGACACAAAGTATTTCTTTCAAAACGATATAAACTAAAAGTAATAACTCAAGAAACACAACGACAGTAATTATAGTATATGACATAGTCATGTGTATCTTATTATAAGCCAGTCCAATACTTACTTATTATAAGTCTGTTCCAATAGACGTTACCACTTCTTACGTATTTATATGTATGATGGTTTTTCATTTCAGTTAAGATGTAATGTATAAAACTCGTAAGAATACAATCTGTAAAAAATTTCACTAAAATACTCGTGTTATTTTCATCACCTTGTAATGTAAATACAACATGAGACATGTGAAAATAAAAATATCAGATTTAAAATTATTTGCCTCAACAACTCTTATTAGTATTATGGAAACTGTTCTTCGGTAACACGAGGCCATTTATGATTAACACAAGGAGGCAGAGAATGAGAGTGAAATGAAATATTGTCTTCGATTCAAATACGAGAACAATGGAAAGTAGTCTATGGGGGGGGGGCCGCAGTTGTGAACAGCGGAAAACAAATGGACGAACAGCGTGTGGACTATATATCACAGTGAACAGACGTCTAGCGTTTGCTGCTCGGCCAAGGTTGTGTTTCGCTCACGAAACCTATCCTATCTAGCTAATAAGTACAAATTAACTCATTTTACAACTGGAATACTATAATTTCCCGTTATGTTCGTTAAAATTTCATCTTAAGTGGTAATTACTAAGTGGTAAGTCGGAACGCGTCTTGAAAATTAAATTTATCAACTGCTTTTAATAACCGCCTTTTACCTGGTTAATTCATTTATATTGGCCTGGATAATACAAATTTATATTTTGATCATCATCGTTTACCATCTTCCTAGCACAGTAGTCTTCGGCCACCGAGTCGCGCGAGTTATCCATTCAGATTGTGTACGTGTGAGTGTCGATTTCTTAATAAAAAATTTTCAAGTTTCAAATCACCAGTAGTCAACTACTTGGTCTGGCTAACATTGAACGTTGTCCAAAACGTTTATCGATTACAGGAATAACAAATCTACAAATCAATTGTCAATAGTAGGAAACATGCGTTTTTGAGTTCTGTCCAAAATCGAACGCGATATTTCTTAGTTACGAGGCCGAAATCTTACCACTACACTAGTGGTCGATAATATTTCGATAAAATTCCGATGTCAACTATGAACAGTATTGCCATAAAAATAGTAGTACTTTTGATTGTGAGTACAAAACGTGAAACAACATGAGTACAACAACTATGGACCATTTACCACTATGGTCAAACATCGATTAATCGTTTGTAGAAATCATATTTAGTTACCGGCTCATAATCAACTTCACATCTCAGTCAACTAAAAGTTCTGATTTCTTTCTTTGACATACTACATCTGGTTGACGAATTATATTAAATTTAAAACGTTTCACTCCTGTGAATATTATGTAATGTAGCATCACGTTTAAGCTAATTATATTCTACTTCTAGTCACTGAAAAACTGAACAATTCTACCATTATATCGCCTTATGAAACAATCTGTGGATGCAGATTACTTTAACAGCTAATTCGCTGGGCAATAAAATTAATTTTTTCCTTCGCAGTGAATAGCTAATTATTTCCTTTGCAGTGAAAATAGACGCGCACCTGCGATTTTCAGTCCTCGCGATTAAAAGTCGCAATCGCAAGGAAATATTATGATGCGCGCACTTGCAATTAAACAATTACAGCAATATTTGTCGAAACGTTGTTAATTAAAAATGGGTCGTCGTAGAGAAAAATGTTGTGTTGTGGCTGTAGACAACCACTGTATACCCTAGATAAGGACAGGATGGATATTGCCTCGCAAGTTTATGAACGTACAAAGTTTCCAAACTGCAGTAGTGCGGTAGATCAGAATTCTATAATTAGGCCTATAAGAATTTCTCTTCGATTACTCTTTTGGGCGTAGGCCTAGTGGACGATAACTACCGTTTCACTACAACAGACGTAATAAGACGGGGGTTTACGACGGAAAAAGTGATTCTAATGCATTTGAAAAACAAGTTTTTACCAAAAATTAAGTAATAATCAACTAAATCTTCCAAATCAACAGCAACTACGATTTGACGATATTGGGAAACCCACGCCTTTTATAATAGTAAGTTATACTCTCACAAAACATATTGAGACCCTTCCAAGTAACAATCTGTCAGTTAAACAGAGTGTTAATTATACGCAAAAACGTGCTCGTCGAATAATTGATGCTCTTTTCTTATCTTAGTAAATAAATGGAGACTTTTTCATTGCTCCATAGAACATAGTGCTGATTTTGCAGAAAATATAATCAAATCATGTTGTGCTTTACATTTGTAAAAATAAAAGATGGAATACAGTTCGAGGACGAATCGTAACGCATTCATTGAGCCGGAACATGGGATAACCATACTGGTCTTAACATAAGAGATTATTTTTCAGATTACATTGTTACGGCTGGAGATGAATTGCCGTGGCAATAAGATAAAATATAAATTAAATTTTGAGATGACAACAATTTTTTACGTAAATTAGATACAGTTAACTCCCAGATCTAGTCTATGAATGGTTCGGAGATTCATGGATAATGCAAACACACGGAAACAAAAGCGCATATACATGACGCCTAATTTACGTAGCATTGTGCCTTACTGCTCTTAAGAAATATTTACCTACGAAATTTTAAACAGTAAGAATATGAACACAATATGTTTAGAATTTACCTTTCCTATTCAGATTTTTTACATCCTATAATAAGGTTTGAAAATAAGAAAATTTAATAATATTACACACATTAATTTTTAGGAAATTTATACTTTAATGCAATTATGTTAGGCAAACTGTATAGTATTATGCACATTAAAAATCGTTTATAACTCTTAACTTTATTAAAAACTCATTTGTTGAAATACTGTAAGAACTTTAAAGTACAAAAACCCTCACACTCCAAAAATACGTAAACAGAGTGACAAAAGTGACCACCTAATCATAAGTGGAAATCTAAATGCGAGACTAGGACAGAGACCGATACCAGAAGTAGAAGGAATATTCAGGGAATGTACTTTAAATAATAATGGCCATCTATTAAGACAATTTGCTGCATATAACGAACTGAGAATTACAAACAGCTTTTTCAGAATAAAAGACGTCCACAAGTACACTTGGAGTGCGAGAGGATTCAGATCAATAATTCATTATGTAATTGTAAATAAAAAACTTGAATCTCTTGTACAGGCTGTCAGAGTTAATCGAGGCAGTGATATAAGCTCCGACCACTATATCTTTGATGGTTCTACGTGTAAATCACCAAGGCTATAAAAATATTATTGAGGATTTTTCCTTAAAACTTCAGCCTTTCATTTTTAAAGTACTGTGATCTAATAAAGATTATGTGTCTATAATGAAGCCTCTTTACACTTACACTTCACACTTCTTTCATGTTCCTGCTAATGAACGTATTCGGGTTCGACAGTCAGTCGTGAACTCTATGTCAGAAAGAATAATTCCTTTCGGGAGGCGTTCGAATTCGCAGTTTTGCTGATTATTAAATTATTATTATAATCACGGCATCCTAAAATATACGTTCCTATAAAAGACATGCAGATATTATAGGCTAAATCCTACTATAGCTCATCGTTATATAATAACATTGGAGAACAATAGAAGATTGAAATTTTTAAGAACGGGGATAAAACGACAAATCCAAATATGGAGTAAGGTACCAGAAATGAATACATCAAACTCACACTGTGTACACATAACAGTTTGGACAAAGAATTTTTTTTAATAAACCTTTTATTCTTTACTTAATCATTAAAGAAGGTTTTTTGGCTGGACACAATAAAGTAATAAAACAGAAATAAAAGCTGTTTTAGGAAATGTAAACATTATAAACTAATTTTATAAGCAGAAGAAATAAAAATAGTTTTATCAACAAAAATAAAGATGGTTTTCTCTTTAATGTAGTAAAAAAACTGTAAAATGACATGAAATATTCATTAATTTTTCCAGGAGAAATCAGTTGGACTGGAAGTGGAAAACGCTTCTAAAAGTGAATCTGAGTAGGACTTCATTTATTTTATTTATTGTATTATTTTGTTACCGGTTCAAAGAATTTGCCTTGAATTTTTTATGGAAAACAATTTTCATCTCACTTCAGTTCAGTCTAGTGAATACCGTGTTTTATCCGTAACGTGCAGTCGCTTTACACTCTCCGCTTTAATATTCTACGTAAACAAAAAGCAGAATATAGGAGATACTCTCGGAGATGCTCTCTAAACCAACTTCACACTCTCCTTTATGAACCCGCTCTCTCTCTCTCTCTCTCTCTCTCTCTCTCTCTCTCTCTCTCTCTCTCTCTCTCTCTCTCTCTCTCTCTCTCTCTCTCTCTCTCTCTTTCTATGCATACCCACTTTCCCATGTACTGTCGCTCTTATAATATCGCTTTCCTTCTCTCTCTCTCTCTCTCTTTCTGTGCATCCTACCTCCCCATGTACTGTCGCTCTTATAATATCGCTTTCCTTCTCTCTCTCTCTCTCTCTCTCTCTTTCTGTGCATCCTACCTCCCCATGTACTGTCGCTCTTATAATATCGCTTTCCTTCTCCTTCTCTCTCTCTCTCTCTGAAGGTAAAAATCCCTTGAAGCCGGATTGAGCAGCGAATGGTTCTTGGAAATATTTTACTGGGGAAACCGCAATCTCAATTTGATTTTCTTAACATTTGTTGTGCATACAATTTAGTACAGTAGTCGTTTTTACTATGATTAGCGAAGATCTATAAAGACACATATGCGTATACAAGTTGAATTCAATTTCTGTTTGCCACAAAGTACGCAGATTTGTAATACATATGACCGTACACAGGAAACAAGGGAGTCGAGTCCTTCCAAGCAATAATCATTAAACCTAAGTCCCGTGTAAATATAAGGGAATCTATATAAATAATACCTTCGCGCGCGCAATGATGTGTACAGGGAAGTAGCCTACGGTCCATTCTAGTTCGGCACAGGAAATTGTATTTATTATTCCGGGTGTACAATGTTTACACATTTTCCGGAACCAAATATTGCAGAATTGATTGAATTCTCATCTTCTACTGCTGTTTGTCCATCCAACGTCCAAAGATCTTCTCCAATTTCTCGTTCCCTTAATATAGTGTGAAATTTCTTCTATCCAGGTGATAGGTAGTCTTCCTCTTTTCCTTCTTCCTGGTGGGGTCCATTCCATAAATCTCCTTAGAAATCTTTCCTGTGCCATTCTTTTTGTATGTCCATTCAATTGTAATTCTTTTTGTTTGGATAAAATCAACAACTGAATTTTTCACATTCATTCTGTCCTTAATAACTTTATTTCTAATTTTCTCACGTCTGGATACTCTTGCCGAACGTCTCCAAAAGTCCATCTCTGCTGTCATTAATTTTGATCTTGTGTGTTTATTGGTAGTCCAAACTTCTGAGCCGTAAGTCATGGTGTACTTCTAACTTTGGTTTGAAATCCCATAGGATTCCATTCAATGTAGACATAGCCATATTTCCCAAATTCATTCTGGATTGTATTTCTTTGTCTTGCTTCCCAGTGGCTGTAATTTTCAACTCTAAATACTTGTATTCCTCTGTATATGAAATTTTTCTCATGTCTTCCTCCAAGATCAAGTCTTGCTGAAGGTCACCTATTGCCATTGCCATGTATTTTGTTTTATTCATATTGTAACGATACAAAATAGCAATCCTAATAAAAGAAGAAATAACTTATAGAACTACTAAAGGAAGTACAGCTAAAGAAGAATAAAGTGATGTATATAACCATTTTAACAAATAAGCATAGTGATGACAATTGACTTAGACGTGACAAAGACAATAACCCTACCCAAGCGATTGGCATAGCGACCAAACTTGATATGAACAATAAAAAACTATAATAACAAAATGTAAAAATATTCATTTGTAATAAGTGAAAGGAATGATGAGCCTTGAAAGTACGAAACCTCGAATAACAAATAATATAATAGAATACTAACGTGTGACAACACTTTAGGAAAATAAGTAGTTTTAAAATGACAATATTATTGATAAAAAAATATTCACTTAAATCAACCCAGATTAGAGCCAAGTGTATTAGGTAGGTACACAGTTAGTGAAAAGAAACACGGAAATAGTGGACAAAATAGTGAGCAATAACCAATGCATTTTGAGGGACTTAATGCAAAAGTGTTCACTAAAAAAGACAATAAAGTGATGAACACCAAAAATTGGGAGTCAACTCAAATGGATGGAATAAACAAAGTGTACAAAACACCAATAGGTGTAATGAAATAAACATTATATCCGAGTATAAAGGATCAATGATGTTCTCTCTTTTGTTAATGATGAATTAGTAAACTATGTTACAAGAAAATAGTAGGAGGCAGAGGGAGTGTGTTGACATTGAACTTTATAAGTGTTAATACCAACCACTCAGTGTTATGAATTAGATCATAATATCCGAATGCAAAGGATTCATTATGTTTTTAATGTTAAAAATAATTGATTAAATCATGTTATAAGTAGATAGTAGGAGACAGGGAGTGTGTTGTCACTAAATCTAAATGTGTTTATACTAAAACCATATGAATTATAAAGATAGTTAATAAGCCAATTCTTAATCCTAAATGGATATATAATAAACGGTTTAATTTATGTTAATGAGAGAATAATAATAGGGTAACAAAAACACTAAATGTTATACACGTTATCAGAATGTTGATAAGTTATGTTATGTTAGAATTTTAATGATGGAAAATTAAGAAAACAGTAGTGTGTTTTAAAGGGATGGCAGGAGTCCAAAAATGTTAAAAGTAAATGTAGCAAACCTAGGCTTAAGAAGTAAGAATTTGTTCAAAATTAACAATAGGCCTAAAAGAGTATGTACTAATTCAACCTAATTATGCAATAACTAAGCAAATTTATAAAGAATATAGGAAAGAGGATGTAACTAAATTATGTAAATTATCAACCACTGTAAGCATATGTAGGCCTATTTAGCAGATAGATTAATTGTAAATTGTAAGAAGAAAATAACTTTAAGTAAAGGGAAAAGTAGGTAAACAGAATATATTTCAATAGGGAATTATAAAGGAAACAAATATTACTCAAAAAACACAACTATAAAATAAATAAATATAAAAAGGTAGAAAGAGCCAAAATGGTAACATACTAAATCAGTAAATACTGAATGAAAGTTAGTCTTGTTTGGTTTCAAAATAATCTACAACCGAAAAGCCATTCAAATATGCTAATGACAAGTATATTAGATATACTATAAATAAATTATCCGAATTAGAAACATTTGATCATTTTCAGTAAAAAATTATAAGCAAAATATAACAATGGGACAAAATTTCCAACCAATGAAATCGGTAGGCTAGTAGTAAATAAATAGTAATAAATTTCCAAACACCTCAGAAGAAATACGGTTGAACATTGTGACACAAATACACCAACTTTTCACTTGGTTCAAACACAGTATCAATGAATGACATTAATAACTAATTAAATATTTCAGATAAATTGTTAAATCAGAACAACAACACTTTTGTTGAGTTAAAAAAAAATAAAAAATAAACTAATTATTAACGAAAGAACCTAACCAAGATTCACGTAGTGAATTCGACTTACTTTAGATATTAAGCACTAAATTTGTAAAGAAAAATATAGTATATAATAGTAATTCTTTTGTAAAGCTTTGTACATTCAATTATCATTTTGTTAACTTTTCTGGTAATCAAAAGGATCCTGACTAAACAACAGTTTGGTGATATTACACTTTCGCATAGCGAGTCCGTTGTTAGACAAACGACCCTAGCGCCAACCGCTGAGTTTGTAAAATCAAGAGCCGGAAATTATTACTATATTTATGTGACAATTTGTATTAAACGATCTAAAAAAGGGCACAAACGCTATTAAATAAACCTGCAATCAGAATTTATAATTGTTCATTATTCCATAGGTAATTGTTGATGTGTAACATGTTTAATATAGCATAAGTGAAGATCCGCTGCTGAAAAAACCGAAGTTGGTTACCCTGACGCTTCGGAGCGAAATTCGAATTTGAACAGAAGGCGACAGTAAAATTAACTGTTGAATTACACCGAATAATTTGCTCACTTAAATCTTTTTAATTGTTTTAAATGAACAACAATTTGGCGCCTTAAACCGGAAAATCAATAAAGATTGACAGCAGGTAAGATAGCGGGAACAGAGAATAAACCCTAGTGTGGCTGGTAAACCATACTAGATTGGCGTTATTGTTTGTAAAAGAGAGGTACACCAAGGAGAGGATTGAAAGGTGGTATTCGTAAGATAATAGATTGACGCACAAACGTGAGGCTTTTCACACTCACATAAAAAAGAATTGTAATAATATTTACCTTTAGTCCCCATTTCTGATATTCCTGTATCAATTTTCTAGTCATGTACTATATCTTCAAAATCTTGAATCAAAGTTCAAGATTAAACAAACTGTAATGAATAAACTATATCACCATCAAGTGAAATTCCCTTATTCCTGCAAATTGTTTTCCAAGTCTCTATTGCTTTCTCTGTATAAATTTTGATAAGTGATAGACAACTTCCCTGGCGTAAACCTTTGGTCACTTGAAACCCTGGTGACAAATTCTTTCTTACTTTTTGTCTCGATATTAAATTGTTATAGTAATTTTGTATAGCTTTTATGATAACGGAATTGATAATACTAGATCTGAAACCTGTCCACAGATTGGCTAACGGTACGTTGTCATAGGCTTTTTCAATGTTAATAAAAACTTAATGTCGTCACAGGAAATACTTTCATAAATTTGTAATATACTTATTATAACGTGCAGCAATCTATTACATGGATATTCATGTATGTAAGCCTACATATTACAAAATACGTCATCTATATAACATATATAATTATTGCTATACAATATTATCATTATGCAAGAAATAAGTGTTAAAGGCCACAATGACGCATTACCAACACTACTGAAAAACACTATGTGTAGTGGTAAATTCTATTTTCTTAGTAACGAATATTCATACGACAATGCGATTAACATATTAAAATAAACCTAAACTGCATTTACAAAATTTAAAACGTTTTATTAGTTTTTACTTTACTAATAAAATCAATATTCTATTGGAAATATAAACATACGTTTCGGTTATAAGTAGGCCTACAGCAGACCTACATTAAAAAGCAAGAAGAGAAAGCAATTGACAATAAAGTTGTCCTTGAGGGATCATCCTGTCACGACGATCGCACGGATAGTTAGTTATCTTATAACAGTGAAAAAAATAACGAAGTAGCAGAAAAATTATTACTCAATAATTTTTTGCAACAGTTTTAATAAACAAAGACAGATATATACACCAATGGTTATACAGTTGGTCAATGCACACTATATCTACAAATAGATGTCGGCCAATTACAAACTTCCATACGCATTAACTGGCATAATCAACCCTTTATACTGAATACCGCTGTCACATAACCCGCACTGAATCGCAAAACTCAACTAGCTAGCTGCGATGTGGTTTTCAGTATTATAGTCAGCAGGAACAGTTACGACGCAATACCAGTTGTGGGTAGGATAATTGCTTACCGTCTACAAGGCGCTCAAAGTTCGAGAATTTACCAGTGTTGCGCCATCCTGCTGCTTACCCAGTGTGTGCCAAATGTCACATAAGCTACGCATGCAGTCTATTGCAACTGCATCTGCGTAACAATACATTAGCTGATAACAGTGAGGCAATCACTGGAGCGTACGTGTACAAAGTTAATAGGAGAACTGTTCATTGCAGGACGAGTAAAATTATCACATACATAGAATTGACCAATTTCGATCTGTATGAACTAAATACAATACAGGAATGCTGAACTCAAGGAAAAAATGTCAATAAATTCGATTAATCATTTTGTTTGCTTTAGCGTTACAGTTCGCAAGCATCTCAATAGCAGATACTTAAAACAGATATCGGAAACTTCAAACTAAAATCTATACGATAAATACATTGCGTGCGTTTCCACTTTTAATAAGAAACAAATTGTATCTTAGAACGTCTTCAATGCGTCTTCATTTTCAATATTCCACAAGTATAGCAGTTATTTCTTTTTATCAAGCAGCTCCATTATGTTCGTACATCAGGTATTCGTGGCAACTAACTGGCGTGTGCAAACTCTCCACAAACAAGTAGAGCCGATTATACTCTAACAAAATACTTAATCATATTTCAAGTGAGTAATTCTACAACTGTCGTAACTCATTTAATTTTCTTTGCGACCTAAAAATAACAGCAGAAGAACTCTTTGTCGCTGGGCAACACTGTTGTGACGCCTAATGATTTCCATACGAAAGTTTCGCGAAATGAAAAGAAAAACTTCAGAAAACGAATTAATTTAGTTGTGACTGTGAGACTGGAAGACGACACAGAATATAAATCAGCAGACGGCTGACTTAACATACAAATTAGGTGGCGACTACAGAATAAGTAATGAAGAATAAACCCGACAACAAAATATTTACACTTCAAAGGATAGGATACACTTCCTTTACTCTCTCGCTGCTCGCGCGTGTGTATTTCACATAGACATTATGTCGCTTTGTACGACAATTAACGAAGAACGGAACATCACAGTCTATATTACGAACATGGTCAGGCACCCTTGCCTTGGTTTCTAACTACTAAAAGGCTAATGGCGATTCATAACGCTGCCATTCCTGGTACGCCACTGTCAAGAAGATTAGTTGTAAATGTGCAACACAGAAAGCGTTTCGCTGCGAAGGTTGGAATTGTGGGTTATCTATGGTTTGTCTTAAGTAAGTTGATGGGAAGAATATGATTAGACTAAATAAAATTGCCTTTCGAACAGGTATCTGAATCTTATAGTTTAGGGCAATCAAATAGGGAAAAATATTTATGTTGTTGTTTTTAGCACAAATGAATAGGTAAATATCTTCAGTACACGATCTACGGTGTCAGACAGCTTACTGTAGACACAATACCAACCATAACGCTTAAGTAATTGTGTACGTTTTTAATTCGTATCAATTAATATAGAACAAAGCAAGTAGAGACGATTCAGATCATTACTTTCACGAATCAGATTACTGGATAATAATCCTCGTTCAACAAAAACGGTCTACAAGGCAAACCACAAATGATTTTATAGTAGTGAACGGTTTCTGATCCCTAGATAAATCTGTGAAACAATGGAAAATCCTCAGTGAAACAGAATTAGGTAACTAAGCATTCATGTAGTAGCACAAAGTTTTAAAGACCTGTACCACCACTGAATTTGAATACAGAACATTAATAATACTGTAGGTGTCATCATTAATAACGCAGAGAACCGCATAGAAGCTGTGGAAGTGAGATTCTTTCGCTAGGTAGACATTGGAGTAGATTACGTGATAGTGGTACAAAGGATGCGTTGAAAACCTGCAGCGCCTATCGAATAAATATAAAAGTAGTGGTTTGGTCTTGCGTCTAGAAGGAATCAGCAGTGAAGATCTTTTAAATTAAAAAAATGTATAAATTCGTAACTCATGGACACCTGAGGAGACGAAGAAGCCGTACCGTGCGATTTGCCTATATATGGACTGAGGAAAGAGAAGTAGGACCTAAGGTTTTATCCACTTCCGTATGAGTGAAAACACTGGTAAAAATTGACAATGAAGGATCAAACAAACATCGAGACACGAACTGTATTAATAAAACAACGGCTATGTAAAAAAAAAAATATTTCGACTATAGAATGCGATGACAGCTTAACTCCACTTGTTAATAACTAATAGTACTTGAAAAGTACAATACGCCGTTAATGAGTTAAACCGGATACAGACTACGTCATGGTCGAGTACACTACACATTGCAACAGCTGGCCCCACGGATTGGTCAAGTACCACGTGGCACGAGTTATATTGGCTAATATCCCGTTTATTAAACCTTTTAAGAGTTTTTTCGTGCAGTCTAATATATGCAGCAGTCTATTATAGTGCCACATATATAGTACGGCTAATTTCATTTATACTGGGATGGTGAATTGATAAATATAGCACTTTGTGCTACGCATAGCACTACCTCTACGTACTAACAGCACAAGCGACGTAACACTGTAGCAAAACATACAAGTGCAATGACATTATTACTTTACACGTGGCGCGCTGAGCCAAAGGGACAATTACCCGTCACTTAAAGGTATTGTATACAGTGGTTAGATAGAAGATCATGCGGTTACAGTTTGCTGTCTTGCTCACAGGATAGCTACCTCCCCGACACATAGCGTGTCTCTCACATAAATGTATGTTGGGCTCTCAACATAAATGTAACGTAGACACCCTCTCTCGTAAGAACTACACATGCTACACTAGTACCGAGTTTTTTCAAATGACAACAATAAGACACGTTCGCTTCATCTGCCGTTATGCTTGTACGTGTTAGTTTTACTTCAGAGTGTAACAGATAAGTTTTAAATATTATTTTCTGGAATTGTTATCCCGAGGTTCTACTTCGACATAACCATGTGTTTTCTCTCGCTTTCCTTGAATAAATAACGTGCAGTTCATTTCCCCGATTTCTCATGCGTGCTCTGAATACTCAAAACTTCGTACGTTAAAGGTATTATACGTTAATTATTTACTTATCAATATGCATGCTTTCATCATATTATAAAAATGGTAATATAATAAGAAATGGTAATGGTAATAAGTATTTAAGATAAGTTTTATACACGAAGTAATCTTTCAACAAAAGACGTTTCTGGACCTTAGTCTTTTCTTCCAGAAATAAACTATACTTGACCGATTTTAAGTCATTAATTATCGTACTTTTCATTTATCCTTATTTTGTATATTTTGGTTCTAACGACATTTCTGTTCTTATTACTGAAGCCCATATCGGTATATCGGTACTGACTTTCTTTGTACAGAAATATAGCTTTCAAAATCTTCAGTACTTACAATAATTAAGAGAAATTATCTGAAAAACAAAAGGATACGTTCATATATTTTAATAACGAACATTTGAATTTTTCTATAAGATATTTCATTAAATTAAAATAAAATTATAGCCACATTTAATGTGAATATTAACAAAAGATCAGTATAATACAGTGGCGCCGACTAAAAGGTGGATTGTAATGTAATGTAATACAAGCATGAAACGTCTGGAGTCTACGATGCAATTGATTATAGATGTTACTGCCTTCTTTAAACCAACTGACTGAAACGTTGTAAAGGCGAGGTAACATATCGCCTTAAACTGCCTCGCCCAAACAGATGACAGTCAGAAGCCTGATGTAGTAATGTGTTCTTACCAGTGCGGCGCTTCCCGACACTGTGTGTATGCCATATTTAAGATAAAATTACCGTTTTGAGTCCACACTGATGCGCAGTTGCCACAGATAGTAGCCTATCCATCATCACTTTCAAAGGATCTTACCTGTCGTGTCATCATCATTCTGCTGTCGGCGAAGCCGTTGTGTAATGATGTACAGAAACATGTTATCTACTTTACTACACACGTGCGAGGTAAAAAATGCATTATGGCCGATAACAATTGCACTGAGACTGACGAGTAGCGGTTTAAATGAGTTAGCTATACCATTTACACAAGACAACAAGTTGTTGACCACTGAATCGGTCAACTAAAAATGACGACTGGAAGTTTTCATTGCGGCAGTTACACAGTTATTTCATCTGACCCTTATACTGTACAAACCACGGTCCTTTTTTGTTCGCCGTGGTAACAAAGTAGTCCACATCCGTACGAGGCGATATCAAGATTCTTTGTTAGTGACTACCGATTTTGTTCAAGTGTTGAATAAATATGGTGATCCTGTAACTTTAGCACATTAGATTACTATTTTTGTGAATGAGAATTGCTTAGTTTAATTAAAGTTTGTAATTATCGTTGTATTTTCCCGGTGGTGTCGATGGCATTTTCTTTTCTAAAACCGTCATCAGTATAAATAGTGCATATGCTTAGCGTATTGACTAATAATTTAAAAATCTAATTTAATGATAATGTTCTTTTATGACGTAGATGGGAGATTGTTTCAAAAATCGTTCTTAAGCAAGAAGGAAATCTTTATCCACTCCCTCTCAAGTTGTAAAACTCCAGAGTATATTGTGCGCTTTGATGTACTTTTAACGATTTCATTATTCGCAGTAAACATGGCTGCTACAGCAATAAACAGGAGTGGCAGTTAGTTACGGAGCGAGCGCTCGTGCATAAGCTACCGTTTTCCTGTCTGCAACTATTATCTCTGTTGTTCACATTAACTTTATCATACATATGCTCAGTTAAACTTACACGACGAGAAAGTTGCCACTACAACACTATGAACATGTCCCACGGAGAGCTTGTAAACGCAACCCAAGTGAAGCGTTTCTGTTTCATTTACGTTGCAATATTTAACCGCGTATGAAACCTACTTTCTCTACGACAATTGACTTTACACTGTAATACGAACGTTTTCATTTTGCTGAAACAATATAGGCTGTATCGATCACGACACAACACCCAGCCAGCCTGACCTGTTTGAGTGTTCCTTCCTCACAGATTTATGAGTGCGCCAGTGTTTATGTATCCGTGCTATCCCAAGCGATCATTTCCCAAAAATAGTTGCTATATTTTCTTTTGATAATACATTACATAGTCATTTAAATGACGCATAAATCGATTAACTTTGCATATTTACTTGTTTATAACCCATTTTTCTGATATCCCGTCAGATTTAACTCTGCCAACCCAATGGTGTCCATTGCTTACCGTTGGTAAATTCCTGATCTGATCACATCTGACGTCATACTGTCAACAAAAAATAACCTACTTTCAAAGATAAGCACATTTCAAGGGACATCCACTCCATAAAACATTGTAACATTATTCTTAAATTATTTGTAGAATAAAATAGTATTACAATTTTTAGATTTCTAATTCTTAATGACAATACAATGATTGTTTCTAGGCAGTCAATGAAATTTAAACAAGTAATTTAGTTTAATCCATGCCAGCGAAGATTAGAAACGTATCCTGTCGGTGCATCTGCAGATAAATTATTCTCGTGACCCGTTTATCTACTGTGAAATACTCCAGGTACGGTTAGTTTCAGTATTACGACTGTCACGAGTAGGGCAGTAAAGTCCAAGAAACCTCAGTTTAGTAACAAAAATATTTACCATGCGTATTTATTACTTATTCTTTTCTCACAGTACTGGTTAAGCTCAATTAATTTTTACAACGAACGTCACAGACACCGCAACTATAAAAATAAATCGAAATTACTTCCTTAAGTACTCGGCAGACTTTATGAAGTGCTCAATAAAACTATGAGCTGATATTAAATTCGCGTTAAACACAGTTCACTTCTTCTATAAGCGTTAAAATCTGACTTCCCAGTATTAACTGCATTTTTCATAATAAACACGGAACAACAGTATAAAAAACTTTTCTTGCCAATTCCTTGGAGTAAATTTCTTTTCAATAATGTAGAACAATATTCCCTTTTTTATCACATTAAGTACTTCTAGTCCCATTATAACTGCACACTTTATTGTGTTAATTAACACCTTATTTTTATGGTTCTGTCAACACAGACAAATCTGAAACAAAATTGCTTACGAAGATTATGGGCCCAACATGTGAAAAAAGGATACGGCAATGAAGGAAAGGCAAGGAACTGTATGCAGCATATGACTATCTCTGCATTACCTCCTTCATTAAGACAGAAAGACCGAAGTGACTAGCTCATGTCCTGAAAATGTAAGACAGCAGGAGAGTCTAAAAGCTGTTAAATGGTTCCCTGGATGGACTGAGATCTAGAGGACAGCCCAGGATTCGGTGTCTTGTGTGATCTCAAGTAGATTAGGATAAACATCTCCCTTGCTCAGGATCGCTATATATGGCTAACCAGGCTAAGGGCAGTTACATCCGTCTCTTGCATCAGTAGAGAGTAAGTCAATCGGTACCTATTTGTATGTAAAACCTCAGCAGTATAAGTATTTAATTGCAGTCGTCGTCGGTGAATCGTTTATTAAGACGTTGTAACGTACCAAATTTGGTAGTTACATAGAGTAAACAATTATTACGTCAAGTGACGGGAAATCATGAAAATAGTTCTAAGGACGTAAAGCAATGGAAACAAAAAAGTGAGTATCTACAGATACATTATTGTAAATTTCCAACAAAGAAGAAGGAAGTGTAATATAGCATCATCAAGTACAAAAGAGAGAAAGAAAATGACCACAAGCCAATATAAAATGTTAGAAACCAGGCCCAATAGTTTCCAACAGTGAGGGGAAACAACAAAAATAATAAATATGTAAGATGAAAAGAAGACAACAGAATTTCCAACAGTGAGGGGAAACAACAAAAATAATGACTATGTGAAATGAAGAAGAGACAACTCAAGAGCAACCACAATGATGACAAACCAACCAATCTATATATGAATACAAATACTATGGAACAACGACTACTACAAATGGAAATATTGAAGAAGACGTTTAAACCAAAAGAAGAAAGGAAGAAGAAGAGCAAGGAAACATGACACGAAAAGTGAAGATAATGTATGTACAATACAAGAAATCACCATTCACCAAGTATACAAGGAACTATACTAGTGACCGGAAGAAGAATAACGATTATCAACTATGAAGAAACAGTGTTTAGCATATTTAAGAAATCACAAACAGTAATAGTGAATACTTAATGTAGGTGTGAGAACCTGTAACAAGTTAACCAATTTTAACCTAAATAAACCCCACAGACAATACAAGTGAGAAGGTTTATAACAGAGGAAAATGTGTTACCTTTATAGTGGAAACATCAAAGATTAAATAGTTAAAATGCACAGACAATTAGTGTGACCAATTTAATCAAGATTGTAATCCAATATAGATAATCATAAGACCACCAAGAGAAATGTAAGATAGAACAGTAAAATCATTGTTCATAGAAGCTGATAATAAAAGCTTTGTTAAGTTTTAAAATGAAATATAACTGAATGCCACGGCAAGACAGATTACAATATAAAGAAAGTCCAGAAAAAATAATAACAAACCAGCTAGTTTGTTAAGTATCAAACAACAAAGGTACCAGAAATTAGGTACGACACAACAAGAAATGTAATACCATTAGATTAAGAATATTTGTGTTATTGTTTAGAAAAATAGTGTAAACATGTGTACTAATCAACAATTAAACCATTGTAATAAAATACCATAATGAAGTCATAAGAGTAGAAGCAAATACTGCATAAGAATATGTTGCACATTGATACATAACCCCATAGGGAGTGCACCTATAACACAAAATCATATATGTTAATTAAACCAAACAACCATCAACAATTGTTTCAGTCAAAGATTCATTATAAATAATGATGCACACTAATAAGTAACATTTTATACTGAAATGCACAGCACATAAAGCAGATTAAATATGATAGCACAAAGCTAGATGAAAAGAAACCCAATATGACAAGCTAGTTAAGCAAAATACATTATTAAAACTTACACAGAGATCACTGAAAGTGTTACCAGTAGTTAGAAAAACATCTAATACTACTATGAGAACAGATCACAGTTATAATAATAATATTCATAATCAAATTATTGAAAACTAACTGACTATGAATGTATAGCCAGATGTAAACAAAGACAATGTGACAAACTAGTTAAGCAAAATACATTATCAAAACTTGTCCAAGGATTACTGAAAATGTTACCAGTAGTTAAAAAAATATCTAGTACTACTATGAGAACAGATCATAAGTATAAGAATAATTAGAGTAATTAAATAATTTTATAGACAAATTATTGAAAACTAAATGACTATGATTGTGGAATCAAATGTAAACAAACACTATGTAGCAAGTTAATTAAGCAAAATGCACCATCCAAACTTGTTCAAAGGTAACTAAAAATGTTATCAGTAGTCAGAAGGATATCTGATACTACTATGAGAATATATATCAAATGTAATAATAGCAATTTAGTTATTGATTTATTAAAAAATAACTGACTGCCATGTCATAACCTGATGTAAACAAACCCAATACTAAGAGTTGGAAAGCTTTCAGACAGCGAAAGACTAATAAATACATTAAATTAACAAGGTACTATAGTTGTACACTATTTTCATTTGTAACATCATATACCTTATATGGTAAAATGATTGACAAAGTGACAACTTAAAGAAAAGAGAACAGAAGGTATATGGATAAGACTATTAGTATATGAAAAACAACATTTTTCATATAACAAAGTGTAAACCGATGTAAATAAATGTATATATTATTGTTAGAATACCAAACAAATGTCATTAGATAAGAAATAATAGTGTTAGAAGCGATTATAAATAATTGAATATGGACGTTTGAAGACGCCATTACCAAATATTGTTGAAACAGTAATTGCACCTATTTTCTGAATTAAACAGGTGAGAATTGGACTCAAAACGTTTAATAAGGAGTGTTATTGTGTAATTAGAATAAGATCTGGTGAAATAAACTTATTAATTTTAAGATTCACCATAGGAATTTGTGAAATAATTGTAGTGAGTTAATAATGGACGGATTTTATCCTTGTTTAGACTTTATTTAAAGCCCAAGGTGTCCGCGATCTATTGCCACCAACTATTCAACGATATGACAATTAATAAAAAAGTTATAGCAATTATAAACTTTTTAATCATTTTGTGTATCAACGCTTACGTCACTATAATCTCCAACCCATATAAGAAATTGGTAAAAAATTAAAAGTTTTATTAAACCGAGGTGTTTTGGGGTGGAGAGTTCGACAATTTAAACCAATCAAATGAATTAAAACAACCAGACAAGCGAGAGACGCTATGTGAAGCGTCACAGTCATCTTTCAGTCGTCAGAGAGTCTACAAGCATAATTCGACGGGCAAGGTCGATGAAGAAATGTATGAAGTTATATTTAAATTGTGCGCGACACGTACATGAGTCAAGCTATACACACATAACCTATACATAACAACGAAATAACGAGTGTACAGTGCGGAGTGAAGTCAAAGAATAAATACGGCCAGTGTATAATAACGGTCGTATTTTCGAGTTTAGTGTTTTATAAAAAACCAGGGAGTACTATATTTTCATTATTTAACAAATAAAACGGAAATAATAATTTCTGTCAATGAACGGAGAATTATTGTTTGGGTACTACTCTAGTCAGTAGTATCGAAGTGTATTAATTATGATGAAAATTATCAGAATTAAATAAAAGAATTATTTCGCATTTATTAACTTAAAAAATAAATGTTTTTACGATTTTATCGTAATTAAAGAAGTCAATATTAATTTAAATATTACCAATAGGAGTGAAATGATTAGTCGCTCAATTGACTCATTTCGTTTGATTTGACTAATAAATAATTTTTTTGCGAAAGATATTCTAATTAACTGATAGTTACACATCAGACGCATTGTGAATAAAATATATGTGTTTAGATTATTAAGAACGCAATGAATAATTTACTTATCCACTATAACTACTTACGTTTATTAGCTAACCTAGAAATAATAACGACAACTTTGTTACCTTTTCATAAGTCTGTTCTCAAGTAATATAAATCAAATGAAAGCTATCACAAGAGTTTTTTCTTATTATAGATTTTTTTCTCTTGCCAATAAATGATTTTTATAACCAACTATTAAATAATAATAGTAAATTTTAGCAGTGCAGATCAACGCACGTGTTATTAAAGTAACTGCTCTGTCTTTATATCCAGCGTACGATAGTACGATAATTATCGATTTCATGGTACCGACTTTTAATTTTAATATTTGTTTTTTTTTTTTTTTTGTATTAATTCTTTATTAAATATTGTTATAAAAGATAACATCTTGTATCTGGTATCATGCAACTTCCAAGAAAACACGAACTTGGTAATTTAACTGTGTGAAGAGGACATAACCTCTCTAAATAAAATTATTGTATCAACCTTCAGTGTTACCAGCCTTGAGGTTAAAAGAGTTTCTTTTTAAAAATTGTTCATAATAACTATTATTTTGTAAAGATATCAGTGATTGATTGTTTATTTAAAAGAGTTAATGGCATTTCAGAACTGTTAATAAATCTCAATTATTAATACCAGTGGAAAGAGTTTTTTTTTTGATTTCAAAATAAAATATTTTAATTCTCATAACTAGTTCTATCAGAAGGTGGCGGCAGAATTTGAATATTTATTCTAATTCAATCACAATTAAGCCTTTATTATATTTTATTGTGCATGTGTATCACTTAGGGTATTCAAGTAGAATATCCACATGTATGTATAAAGTGTATGTTGCAGCAGAAGCAGTCACCAAACAGAACAGTAATAACATTCACATATGGTAAGTGGGGAGGTGAACAGTGAAGTGCTAAAATATTTTATTAAATTGAGAGATTTAAACGGGAACACCCACACAACTATTATTAATAATCAACACTACTAATAATAATTCCATTTTAAAATCTTATTATCTTATATCGTTGTGGATACCGGAGCGTATCTACAAACATCGTTATACAGAATAACTGTTCAGTAACAGATTGACAAAGGACAACACCTTCGAATAATAATATCACATACATCAGTATCTGTTCTATAACAACGTCCAACTTAAAACATAAGCTAAAATCTATGAGTTCAAATTATATTCTCGTTAGGCGGAATACATTTCATTTATCATTGGATATTAACCACGTTCTCTGTAATTAAATATGGAAAATGGATTATAAGGAGAACACTTTTTACAATTTTCAGTTAATTTGTTTTCGTTAATAATGGAGAACAATTCAGTTTAGTTCGACCAAATAATTTCTATATGTACGGTTACTACTGCACTATGCTTTTTAATGAATGTGTAAATTTCTACTACATAAAAGCTTGTCAATCGTTGCTTCTTAAACCCGCCCTTCTATCCTACAGATCTCTACAACATAAATGTACATGGCGTTTATTTGCCCATCTGTTTTTAAGTAATCGGGTTTAGACTGTTTTAGAAACAGTAATAACCAGACATTTATAGATTATTAATTGCATATAACAAAAATAAACGTACACAATCCAAAGAGAACTTATAATCGAACCGGGAATAGGTTGCAAAATGCTATCCGTATATGGCATGAAATTATAATAAACTTAAAATATCAATACATATAACAGAAGCTACGGTATTCCAGAGAAAGTATACTAATCATTAAAATTAATGATTTATAAAAGAAATAATATAAAATAATTTTACATATCTGAAAGTTGGTAACTTACATTTGCTAAGAGAGAATATTAGACCTTGTAATGATCTGTTTTGAAGAGCACTGAGGTCGAATAACAAATCTCAATGTATGTATAAAGAATTTGCTAGGCACTTTCGAGAGAATAAAGTAGTAAAACATGCGAATAAGTTAATGAAGTGGAATACCATATATTTGATTACAAAAATTTTCAAAGCAATACTGAGCTTACAAGAAGCTGTACTGAGGAGAGATTCCTCGAAAAACTTGGAAAAATTCCAAGGCATTTGCATAATCCTTGAAACCAAAAATATGTACAAACATAACAAAAATATGACCAGAAACTTAATTGTATAAACACTATGACAGTAATGGACAGTGTAACACGACGTGCTGGCCTGACGTATACAAGTTGAAAACAATTTTACTATATAAAATTAAATTTCCTCTTCTTTTCTGTCCTATCATTACCTACCTGACCTACGCCAGATGTGATTTTATATTCACGTCTCCTCCAATTCAATTACAGGTACAACAGAAAATTTCTGCCGTACGGTAGAAAATTAGACAAGGAAGGATAAGTGAAAAAACATTCTTAGTTGCGTAAGAAAGAAGTCAGTATTAGTATAGTACATGGCAGCATACTAAGAAAAAAGTACCACAAGGGGACAGTAGCGGATATCTTAGCAGTTCCAACACTTTTAGGTTATATAGAGCAGTTAAACTTGTCTATTTAAAAGACGGTATTTATGTGGTATTAAAAACCGATAGTTATTCTTGTTACAAGCTACATATAGCGTGTTGGGATAGAAATGATAATATGTTAGTATCGGTTTTTACTGTACTGTGACAAAATTAGCGGAAATCGTCCGTTGCATCAAACACAATGTGAAAAGTAGTAGGAGTCACCGGGTTATTCGTCCGTTGTCTATTACAGATGGTATTTTTGCTTCACGTTTCGGCGACTCCGGTGGCAGTCATCTTCAGTAGCCACCGTCAGTGGCCTAGATGTTAAACCGTAACCGAATGCTAACCAGATGTTAAACAATAATCAAACAAACAGAGGAGATGACCTCCCCATACAGGTCTAAGTTTTGGGCCCAACCTTTGCTCCTTATTGATCCAATTGATCCAAACCTGGCTGTTCAGGCCAAACGCCCATCTTTTTCATGTAGGCTCTGCGTTTACACTATCCAAAGTATACCACGTTAACCACGTTACGTTAAAGGCTAAATTCTCATATAGTCTACTGATGCACGATAGCCATGCTTGAATATCTCGATGGTTTCTCTGTTCAGGCGAGGGAAGTAGACTGTATGATTCTCGTGCGTCAACACATGCTCCACTACGGCAGACTTTCCGGTTTCAACTTTTGATAGCAACGTCGTTTGTCTTCACCATGATGAGTGCGGACACTACGGTTCATGGTGCCCACATGATCAACGTACTCTATACATGCCGCAGAAGAAGAACGGATATCTGGCATCTTTCATCGCTTTCAGATACTGTTGGATCTTCTGCATCGGTTTGAAGATCGTTTGTAAGCCTTGCCTCTCTAGCAGGTTGCCAGTCCGATCCGTTATGCCTCTACTGTATGGCAACATGGCCGAGTCCGTCACCGTCGCATCCGAATGACCAGTTCTTAGCTACAAGGCTCGCTTCACCTCCGTGGCAACGTAACGGTCGGCTTGCAGAAATGGGCAAAGAAACAAAAATGACTGGATGATTCTGATAATTTGCTAAAACGATGGGACGATTTGTAAAACCGGAACAGATAGGCCCTATTATGGATTAATCGTTGTTGAAAGACGATAAAATAATAAAAATCGAATTTATTAACGAAACTTTATCACCCCCAAAAAGTCAATTTTACCAGAAGTAAAATAACTCGTGAGGATATGCTGATTCATATAGATGTCACATAAAAAGAGTGTCTTGAGCGTAGCTGTGTCTGTTAAACATTCGTAGACTGTTAACTAATTGGGATTCACTCGAGACAACCTCACAGCATATCCTCATATGGTTCACACATTGTAAGTATTGGAAAATATTTTTTGAACTAGTCATTAAATTTCAGTCTATACATATGATTAGTATTGAACCTGTTGCGATTCGTATGTTTTTTTATTGTCGGCGACAGAAACAAATTTTTAACTTAATTGTTGACGGGCGGATAACTTAAATAAAAAACAAACGTTATTACTTATGTGTGTATACGTACTGGAGTGGATTTATAGTAATCAGAATGATGTTACGATAACATCTTGATCAGCTGTGTTACAGAGAAATAAAAGCACCCTAACGTCATGTTAATAAATATAAAATTTCTGACACTTCCTTCGTTAAAATTTGTCATAGAACAACGATTCGACTCTGTCTTCAGTTGTCAATAGCCTATAATCTATAGACGTCTTCAGGCACAAACAAGCAAAATTGTATAAACCTTTCATGTAAAACTCACAATCTTATTAATGCAGCCTAAGGGCAATGGTCAATACTTTGTATCAAGTTAATTGTCTTCTTCTTCAGTTAGCACTTCGCAGATTGGTTTGTACAGTCTCCACACCGATCATCCTGTGCTTTCCGTTTCATCTCCTCACAGAAATTACAACTTACAACGCCAAAAATCTGTTTCATATGTTTGAGTCTCGGTCTTCCTTTGGTTAATAGTATGTAATATCTAATTAAAAACTAAAATGTGTCCCAACAAACTAAACAACTGTGCAGATACAATTTAAAATATTAATTAAAAAGAAGACGACCCCATTAGACGAACTGTCCATATAATTATAATCATAATAAAAGTAACAGAACAACATTAAATAACTATAAAGACAGATGAGAAAAAAAAATCACAAAGTAAAATGCGCTATGAATCCCACCACACAAAAAAAGAATTGAACCACATCGTACAAACTCTACAAGAGGGTTACCGAGGGTTCTGTTCCTTTTCCTGTATAACGAGATGTATTTCACGAATTGTCTGCGTACAGAAACATTACTACACCGTTGTTACTATTCTATAATTGTTTATATTGAATCGGGATTAGTAGGGCTTTACGAACTCTGTTGAGATACTGTGTTGTGGTAATATTTCAATCGGTTCCTTTAGTTATTAAAGTATTATTGCTCCACTTTATGAAATTGCTCCATTTTTTTAATAAATACTCTTTAAGAGTTAATTTTTTTAAATAAACGATATAAAAACAAAACAGACATGATGTTAAAAAAGCATAAAAATCAATTATGAGAAAAAACCCAAAGCCTAAGAAATGAATACTTTGTAAGGCGATGTGGTGCTGTGGTAATCCACAGATTATTTGTGGAGTATATCTTTGTTATGCTATAAAAGAGGAGTGAACATTATAACGTAATCTAATAAAATACGTTTTTCAATTAACTGACTTTCTTTCGTTCAAAGTAATATCCTTTGTCAAGTCTCCTTTGTCTGAGTTGTTTTTACCGTAAAAAACTTCGGTGTCTAATTATGCTTCCAGGGCATACTGTATCAGTCAGTCTCAATTACAGTTTCCTTTTTCGAAGAATATCTGACAGTCGACTAAAAATACAAATAAAGTTACAGTTGTGTTATCCCCAACTCTGTTATTGCAAAGAATAATTTTTTATTTCATTGCTTTTGAAATTTATAATAAAAGAGGTTTCTTTGCAACATTATACAATGAATTAATACTACTTAAACATTTGTTACCAAGAAGCTGCCAACAACGAGACTTCGACAACATTTTTGAAGTGGGTCTCAATGGATATGTCTCTAAGCGGAAGTCTCATCACATACTGACAATAGGCTGAAGTTGATTTTGCTAATAAATGTGACTTATCTCGAAAGGGTGTTGTTAAGTAGTGGACTGTATACACAAAAAAACAAGAGAGAAAACTGATTTAAATTTTGTTTATTTTTTGTTACAATTGCACATTGAAAAATTAGCACACATACGAGTACATCAATTCACTTGCAGTTCTATACACACACTGCCCTTTAAACCCTCACAAGAAAGCCAGTCTCACTCTCACTCTCACTCTCTCTCTCTCTCTCACTCTCTCTCTCTCACGCGCGCGCGCGCGCGCACACACACACATACACACACAATCTAACATGCCCCCCACCTTGAAGGAGATTACTTCGTTTGAAGATTCCCGATGATGTCTTAACACTTGCCACTCGCACCAATCCGTCACTACCTGGATGAAGTTCCACGATGCGTGCCAGTTCCCACTTCAATGGAGGAAGGTTGTCTTCTCGTACTAGGACGAGGTCACCAATGTTGAGAATTTAACGTGCGCTGTCCCATTTGGTTCGATGTTGAAGACTGTTAAGATACTCGCTTGACCAACGGCTCCAAAAATGCTGCAATCTTTGTTGAACAAGCTGCCATCTCGAGAGACGGTTGATTGCAACTGTCTGCAAGTCTGGTTCCACAGGAGCTGTAATAACATCTCCGATTAAAAAGTGACCAGGTGTGAGTGCAGAAAGGTCATTAGGATCAGAAGATAATGGAGTAATTGGTCGGGAATTTAGACAGGCTTGAATTTGGGTTAGAAAAGTGTACATCTCTTCGTATGTAAATACTCCATGCCCTGTGACTCTTGTTAAATGAAATTTTAAAGATTTCACTCCTGCCTTCCATAACCCCCCAAAGTGTGGAGCACGGGGAGGAATGAATTTCCACGATATGCCAACTTGTGCTAAAAATGTATTAAGTTCTTCTTGATGATGTGCAGACAAAAATAACTTTCTCACTTCATTCAGTTCATTGTGGGCACCGACAAACGTTGTTGCATTGTCTGAATATAGAATTGCAGGTTTTCCTTGTCTTGTCATAAACCTTTTCAGAGCTGCTATAAAAGTTTCTGTTGATAAATTATCCACAAGTTCTATATGAACAGCCTTAGTGCCTAAGCACACAAAAACTGAGATGTAAGCCTTGCAGGTACTATGTTTTCTGAGACGACTTGTTCGCAGTAGGATGGGTCCACAGTAATCCACTCCACAATTATAGAAAGGTCTGGTTGGTTGAACACGTGCTGCTGGTAAACTGCCAATTAATTGTTCTGATGGTTTGGGATTAGTTATAAAACATACCACACACGGAGGTACATTTTCCTTGCCAACTTACGACCGTTTAATGGCCAAAACGTTTTCCTTACACACACGCAGGTCCGCAGCTAGTAAGAGCTGCGGACCTGCGTGGAGCTGTCTCTTATGCTCATGTTCCAATATTAAAAAATCGGTATGGAGAACCATACATAACTTCCATGTTCTAAGATTTATATTTAAAATCATTTTCGAAATGAAATATTACCATAGAAACTACTTCTTTCTACTTACTGCTTCAGCCTTAACCACAGTACTGTGGTCACTAACGTATACCACCTCACGTTATTGCCGAAACGTCTGGTTTTGTAGAAAACATTGGACTACGGCCAAACATCCCGGGAAGGAATTTTAACAAAAACTACTTCTTTGTTGCCGATAACGTTGTACACATATATATAAAAATATGCATAAAATTAATGGCTTGTATAAGTTAATGTTTGATCTCCATTAAGTAGTGCTCAAGTTTCCAAAGTTTTAATATTATGATGTCCGTAATTAAAACATCAGAGCAGGTTTAGTGTGTATGAGGGTACACCGTGGACAAAAATTTTCAACATTTCCTATTGAGCGTTGCTTAGAGTAAAGCTGCGAATCTACAGTGTACGTTTCACAGAACAAACACGCGGAAAAGAAGGAGCGCTCCGAAGTCACTCATGGACCCTCAGCATCTTGCAGAGGGTTCATTCCCTAAAGACGAAAAGTCTGTCTATGAATCGTTCCTCTGTAAACACGTGCAGTTACACTGCCCAGCGATCCACAGGAAGCAAATCGCTATCCACGCTGGACAATTTGTCGGCTTGCAGGCGTTATGTTGGTGTGGGTTTCGGCACTTTCCATTTAAAAAGCGTGCAAATGTAAGAAAATAAACATGAGTGAGGCCAGAAATAACGCGAATTGTGTGTGTGTGTGTTCCCTGCCTTTTTATTGCAGTAATCATAATATTAAATGGAAACGTAAACATTACATAATTGAGATATGCTTGCCTGCCACGAACGATATATTTTCTCTCATACATGATTTACATTAAAATGAAAAATTATAATTTTATTGCCTGGCAACAAAATTATTTTATTTTACTTCCATATTCCTTAAGGAAATGAAAGTATGGTGATGGCAAAAAAAATCGTGTTCGAGATTATTGCAGATTCTGATTGTACTACACTCAAAACATGAAAAAAAGTCGGTTTTCGAAAAGTGTCTGTGTGTCTGTCTGTCTATGTGTCTGTCTGTCTGTGTGTCTGTAGATTTTTTTTTATGGCAAACGATAACAGCCGAAAATTCAAACAGAATCAAATAATTTTCTGCATACACCCCTAAATTGTAGAGTTCTCAAGATCTATTGTTTTTGGTGAAGATCGGTTAAGGGAAAGGGGTAGTTTACCATCAACGTTTTATGTTTTAACAAGGGTATTTTCTATGGCAAACGATAACAGTCGCAAATTCAAACAGAATCAAATAATTTTTTGCATACAGCCCTGATTTTTAGAGTGCTCAAGACCTATTGTTTTTGGTGAAGATCACTACAATTGAGGGCTGTATGCAAAAAATTATTTGATTCTGCTTGAATTTGCGGCTGTTATCGTTTGCCATAGAAAATAACCTTGTTAAAACATAAAACGTAGCAGGTAAACTACCCCTTTCACTTAACCGATCTTCACCAAAAACAGTAGGTCTTGAGCACTCTACAAAGCAGGGCTGTATGCAAAAACTTATTTGATTCTGTTTGAATTTGCGACTGTTATCGTTTGCCATAGAAAATACCCTTTTTAAAACATAAAACGTTGCTGGTAAACTAGCCTTTCCCTTAACCGATCTTCACCAAAAACGACAGGTCTTGAGAACTCTTCAATTCAGGGCTGTATGCAAAAGAGTAGTAGATTCTGTTTAAATTTGCGGCTGTTATCGTTTGACATAGAAAAAAATTACCCTTGATTAATAAAAAACCGTTGCAGGTAAACTACCCCTTTCCCTTATCCGATCTTCACCAAAAACAATAGGTCTTGAGTACTCTACAAATCAGGGCTGCATGCAGAAAATTATTTGATTCTGTTTGAATTTGCGGCTGTTATCGTTTGCCATAGAAAAAAAAATCTACAGATAGATAGACAGACACACAGACACTTTTAGAAAAATGACTTTTTGTCATGTTTTGAGTGTAGTACAATCAGAATCTGCAATAATCTCGAACACGATTTTTTTTGCCATCACCATACTTCCATTTCCTTAAGGAACATGGAAGTAATAGGTCAATTGATGTTTGTGATGGAGTAAGATTGGATGTTTTTGATTATAATGTATGTTCGCATGACGTAATCGCCCACCTACACGGATGAGACCCTGTTCATCCAAAAATGCATGTAGTGACTTCAATGTACTCTTGTTCTTCACTTCACCATATTGCATCAAATTTGTTGTCTTTCTGAAAACATTCACTTTGGGCAAGTTTCACTATCCGGGTTAATGAAGAAGCTAACTCTTGAATGGTCAGTGTTCCACTGGTTCTCTGATCTCTGGATTTCATACAGTTGTTCACAAATCTTAAACAGTATGCTATCACTCTCTGCAGTTTACTGAATGATGAAAATCTGTTCCACACTCCCTCGTTATTTGCTACCATCACTATAATCTTTCCTTGCGTTTCTCTAATTGTGTTGTGTATGGCATACATACTGGCCACTTGCTTGGTTCTTCACATAACCATGGTGGACCATTCCACCACAAAGTACTGTTGTGCAGCTGCTTTGGTGATAAACCAAGTGAAATATGATCTGCTGGATTGTCATGTGATTTCACGTGTTTCCATACATATTTGCTAGTTGACTCATGAATTTCTGCCACCCGATTTGCTACGAATGTTTTCCACTGTGCTGATGGAGAATTGATCCATGCCAGAGCGACTGTTGAATCCGACCACAAGACACACATGTTGAAGTGACAACTTTATTGAGAAGTATCGAGAGTAATACCGCTGAACACAATTCGAGTCGTGGTAAGCTCACCTTCTTCACTGGTGCCACTCTTGATTTAGAACACAACAGTTGTGTACAAGGTTGGTTATCCGCATCTGTGCATCGAATGTAGATACACGCTTCGTATGCTGACTCTGAAGCATCACATAACCCATGTATTTGAATGTCGGAATATCCACCTAAAAATACCTTTCGAGGCATGCTTAACAGTTACAAGAACTTTAACTCTTCACAAAATTGAACCCAAGTCCTTTGTATTGATTCTGGAAGCATCTCATCCCACTCAATCTTTTGCTCCCATATACGTTGAAGAAGGACCTTTGCCCTTACAATAACTGGTCCTAGCAATCCCAAAGGATCGAACAAAGATGCAATTTTCGAAAGTATAAGTCGCTTTGAAATCCGCTGTTGCTGATTAGACGGTTTTACTGAAAATGAAAATGAATCCTTTTCTGGATTCCACCGGACCCCAAGTGTTTTGACTGTACCAAATTCTACTGGAAGCACTCTGTATTCTTTCTGTTTATCTTGATGCTGTACTACTTCTAGTAACTGTGCTTCATTTGAGCACCATTTTCTGAGGTTAAACCCCCCCCCCACGGTTCAACATCGTAATTAGTTCACGCTGTAACTGTCGTGCTTCTGCTACTGAATCTTACCCTGCCAAGAGGTCATCGACATAAAAATCTGATAATGTGGTTGCCGATGCCAAAGGAAAGTCTTGCTGTTCTTGTATTGCCAATTGTTTCAAGCACCTGGTGGCGAGAAATGGAGCTGCTGAAGTGCCATATGTAACTGTAGTTAGACAGTATGTTCGTATAGGTTCATCTGAGGCATTTCGCCAGAAAATTCGCTGAAAATTAATATCTTTGGATGTACCTTGATCTGCCTATACATTTTCTCAATGTCAGCAGTCATCACATACTGATGCTTCCTGCCTGAATCGGATCAGAATTGAAAATAGTTCTTCCTGCACCGGTGGTCCTACCAGTAGGGTATAATTCAATGAAATACCATTTGATGTTTTACAAGAACCATCGAACACTACTCTTAATTTTGTAGTCATGCTGGCTTTATTTATTACACAATGATGTGGCAGGTAGTACACTTGTTTATCTGTAACGTCAAAGTTTTCAATTTGGTGCATGTGACCGAGTTGCTCATATTCTGTCTTAAATTTGACATATTCTTTCTTCTTGCAGGGGTCACCTTGCAATCGTTTTTCAAGCATATGAAAACGTCGGAGTGCTGTTGCCTTAGAATCACCAAGCTTATCACATTGCTCATTTATTGGAAGCTTCACTACAAACCGACCTGTTGACTGTCTAGTGTACGTTTCTTGATAATGTTTTTCAATTTCAGACTGTGTCCTCTTCACAGGTTCCAAACACTCTTCAATCTGCCAAAACCGCTGAAGCTGTTTATCTAGATTTTCTTCTAGACTAACATTGCACGTGATTTGCGAACTGTGACTTGTCTGGAATTTCCCTGATATTACCCAACCAAGGAGAGTATTCTGAATAACTAGTGGTTCTTCTGGAGTCATTATCTTCCCATAGCACAATATGTTAAAAAAGAGACCTGCGCCTATAAGTAGATCAATGTCACCTGGTTCATGGAAGTTTGGATCAGCTATGGTAAGATTATCTGGAATGTTTAACTTGGACAAATCGATAGATTCTGATGGTAACTGATAAGTAATTTTCGGCAGAATGACAAAATCTTCTGTTGTTGAGCAGTTAGTGTATCTTGATTTTAGTCTGCAATGAATTACCTGTGCCGCTCTAGTTGATACCTGGGCTATTCCACTTATTTTTGTATGTATCCGCGTTCTCTTTAAACCCAGTGTCTGCGCCAATTTCTCTGTTATAAAATTTGATTGAGATCCGGAGTCCAATTGTGCACGACAAAAGTGAGGTGATCCTCGACTATCAAGTAGAACTACCTCTGCTGTGGATAGGAGAACTCTTGTATTGCTTCTTTGAGTGACTTGAGACGTTGTATGCTTTGTATGATCTACAGCACTGTGTTGTTCTTGTTCTCCTGAAGACCTTTGTATGGTACCTCCCTGTGAATGATGTAAAAGTGTGTTATGTTTTTACCACACAACTTGCACGTACTAGCCTTGCACTGGATTGATGTATGGTTAGTTGTTTTGAGACAATTAAAGCATTGCCCCAAACGCATAAAACCGCCATTTCACGATCAGATGTACACATGTTTTTGAAAGTATCACAAAAAAAAAACAAAGGATGAGCTTTATCACATAAGTTACATTTTGACACAAAACATTCATTAGTTGTAGTATATGATGCATGCTTTAGTGGAGGGATGCGTTTAGTTTGTTGATGTTTGTTTTCTGGTTTGTTTTGACGTGACATTGTGTGCTTTTTTGGTTCTATGTTTTCTAACACTTGACACTTGTGTGTTAAGAAATTCACCATGTCATCTAATTTAGGCAGGTCACTGATGCTGACCTTGCTTTCCCACTCACGTTGTGTTAAACTATCTAACCGCTCTGATACCATGTACACAATGAGAGTATCCCAGTACTGTGTTGGTTGGCCTAATGTGTCTAGTGCGCGCAAATGCTTCTGTGTATTATCGAGTAATTGTCTTAGAGCTGTGGGTGATTCGGTCTGTACTTTAGCAAGGTTAAACAATGCTTTCACATGTTTATTCACTAAATATTTCTTGTTTTCATATCTACTTTCTAGTAGCTGCCATGCAATTTGATAACTATTATCTGTACTTTCTAAAGACTGAACAACAAATGCAGCTTCACCTTTTAGCACTGACTTAAGTAATGAAATTTCTGTACATTTGTAAGGGATTCATTTTTGTCTATTATTGATTTAAATATGTCACTCAAGGACAGCCATTCATCGTAACTCTCACTAAATGTAGGAAGCGTAATCACAGGTAACTGTATAGACACCTTTGCTTGTGCTGTCTGATTCTTGGTTAATTTTTCCTCATTAAGTTTCATAAATGACTCTACAGCTACTACAAGACTGAAATAAGCATCCTCAAAACTGACTCTTTCACTCACACACTCCTCAGACTCATCCACTAATTCTATTTGTGACCGTACAGCATCAAATTCTGTAAAACACACTTCAAACCTTGCAAATCCTAATTTTAGTTGAGGTAAATCATCTGCATATTTCAAGGTATTAAAATAATTCTTAAATGTTGTTAATCGTGTATTTATTATAGCACGTCCTTTAATTAATTGTTTAACGTCAGACACTGTTATTTTACTCTCTGACCAGTAATTAATAAACAAACAATGCTATAGAAGTACACAGAGTAATACTGAATGCACGGATATCAGTAGGGGAGAGCACATCATCATCAACATCCAGGAACAGCACACATGTGCACACGCAACAATAGCTTCGCAGCGGTAACACACCATATAGGCAGATGAAAAATGAACAATTATTTTAATACACAGAACTTACAAAGAACTAAATTATAATCTAACGAAGAAACGTAAATAAAGTAAATATTCTAATGGAAATAGGTAATATGTAATTTTAAGTTATTTATTTTTGCAAATAATTTTTTATTTATTTAAAACTGGGTGCACTATGCTAAATAATATTTTTTTTATTTGAAGTAAATATTATTTTATTAAACTATTGAAAGTTAACTTTAAAATTTTATTTAATAAATGCAATAATAAGTTCGTATCTGATTTGTTATGGTTAGAAAAATTAATGATTAAAAATTGATGCTCATGTCAGATAATTTAGCAATTTAAATCGTTTAATAATTGTTTTTATATATGTGTTTTATTTTTGATGTTTGTATGTCATTATTGTGTGATACATACAGGATGTATAATATGTCGTGATTATAGCTTCTTACAAAATGAAATATTCTAGATTCATATTTTTTACTTATAAAAGTTAATTATTTTTTAAAACAATAATTAATAAATCAATGTTTTATTTTTCAATATTTAATTAGTTATTTAATGTCATCAAACTGTCACTCCTCTACGTAAAAAGAAAAAAGTGAGTGTGTAAAACACACTATACGGATTCTAAAACACATTTCTTGCACACACTTTGTAAAATTCTAAAACAATTTAAAGCCTGCCGCAATCCAGATTATTCTTTATTATTATATATTATCTGCAAGGCAACCTTTCTCTCTAACACTACCTAACAGACAAGTAGGCCTAGAAGAACGAAGACGGTCACAAAAGATGTCTGTATTTGTTCGCAAGGTATATTAAGAAAAGGGTTGCAATAACTGAAATTGTTTAATAAACCCACCTGCGATAACACGAAGAGCTTACTGAAACCTCTCGCCTGTGTGGCTGGATCTACAATGCAACTCGTAACGGCAACTCATCTTGTCACTACCTTACAGAGTTGCATTATGTGGAAATTGTATGTAAACAAACGTGCTATACTGCTTAGGAAAAATAGTTAATACACGTAATAAATTGTAAATAGAAACTGATACAAGATAAACGACCCAAGAACGAGGAATTTCCTAAGATTGTACAAGAATAATATCTCTCATACTTGGCACATAATTACTAAGACGCGGCGTATACGTACACTCAAATGAATCTAATGGAACGTAAGCGCTGTTGCAAAGTAACACATATTTAGCCGTGGATGTTGTCAGAATATACGTTACTACACGTAATGGAGTACTTGGACGTGGATAAGACACCATCAGAAAAACAGTACAACAGTGTAATCTTATCAGTCCGTTGTGGTCCGCCACTGTCATATTGCAAAGAAAGGTTAATGAAGAAATGTTGGCGGAAGCCCAAGAAAGACGTTCGTAGATCAAATAACTCTAGAAATCAGTTGAACTTAGAAACACAATGTTAAATACTATAGAACAAATTTTAGTAGTTTTGAGTATGACGTTCGGTTTATACACCAACCACTGTGATGGATTTGTAATATTCAGTGTTTGGACTGTAAACCTTGTGTGGCGCGAAGCCTGAACACTATATTTTCGAGAACTCTTGTGGTGGGAAAGTGAAATTATGACATGAGATTAAGTCTAATACCAGCAACTGTGGTTGATGTTTGAAAAAGAACACCATGTACTCTACTTTATCTGTTGAAAATAATAAAGTAGGCCTACGTTCCACAACAATAAAGTAGGCCTAAATTCATTAAAAATATTTCCCCGTACTTTTCACGATACGTAAAACTTAGCTGAAGTGACCACAATTATGTGGCGTTTAGGTCACCCTAAGTGGCTCAGGTGTGAAAGTAATCTAATTTGTTAAATCACTATTGCCGGCTCACGACTCCGGCAAGCTTACACTTTTAATTCTATGGAAACGGCGGTTGACATTTATTCGTTTGAACGTCAGATACGATCCCCAAAACAAAGCACCTATTTTTTTTTTTTAACAAAACTAATATTAATTTTTGATTACTACTATCACTGGGAGAAACGAAGGGAATGTAGCTCGATTACACCTTTTGAAGAACGATGGATTCCTAACAAGGAATTAACTAGAAGCCCATCTTTTCATAAACATTGGTGCGTCTTTGCATTTATACAGGCCTGATCTACGACTGTCAGAAATACTTAGTAGATCAAATTGTCTGCATATTCCTGACGAAAACGATTAATAACCGCTGTACAGGGAGCACATGGGTTTCTAGTTCACGAAGCCATTCATCTGTACGCTATGACAAATAGCGTGGACACGCACACACACCCAAACGTAACGTCATTTATTTTCCGTTGTGGGCACTGTGAGGTCATTCACTGTAGACTTCTTTACATTTTTCACACACTCTACTCGCTTATTTACTAAAGACAATATTTCATGATCCCTTTCTTTACTGAATATCGTATATCTTATGTCTGTCTGTTTAAACAGAAGACTTAAAATTGTTAGAATAATTAGGAAGCTAGAAAAAGCAAGAAAATATTAACAAATAATATTGCATGTAACGACCTGTAGGGCTACGTGCTACTAATGTTTATTATTACTTATTGTGGTAAGTAATTTTTTTCTACCCGTCCTTGCATAATTATTACAATCTCAGAATAGTGTAAAACTTTAACGAACTCAAATATTATGTGTTACTCTAATTTCTCTTCAGGCTTGCCGAAAAGCTCATATCCGGGCAAGTTCCGAGTCATGAAATGGCTTTATTTATTTATTCTTTTTTTTAAGATTTCTCTTATATCACAGAATACACTAGTGTCTATGAAAACAAGTCCCAAATCATCCTGTGTAGTTAGTGACATTAACTTTGTTTAGAAAAACTTTATCTATTTCTGTTGGTTCGTCAAACGCTCGAGACTATACCGCACACATACTTGTACACAACACTGAGGGCATAACACTTCATAATACAACCTCACAACGTTATTTGGATATTTGACAGGATGCTCATAGTACAGGGTCCGCCAGTGAAGCGGGAAATTTTGAAAGTCCAATAGTTCATTTTCTGCTCACGGGAGGGCGTGGAGGTTTTCGATTGTTGTTTTGCATTTAATGCCATTTGTTAAACATGGAGCAGTGGTCCGGTGCACAGCGTGCTTTCTGCGTAAAATCGTTTTATAAGAATGGTGACTGTGTGACTTCTGTACAACGATTGTTTCGTAATCATTTCAATATTCCGCGACATGGAAGAGTGCCGTCCGCTCATGCAATTATGTCATGGGTGAAAAAGTTTGAAGAAACTGGTTCCACATTAAACTAAGCACTCTTCGTTAGTGATTTTCTAACGTTTTACAAAACAGCTACCCTACCAAAGTCCCCTTGACAGTCTTATCCACCTCATTCTTATTATGGTAGCAACTGAAGATATTTTAAACTTTAAGATTTCGGGGACGGCACGTAGAAAGTCCAGCAGCGAAATGTTTCTGCACGCACAAGAATAAACCCTTTCAATCCGTAATGTTCTAGACTTATTACTACACTATCGACCAAACCTTATTTTATGTTTATTGAACGTAAGAGGTTAAGCTAAAAACTCTAAAGGATAATTACAGATGATATTACTGTATGTATTCTTCTTGCTAACTCCATTTGCATACTGCATCTTTGTACGTAGCTATTTCAGTTTGTGTATACTTTTTACTTAAAGGGGACACTTTTGGTCAAAGCTAATTTTCTTTGAGAGAGTTCTATTTTTATCTAGGGTTACACAAACAATTCCGTAGAAAAAATAATAGCCCGAAAATATATTCATGTAACTTACAATAACTGATTTAATCAACTAAAGAAAACATAACACTCATTCAGTGCTGAACCGTTTTTGGGGACCGGAATCCTTTACAATTGGCGGAAATACTACGGTATTCTCTGACTTCTTATAATATACCGCATACTGTTCAACCGTGCGACGATTGTAAATGTTTAATCAATCTGAACTTTAGTTGTTTGAAAAAAAAAAATGTATCTCAACTACAAGCACTTTCGCGGCAGACCGTTTGGGAATCATTACAAACATATTAAATCGCGTTACAGTCATCTATTTTTTAATGCAGTATTGTCGACTTCATCTCCCAACATTTCATTAAATCACTTATCCATCCAACTTACATTTTATTTTAAATCTGTAATATTTTGCAATATATTTAAGATTTATTAAATTTTAAAATTTAAATTGTTCACATGCTTCCACGTGCAGTCAACAGTCTTCTTATTATTCTAATGTTCACTGTCGATTTTATGACGTACAGTTACTGAATGAAATGGATGAAAAGGAAACGCGATTTATACATGGAAACTCGATTCAAAATATTAAAATTTCCATTACGATACTGCATATTGAATTCTTAGTTACGTAAAGTGGCATGGAAAAGTAATAAAAATTACATGCTATTGTAAAACCTGTATGATTATTTTCTCCTTCGTATTGTGTGCACGGGCGAGTACTACGCCAACTATTGTGAATGTCTGCGCTTGCTTTATTGTGTTGCTTATAAAATTTCTACAATACCCTTAACAATTTTCTGATAGCTCAGAATAACTAATGGCACTTTTTTACTGCTTCGATTTATTGATTCGATTTTCTCTGAGGTCAACAAAGAAAACACAGAATTAATACTGCACGGAAAGTATCAGTAAAAGTATTTCCTATACATTTCCTACAAAGTTACTGGCTTTTGACATATAGTTTAGTTAAAATGGATAGCATCAACAAACAAAACAAATATTCATCATACTTTTGTGTTGTTACACATTTTATTATTGGTCAACACCCATTCTCTTTTCCACGAATTAATTTAACTTGTTTGATGTGATATTGGTTTTGTTCATTGCGTTCTCGTTAATGGATTAATTCCTATAAAAGCAACTGTCAGTGTTTGTGTTTGTCAATGATAGAGAGATACAAGTGTACTTAACTACGACAAAATCATAATTAGCAACTTCAAAAGCATTTCGGGTTACAAATCATTATTTATTCATGTTTTATGTCAATAATATGTAAACAGTAGAGCTCTAATTCTCTAAAGGTTTCTGTACAATTCTATTACAGAGGAGGCGTAACAGACAGTGCGAAACAGACCAGTTGCATCTCGGTAAACACGCGCTGCGAGAACAGACACGCAGGTTCTCGGTAGACATTAATCCTGTTAACATGTCTGAATAGGACCGTAATCTCTGGCTGGCGGATTCGCCATGCTTACAGATAATTAAAGAGCTACGGTGATACATGTTTGCCGCAGAGGGATTGCCCGAAAAGCTTTGACTACCCGAAGGAAAAGGCCGAGTCCTTGTTTCAAATCATAGTTGGCTCCTGCGCGCCCAAGCACCCACAATTCGCTTTGAACTACCTGCCCTCCCAATCATTTCTAAACCAGAACTCACGGTGTCAACGGCTGATCGTCGTATCAGACTAAATCTTCAAAAGGCAAAACGTGTTTTAAATATTGTCCTACAGGGTCTTATGGAGTAGGAAACTGACTCTCTGATTGATAAATTTGTTTTCATGCCTGAGGCTGTCCTAATTTTCCTTAAAATAAAAGCAATCAATGAGATCGTGAGCCGTAAAGATTCGGCTCGCATTGGTAAACTTAGACCCATTAGCTTTCTTTCTACAATATCAGAAGTCTCTTATACAAGGGTTTAGGCCTATATGAAACTAAAGTTTCTCATGTTCTAGTATCCGAATGTAGGGTTTCATCATTCGAATCACTCAACTCGTCATTTTATGGAACTCACCAACACGTAACAGGAGGCTACCAAATTGTCAAAGACCTATGAAATTAACGTACTAGCCACTGACAATTCTTAAATGCTGACTCAATATAAATGCAGCGTTAGTGAAAGTAAAACTCGCGTCAAACCCAAAGTGTGTTGCTTTTAATAAAGAAAACAACGAAATCTTTATTATCAATACTGTTATCGAGGCTGATTCCAAAGGGTCACAGACTTCGGCGTTCTTTCACAATTGTACAAAAGGTGTTTATCTGTTTATACCTATATCGGGCATAAAGGTACTGCTTCATCCCTGCTAACGTTCTGCCAAAAATACGAGTATTAGAGTAAGAATAGAAAATGTTCACTCTTCGAAGAACCGAATTACTGCCAGCGATCCTGACGCACACAGTGGAACAGTGGGACGAATGTTAGAAAGTCCACGGAGGTGAATTCCTTTAAGAAAGCCGTGTTTGCGACCGATGTAACGGCTTTGCTCACAAAAGTAGGCATCGTTGAGTTCTCAAAGCCATAACAAGTGAAGAAGCTCAACTTCATCTTGTCACGCAGTTTATCTAACAACCTCATGCAAAGATCGTTGGTCAACGAACTTCGGCGCAGTTCTTTAGATTATGGCTCGTCCTTCTATATGTAAGGCGACATAACCGTTTCGGGTAGGAAATCACTGCAAAACATACTCAAAGCTGAGGGGATGGTATGTAAAGTTCTCGCTGCAGTAATATCGGAAACGTGAATACTGAAATAAAACAGAAAAACGCGACAAGCTATTTAACAGGACGAAATAAATACAAAGACGTATGTAAGAAAATAGTGGCGCCACATAAGAAAATAGTAAATTAAATGTACTGGCGCCATCAAAAGAATTAACATTATCACTATAAAGTAATTCAAAAACGTCGTCAAAGACATAATTGCAAGAAAGGATAAAAATCGAAAAAGATGCGAATCAAGGCGTGAAATTGAATAAACAGAACGCTGGAAAACAAGATATAATGAAAAAAAGAAAGTATAAACTATAACGTCGCAAAATGGTATAGTTAAAATGACATAAAAAATGAGTGCAGAACTATAGACTATAAAGTAGTAAGTGATAAGGGACAAATGGAAGACAGTATGGAAGAGTTAAATATAAAAGGAAAGCCAGGACAATAGATAATTCAGCGCACACACGATATTCGGTGTTATCCACTTGAAAATATGTTACTTCTTTGCATCAGTGACTCTTATCTTCGTCTGCTCCGTAATCACTCTTATCATTGCCATTTCGATGAACACACACACAAACACGCGCGCGCGCGCGCGTGTGTGTATGTGACAACAGACACACAAACTAAGAGCCCAAAGTACATGTCTTGCGTGGCTGTCTTAAACAATTTGCCTCTCAATAGGTGCTTACCTGTCGACTACTCTCCATGTATTTTGGTCAATGTGTTCGTTCTGTCCAGCTTTACTTTCGTTCGTTCCATTCTTTTACTTAAGACTCGAGATAATCTTGTAACTTCTTTGTTGTAAAGGCGGTACAATTCATTTTTTTGCTATACTTTTTGATATTGTAATTTCTGAGTGCTCAGTTGTTTTGCCATGCCACGAAGTGTAAGTCATCATTAAGACTTCATGTCTGCAAGGTTTTGCTTTAGTAGAGAATGTTCATTCCTTCATATCGCGTTATTCAACAACTCTCTTCTGTACAAGTAACTTTATTGTTTATTATACTTTGTTTAAAGTATTACATACCTTTGTTAGTCCAGTTACAAAAAGGAAAACATTTATAAAAAAGTAACATCGTTTTTACTAAATAAATGACAAGTTACAGTTACGTAAAACCACAATAAGAATTCCCGACACTTACGAAACAAGCATATTGGTTTTAGTCTTCGAGACCTTCTCGATAAAACACTAAATACGAAAACAAAGTGTAGGATTTACTTTGTTAAGAATAAAATGCAGCATATTTTTCTTAGATGCATCGCCTTTTGCGTTCGTAACACCCCACGGCAGTGTGAAATAATTAACTTTACTATCAGTATCCTCGCGCACGTTTAGAAATTAAGTAACTTCTATGAAAATTAAATGTTACTAAATAAAACAAGAACCACTTTAGAGAATAGAGTTTAACTTTCCGCGGCATGTTATTTGTGCGTGATTATTGTTTTCTTCAAATGGCGTGAGTCAGTGTGTGCATTGCGCTAAAGCGAGCGTATGCTTTATTCCCTAAGTGCCCTCTGCCACTTTGCTGATAGCCCTAAATTCCCCATGTCACCTTACTTCTTCAATTTATTGATTCGATTTTCTGCGCGGACAACAAAGAATGAAAGCGTGCGAGATTTACAGAGATGCAGAGGAGAAGAGCAATAAAACAGAGAGAGAAAGAGACATACGAGAACCCAAGCAACAAACAATATTTCAAATTCCTATGATAAAAACTATGGTTTCTGTAACATATCTGAATTTACTTTAGACTTTTAAGTCTTTACAGAATCATATATGTGACGTCTCTAACGTAATCATTTTTTTTTTAAACGAGTCTTTATATCTTGTTTATCTGTACGATAAAACAATACACAAACACGCAGATAAATGTACACACACACACACACATATATATATATTTAACGCGCGCGTGTTTTAAAAAAGATTTACTCTTTGCAGTACAAAAATTGCCTTGAGCGAAGCCGAAATGTCACCAAAGTTGAGCTTTCCACAGTTTGCTCCCAGGAAAGGGAAGCACATAGCCGGGACTTCTTAATTTCCCACTCTCTATTCCATAGACAAATGTATCGTTTAAGATAATAGTAATAGCTTAATTTCCCACTCTCTATTCCATAGACAAATGTAACGTTTAAGATAATAGTAATAGTTCTTTAGCAGTGTCAATTTAGTGATTTAAATTATTGGTAAAAATTGTAATACCAAGGAAAATTGCCAGTGCAACATAATTTTTCTTTATACTTAAAAAAAAAGTATTTGTTTAACTTTTTATCCATAATCTGTGTGTCTGTCGTATGTGAGAATGCAATATCGTGACATCGAGAATATGAAAAATTTTAGAGGTAAGTCTACATCCGCTATACCATGTGCGAATGGAGGACAAAGGGGGCAGACGCGAAATTCCCTGACCGTGTGACTTTTACGTTCCCAATTAAAACACCTAAAGTAACTAGACAACAGTAGCTTTAACATTATTTACGTTAAATAGTAATTCATATTAAAAGATTAAAAATTTAAAAATCATATTTCTATTAATTTCATCACTTTTTAACACAAAAAATACTGTTAAACTTAATTAGTAACGATACTGCCTACCTTCCAGTATACTTCCTAGGATATCATACTATAAGTTATATCTCAAACGCCTGGCGTCTGAACCTTGTGGTACGTCACTCCCCGTAAAGCATTTTCGCTGAACGAAACACGTAAGAAAAAAGGGACAGAAGAGAAGTATAAGATCTTAACAATTAGTTTGTTATTTGTGTTTTTACATTATCAGTATTTTACATTTTTTATACCGGGCTTGAATCTGAGCGTATTGATTTTCATTGCAATTTTTGCTACCAGCACTAGAGAAACTTGCAAGGATCATGAGAGGGTCCATTGTGTAGGATAAGAAACAGCACATTAATTAATACAGGGAAGCATTCTACTGCACTATAGCTGCAGATACAACGTTTACTCTCAGAGACGCTTAAAATCATATTGTTGCATCTTTCTCGTCTCATAATATCGATGCAAACAATACCAGTTATAAACTCAAGCTAGAACAATAGCTGTGCAGACTGCACCGTTACAAGCAAGGACTTATTAATACCAGGTAAGATTGCTGTAATGAAAACTGCATATACACACCAACACCTTAAATAAAGAGTTGTTACATCGTATACTAGAAAATAAATTACACAGGTTACAGAATAAATCATTTATGGTAAGTTAATACCAAACAGTGTGAAGTAAAGACAGTTCACAAACGGGAACAAGAAAAGATAAAGTTAGCATTGGATACGAATTTAGTTTGACGGGAAGTTGCGTTATCAAATATAAAACAAAATGTGTAAACGGCCCGCGTGTAAAGTGTTAATTTGACGTAGACCATTACAAACTGGTTGCAAGTCAGTAAAAGTGTAATAGGAACTGTGACCATGGCTTGCGTTGTCTTGCTGACAACAAAAATTCCACACAATTCAACATTAGAAAAGATTATAAAATTATGATTGTATACAAAAATTAACACGTCGCGTCCTGTAATGACTTTAGCGGAGAAATACTGAATCTTAAGTGTCACAAGTTTAAACTCAGATTTTTGACAACTGACGGATTGCCATTTACAGTAGAAGATATAAACTACACAACATTTCATACAATGTACGGCTTGTTTCTCTTTCAATGCAATATAAAAAAATTACAGTAAGATGCATCAAGTGTAGTAACAACTTCAGACACCGTTCGGTTCTATTACAGCAAATCAGAGTACTTACACTTCAAGAGGATTTTCAATACGCTAAGCGCTGGTCTTTAAGAATACACTAGAAAAAACGTTACGTTGGTTTAAGCTTTTGCAAAACTGCTCGCGCCACTTCCATTCACCACAAGCGACAAGTCCACCCCAATCTTCTGTTTAACCATTACCAATCTCCTTGCTCACTATAAAATTGTTCCCATTCATTACTTTTCCTGACGTGATATTCCCGATTCACACTGACTAGAACGTAAATCCTTCTACTTTGTAAAAGTCTCTGACTGGAATACTTACGACCTTTTCACAAATTTAATTATTATTGTTTTTTCATTATATAAATGTTTTTAGTTTCAATCAAAGTTAAAAAATCGGTATGGAGAACCATACATGACTTCCATGTTCTACGATTAATATTTAAAATCATTTTCGAAATGAAATATTACCATAGAAACTACTTCTTTCTACTTACTGCTTCAGCCTTAACCACAGTACTGTGGTCACTAACGTATACCACCTCACGTTATCGCACTCGATTTTCACTGATGATGGAAGTCGATGGCATTGCCGAAACGTCTGGTTTTGTAGAAAACATTGGACTACGGCCAAACATCCCGGGAAGGAATTTTAACAAAAACTACTTCTTTGTTGCCGATAACGTTGTACATATATTTATAAAAAATATGCATAAAATTAATGGCTTGTATAAGATAATGTTTGATCTCCATTAAGTAGTGCTCAAGTTTCCAAAGTTTTAATATTATGATGTCCGTAATTAAAACATCAGAGCAGGTTTAGTGTGTATGAGGGTGCACCGTGGACAAAAATTTTCAACATTTCCTATTGAGCGTTGCTTAGAGTAAAGCTGCGAATCTACAGTGTACGTTTCACAGAACAAACACGCGGAAAAGAAGGAGCGCTCCGAAGTCACTCATGGACCCTCAGCATCTTGCAGAGGGTTCATTCCCTAAATACAAAAAGTCTGTCTATGAATCGTTCCTCTGTAAACACGTGCTGTTACACTGCCCAGCGATCCACAGGAAACAAATCGCTATCCACGCTGGACACTTTTTCGGCTTCCACGCGTTATGTTGGTATGGGGTTCGGCACTTTCCATTTAAAAAGCGTGCAAATGTAAGAAAATAAACATGAGTGAGGCCAGAAATAACGCGAATTTTGTGTGTGTGTGTGTGTGTGTGTGTGTGTGTGTGTGTGTGTGTGTGTGTGTGTGTTCCCTGCCTTTTTATTGCAGTAATCATAATATTAAATGGAAACGTAAACATTACATAATTGAGATATGCTTGCCTGCCACGAACGATACATTTTCTCTCATACATGATTTACATTAAAATGAAAAATTATAATTTTATTGCCTGGCAACAAAATTATTTTATTTTTACTTCCATATTCCTTAAGGAAATGAAAGTATAGTGATGGCAAAAAAAAATCGTGTTCGAGATTATTGCAGATTCTGATTGTACTACACTCAAAAAATGAAAAAAAAGTCGTTTTTCGAAAAGTGTCTGTGTGTGTGTCTGTCTGTCTGAAAATTACCATTGTTTGAAAAAGTTTTTGCCATAGAAAATAACCTTGTTAAAACATAAAACGTAGCAGGTAAACTACCCCTTTCACTTAACCGATCTTCACCAAAACAATAGGTCTTGAGTACTCTACAAATCAGGGCTGTATGCAAAAACTTATTTGATTCTGTTTGAATTTGCGGCTGTTATCGTTTGCCATAGAAAATACCCTTTTTAAAACATAAAACGTTGCAGTAAACTACCCTTTCCCTTAACCGATCTTCACCAAAAACAACAGGTCTTGAGAACTCTTCAATTCAGGGCTGTATGCAAAAGAGTAGTAGATTCTGTTTAAATTTGCGGCTGTTATCGTTTGCCATAGAAAAAAAATCTATAGACAGACAGACAGACACACACACAGACACTTTTCGAAAAATGACTTTTTTCATGTTTTGAGTGTAGTACAATCAGAATCTGCAATAATCTCGAACACGATTTTTTTTTTGCCATCACCATACTTCCATTTCCTTAAGGAATATGGAAATAAAAATTACCCTTGTTAAAATATAAAACGTTGCAGGTAAACTACCCCTTTCCCTTAACCGATCTTCACCAAAAACAAATGAGAACTCTATAATTCAGGGCTGTATGCGAAACATTATTTGATTCTGTTTGAATTTGCGGCAGTTATCGTTTGCCATATAAAATAACCTTGTTAAAACATAAAACGTAGCAGGCAAACTATCCCTTTCACTTAACCGATCTTCACCAAAAACAATAGCTCTTGAGTACTCTACAAATCAGGGCTGTATGCAAAAACTTATTTGATTCTGTTTGAATTTGCGGCTGTTATCGTTTGCCATAGAAAATACCCTTTTTAAAACTTAAAACGTTGCGGGTAAACTACCCCTTTCCCTTAACCGATCTTCACCAAAAAGAAGAGGTCTTGAGAACTCTTCAATTCAGGGCTGTATGCAAAAGAGTAGTAGATTCGGTTTAAATTTGCGGCTGTTATCGTTTGACATAGAAAAAAATTACCCTTTATTAATAAAATACCGTTGCAGGTAAACTACCCCTTTCCCTTAACCGATCTTCACCAAAAGCAATAGGTCTTGAGTACTCTACAAATCAGTACTGCATACAAAAAATTATTTGATTCTGTTTGAATTTGCGGCTGTTATCGTTTGCCATAGAAAAAAATCTATAGACAGACAGACACACACACACAGACACTTTCGAAAAATGACTTTTTTTTATGTTTTGAGTGTAGTACAATCAGAATCTGCAATAATCTCGAACACGATTTTTTTGCCATCACCATACTTCCATTTCCTTAAGGAACATGGAAATAAAAATTACCCTTGTTAAAACATAAAACGTTGCAGGTAAACTACCCCTTTCCCTTAACCGATCTTCACCAAAAACAATATGTCGTGAGTACTCTAAAAATCAAGGCTGTATGCAAAAAATGATTTGATTCTGTTTGAATTTGCGGTTGTTATCGTTTGCCAAAAAAAAAATCTACAGACAGACACACAGACACACACACACAAAAAAAAAACAGACACTTTTCGAAAAACGACTTTGTTTCATGTTTTGAGTGTAGTACAATCAGAATCTGCAATAATCTCGAACACGGTTTTTATTGTCATCACCATACTTCCATTTCCTTAAGGAACATTTCCTTAAGTTGAATGCTCTCGGTCATCTTCCTGAAAAGAATCAGACCACTGTCGTGAAATAAAATATTGGTATGGAGAACCAATCAGGACTTCCATGTTCTAAGATTTATATTTAAAATCATATTCAAAATGAAATATTTCCATAGAAACTACTTCTTTCTAATTATTGCTTCAGCCTTAAACCACAGTACTGTGGTCACTAACGTATACCACCTCACGTTTTCGCACTCGATTTTCACTGAGTTGGAAGTCAATGGCACTGCCGAAAAGTCTGGTTTTGCAGAAAACATTGGACTACGGTTAAACAGCCCGGGAAGGAATTTTTAACAAAAACTACTTCTTTGTTGCCGATAACGTAGTACACATACAAAATTCTCCCCTCCCCCTTCAACTATAATTTTCATTTAGAGAAAATTACCCCCATCCCATTCACCTAACCTCTTCATTTATAGATATTTCATCTACGTTTCTACAGTGGATAATTATGAGCTTCTTATCAAGATACTTTATTTATCAAAATTAAGTACTTTACTCTTGTTAAAACATACAACGTTGCAGGTAAACTATCCGTTTCTCTAAACCGATCTTCACCAAAATCAATAGACCTTCAGTCCTCTACAATGCAGGGATGCATGCAAAAAAATATTTGATTCTGTTTCAATTTGCGGCAGTTATCGTTCGTCATGAAAACATTTCTCTTGTTACAACATAACATGTTTCAGGTAAACTACCCCTTTCCCTTTACCGATCTTCACCAAAATCAACAGCCCTTGAGCTCTTTACTATTTAGGAAGGTATGCAAAAAATATTTGATTTTCTTTGAATTTACGGCAGTTATCGTTCGTCATATAAAAAATTACCCTTGTTAAAACATAAAACGTTGCAGGTAAACTACCCCTTTCTCTAAACCGATCCTCACCAAAATCAATAGACCTTCAGTCCTCTACAATTCAGGGCTGTATGCAAAACATTATTTGTTTATGTTTTTATTTGCGGCTGTTATCGTTTGGCATAGAAAAAATATTACCCTTAATAAAAGAACGTTGCTGGTAAACTACCCCTTTCCCTTCACCGATCTTCACCAAAACCAAGAGGTCTTGAGTACTCTAATATTCAGGGCTGTATGCAAAAAATTATTTGATTCTGTTTGAATTTGCGGCTCTTGTCGTTTGCCATAATAAATACCCTTGTTAAAATATAAAACGTTGCCGGTAAACTACCCCTTTCCCTTAACCGATCTTCAACAAAATCAACAGACCTTGAGTTCTGTATAACTCAAAAAGGTATGCAAAAGAGTAGTTGATTCTGTTTGAATTTACGGCAGTTATCGTTTGCCATAGGAAAAAATTACCCTTGATAAAAACAAATGTTGCCGGTAAACTACCCCTTTCCCTTAACCGATCTTCACCAAAAACAATAGGTCTTATGTACTCTACAAATCAATGGTGTATGCAAAAAATTATTTGATTCTGTATGATAATATATTTTTGGGATGGTTCACTCAGTTTAACTTCTCAGATCTAAGTATTTCTTTCCATTGATTCTTTCAGATGTTTATTTTCTTGTGGCGATATTAATTTCAATTTCCTTAAGGAACATGGAAGTAATTATGATCGCATGTGATTTTGGGGAAAACAACATAGGACTATTACCAGCTCGGTTTTGTGTTGATCGCTGTCTAGCCACATCCTCATATCATGTATATCATTTCCCCATTGTTTAATATCTAACGTTTCCGAAACCATAAACAGCGTTCTGAAATGGTTTAACATTGCAACGAAGTAAATTTTACTTCCATGTTCCTTAAGGAAATCAAGGGTAATTTTTTTCTATGGCAAACGATAACAGCCGCAAATTCAAACAGAATCAACTACTCTTTAGCATACAGCCCTGCATTATAGAGTTCTCAAGACTAATGGTTTTGGTGAAGATCAGTTAAGGGAAAGGGGTAGTTTACCTGCAACATTTTATATTTTAACAAGGGTATTGTCTATGGCAAACGATAAAAACCGCAAATGGAAACAGAATCAAATAATTTTTTGCATACAGCTCTGATTTGTAGAGTACTCAAGATCTGTTTGTTTTTGGTGAAGATCGGTTAACGGGAAGAGGTAGTTTACCTGCAACGTTTTTCTTATCAAGGGTAATTTTTTTCTATGGCAAACGATAGCCGCAAATTCAAACAGAATCAAATAATTTTTTGCATACAGCATTGATTTGTAGAGTACATAAGACTTATTGTTTTTGGTGAAGATCGGTTAAGGGAAAGGGGTAGTTTACCGGCAACATTTGTTTTTATCAAGGGTAATTTTTTCCTATGGCAAACGATAACTGCCGTAAATTCAAACAGAATCAACTACTCTTTTGCATACCTTTTTGAGTTATACAGAACTCAAGGTCTGTTGATTTTGTTGAAGATCGGTTAAGGAAAGTGGTAGTTTACCGGCAACGTTTTATATTTTACCAAGGGTATTTATTATGGCAAACGATAAGAGCCGCAAATTCAAACAGAATCAAATAATTTTTTGCATACAGCCCTGAATAGTAGAGTACTCAAGACCTCTTGGTTTTGGTGAAGATCGGTGAAGGGAAAGGGGTAGTTTACCAGCAACGTTCTTTTATTAAGGGTAATATTTTTTCTATGCCAAACGATAACAGCCGCAAATAAAAACATAAACAAATAATGTTTTGCATACAGCCCTAAATTGTAGAGGACTGAAGGTCTATTGATTTTGGTGAGGATCGGTTTAGAGAAAGAGGTAGTTTACCTGCAACGTTTTATGTTTTAACAAGGGTAATTTTTTATATGACGAACGATAACTGCCGTAAATTCAAAGAAAATCAAATATTTTTTGCATACCTTCCTAAATAGTAGAGAGCTCAAGGCCTGTTGATTTTGGTGAAGATCGGTAAAGGGAAAGGGGTAGTTTACCTGAAACATGTTATGTTGTAACAAGAGAAATGTTTTCATGACGAACGATAACTGCCGCAAATTGAAACAGAATCAAATATTTTTTTGCATGCATCCCTGCATTGTAGAGGACTGAAGGTCTATTGATTTTGGTGAAGATCGGTTTAGAGAAACGGATAGTTTACCTGCAACGTTGTATGTTTTAACAAGAGTAAAGTACTTAATTTTGATAAATAAAGTATCTTGATAAGAAGCTCATAATTATCCACTGTAGAAACGTAGATGAAATATCTATAAATGAAGAGGTTAGGTGAATGGGATGGGGGTAATTTTCTCTAAATGAAAATTATAGTTGAAGAGGGAAGGGAGAATTTTGTATGTGTACTACGTTATCGGCAACAAAGAAGTAGTTTTTGTTAAAAATTCCTTCCCGGGCTGTTTAACCGTAGTCCAATGTTTTCTGCAAAACCAGACTTTTCGGCAGTGCCATTGACTTCCAACTCAGTGAAAATCGAGTGCGAAAACGTGAGGTGGTATACGTTAGTGACCACAGTACTGTGGTTTAAGGCTGAAGCAATAATTAGAAAGAAGTAGTTTCTATGGAAATAATTCATTTTGAATATGATTTTAAATATAAATCTTAGAACATGGAAGTCCTGATTGGTTCTCCATACCGATATTTTATTTCACGACAGTGGTCTGATTCTTTTCAGGAAGATGACTGAGAGCATTCAACTGCCGCACAGTACTATTAATAGGTAAAATTTCAAAATTCAAGACAAAGTATACAGCAACTCCAACCTTGCATTAGTGAGGCGAAAAAAAAATATTGTACCACCAACAGACGGTGAATATTTTACTTTAATTCAGCAGTTAATTTAAAAAAATGGAAATGGATGTTATGGACGATTTCATCAGTAGCCCTACCACTTGCAGTTGTCCGCAATAATATTCTCCAACTCTTTTGACTTCAAACGTGTTAACTATATTTAACGTATTATGTGATAACCAATAATTAATGTTTTATAAACAAATACTGCCAACACTTTTATATGCTATGACAGGACCTGGAACTAAAGCCCAGCAGCAAGATAAATGTGTATTATTAAATTGCCTAACAAAAAAGAGAGAAGACTTTAAATTTTCAATAATTATTATTTTAACCCAAATGTTAAAATCAAGGTTATTAATGTTTCAGAAATTCGGAAATTACAATTTTTGCTGTTTGTCAGCTTCTAGATAAAACATAAGCTGGAAAACACAGTAACATTTATGTATGAAAGCTAGTTCTTTTCAATTTAACCTTTTAAACGGATACCTCTGTAATTACTGCCCTAAGTAATTTACAATTCCGATCTCTTCAAATTTCTTTTTGCTTTTATTTTAAGCAGTATTGTCTTTCTTTTATGTTCTTTTAATGACATTGAAATGCTGTTTCTGCAATACAGAAGAGAATGGATATTCTAAGGTACACGCGGAGTATATTTTTAAGCCATTACAGAAAAACCACTGAGAACTGGGTTCACAACCCATACATTACTAGGTAGGACTTCAAAATTCAAGGTAAAGTATACATAATTTCCAACCTTGCATCCAATCTTGCATCCCTCAAAATGATCGGACGAGGCAATTTTGTGATTCCATGGGAACCGGCTGATGAAACTGACTATTGCCGCCCATGAAAGAACACTACTATCGGGTATGAGACATACGAGTCACTAAACAGCGACAACTTACTGGTTAATGTACCCATTATAAAAAATTTATCAGCTTTTCTAGTAAGTAATATACTATGAGGACTGATGGTCTAAGCATCATTCCGGACTTGTGTTAGAAAAGATATAAAATTCCCTTTGATACTATTAGGCCTAAATCTTAATTAATAATGAACCTAGACCTACATAAACAGCTATACGGCTTGAGGGACGTAAAACATTAAGGGCTTATAGACCGACGACCACCTACTTATTTCAATCTATAAAGGGTGTCTCAGCTAAATCCGAACAAAATTAAATTTGAATTTTCCTCTAGATTTGATTTTAGCAGTAGCTAATTGTTGGCGTTTAGGTAAGCCAGCTGTATGTTTTAAGACGTGCATAATCTCAAAATGGGCGAGTTTCTGAGATCGAGTGCGGAATATAATCGACGAGCGGCGGTAATTGAAGCGCTTCGCGCCGGGCGTTCACCGACTGAAATTATTCGCTTCTCCGGGTACCAATGATCGACCGTTTATGACATCGTCCAAAAACATGCAGACGCGGAGAAGTCCGTAGAAGGCTCTGCTAACCCGGCAAGGCAAAGCCATTCGAGAGAGAAAACTGCAAGGCCCAAAGTGTTATCCAAAGGGCTCAAGAATCCTTCGGAATAAGTGTTATCAAGGTCATTTCGGAAGACCCAGGGGTGCCGCTTCGTAAATTGTCCGCCACACTTGGGATGAGTAAGACCACCAATGCAGAAAAGGACCTGAGACACACGTCTTATGTGCTCAAGGTACGACAAATGCTGTCCGAGGCTGCCAAGGTCAAGAGAGCTGCGCGCTGCAATTATCTTCTCTGTTCACTGAAGTACGAAGCTGCGGATCGCCTCAGGTTTTTTCTGATGAGAAGGTTTGTACTGCTGATGCAAAAGTGAACCGGAGGAACGATCGTTGGCTTGCCCATAATCCCAAGGGTGTCCCTATAATAGCCAGGACGAAGTTTTCGGCCAGTGTTCACGTCTTAAGCGTCGTCTCCAGTGAGGGTGACGTCATGCCGCCACATTTCTTTAAAAAGGGAGAAACCATGACGATGGAGATTTACCTCCAAATTCTGAGAACTGTAGTGAAGCCATGGATGGAAACTATGGCCTCCGGGAGACCGTACATTTTTCAACAGGACGGTGCACCGGTTCACACAAGCCACTTAGTGCAGAACTGGCTTTCCAATAACGTGGACGCATTCTGGTCTAAAGAATTCTGGCCTCCCAATAGTCCTGATTTAAACCCCCTTGATTATTACGTTTGGGGCGTTATTGAAAGGGTGTCTAACAATTCCAAGCACCCTAATGTAGCAACTCTTTAGGCTAGTATTGAGGCAGCAATGGAAATATATTGTTTCAGAACTATAATGTGCTGGTTTTTGTAAACCGTTCCATGACTCTATTACTGATGCTAGCGCGAAGAGAATTCTCCATTAACACGACTGGATAATTTCGGATGGTTTGATTGTGGCTGATATTGACAGGAGTTTTTGTTTTGAGACCAAACAGGCAAAGCTGTTCCAGAAATAATGGCATTTATTAGATACCATAAATTCGAGTAAAGGCACTGTGGTGAGTTGTGATTGTTTCTTATGTATTTTGATGTAATAAATATAGCCTATGTTTTGTTTTCTATCAAATCAAGCCTCAAACCATTTTCTTTTTATTTTGGCGTTATATTACTTAAAGCTTAATTAACGGATATACTGAAGTATTTTTACAATAGCCAATTCTTTATTTTTTATATAGTGTTCGATCAGAAAGTCAAACAAAAATAGGAAGCTATGATGATGATATTTAGATGATAAAATCTGAGTACACTGTAGCGCAGTGTGCGTAGCTGTGAGTTATTTGAACTGGTAGTCGCTCACCGAAATGAACAATTCCTGCATCACTTATGCAGAGCGAAACACACACATTTTGAATGCATCACCTTGGAAGAAGACAGGTATAAAGAAATATATGTGTGCCCGTGAAATCGCAGTTACTGCTGTTTCGAAGGAATTTATCTACCAACGCATCTAAAACTGTAGTATTTACAGCTCTATAATCGCTCTACTCATCGCTCTCTTTGCCTCCTCATAAACTATAGCATTTTCTCTCCCCCCTCCCACCTGTATGTGTGTGTTTGTGTTTCTTAAATTTTCCATCCTCCTTCACCATGTTTTATGTTTGCACATTCATTTCCCGTCTTTCTCAGGGCATACATATTGCACCAGAGCTGTACTCTACCATTTTATTGTATTATCAAATTACAACTTGAGTTTCTCTATCGAGTACACACATTCTCGTATTATACAAGATTTGTAAGGAAACCTTAGAGCTTGTCGTAATATTGTTGTAACTGCATTGTACTGAAATTGCGTATTTCTGTAGCTACTAATTAATTAGATTACAGCTTTCAATTAACTCTTTAATGATGTTTAGAAATGACACTGTGTACAGAGAACTGAAACTGCGAGAGTTACGTATATAGTTTACGTTGTTTCTAACGGGCTGAATTACGAAACTATATTGCAATACGGATACCTTGTTAGTGATGATAGCCTTTGTACGTATAGCGTAAACAAAAACGAACTGTACAGAAGAGCAATAATTCTTGAAAATTACAGTTTCTTGCCTACAATACATTCGGGCTCTACTGTTCCACTGTTACCAGTATTTCTGTAATAGATTAGAATAATTAGTTACGATCACAACTGGGTTAATACTATGTATAATCTACATAGGCGTTTACATCTTTGTCTAAACGCAATAAACGAACGTCATTCGATCTCGGGCGGTTTATCTTTAGAATCGAGAAAACAGGTTTTTTCACATAATCTTCCAATTCAGCTCTGCTGGCGTTTAGTCAGTCAGCGCCAAATGCTGACTAAACATCGTATTTACTAACGTAGAGCGGTATCTGCTATGAACAAAGACAATGACGGTGACGAGACGACGATACTGCTGCAGATTCGAATAATGATGACAGTGACAGAGCAGATAACATGAAAAAAGAAGAAAAATCGTAAACAGATTAAGAAGACAATAGTGATGATGATGATGGTATGATGGTGGCCGTGGTGGTGATGTTGCTGGTTTGGTTGTCATGTCCTCCTTATCCTAGAATCATCGAAAGTCATAAAGATGGAAAAAAGTTAGTGCCGGACTTGAAGTTCAGAACCACACTTTCAAAATAGCTAACGCAACGTTTAAAATTTCGCAGCTGCCTTCCAGCATGTTAGTTGAAATTTGTTTACTTTTTTTTAAAGACGAGAGAATAAAATATTACGGTCAGTTATATGTAGTGTAACTATAAATTCGCAGTATAATAGGGTACGAGCTTAGTATGGAAAGTAGCTTTGAGACGAATAAATATTGTTATTACAACGTTAAATCTTCATGTTAGTTGTTGGTAAATTAACTAACTAAACATAAAAGCGAGGAAAAAGTATTACCGACTTTAATAATTTAAAAGCAGCGAATACAATTTTCTCGTTTTATAAACAGTTTACTCCGTCTACTCATCAGTGAAGCGTCTGAGTGTTGATTCCCATTTACGTATGAAAGATTAGATCAAAGAGGCACAACTTTTTCCTCTCGTCAGCCTTTAACGTTATTACTCCGGCGCTAAAGGCTAATGGAAATGGGCCTTTTTTCTTCAGACAAATCTCTGATAAGAAATAATTTATTTTTGCTCAAATCCTAGCAAGGTGTGGTTGATACGTTTTATTTAAGTAAAGACAAGGTGATTATTTACATACCATTTATGTTAATTATAATGAGTTTCTTATATTTTAAAAACGAGAAACTAGCTAACAGTAATGTCATTGCATAGTATTAAACCAGCCAGTTACCAAGTGCTTGTTTTTAATACAATTAACATAACAATGCCTACAAATCCAGTAAATTATAAGTTGATTGAAAACATATATAATAGTTGGTAAAAAAGTGTAATCCTATACTTTTATATTATATGTTTATAGAATAAATATGAGTCAATCTTTTTCCCTGCTAAATGTATTTTCTTTTATTAACGTATTTTGTATTTCACTAATTATAACTTACGTCATCGTAAGGAGAAGTTATTTGTTACGTACACTTTACATTTCATAATTTTAGTAAGAAGAAGAAGAAGAAGAAGAAGAAGAAGAAGAAGAAGAAGAAGAAGAAGAAGAAGAAGAAGAAGAAGAAGAAGAAGAAGATTGCCCCCCCCCAAAATTACACAAGGTATAAGATTCTGGCAATAAGAATAAAACCATCCACTGAATTAGCAACAGACAACATCGGCATCGATTTAGGCACACCCAAAATACTAATCTATTAATGGAGAAATCAAATATATTTAACGGAGAAATATTTAACGTAATAATACTGTTCACTGATTTTCACGCGCATTTTATAGCTTCACATGTGAATAGCTTCACTATTCAGGGATGCAGACAAAATACGAGTACCGAACAAAAACTCGTCGTCGGTTAGAAGGATGAGGAAGAGATCAATGGCAGCAACTGTTTTGCAAGGAAGCCTCCAGGAATTCAAAATTAGTGTTGGATTAATCTTCCAATTTGCTTTAGGTAACAATATTTAATGTTGCTTTGGAAGAAGTGATAAAGGGAGTTTATCACTGCGGAATCTGAGGAAATTTAATCACAAACTAGCGTACTGTTTGATCTAGTGATAAGAAGGAATACACTCCTACACTGACTGTATTAACTGAAGGCAAATCAGTTAACTGGAAAAACCAGAAATATAAAGTGAGTTGGAAAAGTAAAAACGAAACCATGAAAACGAAGGGTGGGAATTTCAGGTTCCAGAAAGTTCAAGAGAGCTTTAAGTCACGAAAGTAGGCAGAAGCATAACTCGTCGAAATCCACTTAGTGATTATTGAGATGACGAGTGCACAGACAGAATACCTGACCACAGATAAAGACATAAAACGTTTATGCTAGAGAAAAAGATTGAGAAAAGCATTAACACGGGAGTATGAAATAGCAACAAGAATTGTAGCAATGTATTCTGCAGAACCAGAATACCTCTCAATAGAGATGAGCAAAAATTAGGTTATAATTTATAATAAAATTAGTCACAAAATAAGGGAAAATACCATAAGGGGGAAAATGATAAGGCAAATAAGAAGTAACTATGTGATTATGGACCAAGAGCTGCCCAAAAATACGTGAAATTAAAGTATGTAATGGAATGTAAAGTATGTAATGGTATGTGAAAGTATGTAATGGAATATAAAGTATGTAATGGTATGTTAAGCATGTAATGGAATGTAAAGTATGTAATGGTATGTAAAGTATGTAATGGTATGTGAATAATAAATGCAACGTCAGGGGAAAAGAAGGAAATACTAAATACTTAGGGATGGGAAAGAGTAAACAAGAAAGTAGGATTACCCACGACAAGAAGTTGTTAAAATTTCAAAAATCGGATGATGGTATATTTTCAAACAGAACTGCCCATTATAAAAGTGTGTATTGTGACGTGCCAAGATCTCTTACCACTTTACGCAATGACTGTAAATAACATTTTGTTTTCTGTCATGTTGGCTTAACATGTACCGTTAATTACTTCTCTGAATTGTCACAGACCTTTCATTCCTTGCAAACTAAAGCTCTTTGTCTTCTATGTAATGAAGCACGTCTTAAAAATTCAGTGTCGAGCTGTGGCATAAACTCATATTTTGTTTATGGAAATTTATAAAATGGCATTTATAAAATACTAACATTTTAAGGTTACATGCGGTATAATATGGTTATATTATTTGCAGCTCTGAAGGCGAATTAAAATGGATTCTGGAAAGCTGTGACTACGAAACGTGACTACTTTCTACGGACAGACCGACGTGTGTTGTTATTTTTGTAGAGGTTTTTAAAATGTTCTTACTTCCCTTCCTTAATAATAAAAATTAACAACTTAATGAAAAAGCCTACATCTTTCAAAAAAACGGGAGACTTGTCATTTGATGTTTTTATTGCTCACGTAAAAAATGCTCGCATACTTTCGACTACAAAATAGATAATATTTAGGAATAAAAATTATACGAAGAAAAATATTGACCTCATTTTTGTAAATTATTTTTCGCCAGCCATTATCGACTTAAAGAGCTGCATAAAACTTCTAAATTTCAATAGGTAGGGAAGAAATATATATATATATATATATATATATATATATATATATATATATATAGTCTACTCGTTGAGGAAAACCATTGTAAAAGACTCATATTTTTAAAAAAATATGATATACGGTAGTTTCTGTGAATTATCTTCGAGATTTTTTGCATTTTCGTAGTGTTCTGTTTTTCTTCCAGTAAGAAAAAACTAGTCAGTAAGAATATAGCCAGGCTACTCACCGGTACCACGCTAAAAGCATAGCAAGAATGTTTAAACTGAACAGCCAGAGTAGCTGGAAACTATCACATTTAAGTTTACCCTTGACACGGATGGAACCTAATCCGCATTTGCTAACTACCTCGTATTCAGTTTATGGGCGAGCCATGTTCTTTAATCCTGTTTTCTTTAAATAGAAATTAATCGTTGCATTAAGATACTATCATACAGGCTAAAAATATATAATTTAATTATTACATAACAGGCAATTCTTAACCATTTAATATTTGTTCTTCCAATAGGTTATAGAGGTTTCACTGGTTTATAATTTCTACGAATTTTATTATCAATATATTTTTGTCTGAAGTATCCAAGAAGTGTAAGACTTACAACACAATTATCTGTGCATCTTCTTTCACTGTGGCGAAGAACGCAAGTACAGTATATTCTCCAAATAGAGAGTATTATTTGTAATTTGCAGGAAAGCAAGATTTACTCTAGTCTAAATCGCTTACAATTAAAAAGAAATGTCAACGCGCTGGCATGTCTCTGCGTAATTGTGCCTCAACGATTCATTGAATAGAAACTGTTGCAGAATCAAACAAAATATAAAACGGTAGCTATGTCTCACAAACTGTCAGTGCATTTGACTGGTACCGACTACAGGGTACAGATCTGTGACGTTTTAATCTAAAGGTACGATCTGACATCACTATGATGGAACTGTCAACTTCACATTGACAGAGTCGTAATACGATTCTGAAAACTGACGCTCCGAATGCAATTAAGAGTACATAGTGTTCTAACAGAAAGCGTACACAACTTTACTAAGAGACTTTGTAAAATAAAGTTTATCCTGTATCTTAGAGATCAATTACAGACAAAGGATTACGGCTGTCTAAATATAATGTCCCGCTTTGTTTTGCCACACATATGCTCTTGTTGCTACACTAAAAGTGTTAGCGCCAGTATTAAGTCCAGGCCGCCATTAGTTTCTGTCCTATCCATTGTAGCTCTCTCAATCCCTTTATAATGTTTCAATGGTAGGATGGGTCATAACTATAAAGCGGTGGAACGAATTACAGAACGCCAAAGAAGTTGACATAATTTTTATTAATACTTCTCTAAACAAACTCATTCTTATTTCAGTAGTTTTGCTAGTTATAAAATTTGTCCCTCGAACCTCTGATATTGCTCTACCAACTCACAACTTAACTGGGCAAGGTCGACTCCCTCATTGGTACTATATAAGCGGATAAGTCACAGCTGGAGTGGACTATTTACAATAGTGGACTTGATGAGACAATATAGACAACACGTCGTCTCTACAAAGAAAGCGATTACAATAAGGAATAGGATCAGAAAACTCGGAGCTTAAAATCTATCGCTGGAAACGAGTAATAAGAGAACTGAAAGAAGTAGAACATTTATAAGGAACATCTTTAACGCGTGATCTTAGTAATACATTAGGCAAACATGAGTTTCATATTACAAAATAATCACTTCCTGCTAAATAATTACTAACGTCTTTTGCTGTAAAACTCGATCCTTCTTCTGTCAACAGATGACGCTCACAATCTAATTACACGTAAGTTAGTATAATCTCAGCATAAGAGCACTCTTTATTTAGTTACAACGTCCTATAAATTTTATTTAGGTCACACACTCAGATCGATGTTAATTGGAACCGATCCACCAACTCAATCGACTCCTTTGCCCCTTAGAACTGAAGTAAAGAGTTCATTAAGATTAGTTAAGGGAACATAAAAATGATTTGTTACTAACTCGTTAAAGCCTCCGTCTATTCTCACAAATCTTGCTGCTATACTAACTGCGCGGCTACAAGTTACTCTGTAAGCAACTGATCGACGGGTCATTTTGACTAGGCATTCTTTAAAAAAAAATAAGAAATAAAATTTAAAAGGATAAAACCAACTAGTCGTAATGACAAGTGATCGTGAAAACGACAAAATAGAAAATTAGCGCAAAGGATCTGAAAAGAAATGTTTAAAAGTATTCCGGCACGTCTTTGTTATGTAAATTACACAGAAACGTGTTTCCTGTAAAGTTAATTGAATTTACCTGACTGAGAGGGAAAGCAAGCAGAGACCACGCACACAGTATAATGTGGTGTTCCCAGAAGCAGTACAAAGAGTAAGAGATGTCTGCGACGGGGCACGGTATATCTTGGTTATCTCGGATTGTATCGTGTCAAGTTCTTTCTTAGATTCCAAATCTGATTACTTAATTAATTTGGGCCATAAATTGTTGCAAAACTTGTTTATTAACAAAACGATTGTCTGTGAAAAGTATTTGCATGTTTTTCAATAGAAGCATGTAAGCCAAGCACCGCACACAAAAAAAGCTGCTCATTCGATTAATTCGAACTTTATTTTGGTATAAAATGCTTTGAATAAATGCTTTAAGGGTGAGTAAAGCACCGTACGAATGGGAACAAGCCATCGTAACATTGGATGATCGACAAAAACGGGAGAATTACTGTGGGCTTAATGTGACGACTTCCGTTGGACGATTATATGGACGAATTCTAAAATATCTGTAATACATAACGCAGAAGAACAAAGTCATTTCCGCCGTGCGGGAAGGTCTTGCTTGAAACAGCTTTGTGATAAGGCTGCCTTGCCACCCATGGAAAGGTTTTCTATCTCACATATATTGATTTGTATAAAGCGTATAAGTTGTGGCCAGTCATGCGTTAGCGTTGCCTATATTGCAGCAGTATGTAACTTTTATGAAGTTACTGCGTATCATTGCTGTTGTTATGAATAAAATGTTCCAATACTTTGCAGTAAGGAAAGGTCTACGGCAAAGATGTTCCTTAACACCTACGTTATTAAAAATTTATATTAACACAGTCCACAGTCTTAAATAGGTTGTAAAACACATCGTGAATTGGGAACATAAATGACGACCATCTCTTCACGCTTCTGCCTCGGATGATCAATTTGTGGTAGAGTTGGATGCTCAGGACTCCAATAGATGATCCGGAAACTCCATGAAGAAAACGGGTCGTGCGGCTTCTATATAAATTTTGGAAAACCAATCAGCTAGTTATTGGAGGTGAAGGAGCCAATATGACAGTAGATTACACATTTAGAAAATAGCTCTTTTTTTAGGCACCTTGGTGTGTCATCATCAAAAGATGGCAGAAGTAATGAAGAGGTCAGCTGAAAAATAAAACAAGAAAAAATGGGTGAGATGGGGCAGCTGAATTCTGTGCTTTGGATTTGCAAAATAACACAAAAAACCAAAAAGATGATTTACTCTGTCATCTTAGAAAGTATAATCACCTACGTCTGTGAAAATTGGGAGATAATTCAAAGAAACTCCCAAGGACTCCATGCAGTGTAAACGGATTTCTGGAGAAGGCTTTGTGGTATGTCCAGGATCCAGTGCATCAGAAGTAAGGATAGCAAGAGGCAACTTCATATTGACAGGACAGTTTTATACATCATGAATACACAGCCCCTTATAGGGTCGGACACGTGGAACGGATGCGTGATGATCATTGGCCTCAAACGTCGCTAGACTGGGTTCTATCTAGACGGTGGAAGCGTGGTAGACCCAGGGTATCATGGAAAGTGGAGATACTCGATGACACGGTGAAAAGAGGCTTGCAACGTGATGACTCGTACAACACAGGCGTCTGTGCCAATATAGAAGGTGAAAAGAGGCTTGCAACGTGATGACTCGTACAACACAGGCGTCTGTGCCAATGGACGGATGGTCGTTGAGGTAAGAATGAAGAATTTATAACCGGATACTAAAACAATGAATTAAGTAAATAATTAATGTTTTAAACATAATAAAACGTAAGTATTTGCTTATTTATGAAAAAATAGTATACTATAACTTAATATTAATGCATAATAGAATGTGGTGTGTGTGTGTGTGTGTGTGTGTGTGTGTGTGTGTGTGTGTGTGTGTGTGTGTGTGTGTGTGTGTGTGTGTGTGTGTGTGTGTGTGTGTGTGTGTGTGTGTGTGTGTGTGTGTGTGTGTGTGTGTGTGTGTGTGTGTGTGTGTGTGTGTGTGTGTGTGTGTGTGTGTGTGTGTGTGTGTGTGTGTGTGTGTGTGTGTGTGTGTGTGTGTGTGTGTGTGTGTGGAGAGATTCTGAAAATCTCTTTTCCTTAATGCACAAATTATTAGTGCAATTTAAGACATATTTCGGTCATTAAGGTATAGCCTATACCCAACGTCAGCCATTTCCACGCCTTGTTAGGTGTATTACATCACTAGACAAAGAGTAGAATTGGCAGGGAATGGACATATATGCCTGAACCATATCTCATATGAATAAACAGCCTACATTTTAACAGTATATTAGATAATATTAACAATAATAATTTACATAATATGTACCTTTATATATTAGTATACTACATAAAGTTAAATTGCTTTATGTAATATACTTACATACACAAAGTATTTATATAGATATTTTTTACTTAAATAATTTGTACATATGTGCATTTAATTTAAGCGTTCGAAGATGCAACACAGTGGTGAGACGTAAGTAATTACAAAAATATGATTTTAAAAATCACATGTTAAATACATAACACATTTTAACACACACACGCGCGTGCGCACGTGGGCAAGATGGTATGATTGGAAACATTTAAGCAAACCGTTAGGATTAACTATAGACCTACTACTTAAAAAGTCAATGGTCCTGAATAGTTTGTCATGGATAATACATCAATGAATATTCAACAGACTTGCTGTGTTTAACGGGGCAACAACAATGTTATAACTGACATTCATTTGCAAAACACGAGAAATAATGAAAGTGTCACTGTCTGTATAAGACGTAAATTGCATACGTTCATTGTGACAAATGTTGAGTTTAGACAGAGTGGATTATTCAAAACAGTTTTCTTTTGTTTGCTGTACAAACGTTTATTCTCAGGAATTAAAAATATTCTAAGGCAACTGAGAGTTTTTTCCTTTCAGACTTTTATTTATAAATACAGTGACATTTTCGGTTCATCGTTCGCACGTTTAATGAACTTGAGTCTCAAAACATTCTGGAATTATATTCAAATAACGATCATTATTTTCAGTGTATCATCTTCTTGCAACCTCAGTACCTTCTATTGCCTTCCTGTTGATTACCTTATGTTAAATCCCTGTACCTTCAGGTAGGCACACGACAAAACTCTCTTTTTTGGCCATCTCTAGCATTTCTTTCACCACCCTTTTCCTCTAATTTAGGCCTGAATTAAACCCACTTTGCCTTTTCCTCACATGACAACCAACAATGTCTTATTGTCTCCAAATCCTCAGTTGAATTATCAACTGGATTTCAGGTTTCTCTTTTCCTCACCCCCTTCATCATCCCCTCAAAACCCGCCTTTAGCAGACAGTCTCATCTCATCTTGTATCCCAATCAATTCATCTTCCTTCTTCTTACACTCTTCATCAGCTGCCTTTCATCACTATTTATGCACTTTATTATTCCTTACATTCATCCCATCTCACTCCTCCATCCTCTGACATATTCATATCTCCAGTACCTCCAATAGATGCACATTTTCCCTCATTCTCATAGCTATGAGAATTAGACATTTATAAAGCAACACATTATAAAGCTATATTCCCTATAAGACATTTTCCCACCCTGTCCCTTAACTCCCTTTCAGAGGACCAATCTCCGCCTACTATTAAAGCGGCGCTAACGCTAGGCCTACTCATCTTAATTTTTACAGGCAGCGCATGTCTTCTATTATAATGGTTTCAACGTATTTGGACTGCCTCACCTGCTGTGTCCGATACCCAGCCTCTCAATGAACACTGTGCAATACATTATAAAGTCTGTCCCCGTTTTGCTGCTTATTGTTTATCTCACACTGATAGCTAACGTGCCTCAAAAAGGGTATTATTTTCTAAAGATCTTCCGTTACATATATTTTTAAAATATTTGAACATTTCATCCTTGCTCAAACTGTCTCGCCAATGAATTTCTTTTCCGTATTATATCTGAAAAGCCTCTGATCCTTATCTCTTCTCGCAATAAACCACAATTCAAAATTATACAATTTTTCAGTTAATTTTTATAATATATTATGACATAAACGTTTGAGTTGCTAATTTGTTTATGAAATGCTATTTTACGAGATTGGAATTTAGTAATCCTTAATTTGGCTTTCGCCATTAGAAACATATGAATATCAACTCGTCCAGTCCGACATTCAATCTATAACGGCTGTGAAGTTTTTAACATTTCTAATGGTTCTTATGGCGTTTAATAAGAAGTAAACACACAAGAACAAATATTCATTCAAACCAAATGGACTTTTTCCAAGGTATAATACTACCCAGGAATTAATAAATAATGCATTTGCGTATCATTAAAAACGTAGTGTAATTATATCAAAACAGAATGAAGCCAAAATAAATTTGTACTGCCTGTAGTTATACAATACCCTAATGTATAAAAAAAAAAGGTGCCGCTATTGTCACATCAGAACGAAATAATATTATAAACTGAAAAATAATAAACTGAAAAATATCTATGAGCTTAAAAAAAAGTATCAAATACAATGTCTGTTCATATTATTGCTTTATTATTATGTAGAATTATAGCGTACGCAGGGTTGTTTCTGAAAACAAGTTAAATAGAATTTAGATGTTTGGCATCAAACGTGTCAGAGAATATTACTGCGGTAAAACTGTAAACGATACTGTCTGACGCGTCTGTGACATTTGTTCCCTTTGTTGGACTTAATTGCTTCATCTGTTGTTCGCCTCAATAACGCCGAGTTGGATGTGTACGCGTACGCAAATGTGTTCGTGTTTTCAAGGCGCACTGCTTCTTAACCAGTGAACGCATAACTTTCACTTGATATTAATTGTGCGAGACAAGATGGTCGCATGAAAGCTGCAATGACGCAGCCAAATTTTGAATAATTCTTTTGTCAAATATTACATTACACTAGACACACTAACTGTATTATCGAACAAATTAACTGTGTCAAGTGTTCGTACACTATATTGGAGACTACGCTGAAAACAACAGCGGAACCAGCTATAACGAGTTTATCTAATACACAGGGCTCTTATGAAACTTGAATGTTTTGTGTATACAAAATGTTTACGTTAAAAATTACTCAACTTTCTTAACAGTAACTTTTTCAACTGTGTGTGGGAGAAAAAAGCTAGTAATCTTGCGTAGAATTTGCATGAAATATGCTATTCAAAGGAAATACGTTTGACAGAAGATATTCTCAGTAAAAAAGCAATGCGTTCGGTGTTCGTCTCGTGTTTTTCCCGTATGTTAAGTATTGCGTTTCCGCAGAAACTGTGTAGACATAACAGTATCGTTTACCAACAAGTAAACAGTTGATATCTATGTTACTGAATAATTTACCTTTCCTAAAAATGCATTCTTTATAATTTGGTTGAGTAGATGTATTATGTTTAAAAATTGCAAATAACATCTCTGTAGCGATTTATATTCAAAAAAATAATTCTTGAGGAACATAAATTATTGTGTTGTAACTGAAGCACAAGCAGAGTGTAAAGGCGGTGTTGGCAAGTTAGTTCGAAACATCAAAAAAATATCCTCATACCACAAATTACCTTACTTACACTTATCACGTGTTCTTCTGTTTGCTTGTACGGACCCTTAAATAATATGACAACAAAACTAATCAATCAAAGGCTAATTTCAGCTTAACACGTTCCTATTTTCTTTATGTAATATTGAATTAGTGTTTTTTAAGTATTAATTACTGAAATAATTAATATGAAAGTACTAAACACGATGAACTTACACTTCCATCGACAGACCCCTTTTGTATATTTCGCTGTACGTGCAGCGACATTTAGTTCTGTTTAACTGTAGACATAGGCTGCAGTGTATAGATATTACGATATATCTTGATGGTAATTTTAAATAATATTAATTCAATTATTAGTGTAAGATATTTTTAGACAAAATCAGAGAAGTCGACTGATTATGTAGACATGTAGGCCTAATATTCCATTTAGGAAGGACAACAGCAAACTAAATACGTGACTGCAAAGATACAACGGATTAAAGAAATTAGATGGTGGAATGGAGCAAATCGATGTAAACAGTAACAGGTTAGTGTGAAGCACATACAGAGTAGTAAGAAGACAAGATATTTTTAAGTAAATATAATTAACGTATCACAATACCTACGCAAATAATCATTTTATTACGTTCTTGTGTTTACATGTAATCTATTTGCACGTCACAGTTTTAAAAAGGGGAAAACGAAATAGAAGTCGATGAATTTCCCTACATTCCGTTTACAGCCTAAAAATATATTTGTGTAACATTAACAAGTGTCATATCAACGTCCAGCATATACGTAGTTTCTACTGCGTTGTTTATATGCTACTGAACGTACACAATTTTCTAGTCGGTTCCATTTAATGGGAATGGAAAAGTAGTAATAATTCTCTCAGAATACGCTATAAATGATCCAAGAGAATATGTCCAAACACACTATCTCATTAAAAATAAACTGGCATTTCTTTTATGTTTTGTTCCCCCTAGATAAGGATTAACTAACGCTTAACTATTTGTGATGTTGCTGAAGTGATATTTTGAGTACACGAGTATATTTTTCATTGCAAAATTCAAACTCGCCGAAGAAGACTTCACTCATTAATAAACAAAAAAAGACCTGCTTCATTAACTTGTGGAGTAAACGTTATAATACTACGCGTAAAACATCTGATATACCTAAACACTCTCCCGTGCTCGTTATATATTGACAGGAATATTATATCTACTTAAGCTGAAACGATTAGTGCGCCCAGCATTTCTTTGAATACATGTTCACCATTCATCATTACCTGTCATTATATCATAGGCTCCTGTGACTTGGGGTTTGGAATTGGTTTTATTTATCACAATTCTAGCCTCTGAAAAGCTGGTTTAGTGGTTGGTGTTCACTTTCAAAGCGTTGCCTGAAAGATGTGTCGATTGTACTTTTAACCACTGCGCCACCTCAGTAAGTTTAAAATTATAATTTCCGTAACGTAAGACTTCAGCAGTGCCACCACAACAAGTAAGGAGTCGCCAGGAAGTCAGTCAGTCAATAATAAGAAGAAATCTCTAAAGCACAACTGCTTCAAAAGCGTAGAGAAACCGTTACTTTGTAGACAATTAACTGGTTTTCCCGCCTGCCGTATCATCGAGAATGTTTCTACGGACGTATTTACATCAGGAGCATTGTACAAATACAGGTGTATTTCTACGGTTGTCCAAGGTAAATCGGACATTTACAACCGGTAATATTGCCCTCAGAGGCTGTTGTACAATCATTAGGTTTAATGTTTTGTTTATGTAAATAGACACGCTGCCCGAAATTAATAGCAGAACACTGCACAATATGTTGTGCGAGGTGATTATTGATTAGTAACTTTGATTCAGAAACGTAAGTGATTAGTTTATTATTTCTGAAGACTGGAATTGTGTAAGTTGGATTTTTATACGGGATTATTATGTTTTTGAAAACGTATTATGAATACAGCGCAAGTTGTGTTAAGGAAGGAAATAATGTACGTGATTGCTTTAATATCTCTGGTTTTGGTTTTGTTTCATCTGTTTCATCGCTATAGCAAAATGCCGGTATAAAAACTGAAAGTCAGACAGTAATGTTTTGGAACTCCTAATTCAAACAATATGTATTCGTTTTCTTTACTTCTACATTTCCATTCTAAAAATGAGAGGTCGTTAACTTATATTTAAGCAAAAAATCTTAAAGATGATGTGCAATGTATAAAAATACCATAGCAGTAATGACGATTTAAATTGAAAAGTACGGAATCCAACTAGAAATATTCACGTATTGGTACATCTTATTGTGTCAAAAGTACGTAACGACATTTATTTGACCCCATAATAGGATTTTTGAAATACAGAATTTAAAGTTGTCATAAAGTTGACTGACCGTAGCTGTGTGGTTCCGTGCTACATCGCTACACCTCGATTTCGATTACCGTAGTGCGGAAAATACAGCTGGCCTTTAGGCGGTTATCCTACTCTGACAATACAAAGGCAAATCAGCTGTTGATTTGGAGTTAAAACTAGACGACTCACATAGCTTTCTCGAAAGGTCAAACGATATAAAGCTTCGGCTCCATATACTCCATGCAATTAAATAATATTTTGTTGACTCCAGCGATCGCACAAACACGGATTTTCTCAGAAAGAACTACGTACACTGGGAAGATAGCATATCTGTTTGAAACGACTATCATTGTATTTATGTTATTACAAACTAAACTGCGATCGTTAAAACAAATAGCGCACGCACACACACACACACACACACAATATGTACATATACGAAAATTCATAATACGCTTTATACTAATTGAAATTATTACTTGTAAACAGTAAAAAAACTTGCTTAAAAAGTGAGTCATTTTAAGCTTCTCAGGAGAAACAGAACTAGATAGCCTATAGCTTACGCAAACTACTATGCAAGCATAAATGTTTGATGAATTGATAACACTGGCAGATAACACGAGTTCCTATTTAGGTAAACGGTCCGAAATGTTATATTTTTAGCTTCGGTAAGATTAATGTTGTTGATTATCCCTATTATTCCTAAGTCGTATTAGATTGTGCTGAACGGCAATTGTGTTGCTTTGGACGAGGAATTTCGGAAATTAATAACGATATAGAGGCCAGAAGTCCTCTTCCAATTCGAAGCAATTAGAGTTTCGGCAACTACCTAAAACAACGTTGGAGTACTGATTTTAGTATAATGGCATTTAATTCATGTGTTTTACCTGAGGCAGGTGTACGGTAATAGAGTACACAGATAGGCATACTATATTAATGATAAAAACATTACTTATCGTAACGGTTTGACCACTGGCATAAATTCTTATAAGTTAAAGCAATTTTACGTTATGTTGAAAGAGACATATTTTGCTGTTATTTTTTACAAGTATTGTAATTATTATATGCCACACGTTGGTGGTGACATTTATTGTGCTGTAATTATTTGCAGATATTTTATTTCTATATGCTATACATTGTGGATGCTATTTAATGTACTGTTCTTTTATTACTAGTATTGTATTTCTGAAATGCCACACGTTGGTGACGTCATTTTGTGTACTGTTATTTTTGCAAGTCTTGTAATTATTATATGCCCCACGTTGGTGACGTCAACAATTGTACTGTTATTTTATTATTTGTATGGTATTTCTATCTGCTCATAAAAAGAAAACTCTATCTCAGGGTTAACAATTATTAAGTTGATTTATAATATTTAATACTGTGTATGATTTATTCTTTTCTTTAATCCGTACCAAATAACGTTAGGGTATACATTTTTTAATAAATAACAAGGTAAGAATATCTACCATATAAATATAAATAGCTTGAATCTGAATTCTTCACAACTGCAACGGGTTCAATTCTAGTTGATGTTTATCATCTTAAAGGTAATGCTACGCTTCGTGATCCGTTCCTTCTCTGGGATTTCTTATTAGATTAAATGTTGAATTATATTTTCTTCTATTATTACTAAATTGATACTTCTTCGGAATATCGAATTTTATTGTATTGACACTCAAACTATCTTCCAGTATAGGCTTCTTCTTTTAGTTCGGCGTTCTCTAAATGATATACTCAGACTTCTTGAAATATTGTTGTTTATTAAGTTGTATACAAATTATGATTCTTTCAATGTTATAGATTTATACTCTTGTATGTTTACTAAATTCAATATCAATGTTAACTCCCTTCGTTTAAAGGTTTCCTTTATTACATACAAAATTAAACTCTTTTACAAAACCACTCTTATATGTTTATGTGATTAAAATAAAAATATACTCTTTGATGTGGCTCTTCTTAAATATAAAATTAAACTAACAAAATTTTCTTTCATTTGAATACAATTCAAATCTAACAATTTACAATTTGCCATTTAGATACCTAACTACATTCGTCACATCTTTCCATCATATGACTCTTAACAACATATATAATTTTATTAATTACATTTATTTGCTTTTTTACATTATCCATATAATTAGTATATTTTACATTACTATTATATTAATCTTTCATTTTATTTGAATGTTTATTTCCAATTTAATATAATAATTGTCAACACATATTTCTTAATACTGTTCTATATAATATTGGAGTCTACCTCTATGTTGGTCGTGACTAACACTCAGTTTTTTTTCTGTTTACAATCCTAACATATGTTCATAATACTATTAATTTTATACATTGGCTTCTTCTAAAATTATTATTTTACTCTTATGTACTATGGTGTATTTTAACAGCAGTACATCATACCTTCCCTTATTTCATAATCTCTGATATAATTTGATATGAGATTTTGAAATAATTAATTTCTTATCACCACCATGGTCTAACATTAATAGTGACAACATCTGATTAATTCGCTAATTGTATATCACAAAGTTGTTTTCATAAATTGTGTTTTTTTTTTTTACAAATATGGTTCATCACTATCACGAATCACCGTATCTTACACACTCATTTATGGCTTAAAATAACATCAATCAAACCAACTGGTTTTGCATCAAAAATAATAAGTATAAAATAACAATTGTGCCTACTTTCATGGCTAAAAAACTCAAAAACATGAATACAAACATTATTTTCTTTTCTTTTAAATTTCACCTTCCCAATCCTGATTATAAAGTTCAAGTGTGATTTATTTTCGAATTATTTCTCTTTTAATGATTACTTTATTTATACTGGCGAAGCTGATTAATATTTTATGTCTCTTTAACCTTTCCATCTTTTGTATTTAATTACTATAAATCCAAACAATTTTATTCTACTGGTTATGAAATTATTTAACTTGAGTGTCATTCTATTTTTCCCCAATCTGGTAAGTACCCTCTGAATTCTATTACAATATTCTTCCCAACTGTTTTATGTAATTACTAACTCATCGACATAAACCGTAATAACTTCTAAAATCTCCTTGCCTCAGTCGAATCATTCTATAAATATGGCCACATTATTGACCAGCCCAAAAGGTGTTCTCTTGAAATAACTTATACCATTCACATATTCTATACTTTCTGGATGCAATTATATTTGCTAATATCCAGGTATAGCATTACAATTATTAAAGAATGACGTTATTAAAACGTTTTAAAACTATTCTTATATTCTTTAGTGACGCCTTATCAGGAATTATCATCTGATTAATTTGACGCTCATCCAAACACAATATTAAGGACTTATCCTTATATGGGAATTACTACTAACGGGCTCGTGTTTTTTGACTGACTTATTTCAATTATCTTTTTACTAATCCTTTGTCGATTTCTTCTTTTATTTGCTCTCTTACTTTGTAGGGTATTGGGTATAGCTTCTTATTTAAATTCACCTTCTCTCTTATGGGTCACTTGTATTGCACTCCTATTATCTTGCCAAGTTTATCTTCCATTGCTTCATTCAGTAACTGATGGTCCATTTCCTTATGCCTTAGCAATATTAATTTTATTTCAGCCTCCTGCTGGTCTAATTTATTATTCACAACATTTATTTGTTTTTGATTGGTTTCTTTTAACTTGGTGTTCTGTTGATCCATTTCATCTTAATTCATAGAATAATTTTTTTTAGTAATAACTTTCATATTATGTCGTCTGTATTAATAATTAATCTGATCTTTGTTCAATTAGTTTGCCTTCCCTGTTCACCGTTACGATCTGCGCGAACCATTTCATGTTTTAATATTTCATCTGAACGAGACATTGTTTAATTCTCACGGTCTCCCAAAACTCATTTTTGCCATAATCTTCGTAATAAGAACAGCTCATTAATATGCACTGTACGTTTATCGCAAACTGTTGTTTGCAATTCAGGTTTATATTGCAGCTATCATTGTAGACATCTTGCCAGATATTAACTGACATAAGTCTTCTTGCCTTTTGTTGTAACTGGAGTGTATACAGCAACGGTAGCATTGCTGTTCAGAGAGGATAAAGATGCAACAAAGTGAACGTTTTCTGGCGGCTCAGTACACTTCACTCTACCCTAATTAACGTGAACCTGCAGCAGACTTCTGTTGAGTACTGCAAAACCGTACTCAACGATCTGTAGAGGTACAGCTTACATACACTTTACTGGCCTGTAAAACTTGAATAAACAAAAAATATGTAAAATCTAACATTCGAGGGTGATTTTACAACAGTACGTGTGAATACTGACGAGTCGTGAAGAAACATCACTTGTTTGTTTTGTTAATTTTGTAACATACTTAAGGTTAATATTGTGTTTAGTGAAGGTTGCATGTCTTTGCAAACATAGACACGTTAATAATAGCACATTTGTTAGTAACATTAACAAGTCACTGTAACTCCTACAGTGTGAATATGATATTTTAGGTAGAACAACAATCATTTAAATCAAATATATTGGAACTTACCGTCTGCGGCTTTCCAGAAACAGCGTCTTTATAAATTTACATGTTTCGGGACCCTTGTCCCATCATCAGAATTTAAAAGTAATTGTGTATCATTTAAATATCATACACTTGTCAAACACTTAAAATATTAAAATCCAATATAAAATACTTAATATAACATAATAATATAATATTTACAGCGAGTACGAAGGTTACCGATGTACATCGTATGAAAACCGACCGCGCACACGTGGCTTGGTACTAAACATTTGGGATTTATTCCTTTTAAACACAAATCATTTAAAGCTCCAGAATGAATTAGTAATTAATTCGTTTTGACTGAGTAGTAGCTATACCAAATTTTAACACTGTATCTTTCCCCCCTCTCTCACTCTCTCTCTCTCGCACATACATACGCGCGCGTTCACGTGCACACAAAACACACATTCACACGTTCATAATTACTTACTTGAGTTTACGAAGTTAAAGAAACTTCCAGTCTTAAAATCAGTGTTGCAGTAAGCAGTGGCCACTGAATTAAACTGAACTGATATGAAACAGGTTTTCCTTTGTTAATTCTGTACACTCAGAAAAGTCCAATTGTGTTATAAAAGCTCTAATTTATAACTTAAATAATATATTTCAGCATGCAGTATTTCAATATTAAATTGTTCATTATTAACAGCTGTTGTATGTGTTAACAGATCGTTAGTATATTTATATCGGTAGGCGTCTGCGGCTGTGAATTTTCCTAAGCTTCCTTTGTCCCTGTATTTCTCTTTTTATTCGAATCTGTTTACGACTCTCACATGCTTTTCAATTTTGCCTGCAGAGAGAATTAACTAAGGAGCTGAAGAAGTAAGAACGGGGAGCGACATTAAGAATTTAATGCCTACAGTATTTAAGGTTAAGTGAGCTTTTATTCGCAACAGAATAAAAATGAGACATGGGCACAGAAGCAACACGGAATGAAAACACTCACAAAGGTCCAATAATACTGTAAAATCTATACCTATCGTCAGGTTTTCTCCTTTCTACCACACAATAAAAGTGTACTATACTGATAGCATCTGAAACGTTTAGGTTTATGTTATCTTAATCTGAGTATGTGTGATCTCATCGTCAGCATCGTCGTCGTCATTGTCATCGTAATTTTCTGCCCATCAATGCGGGAATTTCGTCTTCTAGCGATTTTTCTGCAGAAGACTCTACTCCAGTTCACTCTACATGAACATTTAACGAAGTTATCCCGGTACATTACAAATGATCATCTAGTCGGTTGACTTCAAATTCAAAATTGTCGTGCCTTTCTGCTGTTTAGGGTCTTTGCAGATATTCTAGACATCTCTATTTTGTTTTCCTGTATTATGTAAATGTCATGCTGTCAGTTTAAATCGTATTGCATACACTATTCTATACCACTGCAACAAGTTTCCTTAGCATATTTCACTTAATGCATTTATGATTGAAGATTAGGATAATGACTAAATGCTTTTTGAGAATAAAAAACAATTCGAATGTGTGAAAAAAATGTGTCTCTACTAAGATATATAGGCACTACTGATAATATAAAGATGAATAACTCCGTGAATACAAAACCTGTGTGCACAGTGTACCGTGGATTTTAATCAAATCACTGAGCGATTTGCATTAGTAAGAAATTCTGCCAATTTTAGAGTAAGCCTATACATCGCATGAGTCTTTCGGTACTAAGAGAAATCTACATAAAAATTAGTCTGTGTTCCTCGATTAATTTAAATTAGTGTTATTGTCCTTTTTGTTTCCAAACAGAATAGTGATGTTAAATTAGTAGTAAGACTGCGACAGCATCGTACTCTGTCAGATTAGGTCGTAATTTTATCTAGAGTTAACCAGCAAAATTGCCAACTGTTTGGTCACAAATGAAATAGTTTCAAAAATTTGTCCTAGTATACTTAAGGTTTAGTTTTTAAGTTTAGAAAGACATCCACCTACTCGCTACTGTTGAAGACAAAAATTAACATATTGACTTGTTGAAAATTAATTTTAACAGTTACTGTTCTTTTAAGAAATTCATTGTCGGTTTGATAAAATTTTATTACCGTCTACATGTTTGTGGAAACTAGTAACTAAAAAATAAATGCTACCAATATTTTCTCCGTAAAGAAAATTGTTTAAACTCAGATTTTATATTTTAAAAAGCAATTTTTTTACATTTCAAGGATTACTCCAAGAAATAATTATTCTGTGAAGAAATGCGATCGGTAATACTGCAACTATGCCTTTATTTATATTTTCGCTGGGCTGTCAGCTGTTGACTGAAAGAAAAGTGTAATTAAGACTGACTGATATAGAATGCCCTGGAAACACAATTAGACACCGAAATATTTTGCAGTAAAAGCATCTCAAACAAAAGAGGTTTCTGAAAAAAGAGTATTAGAGTATTAATGTAATGAAAGAAAGTAAATTAATTGAAAGACGTATCAAATATTGGATCTCTTTATTGTGAAACATCTCTTAACACCACTCATACTCTAATACTACGTATTAGGGTTGTCATCAGGATGACAATCATTATGTTTGAGGAATTACCAAGATGGTTAATTAAATCATGTTATATAATATTTGTGTTAGTAGTACTATAAATCATGAACTAACCAGGATATTATGGAGTATGTCATGATGATTATTGTGTTAGATAAATTAAGAAATTGTTTAGTTAAATGTTATTCTATAAAACTTGTATTCGTATTAGGGTAAGTTTTAAAATAACTGTATTAAGATAGAGAGTAAATCCTTAGTATGATTATATTTTATAAATAAGCAATGTGTATCAAGAAATTAGTGATGTTAAAGTGTACATAAGACAATATTATGTTTGTACCACAGTCAATAGTTTTTATGAGACAATGATGTTAACATTTGTCATGACCAGTACTTATATCAATTTATTTAACTATTAATATTATATTTAAAGTAAATAGAAATTGTTTTATAACATTAAGGGTACAGAAGGGGTACTTTTAAGCATAAAACATAAATTTGGGTCAAAATTCAAAAATGTAACATATATAGATACGGTACTGAACAAAAACTTATCTTGTGAGGTATCAAAATGATCAGTGAAAAAGGGGATTTCATTGATGAAAATATCATTAACATTGTATCTAGCATAAGATGGGAGTTTTGAAATTAGTATTTGGAGGTATATTTGAACTAGAAAAACCGACGCCATCAAATAACAATGCCTAAGGCTTCGACCAATCGGAATTTTGCAAATTTTGCACCAAGAAGCCAGAAAAATTGACACACGAGAGTTAGTTGATTGCTGAACCTCGAAGAGTTAAGAACGAGATCCCTGTAACACTTGTGGGCTGTAAATTATTAGTGAGTCTCGAACGTAAGACAGGTTAGGTTACTTCAGTGAACGCAAGTCAGGTTTTAATTCAGTGAATAATCAACCAAGTGAACTGTGAATAGTGACGTATACATATTAAATTGTGAAAATACCGTACCAGAAATAGGAAGTGTATAAAAAAAAATCGGTGAGATTAATCCAAATTACTGTTTCAACATAACCCAACTGTGACACTGAATATACATTATATAATTATTTAAACAAACACTGAAACACTAGACACTAACACTGCTGTGATTTGTTAGTTGTAATATAATTATTTATTTGTACGTAGAATTAAGAAGTGAGTTTGTTGTTAACCAAGAAAGTAACTGACGCTGATAGACACTAGCAAAACTGTTACGTTCCTTAGTCGTAAGCAATTATTTATTTTATATAATATTATTTCTAAGAATTGTGATGTTTTGTACTTCACTGAGAACATTTTCGAAAAACTTACTGTAGTCAAAAGAACACTCGTTTCAATATTTAAGTAGAATTAACTTATACGGAATAACATTTTTCCTGAGATTTTTCAATATGCAAACCTCTGAGCAATTAACTGATTAACTAGGGTAACTAATGTTCAGAAAGTATTTATTTGTTTTATATTAAAGGAAAGGTTTAAAAAATCACTAAAAAAATATTGAAATAAACTGTATAAGAGCTGGTGTAATTTATTTCGAATAATTAGTAAATTATCGAAAATACGAGTGCTTACGCTGACAAAAATTGAGGCGAAAATTTGGGTATCAAGGTGAGCAACGATAATATTTTGATTTTAAATTATTATTAATTCCAATCAATTTTTGAATTAATTATATATTCAAGAAGCAAATACCTAACTAATTATTTTTATATTGAATATAAAATAAGTAATTATCTCTACACCAGTTACATCAAAAAGAAATCATTGCATTCAATATTAACGAGAGTTGTTAATAAGAACACAGTTAAAAAGATTAAATCAAATTTAAATAAAATAATTAAAAATAAATTAAGAACACTCAGATTTTTATTTAGATATTTGGCGCTTACAACGTGAGGTGTTAAAGAAGAATTTATATACCTCAATACGAATATCTAAAATATTACACTAATAAGATTATATTTACATAATTGGCACTCAACGTGGGGCCTACGTAATTAATTTTTAATAATGATAACATTTTTATTTACAATGGACTAGGTTGGTACACGGTACTGCAGAGCAGTTTATCCATGGTTACACTTAACAAAAGTCAAAAATACAAGCAACTAAAACCCATTCTTATTTGTGGAAGATTATGATTCAATAAATAGGAAAGAACTTACGTGGTTCACTACATCAATGTAATGCCTTATGTAAGAGGTGTTAACCAATAAAATTAAAATTACGGAATGCAAAGGAATCTACCCCGTTGTTTTAGTTCACTAACAAATATTTCATTTGTTAATTGTAGTAATTACTTCATTAAAATTGTGGGACCAGCTACACATCTGAGGAAAATCTGTCCAAACCGATCTTCATGAACTTCAGTCCATACGTGGAATCCATATGATGAGAATAGTGGATTCACTCCTCTGAACGCAAGTCAACGGGAATATCATATTAGCAAACGATAGGATAGTATTAGAATTAAAGGCTAGAATATACTGTATAAACCTTCAGAATGTGTAGAGAAGCACTGGTAAGATTATTCAATTTTCTAATTTTTTTTTAGGAATACCCAACATAAACATGAAAAAATTAAACAGATACTTATTCAACCTAAAACAGGTTATACAATTTGCAGAATTAGTTTTAAAAACTGAGATTGGCATGACGTTGGTCACGAACGTAGCAGAAATTGTGGACAAAAGACGTACATACTACAACGACAACTCTCTGCACGATTATTATAATAGAAATAGGTATGTGTACACCGTAACTGAGAGTAAATACCGTCAGAAAATAGTATTCACAGTTAATTTATATTTAGTTGAATGTCGTTTAGGGTTATCCTAAGATGTCACTCCCTTCGTTAGTATGAATTCAAACAAACGAAAGCTTTCTCCGACAATTATTTATTTTATTAATTTCTTTTTAAATAAATGATTATGCAACAATGAAGAGTAATTGTCGTGTTTATAATTCACTCTGTTAAAATTCAACGTTTATAACAATGTTCACACTCTATTTACTTCGTATAAAATTGGTGGCATACTAATTTTTTTTTCCATATAGTCTACAATGCATGAATAGCGTCAACAGAGTCTGCTGACTACTCATTAAACCAGGGAACAGAAACAGAAAATATAAATGAAAAATCATTCACTATGTAGGACTGTTAATCATTCAATTTTTATGTAAATGTACTCATATATAAATTTACAAGCACGGACGTACAACAGAAAGGTGTAAAAGGATATTGAATTTAAAACGTGTTAATACCTCAACATACTGTTTATTATGCAAATAAAGATTTTTCATTCCTATTTCAACGAACAATAATAGTGGGAAATTTGCTTTCTGCAAGCCACCAAAGAAAGTTCACATCTGCATATTAACCAAGTTTTATTGTGATTCAGTTTTATGGAGTCGATCTTTTTAAAGTTTTCACCTTTCGCTGTATTTAACGGACATATAGCCTAATTTTTCTTGCACTGTATCAACTGTACCGTACTCTTGGTTCATATTGTGGTAGTAGGCCTTCCCTGAACTGCTATACTATTTCCCAGTCATCAGTTTCCTCGTATCTTCATTTGTCTGAATTAAAGTTTAATTTATAGATACTATAAATTCCTATATTTTACTTGAGGGTCAACAGGGAGCAGAATGAGAGATTCTACCTTTATACAATTGTATTAAGTGTTAGCATTGCTGTATTATCTTCCTGTATTCTTACTTTCGCCTCTTTCCTGTGTAATATTTTATCTGTAGTAATTAGAATTGTTTAGCTTCATTAAAGGGCAGTACGCCCGTCTTATCTTACGCCTCTGATGATATACCGTACTTCATATAGTTTACATACCTATACTTCTTGCTTTATGTACTAAAATGCAATGTAAGTATTTTAACCAATCTTCTATTACTATTTAAACAATGAGCATTATAAGATGTTTCCTATACCCACTATAAAGCCTAATGTTTACAGTACTGGCACGGGGAAACAAAAGAGGATGGAAACTAAAGCTAGCGAAGACAAAGAATGCAAGGAAGAATGAAGCATCTACAACTGTTTCGCAGATACTGTCAAGCATGCTCACTTAAGTGAGCCGCTGGGAAACGGAACTGGTAGACTGCATACGACAATTACCGAGGATCATGTCTGGAAAACCAGAAAATATAAATTGGAGATAAAAATACATAATTACAAAACGTAACAGTGAATGGAGGTGAATGTATGGAGAGTCGTTACTTGTAATAACTATATTTGTAAATAGGCTCAAGGCCAAGTGTCTCATCGGAAAACAAGGCAAAGTACTGTGTCCGACAGACGCGACGGTAGTCGTGACTCGGTAATTGTTACAGCCATCTAAACAACTAAGTGGTTTGACTTTCTGTGCTAGAAAACGTTTCGTACTGACACTGTTGAGTACTTCTGGCAACAGTAAGATTTCTCTTGTTCACAACTGACAAAATCTTGCCACAAAAGGAATGTGCAGCACGCAAAATGTTTATAACATACATCTTCTTAATGTTATTGTCTTTATTTCTTTGAAAAGAATTTTGCACATTTTTATCTCTCTCAAGAACGGCCTATTAATATATTCCTTTTGTAACTTAGGCGATATGATGTACACAAATATACGGCAAAGCGAAGCTCGAATTATTTGAGATACACAAGTTTCAGTAATGCGAATCACGAACTACAGAGCCACTGGGAGCCAGACTGACAGCAGTCGGGAGACGATGAGTTAAGGTTATCGATCGAAGGGTGACTTTGTTGTTCATCGGTGCTTGGCTTACGCTTTCCACTTTACAAACACGCAAATACGTCTGACCGACAAACGTTTTGCTAATAAACATGCCTTGCAACAATTTATTACTCTACATTAACTAAATAATCAGATTTGTAACCAAGCAGAGAACTTGACACAGTACAGCCTGAGATAACTAAGATATACCGTGCCCGGTCACACATAGCATCAATTATTCTTTCTGCGGCTACTGTGAACTCCTACCTTGTACTTAATTTTACTTCGCGTGTGCGTTTTATAGACGAGCAAGTGCTCACGTGTGTGTGTGTGTGTGTGTGTGTGTGTGTGTGTGTGTGTGTGTGTGTGTGTGTGTGTGTGTGTGTGTGTGTGTGTGTGTGTGTGTGTGTGTGTGTGTGTGTGTGTGTGTGTGCGCGCGCGCACGCGGTCTGCTTGCTTTCCCTCGCAGACAGGAAATTTAATTAACTTTACACGAAACACGTTTCTGTATAATTTACATAACAAAGATACGCAAGTATAATTTTAAACATTCCTTTGTCATTCTTCGCGATAATTTTCGACGGTTCTTACGCGACTAAAACTACAGTTTTGGATACACATTAAACGTAAGGGAATAGAATACCTAAAAATTATCTCATCATCAGTTTACTATTTTAAAAATTAAATTGAAATGTGTTCTAATATTCCTTCGTTTTTAAACTCGAACTGCAGACAAATTACAATTCTCTGTAATTCTTTGACAGTCGAACTGCAGACAAATTGTAATTCTCTGTAATTCTTTGACACTCGAACTGTAATTCCGTTTTTTACAAACAACTTACAAAATTTATCCTTTATTTTCTGAGAATCAAGTCGCTGCCATGGTTCTACAAACGCTGTCGTCTGAGACACATCACTTTGAATTAACCGACGGCTTTGCTAGAAAAGGGCGCTGCTGACAGACAGCACCATTATTCCACTCGTACGAACAAAAATCGTAATATCACATACGGAATGCCTAGATTATAGTGAACTTCTTATGAAACGGACTTGCCGCTTATGTCAAAAAGAATGTTTTATCAAAAACTGTACGCTTTAATAATATACACGACGTGGAACCTAGTGCGTTAGAGGGATTGTGTGATTAGACTGTTTGTCCAACACGGATGCATCTGCAGTCTCACTCGCGTCTCTAAATTTTCAAAATCTACATTCCCTAAAGATAGAATATTTTATAACACTTCACTCGCCAATGTTGCAGCTAAGTCTCTTTGTTTCTCATTCTAGTAGAGATTAGATAGCGTTATGTAGTTGTGTCTTTGTTCTTAGCTTACAAGTGACACATTTATATAAACATGTTACAATAAATGTTTGTACATTGCAATAAATGTTACATAGGACAAACAAAAAAACAACTGAAAAAACGTTATTTTGAACATCTAAGCCCATACAAAAAACCAGAAATATATAAATCTAATTTGGCCATACATGCAATAAACATAGGACACAAATGCCCAATGAGACAATAACCAACACGACACTAATAAAACGTATACAACACAAAGGCACCATAATGAACATTTGGGAAAATTTACACAAAACAAACTAATACCTGAACAAATACAAATCAGTACAAAACATGACACAATTTTCAAAGCACTCGACATCGAAAATACACAAAATACTAATATATACACCACAATCACACACAATAATAGCCTACCAGTTTAAATTACCAAAAACCAACAGGAAGCCATAATAACAACCAACCAATACACAAGTACCCCACAAGATTCAAAATTAAGAAGGCTGAGGATGGGAACAATAAGTTTCACGAAACATGTTCCAAATAAGGGAAAACACATCTTGAGGTAAAGTTACTATAAATATTAAATATATATTATATAGGCTATATTTTTTGTTTACTTATTTTTAATTAACTTAATTTCCTGTATGTATGGTAACTTATTTGAATTAAGTGTGATATTCAATTGGATTTTCTCCTCACAAGTAAAAGTAAATCCTGGGAAGTAACATTTACACGCGGTAATCGACATTTCAGAATAAAAAAATTAAGTACACAGAATAGAATAACCTGATTAAAATTCTTAAAATAACATTAATTTAGGACACGTAAACAAATAATTATGTTACAGTATTGCTCACCACAGAAATATTTATTCGTGGCCACACACACACACTTGTAAATGTAAAGTTACTACACTCGTACTAAATAACAAAATGGGAAATTAATTAAAATGAATTATGAACTTATTTGAAATTCATTAAGTCATAAAACGATGGTTTGAAAAATATTAATACATGAACAAAACGATCCACTAATTACAGAACATAATAACAAAATGGTTTATTAAAAATGTTTAATATTATAAATTAAAGTAAATATAATATTATTAATTAAAAATACGTACAATTACATTTACAAAGTAACCAACTGGAAACAATAATTGGAGTCTATTTAAGTAGATTTAAAGGTTCTAAAATGTTTAAAAGTGCCAAATAACAAACAGCCATTAGATACGGATTGCGTATGTGACAGTGACGTGTTACTTTTTATTTTTTTTTTAGAGATAATTAAGAAAGTAAAACTAATGGGTAATGGGTAATGGGTAATGGGTGTATATATATATATACGGAATTTTGAAACGGGACTTACACTAAAGTATTTCAAGACTTATAATATGAAACTATTTGTAATCTATTAATGAAAGTGCAACAAATGTTTCTATGAGTTTTTTTAACAAACAGGTTTTTCAAACATAAAAAGTTGTTTCGTAAAATCAGTTCTGTCCGATAGAGAACATGTAACAGTACACATCTAAGGAAGCAGAAATCAATCAGAGGACTGGGCATTGAGTCTAAAGCTGAAGAAATTTATAAGAGGACCAGTTTGTATCAAGATCGCATGCCTTTAGAAGCGATAGACGCATTCCCTCTGGACAGGTTTGATATACCAGACCGTGTATATTAAGAATCTAAAAAGTATTAACGATCACAGCGATAACATCTGACCTTTGTATATGCGGACAGTCTACATCATTGCGCGAAAGTACATATTACATAAGCCTAGTTAATATTGCATTACTGACAAATATTTCCGCTCGTGTCCGCGGTAGTAGAAGATATCCGCATATTGTAAGTTCACAAGAGAGAGTATAAGAATTAAATATGTCTGTATGGTAAATGGTGTCGTCTGTTTCAAAAGCTGAAAATGATTACCATAAGTGTGTGGAAGAAATACTACAGAAACTGCTAACGGAAAAGGGGCCTGCATTTAGCAAGCAACCTCAGGAACTGAAGAAAATGGAGAAACCCGACCAGTTATTTTGAGAGAAATTACTATGGACGAAATAAATAAAGCATTTTAAAACTTTTAAAAATAAAAATTCACCGGGGCTAGGCGGCATAGCAATAGAGTTAATTAAACATGGTCCAACCGTCTTACATGAAAAACTGGCAATACTTTTTAATAGATGTTTAAAATAAAACACACAAATGTAAACAAAAGGTATCACAAATAAATGTAGGAACTACAGCGGTATTACTGTGTTGAACTCTCTGGAGTGGATAACTGAAATAAGGTGGATAATGCATAGGGTGGTTAATATATGAAATATTAACAGAACGTGTTGAGAACAACTGTTCTCAGGAAGAGCAAAACGGCTTTCGACCAGGCCGTTCTTGTATCGATGGTATATTGTGTGTCCGTCACCTTAATGAAAAACGTTTAGCCCATAATCGTGAAACTCGCTTGATATCTGTTGACCGACATAAAGGTATCACAATGTTCCTTTGACCGGGAGCCTCATTGAAATTAAATGGCGTACATGCGAATTACTAAGCGCCATTCAAACCCTATAAAACTGCATGACTAGTGCAGTTAATGTAGGAGAAAAACTATCAGGAGAAATAACCAAAGAACTAACACAGAGATTCTCTATTGCCCCCACTCTGTTTAAGATTTACTTATTGAAGCTCTTAGGTTATGGCTAGCTAAATGTCATAATATCTCCCATACGTCCCAATCCGAGAGGATAGGCCTATATTGTAATTTTACACTTTTCAGATGATCAAGTCATATGTGCGCAAGATGAAGAGAGCGCATAGTACATACGTAGAAAACTACAAGAGGGATTACAAACCTACCTCAATAAAACAGAATATATAAGTGCAAGCAGAATAGTGAGAAACCTATCTGTGGAAGATTAAACAGTAGTGGCTATTCTAAAGATGCAAATATCTAGAATCAATTAAAACAGACACGGTTAATTGTAAAGAAGATACAAAAATACATCTGGAGCAAGGAAGAATAGATATAAACGGATTATAGCTCTAATTTGGGATCAGGCAATTTCCAAGAGAGTGAAAAGATTAGTATATGAGAGCATTTTAGTGGCAACACTGTTTATGGATCAGAAATTTGGAGTATATGTAAAAGGAATAGGGACAACTTAGAAACGTTTGAAATGAAGTACTGGAGGAGAAGTTGTAATTTAAGGAGATAAGATTGAATATGGTTTGAAACGGTGACATAAGAAGGCGAGCTGGAGTAGACGTAAATATCGCAGAATTCATCGAGGTAAAACAATTGAAATAGTTTTGTCATCTAAATAGAATGTCCGAAACAAGATGGCTCAACAAAAGTATAGAAATGGACACTCATAACAAGAAGAAAAAACGGGTAGACCAAAATTGTTGTGGTATAGAAACTATTATGAGCAGTGGAACCTCCAGATTAGAGATTGTGAGGACAGAAGACGGTGGCTGCTAGGTGCTGGGCTGCCGTACCGTACACATCTGCAGATGTAAAACAAACCATATCACGCGCGCGCGCGCGCGCGCGCACTCTCTCTCTCTCTCTCTCTCTCTCTCTCTCTCTCTCTCTCTCTCTCTCTCTCTCTCTCATATGTATGTGTATAATTGTATACAGTGTACAGAGAGAGAGAGAGAGAGAGAGAGAGAGAGAGAGAGAGAGAGAGAAGACTACACATACAGTAAATTCTGAATCAACAAACAAAACAACACCCGGAGCGACCCTGAAATAAGACACTGGATCTACAAACTGCGGACATACGGCTCTTCTGTAGGATCTACCAACTGTAAGAGATAACAATCTTCTGTTTTCACCCTCAGACGGCAAACTGTCAGTCAGACAGACCAAGGAAGTTGATATTTATTCATTTATAAATATTTAAGGACTATAAACATTTAAAGGTAACATTGATTATTTACGTAAGTAAATTTAAATTGTTAATAGAGGACAATTTTAGTTGATCGAATTCGAGGACAACAGACTGTTTCGTATGGTTTGAGAACATTATGAAGAACTTACTAAATTTAGCAACTGTATGTTAATTAAAGTAAACACCGCCATTGCACACGTACATCTTAATATTAATTTACAGCTTATCACTATAACTGTAATTATTATGGTCAGAATTAAATTTTCTTACAACCATTAAATGAAAATTTTAATAAGTATTTCAGTCATAACTGAAACAAAGGTTATGCTTTAAAAAATAGTTATCGTTATTTTTATATTTTTACGGGATAGCAATAGGCATGTCGAGTTACAAACGCTAAAAAATGACTGTTTTAAAAACCGACAGTCCTTTTTAACCGATTTAAAAAGGACTGTTAACCTGTGTTATTTGTGTTGAGAGCCACTGTTAGCGATACACTACCGATTAATAGACACATTCGAATTAAACAAACATATAGGCCTATTCTAGTCTAGGCCAAAATATTTCTACCGTTGAATAGACGGAAGTAACCTGGAAAATTTTACTTATCAGGAGAAAATACAGTCTTGGAAAGTGTAATCAATCTTTACCTATTATTTCTACACATATACAAAGAAAGTTTTATTCAAAAAACGTCATCACTATTTCCTCAGTAATTCTTAATAGTTACATATGATTACATATATTTGCCTATAACACATAACCAGAAACTCTGTATGATAATTAAAATCGTTATCTTCCATAACTGCAGAAAATACTGTAAAGATGATAAATCTTACATTTGCCAAATTTTATTTGAATCAGTTCGGTGTGCGGTGATACTGACAATGTAGTCACAACACTCTGATGGGAAAAGTTTCATTTCAACAATCCCAAAAGCAGTACCATAAAACCGTTAATGTTGCTAAATAACCTTTCAAAATTGTAACAAAAGTGAACTGAAGGTTATGAAGACATTTAAGAGTGACATAACAGAGACGTAAAGATACAGGTTCTCTTCTCAACCCTTGACTCCCCTAACATTACGATAAGCTCCTTTCTGCTAGATAATGTTCACTAACGCCACCTAATTACGATCTCTTACGTTAAATGTTCATTTAACCTAGCATTGCCCACTTTTCACTAAGTCAGCGCAAACCAACAAAGGACTTCATTCTTCTTTCAATACCATCCATAAGTAAAAAAAAAAAGTTCTCGACTGCCAAAAGTAATTTCTTACTTACTTACTTACTAGCCAACGCCCACCCTTGGCTGTTGGGCCATTAGGTGGCGCGCTGACCAGTAGAGACGTGGTCAAACCAAAAGTAATTTCTGATTGAATAATCAGCAAAATATATTTGAATAAATCTTTTAAGAATACAAACACATACTAAAATACGAAATAAACTGCCTCCTATATTATAATTCGTTAGGCAGGGTTATTATACAAAGCCGTAGAGAAGCCTATGTCTTGAAGAACGTGATTATAAGACCATCTTTTGAGGCGAAAAGAAATTATCAGTAAACACTTCAAACAACGCTTTATGTAATATAAATTAACAATTAAAACAGTAGAAAATTATCGAAATTAAATGTAATGTTCATAATATTACATTTAACCATTTATTACAGTCGGTTCTCTTTCCCTTTGTAGCCAAGGAGTTCACAGACGAGACTCGGGACCGTTTAAACACTTTACGATTATTTGTGTGCTATGCGATACTGAAGCGGCAGAAGGAAGTCAGATGGCACTGGCACACCGAATGTATTCCCCTATTTGTCCTTCCGAGAATATTGTGGACAAATGGAACATAATTAAAGCCGAGCGTCAGGTGTTATTGACCGAGGGGAGACAGGGGAGGTATGCTTTGCAAAAGAACGTTTTAAATTTACCATAGATTATATGAAAGGAACTGACAAAATATGTTACGAGATATTAATCGTTATTTAATTTTGGAAATAAAAATATATCCTTAATTAAAGGGAAAAATACCTGATACATGAGAACTGTGAATATTGAAAATACAAGAAAATGTGATTTGTAAGAAAGGTCTGGAGCGAAGTCACGGCCTAAACATGATTCGCATAACTATTATTAAATTTGTTTTGAATTATTAAAACTTTTCTCTTTATTAAATTTCGTTAAATTTACTTTGACTAAAATACCTTATTCCATCCTACTGGGTAACTGAATTACAGAACTTCATATACTATGTCACTTTTTTCTGTACAGCGATGCATTCAAAGCAGATTAAATAGCTGCTATGTTTAAATACAGCCAAAGAAATGCGCAGTTCAGAGTTGACAGGACTGTACCGGTCATTAAAATTTATAATTTTGTACAGATGCATATCCATAATATTTTGACAGATCAGCAACGGAAAGGTACATATACTCGTATTTTAAGGACGATTGTCAGTCGATTGGTATTTAAACAGACTTTTGACAACCTGATGTTTGGTAAGCACATTGGAAATGACCAGTAGTCTAACTTATGACCTGGTTGTTATTTACATGCATTTTCTACGTTAAAAAATGTATGTAAGTTTTTATTACGTTTGTAAATTTGATGTACTGGCGGTCAGAGGTGTGTATATCTCTATCTCTATCCGTCTATCTATCATTTTATATACTAAAGAATCATGTAAATATAAAATGGATAATCTAAGTGTTCCAAGTTTAAATTGCTTAATAAAATTACACCAAATTATAAACCTACTATACCTTTAATAAACGCCACAATAACACTGAATGATAAAATAGCTAAATTACGAATTTTAAAACATAAAATGCAACTTCCACCCAAAAATTCACAAAAAACACTATGGAACTAACGGAACGTCTAAAAAACATATAAGTAATAAAGATAGAGAATTATATTGTTTCGACATGTCAAACATGTTCACAGATATTCCTGTTGATGATTATGTAAATATTATAGTAAATAAACTAAAAGCAATTAACGAAAAATGACATATATTAAACAATTAACCAATACATTAAGAATTATTTTAAATAAAAATTATTTTCAATACAGTAACAACCTATATGCCAAACAGATGGTCTTGCTATAGGAGCTCCAACCTCAGTCCCTATCATATCAGAAATATAATTCTACAAAAAAAAGATAAAGAAATAATGAATATACTGTAATAGAATTGAACCTCTTAATAGGATGTTACTTTAGATACGTTTACGACACCCTATATCTTTACATAGTAAAATAACACCTTTAACATCTGTAATATATTTTACTTATAAACAATTTAGTCCTACATAATAAAATAAAATTCACATTAAAAGAAGAATCGAATATTAAATTAACTACTTAAACCTAACTGTAACTAGAAATGAAACAATGAAACAATTTTCAATACTCAATATATATAAAGCTTTCCAAACTAATTTGATAATTCCAACCAAACACTCCAACACAAAGTGGATGCATTCAATTCCTTAATATACCGAATACTTAGAATCCCATTAAATGACAAAAAAAGAGACAAAGAAAGGTGTCTTCTTAAGCAAATAGTAATAGGCAATGAATACAAAATAAAGACTATCAATAAATTAGAAAATAAAATGAAAATAAACGAATACATAATAAACATACATCTTTAAATATAACTATTAATGATAATATAAAATATACAAAATTACATACTACGGAAATATATTTCAAAAACTAACTACACTATTTAAACATACACATTAAAAAAATGTATATCACAGATAATATAGTTTGTAACAAAAATAAAATCTAAAATAAACATTCACAATTAGAATGTTAACAGGCATTTAAAATTTTTAAATATTAAAAATCATACAAAAAGTCACAAAATGAATATATGGCCACAGTTCAATATATACAAACACAATAAAAATAATCATAACAATATACTAACTAAAGAACAAATTCAAATAAAAACAAAACAAGATGATTTATTTAAAATTATAAATTTATTGAAATCAGAACAGTATCAACATTAAATACTTTCAATATTTTCAGTACAACCAGCAAAGCAGCTGATTACATAAACAAACATTACAACAATAGAGAAACGTTAATCGAAATAAATCGATCATCTGTTAATTTACGTTAAAATATTTGATGATACAGTATACGCGTATACTGATAAAATTAAAATACATTTTCAGAAGTAATCTATTATTGAATAAAATAATAAACATATGTGTGTGTGGGATGAAATGATGTAGTAATCAAATAATAATTACAATAAAAAGTGGGATTACCAAATATATTGAATATTATTGCATATTATATTCGATTGCACATTATTAATCGATTACAATTATGTCAATGTAATGTATAGCCTTTGGCCAGCCATTTCTAGCTTTCGAACGTCATTGCTGGGTGGTTAAAACTGATTACATACCATCTATGTTGAATTAACCAGTTTGTGTACACATTATTATTATTATTCTTTCCTCTGTTTATTTCTCCTCTCATTTTTCTCTTATCTTGATTCCTTGAGCTCTTTATTCAACTTCCACAAACGTTGTTTTCCAAACTCTCACCGTGATGTTTAAATATAAAGTTAGTTAAAATGAATGTAGTGTTTTGTTTTTGTGGGTATATCTGAGCTATACAAGAGCCTGAATAGCAATGGGGAAGATCTATATAACGGTGCACACTGTAGGGTTTCGGGGTCATGTGAATAGGAAGGTTCGGCAGGAGGCGGAGAAGAGTCAATTCTATTTTGGAGTGGTGTGTATCGTTTTATATCGTGCTGACATGTGACAGCTTGTATCATCTGTCCAACAATAAGAATAAAACATTCAAAAGGCGCTTACATGACAAGAAAACATTTTTGGAAGCACTTTTCTCTATGTCTTATACTGAACATTAAAACGTTTTAGAAGCAAAGTATCTTTCAACTACCTTCTCGTACTCATCTCCGAGAATACAAAAAATTAATTGCGCTAGATTCCTTAGACCATATAGATGAATACTATTATCTGAAAAATTACCCAAGTGTAAATTCGATACCAACACAGATCCTGTTATGTCAGTGAACAGGTATTATATTTTACGTCCTTGAAATAGAAACGTAATTTTACGAGGCATACGTATATGAAAGCGAAGTGCCATGAATACACAAAAATGAAAATAAGACGCAATCAACTTTCAGTAGTGAAATTTTTGCTTTCAATAGAATAATACACAAAGTTCTTTAAGTTCATTAAACATGCCTTTCTTCGATTAAAGCGTACAAGTAAGAGAACAATATAAAGATTTACAACAAAGGATAATAGAAATTAAGGGGGCATACACAAGAGAATCTCAAAGACAGTGTCCTGTTGGTACCCTAAAATGAATGAAGTGTGAGGAACGAGAGAGTATGATTGAAGTGGGCGAAGAATGGGGAAGAGGAATAGAAGGAAAGAAGGATATTTCTATTCATCACAATATCACTCTATGTCACTCGAAAGTATAAAATTTAGATTCCGAAATTGTGCTGAAATGAGAGTTGGCAAACGAAGTTACAACAGTTTAAAAAATATTAACAAACCAAGAAAGGTTAAGACGTTTTTGTCAGTCGTAACAACCGATCCGAAACCTGAGGACTCAAAACGATGACTTAACAAAATAACATAATACACACAATTTAAATAATTTTTAATATCGTATCTTTTTTATTTATGATGAAAAAGATGTTTTAGAAAAAAATATGTTTCCGGCACCTGCAGAAAATACATACAGTAGAGCACCAATTATTCAGACAATTTCCGAATGTTTACAAGTGTTGAATCATTCTAGGAATCATTTTTGAGGCTGCCAATATTATTTCATTTCCGTAGGTACAATCTGTACTGTCCACTGAGACGTAATGAAGACTAAAATTTAGAATGTTTCTAAAGTAATCCAACGTTGATACTGAGACAACGTTAACAGGAAAACGTCAAAGTATTTTAAATTATGATTTGTAATTTCTGTGTTAACCATTTTTTTAAATATATGCCTGGATGTTCGTTCATTTCATTATTTTCATATTATTTCATTTTTAGATATTTATTATATTAATTTATCATATAAGTTTTCAGTTTTTACATTATGGGTTTCGTGTTCATTATTTTTTAAATTTCCAAGCTTATATAACATGATTACCCGAAAAAAATCGCATAGCTGGATTTTTCAATGAGGATTACCGCTCGGCAGATAGGTGGTATGTATCTCGGATATCATATTAATGTTCGATTAATATTTTTGGGGTAATTTGAAATACTGAGCAAGTAATCAGGCTAGACCTTCTTCTCAAAGGATATGGTTAGGTTTATCTGTATTTTATATCATAATTCGTTTATTTAATTGACAAAAACTGGTAATCTACGACATTCGAACTGGTTTACAAATGTTACACAGAAAAATACACGAATAGTTTACAATGTGTTAGTCAGTCTAGTTCAGTTGACAAATGACGCCTAAATAGTCTTAATCCTATTACAGTAGACTCCCGACTATCCGGCCTAATGTGGTGAAAGGGCAGGCCGGATATAAAAAAACCCGGATAGGCCGGAGTTCTATAATTACTCACTTCCTGCCCCATCCATACCATTAAAAACACAATTTTTTTTGCCAAAACCCGCTCTTATTCATATTTTCTGACCTCTTAGTACAGGCCAGTACTTTATAAATGTTATGTACTGTAGACTGTACGTTTTTAAAATTTATTACAGAAAAAGGAAGTCCAAGAATAAAAATATTGTATATATATTTTAAGATAAATTTTATAATGCCTAACTTAATTGCAGGAAACATAAAATGATGTACAATGACAGTATGAATACAACAATGACAGTACGAATACAAACAATTTTAAAATATACAAAACATTAACTTAAAACGTAGGCCTATTTCCTAAAAGAATGATTTAAACTTATTTTACTGTTCATTGATAAATGATTACACAAATGTGAAAAATTAGGCCTAAGATAAAAGTGTCAAAACTTACAGTTTTTAGTTTTTTAAAAAGTTCTTGATACTCCCTTCTCCCTTTAGCCCTCTTCCGCGACGCAGTGTCCCTCCACTTACGCAACCAGATGATATCAGCTGGCGTCGCTTCCTCCTGCTGACTAATGTACTGCAGTGCTGCCTCGATCGTCTTCAACCCTTCTGAATGTGGGATGAGGTTTTTCCTGTCATCTAAAGATGCGTTCTCCTCTTCTTCTTCTATTTCTTCTTCCTGTGTCACCATTTCCACAATATCGTTGTCAGTTATTTCATCAACTTCGTCGTTTGCCATCCATTCTCTAATGTCCTCTGCATTGACATCGTCACAGTCCGGTACTTTTTCCAGCAACGAAACAAGCTAATCGTTTTCAACTTCCACTTCGGTTTCACACACGGGTTCAAGGTTGAAATGTCCACCTTCATGGTCCAAAAGAATTTTCCAAGACCTTACAAGTGATATGTTTGAAATCTCTTCCCATGCTTCGGCCAACCACCTTATGACATCTACCATGTCAATTTTTTTCAGAGTGGTTAAGTATTCTTTCTTAATGTCAATCGCTGATATCAACAAAATGAGAAGTCGCCAGCGATACTTTTTCTTTAGCATTTCAAGGACGCCCTGGTCCATCGGCTGACAAACAGCCGTCACACTGCCTTGTAAAAATAAAGCTTTGATGTCTCCATCTGTGAGTTTGTCAGATGGTCGGATGCGAAGGTGCGTTGTCAAGAATTACCACAGATTTTCTCGGCAAATTGTCTTTCAAATGTTTTTCTACAGTCGGTACGAATTCATTTTGGAACCAGGTTTTAAAGATTTATGAATTCATCCTTGCTTTCTTTTGATGTTTGTAATATAGGGGTAGTGATTCCTGATTTTCCAGTTTTTTAAAAACTCTAGGTTTCTTTGATTTTTCTAATAAAGTCAACCTAAGCTTGTGGTTGCCGGTTGCATTACTGCAGCCAAGATGGTGACTCGATCCTTGCTTTTCTTGTATCCTGTTGCAGCGGCTTGTTTTTTTTTATACAAGCGTTTTTCTAGAGAGCATCTTATACTATAAACCGGTCTCACCGCAGTTGTACAACTGCTCTCCAGAAATTCCCTCCTTTCCAATAAGCTTAAAAAGATAGTCTTTGAACAAAGGTACAGCCTCTTTATCAGCAGATAAAGCCTTCCCCGTTATGTTAATATGGCGAATACCGAATTGTTTTATCCTCCGATCTAACCATCCATCACTGGCAGTAAATTCTGAATCTTCTCCTTCTATTTGTCACTTAAATTGCAATGATTTTTCATGCAATATCGGCCCAGTAACAGGCAAGCCTTTTCCTCTAAAGTGTTCATGCCACAAAAATAAAGCTTCCTCAAATTCTTTATGCTTACCTTTCAGCATGGTTTTTCTTACTTTCATTCCACTTCCACTAGCTTGGGCAGCACAGCACTTTTCAATTTCTGCTCGATTTTTCTTCCAGTCACCAACTGTACTTTTCCCAACTCCTAACTCGGGAGCAATAGTTTTTGCCGTTACCTCAGAGTCCAGTCGTTTTATAGGGCGTAGTTTCTCTTCCATAGTCACTACAACCTTTTTTCGTTTATCACCCATTTCGTAACAAAAAACAATTTACGAACGTAACCAGGAACAGTGCAAACGTATTCCGCACTTGTTGACATCCGATACACTATTGACGAAACAAAGAGCAGGTAGCAGGCCGGGCGGAAATCCGCGTTTTCATGTCGCAACTTGTGTTTTGAACACGGCACGTAGGATTAAAAATAGGCCGCATAGTACGGAGGCCGGATAGTCGCGAGCCGGATAGTCGAGAGTTTACTGTATTTGCAGATGACCAACATACTACGACTGGTATGCAAAGAAAAGAGGATCCTCGATACGCAGTATACCTACCTACTTTTACATGTAGTATACCTACTACGTACCGACATTTGTGTTATTGGACAAGTGGGCCTACAATGATGTCTGTCTAAAGTGTGTCTTAAACATTTTAATTACTTTTGTAAATACATATTTTAAAACATATTTGATACAAATGCGAGATTTTTGTTTAAAATATAATAATTGAAAAAACTTCGTGATAAATTTTAGCAACAACGCTGTTGGCAACTCTGTTCAAGAAACGTAATATAACTGTCGACGTGTAATCTAACAACGTGGTGCACAGTGCAGCTGCTACATTATCTTGCCACTCGACCCTACCTTGATAACACTGACGTCGTACTCAAATATATATCGCGCTAATAAATCCCATGCCTCTTGAGGATTCACACTTTTTTTATTACGTTACTAGAACAGAGGTTCACTTTCTCTCATAGCCCTCTCTCTATTGTACGTTCCAGCGAGAGCTTGTGAGTACATGCGCCCGAGAGCCTGTGGTCGTAATTTAAGTCAAGTACTATTTGTTGATCTTGAGAAGCTACGCGGGTTCTGTCTAGGAAGGATGTTCGTGTTTATCCGTTTCTTTAACACTAATTGTTACACTTCCAAATACATCGATTGTATAAAGATCGTTTGCACATTAATTTTTCTACTTTCTTGAGATACAGGAAATTCTTTCATTTCGACTGTACATAAAGTGGTAAGTTCGTTATGTCGCAGTCAATGGATATCATTGCCATGTTTTTGTAAACTGTTGCAAGATAAGAACGATAAATATTAAATATTCATGTAAATGCGTATATTTATGTAATGTACGAATGGAGGAGTGTGTGTGTGTGTGTGTGTGTTAAATTGTTACTTGAAAGTGCACTTTTCTGGTTTTGCTATGTTTATAGGGTTCAGTTTATTTCGGTTTACATAAATTTTGTAAATATTTAAACACTTGGTATAGGCCTAAGCCTACGTGTTGTAATTAATTTATAGCACACTGAAACTGCTGACTGTAACTCTAGTTTTTGTTTGTAACAATATGATGTCTTGTTTTTTAAGTAAAAATGCACGCGCGTAATACATGTTTACACGTTTATAGAACTTGCACTTGAACTTTCATATTTTTAAAGGTACTTCCATTTTTATTTTTTATTTTTTATTTTGCTTAAACATGCCTTAGAGGCCTTATTTTTCATGAAATAATATATTCTGAATTTCTGTAGTTTGTCTGAAAAAATTGTATGGCTATATTCTGAGTACAGAAATACGTTTTTACAGAGTAAGTAATACACAGTATTATCAATATCATCATCATCATCATCACCACCATCATCATCATAATCGTTATGATTTTTAAAGAAATTGCGAATGTAACATTAATGAGAATATTAGGTCTACATTACTGTTTAACCTAATTTTAAGTATTACACGTGTGAATGTAGTGGAGCAGTATGTGTGTAGCATACAAACAGTCAATTTATGACCTAATTATGTCAGATTACAACGAGTTAATTGAAAAATGCTATTACTTTTCCTACTTAGAGAATGATAAATACTGATTTCATTAACAAATAATTAAACAAAAATTACAATCACTGTAACTATTTAAAAGTAATTAAACCTTGTATTAAAGCTACGATGACACTGAATAAAGACAATATGTTTCCTTTGTGAGGGAGCAACATTATTTTGTACTATTTTTCACATCATTAACGGTATTTTTCAAAACCGCTTGATGCAAAGAAATGTTTTGTACCACAAAATCTAACTACAAACTTGATGAAATTTATAATCAATGAAGAAATGTGAACGAAGATATAAAGAAGAGATAAGACAAAAGATGCAACAACTTCTACGTGAATGCTCTTCCCCAAGCATTTCCGTTTTATTGAATCCAACGGCCTCTATTATCAAGTTCTAGTCTAGTTTTTACCCGATAACTTTCCGGGTATTGTTCATTCTGCTTTGTTTTACAATTGATTCTCTCTCTCCCCCCATCTCCCTTATTCACACACACACACACACACACTCCCACTCTCTCTGCCTCCCTCACAATCTCTCCCTCCTTCTCTCCCATCTCTCCATTTAATAAAGTCCTCCCTCGATTTACCTTACCTTACCTCTCGAAATTTAATATAATTTAACGGGAAAACAAACTGGGAACCTGACAAGTAGTTGCATCGGTACAACAGAAGAAGGAAATTAAGTAGACAGTTTACACAGCATATCCTACAAATACGTTCGTTGATAGTCTCAGTTTTCCATTCCCTTTATATTCTCTATGTATGTATTTTCTCCTCCGCGGATGCGAGTCTGAGGCCGTGGGCTCGGAAGCGAAAAGAAAGGATCTGTCACTACCCACGGTAGTTCTGCCATCCTGCTGACACACACCGTTCATCGACACGCGGGGTAAACAGGCTGGATTGGCTGTAAACCTTGTCAGGGTCTGTGTCCTGCGATCTAAAGCCAGAGCTTCCCTGTCTTTGGCAATTATCTGTGCTAGGTAACCATTCCTGTTTCGGTCGACTTCGATAACATCACAGCACAGTGTACCACAACAGCACAGCCTGTCCACGTAGCCTACATTATTCAAATGAAGGAGGGTCGTTTAGGGTAACTCGCTACAGCTCTGGGGGGTGGGAATCAAGGCCACACCGTTGGCTCTTTCTATCTTCGAAACACCCACCCTGTTCCACACTCCCGTATGGCGTGCGAGGTTAATCTTTTGAGATGGAATCAGGGCCGATGTTCGATACAAAGCGTGCGTCCAGCGCTCGGTGGCACGATACTGAGTGGAGCTGTAAGGCGTCTGGCCCGGAAGTTGGCCTCCTCGTCTGCTTCCTTGGGCAACGTTGTGTCTTGTATTAACAGTTTATCTTTTTTGATGCCATAGCGGCGAAATTCGTTAGTAAGGAGAGGGTCTCATCCTGTTCGTTGACGTAGCCAGTGGATGGAGATGGAATGTCAGGACACTTCTGCTCTTCATTGATAAACTGCTTTGGTTTCCGCTGAAGGCATGTTAGAAATGGCCAGCAAGGGTCTTCGGAACTGGTGCGGGAGATTGCCTCCGAGGTGCAGAGGTCGTGATATTCACCCCGACGCGCGCGCGCATACACACACATACACGTAATAATTAGACAGATGTCATCAATAATGATGTTGAGAGATGGGTACACATAAATATGCAATAAGTAGGCGATGTTTTAGGGACAGACGGAATAGAAGAAAAAAAGTCTGTTTTGTTTATTTTGTATTTTTGAAAGTGAACATTTTTTTGTGAACATCGTCACCGAGGCTCAATAAAGATCTCAATGTAGGTATGATTTTTAACCATTTGTTCTACAACAATTGTAGTTATTACTAGAGAGAAATATTTTATTTCTAGATAAATGATTTGAGAGTGCGAACAATAGTAAGTGCTCCACTGAGATTCACGACAACAAATAATGACCGTACAGGCATTATGTTATCGATTCGTGCTCTTCCAGGCGCTTTTCTTTCACAGTTTATCTGTCTGCGTGATAAAATACTAATATCCCTTACTTTTAAAAATTAAGCGGTATACAACGTTTTTCACACGCAATACTTTGCGTTAAGCGGCAATTGAAACATAAACGCACAATCGAGCAAACAAATTATAAATCTATGCTTAATAACGACCTGACGTGTAGTAGCTATTGAAAGAAATTCAGGAAGAAAAGAAAGGAAAGATAACTCACGAGGAATTTTATGAAGTTACGACTCTTCACACTGTTCTGTATGCATCCTGATAGGTAGTAGCCTACCTAGAAAACAATATGTCATACGCTGGATGGAGAGTTAGATTTCTTAAGGTCTGAATGAAAAAGGAAACATAAGATAGACAGAACTGCAAATCACATAAGAAAACAATTTATGTATTCAAGTAAGGAAAACCAAATTTACTGATATTCAGATATAGGTAAAATGAAATAAAAAATAATAACTTACTTTTGTAAGTTTGTGAAACTGAAACTCAGTAAAAATTTAAACTTGAAAGAGAAGGCGTAATATCATAAAGTAGAAGATGGAGAAGAAGAAGAAAAAGAAAAAGAAACAGTTTTCCCTTCAAAAATTGTTCCTCTTACACTTCGTACTAATGTTGACTTGTAGGTGCAACAAGCAGTGCTATTCCTGACGTTACCTGGAAAATTATAGAATTATTAGTGACAGTACTTTATAAAGCATGCAATGCATTACGGGAAATTATTTTTGATGAACACGAAAACACCAAAATGTCCTGCAGACTGTTTGTTTATCCTACTAAATACTTTTACTGATCGCATTACAAGGTAGCAGTAATGAGTACATGGGTCAACATTGTCAGAGAACTAACAATCATTCTATGATTCGCAGTGGAGAATTCCAAAGCAATAAGCTTCTCAGCAACTTTATCAGAGCTAGAATATTACAAATTACTAATTTAATAAAGCTGAGTGGCTATATACTGAACAGTTAACCTGTTATTTCTGTAAGGGATGCTTAGAAGATCTTTTGAAATGGGATACAGCTTGATCAGCAGAATACCATGTGCAGTGTTCATGGCTCATGAAATACACGTTTTGTGCACAAAAATTAGTGCGTTGTTTTCTATAGTACAAAATTCATAATACATAGTTTTTAGATAAACCTTAGAAAACATAAGGCGAGATAAGAATAAAATAATACAATTCAAACAACCGATTCGAATAACTTACCAATTTTGTATGTAACAAAGTCCACTTGAGAAGGTCAGGGTTTCCTAATTAGAGGAGCAACGGCTTGATATTCAAGATACGCGATGAAATTAAAATATGAAAATCAAACACATTACGAGAAGAAGGAAAGTACCAGAGGCAGGTGGTGGGAGAACGGTGACGAAGATTGAGATATTGTTGAAGCTAACGACAAGATACTAAGAAGAGATGATTATCGTTTACTCTGTAAGCTCTCTTCGTCGCAGACTAAAAGATTATGCATAAATGAGTTTTAATATTAGATTTTTTTAGGAACATTAATCGTATACGATCTAAGTGTTGTAAACTGATAGCACATCATTAAATTGTGAGAATGTTTAGCTGGAAGCTCGTTAGTTACAGAAAATTATTTAAATAATCTTCCTACGTGTTATGGCAAAATCTGTTCTCATCTCCAGACCTGTGAAAAGCCAGTTTTAGAAATAAAATAACCACTAATTTAAAATATATTGTTAAGCTTTTTAAACATTGTTGAAAAATCAGTTGAAAAATAATTTATTTGTGATGTTACGTATGTAAATATAACACACACACATTTATTTATTTATAACCGAACATCGTAGAAACTTTTACCAGTTAACAGAGTTACACTAAGCACATGGCAAAAATCGAAAAAGATCAAACAAGTATGTTTATTTATTTATTCTTCATTATTTATCTATTTAATTTCCAAGACGCAGTAGGTCTATATATTCATCATAATGGATCTAACACATTAGTTAACATAATTTTAATTAGCTAACTAATTACGTTACGAAGAATTATCTCGTTAGGAAAAAAATTAATAACTTAAAATTTTGATAAAACCAGCTTGAAAAATTCTAGTTATGAGGTTATTTTAGATTTAAACTAATCGGTATAGACAAATAAGAAGAATGTGTAACAATTTGCATTTTCGCAAAACTGGAGGGGTTTTACCAAAGTAAAATTTTCATTAGGAAACTTGCTTGTTTTCAGGCCTGTCGGGCTCCTAGTCAACAATGAGCACTATTTAGCTGCAGTACGGTTGACTGGTTTAAGCCACGCAAACAAATACCGGTAAAGGCTTCGACGAGACTAAACATACGATAAACTAACAGACGAACTATGTGTTATAATATACTGAGTTCCAAGCTACCACAACCATACAATATTCATGTGATACTGTGCACACACATGTACTTGCATGTTACAACTTTATAACGTATACTGCATTTATAATAACGCTCGGCCATTGTGTGTGTTTGTTTTTGTATAGGCCTAGTGTATAGAGAGCGAGAGCGCGAGAGAGACATGCACAAGTTCTATGACACTGATGTAACATTAATCATATCATCAGCCGTGACTCTGAATCCTTGGTAGGTCAAGGTCTGCTCCAAGAGTCGACTCCATTCTTCCCTATTGCGTCCCCTGGCTTTCCAGTTTCTTATGTTCATCTTTCTGGGTTCCTCCTCTATATGATCAATGAATCTAGTTCGGGGTCTTCCCCTTGCTCTACTACCCATTGGTTTCTGGTAGCAGATATATTTCGTAGGCTGTTCTTCCTCCATTCTCTCTATGTGTCCAAACCACCTTAGCCTGTATATTTTGATTATCTTGACAATGTCCAGCTACTTGTAAAGATGGTATAGTTCGAATTATAGCCCCTGCGCCACATTAAATTTTCTTGTACTCCTCTAAATATTGTGCTTAGAATCCGTCTTTCAAAGCAAGCTATTTTTTATCATCGTCCACATTTTTGAAGCATCCATCAGCATTGGCCTGATAAGTATTTTGTAAATTTTTCACTTCGTGCTTCTTGCGATGAAGCTAGATGCCAGGTGCATTTTTAATCCATAATATGTTTTATTTGCGAGATATATTCTTCTTCTTATTTCAGTGTTGGTAACGTTAGTGCTGTTTACCCGGGAGCCAAGATATATGAATTCTTTATACTGCCTCTAATATTTTTTGTGCCTATTTCAAGGTTTTTAATGGTTGCGTTTAGTGCTAGATTCTTGGTAGCATACATATATTTTGTTTTCCCCAAGTTTATCTGCAGTCCAATTTTATTTGAGCCTTCCTCTAATGCTGTAAAGGCACTTATGAGATCTCGTTTTGTCCTGGAAATTAGATCAATATCATCTGTGTATGCTAAAAGTTGTATAATTTTGTTAAGGATTTTGTTTATTTGGAAATCTTTTATCGCTTTTTCTAGTGCTAGATTAAATAACAAGCCGACAGGCTACCTCCTTGTCAGAGTCCAGTTCGAGTCATGAAAGAACGTCACAAGGTTTTCTGCACTTTAACTTTATGTCTACTTTCGATAGAGACTCTTGGATTAATTTAATTAAGTGTGTTGTTATCCTGAATTCCTTCTATGCTTTGTACAGTGCCATTCCGTCCACGCTGTCATAAGCGCTCTTAAATTCAATGAATAAGTGGTGTGTTTCTACACCAAATTCTCGTGTTTTTCCAAGACCTGTCTAAGCATGAAGATATGGTTGACTGTGTATTTCCTTGGTCGGAAACCACATTGGTATTTTATTTTCCAATAACCTGTTCTGTGTACGGTTGCAGTATATCATATATTATATACGCCAAAACTTGATAGGCCACATTTAGGAGTGTGATGCCTCGATATTTGTCGCAAGTGAGTAGGTCTCCTTTCTTGTGGATAGGTACTATTATACCTATACTGTATACCAGTCTTCCGGAAGTTTCACTTGTTTTCATATTAGTCTCACTAGTTAACAGATATGCTTTTCTAGTACTTCTAGGCAATTTTGTACCAGTTCCGCTGATATCGCGTCAGTACCAAGCGCTTTATTATTTTTTTAGATTTTTGACTGCATCTCGTACTTCCTCTATTTTTGGCAATATACTTTTTCTCTGTCATCTTCCACATCCAGCTCTATCTCGGTAGTATCTGTTTCCTCACTTACATTCAAATTCTCTTTAAAATGTTCTGTCCCTATCTCTTGCATTTGCTGTTCCTCAGTAAGCATCTCACCATATCTATTTCTACACAAATTAATTCTTGGTTTAAAATCTTTTCTAATCTTATTAAGTTACTTATAACAGTTTCTGGCCTCATTTTGCATATTTAGCTCTTCTAATTCTTTCAGTCCCGCTTGCATATATATTTTTTCCTTTATTTATCTTCTTCTCCTCCCTTCTTAATTGTTTCCATTCTTCTTCAATTTGTCTGGTTTTTATATTTTTCAGCTTCATATATGCTGCATATTTCTGTCAGTAGCTTCAGCACATTCCTCGTCGAACAATTCTGTCTTTCTCTGTGCATTATTTTCTTTTCCGATTGCTTCTTCAGCTGCGTCTTTTCTTACATGTTTCGTAGTACTCATGTATGTTCTCACTTGTCATGTCAGCTTTAGCCTGCAGTTTAGTTTTTAGTATGCCTTTGTATTTTCGTACTGTATTACAATCCTTCAACAACTCTACTTTAAATTTCTCCTCTTTCTCCACCTTCTTCTTCTTTGTAGTAGAAATTCTTTATCTTATTTTTACTTGGATCACGAAAAGATCAGAGTCCATGTTTGTCCCTCTCCGATTCCTTACATTTAGTACATCGCTAAAATGACGTGCGTTGACAAGTGCATGATCAATTTGATTATTTGTCTTTCTATCTGGAAATACCCATGTTCCTTTATGTACAATTTTGTAGTCGAAGTGTGTGCTAGCTAATACCATGTTGAGTCCAGCTGAAAGGTGTACAAACCGAGTTCCATTATCATTAGAATCTCTATGGAGGCTATGTTTACCTGTAGTTGGCATATATTCCTCTTTTTGTCCATTTTTGGCATTTTAGGTTTTCTATAATGATTTCAGTGTCATTGTTAAGACACTGTTCTATACATTTTTCGAATTCTCTATAGAAAGCTTCTTTTTCGTCGTCTTTTTTCTTCCGTCGAGGCATATGCATTAATTATTGAGTAGTTGAAAAATTTTCCTTTCATCCTTATCTTACACATACTTTTACTTACAGCTTTGAAATCTATTATTAATCTGTTTATTCTATCACTTACTACAAACCCTGTTCCAAATATATGCTCATTGGATTACAGCTACAGTATATACTATATTTTTCCTTTTCCCATATTCTTTTACCAGTCCATCTTATTTCCTGCAATGCCATTATATCACCTTATACTTCTCTATTATATTAATAAGGATTTTTAGTGCACCGGGTTTATAAAGGGATCTCACATTCCATGTGCAAAAACTCAAATCATTTGCCTTTTTCTTGCCAGGTCGTTGCCTATACTTCCGTCCGAATTTTTTCTCTTGAGCATTCGCAACAATTGCTTTTTCACAGGGTGAGGTCGTCAGCCTCACACCTAACCCCCAACCTCGAGGACCAGGTATTTTGATTTCGGGGTATTCTTTCCCTAGACAGGCTGCCTTCACCTATACTAGGATCCTGTCCTACCTACCTACCTAGGCTATAGGCTCCTGTCCACTCTCGCAGTTCACCCTGCCGTTCAGCTCCGCCCGGTGCTGTTCACCTATGGGCCCAGCTGACATTTAGAAACTATTACAAGCAAATATTTTGAAGATAATTCCGGTTTCTGTAAATGTATACTTGGTTACTAGTCACTCTTTCGACTACCGGGAGCGCCGTAATATGCCGTCAACATGCATATGTCAACTCCCAAATCAACTGAGTCAAAAAAACAGAATCTGGTTAAAATCCAAGAGTATCTAAGAGACCCTTAATCTAAATACCTCAGATTTTGAATAAAATACATGTAAAATTAATGTGGGTTCAACATTATCACAATAGTTCTACATGTAAGAGCCTACTGCATGTGTCCCCGATATCTAAATTCCTTTTAGTATTTTATACGGATAAGGTTAGGTCATAACGAAAAACTGTAAGAAAGTCTTGAGGCCTAATCAGGGGTAAGGATAACCCCTATGTACATAGGTTTTGAAGTGATCGGCCTACAATACAGTTAGACAAAAAGGTCACAATTGTATGTGCGATAAACAGTGTAACAAACATAGACTTTAAAAATTATATATAAACTTAGGCAAAGAAAATACGCCTGTCATGTAAAGAAGCGACTGCAATGTGTTATGGTAGGTAACAGAAATAACTTAGGAAGTAGAAAGTTCCTAATGTTTAGAGTGAATTTGGCGTTATGAAGACAACTCTAACATATTGCAGCTAAATAAGTAGGCTATGTGAGACTCGTGATACTGTCTGTTATTGGCGCCTCTTTTCACTGCTGTGTAGCCGCCTGTCTTTTATCTCGCCTGTATTCCTCTGTGTTTTGTTTTCCAAACTCCTTTCTTATTTATGAAGAGAATGTGATACGACAATTCCAGCACAGAATGAATTCAATAAAATAAAATGCCAACAAAGAAAAGGAAACTAAATATTTCAATAGGAAAACATTTGGACAAGTAAAAAAGAACATATTTCCTATTTGGAAAAGTATAACAGATGACACTAATACAAATTTAACTGCTATGTTTGAAGCTAAAGCGTACTCATCCATTTCTAGCGTACACGCCGGTACTACTGTGAAACGCGCACGGAGCCGAAATATGTTTGTGATTTCTAGTCAATTATTACTGAACTATAATAACTGGATACTGGATTATTATATCTATAATTAAAAACTATAATCTACAAGAACTGTTAAGTTAGATATGTAGGTGTTGGTTAAACTTTGTATTGTCTCAAAGTGTGTGATTTAATTTGCTTTCGTCCCGTACATTATCAATTTCTGTTTGACAAGTTATAACTTTGGCAACTGTAACATGGAATTGCTGTTACATAGATAGCTTCAACAATATGTCCATTTGAAGACTGCCTACAGGGACGCTGAATAAATCTAAATGGTAAAGTAAAGTAGACAAGTTTACATTGAGGCCGCAAAGTGTTTCCGTCCGTTGTTAGAAACTTGTCACCGCAGTCTAGTCCCGTAGTCACCGCAACTGTTGATCATTACAACTGAGTAACTGTTGCCAACTACTTTCAGTGCAAATGTTGATATTATCGTGGGAATATACTCGTACATCATTATGTCTGCGAATCCAGAGAACACACAAGAACAGTTGATGGTGTTACATTATAATGGCCTACCTTTCTAGGCGTAAATGGTTGTTCCGAACTTTACCTTCATAGCCTTCTTTGACCTACATTACATCTTCTGTCAGGGGTACGGGTATAATTCATCATTTGTATTGGTATCCTGTCTGAAACATGAAGCACGACACGATTCCTCTAGTCAACTTTGCAAGCTATACAACTTCTAATGTTACTCGGTTATTATCATTCATACCCTATCCTGTCTTTACAACCTGTTTGTACGAGTGGATTTCTGATGCCTCAAGGCCCCTAAATCCAACTTCCAGAAACTATTCAAATGTTTAAGTATCGGCATCGCCTTGTAAAATGTTAGTAATGGCTCCATTTGGCTTTAATATACTGAAAACTTTCCACAGATTCTTTGCAACATGTACACTCTGGTAACCCTATACAAATCACCAAGTAGTTTAAAGTTTTCTCGTTCTTGGAACTAAATATAACAGACAGCTGTTACCAGAAAAGACATTTCAAATGCCGCGATCTCGGTGTTCTATACATGCAATTTTTTATTTTATACATCCACTGATATATATTGTAACGTTACATAACCAGGTCCCAATAAAGTAACTCATGATAATAAAAGTCAGAAATGGGTAAACTAAAGCTCGCTCAAAATTTAATTATATCACTCAACATGATAAACAATTCGAGTAGTATACAGTGCAAAGTGAGTTCTAGTGTACCCATTGAGGTGAAAAACAAAAGTGAAAGTAATGTATTACCAAACTGTGTTGTATGTTTTGGAAAGGATAAAACTATGGAAGTAGGATGTAATAATACTGATTGATTTTTGTAATTTTATTTATTTATTGTAATTTATATTGTATGAACCAATAATTGTTATACCCAAGTTAATATTATATTTTTTCAAATAATTGTGTTGTAATATAGGATAACCCAGGGTTAGTTTTAAAAGACAAAAATTTAAATACCAAAGATAATAAAAAATTAAAATAATCCTATGAAGGAAATGGCAACAGGAAGTAGTGCCGGGTATGAATACTACTCGAGACTAAATAAATAATATATAAATTTACTTAAGTATAATAAAATGATAAAATACTTATATACAATGTCATAAAAAAATTAACCAAAACATATTATGTAAATTAAATTAGTAAAGAAACCGGAATGGAAAGGAATTATGTTTCCATAAATAAAATATAAATTTATAATAATTACAAACTGCCTGCATAATAAAAATACTATGTGTTACTAAGAGTGATGAAAAATAACAAGTATTGTTAATAGATATAAACAATTTTGAACTAAACCGGAGAGTTGAAGAAACGATGCGACAAAAATTATAAAAAATAACCTTTTTTGGACGTTGGAGGAGTTGAAATTAATGCAAGATTAATAAACAGAGTGACTACTATCTAATTATACCTGATTAATCCAAATTAAATGGTAATATACATTAATAAACAGTGGATGAAAACCTTCTGAGGATCCAGCATGGTTCGCCCTACTTCTCGTTGACAGTTAGAAAATACTTCAAACGAAAAGTAAAGTATAACGCAAGACGGACCTCATCACAGAAAAGCGGCAATCCAGTAAGAACCATACAGAGCGAGGTAATATAAACATTTTTTCGTAATAATTCCAGAAGAAAACTCGTTTTGAACGGTGAAATAGAACAAAAAAATAATCATTTGATCATATGTTTTTTTTAAGTAAACAAATATACACTGCTCTCTTACGGCAATTCCGGGAACTACGTACTACATGAAAAATAAACAAAATTATTTATTAATTTTTCAGTATTTGTAAAGCGTAGTATTTATCCATTTCTGACACTCTCTTAACACAAAGAACTCACCCTGAACCCTGGGGAATTATCAAGAATTATGTAATAATTGATGTTTTTTATTATAGCGTAATATTGGGTAAATAACAACATATATGTTTTGCTCCTTAGACAGATCTATGTTTACTCGGTAAAGTCGAGATGATGTTTTTTTTTTCAGATAAGATTAATTGTGATACCTATATTTGGATGGCAGGAGACAAAGGTCAATAATAAATAAAGCAATATTATTGAAAATTAATATTGAATAATAAAGTGTTATAATTTATTGTAGTGGGTAGTTATAAAAAATTTCAGCACAACAAACAGAAGAAATCGTCTCAACTGAGTGGAAATAATGATACTTACTCTCTCTTCTGCATAAGGCTGAACAACTTCCCTCATTGACCACAAATCACACACTCTCGATTTCTCTTCAGATTGAGTAAAACAAAATAAACAAAATCCTTTATTTACCTCTTGAAAAACAACGTCAGTTATTATAATTCAGAAGTGATGCATACTGCGTGAGGCATATAATAACACTTCCATAACACCTCACACAAAAAAGCAGGACGTTACAGATTTGGCGAACCCAACATTTGGGGCTTGACTAAAGGTGTACGTTTCGCTAAAGACCTCACGAAAAAGCGGTACGTTACAGAATTGGCGAACCCAACATTTGGGGCTTGACTAAAGGTGTACGTTTCCATAAGACCTCACGAAAAAGCGGTACGTTACAGATTTGGCGCCCAACGTGGGGCAGAATTAACGAAGCTTGTAATTGCAATACACTCGTAAGTGGTGGACGCCTCTAAAAAGCGGTACGTTACAATTTGGCGCTCAACGTAAAAGGGCGGTAATTAGAAAAGAATTTTGTATTTAATAAAAATATATATCAAAAAATCTAATTATCGTTGGCAGTTACGAGAAAACAAAAAATGCGATAAAGAGCTATGATACCACAGGAAACGAAAATGTCCGAAAAAGAGAGACGATTGAGTTACGCGGAATGGATGACGGTGCTATTTAAGAAATTCAGCAAAGAGATGGGATACATAGAAAAGAATACCAATGACCACGAAAGAGCGCAAATGAGTCGCGCGAATGCGTTGCGAACACCAGACGACAAAATGACATTGAGAGAGATTTATGATGAATTGTGGGAGTTAGATGCCAGGTGTAATAAAGAAAAGACTATTGGGACAACTAACGAAAAAGATGATAACAAGGTGGAAAGGATGACTGAAGAAGATTGGGAAAGATGGGACGATAATGAAGAACAAATGAAAACCGAAAGAATAGGAGTATACGCCCAGGTGACAGAACAATATACTCAGGAAGATTATGAACAATGGAAACGAGAAATAAGACCACCTGAAAACCCAATACAAACAGAAAACACAGAATTAAGGGAATGGATCAGGGTGATGTTTGAACTATCCCGAGAAGATATGGGTCAATGGAGGAAAGAACACAATCAAATATATGAATTTATAGCAATGCCAAATATTAAAAAGCTAGAACAATCCAAGGTACAAAAAGAAGTAAAAATAGTCAAAATGAAGCAACAGAAGAAAACGCCAGAACAACCAAAGAAAGTGACCCGTCAGGACGTAATGGATTTTATGGTCGAACAATTTATGAAACAGCAGGAAGAATTAAGGAAAATAATGGATGAAGGTTTCAAAAGGGTAGAGGAAACAATGGATAGATGTTTAAAGAATATGAATAAAACATTAGAAACCTCTTCTGAAGGGAGAAAGGAAACAGAAATTAGAGAAGACCAAAATGCAGAGCCATCTGAAAATAAGAATAGAAAGGACATGGATGAGATCCAAACCATAGAAGAGAATAGCCAGAAAATAAGAAAAACATGCAGAAGGAACATAGGCAGTACCAAGGAAGAATGGGAGATGATTACAGGTGGATTAATTAATGTATTCAACCTTCCAATTAACGAACAGAGGGAGTTAATTAAGTTTACATCCCAGTTAAATGTGTCGATGATTGAAGTGCATCAGAAGATATTAGTCAGATTATCAAGACGGAATATAACATTCAAATATTTGACAAATAATTCAGAGGTAAAAGGGAATGAAATGAGATTAAATATGAGCAACTATGTTATGTTTGAGGAGGTACAATACTGGTTAGTTAAAAAGGAACGAATTATGACGGAAGACCGGTACTTAAGTGAAAGTTTCATAGCAGCAAAGTGGGAGAGACGGATGGTAAGAAGATTATCAAGGAGAGAATTAATTACGAACACCCCAGCAATCCGAGAACATGGAGTACCTGAAATAATGGACCACGGTTAAACAGACTCCAAACAAACCAGAAAAAAGGGACGGATTTTATGGATACAGGACCAAGCAACCCATTGTAAATAAAAAACCCCAAAATTCTAAAAGTACGTAAGGACAACTTACTCAAGTTATTTTGAAACCATATAATTTAAAATGAAGAAACTAAAAAACCCCAAAATTCTAAAAGCATGTAAGGACATCTTACTCAAGTTATTTTGAAACCATATAATTTAAAATGAAAAGACAAAACACCAAGAAAATGTAAGAGCAGATTATATAATTTAATTATAAATAACTGATTTAAACTGAAATAATAGGAAAAAGTAATATTTGTAATGGTAACAAACAGAAGAAAAATTAAATGAACAATAACAATTGATGGTAATGTGCTCAGATAAGAAGAATAAAGAATAATTTAATGACTCCAATGAAACTGAAGGAGGATGATAATTAATACAACAAAAATTTGAATTTCTCGGAATTGAAGATTAGATAAGAAGAAATGATACGGAGAAATATGTCGCAAGAAGTAAAGTCAAAAGAATTTTAACATAAGGCCTATCAATGATGTTATATGCTATTATTCAATGGAAAAGAAGAAGGAATCAAGGAGAAGAAGAAATATATAAATAAATACAAACAGCTACAGTATGAAGAATCCCAAAAGTGTTTGGTACTAGTCGCTAATTGACTACTACTTATAATTTTTTTTATTTTTATGTATTGACCGTAGAAATGTTCCGGCAATAATTTTTATGAGCAGGGATGATGTTCCCCTGGTCTCAGAAGGTGTAAGGATGGACAGCGGTGTATGGACCCAGAGTGGCCACCCGACTGGAACCACCGCACAGGATAGGGAAAAATGTTAGGGAAATTGAATATTTAAGGGATAATAATGATAAAATAGCTGAAAAGAGTGATATTGGATTCCAGAAGTATAGATAAAGAAAATAGAAGGAAGATAGCAGACAAAAGCTTAATTGATAAAGCGAGTATATAAAAGTAAATAGAAATGAGTGTTAAAACAAGTTTAATATGATTAGTGTGACCAGTCCTTATCAAATAAAATGTGGAAGTACCACTACCCAGAAATGAATAATTGATGAATTTGCCTCCAAGAGAGAGAGAGTAAAGTAAGAAAACAGCAATTACCACCAGTCGGAATTACCAGTCAGTGTATAATCAGTCAGAAATAAAACACTTTTATGAAGATAAAGAGGAGTTAAGAAAATGGAAATAATCAACAATTTATTTTTAATAAACAAGTTAAACTGAAATAAATTTGTTCTAGTGGGGGGGCTTTATGTAACGTTACATAACCAGGTCCCAATAAAGTAACTCATGATAATAAAAGTCAGAAATGGGTAAACTAAAGCTCGCTCAAAATTTAATTATATCACTCAACATGATAAACAATTCGAGTGGTATACAGTGCAAAGTGAGTTCTAGTGTACCCATTGAGGTGAAAAACAAAAGTGAAAGTAATGTATTACCAAACTGTGTTGTATGTTTTGGAAAGGATAAAACTATGGAAGTAGGATGTAATAATACTGATTGATTTTTGTAATTTTATTTATTTATTGTAATTTATATTGTATGAACCAATAATTGTTATACCCAAGTTAATATTATATTTTTTCAAATAATTGTGTTGTAATATAGGATAACCCAGGGTTAGTTTTAAAAGACAAAAATTTAAATACCAAAGATAATAAAAAATTAAAATAATCCTATGAAGGAAATGGCAACAGGAAGTAGTGCCGGGTATGAATACTACTCGAGACTAAATAAATAATATATAAATTTACTTAAGTATAATAAAATGATAAAATACTTATATACAATGTCATAAAAAAATTAACCAAAACATATTATGTAAATTAAATTAGTAAAGAAACCGGAATGGAAAGGAATTATGTTTCCATAAATAAAATATAAATTTATAATAATTACAAACTGCCTGCATAATAAAAATACTATGTGTTACTAAGAGTGATGAAAAATAACAAGTATTGTTAATAGATATAAAAAATTTTGAACTAAACCGGAGAGTTGAAGAAACGATGCGACAAAAATTATAAAAAATAACCTTTTTTGGACGTTGGAGGAGTTGAAATTAATGCAAGATTAATAAACAGAGTGACTACTATCTAATTATACCTGATTAATCCAAATTAAATGGTAATATACATTAATAAACAGTGGATGAAAACCTTCTGAGGATCCAGCATGGTTCGCCCTACTTCTCGTTGACAGTTAGAAAATACTTCAAACGAAAAGTAAAGTATAACGCAAGACGGACCTCATCACAGAAAAGCGGCAATCCAGTAAGAACCATACAGAGCGAGGTAATATAAACATTTTTTCGTAATAATTCCAGAAGAAAACTCGTTTTGAACGGTGAAATAGAACAAAAAAATAATCATTTGATCATATGTTTTTTTTAAGTAAACAAATATACACTGCTCTCTTACGGCAATTCCGGGAACTACGTACTACATGAAAAATAAACAAAATTATTTATTAATTTTTCAGTATTTGTAAAGCGTAGTATTTATCCATTTCTGACACTCTCTTAACACAAAGAACTCACCCTGAACCCTGGGGAATTATCAAGAATTATGTAATAATTGATGTTTTTTATTATAGCGTAATATTGGGTAAATAACAACATATATGTTTTGCTCCTTAGACAGATCTATGTTTACTCGGTAAAGTCGAGATGATGTTTTTTTTTTCAGATAAGATTAATTGTGATACCTATATTTGGATGGCAGGAGACAAAGGTCAATAATAAATAAAGCAATATTATTGAAAATTAATATTGAATAATAAAGTGTTATAATTTATTGTAGTGGGTAGTTATAAAAAATTTCAGCACAACAAACAGAAGAAATCGTCTCAACTGAGTGGAAATAATGATACTTACTCTCTCTTCTGCATAAGGCTGAACAACTTCCCTCATTGACCACAAATCACACACTCTCGATTTCTCTTCAGATTGAGTAAAACAAAATAAACAAAATCCTTTATTTACCTCTTGAAAAACAACGTCAGTTATTATAATTCAGAAGTGATGCATACTGCGTGAGGCATATAATAACACTTCCATAACACCTCACACAAAAAAGCAGGACGTTACAGATTTGGCGAACCCAACATTTGGGGCTTGACTAAAGGTGTACGTTTCGCTAAAGACCTCACGAAAAAGCGGTACGTTACAGAATTGGCGAACCCAACATTTGGGGCTTGACTAAAGGTGTACGTTTCCATAAGACCTCACGAAAAAGCGGTACGTTACAGATTTGGCGCCCAACGTGGGGCAGAATTAACGAAGCTTGTAATTGCAATACACTCGTAAGTGGTGGACGCCTCTAAAAAGCGGTACGTTACAATTTGGCGCTCAACGTAAAAGGGCGGTAATTAGAAAAGAATTTTGTATTTAATAAAAATATATATCAAAAAATCTAATTATCGTTGGCAGTTACGAGAAAACAAAAAATGCGATAAAGAGCTATGATACCACAGGAAACGAAAATGTCCGAAAAAGAGAGACGATTGAGTTACGCGGAATGGATGACGGTGCTATTTAAGAAATTCAGCAAAGAGATGGGATACATAGAAAAGAATACCAATGACCACGAAAGAGCGCAAATGAGTCGCGCGAATGCGTTGCGAACACCAGACGACAAAATGACATTGAGAGAGATTTATGATGAATTGTGGGAGTTAGATGCCAGGTGTAATAAAGAAAAGACTATTGGGACAACTAACGAAAAAGATGATAACAAGGTGGAAAGGATGACTGAAGAAGATTGGGAAAGATGGGACGATAATGAAGAACAAATGAAAACCGAAAGAATAGGAGTATACGCCCAGGTGACAGAACAATATACTCAGGAAGATTATGAACAATGGAAACGAGAAATAAGACCACCTGAAAACCCAATACAAACAGAAAACACAGAATTAAGGGAATGGATCAGGGTGATGTTTGAACTATCCCGAGAAGATATGGGTCAATGGAGGAAAGAACACAATCAAATATATGAATTTATAGCAATGCCAAATATTAAAAAGCTAGAACAATCCAAGGTACAAAAAGAAGTAAAAATAGTCAAAATGAAGCAACAGAAGAAAACGCCAGAACAACCAAAGAAAGTGACCCGTCAGGACGTAATGGATTTTATGGTCGAACAATTTATGAAACAGCAGGAAGAATTAAGGAAAATAATGGATGAAGGTTTCAAAAGGGTAGAGGAAACAATGGATAGATGTTTAAAGAATATGAATAAAACATTAGAAACCTCTTCTGAAGGGAGAAAGGAAACAGAAATTAGAGAAGACCAAAATGCAGAGCCATCTGAAAATAAGAATAGAAAGGACATGGATGAGATCCAAACCATAGAAGAGAATAGCCAGAAAATAAGAAAAACATGCAGAAGGAACATAGGCAGTACCAAGGAAGAATGGGAGATGATTACAGGTGGATTAATTAATGTATTCAACCTTCCAATTAACGAACAGAGGGAGTTAATTAAGTTTACATCCCAGTTAAATGTGTCGATGATTGAAGTGCATCAGAAGATATTAGTCAGATTATCAAGACGGAATATAACATTCAAATATTTGACAAATAATTCAGAGGTAAAAGGGAATGAAATGAGATTAAATATGAGCAACTATGTTATGTTTGAGGAGGTACAATACTGGTTAGTTAAAAAGGAACGAATTATGACGGAAGACCGGTACTTAAGTGAAAGTTTCATAGCAGCAAAGTGGGAGAGACGGATGGTAAGAAGATTATCAAGGAGAGAATTAATTACGAACACCCCAGCAATCCGAGAACATGGAGTACCTGAAATAATGGACCACGGTTAAACAGACTCCAAACAAACCAGAAAAAAGGGACGGATTTTATGGATACAGGACCAAGCAACCCATTGTAAATAAAAAACCCCAAAATTCTAAAAGTACGTAAGGACAACTTACTCAAGTTATTTTGAAACCATATAATTTAAAATGAAGAAACTAAAAAACCCCAAAATTCTAAAAGCATGTAAGGACATCTTACTCAAGTTATTTTGAAACCATATAATTTAAAATGAAAAGACAAAACACCAAGAAAATGTAAGAGCAGATTATATAATTTAATTATAAATAACTGATTTAAACTGAAATAATAGGAAAAAGTAATATTTGTAATGGTAACAAACAGAAGAAAAATTAAATGAACAATAACAATTGATGGTAATGTGCTCAGATAAGAAGAATAAAGAATAATTTAATGACTCCAATGAAACTGAAGGAGGATGATAATTAATACAACAAAAATTTGAATTTCTCGGAATTGAAGATTAGATAAGAAGAAATGATACGGAGAAATATGTCGCAAGAAGTAAAGTCAAAAGAATTTTAACATAAGGCCTATCAATGATGTTATATGCTATTATTCAATGGAAAAGAAGAAGGAATCAAGGAGAAGAAGAAATATATAAATAAATACAAACAGCTACAGTATGAAGAATCCCAAAAGTGTTTGGTACTAGTCGCTAATTGACTACTACTTATAATTTTTTTTATTTTTATGTATTGACCGTAGAAATGTTCCGGCAATAATTTTTATGAGCAGGGATGATGTTCCCCTGGTCTCAGAAGGTGTAAGGATGGACAGCGGTGTATGGACCCAGAGTGGCCACCCGACTGGAACCACCGCACAGGATAGGGAAAAATGTTAGGGAAATTGAATATTTAAGGGATAATAATGATAAAATAGCTGAAAAGAGTGATATTGGATTCCAGAAGTATAGATAAAGAAAATAGAAGGAAGATAGCAGACAAAAGCTTAATTGATAAAGCGAGTATATAAAAGTAAATAGAAATGAGTGTTAAAACAAGTTTAATATGATTAGTGTGACCAGTCCTTATCAAATAAAATGTGGAAGTACCACTACCCAGAAATGAATAATTGATGAATTTGCCTCCAAGAGAGAGAGAGTAAAGTAAGAAAACAGCAATTACCACCAGTCGGAATTACCAGTCAGTGTATAATCAGTCAGAAATAAAACACTTTTATGAAGATAAAGAGGAGTTAAGAAAATGGAAATAATCAACAATTTATTTTTAATAAACAAGTTAAACTGAAATAAATTTGTTCTAGTGGGGGGGCTTTATGTAACGTTACATAACCAGGTCCCAATAAAGTAACTCATGATAATAAAAGTCAGAAATGGGTAAACTAAAGCTCGCTCAAAATTTAATTATATCACTCAACATGATAAACAATTCGAGTGGTATACAGTGCAAAGTGAGTTCTAGTGTACCCATTGAGGTGAAAAACAAAAGTGAAAGTAATGTATTACCAAACTGTGTTGTATGTTTTGGAAAGGATAAAACTATGGAAGTAGGATGTAATAATACTGATTGATTTTTGTAATTTTATTTATTTATTGTAATTTATATTGTATGAACCAATAATTGTTATACCCAAGTTAATATTATATTTTTTCAAATAATTGTGTTGTAATATAGGATAACCCAGGGTTAGTTTTAAAAGACAAAAATTTAAATACCAAAGATAATAAAAAATTAAAATAATCCTATGAAGGAAATGGCAACAGGAAGTAGTGCCGGGTATGAATACTACTCGAGACTAAATAAATAATATATAAATTTACTTAAGTATAATAAAATGATAAAATACTTATATACAATGTCATAAAAAAATTAACCAAAACATATTATGTAAATTAAATTAGTAAAGAAACCGGAATGGAAAGGAATTATGTTTCCATAAATAAAATATAAATTTATAATAATTACAAACTGCCTGCATAATAAAAATACTATGTGTTACTAAGAGTGATGAAAAATAACAAGTATTGTTAATAGATATAAAAAATTTTGAACTAAACCGGAGAGTTGAAGAAACGATGCGACAAAAATTATAAAAAATAACCTTTTTTGGACGTTGGAGGAGTTGAAATTAATGCAAGATTAATAAACAGAGTGACTACTATCTAATTATACCTGATTAATCCAAATTAAATGGTAATATACATTAATAAACAGTGGATGAAAACCTTCTGAGGATCCAGCATGGTTCGCCCTACTTCTCGTTGACAGTTAGAAAATACTTCAAACGAAAAGTAAAGTATAACGCAAGACGGACCTCATCACAGAAAAGCGGCAATCCAGTAAGAACCATACAGAGCGAGGTAATATAAACATTTTTTCGTAATAATTCCAGAAGAAAACTCGTTTTGAACGGTGAAATAGAACAAAAAAATAATCATTTGATCATATGTTTTTTTTAAGTAAACAAATATACACTGCTCTCTTACGGCAATTCCGGGAACTACGTACTACATGAAAAATAAACAAAATTATTTATTAATTTTTCAGTATTTGTAAAGCGTAGTATTTATCCATTTCTGACACTCTCTTAACACAAAGAACTCACCCTGAACCCTGGGGAATTATCAAGAATTATGTAATAATTGATGTTTTTTATTATAGCGTAATATTGGGTAAATAACAACATATATGTTTTGCTCCTTAGACAGATCTATGTTTACTCGGTAAAGTCGAGATGATGTTTTTTTTTCAGATAAGATTAATTGTGATACCTATATTTGGATGGCAGGAGACAAAGGTCAATAATAAATAAAGCAATATTATTGAAAATTAATATTGAATAATAAAGTGTTATAATTTATTGTAGTGGGTAGTTATAAAAAATTTCAGCACAACAAACAGAAGAAATCGTCTCAACTGAGTGGAAATAATGATACTTACTCTCTCTTCTGCATAAGGCTGAACAACTTCCCTCATTGACCACAAATCACACACTCTCGATTTCTCTTCAGATTGAGTAAAACAAAATAAACAAAATCCTTTATTTACCTCTTGAAAAACAACGTCAGTTATTATAATTCAGAAGTGATGCATACTGCGTGAGGCATATAATAACACTTCCATAACACCTCACACAAAAAAGCAGGACGTTACAGATTTGGCGAACCCAACATTTGGGGCTTGACTAAAGGTGTACGTTTCGCTAAAGACCTCACGAAAAAGCGGTACGTTACAGAATTGGCGAACCCAACATTTGGGGCTTGACTAAAGGTGTACGTTTCCATAAGACCTCACGAAAAAGCGGTACGTTACAATATATATATTAAGATCTGTAAACATATTAGAATTTATAATGTGTCATGTGTAACGTTTCAGATTTTGTGTTTTGTAATTTCGAAGCAAAAATACAATACATTCATTGTTACAAACGATTTTCGCGATATTCCAAGGCAAAAGAACCCGAATAAAAGTGGCGATACAGTAGGAGAGCCACAGATAAGACGACTAGGACATTTTAAAAATATCTATATTGGAAAACCGATAGGTGAACATTGTAGTAACTGTATATTCATATACGTAGTACGTACGTACGTGTTTACGTAAGCGCTAAATAACCTCAACGAAAGTAAATAAAGTTATTAGTGTACCATTTCCATATACGTCATTACACAATAACCGGTTTTAGTGTACATTTATAATGTCCACTCGCAGCACCCGTTTTTATTACACTGGTTAGCTTACTTTTATTTGCAGAATATGTTATTCCATTCTCTGTCTTAGAACGGTCTATTTTTCTCTATCGGATCACGTTATTGGCGCCTCTGTTCACTGCTGTGTAGCAGCCTGTTTTACCTCTCCTGTATTCCTCTGTGTTTTGTTTTAAACTCTTTCTCTCTTATTTAACTTGTAAACCTTTGCCAGCTACGCAAACGCTTCAAGTACTTTTGCCAAAGCGTACAAACTGCGTCTTATCTAATCACAAATCACAAATACAAACCACAAATTTCTATGCTTTCGCTAATATTTTATAAACGCTGCCGTGTTCATTTCAGCAATTATCTATATGCCCACATTTAAAAACTTTTCTACTATTTCTAAACTTACGTTAAGGGGTTAAGGGTCTATGCTTCAACTCCAGAGGTAGCATCATCATTAATTGTTTTCACAGACCAATATTCATTGTACATGATACAGCGTTTTCTTTCCTCACTAAGAACACTTGTATCGTACATTATTCCAGTTAAATTTGTAATATTGTCATCGGTTATACTTTTCCAAACAGAACATATGTTATATTTTTGTTCTTGTTCAGATATTTTCCTAATGAAATATTTAGTTTCCTTTTTTCTTTGTTGGCATTTTATTTTATTGAATTCATTCTGTACTGGAATTGCCGTAGGCCTATAACATTCTCATCATTGTCTTAAAAGAACTAGGTGCCAACTTGTTTTCCATTTCACAAATATGGAAAAAGCAGTAAGAGCTTTCTCAGTTACCTTTAAGACGTTTCCAAATGCGGTCTTGCTTTGGTCACTGTCTGGCGGTGAAGTTCTGAGGCGTCTACAAATTTTATCCAATTTATGTTCATATACGTAGTGGAAATAGGCGAACGTTCGTTTTCTAAATCTTCGTTCTTTTATGTAATTTTAGCTGCGTTATTTTTATAATCGCTTTATTCTGAGTTAAATTGTACACACATTTCCCCACGATAGATGAAGAAAATCACATCGATAAAAGAATATAATGTTTTCAGTTACTGCGTTAAGTAACCAACTCTACAGAACACACCATTTAGAGATTTTTAAATTCTTTTTGATTTCCCCTTAACTAGTCACTTGTACTCAGTAAGTGAATGCCTGCAGAATGGAGAACTCCTGGGAGAGACAACAAGAATTCTGACTGTGAACTAAAGTAGAAAGGAGGCTTTGCCTATTCGTAATGGCGTGTGAGTCTTGATCCACACAGGATTGTCGGTGTTAATGTAGTAGTAGCCTGGAAGAACTGATGTAACAATTAGTTTATACAACTTGACTGTTTCAAACACTTGTTGTTCCAGTTATTTTCTTGATATGTAATTACTTAATACAATAATAATTTAAAACCAGGTTTATTAACCTATCTTCAGAAAGACTCGTTTTCACAATATTTGTTAAATTTAAATTAAAGCGACTCATAATTATGAGATTTATTACGTTTAATCTGACAAATAATTAATCAAATAGAATATTTTGAAATCGGCGTTTTACCATATTTTTCAACGTTTCTACTTCACGTTAATTTAAGAAATAAAAATTTATAAAATGTATTTATAATTGGAGTTTTAAATGTTTATCTTTTTGTATGTATTTAGGTGTTGCGGATTAGGTGGATATAGGTGTTTAGGTGTTAGGTGTTCAAAGTAACGTTTCTTCAATTGCTGTTTGTCTGGCGTAAGTAAATTTTGTTGCAATCTTTGCACTCCAATTTGTATATTCCATAGTTATCATCTTTGTTGGATGAGTTATTTATTGTTCACATTGTTTTGCAAGCTACTGTAATATTTATATTTTTTGCAGACTTTGTAAGTTGTGGCATCGTCTTGTATATGTACGCGACATAACCCATTTTTGTATTGTTGTTGTTGTTGTTGTTGTTGCTGCTACTGTTGCTGTTATTATTATTGTTATTTGTGTATGGTTATTCCTCAGTGTTATATATGCTATGTTTATTTTATATTTTATTTTATTTTCTACATTCTTTATGGTGTTTTTACTGTAACCATTTGGTACTTAATACATCTTTCTTTTTTTATTTTCTGTTTATTTAGGCGTATTCTAATCACTTTACTGAAGGGAATGTGCAGAGCTGCCGTATTGTGTTGTGGTGGATGGTTTATATTGTTGGTATGGTAAGACTAGTGTAGGTTAGTTTTCTGTGTACTGCATAATGTAAGTGGTTGTTGTTTCTTGAAATAGTCAAATCTAAATAATTGATTTCGTTGTCTATTTTCCTTCTGTAAAATGTATATTTGGTTATAGTTGTTGAGATGTTTTAATATGCCATATGCATTTACGTATTTGTTTTTAGAAATTTGTATTTAGGCCATCATATCCACGACCTATCTTATTCACGACCTATCTCATCGACATATCTTACCTCAATAAATTTTATATTTTATGAATATTGTTGTCGATGTACTGTAAAAACGTTTCTGCTGTTAAACTTGATAAAGGAGAACTCATTGCCAATTATTCCTGTTGCTGGTAAATTTATTATTACATTTGCAACAGTTTCGATTTAGTATCAGTAGGAAGGTTTTTTAATTGTATTTATATATTGGGTACCTTAATTTTGTTCTTCAAGTTTGGTGATGATTATGTTTATTGTTTCTTTTGTAAGTAAGTTAGTGTACATGTTGGTGATATCATATACGATGTGAAAAATGTGTTTTAATTTATATTTATTTCTTGTAGTTTTTCATATTAATTCACATGAACTTTTGATGCTGTAATTATTATTTATGAGACTAGTATCTTTTGTTTTTATTCTATGATTTTTGCTATTTTGTACCTTGGTGTTTTTTGAAATTTATTAGTGGTCAAATAATAATTACAACGTCAAAGAGCAGAACAAATAACAATTAGATAATTACAAACTAATACCAGAACAAATACAGATCAATACAAAACATAACACCGTTTTTAAAAACCTCAACATTGGGGACACTAACAGAAAAAAATAATAGATATATATATACCACTTCTGATCATAATAACACCAGTAAGCCCCAATCACAAACAGGAAGCAACAGCAGCAACCAACCAGGACACCGATACTTATCATGATTAGAAAGTAACATAGATGACGATGAGCGTACTGCTTCGTGCTCGCAACATATTCAAAGTAAGGAAAAACATCTTGACTGTAAACCAGCGTAGTATTAACGTAGCGTAGTATTATTAATTAATAGTAGGCTATTAATATTATGCGTAGTATTATTATACAAAAACCTTGTTTCAGTTACTTATAAATTGTCTAGCGTTATATATATATTGAAAAGATCTCCGTGTGTGTGTGTGTGTGTGTGTGTGTGTGTGTGTGTGTGTGTGTGTGTGTGTGTGTGTGTGTGTGTGTGTGTGTGTGTGTGTGTGTGTGTGTGTGTGTGTGTGTGTGTGTGTGTGTGTGTGTGTGTGTGTGTGTGTGTGTGTGTGTGTGTAAATTATGCAGCACATTTAATTTATCGAGTCGTTGCGTCGTGATAATGCTAATCTTCAGTTTAAAATGAAAGCCAATACTGACATCACTGATCAGTGAACAGACGAGAACCAGTTCGACCAGTAACGCAGAGAACAGACGATCGACCATTTCGTGTGCAGTATTGTGATGTCACGTTCGACAATTTATTGTAGACATTTGCCGCTTCGCAGACCACTTAACATCGAGTACAGTAATACTTTCAGCACATAAAACACAAAATGTACTTTCTTATTTGATGTACCGTTTTGTTCATTTCAGTCAAGATAACAATATTTTTGTACTAAAAAAGAAATATATAAATTTGTGTTAACTAACTTAGACATACAATTATGAATTTGGAGTAGGAATTGCAGAAAATAAGCTTTGTACGCATGGATACATCGAAACAAAAAGGAACAAAGATTAAACGTAGTACCGTGAAAATGAATAAATATGTAGACATATAGGAAAAATGTACTGCAAAACAGATACACAAACCATTCTACTTGCTTATCTGTTTTCTGGTGGTTCCCTTTTGAGTTTTCAGAAGTTTTTCTTTACTAATTAATTAAATTTCTGTAGAATGGGTGAATAAGACAGAGTAGGGTGCACACGCGCCCGCGTAGTTAAATAAAAAGGTTTGCCTTTATAGAAGGTAAATGGTAAACCGCCTTCTAAACCTCCAACCACCAAATAATGTAGCAAGATAGGTTCTCCACCAAACAGAAAAAGAACGGTGTTGGTTGGGCTGAGTAAGACATGTCACCCCTGTGGAACCGGGACAGGAAGTGGAGGAACAAAACACGTCATCTACCACACGACAGGATAATCTGTGTGGAAGATGACGAGGCTGATGTTTACTGAGGATCAAAACCTTTAATGTTCAGTAGTCTATCGTTTTTTCTAGTAACTAAAACGTTCCTTTATCCTTTATTGATTAACGAACTAATGTAAATTCACTCACTAATAAAGTAAAATTTTTTAAACTGCAACCGTGTGACGATAACGTGAATTGCAGCTAGGTACGTCCGAGTGTTTGCGTACACGTGCTTACTACCTTTGCGATAGGTTTGCACAATGCTGTAAACTGGAACCGTGTGACGATAACGTGAATTGTAGCTAGGTACGTCCGAGTGTTTGCGTCCACGTGCTTACTACCTTTGTGATAGGTTTGCACAATGTTGTAAACTGGAACCGTGTGACGATAACGTGAATTGCAGATACGTGCGTCCGAGTGTTTGCGTCCACGTGCTTACTACCTTTTCGACAGGTTTGCACAATGCTGTTCATTGGAACCGTGTGACGATAACATGAATTGCAGCTAGGTGCGTCCACGTGCTTACCAACTTTGCGATAGGTTTGCACAATGCTGTAAACTGGAACCGTGTGACGACAACGTGAATTGTAGCTAGGTGCGGCCGAGTGTTTGCGTCCACGTGCTTACTACCTTTGCGATAGGTTTGCACAATGCTGTAAACTGGAACCGTGTGACGATAACGTGAATGGCAGCTACGTGCGTCCACGTGCTTACCACCTTTGCGATAGGTTTGCACAATGCTGTATACTGGAACCGTGTGACGATAACGTGAATTGCAGCTAGGTGCGGCCGAGTGTTTGCGTCCACGTGCTTACCACCTTTGCGATAGGTTTGCACAATGCTGTAAACTGGAACCGTGTGACGATAACGTGAATTGCAGCTAGGTGCAGCCGAGTGTTTGCGTCCACGTGCTTACTACCTTTACGATAGGTTTGCACAATGCTGTAAACTGGAACCGTGTGACGATAACGTGAATGGCAGCTACGTGCGTCCACGTGCTTACCACCTTTGCGATAGGTTTGCACAATGCTGTACACTGGAACCGTGTGACGATAACGTGAATTGCAGCTAGGTGCGGCCGAGTGTTTGCGTCCACGTACTTACTACCTTTGCGATAGGTTTGCACAATGCTGTATACTGGAACCGTGTGACGTTAACGTGAATTGCAGCTAGGTACGGCCGAGTGTTTGCGTCCACGTGCTTACTACCTTTGCGATAGGTTTGCACAATGCTGTAAACTGGAACCGTGTGACTATAACGTGAATTGCAGCTAGGTGCGGCCGAGTGTTTGCGTCCACGTGCTTACTACCTTTGCGACAGGTTTGCACAATGCTGTAAACTGGAACCGTGTGACGATAACGTGAATTGCAGCTAGGTGCGGCCGAGTGTTTGCGTCCACGTGCTTACTACCTTTGCGATAGGTTTGCACAATGCTGTAAACTGGAACCGTGTGAGGATAACGTGAATGGCAGCTACGTGCGTCCACGTGCTTACCACCTTTGCGATAGGTTTGCACAATGCTGTATACTGGAACCGTGTGACGATAACGTGAATTGCAGCTAGGTGCGGCCGAGTGTTTGCGTCCACGTGCTTACCACCTTTGCGATAGGTTTGCACAATGCTGTAAACTGGAACCGTGTGACGATAACGTGAATTGCAGCTAGGTGCGGCCGAGTGTTTGCGTCCACGTGCTTACTACCTTTGCGATAGGTTTGCACAATGCTGTAAGCTGGAAGCGTGTGACGATAACGTGAATTGCAGCTACGTGCGTCCACGTGCTTACCACCTTTGCGATAGGTTTGCACAATGCTGTAAACTGGAACCGTGTGACGATAACGTGAATTGCAGGTAGGTGCGGCAGAGTGTTTGCGTCCACGTGCTTACTACCTTTGCGATAGGTTTGCACAATGCTGTAAACTGGAACCGTGTGACGATAACGTGAATTGCAGCTAGGTGCGGCCGAGTGTTTGCGTCCACGTGCTTACTACCTTTTGCGATAGGTTTGCACAATGCTGTAAACTGGAACCGTGTGACGATAACGTGATTTGCAGCTACGTGCGTCCGAGTGTTTGCGTCCACGTGCTTACTACCTTTGCGATAGGTTTGCACAATGCTGTAAACTGGAACCGTGTGACGATAACGTGAATGGCAGCTACGTGCGTCCACGTGCTTACCACCTTTGCGATAGGTTTGCACAATGCTGTAAACTGGAACCGTGTGACGATAACGTGAATTGCAGGTAGGTGCGGCAGAGTGTTTGCGTCCACGTACTTACTACCTTTGCGATAGGTTTGCACAATGCTGTATACTGGAACCGTGTGACGTTAACGTGAATTGCAGCTAGGTACGGCCGAGTGTTTGCGTCCACGTGCTTACTACCTTTGCGATAGGTTTGCACAATGCTGTAAACTGGAACCGTGTGACGATAACGTGAATTGCAGCTAAGTGCGGCCGAGTGTTTGCGTCCACGTGCTTACTACCTTTGCGATAGGTTTGCACAATGCTGTAAACTGGAACCGTGTGACGATAACGTGAATTGCAGCTAGGTGCGGCCGAGTGTTTGCGTCCACGTGCTTACTACCTTTGCGATAGGTTTGCACAATGCTGTAAACTGGAACCGTGTGACGATAACGTGAATTGCAGCTAAGTGCGGCCGAGTGTTTGCGTCCACGTGCTTACTACCTTTGCGATAGGTTTGCACAATGCTGTAAACTGGAACCGTGTGACGATAACGTGAATTGCAGCTAGGTGCGGCCGAGTGTTTGCGTCCACGTGCTTACTACCTTTGCGATAGGTTTGCACAATGTTGTAAACTGGAACCGTGTGACGATAACGTGAATTGCAGGTAGGTGCGGCCAAGTGTTTGCGTCCACTTGCTTACTACCTTTGCGATAGGTTTGCACAATGCTGTAAACTGGAACCGTGTGACGATAACGTGAATTGCAGCTAGGTGCGGCCGAGTGTTTGCGTCCACGTGCTTACTACCTTTGCGATAGGTTTGCACAATGCTGTAAACTGGAACCGTGTGACGATAACGTGAATTGCAGCTAGGTGCGGCCGAGTGTTTGCGTCCACGTGCTTACTACCTTTGCGATAGGTTTGCACAATGCTGTAAACTGGAACCGTGTGAGGATAACGTGAATGGCAGCTACGTGCGTCCACGTGCTTACCACCTTTGCGATAGGTTTGCACAATGCTGTATACTGGAACCGTGTGACGATAACGTGAATTGCAGCTAGGTGCGGCCGAGTGTTTGCGTCCACGTGCTTACCACCTTTGCGATAGGTTTGCACAATGCTGTAAACTGGAACCGTGTGACGATAACGTGAATTGCAGCTAGGTGCGGCCGAGTGTTTGCGTCCACGTGCTTACTACCTTTGCGATAGGTTTGCACAATGCTGTAAGCTGGAAGCGTGTGACGATAACGTGAATTGCAGCTACGTGCGTCCACGTGCTTACCACCTTTGCGATAGGTTTGCACAATGCTGTAAACTGGAACCGTGTGACGATAACGTGAATTGCAGGTAGGTGCGGCAGAGTGTTTGCGTCCACGTGCTTACTACCTTTGCGATAGGTTTGCACAATGCTGTAAACTGGAACCGTGTGACGATAACGTGAATTGCAGCTAGGTGCGGCCGAGTGTTTGCGTCCACGTGCTTACTACCTTTTGCGATAGGTTTGCACAATGCTGTAAACTGGAACCGTGTGACGATAACGTGATTTGCAGCTACGTGCGTCCGAGTGTTTGCGTCCACGTGCTTACTACCTTTGCGATAGGTTTGCACAATGCTGTAAACTGGAACCGTGTGACGATAACGTGAATGGCAGCTACGTGCGTCCACGTGCTTACCACCTTTGCGATAGGTTTGCACAATGCTGTAAACTGGAACCGTGTGACGATAACGTGAATTGCAGGTAGGTGCGGCAGAGTGTTTGCGTCCACGTGCTTACTACCTTTGCGATAGGTTTGCACAATGCTGTAAACTGGAACCGTGTGACGATAACGTGATTTGCATTTACGTGCGTCCGAGTGTTTGCGTCCACGTGCTTACTACCTTTGCGATAGGTTTGCACAATGCTGTAAAAAAGTTTACTCCTTCTTGAGCGCAAAAATAAACATGAGGCGTGTAGTAGGTTTACACAGTTAACTAAGTAATGGCTGCTTTGAAGCGGTACATAAAGGGTACAAACTGGAAATTAAACATTTAAAGTGGCACTGCTTTATAACTAGCCAGTGAGCGCAATGAATAAAAGCTTTTCACCCTCACCACGAAAGTATTTTACACAAAATGCTTTTAGACGTAAATCTTCTATAGCTGAACACAACAAAAAAACTCAATTTTTTAATATTTTTGGCAAAAAGTATCATAGAGGAAATACTGCCTACATTAAAGTTACTTGCATGATTAATTTTGAATTTAATTGAAAGCAAACCAGAAAAGTACTTTTAATAAACAGATTTCAAAAATATAGATACACAAACATACGTGTTTTTTGTTCAACGTATGCCAACGGAGACGGGACAGATCCAAGTTACCCAACCTACTCGTAAGGCAGTAGTCAAGCAACGAATTAGCACTTAGCTATTTGTGAAGCAGAGATTAGTTAGTCTATTACGTGAGGCGTGACAAAGGCCCTGTCTGTCAATTTTGAGTCAGTGCCCTTGTAATTTTTTGATTCCTTTTGCTATCGCTTCCTAAAATTTTCTACAACAAAGTTAAGGAAAAATGTTGGCCCGCTCTCGTCCCTAAATGGTTGAAACTACCCTTAAAGGCTTGGAAATATGAAACGACGCGAGGATGCATTTTCAAGCCCTGAAATTAGGTGCTTATATGTTTTTGGAGTGCTGATTACGATTTTGACGTCGAGGGATACATCCGACGCAAGGGTTGAACTTGAAAGGGTTGAAAATACGAAACAACGCGAGGATCTACTTTGAAGTCCTTAAATTTGGTACTCGCAGGTTTTGGGGGTATGTTTAACCTACAGTTACTTAAACATCACAGCATTAATAATATTTAACAAAATATTACAACTCTTGCACAATAACAAACAACTCCGACGCTCAGGTGATGCTCCAAAAAACACGTGTCAGCTGTAAGCAGTGAACATCAGGTAGCGCATCTTCTGGTCTCCGCTAGAGGGTCCGTGTTTTTAGCGGTCATAATTCAAAATTCAGTTGAAAAAATATATATTTCATCCATGCTTATAAAATGTAATCAAATAAAAGTCGAACCATAAACATATTATTTTATTAAATTAAATATTCGATTGATATAACGAACCAGCAGTACAGACAGTGACAAATTACAACAGATATTCTTCTGTTTACAATAGATGTTAACAAATAATAATGATACTTAATTTTTTTGTCAATTTGAAAAAAATTAGTTTAGTATAAATTAATAGGCTCTCAGGACCGCACACGAACATATAACGTACGACAACAAAATCTAACTGTTGGAGCGCGTTTACATTTTTGGTCATAACTCGGTAAATTTTTAAGAAAAAATTGTTTAATAAAATGCATTTTATAGGACATTTAAAGAGCTATAACTTTTGTCGTATGCACTGTAGTAAAGAACCTACTGTACACTAGATATTTCGCCCAGAAGTCAAAACGTTTTACACGATGTCGGTTAAATACACCTTTAAACTGCTGTAACTCATCGAGTTTTAGTCCTAAAGGAATGAAACAAAATTAAAAATTTTATTTTGTATGAGCTTTATTTTTAGTCTATATAATTGTTTCGATAAAGCGCATCGTTACTGAGATATTTCTTAAAGAAGGCGAATTTTGGCGAAAATCCAAAAACTTGTATTTTTTTAAAACGTTACGCGTTACTGTACAACAATACATATATGCTTCGAAAAATTTGAGGACATTGCTAATATAACAGACAACCGAAAACTACAGTATCTCGGCTTAATATGCATATTTGACAGAATGACCGGACGTCCCTTTTTAAATTTCTTGGAAAAAGTTTTCAAAAATTGTGATATTTTCCTACATAACTTCTTGTTTTTCAAGGTAGACACGTGATTAACCCAACATTTTTTAGGAAGTAACAGAGCTTTCATTTGATACCAATTTGGTTACAATCGAACCATTTTTCGCCGAGTTATATTAGTTTAAAGTACTTTATTTCATCAAAAAACAGTGACTCGCCATTTGTTTTGGCTGTATCGCAAGAACCATTAAGATAACAAAACCAAACAAAGTGGAAAATGTTTGTCTGTTAATAAGCAGTAATTTTGATTTATACAGATTTTTGTAAAATGGCGTCGTTTTTGAGTTATTTGCAGATTAATGTTAAAAAACACGTTTTTTGGCAAAACTTTGAACCTTTGTAACTCGCAAACAACGCATTTTTTCGGAAAAGTGTGTACCTCCTTTTTGCTTAGAATTTAATTCTCTATTGGTTCCCAGGGTTAATTAAATTTTGTTTTTTAACCCCAGAAAAAGGTGAAAACAACCCCTAAATTTAAGAGCGGGCCAAAGAAATTTCCTTAACTTTATTCTATAACCTTTTATGAAGACATTGCAAAAAAAATCAGAAGGATCCATGGACACTGACTCAAAATCGGCGGAAAATTCCTGACGTAATAGACCAAGTAAAGACGTATAAACTTATCAAGATACGTTGTTCTGAAACAATACCGCAAAATGGCGTGTTCAAACGGTTGTCATAGCAACACAACACTCCGGATATTTTTTAATCATCATACTATATTTTTTTAATGTGAAAATTTATTTTTCAAACCTATTGAATTAAATAAAAATGTCTGTAACCTAATATACTATATAAAGTGTTTTGTTCGTTTTCAGTTATGTTATATAATGCATGCATGTACAATATATAATACATTTATGTTTATATTATATACATTGTACTAATGACATATGTACAATCCGCTCGAATGTACATTGCAACTCGCGCGCGCACGTGCGTGCGTGTGAGAGAGAGGGAGGGTTCAAATTCGAAATTAAACCTTTCCTGAGCAAACTGGGTTTGGACTTAACGAGTAGTTGTAAATGGTAATGTGTTAGGAACATACTAATTACGAGGATACTGGTTAGACAAATACTCTCACTGGGTATCAATGAGAGAAGGATTTCTTTTTTCTGCATACTCTTTAGACGAGGAATATTCCTTGAATGATGGCATATAAACCACTCAAGACTGTCAAAGGCGAGTTGCACTCACTGTAGCCATTGTGGGAAGCATGACGACACGTATCAGTTACGAACAATTTTTAATTATTGCCTCTCCTCATTACTGAAAACAAAGCAACATTCTCTGGCAGCAGAGTGGCCGTGGAGCATGGGTACTAAAACTAACTAGTCCAACGTGAGGACAAACTGCCAGATTCTTCACATATGTACCTCACATTTCCGGAGCTTCAAACGGAAGATCAGCTATAAACGACGGAAGAAGATTCTGTGAAACGGTGAGCATAAGCTGACTGTGAAACTTACTTTACTTCACGGAAGATGCACAATGGAAAGGCACATAAATTATACAGAAATTATAATTTCTCATAACCTCATGTAATTAGAGTGTATACATCAAAAATGACTGTTCATACAAATATAAAAAATGTGAGTAAGCAAAGCTATTGCACTTCTAAAGTTAGGATAAGGAAACAAAAGTCTACAGTAATTTAAACTAACAAAAATGAAGAGAATGAGTTATACAACAGTCACATAAGACTGCAATGCAAAATTAGGAATAAGAAGAGATCGCTGATTTGTAGAACATTTTATGCTAGCAGAGACAACTGAAATCTGAAGTATGAGACAGAATAAGGTCTCCACATCATCGCGAAGGTTAAATCCATAAGGGATTCTTCAAAAACAGAGAACGGGAGAACAAACAGTTATGAGGAACAAGTTAAATTGATTTGTTAAAGTTCTCGTCAATCTGTGAAAGAAAAAGCCTTCTAATAGTATATCAGTGAAGATTAAATCAATAAATTCAGTAAGCAATAACGAAAAAGGAACAGAAGAGTTATGGCAAAAATTAAGAAATTGATTAGAGCAAGGTGTAAGGTGTAATACAGAAAATATGAAAACTACACAGCAAAATAGAGGATTAAGAATATTGGAAAATGAAAGAAGGAAAAGTCGAGCGTATTAACCCTATTTTGCAAAATACAAAGAGATCAGAGGAAAAACAAATTTTAAAAATATAAGAAGAATACGAGCTTCGAATGGTGATAACAAATACTGAAATTCTTTACCAATTGTAATCGAAGTCGACATACATTCACAGTACAAATCATGCATATATGAAAATGGTCTAAAAATATGAAACGTTTTTAAACGACTTGGAGGAGGGTGTAATAAATACAACTATAATCGAAGGGTAGAAGTGAACAGAACCTTATAAATATAATGAATAGTATATTGTTACACCATTACAGAACATTCTGTGTTTCTCGGCTATTCCAGTGGAACCCGGCTGTAATGTGTGTGTGTGTGCGCGCGCGCGTGTGCGCGCGCGCTCTTACATATTGCTGCTACTTTGAGATGAAGGACAATTACGTGACACTTGTCCCGCGTCCATCAACGAGGCTATTCCAGACCATACCGGTCGGCGCACTGTGTTCAAGGCCCAAATCAATTACATTCTGGTGTTTTCTAGTAGCGATGACGCGTAGTATGGATTATTCTTGAATCTCAGCGGGGTATAAATATAAGTATTCAGCGATGCTTAGTTCAGTTGAAGTGGAAATTTATTCAACTTAGGTTCGAGTTATTGTCGGGCGATTTACACAATGCGCTTCAAGTGGTGTATTAGTAAAAAGTGATTATAGTGCGGAATTCTTTACAGTAGTGACATTATTATTTGTGTGGACACATTAACTTGGATTTTTGTACGAGAATTATCTTGTTGAATAACTTGTTGATTACAAACTGTTAATTTTGATAATTAAAACTGGTTTTTAGTGACTTTATTGGTGTCTGTATTTTGTTTTCCACTGTACCATACGACGATCAAGGAGACCGTGTAACAATATTATAGAACGTTATGTTACATCATAAAACACAGACATATAAATACTGGTTTAATAAATTTAATTTTTTAACCAATCTACTAACAGAATAAATACAGTCTCTTGTCTCGCCCTCCATTTACAAAATTCTGTTCGCCGCACAATCTTATTAATAATACTACAAATGGCAAATTTATTAACAAGGAGCACTGTTTGTTTTTTTATACAAACGGGAACACGGATCAAAGTGGAGTACGTTGGGATTTCCCGTGACCCAATGCCGTTACTTGGTCAAATCCGACAGCATATCATATTTGCCATACTTGGGCCGAAGTCCATAGTTTCTCTAAACAGCCGTTTACTTTACAAATGCGTTTGTTACCATCAATCAATAATCGCACCGGAATATGCTGCAGTATCGCACTCTTATATGCTGTTGTATCCGAAATATATATATCTCACAGTATGCCACGAAAAGTGATCTGTGAACGACACGTGGTAAGTAATACAATTGTATCCGTCGTACCAGTGTCTCTACCGCCCATTTACCTATCTTCGATGTCGGTTTCAGTCACAATTTGAAGACGTAAGCTAACGTGCACATTTACCACCAAAAAGTATAAATTAATATAGTTGTAACAAATAGGTAGACAGCTTTACCGAATTTTCCCAAATTGAAGTACGTAAATAATATATTGTTGCATACGTTGCCGTTATTATGTCATATAATAAAATGATATTTAGCTCGCCCTAACTCGCAGACGTAACTAGTATATTTCCTATCGTGATTAGTTGGTCGTGTGTTACTATAAGACTGTAAAACCTAGCCTTCATTCTCCAGTAACACCTCCTTCACATGGTAGGAGCGGTATGATTAACATACCGTCAGATTACTTGTTTTGTACTTATTCTGTACTCTTTGCTGAATCTGACTTGTTTGAACCTCTAATTGTTCCCACACACATGCTGTTACTGAACAAATTCTCAGCTCAGTGAATCGTTTCTTCCTTGCCAGGATTAGGCAGTTCTGCCTGTTCCGTCTTCACTATCATATCCTTCGTCTCCCAACATTTCCTTTCCCACATATGGATTATAGCCCATAACCTGCCTGTGTATTCTATTCAAGGACATATGTTATAACATGGCCCCTCAAGATTTCTTTATACGAAATTTAATATTTCTTTACATCTCGTACGTTTTTTTTCCCAGCTGTTCCTCTCTTATATCATTACTTATACTTTCGAGTCTAGTACAACGTTTGACTAATCGAAGAAGTCTAATTCCATGAGACCCATTAATCTACTTTCCTAGATTAATTCCTAGATCAATCTCCTTTCCCAGATGGACTCATGATTCTGATCCATAAACCTGTCATCACTTTATGAAACTTTATTTCACTATCCCTCATCATTTTTCCTTTCAGAGTACGACGTATAATGCCACACATCCTTCAATATTTGTCGTTCTTATTTACAATATTGTAACGAGGGACGTTCTCGAAAAGGAGAGAGTGTCGTTCTACGCTCTTCTCGACTAGTCCAGCGTGCCTTCCACTACGTAGCACTCAAGTACTTTCAGATTGTTCAAGAGGATATTTGAAATACGCATTATGCGACATTTCCGCAGTAAGGATGGGAAGTTATTCTGCGCGACCTATAAAAGCCACAGCAGCTGGCTTTGTCTGTTAGTTACGGTGAGCGATTTCCTTAGTGCGGATCGAGTTATTGTTGAAGATTAGTGGAAAGTGTTATTGTGTTATAATTAGTGTGGAACTCTATTGCTTGACATTATTATTGCTTTTGGACAATTTAACTTGAATTATTGACGAGACTGTCTTGTTCATCACAAATTGTTATTTGTGATTAATTAAAGCTGGCAATTAGGGATGTCATTGGTGTCTGTATTTTGTTTTCCACTGTACCATAGGGAGACCGTCGTAACATGTCTATGTCCTCCTCGTACGTTACACCACACTCCAAATAATTAAATGTGCTACCTATTCGAGCGTTGGATTGGCAATTGCAATGTTTCTCCGCACTGCATATTTGCCTGTTCGTGCCATTAGTCTTCAGTTTTGCACTGATATTATTAAATTATGTGACACAGTTAATGCAACCTGTTGGACAACCAATTACAATTTTACTTCACTGCCTGAACTGCAACCTGATCATCAGCAAACAGCACAGTACTTAAAAATTCCTACGAGCAATTTTTATACCTGATGGTGCTCCATATTCTTTCTTGCACTCTCTTACAAGCTCATCTATAGAGATGTTAAATAGTGTCGTGATAAAATAATCCTCTGTCTTGATTAGTTTTTATTTACGGGGTCAGTTCTTTGCCAATATCCGTGTCAGTTGCAATTGTAGTGTTACTATTAGGGATGTACTGTTTTGATTAAATGGCTGTGATATCCTATTTTTCCCATTATAGACCAAAGTTTGTCGCTAGGAATACAATCAAATGCTTTCTCATATCTATGAAAGCTACGTGTGTTTCTAAAATAAATTCTCTACGTTTCTATATTATATACTTAAAAGTGGAAGTATTGTCTATATATGATCGTCCTTTCCAACTTGTTTCTCAAGCGATATAACTTCAGGGATAGAGTGAATACTTGCATTGATTATTTTACTGTATCATTTATAAGAGTATTCAACAGACTAATACCCCTAGTTTTCTCTCTTCTTACGTTTCTCTTTCTTAAACAACGAAAGCACTATAGCAGTTCTCAGTTTACCGGGAATTTCATAATCGAAACACAACATATTAAGAAGATATTTCAGACGTAAATGCAAGAACAAACCTCCATAATTCAGAATCCATTCCATATAAACCAGGTGCTTTCCTGTTATTTGCTATCTTCGAAGCTCTTTTCACTTCCGTCATCTCGATCGGGTCGATATCTTATATACGTATCTGATCTATCAAATGTAGCATAATTTGTTTTGTTGGAGCATACCATAGTTCACTGGTAATGTACAATAATTTCACTGCCTTTCTGTGATATTTATGCGAGTTATATTACATTCTGTTCTATTTAGTTGCTTGATCATTTTATATGCAAATGTGTCTTATCCAACATGTATCTCATTCTCTATTTGACTTACAAAATGAATTCTAGTTAATATCATCACTTGGAGTTTGCGTCATTAGTTTTGTCAGTCTGCATTGCTATAAGACCCCAATACTTTCACCTTCAATAGATGAACCTTGTAAGCTCTACCTGTCTTTTTCTTCTTTCGCCGTCACGACTACACCTGATGTTCTGACTTGACTAGGTCTGTATTAACGTTTCTGCCTCTACATGTATCTCCAATACCCTTGTGGCTAGTTTCTAATTCACAATCACGTAATCGATGAGAGATCTATAGTCTATTGCAGACCATCTAATTTTATTGATACTTTTTTTTGCAAAAGGTACTTGTAACTTTTAATTCACTGACAGCAATGAAGTCCCTTAGTTCTTCCGTTTTTATTCTGCTTATCTTCTCCATATGGACCTATCAACCTTGAAATAGGGTGTTTCTCAATTCTGTCATTCAGATCTCCCAAGATAACCAGTTAATCCAGATTTAATTTCGTTATTTGTTTTTGCCACCACCTCGTAATGAATTTCGGTTTCATCAATTTTCCCTTCTCCGAGGGTATTACCTATCTGACCTATTATTCTCAGATATGTTCTTTCATATTTCAGTCTTACAATTTTTATTCTTTCGCTTACAAAAATATACTCACGAATCGTATTTTGCCATTTTCAGCTTACCAGTACAGTCACTCCACGTTTTCTTTACTTTGTTCTACTGTACAGAATTACAACATAATACTTCAGTTCTTTAGATCCTTTTAGCATTTATTTTTGTTATTTCAGTGATTCCAAGTATTTATTTATGCCTTTTGATAATGTATACCCTTTATACCCAAATTTATTCTACACCCTTTGAGGATGTTGTTGAGTTCTGTTTCATTATTAGCAAACCCTGAACATTCCATGTAGCAACATGTAATATATCTATTATACCATTATCCTTGTCCTATTCCCTGAGTAATCGACAACCGTGCATTGCAGTCCTATTCCAATGTCTCATTAATTTCCAGTGAAAATGATGATTTTAAAACAGAAATAACGCTGTTGAACACCACTATACATAAAATTCCCAATTAACGATTTCAAGCTTCACAGCTCATCATCAGATCGGAAATGTATAGTGTATTTGTATATCGGAAACATACAATGAGTCTATATATCCGATCTGATGATGAGCTCTGAAGCTTGAAAGCGCTAATACTGAATTTTATCTAAAGTGGTGTACAACAGTATTATTTCTGTTTGTGATTATAACCACTAACACATCTTCATTAATTAAATAATGATTTTTCACAATCAAAGTTAAAGTAATTACTTTGTGCACTAAACAGATTTATTGGCATTTCAGAGATCCCAACAATCTTTTCGACAAAGTTCCTACCATATGAGACACTTTGCATACAGCAATAATTTTGCATTATTATGCATTAGTTCGAAATGATAATTTTACACACACGCGCGCAGTTTTCTGCATACGTAATACAGTAATTTTCTGCCATGAGGAAGAAGTGTTTCATCACTCCTACTTGTCTTTGAGTCTAAAAATTAAAACAGCGGCTATAACTTGGAAAAAATTGTAAACCTCCTTGCTGCTGATAAACTTTCTACATATAAACTGCACTTAGAATACACTATAATGTACCTAACACCAGTAAAGTTCTAAGCGTCGTTACATAACTTGTAAGGAAAATTTTTTCATAAAATGGGACTAAGAGACTTTTTATAAGTGTTTCTGTGAGATTCGATTTCAGAAACCATTCAGATCGACAGAGCAAGATTATGGGTTAAATTAATTAATAATGCTTGACAATTTGAGTACTACATGCTTGTGTTAATTCGTTAATCAGACCATCCCCACCTATCGTCATACACTATTTCACACAGATAAAAGGGTGGGCACTTACTTTTCTGAGTACTATTATCAGCTTTCTAGTGTTACTTTAAAGTTGTTTCAGGACAACGTTAATAATCCGATTTAACTGTTCAGGTAATATTTATTTTTGTAATTTCAAAACTCGAAAATATTTATTTTATATTCATTGTTGTTTTTCTAAGAACTTCTGCTGGGAAACTATGAGTTACTTACTTTTACAGCTGATTCTTCTGACAGACTAGTAACTGAATAATTTTAAATGTAGTTTCTAAATACTATACCTTTCAGTCGTCGCAGAAACTTCCACATCCACGTTACACTCGATTCATCACAAAGGAATGAAAAAGTTATATTTCATAAATAAGTTCAATTTTATAATGTTACTCAAATTGAGCACGATGTATTTTTAATGATGTACCGCTGATCTCCAGCTATATGCAGTAGGCTATGAGAATCGAAAATCGTGGCAGAGGCTACAACAATAATGTATTGCTAACATAAGTAACTGAGAGTAACACGAAAGCAACTGGTGCCGTAGACAAACATCGCATCGTACTAGCGCACCCTACGTGTTTGTACTGTAAGGCACGCAACTACAGCGGAACCACTTTGCTAACTTTACTACCGTTTCACGCTAAATTCATTGATATTTTCAAAACTACGTAATTAATAGTGGCAGTCTGTAACAGCAAACGTCAGCGATGTCCTCTTTCCCTCTTTCCCATAGAAAGAGGTAAGTTGCATTTTCGATTTAAAATTACGAAAATAATGATTTAATGTTGTATAATGGAAAATATTATTGGCTACAGAGTCGAAATTAATGATCGTGACGTAGAATGTGGATGGGATGGGAACGTATGTGCTGCCACAAGAAGAATTATGCCATAAGAAGAGCGCTTTTTGAGATCACGGTGTATGGAATACGGATTGTACCGTTTTCATATGGCTTAAAAATTTAGGGTTGCTGAAAGACAGGATCTAAGTAAGATTGTGGCCTCTAACACAACTATTGTCGCACTTTGTAAGTACGGATTCCATCTAGAGGGATGTAATACTTAAGGGGCCCATAAGTTAAATAAATTACACTTTAGAAAAACGAAATTAATTTAATTTTTAAAAACTAAATTACTCTTGTTAACCAGATGCTAAAGCCTTTTTCTACTGCCAGGTTGACAGCTGAGATTGTCGTTTCTGGATAAACTAGTAGGCTATATGTTAAGGGCGATGGTGGTTAGCTTTAGTCGTAATCCCGAGCGTGCGCCAAGTTTATTTCTGTATATCGGTTTCACTTAGATCACACATGAAAATCCTTCTTAAACTCAAATAAGATTTGCATAGTGGTAGAAGGAAGATTAATGGTACATCACAAAGCCTAGATTATTTTCACTTAATGATATCCAAAAAGTAATTAAGCTTGAATTTTGAAATTTACTTTAAAAATTAGAATAGCCAGACAGATAATTGTTCTCTTAGTTCTATTTACAGCGAACTGATGTTTGAAAATATACTTACGAATGAATGTCAAGCCAAACTGAATTCACCACAACTTTCTGAAAAGTAGCTTTCACCTCATTACTGAAAGTAAGGAGGTGAAAAGATGCTGTAAATGTGGTATAATAACAAAAGACGAATTACTAAATCAGATACGGTTTTCTCAGGTATTTGTATACTTACAATATCTAAATTTTAGTGGGCGCATTAAACCTATTGGTCCATCCGATACAAAGTCTTTGTGAGCACTAAATACTTCCTCGGGACTAGTATTCACTAGTGGGTCGCGACCGATTGACAGCAACCCGCTGCTATTATGACCTCTACGACAGTATGTATTCGAATAAACTCGTGTGCTCATAAACACAATCTCTGTGAAAACACTAGTTTGTACTGTCGTACTTACCAACTCCATAAAAAAATACTGTGCTGTCTATAAGCACAAGAGAAAAAATTACTGAATGGTGGTTAAAAGACACTGGAAGACATTTTGTGAAAACATCACACCAAGCCAGTCCTAGAAAAGCTGACAACGACGAATATTTATATTTCATTCACGTCACGACTAGTGGGCCTACTTTCCGTTCATGTTTCTCATAATAAACAATAAATTAAGCCTAAAATATTATTTCTCTACTGCTAAATACGTATTGTATTCTCAAACTTTTTTAAAATATCACTTAACACACAAATTTTATGGATTACTTAATTAAAGCCATGAAGTTCATACTGGCTACCTCTTAGCGTCTTCCTGTACTGGACGTATGTGCCACGTTCTCTCACGGACAGAGGGAAGCTACAGTTTAACGAAAACTGCGAGCAGAGAACTGTTTAGGCAGGGTTAAAAGTCTCTGGTTCCTCATCGCTTCACCATCTACAATTGAGATTTTATTTTTGACCGCAGCGCAAGTTACCGGAGCCAGAACCCCTCTAGACCCTCACTTTTTCACTTAATTAATTCAACTAGTTTTTCTAGTTATAAAAGACTACCTGTTACCCGCGGCTTCGCACTCGAATATTTGACATTTAATAAGTATTTTAATATAATTTTTATTGTCTATGTCTATTTGGCGTTCTGTCAGCCGTATAACAAATTTGTACTCAAATTCAAATTCTCTCCAAAGCTTTATTCAACATATGTACTATTTTAACTTGTACTAAATTATTATGTTGGTGCAACAGCCTTTGGAGATTTAAAAGTACCCGTTTATAAAGCCTTTGGAGATATTGGAGATAAAGTACCTGTTAAATCAAAAACGCCAAAACTGTAAACTAAACACCAAAAACCGTTGTCACCTAACTTCACAAATGAAAACAACACGTATTTTCGCTTTGCATTAAGTAATAGGACAATTTACAATTAGTACACTTCTTCTTTTCCACATCGTAATATATCGATACAATCGCATATTATATAAAACATCGAAAATGTACTGCAGGAATGGATAAATTAGATTAGAGTTCCGATGCCGCTAAATAGCTTTTGTTTATTTATTTGTTACTATGGTAATTAATTCTGGTCTTCATGGTGTTGTTGACATCTTTAGTAGTAGTATTTAGTATATTTCATTACTTATTCATTGCATCATACATATACGTTGAAATACGTATAAACATAAATTTTATAATCGTTTAAGACAATTACAAAGTATGTAGACGTATCTGTATACAAAATTACAAAATATATCGACACAATCGCATATTACAAACATTAAAACCGCAGGAACAGATAAAGGTACAGTTCCGATGCCGCTAATATTTTCACGAACTTTGTCACTACTTATTGCCACAGTGCTAAATACTTAGTTCTTGACGAGGCCTTTCGGTGTCTCCACCATCTTCAGGTCTTAAACCTGATGATGGATGGTGGAGACACCGAAAGGCCTCGTCAAGAACGAAGTATTTAGCAGTGTGGCAATAAGTAGTGACAAAGTTGGTGTTAAGATGGCTGCTAATAAAACTAACAAAACTGGATATATCATTTTGTTTATTTACTTTTGTTACTATGGTAATTCATTCTGGTCTTCATGGTGTTGTTAAGAACTTTATACGCGCCAACGCAAGGCATAATTAAAAGGGCCTAAATCATGCGAACGGGCCAAAATATCAAATTCCAAGTTAGACAGTATTTTTCGCCTTGTGTCAAAGGTTGGTGACGATCGGTGTAACGCTGCGGATTTGTATTTAGTACCCATAAATCCTCAGACTTTATTTTTTATAATTATACAGTATACAGATTATAGAATTTTATTGTTTTTAGAACAATTATTGGAAAACTTACATAAAACTGACAGTTTTGAATGTATCGTAACTGAAACAATTCAAATACGATTCCCTCTCTCATAATTTGGTAAATAAATCAAAATTAAATAAGTTTAACAGTTGATTACACATTATAGCCTAAACAGGGAAACAATATGATGACACTACGAAATCAATCAGTAAAATCTTTATCCAATTGTGAGTCCGATAACGCGTAGTCTAGTTTCAACGATCGAAATTACAACGGAGAGTTACCATTAGTCTGGCATAGGACAAGAGACAGAGAGAAATGAAACCAAGATACTGTGTGGAAACGGAGGGTAACGAGCGGTCAGGGAAACGTGGTTTTAGCCGGCGGCCGTACCACCTGGCGCTCACACACACACACACACACACACACACTCAACAGCTGGCGAAGCGAATCGTTTTCAGAAATGACGTAACCATCTGAATCACAAATAGAATATGTAAGGTTCGAGTGGGAGCTCCCAGTTCCAAGTTAACATTTCCTTTTACTTTCAATACAAAGGCGCTTGGATACGTTTCCAACAAATGCACTTGTTTGTGTACCGGTATCTCGGATCGTCGAACATTATTTTATATTTTTGGCGCAATTATCAACACTTACACAACACATTTGAACGCTAAGAAATTCTAATAAAACTTAGCGCTCAAAAACGTCAAACATTTAAAAAAATGTTTCTCATAAATAATTGTAATTTAACGCGTAAATTAAAAACGTTAAACTTAATAAGAATATTCGATCTGCAGCAATTTGCATACACACAGATACACAAATATGTTAGTGTTTATACTCCCAAATACGCTACAATTTGACAATACACGTATGTATACTAAACGTGTATGTACCCTACACTAAACGTTGCAGCTCAGAAATTGTTTTCAATATTTATTAAATTCAATTTCAGGTTACTGACTCCACGTATTCACCCTCCATTATAAATATTCAATTCGCCTAACATGCTTATTAATAATAATCATAAATGGCTGAACGTTATCAACAAGGGGCACTGTTTGTTTTTTATCAAAACAAGAACACGGAGCAAAGTGGAGTACGGCCGGGGTTTCGCGTGATCAAATGCCGTTAACTCGTTCAAATCCGATAGCCTATCACATTTGCCTTACGTAGGCAGCAGTCTATAGTTTCCCTAAATAGCCTTTTACCTTACAAATTTGTCTGCTACGTCAATCAATATTCACAGCCGGTAAAGCACTCTTATATCAACCTCAACAATTGCTGTAACCGAAATACATAAGCTAGTTTTTCAAATTATGGAGCACCGGGGAAAAGTGAATGCGCGGCTGTAACCTGCACAACTATCCTCTCTCTCTCTCTCTCTCTCTCTCTCTCTCTCTCTCTCTCTCTCTACCTATCTCTGTGCCTTTCCGGCAACAAAAAGTTTCTACTTAGTACTGAAGTTGTGGTAATTAGCATTAAACGGACGCTGAATGCTGTATTACGGATGCATGCCTATAGTTTTCCCTAAGGAAAGTGCCACCCTTGAGGAGTTTACATCAAGGAGATTCACAGCACATAGATGCTTATAACTGGTTAAGATCAAAAGCTAATTCAATCTGAGAAACATGAGAAGATGCATTCTTTTCCCAGAATCCTGTTCAGCGTAGAATTACGTGTTTTGAGGTTTGCCATTTCCTGTTTATCTTTCTGTTATCTATGTTTTGGCCCTGTTTCAGGAAAATGAGTTGTATCCGCATGTTTCCAGGTTTAAATTTCGTATCTAACGTGGCTAGCTTCGATCCATTCTGAAGAACTTCGTTTCTTATAAATCTGTAACGGTGATTATACATTGAATTACATTTATCGCTGCGACTTCTCGATAATGTTGATCACCTAAAATGTGTCCAATGAAGCACCATCGTTACTTATTCACAAGCTGACCACCGTAACCTAGGTCGTCCGGACTATTTCCATGAGCGGTACAGGCCTAAGATTTAATTTCTTTCAGTACCCTATCTGAAAACTGGGATAAGATGATTCATCCAGTACCTTTAGCAACGGCTTTCTCTGTGTCTGTCTGTCTGTCTCTCTCTCTCTCTCTCTCTCTATCACGCGCGCGCGAATAGGTATATACCAAACACACAGTAGGCCTAATTCGAACACCCGCACACTTCATCCGAACCCGAAGCAATTTTTGTTTTGTACTTTTGTGCGATGATATTACAGTCACGAAACTCCTTTACTAAAGAGTTTCCCTACTTGTTGACATATATTTTCAATACAAGTTGTCGCTTCTACCGGCTGCTTTCTCCCGCATCGTTTAAAACAAGATTACACTTTGAGGAGAAATTCTTCAATGTATTTTTTTATACATCATCAATAAGCCACCTTTTTTCAGTACAGTCTATAATGTACTGACGACTGTTGAAAATGAATTTGAAAACTAACAAAAGCTTTTCCTTGCCGATGTCAGTGAACTCCATATGTCTCAGTATACAGTAACCTTAGGAATGTAGGAATGTATCAGTATCCAGTCTGCACCACACTTATCACCACACAAAGTCTTAGAAATAAGAACACCATCGCTTGATTTTTTTACACTACCATCAACAGGAAATTATTTCTTATTGAAATGTAGGAGTAGGAGTATTTCCTACTGAAATGTACTGAATTATTAGGAGTCATTTTAACTTAGCATGTCAGAAGGGTATGCATCTCTGTCACCCCTCCGACGAAATGTGTAAGTAATGATATCATTGAGTGTTTACGAAATAATATGACCAAACTTTCCGGAAATCCAGGATCCGTCCCGTATTGTAAATGCTTGTCCCAGTGTCTCGGGTAGGGACTAAAGGGATTCTGATTTGTTCTGGGTTTTAAATATTGTACACTATTTGTTTCGTCAATGTAGGACATGTAGAACTGAAAGAAAAAAATTAGTCATAATAGTGAGTAGGCCTATATTTCTTTTTCAACTATGAGGGTGAAGACGGTGTACTCTGAAGCTGTGTAACAATTTATTCCAAACTAACGTAAACAGCTAAATATGAAGTCGTTCGTACTAAATGTGGATGGACGGAGTTCAGTTATGGGACACTGAATCATCATCTAACATGACAATAATGGATTGTGACCAGTCTGAAATGCTGAGGACCATCACTAATGAGTCGTATTATATAAGCGCTTCAGAAATGTAGGGTGACCTTGAAGTGTGTAAAGCGGAAGAACTAGTTGAAACTAGTTTAAGGTAGGCCTACATGAATAAGTAACAATTTCAAGAGATCGTCTTACAATCCCAACAAGAATATTTTTTTGTAAACTGTGGCGAAAATGCTCATGGGTGAAGCCTTCAATATCGGAAGCATCAAAATTTGACAAATGTTATGTGTGTGTGTGTGTGTGTGTGTGTGTGTGTGTGTGTTTTGGCGCGCGTATGTAATATACCCAATAACAAAAAATAATAGCAGTAATAATAAAATAATAATAATAGTAAGAAGTAGAAGGAGAAGAATAGAAAAACAATAATAACTACATGTAATAATAATAATGCGTTTATTGTTAATAGTAATAGTTTTAATGCAGAAACTATATAATTAATAATTAATTATAATACGACGATATTGACTATATTATATAATTATATTTAATTGCAATTATTACAATTAATAGTTCTGAAAGTTACTATTTTGGCTAAACAATTTGGACAGGCTGACTAAAAGAGCAGAAAATTGTTGTCAAATGAAAAGTTGAATGTCTTCAATATGAATCTTTTTTTCTTTTTAATTAACTGTTAGATAAAATAAAAACATTATTGTTGAGCTTATGTATACAGGTTGTACAATGAAATAATATTAGTAATAGTAACAAATAATGATGTGCTTAATGGTAGGCTTAATAGTAATAGTTCTAATAAAATATGCATATAATTAACTAAATTATATAATTATAATGCAATGTGATATAACAATTACAATTAATTACATTTAATTTTAATTAATATAACTAATAATGTCAATATAAATATATAAATGTCTGGGATTTAGGCGCAAAAATTTGGACAGGGTAATTAAAACAACTGAAAATATTGTTTGCAAATTATTTGTTCAATGTCGTCAATATGAACGTTTTTTTTTAATTAACTGTTAGATAAAATAAAGGACTTATTGTTGACCTTATGTAGACAGGTTGCCCACGTAAAACAGTTTTTAAAACTCGTCGTTGGCTTCTGTGCGGATGTATCGGCTTGCTATGCTTCGCTTGCTAGAATCATTATGAATTTCCTAGAACCATTGTTCCTCCGAGCAAATATAACTCCGTGCAAGTGTCACAACTTCAACACTCTTCTGTCTACTGCATTGGTTCTCAGAATTTAAACATTATAACAGTATGGGTACAACAACAATGTTGTACGATCAGTGACGACCAACCTTTTAGTGCTGTGAATCACTAAAGTCACTAGTGACCGTGACTTGCAAGTGTCATGTGAACGAATTTTCTTATGAATACGCGGCCGCATAGCTTATTAATACGCGCGCGTGTGTGTGTAGCTTAGGCATAAAGTATAGTGGATGCGTAGGCAAACGTTAAACCATGTTTACGGGCGTATTATCAAGTTTAAATGTAATAAATGTGTCATTGAATAGTTAAAATGTGTCACTGAGCAGTTTGTAATTTTTTAAAGCATTAATTCTGAAAATTGTGAATACTTTTTCTACTTCATCACTGCCTTAACTTATCAACACCCTAGACGATACTATAAAATCATTATGGACAAATCATGTAAGTATATATTCACAATGGGCCTTAAGCTCCTAAACATCGTATTGCAATTTCAAATAAAAATATTTTCACGTGTAATAATTATTAAAGTAAATCAACTGTATAAAATAACAGTACAGATAACAATAGGCTGTACGTGTGTCGTATTTTGTTTTATTTTTACATCATTGAAGTTAAGACACAAATTAAAAAACTTTTAGTTTCACAAAATTTATAACTGAAAAACGCGTAAAATTAGGCACACAAGAGTTTCAATTTGTAGCGTACCCTAAAAAGATTATCTAATGCGGTTTTGAATCCGCATATTTTTTATAATTTCTTGTATGTTTGGGTGGATGGTCGCCACTGGTTTAGCACCCACTTCAAAGAGACATTTTTCTATTGATAGTGAGACCCAGATTAATTGAAAGTTTTACGTAATAAATGTATCACAAATCAATTGCTGACAGATAGGACTATATTAAATTTTAGTTCAATCCTTGATTAACTATCGATAGGGTTGTTACACCGTAAACAAGATTAATTTTTATTACCTTCGTTCGTTAATATCAAGAATTTCGTTAACTTTGTTTTAAATTCAGTCCATTCCATTTTTAACTAAATAAACTGCCGCGGACACTGTGATTATACCGCAACACGACGTGACAGAAGTAGTACAGACAGAGACTACAACAATACAATCAATAAAGTATTATCATCATAACTGAGTGTAACACGCGAGCAACTGGTGCTGCAGGCATAGCACCCCCTATCTGCTTATTTTGTAAGGCACGCAACAGTGAACTGTATTTCATAGTAGCGGAAGCATTTTAGTAATTTAAATTAAACTACTAATGAAGCACAGTTATAGGCAATTAAATAATTGTTTTTCATATAGTTTCATTATTACTACCATTCTCGCAAAAAACGATAGTAATATTTGTTAAAAATAATATTTATTTTAATAACGATATAGGAACACGAGAAAGCTTCTACACACTCTCACACGCATTGGAGGAAGACAACGCTTGCCTTCTCCGTAAATGTATTAATGATGCATCTGCAATACACCCGCGCGCATGTTATATATATATATATATATATAACGTGTTAATACTACACGTACACGTTTGTTTCATACAAGGGCTCTTCAGAAATTAACCTCTGACTGGATGATCGAAAGTAGAGAAAAATATTTTATCATATACAAAAATTACGTGCACATCTATACCATATTTCCACATATTCACCATCCAAACACATGCACCTGTTACATCGTTGCACCCAGTTTTTCAGTCCCTGGTAGAGAAACACTGCCACCACAGTATCCAGGCGCAAAACCTGTTGCCATCCTCATTGCCCAAAGCACTGAGTACACAGTCAAACCTTTATCTTAATGACACGATGATACCCTTGGTCCGGTGGTGTAGGCCTACTGGTCATGATTCGGGCGCCAATCGGTCATGCGCACGATCATCCGTTAGCCCCGTTTATGAACTCCCCTGACGGAGGTTAATTTGTTAGTAACCTTTGTACTATATACATGGATTCGTGTATGCATACTGTGCGTGCGCTCATGCGTAGGCCTATGCGTGTAAGTAAAGGAGAGTATTTATATAAATTATTCAAAATATACTTTTTCTGTCTTATACATTTTTATTTTGCCAACAGTTATCCAAACTGTATTATTTATGAAATCATTATGGCTTGCTCAATCCAAAAGTGTATGTTCTTTAACTAGAATTGTATTCAGAGTGGTCATCAAATTATGAATAGGTAAAATACAGATGGAAGATTAAATTGTCATGCAGTTAGAAAAGCGGTATCAACTTTAAGTAATACGAACATTACTGTTAACTTCAGTTTGAAAGTCTACATAGGGAAATGGAAAAGACATACAAGTCATGGACGTCAGCTGCTATACACGTATGTCTGTAAGTTACACAATCTGTAGCATCAGTATCACTGTGACAGCCAGTAATCAAAAGTTCCATTTTTAGTTAACTACTAAACTACAAAAACTATAAACTATATACTATACTTAGGCTATATATTTACAACAATTTTTTATTCGCTATGAAATATTGTATTTTTCTTCTACAATCTGCAATTTTGGCGTAAATGTTAAGACTACATCTGAAACTTAAGGGCAGTTCTGAAGGATTATAAGCTTCTTAAGACATTTGCCAGATTATATTTTGCGTGGCATTCCTAAACAGTTACGTTGCCAGCTTTCAAGGTCTAACCTTCTTCTCCAGGTAATAATTAATGTAATGTATTCTAAACATTTTGTGATTTACAATATTAACAAAGTATTTTTTAAAAAGTACTGCAATATATAATGTAGCAATATATTATAATGAATAATATGAATATGTACAATTTATGTATGTATTTATGTTGTAATGGTACATATAACACTACCAACACCAACGTACCACAAATAAGTTGAAAGCCACTACAACTAAGAATACCTACAAGGTCAAGCATACGATCATGGATAAAAAAGGAAGTATCATAAGCCAAAACAAGTGAATAAAATGAAGAAGGAATTACCAGTAAATGTACTACTAAAGAAGATAAAGCAAGACTGACGACGAGACGACATACATTATTACCCAATAGATCAAACAGTGAGAACGACACACTGAAAACAAAATCAAGAAGAAACAGTGGGAAGGGAACCCATGAAAACAAAATCATGAAGAAACTTACTGAGAGTGAGGAATGAATCAGTGAAGAGAAGAAGAAAATATACAGGTGAAACACAAAAAGGGAGATAATATGATTTATAATGAACTAATATATGCCAATAAAAGAATTATTATAACAGAAGAATGTATAAATGGAATAAACAACATGATTTAAACCCCTAAGCTGTAAAATTGACAATGACCTAAAACCTATTAAGTAAATACCTTCCTTGACAATGTAATGCAAACAATACTCAATAAGAATTGATTATTGAACACAAAAAGTAATAAAGAGAATGAATAATAGTATGAGTTATCCATAGCTAAAGGATGTGTAAACCTGAAAAAAGGACTATGTCCAAAACACTAATGACCAATTGTAAAGTGGAATTGATATAATAAATAACCACTAATTACCAATAATAAAGAAGGTAAAAGATAAACAAAATGTAATCTAATAATAAACAATGAATGTACCAGTGCTATATAAAGGTAAATAAATCAGATATAATGTAGAAATACAAAATTGACAGTAATCCATTGTTGCATATTTAGAATATAACATAACCTAATCTGGTCAACTAGTTTTCACTAAAACTATAGAAAAATAAGGCTAAAGCAATGTTAAACTAAAATGTTTTATAGTGTGACATAAATAGATAATATAAGGGACAAATATTGTACAATAGATAATGTAATAAGTAAATATAAAAGCTGAATTAATGTAATTTAATATAAGTATTGCAATAGAACATTGCAGTAAGGGGAGACGTAGCCAGGACTACATGCTGTTGTAACAGGTTGTGACGTTATAGACAAGTTAATATTTGATTTATGTCCAATTATGTAAATTAGATGTAAGGATTAATATAAGGATTGGGCAAAAGACTATTTATATTAAAACGCCCTTATTTGTATTTGTGATTATGTCATGTGCGTGAAAAGGGTGCGAGTGCGCGTGTAAATCGTATTTTGATGAATAGCTCATATATAAATTAGAGTACCAAACTGAGATTTGGACAGCGCACGCATAGTAAATAGCGCTGTATTCTCTTGGTGTCTGATGCTTGCTACGTGGAGTGCATATTGGGATTTTATTAGTAAAAAGCCGTTTATAAAAAATCCTTATCTTTTAGATGGCAGAAAAGTCTTGATAAAATTTATTCCTGCTGCTGCAAAAATCAGCAATTCCTTGCAAGTAAGCATCTATCAGTTGTAGCCATCAATCTCATGATAAGCTGTTTTGACCAATCAGCGTCCACCAATTTTCCACTAAGATTGGGTCTCCGCCGGCGAATATCAAGTTAGTTCTATCCTGCAGCTCGAAGTTTTCAAACGTGCTCTCTGCGCGAGTTACCCGTGCAGAAACGTGTTTTTGAACGAGTAATAAGGGTTAAATTTGCGACGAGTTACCCGTTTCTGTTACCTTGAAAGGGGACGAACTCATTATAAAAAAAAAATAACAAGCTATTCAATAGTGTTTAATCAGTGCTAGTATCGCGTGGATCAAGATTTCCACTTAGGGAAGGTGTATCCACCCGGGATATTCGTTTTTTTGACCGCGAGGACACCTCAAGACGCGGGAAGGTGCATGCTCAACGCACCAAAAATTAAATGATATTATCTTATAACCCAACTGTGCCCTGAGATTTAGATTAGACCGATTACGGGTGTGACGGCGTGCGCGAGTACGAGAGGAGCCCCAGCGAAGCGGAAGTTGCAGAAAGGAGGTGACGATCCGAGGTGCAGAATTGCGGCGATTCACAGGACTGGCTGATGACGTATCAACCCACGGAATCAACATTTCAAGTAACCAATTGACATTTCTTTTAAGATCAGATCAACCTGATTCAGAGACGATTTTGAATGAAAATTAATATTTGTGAACTACAAAGCTTATAAAAATTTTTGTCTTAAAATATACAACCTTGCTCCAGATAACTGTTTATGAGTACCATTTATTACTAGGCCTGACATTTGTTTTGTCGCATAGTAAATGGCGCTTGCAACATTGGGGCTCGAAAAAAATGCAAGAAATATATTAAATAACTTATTCATAGTATTAAATTGCAATTCCCAACGTTTTGTCACGACAAAATAATATGTTATAAAAAAAATAAATTTGTAGTGTTTCGATATATAAAATTGTCTTCAGAGTGTGTATTATTTAAATTTTGCATACTCAGAAAGACTTGTTTAGGCTAGAATCGTAATTTAGTATTGGAACGTTATCTGGAGTGAATTATATTATTTGTGCATGTATAGGTTAAGGGTTTGTGTAGACATTGTGTTGAATGAATTCTGACTGTTTACTGTGCATTGCGATAATATTTAGAATAGTTGAACATTAAACGTTAACAATAAGAATAAGTGTGCCGTACGTAAGTCAAGACATTTAGAGAAACTTTGTTATTGTGTGTTATCGTTGTAAAAGATGGCGGAAGGTTTATCAGCTGATTTACAATCTACACTAAATGCAATCTTAGCTAGTATTCAATCAGTGCGAGATGATAATAAGCAGTTACGTGACGAAAGCAATAAAAATAATAAAGCATTACAAGACGACAATAAGCAGCTACGTGAAAATTTAAAATCCGTGCATGAAGATAGTAAAATATTAAACGAAAACTTAAAGTCTGTAAGAGACGAAGCTAAAAATCAAAATAAAAAAATTTCGCTGCCAAACACGAACAAGCAAAACAAAATAAAGCTATCGTCGAAGCTGCCGAAAGCAAAATAACTGAAAAGGTTGAATCGATCCGCGTGGAGTTTGAGACCGCAATAGCATTAAACAACACACGCGTAACGGAATGTGAGACGCGTGTGCTAGCAGTAGGAGACCAGGTGCAAGCGCAGACGACCGCGGTAAATGATTCCATGAACACCTATGAAAACAAATTAGAAATTTTAGAACAAAAAGTAAAACAAATACAACAGACTCCACTCGCAAACCAGGTCACTTACATATACAAAACACAGGACGACATTAACACATACATGAAATTTTATGGCCTCGAGCATGAAAATCCCATGCAATTCCTTACGCAATGCCAGCGTAATATGGAACACACATACATGAAATTTTATGGCCTCGAGCATGAAAATCCCATGCAATTCCTTACGCAATGCCAGCGTAATATGGAACACATCGCTGACAACCTTAGCGATGTGGACAAAATAAACTGGGTGGTGCGTCAGTTAAAGGGTACAGCGGCTGAATGGTTTTCGATCGTCCAAGATAAAATTGTGGTGTATGAAGATCTGGTTAACCACTTTAAAGCAAGGTATTGGAACGACGAAATCCAGCGGAAAGTACGCATACAGCTGGAGTTTGGTAAGTATACTCCAGGTAAGGGAAGTAAGGAGAAGTACCTGATCCAGCTTGTTGCCAAGGCGAAACACGTGGAGCCCGTTGTAGCAGAAGCTGAAATTGTCAGCAAACTGGCACATCATTTCAACAGAGGAATACAAGTGGCTGTAATTACACAGGGAATTAAAACATTAGAAGACCTGCTGTTGTTAATATCAAAATGGGAGAATGTAGACGGGAATCCCGAAACATACAGTACACACACAAAGATAAACACCAATAATACACCAAAACAAAATGAATATAGAAGTAAGCGATGGAAAAAGCCGGATCGCGAACAAACCTCACCCAAATCATGTAGTCATAAGGTCGCGACTGTAACCAAAGATAACACAGATAATGAAAACGGTCCAAAAAACGAGTAAGGTTGCACGGCGTGAGACCGTGCAAAACAAATAAAAATAATAATAATAATAAACAGAGTACCAGTCAGAATCAGAAAATCAATGAACACATAGAAAATAATAACATGAGTAGAACCTACTGTGTATCTGGTGTATACCCAAATGATGTACGTAATGAACTTATAAGTGACAGTAATGACGATGTAGTTAATATGCCTAGGGATAGTGATAAGTTAGATAGTAGATGTAATATAGTAAAAGCTAACATAAATAACTGTAAGGGAAATGTTTTGATAGACAGTGGTGCTCAAATCTCATTGATCAGTGAAAAATTTATAAATAAGAACATTGTAGAGTTTAAGAAAGTACCGATATTACCCACTAATAATGCAACTATTAAGACAGCCACAAACGAAGTTCAAAAAGTAAATAAGCAAGCGTACATAACCATTTCATCGCAAGGTATGGAGCTTGAAACACCAGTATTAGTTGTTAAGGATTTAGTTTACGATGTAATCATAGGAACAGACACCTTAAAAAAAATAAATGCCATCATTGATTTTAGTAAAAATGAATTATCGTGTACAGTTAATAATTGTCAATATAAGATAACATTAGGAAATAATGACGTCGATAAGCAATCTGAAGCGGGTTACATTCACATAACCAAGCCTGTCGCGAAGGTGATTGTAAACAATAACAAAGATAGCATGAATACTACAGAGCAATTAAATGCGAGTCAACGGAACAAATTAAACCAGCTGATAAAGAGACATACGGAGACATTTCAAAACACCCACACTACTACACATGTATACACGTACGACATCCAGGTTACGGACGAAAATAAATTCGTACGTAAGACATATCCTATTCCTCTGCACTATCAGAAATTGGTGGATGAGGAAATCGATAAGATGTTGGGCGAGAACATCATCGAACGATCCAACAGCAATTTCCTTAACCCAATGGTGATCGTAAAGAAAAAAAATAACCAGATTAGGATATGTCTTGATATGCGAAATCTTAACAGCATCACGAAAGAATGTTTTGACTGCGCCCCTAATGCTGAAAACCTGTTTACCAAGTGCCAGGGTGTCCAATATATGTCTCGGTTGGATCTGAAAAGTGGTTTTTGGCAAATCCCATTAGCTCAGGAAAGCAGAAAGTTCACGGCATTTTTATACAAAAATAAATGCTACCAGTTCAAGGTAGTGCCCTTTGGTCTGGTAACCAGCCTGGCTGCAATGGTGAAATGCCTGGAATTAGCGTTGGGTCCTGAGATGGAAGACTTCGTAAGTGTTTTCGTCGACGACATACTGTATTAGTTATATCGAAATCGTTTGATGAGCATTTGAAACACCTGGATATTGTTTTCAGTAAACTCCGTCAGGCCAACTTGGTACTTAACTATAAGAAATGCGAATTCGGTAAGTCTGAAATAAAATTTTTAGGACATATTATATCGGCGCAGGGTGTAAGTACGGACCCTGAAAAGATAGAATCCATCACGGGATTTCCTACACCTAAAAAAACGAAGGACGTTAGAGCATTCCTCGGACTTACTGGGTATTACCGTCGGTTCGCACCTGCGTATGCTAAGACAATAGAACCAATGTTGGAACTACTTCGGAAAAACACCAAATGGCGATGGGAAGCAAGACATGAAGAGGCATTTAATGCGGTTAAGGCCTTATTTAAAGAGAATCTACACGTGTTCCACCCGGAGAAGGAAGGAACATATGTTCTTAACTGTGATGCTTCGGATTATGCCGTTGGTGGAATTTTGTATCAGAAAAATAAGAATGGTGATCTTAAAGTCATCGCCCATGTAAATCGGTCATTGAAAGGCGCTGAGCGAAACTATTTTACGGCCGAAAAAGAAATTTTAGCTATAGTATATTGTGTTAGTAAGTTTAGGTATTATTTAGTTGGTAAGCATTTTGAAATTTTATCGGATAACCAAGCTTTGTCGTTTTTATTAAAGTGTAAACTTGCAAATGCCCGAATGTCACGATGGATAATGGCTATGCAGGAATATGATTTTAGCCTTGTACTGCAAGGCTAGCGACAAGTTGGCGGATACTTTGAGTCGTTATCCACCTGTTCATCAGGAGACTCATTCGGCAGATAAGAATGAGATACAAATCTTGGCGGTAAAGTATGCTTTACCAATTGAAATTAAAAATTATTTAAGAAACATAAATGTGGAACAACAACGTGATGACAAAATTAAGAAAATAATAAACGACATACAGATTACAGAAAGTCCAAAGTTCCAGATTGTTAACAATATTCTGTACAAACTGATTGACGGACAATGGAAAATTGTGATTCCCGACCATCTCATTGAGGAACTAACATGGGCATGCCATGAAAGCCTTGCTCATGCTGGTGCTTACAAATGCTACTTGACACTGCGGGAAGATTTTATATGGACGAACATGACCAGGAAAGTTAAATCAGTACTTCGCACCTGCCACACCTGCCAGACAGCCAAACATCCTAATCAACACACATACGTGGAGATGGGTAACATCGTAATGCATGGAAAAAATGAATTACTATGCATTGATTTTCTTGGACCATTACCACGTGCGGCGAGGGGGATGAGAAATTTGGTGGTGTGTACGGATGCCTTCACTAAGAATGTTAGTCTTTATGTGGTAGGTAGACCTACAACAGATGCGGTACTGAGAATAATTTTGGAAAAGTACATCCCAAAATATGGTCATGTGAAAAAGATCCTGTCTGACCAGGGTACGCAATTCCAGAATAAAAAATGGAAAGCCGAATTAGAGAAGAGGGGCATTCAAGCAGTTCTAACAGCCATTCGTAGACCCCAAGGGAATCTCGCTGAGAGGGTGAATAGAGAACTTGGTCGTTTATTCAGGACTTATTGCAGCAATGACCAAAGCAAGTAGCCAGAGTATCTCGAGTTTTTCGAGAAAGCCATAAACGGGTGTTACAATACCACGACTGGATATACGCCATCAGAACTGCAGTCAGATGTCCAACCAAAACGTGCCTGGAGTGATTATATAAAAAGGGTAGCCACTCAAAATGTGCCGACGCCAAGCGAAGTAAAGCGTTTGGATGCAAAGGAGAGGATAAGGAAGTTCGCCGAACAGCGGTCAGAAAAATTTAATGCTGATCATAAGCTGCAACCGTTCAGAGTAGGCGAATTAATCTTATTAAAAGCTTTAAATGTAAGTAGCAGTATTGATAATACAACGGCTAAGTTCAATAGACTTTACAATGGTCCATTTATGTTAACTGAACAAGTGGGAAAGCAAACCTACATTGTTACAAATCAAAATACTAACAAAACGATTGGCAAATACCATGCGTCGTCATTACGCAAGTACTATGTCAAAAATTAACGTTCACGTATATCTGGGTATATTAAAGTATGAATGTCATAACGTAATTGTTAAAGTAAATAAATTGTGTAATCGTGTTTGTTTGGACCATGTGGGTAAACATGTTGAATTGTGCGACTGGACAGTAGGGATTTTAACGTCATGAACTGTTCATACTAGCTTATCTCTCTAACCCTTGATAACAGATTATCAACCTCGTGCTTGTGTTTATTTATATTGGAACTGACAGATGTCAGAATTTATTGGAAGAAAATATTTCAGTTTAGCAAAAAGTATTTATTTGTTTATTTTGAGTTGATTATATGTTTAAAAGGGAAAGGAATTGGTATTATTTTGTAGTTAAAAGAAAAAAAAATTGTGTTTGTGTAAACAAAATTTTTTTTATCCGAGGAGGGGATATTCCTGCATTAGAACATTGCAGTAAGCGGAGATGTAGCCAGGGCTACATGCTGTTGTAACATGTTGTGACGTTATAGACATGTTAGTATTTGATTTATGTCCAATTATGTAAATTAGATGTAAGGATTAATATAACGATTGGGCGAAAGACTCTTTGTATTAAAACGCCCTTATTTGTATTTGTGATTATGTCATGTGCGTGAAAAGGGTGCGAGTGCGCGTGTAAATCGTATTTTGATGAATAGCTCATATATAAATTAGAGTACCAAACTGAGATTTTGACAGCGCACGCATAGTAAATAGCGCTGTATTCTCTTGGTGTCTGATGCTTGCTACGTGGATTGCATATTGGGATTTTATTAGTAAAAAGCCGTTTCTAAAAAATCCTTATATTTTAGATGGCAGAAAAGTCTTGATAAAATTTATTCCTGCTGCTGCAAAAATCAGCAATTCGTTGCAAGTAAGCATCTATCAGTTGTAGCCATCAATCTCATGATAAGCTGTTTTGACCAATCAGCGGCCCCAATTTTCCACTAAGATTGGGTCTCCGCCGGGGAATATCAAGTTAGTTCTATCCTGCAGCTCGAAGTTTTCAAACGTGCTCTCTGCGCGAGTTACCCGTGTAGAAACGTGTTTTTGAACGAGTAATAAGGGTTAAATTTGCGACGAGTTACCCGTTGCTGTTACCTTGAAAGGGGACGAACTCATTATAAAAAAAAAATAACAAGCTATTCAATAGTGTTTAATCGTGCTAGTATCGCGTGGATCAAGATTTCCGCTTAGGGAAGGTGTATCCACCCGGGATATTCCTTTTTTTGATCGCGAGGACACCTCAAGACGCGGGAAGGTGCATGCTCAACGCACCAAAAATTAAATGAGATTGTCTTATAACCCAATTGTGTCCTAAGATTTAGATTAGACCGATTACGGGTGTGACGGCGTGCGCGCGTACGAGAGGAGCCCCAGCGAAGCGGAAGCTGCAGAAAGGAGGTGACGATCCGAGGTGCAGAATTGCGGCGATTCACAGGACTGGCTGATGACGTATCAACCCACGGAATCAACATTTCAAGTAACCAATTGACATTTCTTTTAAGATCAGATCAACCTGATTCAGAGACGATTTTGAATTAAAAATAAATATTTGTGAACTACAAAGCTTATAAAAATTTTTGTCTTGAAATATACAACCTCGCTCCAGATAACTGTTTATGAGTTCCATTTATTACTATGCCTGACATTTGTTTTGTCGCAGTATATGATTGCCATAGAATAGATGCATGATGCAACAAAATTATCTTGTAAACTTTTCATAAAAGAGTAGGAACTCAACTAACAACATTGAATGAGGCAGAATACTGTTCAAATAAGTAAATCCAAGGATTATATCCACCTAAATACTAATAATAACAATAATAATAAATAAACCATGTTGACAGCTAGATGCAAGTAATCTTGGTAACTGTAAACCAAAGCAATTATCAGTATAAATGCAGAATGAACTACTGCACAATAATAACAGTGTTATCAAACAATGATAAGAGATGTGATATCAAACAATAATGAGAATCATTTGAAGGGATTACAACTCATGTAAAAATGTAATTTTCTAAAGTACTGTATAGTAAACTCACTTAACAAACTATAGTTAAGGTAATAAAACCATAAGATAAAGAGAAAGGACACTATCAGAAGTGACAATGACCAATGCAGTATGCATAGGCCATAATAAAATGTTATTAACTATTACTGTTAGTATAATAGTATTAATAAACAAAATATGTAACAGTAAGCATAGGACTTGAACCTATGAAAATAGATATTGTATAATTATTAGTACATAACTAGAAGGGAAAAGTGAATAATACTGTAACAATATGTTATCACCATGAAAACATGGGATAAAAACAATGTATTTAAATTCTTCGTATTGTTTTAGCAGCCATCCTTACTTTTCTTTTATAGAATTGCTAAACTGCTATAATTGTTTTTATTATTTAGACAAAGCTTTTCGTCATTACTGACATCTTCAGGTCTTAAACAACGACCTGGTTGTTTAAGACCTGAAGATGTCAGTAATGACGAAAAGCTTTGTCTAAATAATAAAAACAATTATAGCAGTTTAGCAATTCTAAAAAAAAAAAAAAAAAAAAAAAAAAGTATTTAAAGTATTAAATTATTAAATAACTTAAAAAGTATTATGAATTTATACCAAGTGCGGTTTTATCAACCCCAAATCAGAATTATATGATAAGGGTATGCAACTTACTCGTAATCAAAAAATAGAAACGATGGGAATGATAAAAATATTGTCAGTGTGATTATAGATAAGATATTTGACTTATAAGAAATAATTAAAAAGTGACAAGCCCTTGCGCGTGGGTATGCAACCGACAAATCATAATCTTGAACCCAGCTACTGACGCTATGCTAAGCGTCTATTTTGACGAATCTCACCGAGTGTACACGAAATAAAGACAATTAGCCAATCAGAGCTCATTAAAAAATACGAAGTGTAGAATACCGACCAGGTAACTATAGCCAGTCTATCATCAACAACGAGAGATACTCCACGTTAGCCGAACGTCCAGAAAAACGTGGGTTTGACAGCCGACAGCTGTTAATACACAAGCTAACCTCGAAACTTCGAGTTGAGGTTAGGTCAACCCGAGAAGACAGTGCAGTCTATTTTTAAGTGTTCTATTGCGGAGTTCATGCGTATAGGCAGTGTGTGAAGTGCATTTATGAAAATTAATTAAAAATATTTATTAATTATAAAAAGTTAAAAAAGTGTTACTTCTTCGAATCGACAGATTACGCAAGTATCAATGCAAATGACCATTATATTATATATTTCAAATCATTCATTAATTCAAGAACGCTAATAGCGAATCTAATTTGTCTGAATTAATTGATAAATCACCTTAATTCCATAAGGAAGGGGACTTAGAAACAATCAAATAAACAATAATCAAATTGAACAATTTTAATACCGACAATTTTAATTCTTTGATTGAATCAATTATATTAATTTAAGAAAAAGACATTGAATGATCAATGAAGGGAAAATGAACCCTGACAATTAATAATTTAAAAATGTTTTTGTATTTAATTATAGTACTTGAACTCAGAGTCACACATGAGTGTAACCTAGTCGTAGCGAATTAATTTGAATTAAGTGTTCTATTTATATCCAATCTTGGAGATTATTCAGGAACATAACACTGAATTTAATAAATTATAATGATATACTAAATAAGTAATGCCTCAAAGAAGCATCAATTAATCAACTTTAAATAAGCAAGGTTACATGAACCACTGCTAACCTCAATTGTAAACAATGAACAATCGTTCATATTTTATGTTATGTTAAAACAACAATTAATATTTTTATTCTCCGCCTACTCGTTATTACAGTAGTGCATTTTATTGTAGAAGTGTATCTTGCAGACTCAACGAACCTACTAATGTTGTAAAGCATCATAACCTAAGTATTTACAAACAGAAAATAATCGACTTGCCAAATGCAGTCATACCACCCTGAGCATTTAATTATTTTAAGAGTCCATGTTCAATTTTAATTGTTTTAAAAAAAAGGAAGATAAATAATAACATTGTAACAAAAACCATTTTACTTGAGTTAAATAAATAAACAACTATTGTTTTATGAACAATTTAAAGTGTTGACCTTTATTGGAAAAAATAGAAATTACAGCTTAGGTGAGCAACAAGAGATGGTTGGTACCAGAAGCCAGAGCGAACATTCAAATTGAATGATTATCACCAACCACATTATCTAATATTTTCAACATATTACGACTGATGGTAAGTATCATGTACTTGTTGTGTTTATGTTAATGTCTATACAGGAAAGTACCGATCGACTCACCGCAGCTAAAGGCAGAAAAGTCAACGCAACTTCTTCATATACTAACTCAAGATACCGAACAAAAAACATTATAAACAATCTAAACAAAATTAATAAACGACGTCAAAGAGTAAGTGAACCGATTTATTCATATCGGATTCAATAATAGATTGAATTGGGCAGAATAAATCAATAAAACAAAACTTAATAATAAAAAACAAAACTTTAAGAATAATAATAAAACAAACAACAATATCCTACAATAGGACATAACTTCGTCATATTACAAAGTGGCGAACAACGTTTGAGACGATTAATGGTGCAATCTCAACATCATTACGGATAATAAATACACCGTACATTTCGTCTTATCACAATGTATATATATATATATACATATTGTACTGTTTATTATTTTCTGATATAATATTATTTTTAGTATTTGCACCACGTTGGATGCGTCATTTTATACTGGTTTATTTTTTTATTACAGGTATTGTAATAAAGATCTGTACCTACGGTTATTATATTTTTTATTTACCAGTAAATGTAAAGAAACTCTTTTTCTCAGGGTTAATGATTATTAAGTTATTTTATCGTATTTACGATTAAATCTATTAATTTCTTTTCTTTAAACCAACCCAGATTCAGTTAATGGGTAGTACTTTGGTAATTAACCATGTAAAAAATAACTAAAGTATTGGTGTAACTTAACCGTCTCTGAATTCTTCCAGCTGCCACGGGTTCACTTCTGGTTGTTGTTTACCTTTCTTCAACAGCAATATTCAGCTTGGCAATCTGTTTCCTCACACGAATCTCTTATTGCTCTTACCGCTGGATACCACTCTCCAAGATTACTGCAACACCGATGTCTCCTTTGAACACTTAATTATTCGTTAGGGCCACTGAAACTCTTCTCCAGTCCAAGATTTTCCTCTTCTGTCGTCGTTCTATTCAGGATATTGTTATATTTTTTGTATTATTATTTATTTATTCGATATTATAATCAAACTCTGGAATCACTATTCAAAATCCTTTGCTTTATTTTCTTTTCCAAGTTACATTACTTTTATGATGTACAACAGTTATTATAATTTAATATTCTTAATGTGACTCTGATTGAATTAAAAATTAGACTCTACATAATTCCTCTGTTTCATCTTTATAGTATTCAATATAAAATTAGACTACTCATGTTACTTTCCTTAGATATAAATTTAGGCTCATTTTACATAATTCCTCTCTTTCATCTTTATAGTATTTGGTATTAAATTAGACTAATACATTTTTTCTTCATCACTCTCCAAAACAATCTCTAACAATTTACATATTTGCCACATTGATAATTCCCTACCTTCGTTACATCTTTTTATCATATACCTCTTAAAAACTTATATAACTTTTCTACTTCTTATTAAACATATTTATTTTATTTCTAATATTCTTAATTCTAGTTTGTATTTATAATATGATAATTTTCTTACTATTTCCTCTTATTATAATATTCATTTCAAATATCATATATTCTTTTCATAACATATATCTTTATACTGTTTTATCTCATATAGGCATCTACCTCTATGTTGATGGGTAAGTCGATACAATGTTTTTGTTAACATTTTCAAACATATGTTCCAATTCTAATAAATTTATATATTTTTTCTTTTAAAATTTATTATTTTCCTCTTATGTACTGTGTTGCATTTTAACAGCAGTACATAATATGTGTGTGTGTGTGTGTGTGTGCGCGCGCGCGCGCGCGTGTTTTGCGACGATACAAATTCTAACTGCATAGAATTTGAAATTAACTGTAACTGTAACTCCAATTTGAATTGAAAGTAACTGTTGTTACTTTGAAATTATTACAACAGAGTCTATATCTGGAGATAGGAAAAGTTTATTCATTAAAACATTAAAAATTACTATTGTCTTACGGCTTTATAATATAAAGTTGTTTATTAAAGAATTGTCTTTCAATAAATGAGTATTGGCTTGTTTTACATATAAGTTACTTGTATGTAGAACTCCAACTGTTTGCGTAGACACCAGGCGCTCCGCACACTGCTCGTCTGCACCGCTGCGACTCTGCACGTCGACCGACAGAAGATCACTAACCCTGAATATATACGTCGCGGCGTACATACGCACTGCGATATGAAACTGTTACTGTTTATAACTTGAATACTCTTAATCTCAGGGATCAAAACTGGGTAAAATAGATCGTGTATTAAGCTTGCACAAATCCGGCTTCTTGAAGTATTCTCGCGTTAACTCTCAGAATATCACGGTAGTAATCTGCCCTAGTCCGGAAATCGTCCACTCTACGCGAAAAAGCACTAGAAATTGATCTATTTATTATTTGAGTTCTATAAAGTGGCAATGGTTACGAAGAACTCGAACCGTGAACCAACTTCTAAGTCTTATGGAAATCGACTTGTCTTGTCACGAAAATCTCGTGACAGCGAGTACGTCTTTCTATGGCAAGACTTCGGAACAAACTGCACGGTCCGTCCGCCGAAAGCGACCGTCTCGAATAAATTTGAGACCTTCTGATTGGTGGAAAATCTAGCAACGTCATAGATTTTCTTAGTGATAGCCAGACATCAGGCTGAAACTCTGTCCGATTCTGCAAAGGCCTGTCTAGATTTAATCTACAAATTTTATTACTTTCTAGGAGATAACGAAAATAAAAGAATACTGACTTCATTAAAAAAAACATACAAAAATTGTAGTTGTGGAGAATTGAGTTTATAGAAAATGTAGCTTATAACCATGAGAATACCCTGTCCAAGTTTCAGAACGAAATGTCAATTTTCAACGAAGTTATTAAATAAAATGTAAATCACACGCGCACCCGCGCACTTACACACAAATATTTCATATGACATAAAAGAGTACAAAATTATAAACATATTGACATAAAATACTTTTTTAAACATAGCTTGGTTCAAAACTTATGACTACTTTACAAAGAAAAGAACAAGATCAATTTTTAACATGTCTATGGCCGTCAGAAAATGTGTTATAGCATTAGTATTCCAATTATATGAACTTCATATCATGTGTTCTGCTGCAAAATATTATATATATATTAGAACAAATCAATAACATAGCCTACATCCAAAAATACAATTCACAGAAGAAAAAGAAAAACATAACAAAATTAACTATTTAGACATAAAAATCACAAGAAACACTAACCATCTACAATATGCAATATACAGAAAACCAACATCCACTAACATCATTATATCTAACCATTCTGACCACCTACCACAACATAAAATGGCAGCTTTCCATTCACTATTTAACAGAATGTACAAAATACCCCTAAACAACCAGGAAACAAAGAAAAAAAAGAAATATAATTTACCAAATTGCTTATGAAAATGGATACAATAAAAATACTATTAACAAAATTGAAAATAAAATAAAGTATAAAATAAAAACTGAACAATTAAGGAATGATCAAAATGAACAACGCATAAATAATAACAATAAAAATGTAAAATATTATTTACAAATACTGCCCTCTTAAATATGCAAATAACTCTGTGTGTGTGTGTGTGTGTGTGTGTGTGTGTGTGTGTGTGTGTGTGTGTGTGTTTGTTTGTGTGCGCATATATATGTATGTATGTATGTAGGTATTACACAAGGTACCAAATTAACATAATAAAATTATGGAAATTAACTTGGAATTAACATTACAGTCTTCAGGTGTCTAGTCCGAGCAGTAGGTTACACACGAAGACGCTGTCAAAAATTGTTTAATTTTTTTAATTAACTTTATGGATTCGATAATGATAGTTCTTACAATTCTTTTGTATTTCTGTTTCCTTCCTTACACTCTACAACTGACAAATTGCAACTATTCCTTACAAATTGCAACTGAATACGATTAAAACATTATTGATTATGTGATTGTATTTCACATGACGTACCAGGTAAGAATTTGTTCAAGACTACAAAATCAATCAGTAAAAACTTCATTCAGACTGCAGTCTGCACAGCGTGGACTATTGTCAGCAGACGAAACTAAATAGATGAGCCGTCACCATTAACCACAAATATTTACAGAAAATAGTGGCACACAAACAGACTGATGCCGATATCTTGATACAGTGTGAAACTAACGGGTAACGAGCGGTCACGGAATCATGGTTTAGCTGGCCGTGTACACACACACACACACACACACACACACACACACACATTCAACAGCTAACGAAGCGAATCATTCTCTGAAATATCGTGACCATCTGAATCGCAAATAAAGTACGATGATGAGAGCCAGAGTTGCTATTTCCAAGTTAACAGTAACTAGACGTAGGCCTAATACAAAGCGTTTTTATTCGTTCCAACAAACGCACCTTATTTGTGTATTTTAACTTGCCGCTTGTTATTAGCTAACGACACTCTGTCGTTGTCGTTGTCGTTGTCGTTGTCGTTGTTGTTGTTGTTGTTGTTGTTGTTGTTGTTGTTGTTGTGGGATAAAGGCTTCAAATGGAGATAGACCCCATGACGGCAAATAAAATCGTAGGCGTCTTGCTCAGGAGGATAAAGGCTTGGGACAAGGTGCGAATCATTCATCCTTTGTGAGGACTGTTCTGCAGCTGATGAAGGTGGCATTAGGGGCAAGAAGAACATCAAGATGTAAGATATTAGTAGGCGAGGTACGAGGCACCACCCTGAAGTAATACAAATAGTAGTCCCGAGGGGGGCTTCCCTGCCTGTTAAGAGTAGTTTTTTAGTGGATGAGAGTCCCACACACCGGCAGATCAATTGGTGGTCTCCGATTGGCGCATAATGCATTTCTCATCCTTCACAAGAAAAAGTATTATTGTTATTATCATCATCATCATCATTATCATCATCATCATCATCATTCGCGATTAACTTTTTTTTAACGCTGACACGTATTACCTACTATGTAATGTCACATATTAAAGAAAAATACCTATTAAGTACATTAACCATTATAATTTAACGGTACATGACCTTATATTACAATGAGCTGAAAAGCTCTAGATTAATTCCATCAAATATATTGTCTTTCGTGAAGACGTAACCAACAATAAACAAAAATAAGTAATGAAAAGCTTTAATTAATTAAGATAAATAACGCAACAAAGGGTCTGGCATTGGAAGGACCAGTCCACATTGAGCACCGAAGCGTATTTGATGTTATTTTAAATATTAACAAAACACAACACGCGCACACTCACACAGGGAGTCATGCAGGCATGTACTAGCAGCAACAACCTGTTACAATTTGCGTGCACGTATAGTTGAGATTTCTGGCGTTGTTGCCAGCGTGTAAATCGATGGTTAGCAATTAAAAGGGCCAATTCTATTGCGACGTTTCGGAGTAAAACGACGAGGCACTCTGACAAAGTCCAACCACGAGCAAAACGTTCAATAAATATGATGTGTATATGTGAAAATATAACTGTTTCTAATAACAGACGTTTTACAAAAAAAATACGCATTTTATTTCACTCTACCGTACATACGCAAATCTGCAACTCTCAGGAGACGGTACACACAAACACACAACTTAAATAAAAAGTATATTCACAATATACTAAGCTCAAGTATACGAAGTCTGTATTTAATATTTTTAAATCGCGACACACATTCGTCAAAACAGGCATCGCTTCCAGACTCCATCAAAACAGTAACAGACACAGACTAAAGAAAACAGGACAACCGTTTGACGTCGTTTTGTGTTTCCAACCTGCCAATTGCTTCGTTTCGGTGTCTCCACCATTACCAAGTTTTAGTCTGCTAACTTAGAGTAGTACTTTATTCAGAACGCAATGTAATCGGTGTAACCTTACACTATTACAGAGGAGAACATGAAGTACCGGAAAGTCTCGTCTGACTAGCTGACTGGACGTACAAATTGGCAATGCCAAGACGTACACCTAGACTGCAATGACGTACTATTAGTAACCCTAGTTTAGAGTACTCGGGTTGCGATATGTGGTGTACCCTTGCTATTCTCCATTTCGCAGTAAAAAAATTAGTCCTGAATTGTTAAGTGCAACAAATGTGAAATGTGTGCAGTAGTTTTACATACTTAACTAAGTAATGTGCCCTTTGAAGCAGTACATAAAAAGTACAAACTGGAAATTAAACATTTAAAGTGGCAGTACTCTGTAACTAACCAGTGAACGCAACGAATAAAAGCTTTCCAAAGCAGCGCTACGAAAGTATTTTACACAGACGCTTTTAGACGGAAAATATTTTAACATTGGAAAGAGGAAAAAATTTCAGTTGTTATAGCGTATATTCTGAGGAGGAAAAAATCATACCGTACTTGCACGACTTAATACTAAAATAAATTTAAGCCAAATGTACATTATAGAGAGGTCTATAGCGGCTGGTTTAGTGAAGTTTTAAGTTGGCTTATTTGCTATTTAAACTAATGTGGAGTAATTAGAACAAAAGAGCTACGTGCCTGGACTCAACTCCGAGCGTTAGAGGACGATGATTTTTTTTTAAGAGAGGGAAGAATTCTTTATGCACCGTCACAGGAAACCATCTGTGCATAAACACCCACAGACTCTCACCCACTAATAAACCCACAAACATATTGTAACGCAACAGAAATGCGGTCCTCGACGTTACATAAATAAAACTATTAGAAATTTAATAGGGAAATAAATATTTAAATCTCATATTAATACAAGGGTCAAATAAATACATTTATCATTGTAGAAAAATGAATACGGATGCAAGGTAGTAATAGCAATAAAAAATAAACATGTAATATAGACAATAGTAAGAAATCAATGTTCAGTGAAAAGTAAATAAACCAAAAATACTGATAAGAATTATAAGAAAGAAACTGATATCGAATATGTTAAAGTAAATGACTGTGAAAATAGATAAAAATGAGTCAATAATATACATTACTAGTTAATCGAAAATAATGATTCTGAATTATATAATGTTATGTTGTTACCATAAATATTATGTTAAAGTTTGTGTTAGCTTATGAAGCTTACTTGTTGATGTAATATCAAATAATGAAGCAATATGTATTATTTGTTTACTGTTGTAGAAAGGTGAGGGAAATCAATTAATTAGTATTAATTAATTTCAATTTTTCTTATGTGTGATCCATAGGTCAAGATAAAGTTGTTGTTAAATATAATAAGGATAATTATTTGTGTACATGTACATAGTTAAGGTTGATTATGTTTGTAAACTTATATAAAAAGGCTATAGTTGTTAACAAGTTATATTCAAAAGTAGATCCAAATATAATAAAAGGCCTAACAGCCAATAACACTATATAACAAATCAGAATAGAAAGGTTAGGTAAAGAAGTTAATAATAATTAATGAATATAATTCAAGGAGTTAGAAAAACCCTATAATAATTAATAATAAATAATAAACAAACTCAATATAAACAAATTATGATAATGCCATAGTGCAATGATATCGATTGATAACGTTTGATATCGGAAAATTAATAATTATGAAAAGAAACAGAATAAGATTGAAAAACTAGCAGAATATATATAGAAATTAGTAAACAAGATATAAATAATGTTATATTTTGATATAATGGAAGTTTAATAAGGAATTATTTTGATGAGTGGAAGAATAATATATGAAATTATCACTATATAACAAAAACATTGAAAAAGAATAAAAAATTTGTTGCTAGGGACAACAAAAATTAATATGATTTGTTGATTTTGATTATTGCAATTTATGATCTGAACGTGATGAGATTAAACCCAGAGAAATGTTTAATAAAACTAATTTAATCTAAATTATTTAAATACAGTATTAGTCACCATATATGAATAACTAATTGTCATAATTAGGCCAGCAAACATTAACCAAATTGTATAATAGTATCATACAAACGATAATAAGTGATTGAATTCTAAAAAGGAATGACTTGGATTGTCCAATATCAGATCAAGAACAAATGATGATTTAATGAAATAATAATACTATGCAAAGAACTACCTGTGTAAAGAATTAATCCTACAAACCAAACGAAAAATAATAACCATTCAACCACATTGGACATCGCAAATTACATCATCTGATAGAAAAACGTATTTGGATCCAGAGTTTGCCGAAGAACGTAATCACTATTTTGGCCGTTGGTGAACAAAGGGAGCGGTATTTCTAAATCAACCAGGACCAAGGATTCCACTTTATTACCACTTGAAGACAAGAATAAAGAAAGTCATCTCATCTCTGAGTAATACGGTGCGTCAACTCACGAGGTTAAAAGCAACCGCCTTGCAGAGTCGCTTCTTACTTCGTATGGTAAATTTCAATTGTATAAATAATATTAAACACAACAACACTTTAATTTTGTAATATCTTGCATTCTTATCTATGTATTTTTAATCTTCCCCGCAGTTGAAAGAACCTTCACACCCTGAATCTAAATTAATTATAAAAAATATAACTGAATTAAAAATAAAATATTGGACCGAACAATAATCGATTAACTCAAAGTATAGCCTTTCGTATATCAAGTACAACCAATCTTATTGAATGTTACAAAAAAAAAATTGAACTAATAAAGAAACCTTGTATAATTTCAGTATCTTATTATTTGGGTAGTATTTAATGAAGTGGGAATAAGAATTAAACATACCGAGGGTATAATAACTAAGCACCGTACGCGGTGGGTTAACCTCTAAATTCCGTTTGTTTTGGAACTGCAGCGCTTGTTGCGGAATTCTCCGATACCAAAGAGAAGAGAGTTTCACACGAAATTTCTATAATTATCTGCAAGGCAGACTAGGGCTGAGAGGAATTTTTGAATAACACCCTACATACATAAGTTACATTCACACTAACATTTTTAGATTAAATAGAGAGATAAGATTACCATAATTAACGATATTACTATATCTAGAAAACCCAGATATATAAGAAATTGAAATATTAAAATAATCAAAGAGAGGTACATACGAAGGGAATATTACAAATTGACGAAATCAACAGTGTGGCTTAAACCGTACACACAGGTCTAATTACAAAGTGACGCCGGCAACGTTGGGGCTGAAAGAACGAGAAACCCGCAAGACGTGGGAGAATTACAATATCCATCCTGGAAGTACTTAGCGTATTACTTCAGGATGGAGCCTCTTGCACCCTATCGGGCTTCATCGAATTGCCCCTTATCTTCTACCGCCCGTTGGGTGCAAGTTGGTCTTGTCTTTCCTTTTCTAGTAAGATCCACTGAATAAATACAGAAATGCGGTCCCATTCCTCCTTGAATCGAAGCACAATCTCAACTACGCCCTAGGGCGTGAACTCCCCGAGCTCCATCTACAGTGCCACCCTCTCTCTTGTGAATCTCCAGAACTTGCAAAAAGGGGACGATGATTATGCCATTTTAGTATCTAAATATTATTCGTTGAATACTAAATTTACAAAGTAAGTTTCAAAGTACTGGAAAGACGTCATGACGCCCGGGATATGGCAGCACACCAAGAGAATATGGTATGCCGATTCTTAGCAAACTATACCTGACACACAACAAATGTTAGATTTAAACGAAGACAGTAGTAATTGAACCCCCCCCCCCAAACACACACACATACGAACTTAACAGTCCGAGACACTGCAAGGAAAACGTGGAGCGGTTTGATTTAAACCAATAAGGATACGTTTGATAAAGATAGTAATCACGATTACGAAAATGGATTAGCGGTCGCATGAGCAGCCAGCAATTTAAGCAACGTTAGGTCAAAAAGTCTAAAAGTGCAATAAATACATTTGAGCAGACCAATTTTTCTTGATTAACAATATGACAACAAGGATAAATTCATTATACCAGAACCAGAGTTACCAGTTTGGATTGAGATACCAGAAAGGTTAATTCTGAATTATCAGTTGAACGCGTATCATTGATTTCATGCTAATTAGTCGTACAGAGGTACATACTGACACTTAAGGACATAAACATGATTTTTCTAAAAAGTAATGACAATGACTGTATAAAAATAATTAGTGACAGTTATCGAAACAGTAGGCCTACTGAATATCTTACATTGTAAATCCTGTAGGTGGTCCTTCACAATCTATTTCATGTTCTCCACAGTTTCAAAATAGCGACTTCTGGAGTTAGCTGTTTTTGAAACAGAAAGTAATCGCAAGTACTAAAACCGTGGGCGTAGGGCGTTGGGATGTGTACTTGCAGACAGAAAGTGCGATGCGACACTAAGCATTAACGTGATGAAACATTATCTGTCCGGACTGCAATCATACCTCAAAATGTCATTAATAAGCTAATAACTTAAATGCTACTGCAGGGTGACGAAAATTTTGTAACGTGATAAAAAAAACACTCACTAACACAATGGCACAGACAAATCTGGTATGGTTGAGAAGATAAAATTTGTATTAAAATTAATTTTTTATTTTATTTTTATTAATTGTAAAAACCATTAGAGCTAAGAGACGTCAAAATTTTGGTATTGCCGCTTCATGAAAAAAATTCACTCTCATTACTTTCTTGACTCTCGTGACTCAGTACTGTAACTATTAAAAGAAGACACAGTTAATCTTTAAAACAAATCTTCCCTCTTCTTATGTTCTTATTGTTCTTTGGGTTTTCGACGTAGCTTTTATTTTCTGCGGGTTCACATTAATGTAAAATTCAACATCTAATGGGGTCGAAAATCAAGAATGAAACAATCCCGTGCTCATTAATGTCGATTATCAACAGACTATGGTTTTATCACCGAACACACTGGGCCCATACAAGAATAGTCGGTTAGTTACATTGGGTACTTAGGAGGATTATTTTAGGCTCTTTAATAAATGTGGGGGAGAGAATGGAAAACGGATTCTGAGAATGGAAACGTAAAGACTATAGTCTCTCGCGCCCACATTACAGGTATATTTCATTTGCTAGAAGCTGAGAATAGATGTAAAATGATTCTGATTAATGGACGTTAATGTGAATACAATTAAAGGAGCCCTACGAGGCCGAAACATATATTTTCGCTATAAATATTACTTTATTATAGCAGTTATAATAATTAATTATAATATAGAATCATATTACCATGGCAATTAGGCCTATATGTTGTTATAATTACAGTAATATAATTAAAACTATATACACTAAAATTTCTTCTAGGGGAATATGCAAAAAATTGAAGTGTCCAGAATTCGAATTATCCAAAATTTGATTACCGAGTTTTTAACCACGTTTATCAAATAACCTAACTAACGAACTTAACTTTAACTAAGAAACATCTATATATATTATTTCCCTATAAAATCGCACTGTTATAAATTACTAGAAACTTAAAAACTGTACTATGTAGACCTATTACAGTCAAATGGTTTTATTATTTTATTTAATAAATAAAAGTTATTAATTTATTTAATAAAAGTTAATTTATGTAATAAATTTAAAATAAATCCAAAAAAACAGTGTGAATGTATCTTAATAAATATGATCAAGAATAATTCTAACAGATTATTTTGAAAATCTATAATTTATGTTTATTTCAACTTTAATTTAACACTATAAACAAAGTCATTAAATTCATTTAAACACTGATAAACGCTATCTTTAAGATTCACTTTAGCTTCAACGAATTCCCGAATTTTATCAATCAAGTAGCTGTTGGTATATCTTCTGTTACTCCGTGGTAATTGATGGTTTCCTCTTCAGAAGATTCGGGATATTTGCCACTTCCTCAGGAAAGCCATCATGTGTCACCTCTCCACAAACAGATATTTCATTGTAAATTTTACGTAGTTATCGATAGTAACCTCAGCTGCTACTTTGTCCTAACCCTCTAGAATCGGACACACCACAAGTTCTTCTGGAATAGTTTCTTGAAGGGATTAAGTTTCACTCGCGCTTCTGAAGTGACGTTATCCAACGTTTTAAAACCGAAGTGTTGATGATAGAAATGTTTATTTTTTAATTAAAAATTTGAATAATAATATTGGTTCAAATTCTTTAAATTATCCAAAAATTCAAATTAACTCCTTTCGAATGAACAGAATTTTTTGTATTATATAAAATATTATTATATACATAAGTTACACACAGATTAAGCGCTGGAAAACATTCATTACAGTTTCGGTGGGTGGATGTTAAAACGTCAGTGTTAAAATGTTCTGTACTGGATGGAACGAAGAATATAGGAATATATAAATCTAGGAATTTGAAAATCGAAATAAGAAGTTACTGACTGAAACTACTGACGAACCCCGTACCAATGGAAACGACTGAGGAACTATAAATAGAAACAGAAGAAAGATCCGAAGCCTCAGGGACAGAGAAGCTAGGTGAGATCTCGAAGCACCGGTGGTAATACACCAGTCCCATACAACAGTGTTTACTTTGTGTTTATACCTTGACCCACTCAATGGCAGTGGTGTCCGTTTCCAGGAAATGAGAAACCATCATTGTAGCATTCGCCATGCTTGTAAGTGTTCCAATGTAAGCCTTGTGTAGACGAAGCCGTCTCACACTTCTGATCAAGGCATCAGAACAGACGTCCAAATGTAGAGGAAGGGACACGTAAAACATCAATAGGCCAATTCGTATTTTTAATATTATTAACTTTAATTATATGAATGAACAATTTTCAAACAGGTATTATTCTACACACATTTGCTACACTATTTAAGTCATAATTAAATGAAAAAAATTACAGAAACATTAAATGAACATTTCGTTGTTTAGACCTATTATTAATTCATTTACAGACGCCTGTCTGACGTTATAGTAAAATCATTTTCTCCATAAATAAATATTCAGTTCACATCACATGTTTATTAATAATTACCATAAATGGCTAAATGTTGCAAAGAAAGGCATTATTTGTTTTATCGAAACGAGAACGCAAAGCAGAGTGGAGTACGGACAGGGTTTCGCGTGACCAAATGCCGTTAACTTTGGTCAAATCCGATAGCCTATCACATTTGCCTTACATAGGCAGCAGTCTATAGTTTCCTTAAACAGCCGTTTACCTTACAAATTTGTTTGCTACGTCAATCAATATACGCCACCGGTGAAGCACTCAATATCAACCTCCACAAATGCTATAAACCAAAATAAACAGTTGAATTATGGTACAACGGCAACAGTGTGTCTCGTAGTAAGTACTAGTATCCTACATCTACAACTGTGTCAGAGCCTTCCCCGTACTCCGATCTCGGTATCATGCACAATTTGAAGACTGAAGACATTCAGAATGACATACAAACATATAACATACTCACGCACATGTGTGTGCCTGTGCGCGCGCGTGTTTGCAGTCTTATAGCGAGATTGTATATTATTAATGCATACTCTAAAGCATTATTGTAATCAACCCAAAGCACTCCTGTAACCAAAATAGTAAGCCGAAATTTGTTCGAGCAAGGATCTTGTTAAGGTTAAAGACTGTTCCATAAAAATATCCTAAAAAACTCAACGACAGAAAGTTTGGGTCGATTGTTTAATAAAGGACTGTACTGGATTCTATACAGACGTCAAACACAACAATAAACACCGATCAGTAAAAACTTTGTTCCACGGCGAGTCCGTAACGCGTAACCCAGTTTCAGCTGATGAAACTAAATACTTGAGGAACCACAAGTGGCCACAGGAATTGACAGAAAATCACGGAATAGAGATGGACAAATGATTGCACGGCGCTGTGGATACTTGATTGTAACGAGCGGTCAGTGAAACGTGGTTTAGCCGCTGGTACCACCTGATGTTCACACGCACTCACGTATATATTTAGCGGCTGACGAACCGAATCGGTTACAGATATGACGGGAACGTCTGAATCACAAATAGATGTGCGTATGGTAGAAGCGAGTGCACAGTTAACAGTTACTTGACATTTAATACAGAACGCTTTGATACATTTCCAACAAATGGACTTGTTTGTGTGTCGTTAAAAATTAATCTGCCCGCCGCTGCACTCGACTCGTCCGTTGTAGCAATTACTAACACTTACACAACACGTTTGGTGCTAACCATGCAAAAATAAACATAGCTTACTTTGAATTAAATACCGCGGAATAATGTTAAATATTAACTACCTGCAATATGTATTGAATAAATTCCGAATTTTAATTATATTTGCGTTCCAACCAAAATTTAACGTCTACGTCTCATCTGTATGATATATAATTAACACTTCCTACGAGATTTATGTAATTCATTTTCGGATAGATTGAAGTAACTAACAAGACCTAGACCTTGAACACGCTCTGATCGTTAGTAGTGCTAGCAAAACACAAGAAGCAAGTGCGGTCTGATAACTTGATTAAAATAAGTCTGATCTCAACTAGAAAGTTACTGCAATACGTAACGTTACACACACACCGCGCACGCTCATAAAAATATGCAAATCTATATACGCCTGTGTGTGCGCTCGTGTGAACATAATATATTATGCGAGATAAATTATAGGCCTACTCGCAGACCTAGGCCTATTTCACAAGAACTTGTCCTTTTTCCTTTAAGCCACATAATTCAAGTTCTAATATAACATACATCTTCGTTTTATTTCTGGTATTTGCAAACGATTGTAATTTTATAATTATTAAATTATTTTATTACTTATTCCAACAAACTCAACAACTACAATAAATATAAGTGACTTGCGAAGATTTCCGCTAACGGGTACACTTTTGGTTTTTAAACGTACATTAATCACTGTTAGCAAGCGCCGAGTTTCTGACCATATCACTTAGTTTGTACAAATAAATAAACAACTATAAATAAATATGATTGTGTGTGTGTGTGTGTGTGTATGTGTGTGTGTAGGCCTATAATTACTAAATTAATACTTTTTCTATACATATTTATGTACTCAACCCTGTTGCAATATGAATGCGTGGATTGGTGGGAGGTCACTATGGGGCCCCTACATTCTTAACACACATTTTCGTATGGACGCTTAATCCAACCACGTTTTCTTTGTCCTTACTCTAGCATTTCCTCCGACCACCTTCCAGGGTAATATCTTCGTCATGTATAGTTGTTCTTATGAAGACCCAAAAGGCGCGGATGTTTTTATTTATCCTCTTAAAAATTTCATTACTGTTCACTCTATCCCTTCATGAAATTTACTGCACTCCCCACAAGAACTACACTGGACGTAAAAATCATTTATTCGTTCCTTGCCATTCAGAGCCGTGCAAATCCAGTCATTACGAACTGACTGAGAACTATTTCAATTTTACAAAGGCGTAAGAAACCGGTTTACAAACTTTTCACTTCGTGAGCCACCCCCTCCCCTGAAAAAGTAAACACTTCGCTGAGTTCTGAAATAAATAAAAAATATGATACAAACTCTTAATGTGTTAATACAAACTTTCACTAAAATATGTTAATATCTATCAAAAGCTCTTAATTTCAATCAATGACAAAAAAAAAGAATTTAGTGAGAACAGTGAAGCTGATTTTGAAAAATTAGCTCTGGAATGTTCGATTTAATGTATGAAAATTTTAACAATGTTACTCTCAAATCCAAATTTACTTCTTAATTCTGATTTGAAATATGGTTTCACACGAATGTTTAAAGTGGAAAACACAATATTTCAAAGTTTTTATAGTTATACTTTTATGGTCAGCTTTTGAAGTTCCATTTTTAATAATTACACTTATTTAATTTAGTGAAAGAAGTTAAGATATATAATATTATAATACCAATTTTCATAATGAAAATAATAGTCATAAAAACAGTTACAATAATAGTAACAATAATAATAAAAATATGAAGAACACATGCTTCTAAGAACTAGAAGAAGAAATAAACTCCAATACAGCTGCTAACTATAGCAAAAGTGTGTTAAAGGGTAAAATGTTCGAAATTAGCGATATGGTGTAATCAGAAAACTGATAGGTTCAGTTTCAGTTATACGTGTAATCACGGAAAGATATGTTACACGTCAAAAATCCATCTTCGCCTGACGGCTGTTATTAAACAGGCCTAGGCAATAGCTCCATGTTGTCACAAAGCCACATGTAACCATACAATGCGAATACGTGCGTGACAGTGCGGAGTTAAGCGCTCTAATGCGATATCACATTTAAGCTGGCTTTACTTTTCTTAAGTAACTCGTAAAGTTACAAATTTGTTTACCTCAATCAATTCACGAGACGAAAGTTTATCAATCTCATTCACTGTTCGTTACCCAAAAACATAACTATTTAAATAACGATACAAATAAAGACCTTGGATGAGAAAGTTATATACTCTGTCCTAAGAATTCACATTGGCTCAATTACACGCTAAATTAACACAGGAAAGTCGTATGTCTATCGTTAGTTTCGTAATTATTACTCACTACAGAGATGGAGAAACGTCTCCTTGCAGAATAAAACGGGAACCATCTACGTGTTTCTCAAATGTTCCAGTGGAATCCGGCTGTGTGTCCGTACGTGATTCTCAACGCGTTAGCTAGACTGTGCCATAGTCGCGCGGGCGCATGCACTGTGTGCAAGGCCGCAGTCAATTACGTTCTGGTGTTTTCTAGTAGTATTCTTGACGCGCAGTATGGATGTTTCTGGATTTGCGGCGGGGTATAAATATAAGTACTCAGCGACGCTCAGTTTCAGTTTTGAGTTGCGATTTTTCCGTGCGGTTCGTAGTATTGTGGCGAAGTGTTATGTGTTTTATATTTGTGCGGGACAGTTGTAATACAATTGTGTTTTATACTCGTTGACATTATTACTGCATGTGAATAATTTTTATTTGATTTGTTGTAAGAGAGTATCTTGTTGATTACAAACTGTTCAATTGTGATAATTAAAGCTGGTTTTTTGTGACTTCATTGGTGTCTTGTATTTTGTTTTCCACTGCACCATACGACGATCAGTTAGACAGTCGTAACAATACGATCTTCCTTTATACAGTGTAGTAGGACGGACCTGAGAAGCGGTACGGTCGTCTACTGCCAACTGCAAAAGTGTTGTATCCAAATTTAGACATCCACCAATAATGAATGGATAAGTAGTTTCCTCGTTATTTACAGACAAATGCAGATGATAACGTTTTGCGTTTAGAATTCTTATTATAAACTTTTTTGTAGTTTTTCATAGTTAAAAATGAAAAAAGTTTCCATTTTTCACCTTTCTTGGAAAAACGTCAACTTAAACATTCTGCCAAGTACGAATACGCTGTCTGATCGTGATACCAATTTAACCAGTGAGTGCCACCATTGTCCAACCACGCACTTTAAATTTCAATTTTTACTTAAAAATCAAATTAACTGATAATTTTTAAAAACGTATCATTCAATGGGTAATTCTGATGAAGTCATACGTGGGACCGTGATAATTGTCTTATCTCTGCGTTTACGCCAAACTGATATTAAATTTTCATGCAGACATGTACGAATTTTATACCGATTTCTTATTGATAGCGAAATTTTGAGAAGTGAAATTTGAGTTAAAAGATTCGCGGCGGCGCTGTATTGTCAAGTCGCTCATCTATGTTCCCATGTGTGGTGTAAATCATCTATGTTCCCATGTGCCGTGTAAATCATCTATGTTCCCATGTGCGGTGTAAATCAATGCTACCATAAGTTAACAATGTTATGAAACATTAAACGCTTTCATTATTGACTTAGATTCATTAATAAAACATTTTAATACGAAATTATTACAATTATCATTTTAGATCATTGTTTTTTTTAATAAGCTTCTGATGGCCTAGGGGTAATCGTTTTTACGTTATTTACAAGCATTCTTTTTACTCAAACTATTTACACAAAGTGTAAATCCGATCAGACTATTCAGAACTTGAAATTGATTACGACTGGTTTAACTTGTGGAGTGACACGGGAAGAAAAATCCCATTACTGGGATAGAGATTAAGTCACTGAAGAAATTACCCGTAGTATTAGTATGCTTCGTAAATAATGGAAATCAGTAGTTGTGATTGTATCAATAACACACCGTGTTTGTGCGAGTGTTTAACAAATGTTTAACTTCAGGTTTCTCCGGTAAATGCAGACACAGATACTTTTTCGTTCTAGCCATGAGACACAAATTTCGTCCTAAACGCATAAAGAAAGCATCAAACGTTCCGTGTAACCTACACTGCAACTGTTTTCTCCACTCGTTTTTGGTAGTGTAACTTCACGTATCCCCAAACTCTTTGCATGCCGGGTACGGATCGTTTTGACTGAATTTAAATACTTTCTCCTATATGAAGGTCATTATCGTTCGTCTCAGCACGAACTATGAAGAATCTCTCTCATAAATTTCTAAATCTTCACCAAATCTATGAGGGCAGTGCGTCTATTGGATTCCTATGCAGAAACCGACTGCTAAGCGTCGCCTATATGTCCTGACTTAGTTTCTATCCACAGTTCCACAAACTTCAAATATTCATATAAAATTTTTACAAACCTTATGTATTGTCATATATTATGGAAAACGTGTGTGGAAGAAAAGTTAGAAACGTATACTGATCTATCAGAACGTTTTGGGAAAAATTTTAAACCTCCATTTATAATAAGACAGGAGAGTGGTAATGCTCCCAAATAATTTGGTGTAATTCACAAGCACTGATGTACATTTTATATTCAATTTTTACTTGCTCCTGTTAAAAAAAGCTACTGTATATTTGTGAAACACATCAAGAAATACAAGTGCATCAACAACGATGAATAAGGATAGAAAAAACTAGAAACGCTAAAAGTTTCTCCCACAAGAAGTTTCCATTAAACTTCAGAATAGAGATGTAAATTCAGTATCTGAATTACGACGATCATAATCAAATACTTTGAGTTCAGCTGTCGCATACAACATACATTCTTATGAAAGAGGAGCAAAACTTTAGATAACAGTCTCCAGGCTCTCTCATTTGCCACCAGCTACTGATTAAACTCTCTTCTCCATTCATCTCGACTTTGTTCAAGATGTTCGCCCCGGTTTATTCTACATTCTTTCCACTCTTTTGTTGGTTTAGACGTCTGTTAATTCGTCGTTTTTGGTATTACCTTCTCATCACACCCCCTCCCAATTATTGCATTCGATATGGTCTTTAGCCATCTTCTTCTCTTTGCAACACATAACTGACAGCTATCTCATGACCTAGCTATTCTTACCTGTTTACCGCATTCTCCATCCTGCTTCGCGTAAAATCATGTGAAGAGAAGAACCCATCAATACTTGCACTTACTCGCGCGATACACACATTACTACTGTACACAACACTTAACGTACTGCATACGAAATAAGCGTGAATTGAGGACAATTCACTCGGCAGTAGTGACTTTGAAAGTGTTAGTAACTTACTGGGCTCGAAGTGTGACACTTTATTTTACTATGCAGAGCATGGTGATAAGAAATTTTACCATACTCGGACTGAATGTGGGCTACACACGGAATATCCACCGTGCGAAGGAAAGGTAATGATTAAGAAGTATTAATACATTATAAGGACACAGCACAAAACAAATCTTGTTACGTGTTAACCGAATATATGTTTTTACAGCGGATCAAAGATTAATTGTTATAGTGTAATATAATAAAAGGTGCAATAGGATGAATATTGTAGTATAGAATAATATAGTCACAATAGGATGAAATACGTAAAGGTTATGAAACAATTACTATGTTCAAATTTGTAAACAATATAATTTTTTTTTTATGTAAAACGACAGCGATAAGATACTTTGCTTGTTATTAAAAGGAGTTTTCGTCAGATGTTCCACGGAAATAGACGAAAAGTAAACAAAAGTGACGGTAACCAGAAGAGACGAGTCTAAGAGAGATAAAGCCTCTGACATCATGGATATCAGAGCTTCTTAGATGGAAAATCTTTCGAAGAGATTATTCTAGGCTACAACAGGCAACATTTAATTATATGACACAGTTAACCTGAAACAGAATAGCGTCGAAACCAAGAAGAAATATTTGTTTGTGTATGTGAAGCGTAGCTCATCGTGTTTCTGAATTATGAACTATTGAAAAGAGATACAGTAACCTAGAAGGATAATGAAAAGAATTTTATAAAGTCATAGAATGGCAAAGATGAAATTTTACGAAAATACATAAAAAAAGGTAGTGGGAAGGCATCGTTGGAAGGAAACAATGTGGGGAGACTTAATTTAGGCACAACTCTTATATACGACTGAGGTACTGGAGGAAAATTTTGAAGGATAAGAAAGAATGTCTTGATTTAAATGAGTGTAGAAATTGTACCAGCGGAATGGAAAATAGGATTCATGTCCTCATTGTTCAAGGAAGGAGATAGACAGCAATGCAATAATTATAGAGGCATAACTGTCACACCAACCATTAGCCGTCTTTATGGCAGAGTCTTAAGAGATCTAATTAAGGAGGAGTACGCAGAAAATGAAACAGAAGAACAGAGCGGGTTTCGTGCTGGGAGATCTTGTATGGACAATATCTTCTGTCTTAAACAACTAATAAAAAAAGACTATCTGTAAATCAAGAGGTTTACCTTCTCTTCATAGACCTGTCTAAGGTTTACGATAATGTCCCCGTCTCTAAATTGTGGGAGGTTCTACAGAACACTAATGTAAACCACACTCTCATTCAGGCAATACAAGAAATTTATAGAGACACCAAAATAAAGATCAAAATAGGGAAAAAAGTTGTGCCGTACCGGGTTCGGCAGCGTATTATAAGAATTTTAAAAACGAGCGCCGCTGACGTCACGCACGGCCACACGGCTACGGTAGATTGTTGTTGGCACACAAATGTTGTGCAGCTACGCAATACAGCTGGCAGCGCCAATGTTTCTGTACATTCCTGCATCCAGAGGTTACTTGGCTAGGCCGACACATTGAATCGGCCTCATTTCTGTTCTGTCCTCCAACCTAGTCATCTGCTCTCGACTGACGGATACCGTTTGTTCTGGACTTCCTCGGCTATCACTATGGTTGGCTAGATAAAGTGTAGCTCCAGGTATGTACAAGTCAGCGGGTTCTGAAAATATTCTAACCCCAAATATATTTTACGTTTCAGCCTCTATTATAAATTTATGCTTGTGTGTGTGTGTGTAGAGCAGTTTTCGATGTGTGCGTTAACGCAATTACCAAATTAAATTGATATGAGTGTAAATGTTGTGAGCTAAATTGACTTCAATAAAGAAAATACTAAAGCATCTCGCACTCAGCTGTGTTTGGTGTTATTAACGGTTATGAAATGCGTAATTGATTAATTGTCATATTTCAACGAAATACTTAAAAGGTAGTTGGTACATAAGTGAAATAAGTCACAGCTGAGCAGCTTAATACTGTTTAATATGAATTAGTGGCAATGTGTGTGTGCTGTTGATGTGTAAAGTTAGTGTTGGAAGTTAATGTGGACGGCCTGTGGCGTATTTTCTTTATGACACCCTCTACAACCTATTTTATGTCCAGGTGCTCGAACAAGGGCGAGATGGGTGTCGGGTGGACGTACATCTGTCCACCCTAATGGCAGAGACAATCTTATAGCCACGATGCCGTCAGTCGAGGACAACTTAGGACTCTTCCAACGCTAAGCTGCACCCGGGACTTGTGACACGACTGTGACATCACTGATCCGCGCCTATACGGACTAAGTACACCGGACAATCCAGGTGGGAAAATTCTGATTATCTATTTCTCTCTCTCTACAACATGGTGAATGCACAGAAGCCGCCAGAAGCTCACTCGTGAAGTTCTGAACGTTATACTCTAGCACAAACTGTCATGTTCAATTATGTTATTGCATGTGTGAACATTACCGCAGTACACCTAATGAAGTATCTTATAACTGTATAATGTGTAAGAAATTACACACATACACACACATCCGCAGTTTGCTGTAAGATCTAACTTTTCATCTAATTAAGACCATTAGGGAGTTAATTATCTTGTGCTATCATGTCATCTGGTCATGGCTGAGTTTTAATAACGTAACGGGGGCTGTCTGATGCTTTAGATGAGAAACTATTTTCTTTCACACACATACTTAGCGCTTAATGATTAAAGTCAGGGTCGTTTAGCTGGTTGAGTTTCGGGGCGGTCACTTACATTCTCTGGTGTGAACTACCAAGGCAAATCTATGCTTAGGAGCTGAGATATTCAGTTTACGCTGTCATTTATATTTGTACATATCTATACATATTAGGGTGCATTCATTTACTGTAGTTGGAATGGGTTTATGAGGAGGTTAGTGTTGAAATGAGGGATGTTTTGTTATTCATGTCGTATATGTGTTTGTGTGTGTAATTTTACTATATTTTGCTGGGGGAATATGTAACGGATTTAAAAAGGAGAAAAACCATAAATGTGCTTACTGAGACAACAGGCTAGCCTATTTGATACTATACAACACTTATGGATCAGTATTGCTTTTATGAATGAGATTATTACTAACTTTGACTCATACATAATCAGGCAGAAATTTTGCAATTAGGTTAATCAAATTCACTTATTTTGTGACATCATGAATTAATTGATATAAATATATATATAATTCTGCCTTTAATGGTGTGCTCACACAATCAAGAACTTGTCATTTATGTAACATCTTGCAGGTTGAATAAAGCACACGCTTGTTGGTTAAAAGAGTTTTTCATTTGCAAGTCCTGTCATTCACCTGGGGGGACATGTCTGTAATTGTATTTGGGCCTTGCACACTTTTGCTTCCTCTAGGTTTTTTTCACCTAGTTCTAAATATGATGTCTCTCCCCTTTTACAAAAAAAAAAATAAATAAAATTAAATAAAACAAAAATTCAAAAAAAAAATTACAAAAACTTAGAAAAATAAAAGGGGGGTTTCAAATGGTAGCAGAGCGTGGTTATGATTCTAGGTAGGTAGTATTTCTGCCTTATTTTTCTTTTCTTTGGAACTTGAGAAATTTTAGAATCTGGGGACTTACAGTTATTTCCTTAAATGAAACTTGGTGTGGCTACAGACATGTCAGCTGGTGTTAGGACTTGCAAATTATTTCAAATTATTTTTAATTAGAATCCGCGTGTTGCAAGAAAACTTAATGGTAGTATAACGAATTAATAGAAAGAATAACCAAAAAAAAAATAGCACATTTTATAAAATGAATAAGGGGTTGATGAAGTTTAAAATAATTTAATATGTGTTAGTGTTTAAGTGATTATTTTGTGATGTTGAGTGTGAGATGAATTTTGAAAAAGGGGTTATAGGAATGTGATTGATTTTTTTTATGAATGTGTGCTGGTTGATTTCACTTGCACATACCCTGGAGCTCAACCAGATTTTGGACGTGATGAGGGCCGTCAGTACTTGTCGATTTTGATTGTGATTTGTCTCCTGGATTAGACTACGTGTTTTCTAGCACCCCGTTATATGGTAATTGTTTATTGAGGGCGTTGCGTTGCAGTACCATGTATTTTGAATGCGGTTATGGTCCGACCAAGGGCATGGATGTGATAGTTTATATTTTCGATTATATCGAATTTTATGTGTACTTGGTGGATGGTATGTAGTGAGTTAGTTTGGTTGTTTTGTGTCGTGTTCTCTTCTGGGCATTTTGTATGGCTGTTTCTCTGCTTTTATGACCCCCATCTCGTCGTATCGCTAGAGCATTCTGGAGCCGCTTGTATGATCAAGTTTTTCCTGTCGTTCTCTTTAATTATTGCTTTTACGTGGTGTGTGTGTGGATTGCGCGGTCATGTCCATTTCTGTGAATGTGGACTTGTTTGTCAAAGATGAGCTCGAGTGGGAGGTACGGTTCCGGGGACGGAAGCCGCAGGAGACTGTTGTTTCATTAAGGAAGCAACTCCGCGAGGCTCTTGCCTCCGGTGAGGCACCGAGTGGGAGAGTATTACTTACGGATGTCACAGCCGAGGTGGAGCTGTGCTCGGAAAAATTTTCAGAACTGCGCGATTTGGCCGAAGGCCTGCAGTCGGCGGCACCCACCTCTACGGCTAGACAGAGGGTACGCCAACGTTTACAACATGTTCTATGCCGTTTACAGAATGCTGAATCACAGGCTACCACCTCGGAATTAGAGAAAAATGTTGTCACTCTTAGGGAGCAAGTGGCGATGGCATTGCGGGAGTTTTCTCTCGGCCAGCGTCGCCACGTGGATGCGAATTCCGGTTCTTCTTCATCTTCTGTTGAGACGGCAGCCAGGGTGGAACCCCCTGCCCATGTTTCTGCCTTTTCGGATATGGCTACAGCGAGCTATCACAAGCTCCCTAACCCACTGTCGGATGTCATTCAGCGTCTCCCAGTTGTCGATGGTCTGGATCCCGAGGCGCTTTTGAGATTCTTGCGCATATTTTTTCAGTTGGCCGATTTCCCTGGGCTGTCGGAGCGGACTTTGCTTGAGCTCATTTACCCGTACTGTCGGGGATCTATGGCTGAGCGCGTGACAAGTACCCTTAGGGATGGCGGTGGCATTGACCATTTCCATCGGGAAGTCCTGGACGCTTTCGTACCGGGAAGGTTACACGACCGGTTAAGACATAAACATTTTTATAGAGTTCAAGCAAGCGGAGAGTCCCTTGCTCATTTCATTTCCAGTGTTAAGGACGCGGCCCGGATCCTGAGGCTGGGGTTGTCTGAGTCTGAAGTTATTCACACTATTTTGGAGGGCGTGACGCCGGAGGAACGGTCACGTTTGACATTCGCTGTCCGTCCCCAAAGTTTTATTGATTTGGACCGGCTGTGCGCCGAGTCAACCACTATACGGGGTAATGACGATATTAGAGCCCACGAGGCTAGGAGGCGTTCAGATCGCCCTGATTTAGAGCGACGAGTCGGGCAGCCCGGGTCTTGGGGTCCTCGGCCTGCGCCGGTTCAGAGCTGTGAGGTACGAGAATTATTCTGTTCTAGGTGTCATAGATCCGGTCACGTTGCGCGCTATTGTCACGATGCTAGACGGCGTCAAGGGACTTCCCGAAATGGTAACCTTCCAAAAAACGTAAGCTCTCGGGGAAGATAAGTAGGGAGTGGTCTTCCCCGTTAGGCCGTTCGGTTCCGGTTTCACTTAACCCCAGGCGGGTAGTAAATCCCGGATCATCTGGCTCCAAGGTCCTGCGAACTGTCCCCAACTACAGTTCAGTATGCCCCTTCCTGTCGATCGAGTTGAAAAAGGGTCAGCTCAGAGCCTTGGTTGACTCTGGATCAGCCCGATCCATAATTTCATCTAGAGTATGCGAGGACCTTGAACAACAGGGCTTACTATTAGGGTCGGATCGGTCTTCCGTGGTATGCTGGACTGCATCGCGGGAAATTCTGCCCATCTCCCGGGTGGTTTCCCTAAGTATTAAAATCGAGTGTTTTTCATGGGTGTGGCGATTTTTGGTTTCTCCGGCTCTGGGAGTCGACTGCATTGTGGGTGCCGATTTCATCTCCAAGAGTGGTCTCGTTTTAGACATACAAGGGCACCACTGTTATTTTAAATTCAATCGGGAGGTTGTCATTCCTTTCATTGGGTACCAGGGAGCCAAGGGAGGTATCCAAGAGGTTGTGTGTCCCGATTCAGAAAGAGACCATCTCACTCCGTCCCAGAAGCATGCTTTGGATCATTTGTGTGAGCAGTTCCCCACTGTATTAACTCCCAACTTGGGGCTCACACATCTTTTGGAGTATAAGATCCGTTTGACGGACTCCGCTGTAGTACGTTCACACCCATACAAATTCGCTCCTCCAAAGATGGATGTTCTTAGAGAGAAGGTTCAAGAGTTGCTTAAACAAGGGGTCATTGAACCTTCCAACTCTAGTTATGCAAGTCCAGCATTTCTGGTGCCCAAGCCTGGGGGTAAACAGCGTATGGTCATAGACTATCGCAAACTAAATGCTAATATTGAGGTGGATTCAGTTCCTCTTCCCGATTTACATTCCGCTTTCGATTGGTTTAGTGGGGCCAGGTACTTCACCATCTTTGACCTCAATGCCGCTTATCATCAGATTCCTCTGTCTAAGGAAAGCCGCCCTTATACGGCATTCTGTGTGCCATGGAATCTTTATCAATATACTAGAGTACCCATGGGTCTGGCCGTGGGGGCTCAAACCCTCACGCGACTACTCGACACTGTATTCCATGATGTGAAATTTAAATTCATTTTCAATTATCTTGATGACCTCTTAGTCTATAGCAAAACGTTCGAGGAGCATCTGGGTCACCTGAGAGAGGTGATGTGCCGATTGAGGAGTGCTGGCCTCACTATCAATCCAGACAAAGTCAAATTTGCACAAAAGAGTATTTCGTTTTTGGGGCATCTCGTCTCATATGGGGGTGTGACGGTCGACCCGGAGAGGACACAAGGCATCCGAGATTTTCCTCCCCCTAGGGATGCGAAAGGTGTTGCCAGATTCGTTGGCATGGTCAATTTTTATCGTAGATTTATCCCTAATGCCGCGGAGATTGCTGTACCTTTAAACGAACTCAGAAAGAAGGGTACCAAATTTGTGTGGGGAGAGAGGCAACAGCGGGCCTTTGATACCCTCAAGGAGGCGATCGTCTCTCCCCCTGTGTTGAGGATGCCTGATTTTTCAAAAAAATTTATTTTGCAAACGGACGCGAGTTCTGTTGCGCTCGGGGCGGTTCTGTCCCAGGAAGTCGATGGTGCTAGGCAGCCGGTGGCATTTATATCCCGAACCTTGACCCAACAAGAAAGGAAGTCTTCAGTGTATGAACTAGAGTGTCTTGCTGTCGTGTACGCTCTAGATAAGTTCAGGCGTTTCTTGGAACACGCTGAGTTCCTGTTGGAGACCGATAATCAGGCTCTCTCCTGGCTTCTTGCTCATCCCCGGCAGCTGGGTAAAATAGGGCGTTGGGTGGTCAAGATCTCATCCTTTAAATTCAAAGTGCAACACATCCGGGGAACACAAAATGTTGTTGCAGACGCCTTGTCACGTATGTTCTCACAACCCAGCGAAGCCAATTCTGAGCAACCCTGTTCCGTTCTGCTGGATTTTCCTTTGGCCTTTACTGATGTGTTGCCCCATCAGTTAAATGATGAAGAGTTGGGTCCTATCATCCAACACCTAAAAGAGGGTAACGTGCAGGTTCCATATTTTCTGTCCAAGGGCGTCCTGTGCTGCCGAGAACGAAAAGGACGTGCCCCGAAGGTTGTGCTGCCTAGCAAACTCGTGCCAATGGTCTTCAGTTACTATCATGATTCCCCAATAGGTGGCCATAAGGGAATTTCGAAGACCATTTCCAGTATTAGGAGGCATTTCATCTGGAAGGGCATGGACAGGGACATCGCGGCTCGTGTGAAGGCATATCATCTCTGTGGCTTGAGTAAGCCTGCTCAAAACACTAAATTGGGTCTATTGTCATCTGATGTGGCGAGAAAACCAATGGAGAAGTTATTCATAGACTACGTGGGACCTTTCCCTCGTAGCAAGTCGGGTAACGCTTACCTACTTGTTTGTGTGGATGCTTTTTCCAAGTTTGTCTGGCTACTGCCCTTACGACAGCCAAACACTCGCTCAACCATCCTTATGCTACAGTCCCATGTCTTTCAGCATTTCGGTTTTCCGTCCACCATTGTCTCTGACAATGGACCACAGTTCATTTCAAAAGATTTCCGGCGAATGTGTTTCGCTAACGGCATCAAGCATGTGACCACTTCCCCGTACTACCCTCAACCGTCCCACGCGGAGAGATTTAACCGGAATCTCCGTTCAGCTCTCATCGCCTACCATGCTGAACAACAGGATTGTTGGGACCTTAATTTGAAGTGGTTGCAATTGGCATTTAACACGGCCCTACACGAGAGTCACAAGGCCGTACCCTTTGAAGTCATGTTTGGTTTCTCGCCAAGTTTGCCGTTGGACAATTTGTGGCACATTGAGGATCTTCTACCTAACGATCCGAAGGTCACGACTGTGGACAGATGGCGGGAGGTCCGGAGGAATTTGCTTCGTGCGCACGAACGCGTCCGTAGTCGCTACAATCAGGGGCGAACTCCGAACCCATTTAAGATTGGCGACTTGGTCTACTGTCAGAGCCATCCGATCAGCTCAGCCATAGATAGGAGGGCCGCTAAACTATGTTATCGTTGGTCGGGACCATACCGCATTCTTCGGTTTGTGTCGCCCGTCACAGTGAAATTGGGTGATCCCGGAGGGGATGTTGAAAGAGTAACCACTCATATTTCAAAGCTAAAGTTTTGCCATAGGGCATGAGTTAGGGATGACAGTTTGTCCTATAAAAGGGGGGGAACACTATTTGGGTTCCTGGATCTCAGTTATTAGATTTGGGAGGCCTTGGTGGTCAGTACTCAGAGCCGGCCGGCGATTCTTCTCTTTCTCCTGTTCTTTCCTGTCTCTTCTATCTGCATGCGGACCAGGGCCCGGCGAGCATGCACTCACACTTACACCTTCTCTTTCAGACACACATTCACTGACTCACACCTCTTCCTTCTGCTTTTTCGTTTTCCTGTGTTACTGAACCCACCAAGAGCGTTTTAGAATCTGAGATTTCCTGGTTTTCCCGCAGCCGTCGTGCTTGAGGACTTGTTTGTTTTGGGTCAACCATGTTGTCCTTTTGGGGTGAGGGTGTGCCGTACCGGGTTCGGCAGCGTATTATAAGAATTTTAAAAACGAGCGCCGCTGACGTCACGCACGGCCACACGGCTACGGTAGATTGTTGTTGGCACACAAATGTTGTGCAGCTACGCAATACAGCTGGCAGCGCCAATGTTTCTGTACATTCCTGCATCCAGAGGTTACTTGGCTAGGCCGACACATTGAATCGGCCTCATTTCTGTTCTGTCCTCCAACCTAGTCATCTGCTCTCGACTGACGGATACCGTTTGTTCTGGACTTCCTCGGCTATCACTATGGTTGGCTAGATAAAGTGTAGCTCCAGGTATGTACAAGTCAGCGGGTTCTGAAAATATTCTAACCCCAAATATATTTTACGTTTCAGCCTCTATTATAAATTTATGCTTGTGTGTGTGTGTGTAGAGCAGTTTTCGATGTGTGCGTTAACGCAATTACCAAATTAAATTGATATGAGTGTAAATGTTGTGAGCTAAATTGACTTCAATAAAGAAAATACTAAAGCATCTCGCACTCAGCTGTGTTTGGTGTTATTAACGGTTATGAAATGCGTAATTGATTAATTGTCATATTTCAACGAAATACTTAAAAGGTAGTTGGTACATAAGTGAAATAAGTCACAGCTGAGCAGCTTAATACTGTTTAATATGAATTAGTGGCAATGTGTGTGTGCTGTTGATGTGTAAAGTTAGTGTTGGAAGTTAATGTGGACGGCCTGTGGCGTATTTTCTTTATGACACCCTCTACAACCTATTTTATGTCCAGGTGCTCGAACAAGGGCGAGATGGGTGTCGGGTGGACGTACATCTGTCCACCCTAATGGCAGAGACAATCTTATAGCCACGATGCCGTCAGTCGAGGACAACTTAGGACTCTTCCAACGCTAAGCTGCACCCGGGACTTGTGACACGACTGTGACATCACTGATCCGCGCCTATACGGACTAAGTACACCGGACAATCCAGGTGGGAAAATTCTGATTATCTATTTCTCTCTCTCTACAACATGGTGAATGCACAGAAGCCGCCAGAAGCTCACTCGTGAAGTTCTGAACGTTATACTCTAGCACAAACTGTCATGTTCAATTATGTTATTGCATGTGTGAACATTACCGCAGTACACCTAATGAAGTATCTTATAACTGTATAATGTGTAAGAAATTACACACATACACACACATCCGCAGTTTGCTGTAAGATCTAACTTTTCATCTAATTAAGACCATTAGGGAGTTAATTATCTTGTGCTATCATGTCATCTGGTCATGGCTGAGTTTTAATAACGTAACGGGGGCTGTCTGATGCTTTAGATGAGAAACTATTTTCTTTCACACACATACTTAGCGCTTAATGATTAAAGTCAGGGTCGTTTAGCTGGTTGAGTTTCGGGGCGGTCACTTACATTCTCTGGTGTGAACTACCAAGGCAAATCTATGCTTAGGAGCTGAGATATTCAGTTTACGCTGTCATTTATATTTGTACATATCTATACATATTAGGGTGCATTCATTTACTGTAGTTGGAATGGGTTTATGAGGAGGTTAGTGTTGAAATGAGGGATGTTTTGTTATTCATGTCGTATATGTGTTTGTGTGTGTAATTTTACTATATTTTGCTGGGGGAATATGTAACGGATTTAAAAAGGAGAAAAACCATAAATGTGCTTACTGAGACAACAGGCTAGCCTATTTGATACTATACAACACTTATGGATCAGTATTGCTTTTATGAATGAGATTATTACTAACTTTGACTCATACATAATCAGGCAGAAATTTTGCAATTAGGTTAATCAAATTCACTTATTTTGTGACATCATGAATTAATTGATATAAATATATATATAATTCTGCCTTTAATGGTGTGCTCACACAATCAAGAACTTGTCATTTATGTAACATCTTGCAGGTTGAATAAAGCACACGCTTGTTGGTTAAAAGAGTTTTTCATTTGCAAGTCCTGTCATTCACCTGGGGGGACATGTCTGTAATTGTATTTGGGCCTTGCACACTTTTGCTTCCTCTAGGTTTTTTTCACCTAGTTCTAAATATGATGTCTCTCCCCTTTTACACAAAAAAAAATAAATAAAATTAAATAAAACAAAAATTCAAAAAAAAATTACAAAAACTTAGAAAAATAAAAGGGGGGTTTCAAATGGTAGCAGAGCAGGGTTTACGGTGTCGGAAGGTCTAAGGAAAGGGTGTTGCATCTCCCCGACATTGTTCAAAATATATATAGACACAGTATTGCGACAGTGTTAAAGAAAGTGCAGAGGTATGGGAATTCCAATAGATGGAACCCATATTTTCAAATTACAATTCGCGTATGACCACGTCTTAGTAGCACAAGACGAAGAGGACTTGGAGTATATGACTCAGAAGATCAAAGACGAATACGAGAGCTGGGGACTGTCAATAAATCTAAAAAAGACCAAGTATTTATGCGTGGGAGGTACTGAAACCAACTTGCAATTGGAAAACAATGAAGAAATTGAATACTGCCAGGCATATAAGTATTTAGGAGTACAGATAAAGCAGGATGGAAGAGGTACAGATGAAATAAAGGAGAGAATAGGCATGGGACGGAGGGCTATGAAAAGGCCTAATAGTATATGGTGGCATGACTAGATAACTAGAGGAAGGAAAGTACAGATATACAATACTATGGTAAAGAGTATTCTGTTGTATAATGCTGAGAGTTGGAGAATGACAGAAGTGGACAAAAGGAAAATATTAGCTGTATAGATGGATGCACTAAGGAGATCATGCAGAGTATCCAGGCGAGAGAAAGTAAAAAATGAACAGATTAGAGAAGTGATATATGTGAAACATAGGGTAGTAGACGAAATAGACAGAAGACAATTAATTTGGTTTGGATATTTTAAACGGATGGGAGGAGAAAGGTTGCCAAAAAGGATAATGGAATGGTTACCCCCCCGGAGAAGAGGAAGAGTGGCAGACCCAGACGATCATGGGGAGGGAGTATCCAGAAAGCTCTAAGTGCGAGGAATCTTACAGAAGGACATTGTCAGGACAAAAAATATTGGAGAGAAAGTCTGGAAATCGGACAGCGACGACAGACGCTATAAACCGATGTTATATATACATACACATTAATGGGCGGTCATCAGAACGCCCTGACGGCTTCAGAAAATTGCCACCCGCCAGTAATCTCCGAACTGAAGTTAATACTTTTGTGAACGTTTGATAGAATGTAAAACGATTCCTATGTTCCGTGTGTTCCCTAGATCACTACCTAACAAACTTCGTATAAACCATAGAAAGAATATTGACATAAACACTTGCACTTACAAGTACGGTTCATACAAGATTGTATATTTTCGAAGAAAGTATGAAGTGCAAATAAAAATCATAAAATTGTATATGCAAATTTATCCCTCTCCGCATGATCATTTTGAAACGATCGGTAAAATAGGCCTACCAAACGACAAAGCATCTCTATGAGGAGTTACAGAATACGGGTTATTATTAAAATGTACACAGTGTTCAAATTCACTTACGGAATTGAATTGTACACACGTGTATATGTATGTGTTACTCTACCATAAAGTGGTAGAGTTATACCTTCTGAAACATTGCGAATAATCCTTCGGTGGAAAGCAGCCAAATTCAACATGGGGCTCGACCACAAAACGCGACGCACCATATAAATGAAAATACGGACTGACAATAAATGGTGTGTATCGTATTCTTTTAATTCAAGTAGTTTTAATACATAAAATATAAACACCGACTGAATGTAGATCTAACACCCAATTGTATTATGACAATAAATTCATTTATCACAGTTATTATCCAACTAGTTTCAAATACACTACATTCGTGCATTTATAGGTATATTATAGTTTCCGCCATGAGCCTAATACTATCGCTATTCCCATCTTGGAGACCAATGGCCGAGAGAGCTCTTGACACGAGAGTCACTCGAAATACAAACCCAGAAACGTATGCTTGTTGGACCTCAACTTAGAACGTACACACAAATACTATATCTGTACATTGTACAAATGTACACAATTACGGCTAATTCAATATGACTTACTAGTTTACTAGTCCAATACATATAACTGATCATATTCTTCTCGTCTCTTCTTCCATTGATCGTTACTCTTCCTGAGTTCGCCGTAAATTAAACTGAATGGAAACAAATGTTTCCATTTCTAATAACTTTTTTGTTTGTAGCCCTTATTGTATTTCGTAAATGAGACGCCCTTTACTCAAGTTCTGATGTTGATTTCTAACTACAGAAATACAGAATTTAATTATATCAGATTTTCCATTGTTCAGAAACACCAAAAATAAATGTTATGACAAATTAAAAGAAATACTCGTCATCAGACATGATTTTCTCTCACGTAGTGCACAGTTCTGTTAAACAGAACGGGTTTCGTTTTTTGTTAACAATACTACGCCCACATGAATGTGTTAAACCTTAAAGCTTTGATAATATTTTAAACTGACCGAAGCGATTCGTGCTCTGTTGTGTTCTGAGTTCAAAGAACTGAATAGGCCATCTTGATGCAAAACTCGGTAGTTCCTTCATTAACACGCCACAACAATACGTACAATATGAGCAGACAATATGTACAGTAACGTCGATTCATATAGGCTATCTTCATTGCGTAGATAAACTCATGCGTACGTAGGTCTGTGTGGCAGCGGTAGGGGTGAATGACGAGAGAGTAAAAATAGGGACAGAGTGAGAGAAAGGAATAAGTGAGTTGTAAAAGACCTGGTGGGGGGGGGGGGAGCACAAACCGGTCGACGACACTCTGCCCTTCAGAGGCCGCTAAACTCTCCATTCTCTCGGAGTATCTACCTCGCAGTTAAGCGCAACACGTAGGTACACCGCAGTCTACGTCTTAAACAAATAGATTATACGCACCCGAGTTCTTCATTTCTTCATACTCACTTCCATATTAAAAACTTTAAGTGAAAAATAACATTTTCCCCTAGAATGGCTTAAAGTGCTCTAAGGCAACATAAAGCGCGTTCCAAAAAACATACATTTGTATCTGTGAATAGACTATGTAGATATAAGTACCCACACAAAAGAATGAGAGGAATAAGAGAATAAGGAAGAACTAAAAGAAGACGGAGAGCAAGAAGGAAGCGTTTATACTTGTGTTACTGTTAGGGAACAAAAGAATTTCTTGCCAATTGTCAGTCTAATTAGAACTACAATAAATGAACTACACGTGTATTTACAGATGGTCAAAGCATGCCCCATACAAATGAACACATGGTTTGGTTCTACTTCCCGCACGCAAGATATTACCATTCATACTTAGTTTATATAAACTTTTATTATAATAAATTTAATTTATACAAAGGTTTTCTCAGTTTAACTGCATTAATTGGGGTTTGCAAGCGGCCGGATATGAAGCTTAGGTATCAATATGAGGACTTCAGGTTCTATTTCCGGTAGCCTCACAACATCACCGTGGATAAATTAATCTATCAATCGGATGTATAAAAAATCTTCTTCTACACAACTAGGCATTACGTACTATACCTATGAGAATTCCTCCGATGAACATTCTATCTACATGTTCTCCATTTCCTCCGACACGTGGCTATGTCACTCATAAAAGGTACTTCTGACTCCCACGAAGAGTTTTCTTGTGTAACCACATTTCTAAATCTATCCAATAGACTACAACCCTCGACTTTCCTCAAATAGGTCATCTCTGACGACTCATTCGATGTTCCTTCTTCCCTGTCAATGACCAACTTGCACATCTACGGTAGGATAGGTTTGGCCATGGTATTATAAAATTTCAGCTTTTAGTCCCTCCTAACCTTATGTTTTACTCTTCTCTAGGTTGTTCCTCATATTGCTTGAAATTTGTTGATCCCACATACATTTCTCCCGATATATGACGGCGTAACAACTGGGGCAATGAGTTGCAGCAGAAAATGAAATTATCTTTCAGTAACCTATAAGCGGCTAAAGGCGGTGATTTTGATCATAACGGCGCTCGTGATACTCCTCGACTACCCTCCACGTTTGATAAGATGCAACGGCTTCTTCAGAGGCGAATATACGGACAGAGTATTCTCTTGTTTGAAGATAATACAACTGAATGTCGAGACGAGGAGAAAACAAGACAGAAGCTCCTCAGAACATTTTTGGTATAATGTATCTTTTATTACCTTTTGTGGTTATATAATGTGTGCCCTGACATTTAAGAGTCTGCATGCACACCGCCATATTGAGTTTCAAAGTCCATAAGAACAATGCTTTATTCACAAGTAGGCCTACATTTCTCCCTTAATCGTAAACGGAAAAATAGAAACGAGGTGTACTTTTAAAGAACTCAAAAATCTTGACTGGATCCGCTGTAACAAGTTGTAAAATTATAATTAGTGTTTAAAAAAAAATTAATTATATTTTACAATATTTGACCTCGATTAGTGAAAGTAATAAAAAAAAAAAGATTCTGAAGCAGCGGACTCGCTTCATAATTTCATTGCCTTTGGAAAGATATATAATACAATAACGTTTATGTCTCCGATGACAATATTATTTACTTTTAAATGCAACTGTGTTCACAACGGTCTGTCAAATTTTAACAAGTGATAACTCTGCCGCCTGGCGGCTAAGAAAGCAACTTGTATGTGACGGATGAATATAGGTGCGGCGAGGAAGGCAACGGACGATTAGACTAGACGGCGTCGGACTGGAGGGGATCTCAAGGTTACTGCGATGAGCTGGTATGCAGCGGCGGTAAATTACATTGCGCGCATTCGTGTTGTTATCACTTTACAACTGTTTATGATTGTTGAACTGTACAACTGTGTTCTGTGTGACGTTACGATTCACTGTCTTTATCTTTTTTGTTATTTAATTATTACTATGGGCAATAAAAAGAATACTCTTAAATGGAAAAACGTGGTGGTGAAATACTAGCGGAGTGGAGAATATTAAAACAATATAATTTAGTTCCTGAACGTGTGAAGAACAATAAGAAAAAAAAAATTGAAACCGAAAATTGTAGTGTAACAGATGCCGTTGTTATTAACTGTGATGCGGACCAAAATATTACGGAATTTAATAATTTACAGAATTGTAATCAGCCCCTAGTGACAACTCCGACGGAAAATATTCCAACCATTTCTTGTTCAGAGATAATTTCGGGCCACCGTATCATCGACATTGTGTATTTTATAAACGAAATAAAAAGAATAAGTGATCACGGTACCATATTTGATTGTTCCTTTAAAAATATGTCATTAAAATCAGAAATAAAAAAAGGACTTCGATCAGGTTTTGTATTCAAGTGTGAGATGTGCAGAAAAATAGATACGGCTTGGACTGAGCCTAAAATTAGTGGGTACGTCAATATAAACACTTCAGCTGTGGCGGGAACAATTAGTGCAGGAGGGGGCTACGCCATTTTACAACAAATAATGGGTGCTATGGATGTACGTTGTATGAGCAACAGAACATACGACAAACACCACACAATTGTTTCCGAGGGATGGGAAATTTCTGCTCTTGAAGAAATGAAGAAAGCTGCAGAGGAAGAGATCGCCTTAGCGAGACAACGTGGTGACGTCGATAAGTACAACTGCCCTCTTCTAACTGTTGTCGCTGATGGCAGCTGGGCCAAGAGATCTTACCATTCTAACTATAGATCTGCATCTGGGGTGGTAAGTTTAGAAGTATTATTGCATCACTTATAGTGGGAATTGTTGAGTTGCGCCGATGGTCAGAAAGCAATATACTTGTCGAATTCTGCCGACTGGTATATTTACATCGAACGTCAGTAATTATAAAGTTACATTGATTAAAAACCATTTACTTTTAAAATCCACTACTAAAATGATTTTAGAAAATCAATTCCACTGTTAAAATGATTCATATAGAAAATAAATGTAAACAGTTTTTTGCTAAAATACATTTTTTCTTTGTAATAAAAAAATGTTTTATTTTTCAACCCATGTGGAGGACGTGATGCCAGACCTACTCTGTTAATTTAAATTTTTTCTCACACTATGACATTATTTTCAAATATAGAGTGGTTCAATATGTTTAGCATATAATAACAAATAAATTACAAAATTTTCATAAATCTATATGGAAACGAGTAAAAATAATTTTAAAAGAGTTGTAAAAATTAACGTTGCCCCTTTATTCCCTGTACCCTTCATATAAAACCTAAATCTCCTATGGTAGTGATAAAACGTTGATAAGAAATTATAAAATCAAGCCCAAAACTAGAAATCAGTTAAAACCAATACACATATCGTTATAAACAAAACAGTAGACTATCACAATATATGATGGTTAATAAAATATCGTTATAATTAGCAGTAGACTATCACAATATAGGCCTATGATGGTTAATAAAATAACCTAACGAAAAGAGACAAAGAATATTTACTTTTTTCACTGTATATTTGTCCACAGGCAGCCATTGTTGGTTATGATACTAAAAAAGTGCTGTTTATTGGTGTCAAGAATAAATACTGCGTTGCCTGCACCCGATTCCAAGCAAATGGTGAGCCACAAAAAGAGCACAAATGCTTCAAGAACTGGTCAGGGAGTTCTAGCAGTATGGAAGCTGCAACTATTGTAGAAGGGTTTCTCGTCAGTGAAGAACTGTATGCCGCCACGTACGGAAAATTAATTGCCGATGGAGACAGTAGCGTTTACAAACGAATTTTGGAAGTAAACCCTTACGATGATGTTGCGGTAGAAAAGGTTGAATGTCGTAACCATTTATTACGGAACTATTGCAACAAACTAAAAGCAATAACTCTAACTAGTGTCCACCAGCCAAATGCAGACTTCGATCGAGCTATGCACATTAAATTAAGAAAAGTCATCCGTTTGAATATCCTAGATGTAGGGCAGCAGTTACAAAAGCTGTCAAATACAGAAAGGCAGAAGATGGATCATTACATTCAAAACGTATGAACTTAAGGGAGGATATTTTAAATGATCCATGTCATGTATTCGGAGAGCACAAACAGTGTACCAGGCAAAAATATTTCTGTAATGGAAGTAAAGAAGGAGAAATAAATTACGTCCCGGACTTGGTAAAATGTGGACTCTACAGTAAAATAATGGCAGGTGTTGGCGTGTTAGTGAATAACGTCAAGAGTTTACTTCAAGACGTTGACAGTAACATTGCTGAACATTACAACTCTGTAGTAGCACGATTCATTGGAGGAAAGCGAGTAAATTATACTCTGAAAGGATCGTACCAAACAAGATGTGCAGCAGCTGTTGTGAGTCATAACACAGGTCAAGCGTATTACACGCTGCATAAAACAATTGCGGAAGTCGAGTCCTAGTAAATATGCTAAATTGTTTGAACTTCGTGCAAAAAGAAAAAATAGCAAAAGCTGCAGAGAAAAAGCGTTTGGGTCCAAAAGCACGACGTTCATTGTTCCAAATGACTACAACTGGTAACAAAGACTATGGCCCACGAGCTGAAAAGCCCGACTTAGATCCCAAAACATTTCATTTCCATGATGTAGCATACCTCTCATTCTTTAACGTGATACATATGTTATTATTTTTAATCATAATTAAAATATATTTATTTGTTCCTATTTAATATTTGTGTTTGATATTTATTTGTAGGATCTTTATTTAAAGTTACGCTTAATTATTAATTGTTCCTATTTGTGTAAATATTTGTTAATTTTTTATTGTAAGTTAATTTGTTTTATTTTATGTTATCACAAAGTAATATCAACTTTGCCATGTATGATGACATTGACATTGACATGTACATGGCTTTGACCTACGAAAATGAGATAAGAATCTGTTGTTTTATCAATAAGGATTGGATCATTCATAATGTACAAAATGATAATAGTCTTTGAACAAATAATTTTGACTCTGTACTAATAATTTTATATTATTGTCACAGGACAGCTATTAAAATGAACTTATGTTTAAAATGTGTTTGTAATGTAAATATTAATTTATATACTTTTATTTATTAAACTACTAGCTGTTATCCGCGGCTTCGCACGCGAGTATTTGACTTTAAAAAGTATTTTAGTATAACTTTTATTGTCTATGTCTATATGGCGTTCTGTCAGCTCGTATAACAATTTTGTACTCATTAGGCAAATTCTCTCCAAAGCTGTTTTCAACACTTGTACTATTTTAACTTGTACTGGTTACACCAAGTATTGTGTTGGTGCAACAGCCTTTGGAGATTTAAAAGTACCCGTTTATAAAGCCTTTTGGAGATATTTATAAAGTACTTGTTAAATCAAAAACGCTAAATTCTTTATTTTAAGTGTTACTGTGTTAGAACCATTGTAGAACACATTAAACTTTGTTTTCCTCAACCATGGTTTTATTTATTTCAGCAGTAAACTAAAAACCAAAAACCGTTGTCACCTAACCTCACAAATGAAAACAATACGTATTTTCGCTTTGCATTAAGTAATAGGGCAATTTACAATTAGTACACTTCTTTTCCACATCGTAATATATCGATACACTCGCATATTGTATAAAAATCGAAAGTGTACTGCAGGAATGGATAAATGTACAGTTCCGATGCCGCTAAATAGTTTTTGTTTATTTACTTGTTACTATGGTAATTAATTCTGGTCTCCTTGGTTCTTTTGACATCTTTAGTAGTAGTATTTAATATATTTCGTTACTTATTCATTGCATCATCAGAAATACGTATAAACATAAATTTTATAATTGTTCAAGACAATTACAAAATATATAGACGTGTCTGTATAAAAAATAATAAAATATATCGATACAATCGCATACTAAAAACATTAAAAACTGCAGGAACGGATAAAGATACAGTTCTGATGCCGCTAAATATCATTTGTTTATTTATTTGTTACTATGGTAATTAATTCTGGTCTCCATGGTGTTTTTGACATCTTTATACGCGTCAACGAAGGGCATAATTAAAAAGGCCTAAATCGTGCGAACGGGGCAAAACATCAAATTTCAAGTTAGACAGTATTTTTCGCCTTGTGTCAAAGGTTACTTGTGCAACATTTTGTGGCAATCGGTGTAACGATATGGATTTGTATTCAGTACCCATAAATCCTCACACTCTGAGTTTTATAATTATATATATATATATAGATGAGAATGATTTATGATTCATATAATTATTTTTTATGTGATTTATTTATAATATCAAGATTAAATAACATTTTTTGACGCTCAGTAAACACTGCTAAACCACACTTTACAAATAAAAAATTTTGAGTGTAGCAAACTGGTGAATTTATAACGTTCCTTCCTTTCATTAAAAATATTTATTTTTTTTTGCCTTATACAGAAAGCGAACGCATTTGTAAAGCGGATGCTTTTTACTGTTGACGACCCACAATCATTTATTTAGTGATAATGTATATGACATGTTTACTGACTGTTATTGTTGGAATAGCCAAATTCGCACAAATAGAATGAGCTGAGCGCCTCCCAGCATCAAATTCTCGATTCTCACTTTAGCTTTTGATTATAAACTTTATCGTATTGGTGTGAATACTCGACACAGGACGTTCGAAATTCACAGAATGATTGACGTTTCACGCACAAAATGTATAGCACCATAAACTTCCCAACAATCCGACATAATCTTCGGACTAGGTTACAGTTTTTCACTGTTTGTATTCCCCGTTCAATCGGCAATACAACAGTGTTTTGGATTGATCCCTCTAAAAAACCTGTAGTTGAGGAAACAGTCTCCCGACATGATTTACACTGTGAAAAAAATGGATTCGTCTATGTCAACAGTTGATTTATTATCACCAATATAGAATCAATCAGTAAGACATCAGCGAATTCACATTTCTCTAATCAGTACGTATTTACTAATTTATCACATACGACTTCTGAGAAGTTATAGGCCTAATGACCAAAAATCCCGCTTTACAAATGAATCTGCTTTGTGGATAAGGCCTGTTTATTGAACGAACAGAACAACAAGTACTTGCATTTATCGTATAATTTGTAGCAGTCTAATGTGGGATACGGATAATTTGGATAATTTTTTGTTTGTGTACGATTGTTGGAGATTATCAACGACAATAAATATTTAGATTTGAAACTCCAAATGTAAATGGATATAGTAAGTACTATGGCGTGTGCTACGAATTCATTTATTCGTTCTAAGTGTTAGGAATTCATTTATTATAGGCCTACAGATGATACTATATAGAAAACATAAATTATTTTGTTTATACATTTTAAAATAGTCACACAAATTACTTGTTATTTTGGCTATACTGACACGATTATGTTAGACCGTACTGTCAGTAGCCATATTTTGCAGATGACCTGCCGTACGTACACATTATGTAACAACTGCTCCTGCTGTTGATAGAATGGTGAGTGGTCATTGGTCTGGTCTGGCGCGAAGCCGAGTGCAGGCGGCGGGGGACTATTTTTTGTGTCGTAGTAATTAGTACGACTTGCAGAATTCACAAACTTTCATACATTACATACCGGATAGTTATCAAGTAATTCCTCCTGCTTCCGCTGCTATGAGCGCGCCAGTATCGACAATGGAATTTTAAATTTAGCGTGCAGAACCTTAATATTCTGGAGGTAAAAGAAGAAGTTACAAAATTTATGAGATGTTGGAGCCGAAATAAAAAAAATCACTACTATGTCCGTTACTAAGACTAACTAATATGTAGATGTATTAGAGGAGATTAAAGTGGTACAGGAGAAGTTGGCTATATGGGAGAACTAGTAGGCAATGACCAAGAACGTTATGGACGATGTGTCTGCAGAATCGTGCATGAAAAGGAGTTTTAAACAGGTCCTTGAGACATCACACTTCAATCACCGGATGAAGGATGTAAGAAGAATAATATGCGGCTGGAGGTGGAGTATGCTGTGTTCTCGTATACGAGAAAGCTCAAATTACCACTGTATCTTCTGAACGATTTTCGCAATAATCTTTTACTCATTAAGTACTAATTGACACGTTCCAAAAATTGCTTATTGCCTTCTCCACATCGAATAATATTAGTAAATCGTGCATTAGGTGGACGGAATTATACATTCTGGTTTTGATACTGCAGTTACAGTAAATACTCGAAAGTATTACGTACTGTGATTACAGTTAATTTCTTGTAAGTTATTACAAACAATATTCGAAATTTCAGATAAAGGATAATAACATAGTTGTGTAATAGAAACATCACCGAGCAGAGATTATAAAAAGTAACGATGCCATCCTACACACACACACCAAAACTGATTGACAAAGGAGCATATGTAAAAGTTTATCCATATGTATTATTTATAACAGTGAAACAGTATAATGGACTCAGAGGCGGACCGGTTTCTTACGACTATCACTGACAAACCTGATTTCTAGCATATGAATGGCCCATATGTTGTAACACAACGGATGTTATCTACTGGGTGTATCCTGTTTCTCATGGGCCAGTTGCTATCTACTATAAGCAGCTTAACATTTACACAATTTTCAGTAATACTTTTCGGTCGCAGGTGGTCGTATTTCGAATGTAGATGAGACATAATTGGCACAAATTACAGGGACAACAATATTTGATTGTTTTGTCGAAAATCTAAATATAGGCCTACAGCTTATTAAGGTCTGCCAAATGAAAGAAAGTTCAGCAGTACAGAAAATATTATAGCCATGTAGCATTAGGTAACGGTATTTCAAAAGGAACTTTCTGGATACGAATATATACAAAAAATTAATAATCATACTAGTATCAGTTCTTCATCAAGTAACTAATATAATTATAAAAAATTAATTATCTGATAAAATATTATACATTTTATCTACGACTAGTAGTAGTAGTAGTAGTACTCGTAGGCCTACACATATCGAGGTTAGAAAATAAATCTACAAAAAAACGTAATACGCAGTTGTCTTAAGAACTGTAAAAAATTTGGATGTGGGACGATTTATATTATACTAGAAAAGCTAAGAAAAATTGTTTTACTCTCCGTTTATTTTTTGAAGGGATTCATAATCCTGGAAACATAAAAACTGAACCTAGTGTACTGCGAAGAAATTACTACAAATGAAATTAATGGTCGTAGATAGATCTACTAAAGGGAGCATGTTCGAGTTGATTAGACGCTTTGACATATTACTTATACCAAAAACCTGTGCAGAACTACCGCTCAGGATTAGTCAACGTTTGTTGAGTGCCAACGAAATTGAGTTCTACACTCATACTACACGGTATTAAGTCATTATTTGTTAATAACATTGAATCTGTAATTACTCTACGTGATTTTAGATTATGAACAGTGTATTGGATTACTGTATTTGTGAAAAAGTGTTGGCTTGAGCGTATAGGTGATAAAATTAATTACTGTTTCAGCGTCTGTGAAGTCGGTTTAAGTTTTCACCTATTAGGCTTATTACTGTAAATGACTAATCCATAATAGTGCTATAATCTGGAAAACATAAAACCCTGACCCCTCAGATAAGTACTAAAAGCTGGTATCAAATTTCCCACTTATATTGGCTTCGTACCTCATAATACTGTACAAGACACAATTACCTGCCAACAGCTGCAATAACGAAGTGTAAATAAAACTGTACTTACGTGGTGGCTGGGCTGTGCCTTCTACCTGCAACAATAAATAAAGTTAATTACTCTTCCAGTACAGGCTTCCGGGCGCGTGTGGGCACACACGCGCGCACGCAACGTGAAGAAAGTAAACAGTAAGTCTTATTTCAACACATTTAACTTAAATAACTTTTACAAAAGCATAAAATACGTGTTACGCACGAAGATATCGTAAAAGATAATGTAAAAGACAGTATTGAAATATTTCCTAATTTTTATTGATCACCTATTTCAACCTGATCTAACAGTTATTCTGCATAAATACAATAATATTTTATTTCTACTGGTATTTCATTATATTTACTTGGTAATATGTAATTTTAGAGCCAGTTAAAAATAATACTTTATATTGTGTTTCATACAGAGCGCCTGTCCATTGCCGTCACTAACACTCAATCATTTTCCGTCCAGAGAACTCGGAGAAGTGCCACAAGTGTACTTAAGGGAAAATTCAAGAGAGTACCCAGGAGATCGAAAGAATACAGCTTGTAGGGTATGGTCGTATCAAGAAACTGGCTTAAATAGATTACCAAAGCGAATTTTAATGCGAATAATCTACTCGCAAAGAAGAAAGCACATCAGGTCAAAGCACGCAGAAGGGTGAGATGGTGAATGGTGCTATGGTAGCAGAAAATTTTGTATGTGGAAGCCTCTGGGGTTAGAAGGGCAGGGAAACTAAACTGACCATGGACAGTGAACATCACTCCGATTTGGTCGCGCCTGCGCAAGTTGTGTGTTCGTGTGTGTCACAAGCATCCAACACAACATGTAAAAAATATATGACGCAAATGTATGTTCACTGTTCCAGTGGAAATAATATTTTTTACTAATAGACCGACTCATTATCTTTATTGAATCGATTTTGTTCGATTACACGCAGTTACGAACAAATATGTATAATGTATAACTACTGTGATTTTCATACAAAACAAGAGAAATGTCTACAAAACACTGTGATTTTTCATACGTGTCCAAAAGAAGAAAACAAGTAATTTATAGTTTATTTAAATTGTTAAACGTTGCAAAGATAACGGAATCCCTAATACGATTTGTAAAAATTTTACAATATCGAACAGCATTATTACGTGATTGATATGGAAAATAACAATAAACTAAGAATTTCAATCATCTTTACTTGGAGATTATGATATAGGCCTACGGTAACAACCGTTGCAGCCGCTGATGGTAAATCCATACACTTTTACAATATAAAGATATGTGAGTGTGTGTGTGTGTGTTTGTGTGTAATTCATTTATATATAGAATACTGCAGAATTTACCAGATAGTCAGGGGTTATTACATCATTGGTGCATGTAGGCTACTAGTGTATGTTCACGTGGGTACGTGCTTGCGCATGTACATAGCAGTTATAATGTTATGATAGCTACGCTACAGGAAACAGTTGGAGTTTCAATGGTGAATACATAACGCTGAACGACGGATGTTGTTATGAACGGTAACGGATGACGTAATACAATCGTTAATGTGATATGTGATTGGAAAAACTAAATTTTCACGTACAAACACACACACACCAAACCAAGCACGATGGCGCCTGATGTTACATTGGTCAGCAAGTAAATTAGCATTGGTGGTGTCACAGAAATTATATGAAAATCTCAAGTTGTTTTTACTTCCATATTCCTTAAGGAATGGAAGTATGGTGATGGCAAAAAAAATCGTGTTCGAGATTATTGCAGATTCTGATTCTACTACACTCAAAACATGAAAAAAAGTCGTTTTCCGAAAAGTGTCTGTGTGTCTGTCTGTCTGTCTGTGTGTCTGTCTGTCTGTGTGTCTGTCTGTAGATTTTTTTTCTATGGCAAACGATAACTGCCGCAAATTCAAACAGAATCAAATAATTTTTTGCATACAGCCCGGTTTTGCAGAGTTCTCGCGACCTATTGTTTTTGGTGAAGATCGGTTGAGGGAAAGGGGTAGTTTACCTGCAACGGTTTTTTTTTAGCAAGGGAAATTTTGTTTGTTTGGCAAACGATAACAGCCGCAAATTCAAACAGAATCAAATAATGTTACGCATACAGCCCTGAATTGTAGAGTTCTCAAGACCTATTGTTTTTGGTGAAGATCGGTTAAGGGAAAGGGGTAGTTTACCTGTAACGTTTTATGTTTTAACAAGGGTATTTCCTATGGCACACGATAACAGCCGCAAATTCAAACAGAATGAAAAGATTATTTGCACACTGCCCTAAATTGTAGAGTTCTCAATACCTTTTGTTTTTGGTGAAGATCGGTTAAGGGAAAGGGGTAGTTTACCTACAACGTTTTTTTAACAAGGGTATTTTCTATGGCAAACGATAACAGCCGCAAATTCAAACAGAATCAAATAATTTTCTGCATACAGCCCTGATTTGTAGAGTACTCAAGACCTATTGTTTTTGGTGAAGATCGGTTGAGGGGAAGGGGTAGTTTACCAGCAACGTTTTTTATCATGCGTATTTTCTATGGCAAACGACAACTGCCGCAAATTCAAAACAGAATCAAATAATTTTTTGCATACCGCCCTGATTTGTAGAGTACTCGTTTTAATAACTGATTTGGACTGTGTATAATGAAAAAAGTCTTTCCCCTGAAACACCTTGGATATTTTGGACTGAAATATTTCTTTATACGTCACTCTCGGAACCTTCGAGCGTATTATGTAAGCAGAAAATGGTTAAATGGTTAGCCCCATGAAAAATTAGAATAAGAACTCATTGTCATAAGCCTTCAGGTGTGTTCCGAACCAACAGCCCGCCCCTTCACAGGACATGTCATACTGTGTCGTCACGAAAGTACGAAGTGAAAAATTACCTTTTCGAACCACCTTCGTGGTTAACGAGAAATTCCACCCTGTCTTCTGAACTGACCTTTGGCTCCTTAACCTTAAGTGACGCTTAGACCTTTACTTCTCCTAACTGGATGCTGAGGCCGCAGCTCCACCTAATCATCTGTGTATTGCAGCAATATAATAAGACTGTCACCGTGGACTCAAACATATTCATTTGTGTTTCATTTCTGCAGTGCTTACAAAGACTTCTCCTTAGTGGGAGAACTCCTTAGTTTCTTAGTTTCTCCTTACTTTATGAAGAACGAAGCTACCTGGTAAGTCTACTAATAAACAATGCTTATGTTTCTATTGTGATTCTCTTGCTTCGTGTATACGTTCACCGAACATACGGTGTTTTTGAGCCAAAACAAAGACACACCGGACACATAAAATAAAAACTCATATGGATTGGGCAGAGGGAAGAACTCTTAAGAAAAACCACTTGGTTAGTGACAAAGCAAAACGGTGGACGATACTTGAAGTCGTTTTTCAGATAGTTATGAAAATAATTTGGTAAATCTCATACATGTTTACACAGGTGTTAAGAGGAGTTAAAGTTACAAGATTCCTGCAATTTTAACTGTAGCAGTTGACAAACAGACGCAGTATCATTAGAATTGCGCTCGCGCTCTCCTGCAATTTTGGAAGATTCAGTGTTGCTAGTGCTTCTAGTGACTTTGACGTTATTATGACGTCGTATGAGTGACTTACATAAAGAGGCTACTCACGAGACGAATACTTAAAGAGAAACTAAAACGTCTGGGTAGGAACTAGTTAGGTATTTCTATATACTGTAATGAGTTTGTGTATCAGAAGCACGTTACATCAAACCTATACAAACAAGATAAGGGAATTCTGTTATGCCAAACTGGATTTTCCGTAACTGAATCGAGAAAACATGTAGGCAATTTGGGGTATACTTAATCTGAACTGTAAATGGATAGAAGTACGTAATTAGATGTGAAGTACGATATATGCGTATTATCAGTTCTCCTTTTTTAGTTTGAGTGATCTCAGTCTATCAGTAACAATAAGGTTAACGTTACAACATGTAATTTGAAGGAGTACATGGAACTCCAGAATTGCCCTTCCTTTGAAACACAGTTTGACATATAGGGACTGGACTGATCAAAACTTGAAACGCCTGCGTAATAGTGGCTTAAAAGTCACTTTTAAAATTAAAATAATGTTATACGATAACTTCACGAAAAATTTGTTGATAACGTGTTTTTATTTTTATTCATGTGTCAGTTCTTTTTAGTGCCCTGATACACTGCTTACAAATGTAAAAGTACTATGTTCAAAGTTAACAACTAATGAAGCAATTTGATGTTATGTCAGTTGAATCTCATCTAATTAATTTAATTTTACTATTTCATAGGTTGTTGTTTAAGTTTCATATTCGTTAAAAATAGATAAAATTAATTTAAAATTTCTTAAATAATATGAAACCCTGTTTAGTACAGTTTTCTTACTCTGATTTCTGGAAACAGAGCTTAAAATTACTTTCCAGTTATCTTTTACCGTGCTTGTCATTTAGGCAGTAAAACAGGTTAACGGAGGTCCAGTGTATTATGCGATTCAGAGGCCGAGAGTAGAAAATATTAGCTAAAAACACATTTAGTTAGTCATGTTTTCTATGTTTTTATGTCACGATTTTTGACACCTGATAGTTTTCAAAATTTGGATTATTGCAAACTGGTTCGTGTAAACTCTCCGCTGGGACACGCCACTCGTTAATTCAATACACAGCTGACGAAGACTACCATATCGATATTTGCTATTACACTTATTTATGTTTATCGAAAAATCTGTACCAAAATCTATACTACAAAAAGTGGATGTTGTTGGTACTTTCAATGATATGGATAAGTAGGCTATATATTCTGCTTTATTATTATCGATAATATCGCCTTAAATAATAAAGCCTAAACCCGGGCATTAGTAACACTAAAATATTATGCTAAATATAAATATGTGTATACTATTCATTTCACATTTATGGTGCGCTGATACAAAATCGAGTTCCCTCTAATGACTATGATTTGTATACGGATAAGTAAACAACGGTTCTATTAGCCTAATCATGTCACGAGTTTATGATAGATTAGATAAACAAAATGTACTGCAAGCTACAGTTTCATAAGCCATGCCAGTTAAAAACATGTAATTATTATTGTGAACATATGTTTCTTAAGTACTATATTCTTTAATCAGTATTTACAAACTTGCCCTAATTAGCAGATTGTTAATTTTATCTTTGGCAACTATTTCTCTTGTCTGTCTGTTACGTCTTCGCACTTATGCTATAATGAAATAATTATACGTGATAATGACGACTGTTGATATTGTTTATTTGTTGTATACGAAAAAATGTTAGACATTCCACACATGTACTATTTCAACTCAAGGTCATAAATATGACAGTAAAGTAAACAATATATTCCAAACTCAATTAACGACTATCAGTGTTGCCGTACAAGGGCTACACAATGGACAGAATTTCTCTACATTTCCATCATCGCATTATCTGCGATGATTTGTCTGTAATGCGGTTTAGTAATCATCAGTCAAAGTAATTACTTGCTTGTAACTATTGTTGTAACATAATTTCAGAACCTATGTTCTTACAGCATTCTACACATAGTACAGACTGTGTAGGAGAGACTGGCCTTTACAAAGTCTGGTATGATAGCGAGATGCAAGCCGCCCCGCCTCGTGAAAAAATGCTGCCAGATGTGAGCAACATTACAATTTGAGATTTTAGCATTTTTATCAGATTTGAGCTCTTAAAATGACAAACGGGACTTACGTTTTCTGTTAATGTAACTGCCTTTAGCTAGCTTGTGTTACTTTCCATTAATAAATGATTTTTTAAAATTATTTTACAGCACCACATGGATCGACAACATAAACAGTGCAAGTAATTATCACGGCCAGAAAAATCATTTCTAACAAATTTTATTAAAATGTTTTTAAAACAATGACTCTCTTAATATCAATTTCTTTGTTATATAATTGCCCATTGTTCACTCCACACTATCACAACAAATAATAAAAGTACGCGACTGCAACAAAATACAATAACATGTAACACAGGTAAACAATTAACAGTATAACTATTGCACTATCGTATCAATGCACAACAAAATCGTGATATCCAACAGTCTGCACAGAAACTCATGCTTTCCGACAGCCAACCCTGTGCGTGGTGTTTAATGTTACGTAAAACTTTCTGTATGACATTAGATTAGTCGCGAAACGTCTCTTTGGTTAGCTGGAATTTGCCATCAGTTCTGGAAGAATACTAAATATTGTATCATCCTACTGATTATGTAACACATGACAAGCGCCATGTAAAGTACTTACATGTATTCATGTTGCATCGGCGAAACATTATGTATATTATTGTTTCATCATACTCACAGTCTCTACATTTGATAGATAATTCTTTCATTTCCAACACAGAGAACGCCACCCCTGAAGGGTTGATTACCTGTGTTTTTTTTTCTGGTTAGTTATAAGAGAATAAACATGTTAGCAACTGCGATACAAATGGTGAAGTGCGAAATTTATTTTAAACGTATAATGGTAGTCTAAGAACATGTACATGAATTTAAGTACTGAAAGGTAAAAAATATTTACCATAGTAAACCAATGAAGAGATCGGAAAATGATATTACCTGTTGTAAGGATTCTCCACGTTATACGGTTCAGGATTTACCAGGTCAAGACACGCTAACCCATGACATTACATAAGACAATTTTTGTGCCGATTCCCACAAATACGAGTGAATTGTGGGCATAACATTCGAGATAGATTCATTTTAATTTATGAGCTCTGACCACAAAATTTCGCGATCTTTTGAAATTTATCTGTTTTGGAAAGCTGTACACCTATGCCAGCGACTAGTTCATGCTTCAAACCAGCTTTTGAACTGGCTTTGCAAATTTTTTCAGTGTTGCCTTCAGAGATGCTGTCGTATTCTCTTCATATCATCAGTACCATAAAATTCCATCCTTTTCAGTTTTTAGTTTATCTTTGAAAAAAGAAAACCACACAGGGTCAGATCCTATGAGTAGGACAGATGATCAAAACAGTCTTACCTCTCATAAACAGTGCCATTTGAGAGATGCGTTGCCATAACACAATACTCATGACTTATTGGAGTAAGTTCGAGTCTTTTCGTCTAATATTTTCCCGTAATCGTTTCAGGACTTGCACAGAAAACTTCCTCTTTTTGGCACTTTTCTTAGTGTGAATTCTGCCGTAAGATACGCACTCCTTTATAAGCCTCGTATACCACGAATTTCACCACTGCAGAGATAACGACTTGTGGGTGTGTCCCCCAGAGGCTACCATAGAGAGAATTTGAAGTTAATGTAAGAGGCGGTCGATAAATATAAGGCCTGTTGGACGATAACTGACCAGAGAAAGTGATAAGTTTCTCTTATCTTCAACACCGAAAGGGAAAAAAAGGATCCGATTAAATATTATTTTCTTGTCTGACAAACTAGGCCAGACTCTGTTTCGGTTTAACACTAGAGCGTTATCCTCTTTCGCGTATTTAAAGACCTACAGTTACATAAAGAATAGACCAGTCTTCCCCATTACTATGCATCATAATGGAATCGTAAGTATTTGCAAATAAAATGTATTCCTAACCTACGACATTTACATAACTATCCGAAAAATTACGATTTCTTAAATTACCTACTCTTGCTTAATAAGGAATTACATGCTTAAGAAAAGTTAAACGATGAAATAAATTGGACCACAAACGGAAGCAATATGTAATAGAACCATTCTGAGGCTTTACCTTGAAAGACAGATTAAAAGTTTGTAAACGACGATGAAAAGAAGATTTAGAAAGAATGTCAGATTCAAGACTGACCAAAGAGGTATGGAAGTACAAGCCCATAGAACACAGATCAGGGGCAGTCAACTGGAAGACGTTAAGTGGCACCTTCTTGCCTGTCGTGACATGGAAGAAGAAAAAGACGTCCAGGACTTTTTAGAAGTTATTATACTTACACGTGTTTATGTGTATAACTACATACTTTCCTTCCTGTCTATTATATGTGTGAAAAAAGTGTACATGAGCAAGCTGTGACGTTACATTTTGGTGAGTTCGAGATCGTGTGTTCAACATATCTCTAATAGGCCTATACATGTACATACTCAAGATTTGGGCTTATCTGACTTCAGCTCAAACACTACATCACAAGATTAATTTTGTAGAAATGAGAGAGTATCGTGAAATTAAATAATTATGATAAAGTTGTAGAGGTTTAACTTTTGTTTTATTTCAAACAAAACTAAAATAAAAACTGAAACATGTAAATATTCGTTATACTATAAACTTATAATTAGAATCTCGTAATGATAAAAGTAAAATTTGCTTACCTTGGGCGACTGACAGACATTAAGAAAACACTTAGCAAGATAACAATTTAATAACAGACTATTTTCCATATAAAATTATATAGAAATAATATGCACTCAATGCAGCCCTCAGTGGTTAACATTTCTATGCACAATCTTCGTATAGAATTATTAAATTTTAATTCTTTTAAACACTGTGATATAAATTATAAAATTTACAATTTATACAAAGTATTTACACATTTGTATTTTCTTACGGATTATTTATTCTGCCATAACTGTTTCTGCTTTATACTGTGTTGTTTTCTTTTGTAAGTAAGTTCATCGCCATCTGATGCTGTCGATACTCTATCCTGATGATTACGTAAGCGGTGGTGCTCCTGAAGGTTGCTTCACGGAATAATAAGCACATAATTATTCTGTCACCTTATAGGCAAACGAATTCGCACCACCGCAGTCCACGAGCGAGTAACATTGTGCACAACCCAGTGATACACATCATTTTCTCGTGGTGTTATCTAGTCTCGCAATTTTCGCGAAAACGTTTAGTTGTTGAGGTGTGCTAAACTCTTGTCTGTACCCTTCCAGGCATGTAAATGACTTAACATTGTACACTCAAATATAATATATCGTAACATTACACCAGGTGACACACGCCTGCCTGAGATTGTTAGTTGTAACTGCAGGGTGTTTAATATCCTTTTTCCATTTTATGGGTGTTACCATTTGCATATGCATCGTTTTATGTTATCCATGCAATTCGTATTACTGCTTAAAAACTAAAAGCTTTATCTGTTCGGTGTCAGAATTGTTTACAAAGACATATGATTCTTAGCTTGAGACTATAAAATTAATGATACAACTTTATTTTACAAAAAAGAAGTACTGATTTAATGTATACAAAACATATCAATAGCAATACAGTGAAAGATGTAATTACACTGGTATGAAGCAATAGAGGCCATAAATTTAATTACATATTTGTGTTATTATTACGCAAAGGCGTATAAACTACGTTCTCAGCAACCACTTACATGTCGAGAAAATTCTAGAATCCTTCTTTTTATTATTACTTCTTTATTTTTGTGCCTCTGACTAAATGGTTACCAATTTTTTACAAGATTTACTCAGCCTTAAATCACTTTCTTAGTCAATTATTTGTTCAATATTAATGGAATTTATATTCAGTAATGAACACAGTAATTATCGCGTGTGTCTATATTACCGAATGAATATGATACTGTTTCACTCGAAAATCTGGCCTACATTAACAGCAGATTAACAGCCTAGGTCGTTACCGCAGTCAAAAATAAAAATAAATTGTTACACAAAAGAGGCGCAATGAATTTAAAACACTTACCTAACATACGTATAAAAGACACAAGTTAAAAATTAGTTTCTCTCCTTTTGTCAGTATCGTACTAGAATCATGCGTGGATTGAGGGGGGAATCGCGCTCGCAAGCACGAGTGTGTTTTCAGATCCACTCACACGATGGACGCTAGAGTTTGATGCTGCCTCTGAAATACAGTACTATGTACAGAGTTAGTACAAGGCACTGACACCATTGCCTCATTTGTTGTAGTCTTCCGAAGGAAGAGTGACGAAGAAAAGCCACATGAAAGAAGTCGGTGAAAGAAGAAGAAGATTAAACGTTCAGAAAAGTTAAACAATACTACTAAAGATGAAAGCAACACTGGGCTTTATATTTGTTGAAAATAAAACACGAAAAAATAAACAATAGCAAAAGAAATTGATATTGTGTTAGTCGAGTGAGTTTATTAGTTTCTTTTTGTGGACCATGTTTCGCAATCCGCAGCTGGAACGTTCTCTCCACGTGTCCCTTGATATATTGCGTTACGCCTTTTTCGTCGTTATTTATAAAACTTTTGGGTCAACTGTGTTATTCCTCTTCCAGCCCGTACTGTAGCCCGTGTGAAATTATAACATTATATCAGACACAAAACCAAGTGGACAATAAACGACAACTTACACGAATGTCTACTGTATACAGACAACAACAATGAAAACGCTTGTTTAGGGGGATTAATGTGGCGATATGGGCAGTAAAAAATAACTCGTGTTCTTCGCTCTAAACTGGAAACATAACATTGAGTAGCGCCAGAATTTATGGAGTGCTGCATGAGGGAGTCTGTTTCAGAAGTATCACAAACAAATAAATATTTACCAACCATAAAGCGCACTGAGAAACAACTCTGTCAAATCCACAGTCGTGGTCTGCTCGTCTTTGAAGCACTCACTTTCTAACAGCCATCGATTGCACGTCGCAAGGAATCACTTCACGACTGACGGTTAGCTTTTTATACACATTTAACTGGCTCGTCATACACAAGAGTCAATTTAATCTCCTTTTTTATAAGAAAAGGAAACAGTTAAGAAATGAAAGTGAAACGTGCAATGAAAAGTTGATTAATCAGTAACCGATTATAGTAGAAATATAACTTTGTATGTTTCATTCAAACATATATATATATATATAATGAATGAGACAATTTCACATCCTGTTAATTAATTTCTAGGAGTTATGAAAACTAACTCCTAGAATATACATCCAGATTTAGTCTAACTAATTTTTCGTTGACTGTAAGTTCCTGCTCGATTTATACACGTTCAGAATTGAAAGGAACTAGTTTGAAAGAATCTGTATTAAAATGGCGGTTCAGAATATCAGCGTTTTCATATTCGTTTGTGTTGAATCCAAATTTTGCATTACTATCTGCAGTAAGTGCCTGAAACAGTAAAAGAATCATGTGGCCACAATACAGTGCGTGGTGTGTGTGTGTGTGTGTGTGTGTGTGTGTGTGTGTGTGTGTGTGTGTGTGTGTGTGTGAGAGAGAGAGAGAGAGACATGGTGTATTTATAATATGTATTAGAAATTGTATCTGTGTTTGTTAAAAATTACATATTTTTAAGAAATCAAAAGTTACTGCAAAGAGTAACAATCGATATTCATTATGTGCAGAAAAAAAAATATTCATACCTTGCCTCGTTTAACATTCTTTGCTTACATCATTTGGGACCCACCGCCTGAGTATAGTAATGTAAACTGGTATTGTAAAATATGTACACGCAAATTCGATAAACGTTAATATAAAAACGGCAAAAAGTGGAAAACGGCAACGAATCTGGAAGCTGATGCTTAGTTTACAGAGAACGCCAACAATGGCTTTCCTCTCAACAGCGTGTACTCAGGTCGCTGCAGGGTGTGTGTTTGTTACCACAGCATGGCTTCAGAGGCTCCACGGGAAGTCTCTGTGGGGGTTTATACGACTGTAGGCTAATTGGTATAGCACATTATAAAACTAGGAAACATGTTAAGCACAAATACATTTAAACCTATTTATACATATTCAGTAAAGTCATAACATTCGACATAGCCTTTATGTGTCGGAAATGCTTTTGACGTAAATTGTACAATGAAAATTGTAAATTTGTAATGAAAACATTTGCAATGTGTTTGTTTTTAAAACACGCCAGATAAACTCTAATTATTTCCACAGGAACTATAAACTTGTAAATGAATCGCAAAGTACAATGTAATTATTTTGTGTTCTGGAATGAATTATACCGGTACGGTATTATACTTTTGTTTTAATTCTGGCCCTTTCCCCACTCAATGTTTTCTTGCATCGAGGGAGGGATCAACAGAGAGTACTGAAATACAAGTCACCTAAAGAACCCATTTACGTAATCCGTCTATTTAGGTAAAGCTCTTGGTGGTTTTAATTGGCAGAACATTTTTTTAAATTCTTTAAAAGATCCGAATTGACTAAAGTCATCCCAACATAATTTATGTGTCAGTATTTTCAAGGACGAGGATTCTGTGAAATAATCACCACACTCATACACGCAGATGACATTACTTTAGACGATGTAATTTTGGCTGCATGTAAGAGTGATCTACAGCACTAGTTTCTTATTACGAAAATGGGGTTAATTTTTTATTGTTTATTTATTTTTAGTTTGTTTTTGTTTTTTGTTTATTTCTTATCTGAATTAAGAAATAAACAAAAAGACCAAAATGACCGTACTTGAATTGATACAGGGAAAATAAATATTAAACTAAGAGGTGTGATGTCGAAACAAGTAGTCACTTTCGCTTTCGAGGCGTAACGCGATCTCTGCGAATGGAACATGACCAAACATATTAAACCTTGGATAGTACCGGAAATAATAGCTCTCATAAAAAAAAAGATACTGCGAACTTCAAGAAACACGGAAAAACTTATAATCTTATAGGCTATTATATCAAATTAAATAACTCCTGTTAGTGTAAGTTAAACTTTTGATAACGAGAAGCCTATCGAACAACCCAGAACATTCGCCACCCCCTCGTTCTGTGTGGCAGGTATTGCCTCAGTCAAGTCCACCCACAAGTAGGTTCGAGTGTGTTCAAGAACACTTCAGATACGCATTAAGCCGGCGTGCAGTAAGGAGGGAAAGTAAAATTCAGCAGACAATGAGGAACATTTGTCAGCTATACGACCGATATAATGTAACAATGAAATTTTCAACACTTTAAAAAAATATACAAACGCAGCATAAAAACCAAGGTGCTTTTCAGGCATGTATAACAAATCTTTAGGCATACAAATTTAGCCTATCAGCCTATTGAAATGTGCTCCTAGGATAATGCTGGAATAATAATTGCGGCAAAAGCGAAATGCTGGCCAACTACCTCTCTAGTACGCCGAACAGCTGACGTACACAGCCTATCCTGCCTCTCTAAACTACTTCAACTGCGCAAAAGAGTCATTATTATCATCATCGTCGTCGACCATCACTGTCTACGTTAATATTGTGAGTCATCATGATCATCACCACTCCAAGGTTTAGGCCCTAACCTGTTCCGGTACCCTTCTCCTCCTCGGTCTACCGACATCTCTCATCTCAGTAGTGTGACAACCCAAGGCAGCGACGGGTAGATGGATATCAGGCATGCGGTTCAGGTGTTCATACCATCTCCTTCTGTGGTCTGCAATCTTCTGGTGCACCGATACACTGATTAATTCGCGTCTAATATTCTCGTTCCTTTTCGGATCCAGGAGAGAACAGCCTTAGATCCCCCTTAGAAATTTCATTTCAGCTGCCTGAATCCTCTGCACGTCCCTTTTACTATGAGTCCATGTCTCGCTAGCATACAGGAATATGGGGACAGCCACAGTTTTGTAAAATTTAATTCGAGTATCCTTCCGCGTTTTATTTTTCAGGTGCCTATGAATCGTTACACAAATGCGTTTAAATTTCGTTAGCTTAGTGTCCCAATCAACAGTGGTTCCATAGGAGATATCACAAACCCACGTAAGTAAAATGACTAACCTGATCCAAAACCTGATTTGCGGCCACCAGTAGTCAGCTGGTGGCAACACTGCGTACCGGTAGTCTGTTTACACAGTACGAATAAGCTTTGCATGTTAGTTCGGAAGTCGGATTTAATCGCAACGCGGATTTACGTGAGTTAAATTAACTCTGAAATGGACGGACGCAAACGGCTAAGTGGTGCTAAATACCGAAAATTGGCAGACGATAAGGAGAAGAAAGAAAATGAAGTGCTTTTACAAACTAAAAAACTGCATTCTTTTTTCTTGAAAATGCATCAGTTCTAGAAAGTAGTGCTAGCCAAGTGATAGAACATGAGAATTCTCAATCTCACCGTGACTATGTTTTAATGTTTAAAAGAACGAGTAATCAACAGTGTAGAATTGATAAACATTTATTGAGTCAGTTAGAAGAGGAAGTTAAATATTGGAGGTGTGTTCTGCAGAGGGTGGTAGCTGTCGTTAAAAACTTTCATCTCGTGGACTAGCGTTTCGTTATAGAACGAACATAGAACGGCTTTCGTATAGAACTTATTGCAGAATTCGACCCATTCTTAAAAAGCCACATAGATCGCTTTGAGAATCCAGGCTAAGGTAAAACATCTAATTTATCGCATGCTACTTATAAAGAACTAATTAAGATAATGGCTCAAACCGTCATTAATGAAATCACTACAGAAGTAAAACAATCAAAATATTTTTCAATAATAGTGGATTCTACTCCAGATGTAACACACAGTGATCAGCTAACGTTTATTTTAAGGCATGTGAATGATGAAGATGAGGGTGTTCCTAAAGAACGTTTTCTTGAGTTTATGAAAAATCAAGGCCGCACAGGTGAAGAGCTTGCCAAAGCTGTGTTTACTTTCCTCCAGAATCATGACTTGGACATAAGGAATCTTTGAGGGCAATCATATGATAACGCATCTAGTATGTCTGGAATTTATTCTGGTTTGCAGGCAAGAATTAAAGAAGTTAATTCCCTAGCATTTTATGTACCATGCTCTGCCCACTCTCTGAACCTAGTGGGTTCAAGTCCTGCAAATTGCTGTAGGCTTGCTGTTGACTTTTTTGACCTTCTACAAACATTGTACAACTTTTTCAAAGCTTCAACCTATGGCTGGAACCTTTTAGAATCTTTTTTTACTTTAAGAAACCTCTCTATCAAAACTCAAAGTATTACGAGGTGGTTTACCAAAGAAGATGCATGCAAACGTTTAAATACAGATTTTGAAGTTATTATTAAGGCCCTAAAATTAATTTCAGAAGACAAGACTGCAAAGTCAACTACAAGGCAAGAGGCAAAAGGCATCCTGAGAAAAATTACCTCTTCTGAAACAATTTTCATGGCTACTGTATGGGCGGTTATCTTTGGTAGATTCGGAGATGTAATGGAAAAAATACAGTCTGAAAGAATGAGCGCTGGCACAGTTGTTAAGCTGTACAACTACCTTATTAATTTTGTTGAAGAAATGAAATGTTCATTCGAAGTCTACAAGAACATTGCGGAAACTAAACTAAAAAGTGTCCAACAATTAACAGAAAAAGAGGAAACTAGACCTGAAAGAAGTGCATAGCGTACAAGATTTGTTGATGAGTCAGATAGTGAATCAGAAGTAGACCTACAAAGTCAAAGTTCTTCGTGTATTCTGCAGACCACCTATACTCAGATACTAATGAAACTTCTCACAGAGTTAAAATATCGAGTGTCAGTTTACACTGAGTTTTCTCAGAAATTCACATTTCTATCAGATCTTATGGAAACTAATCTAGAAGATATAATGCAAGCTACTGACAGATTACAGAAGACATATCCATCAGATAGAGAAGAATCTTTTAGAACAGAATGCATTCATCTAAAATGTTTTCTTCAGGAAGAAATCATTAATAGTGATGATAAATCACTATCACTTTCACATTTGTACAGACTTCTGATTTCTAAGAATTTACTAGATTTGTATCCTAATGTTGCCACTGCTTTGAAAATTTATTTGTCTACCCATGCTTCAGTCTGCTCAGCTGAAAGATCTTTTTCTACACTAGCAAGGATTAAGAATTATTTACGCTCAACTCAAACTCAAAATCGTCTGATTCACTTAGCTGTTCTTGCAATCGAAAATAACTTAACAACAAAATTAGATTATGAAGATGTGATCAGCAAATTTGCTCATTAAAAGGCCAGACGCAAACCAGTTATTAGTTAGGTATAGTTAAGACTTGATAAATAAATGTATTTACAATAATTTTTGAATTTTTATGCATATAGGCTTTCTTGTCACTGTAAAGTAAAATGTATTCATGCCAAAAATAAAGTTGTTCTCTTATATTATTTTATTAACACTTTTTTTGTAACGTAATTGACAATATAAACTTAAAATTACTTGTATGAAAAAATGATCACTTGTTATTGGTTGGAGGGGGGCGTCAGATAGCCTTGGGCCCAGGGGCGTAAGTGAGATAAATGCGGCCCTGGCTAGACGTTTTCGATGTTATCTATGACGACATGCAAGTGGGAAACATACCTATGCTGAGGGATTCACGAAAATATTAGATATAGAATGATCGCAGTAATAGTCTGGAAAGTGAAAGTTGACAATTATTCTTGTACGTAATTTATTAATTTTGTGAATTAATTAATATTGTAGCGTGACAGAAAATCCACTACATTTTAAGTCATGTGAAATCATAAAGTTTAATTACACCAACAAATGTTATAATAATATTGAATGACATTTAAATAAATCAGAGGAATGAACCACAATAAAATAAAAATCCTCACTACATTATATATAAAAACCACTGTTTTAAAAACCAAAGAAAGTATCGAAGCAACTCATCAACTCATAGTATAATACCAGTAAGTTACCCAGGAAGCTCAGAGCAGTAAACCAGTTATATAAGACTATATCAAAGAAAAAAGAGACTCAATTAAAGGGTGGTGAAGACCAAAATACCCCAAAAACAAGAAGAGGGGAGAATAAAGTTTGTGAACAGGAAGAAAACAATACCCTGAAACCTGTATAGAAGAATAAAGTCAGTTCAGTGAATAAATTAAATACTCCAAACTAAACCTCAGTCGTGATAACACCAAGTACCTTGGTTTACCCAAGAATGCGGAAGGAAGAACAGAAGAGTGAAGACTAGACGAGGGACAAGAATGAAGACTAGAAGAGGGACAAGAATGAATACCAGAAGGAAGATATGAAGAAGGACAAGAAGGAAGACAGGAGGAGAGGAAGAAATAGTATGAAAGAAACACCGTAGTAAAACCTATTATTATATAAACTACTATCAATCCCAAACCCACAAAAACTATGCAAAAGAAAGTATAACATACCCAAAATCTTATAAAATGTAATTATTGAGAAAACTAAAGTGCTGTATAGCGTTATAAGAAGTGCACCGGCTAAAGCTATTGTGTAATAAAGAAATAAACTAGTCTTAACGGTCCATGATTACTAAAGGTCTGGTCTGAGATATAAGACTCAAAATATCAGAACCAACAGTGAAAGTGAATTTGTGTAAGTGTTTTTTAAAAAATGCAATAAACTTAAAGTTGGTGATACTATAACTTAGTAGTATGCTATATCACAACTTTAAAATCTAAATAATAAACAGCATAATAAAATAATAAAATGGAAGGTTTCCAGTATTTTATTATTTTAATGTAAATCTTTATTTACAAGACATTTATAAAAAAAGCTAATAAATAGAGTATGGGAGTTAATGTTTACTGATGTAGGGGATCACAATAATAATGGTTTAAACCAGAAAGGACTGGTACTAATATAGTATGAATAAGTGTAACATGTTTAAATAGACTGTTATTTCACAGTCCTAAAATCAAGTGTTAAATAAATGTATTTGTAAGGTTTATTAGAAAATAAGATTTATGTTATGTGTTTTAAAAAGAATTATGTTTGATAAATAATAACCTACATACCAGTAATAATGTTCTAAAAGGTATGCTATGTTAGCTCAAAAACAGTTGAAAGATATATGTTCAAACCATATCTGCAATATGTTCAATTGTGCAGATTGCTAAACCATGTTCATAATTATTTATTTTAAATATGTAGTGTTAATTAACCACTACACAACACAATAAGTTATAAATCATGTTATTTGGATATAATTGTAATTATGTAAAGTCAGAGGAGGAATTAAGTTTAAATTATTTGAGAAAGAGAGAAATATAAAATTCTAAAATCTAGGCTATTTGGTGAAATCAGAGAACCAATATAAAATAGTATAATTCACTTATAAATCCTGTAAACTACCAAGATTTATATAAGATAACACAATTAACCACTACTAGGAATGATCCTATGAATTAAAATGATAATAAGGATATATACCTTAACATTTTATAAATTGTCAAAATATATAAATTAATTAATTTTAAAGAGCAATGTCAAATTTACAGATTAACACAAAAAACCAGTTCAAAGGTGTAATTTATATGTATTTAAGGAAAGGAAGAGGAATATGACTAATTAAAATTTATTATAATAGTATTAATAATATTTAAAATGGAAGGGATTTTGTATAAAGACGGAAATCCAATTTTGAGCCTATATTTCCATAAAGTAAAGAAATTTGTTAATTTCCACAAAATATCTACAGATATGGACTATAATACATCAATTTAAAGGGAATGAGATGATTAAACCAATAATAAGGTTAATAATTCATAAAAGTGAGGAATAAAATAGATAAATTCCATACATAATGTAATATTTTATCATATGTATGGGAAGTCGAAAAATGTTAACAATACTTTTTCAAGGATTAACTGGGCAAGATTTATGACCAAGTTAATTAGTCTTTTGTTGAATATCAAGCTGAATAGGTGTGTGACAAAAACGTTCTTTAAATCGAGTCGAACATGATGCTAGCGTTTAGCCATTGAAATCAGTGAACGAGAGTTAGACAAATTAGACACTTTTTGAAACTAATACTATAAAAACATTCACGACAATAGTGAAAACAAACCTCTAACTTCACTATACGAGTGACAGTAAACAGTAAAACATTATATTTCAACTGATTCACTTTACAAACCTAACCGTAACTTGAAAAACTTAACCCCAGAAGTGAAAACAGACAAAATAACCAAATTAACACAAGTTTACACGGAACACTTCACCAGAATACACCAACTAACTTAACAGACATATTACACCAGTGCGGGAAGATTTTAGACATTCACAAAGGTAATTTTGTCGTGATTTTGGGACATGCCGAGTTCACAGTAACTACGCAAGAAATAGTAGCGGCCATCTTTTAATTCTACAGAGACCGCCTTCACGATATCGCAGTGACGTCATCGTCTGCGTATGGTTTGACAGAATTCATTTACATTACATAGTGGAATTATTTAAATACTATTGAATAGTAATTATTGTATTTATATCTTTAATTGTTAATGTTATACTTTCTCGTCAACCTTCTCTGACTATTAATCCTAATCGCTCAAAGAACCTGTCTTTTAATATAATATAACATAAAATTTTGTTCTGTATGACACAATCGATAATTCCTGAGACAGAGTCGATAATTGCTCTCCATCGATAAAATATCGATTATTTATTTAAAATTGTCAATAAATCTTATATTTCCATTATTTTGTATCTGTACTTATTTCACAGGGTAATTTAAGGGTATTTATAAGGCAGAAGGAATTAAGTGAGAAGAATATATCCTATTTTGAACAAGATATTGGACCAGTCAGAAAAGTCACCAATCGATTATTACCTGGAGTTAATCTATTTAACTCCAGACTTGGTGCAAATCTTCAAGAAGTGCTCGACGGTCAATAAATACCTACCTGTTATTAAAATTTTACCAGAACCTTTTAAAAAACAGATTTATCTTGTATACATACCTCTATAAACATAAACAAAATTATTTTATTGTTTGAAAATTCTATTATTATTGAATTTTCCATTTTATTTTTATTCTTTTGTAACGACCGGCATACAGCGGTCTGGTGACCTAGTGGCTAGCCCAAACAGTGGGACTCAGACAGATTACAGCCACTACAGGGTCTTCTTACAAAGTGACGAACCCAACGAAGGGCACAAAGGAAGAAGGCACTAAACTATAGGTCATCTTGTTACAATATTAATTGGATAATTTCACATGCCGTAATAATAACAATACATTAAATACACATTCTCTTGGTTCTTTATTAATTGCTTTTCCTAATTCCCAATAAATTTAAATTCTGACGTCGCTTAATAATTCTATGTAGTTCTGAGTTGTGTTTCTGTCCCATACGACACAATGCTCTCTCATTGTGACCTGTTTGAGTTAATTTGTTTACCTCACAGTTCGTATTTAGAATAGGCATGAATGTGTAAATGTGAATGTGCGAGCGCGTGTACACCGTATAATAAAACACAACCTCCAGCTTTGGTGAGGGAAACAATACTGGTGCACAGTAAGACAGTATTCACTAGCAAACAAAACCTCCAGCTTTGGTGACGGAAACAATACTGGTGCACAGTAAGACAGTATCCACTTGGTTTGATTACATAGATTTTCTCATTTCATTGAAACTATTAGGGTTCTCATGTAATTAAAAAGTAGACGGAGCGGCCAGATAGTTTCACGGCCAGACAGGAATATTGTGACACCAAATCGTTTTGTTTGTTGGACTACCGCCCGCAAATATAAATCACTATTACGTTTATTCTTGATTTAACTTTACAGCTGCAGTGCTCGTGGCCCAAACGGAAGTATTCTTGTCTCCAGACGCGCTGATGTCACTCTCATTTGAAGTGAATTCCATGGGCGAAGCTGAATACTGTTTACAACCCCAAGCAAACGATCAAGTTTCGTTCGTAATTACAGACAACACTATATAATTATATAAGGCAAGTATGCACACACACGCGCGCGCACACGCACACACACACACACACAAAATTTGCACAAGCGCGCCCATTTTTAAAAATACACTCAGCTGTGAACTGTGAATACTTAAAAAGGTCTACTTCGAGATATAGATGACACCGGGAGCTGATATGTTCTTTTTATTCCAGTCGGTTATTGCAACTAGTTTAGTAACAAACCAATTTGGAATTAGGTTAATAAAAAAGATTAATGGCACCAACCATTAACCACCGTTTGGCTAATCCTACCTGTGCGAAGATAGGTCTAATTTAATTCTACAGTCTCGTTATAAAATGATGCGATCGGCTTGCAAACTCTTAAATTCTCCCTACTATTCTTGTATCATCGGTTCCCACTTTATCCTGCCTTCAATTTCTTGGAGAATTCTTCCAAGAAATTTCAATTACACTAAGTGTTACAAGCGTGGCGTAAAACAAAAAGCTGTAGGTACATCAGCTTTTAAAGACTTATTGTGTATCTTTTGAATTTCTACCTTAATGATCTGGGATTAAATCAAAGCTTTAATCTTATTTAAAAGTAAAACTATAAATTGACTTACAAAATGTGGAAATGTTACTGTAGTTTTTTATTGATTAGCCTACAGTAATAAAACTCGTTGAATAAATTACATAACATACGTTTCCGCTACTAAAATATTCATACTATTTCATTAGATGCAGCATACTGTACATGCATCTAATGAAATACGTTACTTGTTCCGTATCGTTTAGTTTAAATCTCGTTTAATGGCGTGTACTTTACTTAGCCCTGGAATTTCCCTAGCTGATCAAGCTGACCAACCAAGCCGAGTGGCCGAGTGGTCAAAATTATTATTATTGGCTAGACGTGGTGATAAATGGTTCACCCTTATAAAAATTCACAAACATTAGGAAAGCAAATGTTGTGACTACACGCCATTACGGTTGCGCCAGATGGCCAAAGCTGAAAGATTCTGAATTAACCGACTAATGCCGCGCCGCGTTTCATAACTAAAGCAAATTACTATAGAGTAGGAAAGATCTGTTACAGATGGATGGTTTAATAGGTACTAATCTTTTTTTTTTTTTTAATGAACGATTTGAAGAAAATATATTTATCCGGGTGGATTGTAGTAGACTTAGGTCTACAGTATGTCTGACAGAAAGGAGCCAACAGTTCTCCCACCCGTTACAAGCCACGCCATCACAATACTTAGGCCTACTGTGTTTGTGGGATAAACTGTGTACAATACCAACTTCTGTGGGCTCCGTTATTACTTCACCACATTATGTATCATTGTTGGCAGGTCTAAAAAAACGATTTTGGAAGATCGGGCTTCAACATTCTGGAAGTTTCGAAAAATCATAAAACATGGTAGTAAACTTAAAAAATCGGTATGGAGAACCATACATGACTTCCATATTCTAAGATTCATATTTAAAATCGTTTACGAAATGAAATGTTTCCATAGAAACTACTTCTTTCCACTTATTTCTTCAGCCTTAACCACAGTACTGTGGTCACTAACGTATACCACCACACGTTATCGCACTCGATTTCCACTGATGATGGCAGTCGACGGCACTGCCGAAACGTCTGGTTTTACAGAAACCATTGGACTACGGCCAAACAGCCCGGGAAGGAATTTAAATAACAAACTACTACTTTGTTGCCGATAACGTAGCACACATAAAAATTATCCGCTCCCCCTTCAACTATAATTTTCATTTATAGAAAATTACCCCCACCCCGTTCAACTAGCCTCTTCATTTATAGATATTTCATCTTCGTTTCTACACTGGAGTATTAAGATCTTCTTATCAGGATACTTTATTTATTAAAATTAAGTACATTACTCTTGTTACAACAAAAAATGTTTTTGGTAAACTGCCCTTTCCCCGTAACCGATCTTCACCAAAATCAACAGGCCTTGAGTCTTCTACAACTCAGGCACATATGTAAAAAATTATTTGATTCTGTTTGAATTTACAGCAGTTATCGTTCGTCATGGAAATATTTCTCTTGTTACAACATAAAGTGTTGCAGGTAAACCACCCCTTTCCCTTAACCGATCTTCACCAAAATCAACAGGCCTTGAGTTCTGTACAATTTAGGGACGTATGCAAAAACTTATTTGATTATGTTTGAATTTACGGCAGTTATCGTTCGTCATAGAAAAAATTAACCTTGTTATCACATAAAACGTTGCTGGTAAATTACCCCTTTCCCTTAACCGATGTTCACCAAAATCAATAGGCCATGAGTCCTCTACAACTCAGGTGCATATGTAAAAAATTATTTGATTCTGTTTGAATTTACGGCAGTTATCGTTCTTCATGAAAAACGTTCTCTTGTTACAACATAAAATGTTGCCGGTGAACTACCCCTTTCCCTTAACCGATCTTCACCAAAATCAACAGACATTGAGGACTCTACAATATAGGGATGTATGCAAAAACTTATTTGATTATGTTTGAATTTACGGCAGTTGTCGTTCGTCATAGAAAAAATTAACCTTGTTATCACATAAAAAGTTGCTGGTAAATTACCCCTTTCCCTTAACCGATCTTCACAAAAATCAATAGGCCATGAGTCCTCTACAACTCAGGCACATATGTAAAAAATTATTTGATTCTGTATGAATTTGCGGCTGCTATCGTTTGCCATAGAAAATACCCTTGTTAAAACAAAAAACGTTGAAGGTAAAATACCCCTTTCCCTTAACAGATCTTCACAAAAAACAATAGGTCTTGAGAACTCTATATTTCAGGGCGGTACACGGAACATTATTTGATTCTGTTTGAATTTGCGGCTGTTATCGTTTGCCATAGACAAAAATTAAACTTGATAAAAAAAACGTTGCCAGTAAACTACCCCTTTCCCTTAACCGATCTTCACCAAAAACAACAGGTCTTGAGTTATCTACAAATCAGGGCTGTATGCAAATAATTATTTGATTCTGTTTGAATTTGCGGCTGTTATCGTTTGCCATATAAAACAAATCTACACACACACACACACACACACACATTTCGAAAAATGACTTTTTTCATGTTTTGAGTGTAGTACAATCAGAATCTGCAATAATCTCGAACACGATTTTTTTGCCGTCACCATACTTCCATTTCCTTATGGAAAATGGAAGTAAAAAATGGACAAGTCGTTTATAAATATTAAGAGAAAAGTAACCTTCACTTACCAACAATGTCTTATACCTTGAGCCACTTATTTTTCTAGAAAAAATAGCGCGTATTAAATAAGCACGCGTATATGCCGCTTTATGAAAATAATGCTAGGATAGCAGAGAGAGGGGGAGGCTACTGTGCAGTTAAATAAAGTTAAATTAAGGGTATCTAGTAACTTTAGTATTTACGATTAACAATTATTTAAATATGACGTACTTTCATTGTTTTAATGCTTCAAAATTTTTATTTAATTTTTACATGCACGTAGCGTACTAATAATAGGTAATGCATTAAAACAAAAGTAATTTTGAAATTGATTTTGACTCATAGTCTAAACAAAGTCCGTAATTGAATAAATCTTTCAAAATGCCTATTACATGACTGTGTTTGGATAGTCTCCATAATTGTTTGTTACAGAACGAGGAAGATTAAACTTTTATACTAAGCAGATTTAATCACAGTTAGACGGAAACACCGGATTTGACGCCATAGTCAAAACCAAAACATTGAAACGCTTGTAATGCTTGCTTATACGTATAACACTGAAACTAAACTTGCAAACAATTCGGAAGATTTCCATCAAATTTCGTATTTCCTGGAATATTAATAAATTTCGGAAGATTATCAGAAATATTGGAGGACTTGGCAACATTGTTACGACATAGTCACCAGTTCGCGAAATAGACTAAGAGGTACAGAAGATCAGGTTACGGAAGACATGCTGACTTGAGATGTTAGGACCCACTGATTCAAAAGTAGGCGACTTTACACCACACATACATTAGCTGTTCGTACGGTGCACAGATTCATTCACAAATGTTCCACATCTCGATAAAACCATGAACAACGAATGGAAGTGTAGTCTATGAGCTAATCAATAACCTTATAATCAGTAACCTCTACCCATTTAATGAAAAAACGGATAAGAATTGATACAAACTGTCTGCGGGTTACTGCACGTATTGTACTGTACGGAAGGAATTACTGTATCTATTCGGTACTGCTATAAGGTTTACATAGCATTAGACCCGCCATTAGATTGGCATCGTTCGAATTTCATCCAGTTGTGGCCTCGTCGTGCCACTTGTTCTGTGTATTATAGTTTCATAACTGAGACACTAAATGCAATTGTTACGATAAAAGTCGCGTGTTTTCCGATATTGGAAAACAATTTCATTCGATTATATGATTCCTGTCTCTTAGCGGCTATGTTCTAGTGGTTATTAACCCACTTGTAAACGCAATTTTAAACAAACAGTTTGGATTACCGCACTGCATAATTTTAGGAAGATCCAAACCTAAAATACTAAATCAATTTGGACGATACGGCGCAAAAAAGTATCAAAAATATACTAATAGAATTTAATTCAAGAAAATAGTAAATATTTTTTTATTACAAAAATGTGTTATCGGTGTCCTTTATATTACCAGATTTCATCACCATGTCAAAGGTCTCCTTTTTATGGGTGATGAAGTGCTGGTCCGTCGCTCCAATTTTCATCACTTGGTCGACCAGAATCTTTTCGTAGGTGTGTAGGTAAATCGGTGTAGGTAGGTGTAGGTGTAGGTAAATAACCATAAAACCACCTTTCATACTGCTATATATCACATTACCATAATACGGCATACTCTGCTCGTGGATCATGTGAGAAAACTTTTTATGGATTTGCAAGTAGTAGGTGGCAGACGTGTTAAGGTGACAGAGGTTATAGCTCATGGTTTTATTGCTATCCAATAGATAGATTTTTGTCCATCCAATGATAATTAACAGCCTTCCTTGCAGCTCGTTATCACACTGCACGGAATGTAATAAGATAGCACTTGATATGCTGATTGGTTAATGCTGCTTTCCAGCTTAGCTCGTGCTGGTACAGAGTGAGCAAAACACATGTCTCGACCGCATCTCTGAGGTGAATTGGCGGACACCGCGCAAATCTAGACACTGATGTATCCGATGTTGGGAGACACGTTTGTCAATAACGACAACTGTGGGCCACGGCCTAACAGCTGATAATAATAATTTCAACAGTCTAGTGACATTTGTCATCCACCAGCAGACGTTGGACATTATCAAACCTTTGACAAGTCCGCAGTTTCGGTCTACAGTTTAGCTTACACACAAATACCAGCGTTCATTGTGCATCTCAACTGTTGAATTTAATTGACCGAATGTTTAGGATGAGAGTCGATGGGGCGTGCTCTCGACTTTGGTCCAACGCCACTGCCGTTCCTCAAGAATCTGTCCTCGCCCCCGTTCTGCATCTCATGAACACGTACGACCTGCCAGTGTATTCTGGAAACACGTTGTCTTTCTCGCGTTGTCCCATTATATTGCTTCCTGTTCCTGGGGCAGGCGAGCAAAATGATGCAATGGAAGTTGGCCATTCTTTACGACTAGCTGCGGAAGTGGTCTATAACGTACAACGCTGAAAAATGCAAAGCGATCTGATTTACAAGTAAGTGCATTTTTGTATCACAATCGCTCTTCTTGGAGGGGAGACCCAACCGGTGGTCTCGAGGCATTAGCGCCAAACCTTTCCCCCACACATTCATGTAATAACTGTGTGGCTGTCCGCACTAAGATATCACTGTATCTGTTGTTCTTTCGGGCAGCAACAAATACGCGGCTCCCGCTTGGTGCCCTTTCCTGTCAGCCACCAACACGCGTATGTTGGCAGTATTATACAATCGTACTCTCCTACTCTCCCGGTTCCCCCCGTGGTAGTCAGATGTTCTACATCGTAGCGTCCGGGTTAATTTGTTCGCAAAGGCCGGGTAATCCTTCTTCCCGCAAATCCATTGGTTAAACAGTACGGACACGCCATCGTCTTCCAATGGCAAAAAAGCGCGTGAAAAGACCTCGGGCTGTACTTGACAAATGGGCTGTTCTTCAAATCAACCTCAAACGAATCGATCACCACCTTCCTAGTCACCCATGATCCCTTCTTTGGCACATGGCAGCGGCTTATTCCCGGTGATTCCTTAAGGGACATTCACCAAGCGTGAATCCCTAGCGTGGAGCCCGGCTGGAGGAGTCCAAAGGCGAAAGTCCTTACTTGCACGCCCTATTGTGCAAAGGGGACCGCGTCCTAACACCCACGTAACACATGACTGCGCTATAACGGAATAAACTGCAGTTATACTTGTTCATGTACAAAACCGAAATGAAAACATACTGACAATAAAAGGTAAGTCAGTGAATCTATACGACTGTTATCTGACTTGATACCATTTGAATTATACAGTGAATAGGCCTACTCTATATTCAAACTCTGAACATAAATTCAGTCTCGTCTTCTCTTCTTTCGTGATCTAACTCGTTAGTGGAAGACTATGCTGCGGCTATCAATCTCATTTCTATATGCCAATCTTTTTTGCTTCTTCTTTTACTCGACATCCCATGTCTCTAGCAACATTCTTTATGTATTCCTACTGCCTTGTCTTGTTCAATATATTCCTTGCTCTTTGACTAAATATACGAATTAAATTTATTAAAATATAATTAATTCACTACCGACTCGGAACACAAAGTTTTTTATATGTAAACATTTGTGTTCCGAGTCGGTAGTGAATTAATTATATTTAGTTAAATAACGGACACGTCATGGACAACGAAATCCAAGAATATAATTTTATGTGTCTCAATATATTCCAGAAGTCGGTGTGTGAGGCTTTTGATACATAAGCTTGGTTTTTACACTTAGCTTCTCCACGTGTTTTTTTTCTCTTTATCGATCCACGTAATTCTCAACATTTTCTTTAACAGCTGGTTTGCTGGCCATTTATATTTGGTCAACCCTAATAACCTGACGGAATGAATAATCTTACAGTTTGATGCACGATAAAGTATACAGAAAGTTGGCAGTCGAGTGTAGGAAATAATGTTTGTGTATCATTTATGTAGCGCAGTTTTACAAAGAATCTATATTAATTCAGCTAACTACCAGTATTGATCATTCATTTGAGCAGAATACATTTGCACAGAGTCTGACACTAAAGCAAACACATAAAACCTTGCAGCTTTCTGCGGTCTAAACGAAAGAAAACGTTGAACATTCACCCTCTTCAAAGAGAGATGAAAAGGGAGAGAATCTCAACGATTCCCTGTCATTACTTAGAAAACTCTATTGAATGGAAGCGTAAAATTATTGTAAAAGCAAGTGTGCTACCAGTTGAATCGCTGAAGTTGCAAGGAAAAATCTCTAAACCCATCGTCAGAACAATAAAGTAGGTACACAAACACGCATCCAAATGTCAACAGAGAAACAACGCAGGTAAATACAATTTGTAGTGCGCTTAACGCCCTCCTCCACTGTCTGTTATTTGTCTTTCTCCTTCAATAATACACTGTTTCTTTTTGTTTTTTCTTTTTGCTCTAAAAGTGTGTATCGACAAGAGATACAATTTTAACTTATTTCTCTTAAACTTGAAAAAATACTTTATATCAAATTTTAAAAAATTAAATACTAGAAATGTATTCGTATAATGAAGTCTTACGTTAATAAAATATTAATGCACTTAATATTAATCGTACGGAAATTGTATGAACGTTGTGCGATACCGGTATAATTCTTAGAGCATGATGCTTGTCGATTCCTAATGTGTAACTACACTGGGGACAAACAGATCTGGTCGGTCTAGCAGCGTATATGTCCGCGATCGCATTAAATTGGACATCATACTACACATATTAAAAGTGCACACGCGCGCGCGTGTATGCGGATGCAGACATACAGTGAACTTGCGATTAATTTCATCATCATCATCATCATCATCGTCGTCGTCGTCGTCGTCGTCGTCGTTGTCGTCGCACGTCCGCCGGACAGTCTATAAGTTTGTTATTCTTCCACGAAGCAGACAATCCCTTTCTTTCCTTCCTCCCTTTTTTCCTAAAAGTTGTAACCCCTCTTTAAATTTTTTTTATGCTTTAGGCCTATATTTTTTTTTTTTTTTTTTTTTTTTTTTTTTTTTTTTTTTTTTTTTTTTTTTTTTTTAAAGAGGGCCACAAGTTATTTAAAACTAGAAAGAAGGCCTAGAGAAGCAAAAATGCGCTGAGTCCAGTAAGACGGGACTTGCAATTAAACTCTCTGTTAATCCGTAATATAACATGTTTATTATCCCAAAACTCATTATAAATATATATATATATATATCGATTGCAAGCGAAATTATTTTAATTTAATATAATTTAGTATAATTTAATATTCAATTTAATATTTTCAAATCCAACGTTTGACATTATATAATTAATTGAAGTATAAAGCGAAGTGTGTATCCATATACAAATAATGTCAGAGCAAGCCAACGCAGGAGAAGGAAGAACTATAATAAAAGCATCATCAAAGTGATAGGAGGAGAATAGAAGATAAAAAAAAAACCAAACCAATACGTTAGCAACAAAGGCCCAATAGATCATGCAAGTGAGGGGACATACCATCTATTAACATACAAGTGAGGGGACATATCAACTATTATTATACAAGTAAGTGGACATATAATTTAAGCAAAATAAATATGAACCGTGACAAATAAATATGAATATGAAATAAATAATTATGTTATAAATACGATATAAATTATCATACAAGTGAGGGAACAACAAATACCCTGTAAGTGATAAGAAATAAATATGGAAAAGAAGAAACCTGATAACTAGAAGAGGAGAAGTAAATATTAAGAAGAAGAAGAAGAAGAAGAAGAAGAAGAAGAAGAAGAAGAAGAAGAAGAAGAAGAAGAAGAAGAAATGTATAATGAATAATGAAGAATATGTAACAAGAACAAGACAACAACATTCCCAGTGTAAGGAAAGCACCACGACCAGAAAGATGATAAGACAGCCAGAGTGTAATGACTGCCAGATTAGTAATTATAATATCCTCCAACAAGGAAGGATATAATGAAGACAAGATGACTAAGAATCAAGTGTCGAAAACTTAATAAGAAGCCACAAACAATGATAGTGAATATCTTATATGAGTGCAGTGGCGGCTCGTCCATAAGAGCACGTGAACCCCCTATAAAATTATACGATATAAATTATACATCTTTATTGACGCAGTACTAAAATGGCTTATCTTCAGTACGTTTAAAAGAGCGGACAATGAAAAACAGCGTAGAGCGCGCCAAGTGAGGTTAAGTGTAACGAAGCGCCATTGGCTAGGAGCGGACTGAATGCGCCGCTCTCGATGCTGTACACACGGGATATGCGACAGACGGGCGAGTCCATTTCCTCGCGATAGGGGGGGGGAAACATGTTTACAAGCGGCTTAACGGAGAATACCGATGAGCTGCCTCTGACACAGCTCAGCTCAGTACGCCTGTAGTTGACGGTGGATGCTCCTTACCTTGGCGCGCGCGCGTGTTACATTTGTGTTTTGCAGTTTCGATTATTTTTTAGTGATAAAGTTTTAGTTGAAATTACAGTTTATCTATTATAGTGTAGCTAGTGAACTGTTGTTTTATTTACTGTACAATAATGGAAACTACCTGTAAGTACTCAGTTAGTAATTTAAACGAAGTAGCGTTTGCCAATTTACCCACAGAAGTTAAAATAGCAATAAAAGTGAGTGGTAGGCCAACGCCCCGACTGACTTAATATAAGTCAAACATCGACATCAAAATCTAGAACTTTTAAAAGAGAATTTAAAGAAGAGCTATACGAAAAGATTCTTTGGCTTTGTGGTTGTGAACAAACAAACAAAATATTTTGTTTTCTTTGTTTGTTATTTTCCCGTGGAAAGGGCGATCCTGCTTGGGTGAAAAACGGCGTTTGTGACTTAGCTCATTTGAATCAAAAAATTAAAAAAACACGAAAGTTCTCATGGACACATAAGTGCTACATTGGATTTTAATTTGCTGGGAAAGGTTGACGTTCGTCAGCAGACTGACAGTGCTTATCGACAAAATATTAAAAAGCACAATGAACAAGTGACTAAAAATAGGTATGTCCTTTCTAAGCTTATAGACTGTATTAAATTTTGCGGTGCATTTGAGTTGGCCCTTCGAGGTCATCGTGAGGATGACGATTCCTTAAATCCTGGCATATTTAAAGGGCTTGTAAACTTTTCTGCAGAACTTGACTCATCTTTGAAAGAACACTTGAGTACCGCTACTGTCTTTAAAGGTACCTCGAAAGAAATTCAAAATAAATTGTTAGATTGTATGCTTTTTGTATGTCAAGAAAACATAATAGAAGAAATAAAAACTGCACAGTATGTTTCTTTGATTGCGGACGAAACATCAGACATCTCGTCTGTATTTCAGTTAGTTATAGTTTTCCGCTATGTTTTAGCTAATGGCTAACCAGTTGAAAGATTTTGGAAATTTGATAACCCTGAAGGGCACGACGCAGAATCTATAGCCATTTTTGTACCAGTTTAGATTATGTTGTGCAAAATCCAGAAAAACTCGTATCTCAAAGCTGTGACGTGCGAATGTAATGAGTGGGCACCATGCTGGCGTGCAGACCATAGTGCAACAAACCTATAAACATGCTTTTTTCGTTCACAACATCTTGCTCAGCTGTATCTCTTTTTGAATCACAAAAGTTTGAAGAGTTTGAACAGAAATTCCCCGAGAAATTGCTTGAAGATACAGTAAATGTGTATTCATTTCTTGAAAAAAATCGCCTCAAGACAGAGCTTGAAATCATTTACAAAAGAACTGATTTCAGAAACATGGGCGGTGCTGTTAGTCTTTTACAGTTTTTTATTGAAAACAACTTATTGTCATCATTTTCTGAAAGTTATAAACTGTTATTAATTATTGCAACAATACCAATGACGACTGCTGAAGCTGAAAGGTGTTTTTCAACCCTAAAACGGATAAAGACATTTTTGCGGTCTACGATGTGTCAAGACAGGCTTACAGCTTTAGCCATGCTTGCAATCGAGAAGGAAATGATTTCTAACATCCATAATTTCAATGAAAGAGTTATTGATGTTTTTGTGTCAAGAAAAGATAGAAGGATGGACTTTGTTTACAAAAACTGTACATACTTAAAGAAAATATTTGTGTAAGCTACCATTCAAGTAAATTTGTATAAGTAAATACTAGACCTTACCATCATATGTAGCAGCTTAGATTATTTTCCTTTTTCTGTGTGTTTAATAATCTAATCTAATAATTGAGAGCATGAGGCCTTATGACTAACTATCTAAATATTTAACACTTAAAACAAGCTTTCTGTTTTGCGTTTATTTTACTACTTTAAAATTAAATGAAAATAATTGTTTTAGTAAAAAATAACAATTAGCACATTATAACAAGTATGATCAATAAAGTAACCCTATATTATTAAGTTGTGAAATAGTTAAAGTACAGTAATATCTATAATAACATTTCGTTTCAAAATTAATACGTTACATCAAGGTATAGCAGCGCCTAAATTATATGAATATTGCAAGCAACACACAAGTGTTTGACACAGTGTATCTCAAAAACTGCAAATTATTAATTGTGAACCCCCTGTAGATGTACTCACGAGCCGCCACTGTATGAGTGCATCGATACATAATAAAATAACACTACCCCAAGTAAACACCACAGACAATAAAAGTGTAATGTTTATAGGAGAGGAAGATAAAGAAGTGTTAACAAGTAGAAACAGTGATTACCAAGTAAACTACACAAACATTTAGTGTACAATTTATGGACCAAGACTGTAACAAAATACAAACATAGTAAGACCACCAATATATTGAGATTAAAAAGAGAAATAATTGCTCAAAAAACCACTGAAACAGAATATAAAATCCTTGATAAGATATATGCCTAAATATCAAAATAACAAAGGACAAAATATATATAATGTGATAACTAATGTGTTGTAAATAAGACAATTTGTTACAGACAGACAAGACAATTTACCCAAACCAAAATACAAACACATAATGTGTGTGACATAAATAAGTAAAAATTAAGTATTGATGTATAAACAGATAGTATAAAATGTGTATGAAATGTGTAGAACATTGTAATAGACAATAGTAATAACATGTCATAATAAGGTTATAATAATTAAGCAGAATGTTGAACAGATTAGGATGTATATTGTTGTCAAATCAGTAAGAGACACATAACCTCATTTGAGCAGGATCTACAACATAAAATCACACATAATAATTAGAAAAAGCAATCAAAAGTAGTTGTTCAAAGGAACAACCAAAATAAGACAAATGAATAAGATAATGAACACAGTATAAGCTGAGAAACACAATTATATAATTTAAATTATTGAAACAAACAATAGCCAGATCAGCCATAACACAAGGTGAATACCAGAGTTATACAAAATACACTATTAATACTTGATAATAGAGAGGAAAATAGTTTACCAGTAGTAAGTAGAATACTCATTTCCTCTATGGGTATACTTAACAAGCATTAAAGGTATAAATTAATATCAATATAATGATAAACAAATATACTTGACCAGTAGGACTAGATGCAAATAACCATCCTACTGAAATTTAGAGATATTTAAACCAACAGGAAGGTAGTACACACACTAGACAGACAATGTACAATGTCTAGGTACACATTAATAAATAAATATACATGCATTAAGTACAAACAGTAACAAAATAAGAATATCAAAGTAACGGAACTGTGACATGGTGTATTTAAACCATACTATATGACTAAATGAAGCACCATATGCAGAAACACCATTTTCAATAAAGGTGTACAAACATGTGAAGTACAATTTGAGTACCGGACAAGTACCTTATGATAAGATAATATGTTAGAATAAGTAAATACAAGTGCAAGGACATGTATGGCTTACACGCCAAAAATGCATTTTACTAAAATTGTAAATATTTTAATATTTAGAATTAATTGGTAAGAGAAATGGACTCTGAACACCTAAATATAAGTATTAGAATAAAATGACATAAAAATAAAGTGGAAAAGACTTAATTATATTAAGAACCACAATAAGTGAATTTTCGGGAAGTGAGCTATGTTATTTATGAACGGATTTATAGCTTGTTTGGACTTTATAGAAAGACCCAAGTATCCGCAGAATAATGGTACCAATAGTTTATTAATCGGACAAGTCATAAGAAAGTTATGTACAATAACAAATTTTCTCTCATTTCCAAAAAGGATTGAACGCGTCACAGCTTACTCTCAAACCCAAAAACTGACGCCAAAAAATAAAAGTTTTAATGTTACTAAAGCGTTTGGGGTTGAGATTAAAGAATTTTCAACCAATGGGAAGAGCTAATTTTAGGAGACGCCAGAAACAACTTCGACGAGAAGCATCAATTTTTCTTGGACCACCAAAGCGAATGGAACGCACGACAGTCAGTGACAAGAATTTGAATTTGTGCGCGTCCCTCAGTATAGTCAAGCCTTGTAAACTAACCTATGTAAATAACCTCTACGGGTGACAGTGCAACGAGTGATGTGATAAATAATAACCATCGCCAGTGTATAATAAGGGCGATGAGGAGTGTTAAATGCAGGGAGTACTATTTATTAACAATATTTTGAAAAGTGAAATATAATAATTACCGATTGATAAATTTTATGTTGACACTACTCTAGTCAAGCACGGGTTGTACATGACTAAATTAGTAGACAATTGTCAATTAATAGGCATATGAGTAAAGGTTCTCGATTTTATTTATTGTATTGATTAAATAAAACATTATTGATATTTTGAAAGAGAATAATAAACGAATTCAATATGATAACAAAATGTCGAAAATAACAAGAGTAAATATAGACGCTAACTTGACTACGTCGAATGCTGAACCAAGTCATTTATAAATTAACATTCGAGAACAATCATTGCCGTTAATAAACAATGCAATCACTTTAAATATATGTTATGTATAGTTTTAAGATTTGTTATACTATAAATTAAATATTTTAATAACTCACTTTGAGCAACAGGTTAAGCTAACCTATACGGAACAAACGTTCAATACCAACACTGAGTCCTGTTTTAAATTTATAATCATTTGAAGAGAATCAAGTAATAAGAATTTATATCTTAAATAAAATACTTTCCATTGTTAATACTTAGCCAAATAACATTATTTCGATACGCAGCGTTTATGAACGCGCATTACACCTATCTGGATAGCTGATAATTTTACACCAGTTGTACCATGATACGATAATTTCTGATATCGTATTTAAAGTTATTTTTTTTTATTTTTAATTATTCTGTATAAAATAATATTGTTTTGTATCAGCATCTTTGTAACTTGTATCATGTCAATTAAAAGAACGCACGAATTTTGGTAATTATAACCAAAATGAACCAAATAAGGTTAGCAATAATATTGTATACCATATCAATGTTACCAGCCCTGAGCTGAAAGACTCTCATCAAATAATTAACTTGTTGTTGACAATTATTTATTGTCTTAAAAGGATTTCAATTTGAAATAACTTAACGTTAATAAAGTAATGGTTCTCTTACCTGTGGATGAGTCTTATTATTTTTTCAAAATAGGCACAAGAAAAGTTTATTTAAAGAGCAATTGTTTCCTAAGGTGGCAGCACGATAATCGAGCGGCCAGTATTTGAATTTCAATTCAGTATCAAATACAAAAATTATTTTATTTACTGTACACATACTAATACACAAGTGAAATATTCTGTAAATTGTGTTGTGACATTTCAGTGATACAGGGCCTATATTGGAAGATTGAGGACATTCACCGATGGTAAGTGAAAAGGTAAACCAGAGTGCATCGAGAGAATTTTAACATTCCTTTTAAACAACTTTATAATAATTAAAATCATAATAACGCCAAGAATCATTACCAAGTAACAAACCGTGTTATTACAACAGACTAAATATATTTAAATTGTTTTATTATAACGTGACGCTCCAAAGCGGGGGCATGATTAACAATATTAACATAAAAATATTAACAGAAAAATACACTACACAATAAGAAAGTGGAAAGTGAAAAAGTTATATTATAATATATATAATATACATCACGGATAACATACATGTTCGATCTGGCAGACAGCCTGTATATTCTAGCGAACCCACATATAACTGGGAGAAGAATCTGTATTTTTCATAAAGCCCCAAAACAGTCATCATAAGTTTAAGTGTCCCGCACAGCTGGAATAATTTTATTAAAAACCAACCCCTTAACTACCTTAAAAATGAAAAGAAAAATTTTAAAGAAAACAGTAAGGATAATAACGACTAGAAACTGCAAAGTCAGAGTGGCATGGCAGCGCATATGATTTTATAAAATCACAAGTTCCTTCTACTCTTTCATTAAAAAAAACATATATATATATCATTCTACCGAAAATCCACTTGCAGAATAACCGCGAGAGAATACAGTTATAACTGAGGTGGGCATACAGCCTATATAATTTTATGAAATCCAAAGAATTGTATATTATAAGTATATCAGAAAATTAAAGATTTTTAACACTGTCTACTATAGTGATTAAACAATTATAACTTACGTTTTAGAACAGCCGGCATAATTTTACAAATTGTTAAATCTTTTGTTTAAACCTTGTCACAAATATATATATAATATATATATATTGTAACGTAACCAGTTGCAACGATAATAATATTTAAATTGATTATTATTAGTGTGTGATTATTAATAGGAATTAGTGTGGGTATTCACGTTTAAGTCTTTTAGTTTAAAAGAGTATTTAACACTTCACTGTCAACCTCCCCACTTACCATATGTGGATGTTTTCTATGTTCTTGTTGGTGACTTCTTCTGCTGCAAAAAACACTTGATACACAGATATGGATATTCTGTTTGAATATCTTAAATAATGTACATGCACAATAAAGTAAATTAATAGTTGAACTGTAATTTGAATTATATTGACCATTCAAATCCTACCGCCACCTTATGATAGAACTGATCATAAACATTAAACTATTTTTAAAAAAAATCAAAAACTCTGTTCCACTGGTAAATAAATTGCGGTTTATTAACAATTGTAAAATGCCATGAACTCTTTTAAAAAACAATCAATTAATAATGTCTTTACAAAACAATAATTACGATAAACAATTCTTGAGCTCTTTGTATCTCAAGGCTGGTAACACTGATGTCTGGTACAATAGTTTTAGTTAACGAGGTTATGTCCTCTTTATTCAGTTATATTACCAAATTCGTGTGTTCTTGGAAGATGCATGATACCAGATTACAAGATGTTATCTTATTTAACAATATTTAATAATGGATTACTACAAAAACAAACAAAGATTGAAAATTATAAAAGTCGGTACCATAAACCGATATATATCGTACTATCGTACGGTTAGTAAAATGCATACAGCAGTTGTGATTAAAACACGTGCTCTGTGCTGCACTGTTAAAAATACTATTATTATTTATTCGTTAATTATTAAAAATATTTATTGGCAAGAGAAAAAATCTAGAATAAAAAAAACTCTTGTTATAGCTTTCATTGGACTGAAATTATTTGAGAACAGAATCATTACTTGGTGACAAAGTTATCATTGTTATTTCTACGTTAGTTACTTAACAACCGAAAGTAATTATTTTGAATAAGCATATTATTCATTAAAATCTTATTACTATAAACACATACATTTTATTCATATGTCATCTGATGTATAATTATCAGTCGTTTAGAATATTTTCGCAATAAACTAGTTATTCGTTAATTCAAACAAATTGAGTCAAATGAGCGACTATTCATTATATATGGATGGTCGATATTTAAATTAATACCGATTTTCTCAATCACGATTAAATCGTAAAATATTTATTTTTTAAATTAATAATTGCGTTATAATTCATTTATTCAGTTCTGATAATTTTTCATCATGGGTTATGCACTTCCGTACTTTTGACTAGTGCAGTCCCAAAACAATATCTCTTCGTTTACTAACGAAAGTTATTATTTTAATTCAATTCGTTAAAATAATTAAAATAGAGTACTCCCTGTTTAAAAAAAAAAAACACAAAACACGACCTTTATTATACACTGGTCGGTTTATTATTTTAATTCACTTAAAGCACTGGACACTCGTTATTATTCTGTTGTGTATAGGTTAATGTATGTAGAGTAACTCGTGTTGGTGACGGGCACATTTTAAATAATCTTGACAACTTCCTTCGTGAACTTTGCTTGTTGAGTGATACGGAACGAATGCTGGCTTCATCAAAGCGTCTCCTTCTCGTCTGGTTATTTTAAGCCATTTGATTGGTTTAAAGGGTCAAACTCTCAACCCCAAAACACTTTGGTTAAATAAAACTTTTAATTTTTTACAAATTATCGCTTGGGTTCGAGGCTACGGGTGACGTATGCATCGATATAAGAAATGACAGAAAAGTTTATGTGTCATAACTTTTTTTATTAATTATCGTATCGTCGCACGGTTAGTGGCATTAAATTGCGGACACTTGTGGCTTTAATTTAAGTCTAAACAAGGATTAAATCCGTTCATTATTAACTCACTTAGCCGTTTCACAAACTCATATGGTGTTTCTTAATATAAATAAGTTTGTTTCACCATATTTTGTTCCAATTACACTATAACACTCATTATTAAACGTCTCGAGTCCATTTCTCTTTCGTTTTAATACATAAAATAGTTGTAATTACCATTTAAACAATATTTGGTAATGGCGTCCTCAGCGAACATATTCGATTGTTTATAATTGCATGTAACGCTATTATTTCTTACCTAATTACATTTGTTTGGCATTCTAACAATAATATATACATTTATTCAAATTTTTCACATTTATTCACATTTTATTTTATGAACACTGTTATTTTTGATATACTAATAGTTTTATCAAAAATACCTTCTGTTCTCATTTCTTTAATTTGTCACTTTTTCAATTATTTTACCACATAAGGTATATAGTGTTATACATTAAAATAGTGTACAATTGTAGTACCTTGTTTGTTTAATGTATTTATCAGTCTTTCGTTATCTGAAAGCTTTCTAATTCTTAGTATTGTGTCTGTTTACATCTGGTTTTACAATTGTAGTCAGTTAGTTTCTAATAATTTAATTATAAAACTACTACTATTACATTTGTGATATGCTCTCATAGTAGTATCAGATCTTTCTCTAACTACTGATAACATTTTTAGTAATCTTTTAATAAGTTTTGATAGTGCATTTTGATTAACTATCTTGTCACATAGTGTTTGTTTACATCTGGTTTTACAATTGTAGTCAGTTAGTTTCTAATAATTTAATTATAAAACTACTACTATTACATTTGAGATATGTTCTCATAGTAGTATCAGATCTTTCTCTAACTACTGATAACAACTTTAGTAATCTTTTAATAAGTTTTAATAGTGCATTTTGATTAACTAACTTGTCACATTGGGTTTCTGTCCTTTTGGCTATATGATATCATATTTAATCTGATTCATTTGCTGTGTATTTCAGTATAAATGTTATTTATTAGTTTGCATTACTATTCATAATTAGTCTTTGGTTGAAACAATTGTTGATAGTGGCTTGGTTTAATTAATATACATGATCTTATGTTATAGGTGCACTTCCTATGAGGTTATGTGTCAGTTATCTGGTAACAATGTGCAACATATTCTTATGCAGTATTTGATTCTACTATTATCATTTCATTATGGTATTCTACTACAATGGTTTAATTATTAAGTAATACACATGTTTACACTATTTTTTGAAACAATAAAACAAGTATTCTTAATCTAATAGTATTACATTTCTTGTTCTGTTGTACCTAGTTTTTGGTACATTGATTGTTTGATACTTAACAAACTAGCTTATTAGTTACCATTTGTTCTGGATTTTATTTATATTTTATTCTGTCTTGTCGTGGCATTTAGTTACATTTCATTTTAAGGTTTACAAAGCTTTTATTATCAGTTCCTATGAACAATTAACTTACTGTTCTATCTCACATTTCTCTTGGTGGTCTTAATGATTATCTATTTTGGGTTACAATCTTGATTAAACTGGTCACACTAATTGTCTGTGCATTTTAACTAGTTAATCTTGGATTCTTCCACATATAATGGTAAGTCATTTTCCTTTGTTTAAAACATTCTCACTTGTATTGTCTGTGGTGTTTATTTGGGGTAAAATTGGTTAACTTGTTACAGGTTGTCACACTTATATTAAGTTTTCACTGTTATTGTTTCTGATTACTTAATTATGCTAAACACTGGTTTCTTTATAGTTGATCCTCGAATAATCATTACACTTCTTCCGGTCATCAATATAGTTCCTTGTATACCTGGTGAATGGTGATTTCTTGTATTGTCCATACATTATCTTCATTCTTCATGTTATGGTTCCTTTGTTCTTCTTCTTCCTTTCTTCTTCTGGTTAATTGTTGTTCACTATCGGTGTTCTCCTGGGTTATATATTACGTGTGATAATTAATGTTCCCTTATTCTTGTCATATTCTTCAATATTTCCATTCGTGGTAGTCATTGTTCCATAGTATTTATACTAATAAATAAATTTGTTTGTTTTACCATATTTGTGGTTGTTCTTGAGTTGTCTCCTCTTCATTTTAATAGTTATTTTTGTCGTTTCCCCTCACTGGTTGGACCTTGTTGGCTCCTCTTCATTTTAATGATTATTTTGTTGTTTCCCCTCACTGGTTGGACTTGTTGGCTTCTCTTCATTTTAGTGATTATTTTGTTGTTTCCCCTCACTGGTTGGAATCTATTGGGCCTGGTTTCTAACATTTTATATTGGCTTGTTGTCATTTTCTCTCTCTTTTGTACTCGATGATGCTATATTACTCTTCCTTCTTCTTTGTTGGATTTTTTCAATAATATATCTTTGTAGATACACCCTTTGTCTACATTATTTTATGTACTGTGAAATATTTTCATGATCTCCCGTCACTTGACGTAATAATTACTTACTTTATGTAACTGCCAATTTGGTACGTTACAATATATATATATATATATATATATATATATATATATCAGGAATTCACAAAGGCTGAACTGACCCGGCAGCAGACCTGTGTCAGAAGCAGATTCAACATTAAATGACATGCCAAGTTTCTGCAGAGAACTGCCTCTTACAGGAAACTGCCTCAAGTTAAAGAAAAAAAGAAACAAAAAACCCCTTAAAAAACCCAACCCCATTTTAAATAATTAAAAAAATACATATATATAAATATCAATAAAATACCCACTTGTAATAGGGACCTGACCAGCCGGTAAAGTCCCCCAGCATGTATAAACTGTACCCACAGAAATCGCTAAAATTCTGATTCCCCAATTTTACCGTTAAAAAAAGAGCACGAAATTAAAGATCGGCGGACAGCTGGACTGCCGCCGGGTCGACAATGATGTTGAGGCTTAATTACATACTGAGAGTTATACAGATAAAGTTTGTAGCCAACTTATGTCCCAATGGGCGTGAGCACAACTGATAACTGAATCTGAGTAAAGTTTTTTTGTTTTACTGGTGAATGTCACAAGACATGGTGTCAACTGCAACGGACTAGTGTGTTTTAAAAGCGTAAATTTCACCTGCTATTGTCCATCAGATGTCTCGGGGCTACTGTGACAGGCTGTGCAGCAGCTTCTCACCTGGCGGCCAAAATCGAGAGACTTCAGGTTTATTGCTTAAGTCATGGTGGCAGATGGACGGCCCCCAAACGGAGAGAATCAAGTTTCCAACTGGGTCAGGAACCCGGGGATCACGTAGCGCTTATTTATGCATGTTGCTACAAAACAGATTAATAAAGTAGATGATGTAGATATGTGTAGATATACTCAAGTCGAGTAATATTATTGTTTATGATTGTTATTAGTGTGTGATTATTAATAGGAATTAGTGTGGGTGTTCACGTTTAAGTCTTTTAGTTTAAAAGAGTATTTAACACTTCACTGTCAACCTCCCCACTTACCACCTGTGGATGTTTTCAATGTTCTTGTTGGTGACTTCTTCTGCTGCAAAAACACTTGATACACATATATGGATATTCTGTTTGAATATCTTAAATAATGTACATGCACAATAAAGCAAATTAAAAGTGTAACTACCATTTGAATGGTATTGAACATTGAAATCCTACCGCCACCTTATGATAGAACTGATCTTAAAAATTAAACTATTTTTAAGAAAAAATCAAAAACTCTGTTCCACTGGTAAACAAATTAGGGTTTATTAACAATTGTAAAATGCCATGAACTCTTTTAAAAAACAATCAATTAATAATGTCTTTACAAAACAATAATTACTATAAACAATTCTTGAGTTCTTTGTATCTCGAGGCTGGTAACACTGATGTCTGGTACAATAGTTTTAGTTAACGAGGTTATGTCCTCTTTATTCAGATATATTATCAAATTCGTGTGTTCTTGGAAGATGCATGATACCAGATTACAAGATGTTATCTTATTTAACAATATTTAATAATGAATTACTACAAAAACAAACAAAGATTGAAAATTATAAAAGTCGGTACCATAAACCGATATATATCGTACTATCGTACGGTTAGTAAAATACATACAGCAGTTGTGATTAAAACACGTGCTCTGTGCTGCACTGTTAAAAATACTATTATTATTTATTCATTAATTATTAAAAATATTTATTGGCAAGAGAAAAAATCTAGAATAAAAAAACTCTTGTTATAGCTTTCATTGGATTGAAATTATTTGAGAACAGAATCATTACTAGGTGACAAAGTTATCATTGTTATTTCTACGTTAGTTACTTAACAACCGTAAGTAATTATTTTGAATAAGCATATTATTCATTAAAATCTTAATACTATAAACACATACATTTTATTCATATGTCATCTGATGTATAATTATCAGTCGTTTAGAATATTTTCGCAATAAACTAGTTATTCGTTAATTCAAACAAATTTAGTCAAATGAGCGACTATTCATTATATATGGATGGTCGATATTTAAATTAATACCGATTTTCACAATCACGATAAAATCGTAAAATATTTATTTTTTAAATTAATAATTGCGTTATAATTCATTTATTCAGTTCTGATAATTTTTCATCATGGGTTATGCACTTCCGTACTTTTGACTAGTGCAGTCCCAAAACAATATCTCTTCGTTTACTAACGAAAGTTATTATTTTAATTCAATTCGTTAAAATAATTAAAATAGAGTACTCCCTGTTTAAAAAAAAAAAAAACACAAAACACGACCTTTATTATACACTGGTCGGTTTATTATTTTAATTCACTTAAAGCACTGGACACTCGTTATTATTCTGTTGTGTATAGGTTAATGTATGTAGAGTAACTCGTGTTGGTGACGCGCACATTTTAAATAATCTTGACAACTTCCTTCGTGAACTTTGCTTGTTGAGTGATACGGAACGAATGCTGGCTTCATCAAAGCGTCTCCTTCTCGTCTGGTTATTTTAAGCCATTTGATTGGTTTAAAGGGTCAAACTCTCAACCCCAAAACACTTTGGTTAAACAAAACTTTTAATTTTTTACAAATTATCGCTTGGGTTCGAGGCTACGGGTGACGTATGCATCGATATAAGAAATGACAGAAACGTTTATGTGTCATAACTTTTTTTATTAATTATCGTATCGTCGCACGGTTAGTGGCATTAAATTGCGGACACTTGTGGCTTTAATTTGAGTCTAAACAAGGATTAAATCCGTTCATTATTAACACACTTAGCCGTTTCACAAACTCATATGGTGTTTCTTAATATAAATAAGTTGGTATCACCATATTTTGTTCCAATTACACTATAACACTCATTATTAAACGTCTCGAGTCCATTTCTCTTTCGTTTTAAGACATAAAATAGTTGTAATTACCACTTGAACAACATTTGGTAATGGCGTCCTTAGCGACTATATTCGATTGTTTATAATTGCATGTAACGCTATTATTTCTTATCTAATTACATTTGTTTGGCATTCTAACAATAATATATACATTTATTCACATTTGTTCACACTTTATTTTATGAACAATGTTATTTTTCATATACTAATAGTCTTATCAAAAATACCTTCTGTTCTCATTTCTTTAATTTGTCACTCTTTCAATTATTTTACCACATAAGGTATATAATTTAATGTTACGTACATAATGTATAATGTTATACATTAAAATAGTGTACAATTGTAGTACCTTGTTTGTTTAATGTATTTATCAGTCTTTCGTTATCTGAAAGCTTTCCAATTCTTAGTATTGTGTTTGTTTACATCTGGTTTTACAATGATAGTCAGTTAGTTTATAATAATTTAATTACAAAACTACTACTATTACATTTGAGATATGTTCTCATAGTAGTATCAGATCTCTCTCTAACTACTGATAACATTTTTAGTAATCTTTTAATAAGTTTTGATAGTGCATTTTGATTAATTATCTTGTCACATAGTGTTTGTGTTCTCTTGGCTATATTATATCATATTTAATCTGATTCATTTGCTGTGTATTTCAGTACAAATGTTATTTATTAGTTTGCATTACTATTCATAATTAGTCTTTGGTTGAAACAATTGTTGATAGTGGCTTGGTTTAATTAATATACATGATCTTATGTTATAGGTGCACTTTCAATGATGTTATGTGTCAGTTATCTGGTAACAATGTGCAACATATTCTTATGCAGTATTTGATTCTACTATTATCATTTCATTATGGTATTCTACTACAATGGTTTAATTATTAAGTAATACACATGTTTACACTATCCTTTTGAAACAATAACACAAGTATTCTTAATCTAATAGTATTACATTTCTTGTTCTGTTGTACCTAGTTTTTGGTACACTGATTGTTTGATACTTAACAAACTAGCTTATTAGTTACTATTTGTTCTGGATTTTATTTATATTTTATTCTGTCTTGTCATGGCATTTAGTTATATTTCATTTTAAGGTTTACAAAGCTTTTATTATCAGTTCCTATGAACAATTAACTTACTGTTCTATCTCACATTTCTCTTGGTGGTCTTAATGATTATCTATTTTGGGTTACAATCTTGATTAAACTGGTCACACTAATTGTCTGTGCATTTTAACTAGTTAATCTTGGATTCTTTCACTTATAATGGTAACTCATTTTCCTCTGTTATAAACATTCTCACTTGTATTGTCTGTGGTGTTTATTTGGGGTAAAATTGGTTAACTTGTTACAGGTTGTCACACTTATATTAAGTTTTCACTGTTATTGTTTGTGATTACTCAATTATGCTAAACACTGGTTTCTTTATAGTTGATCCTCGAATAATCATTACACTTCTTCCGGTCATCAATATAGTTCCTGGTATACCTGGTGAATGGTGATTTCTTGTATTGTCCATACATTATCTTCATTCTTCATGTTATGGTTCCTTTGTTCTTCTTCTTCCTTTCTTCTTCTGGTTAATTGTTGTTCACTATCGGTGTTCTCCTGGGTTGTACATTACTTGTGATAATCAATGTTCCCTTATTCTTGTCATATTCTTCAATATTTCCATTCGTGGTAGTCATTGTTCCATAGTATTTATACTAATAAATAAATTTGTTTGTTTTACCATATTTGTGGTTGTTCTTGAGTTGTCTCCTCTTCATTTTAATAGTTATTTTTGTCGTTTCCCCTCACTGGTTGGACCTTGTTGGCTCCTCTTCATTTTAATGATTATTTTGTTGTTTCCCCTCACTGGTTGGACTTGTTGGCTTCTCTTCATTTTAGTGATTATTTTGTTGTTTCCCCTCACTGGTTGGAATCTATTGGGCCTGGTTTCTAACATTTTATATTGGCTTGTTGTCATTTTCTCTCTCTTTTGTACTCGATGATGCTATATTACTTTTCCTTCTTCTTTGTTGGATTTTTTCAATAATATATCTTTGTAGATACACACTTTGTCTACATTATTTTATGTACTTTGAAATATTTTCATGATCTCCCGTCACTTGACGTAATAATTAGTTACTTTATGTAACTGCCAATTTGGTACGTTACATATGCCTTCCTATAAGAATTGATTAATTCTGAATTAGTATATTTATTTTTTATTGAAGAATTCATCAATTGTTGTATATTTCCATGTCGACTCTTATGCTTTTTTATATATCCCTTCACTTTCTTCTATTTGAATCATAATTATTTCTTTTCTATGTAATTATCTCCCTTGTTTATTTAGTTCCCTAATTCCCTAACATAAGTTTAGCTGGGGCAGTTCAGAGTGGCTCACTTTGGCATACAACTCCACTGGCCATACTAACATCAATAAATACGGAGGCACATCATCTCCATCAATAATATAAATGATTGCTGGCATTTTTCATCAGTCAATTCATCTCAAATTAATTCAAAAATATAAATTGGTCGCTCTTTCGACAAATAATAAATATCCTTGGGATTAACTCACGCATCTGCGGTTTATACATTGTTATACTCTCTTCTTCTTGATTCAACTTCACTAAATTCTTCACATTTTACAGGGATAGTTTGTTTTACATTTCATCACTGGTATACTCTCATGATCATCTTCGTTACTACATTATTTTTTCATTCTTCTTTGTCATCAATTAATCTTTTCTCTTGGTATTACATTAAACGTCATTTCATAATCTTCTTCATTTTCAGGATTCACTTCTCTGGATACAATTCATGAATATATTCTCATGCTGTCAAATGAAATATAACCCATTTGATATAGGCTCTCTTCGAGTGTCTTCTAGTGTCTTCTATTATCTACATTAATGATATTTATTCGTTTTCGTTCCTCCAACTTCTTTTTTTCTTCTTCTTCTATATATCATCTAGTCCATTGTCTCCTCTCTTTTATTTGTACGGGTAAGTTGTTATTTTACTGTTGACTTGGCTCTTGGAAATATTAATTCATGCCGTAGTTGTTGTGTGTCGATCTCGTATAATATTCTTGTATGTACGGGTAAGTTGTTACTTTACTGTTGACTTGGCTCTTGGAATTATTTTATATTATACATATATTTGTGCCATCGTTGTAAGGTGTCAGTCTCGTATAATATTTTGTTTCTAGTAGTAGTACGGGTAAGTTGTTATTTTAATGTTGACTTGGCTCTAGGAAATTACTGTGCCGTAGATGTAGGGTGTCAGTCTCGTATGGTTTTACTTTTTTTCTTTTCCTTTGTATAGTACGGGTAAGTTGTTCATTACTTGTTGACTTGGCTCTTGGAAATATTTTGTATTAGTGCCATAGATGTAGGGTGTCAGTCTCGTATGGTTTTACTTTTCTTGTATGTAGTACGGGTAAGCTGGTCTTTACTTGTTGACTTGGCTCTAGGAAGTATATTATGTTTGCCATGGTTGTAATTTGTCCTTCTCGTATTATATTTTTGTTTCTAGTAGTAGTACGGGTAAGTTGTTGTTTACTTGTTGACGTGGCTCTAGGAAATATATTTTGTGCCAAAGTTGTAGTTTGTCGGCCTCGTATGGTTTTACTTTTCTTGTATGTACGGGTAAACACAATTTTCTTTATCCTTTACATAACTTCTTTAGAACACATTTTTACATTACAAAATTACAATATAGTCAACGTTTATTTTCACAGTTATATATTCACTTCTTATTTAGTCTTCATAGCAATATTTCACTCTTTCTTCATATAGTCAACATTTATTCTCACAATTATATTTTCATTTTTTACTTAGTATTCATAATAAATAATCTTCATCGCGATATTTCACTTTCACTTCATAATTTAATTTTCAGTATACCGTTTCACGGAAGTTCATGTCAGCATCATTTGTGATCAAAATAGTCCGTCCCATATTTCAATGAATTTTTTATGCATTCCATCTGTCTGGATAAGGTTCTTCATCCTGTTCCTCTGCTAGTATATGGTTTATTCGATATATTCGAGGTTCTCCATCGCTACTCTCCCGATTATGTGGCGATGCACCACTAGAATTCTCATTGTGACTACTGTTTTGGTTAGCGTTCGGCTCCTGGGATTCTTGCCCATTTCCATTGTGGTATATTTCAGTGGTTCGATTAGTTGGTCGGTTATCTCCGCTGTTGTTACTTCTACTCGATCGGTAACCAGACTCTCGTTCCTCTTCGTCGCTGTAATGTCGGTGGTTATTGTGATTAGGGACACTCCCTCGACCTTGGTAATAAGTTCTCCTACCTCCCCCTCTGCTAGCATGAGTGTAATGCACTCTTCGGAACTGGTTGTTGTTATGGTTTCCATTACCCTGTCGATGCTGGTTATTTGGGGTTTGGTTATTATAGGGTCGGTAATAATTATTACCTCGTTGATAATTACTGTCCCTCTGATAGCCATTTGGTCTAGGATTATTGATATTCCCTCGGTCCGCATGGACATTATGGTTACCACCTCCATTCTGTCGTGGTCCCTGTTGGTTATTAAAACGTGGAGGGTTGTTAAAGGTTCTCCCATAATTATTCCTGTCATGGTTATTGGTGGGATTAACGTTTCCTGGTCCGCCCCGATCATATGTCTGTCCGGGACCCTGGCGGTTCCTCTGGTAATAGCGTTCTCTCTCGTGACTTTCCAACAGAGTGCACATGCCTTGTATGGTTTTTATTTGTGAATTGAGTCTACCCTGTGATACTCCCTGACTGAAATGGTAAGCCAGTTTCGTGACTAAACATTCCTCTGGGATGGCCGGCTCCAGATTTCTGGCCAAGCAGATCTTACCTAAAAAGTAAGTAGTCATGGATTGTCTGCCATTTGGGTCATATTTGCCGTTGGTGATGTCGTCCCTTATAATGTTTTGGGTAGAGTCAGACCAATATTTTAATTTGAATGCTACCTTAAACGCAGCATAGTTCTCCACTTCATGCCGGGTCGCTGTCCACCAGTTGTCAAAGGTGTTACGAAAGGATTCATCTAACATTCCTTTTATCACGGACCATCGATTTTCTCTGTTTCTACTTATTATTTCCTCCACCCTTTCTAGAAATTCAAGTGGATTTTTTACGTAGGCACGGAAATCTATTTGTTCCCTACCATCCAGGTGTGTCAGTCCAGATAAAACATTTGGGAATGTTCGCAGGCGGTTCATTTCATCTCGAATGTCGTTGAACTCCCTTTGTTGCCTCTCCGTCAATTGATCTCTGTCACTGGTTACCTGGTGTTTGACTGCATCCACTTTGACTGAAATTTCCTCGCATCTCTCACCCAGTGTGGTCTGTGCGGTCACATTTCTGTTTGCTTTCGTTCCACGACTCCTATCTGGTTGTTGTGTATTTTCTCAATACTGTCGATCCGGTGGTTGACATCTGTTTCTGTTTGTATAATTCTTTGTTTGTTATTTTCTCCTTCTCTCCGTATGTCTGACACTTCTTCATGGACCTCAGTTGTTAAGATGGCAATCCTCTCCTCCGTTGCTTCTAAGTTCTCTTCAAATTTTTTGTCAACTATTTCAATTGTATTTTTGGCAATTTCTTCCGCTCTGTCATTATTGTCGGCCATTTGTTGCCATATTTTCTCACTATCATTCTTCATTAACTCGATATCTCTATTAATTTTCTCATTGATTTCATCAATCTTCTTGTTGGTATCATCAATTTTAATTCCCAACTCGGCAGACAAATTTTCCTTCATTATTTCCATCTTCTTTTCCAATAGCTCTTCAGTCTTTTGGTTTATGGATTCTTCAGTCTTCTTAATTGTTTCATTTATTTTATTATTCAAGTCCTCCTTCAGATATTCTATGTTTTTGCTTAATTCCTCCTTCGTAGAGTGGTAATTTTCATCCATCTTCTTATTCATTGTTTCTATCTTCTGGTCTGTGGATCGACAGTTCTCCTCCATTTTCTTCTGGCCTTCCTCTATCTTCTTGCTTAATTCCTCCTTTGCGGATTGATTGTCCTGTTTCAACGACTCCATCATCCTTTTCATCCACTCTTGAAAAGCTGCCTCTCCTGTTGATACTGGTTTTTCAGGCTGGCTTCTTTCAGGTTGAATTTCCTGTGGTATGACTTCCGGTTCATTATCCGGTTGCTGAACCTCCTCCGCCGGTTCAGATTGCCTATCTTCAACTCCTAACAATATCTCCTCAACATCTTCTGCTGATGTCGCTTCTTTTTCTTCTAATCTGGCCTCCCTCTCTGCCTCTGCCGCTCGTTTTTTCGAAGTCGACCTCCTGTACATCTTGTTACCTTGGTAATGCACTTGTTGTCTTTTCGTCGAATTAGGTTAGGAAATTATTTGTTTAATTACCTAAATTGTTAAGCGTTTTCTTCCTAATTCGCGCTCAGACGTTGGACGCCAATCTGTTACAAAACAGATTAATAAAGTAGATGATGTAGATATGTGTAGATATACTCAAGTCGAGAAATATTATTGTTTATGATTATTATTAGTGTGTGATTATTAATAGGAATTAGTGTGGGTGTTCACGTTTAAGTCTTTTAGTTTAAAAGAGTATTTAACACTTCACTGTCAACCTCCCCACTTACCACCTGTGGATGTTTTCAATGTTCTTGTTGGTGACTTCTTCTGCTGCAAAAACACTTGATACACATATATGGATAATCTGTTTGAATATCTTAAATAATGTACATGCACAATAAAGCAAATTAAAAGTGTAACTACCATTTGAATGGTATTGAACATTCAAATCCTACCGCCACCTTATGATAGAACTGATCTTAAAAATTAAACTATTTTTAAGAAAAAATCAAAAACTCTGTTCCACTGGTAAACAAATTAGGGTTTATTAACAATTGTAAAATGCCATGAACTCTTTTAAAAAACAATCAATTAATAATGTCTTACAAAACAATAATTACTATAAACAATTCTTGAGCTCTTTGTATCTCAAGGCTGGTAACACTGATGTCTGGTACAATAGTTTTAGTTAACGAGGTTATGTCCTCTTTATTCAGTTATATTACCAAATTCGTGTGTTCTTGGAAGATGCATGATACCAGATTACAAGATGTTATCTTATTTAACAATATTTAATAATGAATTACTCCAAAAACAAACAAAGATTTAAACTTATAAAAGTCGGTACCATAAACCGATATATATCATACTATCGTACGGTTAGTAAAATACATACAGCAGTTGTGATTAAAACACGTGCTCTGTGCTGCACTGTTAAAAATACTATTATTATTTATTCGTTAATTATTAAAAATATTTATTGGCAAGAGAAAAAATCTAGAATAAAAAAACTCTTGTTATAGCTTTCATTGGATTGAAATTATTTGAGAACAGAATCATTACTAGGTGACAAAGTTATCATTGTTATTTCTACGTTAGTTACTTAACAACCGTAAGTAATTATTTTGAATAAGCATATTATTCATTAAAATCTTAATACTATAAACACATACATTTTATTCATATGTCATCTGATGTATAATTATCAGTCGTTTAGAATATTTTCGCAATAAACTAGTTATTCGTTAATTCAAACAAATTTAGTCAAATGAGCGACTATTCATTATATATGGATGGTCGATATTTAAATTAATACCGATTTTCTCAATCACGATAAAATCGTAAAATATTTATTTTTTAAATTAATAATTGCGTTATAATTCATTTATTCAGTTCTGATAATTTTTCATCATGGGTTATGCACTTCCGTACTTTTGACTAGTGCAGTCCCAAAACAATATCTCTTCGTTTACTAACGAAAGTTATTATTTTAATTCAATTCGTTAAAATAATTAAAATAGAGTACTCCCTGTTTAAAAAAAAAACACACAAAACACGACCTTTATTATACACTGGTCGGTTTATTATTTTAATTCACTTAAAGCACTGGACACTCGTTATTATTCTGTTGTGTATAGGTTAATGTATGTAGAGTAACTCGTGTTGGTGACGCGCACATTTTAAATAATCTTGACAACTTCCTTCGTGAACTTTGCTTGTTGAGTGATACGGAATGAATGCTGGCTTCATCAAAGCGTCTCCTTCTCGTCTGGTTATTTTAAGCCATTTGATTGGTTTAAAGGGTCAAACTCTCAACCCCAAAACACTTTGGTTAAATAAAACTTTTAATTTTTTACAAATTATCGCTTGGGTTCCAGGCTACGGGTGACGTATGCATCGATACAAGAAATGACTGAAAAGTTTATAAGTGTCATAACTTTCTTATTAATTATCGTATCGTCGCACGGTTAGTGGCATTAAATTGCGGACACTTGTGGCTTTAATTTAAGTCTAAACAAGGATTAAATCCGTTCATTATTAACACACTTAACCGTTTCACAAACTCATATGGTGTTTCTTAATATAAATAAGTTGGTATCACCATATTTTGTTCCAATTACACTATAACACTCATTATTAAACGTCTCGAGTCCATTTCTCTTTCGTTTTAATACATAAAATAGTTGTAATTACCATTTGAACAACATTTGGTAATGGCGTCCTTAGCGACTATATTCGATTGTTTATAATTGCATGTAACGCTATTATTTCTTATCTAATTACATTTGTTTGGCATTCTAACAATAATATATACATTTATTCACATTTTATTTTATGAACAATGTTATTTTTCATATACTAATAGTCTTATCAAAAATACCTTCTGTTCTCATTTCTTTAATTTGTCACTTTTTCAATTATTTTACCACATAAGGTATATAATTTAATGTTACGTACATAATGTATAATGTTATACATTAAAATAGTGTACAATTGTAGTACCTTGTTTGTTTAATGTATTTATCAGTCTTTCGTTATCTGAAAGCTTTCCAATTCTTAGTATTGTGTTTGTTTACATCTGGTTTTACAATGATAGTCAGTTAGTTTATAATAATTTAATTATAAAACTACTACTATTACATTTGAGATATGTTCTCATAGTAGTATCAGATCTCTCTCTAACTACTGATAACATTTTTAGTAATCTTTTAATAAGTTTTGATAGTGCATTTTGATTAATTATCTTGTCACATAGTGTTTGTGTTCTCTTGGCTATATTATATCATATTTAATCTGATTCATTTGCTGTGTATTTCAGTACAAATGTTATTTATTAGTTTGCATTACTATTCATAATTAGTCTTTGGTTGAAACAATTGTTGATAGTGGCTTGGTTTAATTAATATACATGATCTTATGTTATAGGTGCACTTTCAATGATGTTATGTGTCAGTTATCTGGTAACAATGTGCAACATATTCTTATGCAGTATTTGATTCTACTATTATCATTTCATTATGGTATTCTACTACAATGGTTTAATTATTAAGTAATACACATGTTTACACTATCCTTTTGAAACAATAACACCAGTATTCTTAATCTAATAGTATTACATTTCTTGTTGTGTTGTATCTAGTTTTTGGTACATTGATTGTTTGATACTTAACAAACTAGCTTATTAGTTACTATTTGTTCTGGATTTTATTTACATTTTATTCTGTCTTGTCATGGCATTTAGTTATATTTCATTTTAAGGTTTACAAAGCTTTTGTTATCAGTTCCTATGAACAATTAACTTACTGTTCTATCTCACATTTCTCTTGGTGGTCTTAATGATTATCTATTTTGGGTTACAATCTTGATTAAACTGGTCACACTAATTGTCTGTGCATTTTAACTAGTTAATCTTGGATTCTTTCACTTATAAAGGTAACTCATTTTCCTCTGTTAAAACATTCTCACTTGTATTGTCTGTGGTGTTTATTTGGGGTAAAATTGGTTAACTTGTTACAGCTTGTCACACTTATATTAAGTTTTCACTGTTATTGTTTGTGATTACTCAATTATGCTAAACACTGGTTTCTTTATAGTTGATCCTCGAATAATCATTACACTTCTTCCGGTCATCAATATAGTTCCTGGTATACCTGGTGAATGGTGATTTCTTGTATTGTCCATACGTTATCTTCATTCTTCATGTTATGGTTCCTTTGTTCTTCTTCTTCCTTTCTTCTTCTGGTTAATTGTTGTTCACTATCGGTGTTCTCCTGGGTTGTACATTACTTGTGATAATCAATGTTCCCTTATTCTTGTCATATTCTTCAATATTTCCATTCGTGGTAGTCATTGTTCCATAGTATTTATACTAATAAATAAATTTGTTTGTTTTACCATATTTGTGGTTGTTCTTGAGTTGTCTCCTCTTCATTTTAATAGTTATTTTTGTCGTTTCCCCTCACTGTTTGGAATCTGTTGGCTCATCTTCATTTTAATGATTATTTTTGTTGTTTCCCCTCACTGTTTGGACTCTGTTGGCTCCTCTTCATTTTAGTGATTATTTTGTTGTTTTCCCTCACTGTTTGGACCTATTGGGCCTGGTTTCTAACATTTTATATTGGCTTGTTGTCATTTTCTCTCTCTTTTGGTACTCGATGATGCTATATTACTCTTCCTTCTTCTTTGTTGGATTTTTTCAATAATATATCTTTGTAGATACACACTTTGTCCACATTATTTTATGTACTTTGAAATATTTTCATGATCTCCCGTCACTTGACGTAATAATTAGTTACTTTATGTAACTGCCAATTTGGTACGGTACAATGTAGGATAGCGAATATACAATGATCAAAACGACACGCTCCGCCAGGCAGATAGCTGCTTATACGCCGCCGGCCAAATCTGGACTGACCAGTCCTCGTGCTGAGAAAGCTGAATACGCTGTCACCAGAGTGCGTTGACATCCGGTAGGACACGCAATCGTACATCTTAACGACACCTATTTACGCGTTAGCAAAGAACGAAAACGGCTGACAAATATATTAATATAAAGCCCCTTATAGACACGCCGAGTTTTTCCCCAAAAACACGGCACACAGTGTCACCTAACCCCAGTTTTAAACCTTCTTCGAAGCCTGGGGAATCTGTAATAAGGTAAGCCAAATCTACGAATTTTATATTCTTTTTAACAGCTCACCACTCGCTAGAGTATCACCAGCGGAGTGTATATTAAATTATAAAATTTTACATTACGTAAGGTTATCTAATTTTTCACGTAACTCAAAAACCTCACAATGTCAGAAGAAAATGATCTGAAAAAATGTCACAATCCCTCCAGGATCTTGTATCTTTAAATTCTGATGATAGTTTTGATAGTTTCTTATTAACTATTATGTAGTCCATAAGTGATCAAGACCCTCTCGCCGACCAAGTATATTTATAAATACCTTTTTCTAAAAATCCATTTGTTAACCTTAAATAATTGTAAATGAAAATTTGCTTTATCTATCCTATTCCATTTAACTAGTTGCTCTCCATACAGTGGCGTAGCTAGTACTTTCGCCGCCCGGGGCGGCCTGTCAGTTTGCCGCCCCCTACACGTTTCAGTTGCCACTCGTCGACAAGCAAAAAAAAAAAAAAATTGGCGGTCTATTTTTTGACTTATCACTGTACTTTATTTAAACAGTAAATAAAGAATAATATGTATTTCAACGGGTAGAAAGGCGACCTAGCGAAAGTCTAACCTCCAAACGGACAGAAAGGCGACCTAGTGAGAGTCTAACCACCAAACTCCAAACAGACACAAAGATGAGCCAACGAAATTTCTACCTTTGAGCGGGCAGAAAGGAGTTAGCATTTTTCCTAGCCCGCCTTTCTGCCCGTTTGGAGGTTAGACTTTCGCTAGGTTGCCTTCTTCCTCGTTTGGAGGTTAAACTTTTGCTAGGTCACCTTTTTGTCAGTTCGGAAGTTAGAATTTAGCTAGGTTGCCTTTCTACCCGTTTGGAGGTTAAACTTTTTTAACATGAAGGATAACAGAAAAGAAAAGAATTGTGTTTAACTGAGCATTTTTATTTACATGTTACTTTTCAAAAATACTCCAATCGTAGTCTTAAAAGTTGAAAGTACATAGCAACTAAAAAGTACTTAGCATTATTTACAGATGAAAACAATTTAAAACTTGACTTCTCTTGCTTTTGCTGCTGCAAAATCGGAAATAACTTTGCTGTAGTCAAGTGACGATGCAGTTTCGTGTTCTATTGATAGAACTGCTAAATTGGTAAGTCTATTCTCCGTCATTGTAGACCTTAAGTAATTTTTTATTAACTTAAGCTTGCTAAATGAGCGCTCACACGAGGCTACTGACACTGGAATTGTAAGAAGTATTTGAAGGGCAGTCGCTAGGGACTTGTATGATTATGCACCCATCGAATTAATATAAGTCAATAGACCTTTTGGTTTTAAGTTTAGTTTTTCGCCATTATTGGTTGCTCTTTTCAACAACAGTAAAACATCTTTAGTGTCTCTTAGTAGCTCTTCAAAATCAACGTCATGTGGATAATTTTCTGCAAGTATTTTACAGTGTTCAAATAATTTTTCTTCGCTGATTCCCTTCTTGAGGTGATTTTCAATCTCGCAAAGATAACCAAATCGTTTTTCTAGCTCCGAAAGATGTGTGAATCTGTCTCTCATCTCTGCTGACAATTTGTCTATAATTTCAATTAGACAACGTTTTATCTCTTGTCGGCTGTTTAATACAACATCATCAGCATGCTCTCCAGGCATTTTACGTTTTTTCCGTGGCCTCTTATCTGTTTCCACGCCCCATTCCTCACATTTCTTCACAGATTTCTCAATGACTATGTCACAAAGATTCGTTCTTCAATCTCCTAACTGATCTTCAAGAGTTTGCAGCAGTAACAGTGCACTGTGAAAGCTTACTCCTTCAATCTGCAATACTTTCTGAGAGTGGTTTATTGCAGGGAGAATTTCTGCCCAAAAATACAGCAAACATATGAAGTCAAATGTCTCCAATCCATTGATGAGTATTGCGGCATCTTCCCGTGTTTCAACTGTTTCTGAAGGGGTGTCTCTGAGTTTTTCGAGACAAGCAATAATTTCGTTTAGCTGAGAAGATACTGCTTTAACAGCATCTGCTTTTGAACTCCATCTAGTTTCTGCATGTCTTTTTATTGTAATATTTACATGTTCTTTCAAAACACTCCACCTGTGTGTAGAACAAGAGATGAATGTAAAAAGTTTCTCCAAGATCCCAAAAAATGTGATTGCTCGATGGTTGACGTGGGCAGCGTGCACTCCTACCAAATTAAGGCTGTGGTTGTCGCAGGGAACAAATATTGCTAATGGATTTAGTTCTAAGATCCTTTTTTGAACCCCTGTATGAATTCCAGCCATCGTTGCCTGGTTGTCAAATGACTGGCCTCTACAGTCTTTCAGGTCTAAGCCATCTTCCTCTAGTTTGGATGTTATTACTTCCGTTATACCAGCAGCAGTCTTATCATGTACGGGTATAAAATCTATAAATGATTCCCTTACCTCAACATTGTTCATCAATGTCAACAAATCTAATGATCTGAGACATTTGCTCTTCATGTGATTGGTCTGGCGTTGTGTCAAACATTATACTGTAATACTTGGCCTTTTAACATGCGGCAATTATGGTTTTCCGCACTTGTTCACCCAAGATGGAAATAATTTCATTTTGTATATCCGGGGAGAGGTAAGATAATTTTCCTGGATTTCCTGAAACTGAATCCAGGTGAGTCCTCATTACAGGATCGAATTTAGCAAGATACTTGATAAGTGCGAGAAAGTTCCCAGGATTGGCACTATCAGTAATTGATTCTCTGTGTCCTCTTAGAGCTAGGTTCTGCTGAGCTAATGTTTGCACTGTAGCGATTACTCTTTCCAAGATTTCTTTCCAAATCTTAGCAGCTTCACAAACTTGTCGCTGAAGATGGCTATCAATGGCTGCTCCTTTATTCAGTGAACGCTCTAATTCTTTCCATTCCATAAATGCTGAGCGATGTGCAGCACTAGTCTCATGATCCTGGATGCGAGGATTCAGCTTACGCCAAGTCGAAAAACCACTGACACTACTAAAACTGCTCTGGCTCTGGTAGTTCTTTTGTTGAAATAATGTGCAGCAAACACAAAACAGTGCGTTTTTACATGGAGAATAGCATAACCATGACCGATTAATCTTCCTTCCATTTTTAAGGAGTTTCTCAAACCAACACTTATTCATGGATCTTCCAGTAGTATCGGAAGGGAAAACACTGGCTTTGTTTTGCAGTTGGCTGGTACCTTGACTTACGACTAGGTCTCGAAACTGTTTTGCAATGTTTTCAGGCCACCGTCCAATATCTTGCAGAACATCCATACTAAAGTTGTCACTCTGTGTTATTGGTAGTCTTTTATCGTCATGTTCGTTGGCTCGTAATGGATTTTCTTCTTCAGAATTTTTTTGAAGTTCAAGTAATGTTTCTGGAATGCTGTTTAATTCAGACGTAGTAGCAGAAGTTTCAATTAAGTTATTTACATTATTGGAGTCGCTGACTTTTCCCCCCTCGTTGTTTTCTCCACTATTATCGTCTTTGCTGTGTCCTTCGTCAGTCGATTTGGTGGGTCGACTTCATGACTTCCTTGATTTTTCAAACTCGAATTCTCTCAATAAAAGCTTTCATTAAATTTTTTGAACTCTCAGCAGACTGAATTTTTTAAATCTTTGTCTTTCGAAATTGAGCACCACTTGGCTTGATTCGTTTCATTCTGTAGGTGTTTTAGTACCTGGAAACCCGCAAAAAATTAGACAATGACCTGCGAACACTGCAACTATAGTTAATTCGTTAACTGGTTTCGTTAACGGGCGAATACAGTTGAAACGTTGACGTGTGATAAACAAAATACCTCAAAATTACCCCTCCCCCCGTTCCATGGGCTAAATGGTGCTTTTCCCAATTCTTTTACGTTTATTCTTATATGTTCACGCTCTATAAAAAAAAATCATGAATGTAGGGTTGTTCACGAGTAGTTTTGGTTTTTTTGCATTTTTTCTAATTTTTTGCGATTTTCACCAGCAACGGCCACAGTATAACGTAATACATATCTTAATTTCAGATAAACTGATCATTCCGTAAGAAAATTACTACAATTTTAATCTTCTGTCCTACGTTATTATTAGGCCCATATCATATACTAAGGCGAATCTAATCAAAAATATACTTTTTATTTAAAATATTTGGTGTTCTTTATATTGTAGCGTGACAGAAAATCCACTATTTATTAATTCATATAAAATAATAAAAATTAATTACACCACATATGTTAATATAAAATCGAATGAAATTGAATGAAATCAAAGGAATAAACAACAATAAATAAAAATTCTCATTACATTATATACAAACCACTGTTAAAAATCAAAGAAATTATTGAAAGCAACTCATATTATAAAATCAGGAATTTACCCAGGAAGCTAAGAGCAGTAAACAAATTAGATAACACAATATCAAGAAAAGAGAATCAGTTTGAGAGTGGTGAAACACCAAAATACCCCAAAGACAAGAAGAAGGAAGAATAAAATTTATGATCAGGAAGTAAACAATACCCTGAAACCTTTAGCGAAGAGCAAAGTCAGTATCAGTAAATAACTTCGATACTCCAAACTAAACATCAGTCGAGATAACACGAAGTACCTTGGTTTACCCAAGAGTGAAGAATGAAGACAAGAAGAAGGAAGACCAGAAGAAAGACAAGAGTGAAGAATGAAGACAAGAAGACAAGAAGAAGGAAGACCAGAAGAAAGACAAGAGTGAAGAATGAAGACAAGAAGAAGGAAGAAGGAAGACCAGAAGAAAGACAAGAGTGAAGACAAGAAAGAAGATAAGAAGAAAGACAAGAAAGAAAACAAGAAGAGAGGAAGAAATAGTATGAAAGAAACACCGTTATGAAACCTATTATTAAATACCATCAACCCCAAACCCATAGAGACAATTAAAAAGGAAAGTATAACATCCCAAAATCCTATAAAAATGTAATTATTAAGAAATCAAAAGTGTTGTCTAGTATAATAAGAAGTGAACCAACTAAAGCTATTGTGTGATAAAGAAAATAAACAAGTCTTAACAGTCCATGATTACTAAAGGTCTGGTCTGAGATAATAAGACTCAAAATATCAGAACCACCAGTGAAAGTGAACTTGTGCAAGTGTTTTTGGAAATTCAATAAACTTAAAGTTGGTGATACTATGACTTATCAATATGCTATATAACAACTTTTATATTCAATAGTACACATCATCATAAAATAATAAAATGGAAGATTTCCAATATTTTATTATTTTAATGTAACTCTGTTATTACAAGACATTTGTAAAAATGATAGTAACTAGAGTATGGGTGGACATGTTTACTGATGAAGGGGATAATAGATAATAATGGTTTAGACCAGAAAGGACTGGCATTAATTTATGTTCATAGGTTTAAATTGTTTAAAATGGCTACTTGTTCACAGCCATGAACTCAATAGGTTTATAAGAATTTTTAGTAAATAAGATTTATATGTGTTTAAAATGAATTATGTTTGCCAAATAACAGCATACATACCATTAATAATGTTTCAGTAGGTATGCTGTGTTAATTAAAAAGGAGTTAAATGTATGTTTTCAAACCATGTCAGCCATATGTTCAATCTTAGAATGCTGAATGGTGTTCATTATTATTTTTTATATAACAGTAGTATTAATCAAATACTACACCTCACAATGGGTTTGTAAAACGTTTTATTTTCATGTAATAATAACTATGTAAAGTCAGAGGAGAAGTAGGATTAAATTTATTTGAGAAAGACAGAAATGTAAAATTCTAAACTCTAGGCTATGTGGTGAATTCACAGAAGCCATATAAACCAGTTAATTCACTTATAATTCCTGTAAACTAGCAAGATTTAGGTAAGGTAAATCAGTTAACCACTACTGTGAATGATCCTATGAGTTAAAGTGATAATAAGGAAATATACCTTAAAATATTGTAAATTTTCAAAATATATAAATTAATTAATTTTAAAGAGCAATGTCAAATTCAGAGATTAACATAAAAAACCAGTTCAAAGGTTCAATTTATATGTATTTAAGGAAAGGAAGAGAAATATGACTAATTAAAATTTATTATAATCGTATTAATAACAATTAAAATGGCAAAAAAATTATATGAAGGCGGAAACCAATTTTTGAGCCTAGATTTCCAAAAACAGAGAAATTTGGTAATTTCCACAAAATGTCAACAGATATGGACTATAATGTATCAATTTAAAAGGAATGAGATGATTAAACCAATGATAAGGTTCATAATTCATGAAGGTGATGAATAAAATAAATAAATCCATATATAATGTAATTTTTTATCATGTGTATGGGAAATCAAAATATTTTAACAATACTTTTTCAAAGATTAACTGGGCCAGATTTTGACTATCATGAAGGAAGTTAGTCTAGTCTTTTGTTGAATATCAAGCTGAATAGTTGTGTAATATAACGTTCCTTAAAACCGTGTAGAAAATGGTACTACGGTTACCTTCTAATATCAGTGTAACGAGAGTTAAATAAATTAAACATTTTTCTAACTAAAACTACAGAAATTTTAGCGACAATAGTGAAAACTAACACCAAACTTCATTATACTAGTGATTTAAAACGGTAAAACAATATATTGGTGATAATTAACGCTACAAATCATAACCACTTTTTGAGCAGTTAACCCACAGAAGTGAACACAAATCAAATAACATAATTAACACAAGTATACACGGAACACTTCTTCAGAACACACCAAACAAACTATTAGACAGATTACACCAGTGCGGGGACATTTCAAACATTTATGAAGGTAATTTTGCTGTGAGATTTTAACACGACGACATTCCCAGTAACCTCGCCATATCTAGGAGCGGCCATCTTTGAAAATACGAATCTCTGCCTTCCTCATCGAGTGACGTCAGAAGCTACATATGGTTTGACGATTCAACTTTTTTAAACATTATATCAGAATTATTTAAATATTGTTAGATGATAATTATGGAACTACTTTAATTGTTAATGTTATACTTTCTCGTTACCCTTCTCTGACTATTAATATAATCGCTCCAAGAACCTTTTTTATATAATACTTGTAATAATTTTTTCCACTGTATGAACGGATCGATTATTCCCTGAGACGGAGTCGATAATTGCTCCCAATCGATTAAAAATCGATTATTTATTAAATTTGTTAATAAATCCATTTATTTCAATTGTTTGTATCTATTATTATTTCACATGCTAATTTAAGGTTTATTTATTAATGCAACGAGACTTCAAGAAGAAGAAAATATTAATTTACAGCGAGATATTGGACCAGCACTAAACATCATAAATCGATTGCTGACCGGAGTTAATCTGATTAACTCCAGACTTGGTTCAGATCTTCCAGAAGTGCTCAATAATTAATAAATACCTTTTTAATTATTAAAATTTTTAACAGAACATTAAAACAGGATTATTTCACAATTACAGACGTTAAATAAAACAAACAAAATTTTTTTTTATTGAAAATTTTTTTTTTTAAATAAAATTTTCTCTTTATTATCTTTTTTTGTAAAGACCGCATACAGGGTCAATTTGTTACAAAGTGGCGTCCAACTTAGAGGGCTTGATAAGTTAAGCCTGGCAGCGATTACATTATAGAAACAGAAGAAAATGCAAAGACGAGCTACTTCGAAAAAGAGGGCGGCAAGGCCGAAAAAGAAGTTGACATGGGTGATAAGGAGGCAACACCCGTGGAGGATCGGGAAGAGTCACTACCCCCGGTGGAACATAAACAACCTGAACCACCAGAGGAACAACTAGAAGTACCAACGCAGACAGTGGAAGTCAATGTCCCAGAGAAGAAGAAAACTAAAACAATGGAAGAGAAGATAATGGAAATGCTCCAGAACATGGAGTCTAAATTAGAAGGAGTAACTAAGAAAATGGATTCCACTAACAAGAAGATGGATGACAACAACCAGTCTACCAAGGAAGATTTGGGTGGAATAAACAAAAACATAGAGGAGTTGAAGGAAGACAACCGATCCACAAAGGAAGAATTGGGTCGTAAGATGGAAAATACCAACAAAAGGATTGAGGAAACTAGTAGGAAGATGGAAAGGAAAATGGAAGAAAATAATAAGAATATAAAGGAAGAATTGAGGGAAAATAATAAGAATTTGGAAGAGAAGATGGAAGAAACCAGTAAGAAAATAGAGAGTGACAACCAGCAATTAAAAGAAGAATTAAGGGAAAATAACAGGAAAATGGAAGAGACGATGGGGGAAAGATTGGAAGAATTGAGAGAGGACAATCAACTGCTGAGAGAAGAATTAAGGGAAGTTAACCAAGAGAACATGAATAAGTTAGACGAGAGAATAGAGTTGGCAAAAGAAGAGTTAAATAAAAGGATAACAGAGACGAAGAAATCCATCGTCAAGAAGTTAGAACAGGAAGTCGTGGTTGTTAACCAGCAGATCAGGGAAGTAGACGAAAGATGTCGTCAGACCGAAAACGAAGTGCTGGAAGTCCGGGAGGTAATACATAAAGAGATTACACATGTCAAGGAACAACAGGAAACGAAACTGGAAGAAAACAAGAAATTTGCCCTGGAAGAAATGAATAAAGTGCGGACACATGTAACCGAAAGATGCGACGGCGTGGAAGCCGCTATGACGAACATCACGGGACAAGTGCGTCAGAGCCAGGAGGAGATAGAATTGATAAGGAACAGACCAACTGGTTACAATCATTTCCCAATGTCAGAAAACAGAGAGTGGCTCAATTTCCGGCAGTATAAACGGAAGCCCATGGAATTCTTGGCACGCATAGAGGAATACCTAGAAAAACATAGAGGGAACCGGTGGTTCCAGAACCAGGAAATCCTAGACGAGTCGTTTCGGGAGGTGAATGACCATTGGTGGATGGCCAACCGGAGCGACATCGAAAATTATCAGCAATTTAAGAGCCTCTTCAAGGCGAAATACTGGTCGGAGACGACTCAAAACTTGATAAGAGATAATATATGCCACGGCCACTACAAACCACAAGTCGGTGGTTCGATGACAGCATATTTCCTCGGCAAGGTATGTATGGCCAAGCATTTAGAACCGGCCATACCTGAGGAGTGCCTAATAAATAAATTGTCATACCACTATGACGAGAAAGTCATACGAGCGAGGAGAGGCAGCCAAATAAAAACAATCCAGGCAATGACCGAACTCCTCGAAAACTTCGAAAACGAAGACTACTACCGACAGAGCCGGAGAAGAAATGATGGGCCCGAACCAAGGACGTATCCGAGCAACAACCAGGGTACGAACAACACCAACACTGGGTAACAAGGAGGCCGTGCATACCCGCAGAATAATAGTTTTAATAATAATAATAACGTTAACAATTCTAATTACAATAATAATAATAATACAGGTCCAAACCATGTGAACCCGAGTCGACCCTCTAATGGTTATCAGGGTAACAGAAATCTCTACCCTCATAACAGAAATAGTCAGAGAAGCCCCAATTATGGTAATGATCGTTACCATAATAATAATAATAATAATCGTGCGGGTCCAAATAATAGTAATCCCGTTAATAATAGGTTTCCCCGCCCACGAGTGAATTTCATACGAGCCACAGATGATCGTCAGCGAAGATACACCAACAGTCGAAGGAACAGCTACCGTGGATATGAAGACAGGCGGAGGAGCCTAGAACGGGACCAACCAAGGTACTATCCGGCGAGAAGGAGTACTAGTTTAGATGATGCTGAACGAAGGTCTAACAACGAACGACCGGAAGACCATAGGACAGATCGACAGGGACCCACTCTAAGCATCCCAAATGATGCTTCAACTAGTATGGCACAAAGGAACAATGATGTCGAGCCTTTAAACGGGCACAGGCAGTAATAAATCGCCAGAACCCGTTACTGCTCCTAAATACTGGGTATAATCATAATAATGAGTGTAAAAACAAATAAATATAAATATAAATAAAAATAAATATATAATAATAATCGTATCACAGTCATAGGGTGCAACTACTTAAAGGACATCCGACATGTGTTATTGGAAGAGGATAACAGTAATCCCTCCAATAACTTTAATAACGAAATAATACATGTCAACGCAGAGGTAGAAGGCATCCCAGCCAAGTTGATGATCGATACTGGTTCGAACGTATCAATCATAAGTACGACGGAGTTGGAGAGGATACAGCAAGAGTGCGGGAGAACTTTACCAAAGTTGCCGTTGAATAATATTATTTTGTTGGGTGCAACCGGCCGACAAAATAAAACAATACGTAGGCAAGTCTCCGCCAGTGTGATGAGCTGTGGTATAGCAATTGATATGGAATTCTTGGTGGCGAGCGGGCTGCCGTTTAATATACTGGTTGGGTGTGATGTGCTCAGGAAGAATTCCGCCATCATTGATCTGACTACTGAGAAATTGTCGCTGTTTACTAACGGACATACTTGGACGGCGAACTTGGTGGGTAGTGACCAAGTCATTCCCGATAGTATCCACCAGCAAATCCGCAAAATTAACTACATCCATCCAACATCTATAATTGAACAAAGAATAAACGACACCTCCAATGAAGATTTATGGTCACAAAAAATCCAGGAGATCAGGGATTTCCGGAACGGTATAACTGGCGAAGGTTTAACAACAAACCAAGCGAACAAATTAATCAACATCTATAACAAATATAAATCAGTCTTTTCTGATGAGCCCGGTAAAGTGAAAAACTTCCAGTGTACTCTACAGTTCCGAGACACAGTGGACTTTAACCGGAAGTCTTACCCCATCGCGCAATCACGAAAGCAAGCAGTAAGAGCTGAAATAGAGCAAATGATTAACCGTGACATAATAGAGAGTAGCCATTCCCCATATACAAGTCCTATCGTGGCTATTCCTAAGAAAAACGGACAAGTCCGTTTGTGTTTAGATGCGCGCGAAATAAATAAAATGATCATAAATGACAGGACTTCGCCCGGTGAGATTGAGGAGATTTTAAAACGGTTCCACGGCACCAAGTACTTTAGTACCTGGGATACGGTGTGCGGGTATTGGCAGGTGGAATTACATCCTCAGAGTCGCCAGTATCTGGCCTTTATATTCGAGGGGCGGAACTACCAGTTTAAGAGGTTGCCCTTCGGACTGGTAAATTCCGTCGCAGTCTTTGTGCACTGCATGGACCAGATACTTGGCCAAGAAGCACTACAGTTCACCACCGTATACGTTGATGACTTGCTAGTGTCCTCAGAAACTTGGGAGGAACACTGCTACCGTGTGGAACACGTATTTCAGAAGCTAGCGGCAAATAATATTACGCTAAAATTAGCAAAATCTCATTTTATCGCTAAGGAAATACAATTCTTTGGTTTCATCTTGAATGATCAGGGAATCTCACCGTCGGCTGAAAAGGTCGAAGCGATTCAGAACTTTCCTACACCTAAGAATCGAAGGCAGTTACAGTCGTTCCTGGGACTCTGTAATTACTACCGCAAGTTCCAGGAAAAGTACTCAGAACTGACTGCCAGATTTCAGCCGCAACTGTCATCCAAAAATAAATGGATCTGGGGTAATGAACAACACAATATATTATCATTAATAAAACAAAAATTCCTTGAACCCATCATACTTCGCCATCCAGATTTTAGCAAACCTTTCTTTCTTAATTGCGATGCCAGTGACATCAGCCTCGGCACTACCTTATATCAAGAGGATGAGGAGGGCGAACATCTTGTGATCTGCTTTGCCAGTAGAGCATTGAATCAATGTGAGAAGAACTACCACGTTACAGAAAAGGAATTATTGAGTGTCGTGTTCGCGTGTGGAAAGTTCCGCACGTATATTCTTGGTTATTCCGTTACTGTCCGGACAGACCATAAGTCTATCTCGTTCCTTACGAGATGTAAGTTAAGCCATGGAAGGTTAACACGGTGGATACTATTACTGCAAGAATATGACCTTAAGTGGGAGTATATCCCCGGAAAGAAGAATGTCGTCGCGGACGTCTTGTCTAGAGTAGACATTGATAAACAGACGTTCGAGGGGGAGAAGGAGAGTATTCTTAAAGTATACCATATTCTAAGCAGCAGCGCCGGTCTACAATCAATTTTGGAACACCTGAGCACACACCAACAAGCTGACCCGAAATTAATCTCTTTTATAACCAGATTGGAAGCCGGGGAAGAGACGGTCTCTCAATATTATAAAATCCATAACGGAATCCTGTTTTCACGACCATCTTTATATAAGGAGGAATGGAAGGTTATTATTCCAACCCATATCGAAAAGGAGATAGTGTTTAATTATCATGTTCGATATGGGCATATGGGCGCCTTAAAGGTAGTAAAAGCCCTGGAAGAGAGCTGCCATATCAAAGACATAAATCGGAAGGTACGAAAGTACATAAGAAACTGTCGCATTTGCCAACTCGTAAAAACCAACAACGAGAAAAGAGAGGGGCAAATGATTCCGATAACCTCTCAATCGAAACTTGAGAAAGTATTCCTAGATATCTGTGGGCCATTTCCCCGCAGTGGGGGCCGCCACAGATACAAATATCTCGTCATCGTAATGGACCATTATACCAAGTTCGTAAAGCTATACCCAGCGAATCGGGCGACTACAAATAAAGTTCTCGACATCCTGACCAACCAGTACTTCCCAACCGTCGGAAAACCAGTGTCGATCATAACCGACCACGGAACACAATTCAAGGGGAGGAAATGGCGGGATACACTGCTGTCAATGGGGGTTCATACCTATAAGACTTCGGTATACCACCCGAGCAGTAACCCGGCCGAAAGAGTCTTGCGAGAGGTGGGGCGCCTATTAAGAACGTATTGCCACGATCAGCAGAGGAGGTGGCAAGAATACTTGGAGGCCACTGAAGAATTCCTCAACCTGGCATACCATCCAGCCATAGGAATAACCCCATACTCCGCCATGTACGAAAGACAACCCCCAAGGGAGATCGAGGAAATATTGGCGTTCCCCAGAGAGCATAAGTATATATTTAATAAAGTTCAATTGCATAATAAGGTGGCCGAAGATCAGGAGAAACGGCGGAATAAATACAATAAAAGCATGGGTAAGATTATTACTTATACCGTTGGAGAGAAGGTGTTGTTGAAGAATAGGGAATTACCCAGTTCCTTAGAAGGGATAACAAAAAAATTATTGCTTCTGTACACTGGACCCTACATTGTCTCCAAGAACAATGATAACAACACGTACGAAATTAAGGAGATGGGTTCCAATAAAGTTAAGGGTGTCTTTAACCCTTAAAGAAATTTTATGAATAAAAACCCTCAAAATTCTAAAAATAATGTGATACCAAATTAAATACAATTATTTAAAAGAAACATTTTGGAAAGAGAAGAAAAAGAATTTAGAAATCAACTAAATTCAAAAATAAGGTAATACCACATTACATACAATTATTTTAAGAAAAACTATTTGGAAAGATATAAGAAGAAGAATTTGGACTTAATAATCCAAATTAAAAAACAATTGTAAGATCACCTTACATACCAAGCATTTGAAGAAAACTTTATAGAAGGATAAAAGGAATAGAATGAAATAATTCAAATAAATTCCAAACAAGTGTAAGATCACCTTACTAACTAAAAATTTGAAAAACTTTATGACAAGAATATAAAAGAAGAATTTTGACTCATCCAAATTTTAAAACAATGTAAGACCACACTACTAACCAAGTATTTGAGAAAAACCATTTTGCAGAAATATAAAAAGAATTTTGAATTGGAAACAACTAAATTTAAAAAGAAAGCAAGCCCACCTTACATACAAATTATTTGAGAAAACTTTATGGAATAATACAAGAAGAATGAATTTTGAATTGTGTACAAATCCAGTTTCCAAACCAAGAGTAAGTACAACTTACCGACCAATTATTAATAAAACACTTAGGTGAAATAAACAGAAAAGATTTAATACCATATTTATGGTAAGCATAAAATATATTTACCATGTTTATAAAGGATCATAATGGGATGAATAAAGGAAACAGACTTTAGAATTAAAACAAATAATTCTGGAGAAATATGATCATGTCTAATTTCAATATAAAGTGTAAAAAACTTTCCATAAAATGATACAAAAGGAAATAAACCGTGTGATACGATTTGAGGGATTGAATATAATAAAATACAAAAACTTATGTGGAATTATGAGATAATAAAACTTTGAAGTGGTATGAGGAGAAATTATGACCTCATTATAAAATTAATAAAAAACATTCATTCGAAAGGATAATAACCATGACAGAAATAATGTGAGAATAATATCAAAGATATATGTAATTAAACGAATTAATATAAAATGATTTATGAATTAAATGTCAATTGTGATAATGACAGTTATAGAAAGTTCTAGAAAATAGAACAAGTGGAAATAATAAAAACAGAGCAATAAAATAAAAATGTCATAAAGATATGTTACTATAAACAATGCAGATTATAATAAAAAAACCAGAAGGTAATAAAGAATTTATAACCAAAAGTTTTATATGATAAGAAAAGTTGAAAAATGTAATAATAAAAGAGCTTCCTACCATAATATCAAATGAATGAAACATCAAGTTAAAGAGTCAGAAGAACAACTGAGATAGGAATATTAAAATCTCTGAGAAATATAATAAGTAATAAGTGAAGTATCCCAAAGATTTTTTTTTTTTAAATAGTAACAAATGTGTACTATTCTGAATAATTTTTTAAATCTGTCTATAGATAATTCCAGCAGTATTAATATGTTTTTTTTTTTAGCAGAGATGATTTGCCTCTGTACTCAAATATGTGTGAAGTATTGGACACCAGAGGAAGTAGCGTACAGTGCCTCTCTGAACTGAACCAGCTCACAAAGTAGGGAACGATAGGGAGGAAATATCCCAAGGAGAAAATACTAAGAAGAAATATGAAAATGAAATAATAAATATGAAACTCAGATGACTATTACTATCAAGGAAGATCAAGTGAGAATGAGAAGGATATAAGCTCAAATATAAATAGGAGAATTTTTAAAATGGAAGGAAGTCAAGAATAATAACAAAACTACAATAATTATCATAAGCAATTTTCAGACAAAGCAAGTATAGTCTGAAAAAATCACTTCTGGAGAAGGGCATTCTGTAGCGTGACAGAAAATCCACTATTTATTAATTCATATAAAATAATAAAAATTAATTACACCACATATGTTAATATGAAATCGAATGAAATTGAATGAAATCAAAGGAATAAACAACAATAAAATAAAAACTCTCATTACATTATATAAAAACCACTGTTAAAAATCAAAGAAATTATTGAAAGCAACTCATATTATAAAATCAGGAATTTACCCAGGAAGCTAGGAGCAGTAAACAAATTAGATAACACAATATCAAGAAAAGAGAATCAGTTTGAGAGTGGTGAAACACCAAAATACCCCAAAGACAAGAAGAAGGAAGAATAAAATGTATGATCAGGAAGTAAACAATACCCTGAAACCTTTAGCGAAGAGCAAAGTCAGTATCAGTAAATAACTTCGATACTCCAAACTAAACATCAGTCGAGATAACACGAAGTACCTTGGTTTACCCAAGAGTGAAGAATGAAGACAAGAAGACAAGAAGAAGGAAGACCAGAAGAAAGACAAGAGTGAAGAATGAAGACAAGAAGACAAGAACAAGAAAGACAAGAGTGAAGAATGAAGACAAGAAGAAGGAAGAAGGAAGACCAGAAGAAAGACAAGAGTGAAGACAAGAAAGAAGATAAGAAGAAAGACAAGAAAGAAAACAAGAAGAGAGGAAGAAATAGTATGAAAGAAACACCGTTATGAAACCTATTATTAAATACCATCAACCCCAAACCCATAGAGACAATTAAAAAGGAAAGTATAACATCCCAAAATCCTATAAAAATGTAATTATTAAGAAATCAAAAGTGTTGTCTAGTATAATAAGAAGTGAACCAACTAAAGCTATTGTGTGATAAAGAAAATAAACAAGTCTTAACAGTCCATGATTACTAAAGGTCTGGTCTGAGATAATAAGACTCAAAATATCAGAACCACCAGTGAAAGTGAACTTGTGCAAGTGTTTTTGGAAATTCAATAAACTTAAAGTTGGTGATACTATGACTTATCAATATGCTATATAACAACTTTTATATTCAATAGTACACATCATCATAAAATAATAAAATGGAAGATTTCCAATATTTTATTATTTTAATGTAACTCTGTTATTACAAGACATTTGTAAAAATGATAGTAACTAGAGTATGGGTGGACATGTTTACTGATGAAGGGGATAATAGATAATAATGGTTTAGACCAGAAAGGACTGGCATTAATTTATGTTCATAGGTTTAAATTGTTTAAAATGGCTACTTGTTCACAGCCATGAACTCAATAGGTTTATAAGAATTTTTAGTAAATAAGATTTATATGTGTTTAAAATGAATTATGTTTGCCAAATAACAGCATACATACCATTAATAATGTTTCAGTAGGTATGCTGTGTTAATTAAAAAGGAGTTAAATGTATGTTTTCAAACCATGTCAGCCATATGTTCAATCTTAGAATGCTGAATGGTGTTCATTATTATTTTTTATATAACAGTAGTATTAATCAAATACTACACCTCACAATGGGTTTGTAAAACGTTTTATTTTCATGTAATAATAACTATGTAAAGTCAGAGGAGGCGTAGGATTAAATTTATTTGAGAAAGACAGAAATGTAAAATTCTAAACTCTAGGCCATGTGGTGAATTCACAGAAGCCATATATATAAACCAGTTAATTCACTTATAATTCCTGTAAACTAGCAAGATTTAGGTAAGGTAAATCAGTTAACCACTACTGTGAATGATCCTATGAGTTAAAGTGATAATAAGGAAATATACCTTAAAATATTGTAAATTTTCAAAATATATAAATTAATTAATTTTAAAGAGCAATGTCAAATTCAGAGATTAACATAAAAAACCAGTTCAAAGGTTCAATTTATATGTATTTAAGGAAAGGAAGGGAAATATGACTAATTAAAATTTATTATAATCGTATTAATAACAATTAAAATGGCAAAAAAAATTATATGAAGGCGGAAACCAATTTTTGAGCCTAGATTTCCAAAAACAGAGAAATTTGGTAATTTCCACAAAATGTCAACAGATATGGACTATAATGTATCAATTTAAAAGGAATGAGATGATTAAACCAATGATAAGGTTCATAATTCATGAAGGTGATGAATAAAATAAATAAATCCATATATAATGTAATTTTTTATCATGTGTATGGGAAATCAAAATATTTTAACAATACTTTTTCAAAGATTAACTGGGCCAGATTTTGACTATCATGAAGGAAGTTAGTCTAGTCTTTTGTTGAATATCAAGCTGAATAGTTGTGTAATATAACGTTCCTTAAAACCGTGTAGAAAATGGTACTACGGTTACCTTCTAATATCCGTGTAACGAGAGTTAAATAAATTAAACATTTTTCTAACTGAAACTACAGAAATTTTAGCGACAATAGTGAAAACTAACACCAAACTTCATTATACTAGTGATTTAAAACGGTAAAACAATATATTGGTGATAATTAACGCTACAAATCATAACCACTTTTTGAGCAGTTAACCCACAGAAGTGAACACAAATCAAATAACATAATTAACACAAGTATACACGGAACACTTCTTCAGAACACACCAAACAAACTATTAGACAGATTACACCAGTGCGGGGACATTTCAAACATTTATGAAGGTAATTTTGCTGTGAGATTTTAACACGACGACATTCCCAGTAACCTCGCCATATCTAGGAGCGGCCATCTTTGAAAATACGAATCTCTGCCTTCCTCATCGAGTGACGTCAGAAGCTACATATGGTTTGACGATTCAACTTTTTTAAACATTATATCAGAATTATTTAAATATTGTTAGATGATAATTATGGAACTACTTTAATTGTTAATGTTATACTTTCTCGTTACCCTTCTCTGACTATTAATATAATCGCTCCAAGAACCTTTTTTATAATACTTGTAATAATTTTTTCCACTGTATGAACGAATCGATTATTCCCTGAGACGGAGTCGATAATTGGTCCCAATCGATTAAAAATCGTATATTTATTAAATTTGTTAATAAATCCATTTATTTCAATTGTTTGTATCTATTATTATTTCACATGCTAATTTAAGGTTTATTTATTAATGCAACGAGACTTCAAGAAGAAGAAAATATTAATTTACAGCGAGATATTGGACCAGCACTAAACATCATAAATCGATTGCTGACCGGAGTTAATCTGATTAACTCCAGACTTGGTTCAGATCTTCCAGAAGTGCTCAATAATTAATAAATACCTTCTTAATTATTAAAATTTTTAACAGAACATTAAAACAGGATTATTTCACAATTACAGACGTTAAATAAAACATAAACAAAATTTTTTTTTATTGAAAATTTTTTTTTTTGAAATAAAATTTTCTCTTTATTATCTTTTTTTGTAAAGACCGCATACAGGGTCAATTTGTTACAATATACATTAAATTAAATACATTTTTATGCCTCTTGGGCATAAAAATGTATGAGCATGCGCAGCGCCCAGAATTGAGGTGATTTGACTCAAAGAGTGGTGGAGGGGAAATTTTGAGGTATGGATCATGGGTACATCACTTTTTAAGATCAAACGAAAATCTTATCAGGTGTATTTTAAAATAAAAAATTAAGAGCATTTTACCTATCTTATCCATGAATACTCTTTATAATTATTTTTTATTGAATTCGAAACTGAATTTGAGTTTGAATAAAGTTCAATGCCTCAACTAATTATTATATATATATATATATATATATATATATATATAGGCACGACTTACCAAACAAAAGGTTTTAAGATATTAAACTCAATATTATGAAAATCGCATTAGTTTTTAAGTTACTTTGACAACGAAAAGTAAATTATGCTTATGCGTTCAATTACGGCTTATGCAAAAAATAAGTATAAGTACGAATTGAATTGAGGTTATTACTTACTATACACGTCTGTACCAGACTGAGTTGACTTCAGACCATAGAGGTATATAGATAGAGGTGGTGAACTGGCTGAGAAACCGTCCGGCTGGAAAAGAGAGATGGAATCACGTAGGGGTCATTTCTGAACTGACGCTGAATCAGCTGATCCGCGCGAGTTCCACTCTCGCGCATGCGTCAGTAGACAAGGATAGAAATGACCTCTATGAATGTTTCTGCGTGGACATTTCCACTTACACGAGCGCCTATACTTTGCCCCCTCTATGCTTCAGACAGCGCCACGCTCACATCTATGACTGTTCAACAACTTTCGAACGGCCAATCGCACCGAAATTTTAACAGTACATGTGAAATAGCTTTGTTTAGTTGACTGCAAAGTTTCAGACAAATTTAGATGAAATGAAAACTCCCAAGAACCACCTTAATGTACAGTTTAATTTTTTCCAGTTTGCCGCCCCCCTTCTCGTGCCGCTCGGGGCAGCCGCCCCCTTCGCCACCCCCCTAGCTACGCCACTGTCTCCATACGGTCCTATACGATTTGGAATGGAATAATTTTAGCATTTAAATGACCAACAAGTATTACAGTCTAGGTTTTATTGTACTTATCAAGTATTTTTATAGTATCTGATCCAAAAAAGTTGATTCCTCTTCCTTCCCTCCTCCTGGAGCTTAAACACCTATTATTATAATGTATCCTTCATTCTTAAGTTTCATGGCTGTTATTCTTTCACTCATAAAATGATAGTCTTTAACCTTTTTCCCATTTTCTAAGCACATGTAGACCTATAGCCAAAACTTTACTTACCCTGAATCTTACGTCCAGACCACTACAAAACATTGCATATACCCTGCACATGCAGATCCTCTTAACTTCGTTTTTGTTTCAGTTAATATTCCTCTTTTCTCTTCAAATACATTCGCAATTTCATTTCTTTGCCACTGATTCCTCTTGCATTCCATGTAGCTATATTTAATTTTTCTGATACTCATTTATTCACATCCTATCCTTTGCCAGGGTCATATTACCACAGTTTCCAATCCGTATACCAAGGCTGATTTGGGTGCTGTGAGTACCGAATAAGTTTACATGAACAGGTTACTGGCCTGCTGCACAACTTCCTACCAGGGGGATCAGAGACTCTTCTGTTAGGGTGTCCATACTTTAGACGAAAGGCCCCTGTTTTGGGAGGAAAGAGACTCGACCTCACCCTTCTTTTTCTGAGACAGGATTTGGTGCCTTTGTATCTTTTATTCTGACATTGGGCATTTCTTAGTATTTGCAGGGCTCACCTACCAGCATTAACTAGAATGCTAAGATCCTAAGCTACCCAAAAATTAAAAAATTAGAATGAAAAATGAAAGACATTCTAGCCCTCGAATAACGTAATAGCATTAGGGTAAGAAAAGAAGAAGGATCAGTCAAGAGTTTGCACAGAGAAAAGTTTAAAGAAAGGAATCTCACCCAACACTAGTTGAAACGAAGTGAGAATCCAGCTAGGACACATAGGACTTGCCAAAGATAAGAACAATTAATGGGATATACATAATATTCCAATATAAATATATTCCCGAAACATGTCCCAAATAAAGGGACAAAAATCTTGAGGTAAAGTAATTATAAATTTTAAATATATTATATATGCATCAAGAAATAGACTGTAGAAAAAAGTGTCTGAAATATATCCTAATATAAATATACATTACCTAATTAAATATATTTTTAAACTATGTGCACACACGCAACGTGAGAAAGAAAAAATTAAACGTCTGTCCGATAAACTCAATGTTAACGTGAGACTACAACAATCGTTAGCTGCTAGAAGCTAAGAGAAAACTACGTGAAAGTGATCGTGTCTTTATGTGTCTAATAATTCAGGTTTGCGACCAGCGTAATCGAGATAAAGTACTTTTGTTGTGCTCTCTGCTGTCCATTTACCGAGAAAAACGGTCGTCTGTACTCCGAGAAAAAATAAACGCACGCAAAATATTGTTACGACGGCCTCACGGAACGTCGTAAGGTACAGTGGAAACAAAATACAGACACCAATGAAGTCACTATTAACCAGCTTTAATTAGTCACAAATAATAACATGAAATGAACAAGGTACTCTCATACAATAACTTGTCCACCAGCAATAACTGTCAATTATTAGAGTTCCGCAATATTCTAACACAATAATCACTTTCCACTAATTAGCAACAACCACTTGATCTGCACTAAACAATGACGCCAAGTATGGCTGACTTCTAAGCCGGCCTCTACTGCTTATATAGGTCCCGTAGGTGTTCCAGAGTAATTTCCATTCTTTTGGCGGCGTGCCAGCATGATTTGTTAAGAGTGCTCTCAAACAGTCTGGAAGCTACCTGTGTGCACGGCTACGGCTTTGAGAGGTTACAGAGACTTTACGAAAGTGTTACATCTGCCAACTTTACGAAAGCGTTACATAATTGTCAAGACACTGCCCCCTCCTTAAGACTATCCGTCCCGAACTGGCAAACCGTCTCTTTAAATAATACTTGACCAGGCGATCTAGGTGGACGAACTTGAATTTCCGCTATCCTTCCTGTTGAATCCTGTTGATTCTCTTTTTTACAGTGTGAAGTCTTTTCCAGTCAGTCTGATGTTTAAGTGAGCGACCACGACGGCGCTTTGGGTTGGACAACCAAACCTGATCTCCTTCTTAGAAACCCATACTCATGCCGTGAATGTCATACCGAGTTTTCATTTTATCACTGGCTATCTCCAGCCATCCTCTTATCACGTGATTCATTTCTCGAAGTTAATTTTCTAATAGCGAGGAATAGTTCTGCGGCTCTTGGAACTAAGTCTCTGGTGATCCAAACATCAAGTCGCCGGAAGACGAATCTCTCGCCCAAACACAAATTCGGCTGGAGATATGCTGACCTATATGCCATGAGGAATAGTGGTATACGATGATCCCAGTCTGTTTCGTTCTCGTCAACAACTTTCGACAGATGCTCCTTACGTGTCCTATTGAACCTTTCAACCATTCCGTCCGACTGAGGATGGAGAGGCGTTGTGCTGGTCTTTCAAATTCCAAGTAGATGACATAATTCTTTAAAAACTTCAGACTCGAAACTCCCCCGTTGATCCATGTGGATTTCTATTACCACCCTCGCAGTTTAGAGCTAGAAAAGATATGTGTAATTTACTAATACTGAACTCTTAACTCTGCTTGATGGCGACTCTTAAAATTATCTCAGGGTATCAAAGAAATGATTACTAACACAGTTAACTTAAAGGGCTACTAATTTTAATGAGCATTTTCATTAACATGTTACAATTTGCATACAATCTTCATGGTTAACAATTATTAAATTTATACATCTCATCAATTATTATTGAAAGTAGGTTCATAGACCAATTGAATTGCCAATAGTAATAGAGTTACAAAAAGACATGAATTAAATTGAGTTTAATGTTCAATTTGGTTTACTTGTTAAGTTGAATTCATTTTGGTTTGTGAGTCCTTCCCTCGTAGTCTGCGATCTTGGAGATTGCGTTGTCGGCGATTCGGATGATCCTGTTGAGGACACTCGATGACACCTAACTTTATTGCTTTTTTTAACACAATACATTTTATGCTTTTACACCCTGTACGTGACTTGCTGAATAACTTTCGCACCGACATACTGTCGCCTTGACTAGGGTGTGTGTGCTTTGAAAAACACCGCCACGCTGGTTTACAACAGTACATCAAGTCACATTACTTGCATTTCTTATTCTAATATACATTTAATAATCATGTTTTCTATATAAAACTAGCGTAAAATTTGGTAGCATTCAATTTTTACGTTATATCGTTCCCCAAGAGAATCGTATAAGATTTTTGCTATAAACTTGATGACGATTCTATTGCTGCGTCCTTCAAATGGATTTTATTTCATTTAGTTGTTAACTGTGTTAGTAATCATTTCTTTGATACCCTGAGATAATTTTAAGAGTCGCCATCAAGCAGAGTTAAGAGTTCAGTATTAGTAAATTACACATATTTCAAAAGTTAACCCCTTACAATGGTTTTTTTTTTACATTCATATTATATTAATCGTATATCTACATATGAATTTTAATTGCTCATACTACAGTGCATTTAGTAAAAAAAATATATATATTTTTTTTTCATTACTCCATTCTCCACCCTTTACCTCTATCAGCTGTTGACATTGGCATTAAGCCACAGTTTGTTTACAAACAGAACCCTAAACTGGTTTTTGCTACCTGCTTGTCAACACTACAGACCGCAACGGTTCTCGCGTCCCGCTATTCACGCCCTCGTTACAAACAACTACTTTCCCTAAACATTACATAACGTCTTGTACCCATAATCTATTTAAAATCTTATTCTACATATACAATACAATGTTTACAATACAAAACTATTTATCCTCTCGACATTTTGTCAACTTAGTCTTATTACAATTTTACTTATAAATTATTACACATACATCTGTAAAAGTGGTGTTCTTACAATCTGTTTATTTATTATTTTGTTGTTTAGAACCCTTCGTGTCTGTGTAGTGTGTGTTAAATTTCGTGATTTTTATGCTTCGTTGGTTCAACCTTACTACCTGCATTACTTGTTGACGGGACACTGTTGGTCTCCTCCCTAAACTGGCTCTTCCATTTAGTCGGCTTATTATACTACGCTCTCTCTTCGGTAATACTGTCTCGCTCGCTCACTTTCCCTCTCTCTTCTCCGTTGTGTTTACTCAATTTAATAACATGATTCGAGCTGTTTGATATTAACTTTTTTCGAATCCTTCCGGGTTGTTGGATGTCTACGAGTTGGTATGTCGCCACTCCGACTTCCTTACTGACCTTATACGGATCCTTGAACCTATCACAAACCCTTCCAATTACTCTTTTATTTAGGCCTGACATTGAGTATGCTCGTAATAGCACTTTGTCACCTGACAAACCTACCTTTGTACCTGAAACTTCGTAATTTTATCGGCTAAATTGATTTGTTCTGTCCGTTTTCCACCCTTCTCCTTAATCTTTACATAAATACTTCTGTAGTCAACTGGCTGATTTGCTGATATCATTTCCTTATCTACGTACTTGGTCCAATCACGCCCTGGTTTTCTTCCTTGCCGCGGTTGGTTAAACCCGTACTTTCTTAGATTTTTTGGTCGATACCTTCTCCGATGCCTTCTTCTTCTGCTGCCAGCCTCTTTCAGATGTCTCGATACCCATGCGATGTCGTTGATGTCGTGATAATGTTCATGGTATACTTCAGTTAGTTTCTTAATGAACTCTATCGGAAGATCGCTGGATCCCTTAAATTTGACTTCTCTCATCTGCTCGTTGACAACGCTTCGGGTGACGGGTGACGCGTTTATCAATGCCATCTTCGTCCGAACTTCGCTTTGTAACAGCTGCAACTTGTGGTTCGTTTCTCCCGAATGGTTATCTATTTTGCTTGCTAATTCTTTTAGCGTATCCGCTCCTACTTTGAGAGCAGCAACACTTTCGTCACAACGTTTATTGGTCGCTATTACCTTTTCGTTTAAAATGTTAATGTCACTACTATGCTTATCGTCTATTTCCTTCAATAATTTTTCATTATCACTAAACTTATCATTAATTTCATTCCTAATAGTACTAATCTCTTCATCTATCATAGTTTTTGTGTCTACTTTAAATTGTTGCAAAATTTCATTATTTTCCTTTTTGATCTCACTGAGTTGTGTGGTTATTTCGTCTCTTAAGTCTCTTAAAACCTGGTTTCGTTGTGTAATCTGTTGTGATAGTTGTTTTATCTGTTGTGATTGCTCTAACTTCTGTTCTTGTAATACTTCTGTTTGCTGTGTCATTTGTTGTGATAATTGTTGTAGTAATGCATACATATTCGGTTCTGTAGGTGTTTCTGTTGTTGTTTTTTGTGCTGATCCCGGTCTTCCCTCGTGTTGTATTTCTTATGTTATTTGTGGTGTTTCTACTTCTTCGTGGTCCTGTCCCCGCGTCCTTGACTCTTGATCGTCCACTGTTAGTTGGGCGAGTGTATGTTGATCCCCTAATTGATTGTTAATATCTAACTCCCCTTCGTAACTCTGAGTTGTCCCTGTTTCCGTATTCATTTTGTTGTTTATTTTGTTTGTGTTCTTCTGTATGTATTTCGTTTGCCTACTTTTGCTTCGTGTGATCATACAAAATTATCCTTATTCTCTACGTTTCTTATTCTACTTTTCTTATACTCTATTCGCAATTCAATTGTCTGTTTAGCTTACAAATTAAACCTTGCAATAGGCTCCAAATACTACCTACTGTAGAATTTAGTCTTTATAAGCTTCACGGTTATGGGCGCCACATACCACCCTCGCAGTTTAGAGCTAGAAAAGATATGTGTAATTTACTAATACTGAACTCTTAACTCTGCTTGATGGCGACTCTTAAAATTATCTCAGGGTATCAAAGAAATAATTACTAACACAGTTACCTTGAAGGGCTGCTAATTTTAATGAGCATTTTCATTAACATGTTACAATTTGCATACAATCTTCATGGTTAACAATTATTAAATTTATACCTCTCACCAATTATTATTGAAAGTAAGTTCATAGACCAATTGAATTGCCAATAGTAATAGAGTTACAAAAAGACATGAATTAAATTGAGTTTAATGTTCAATTTGGTTTACTTGTTAAGTTGAATTCATTTTGGTTGGTGAGTTCTTCCCTCGGAATCTGCGATTTTGGAGATTGCGTTGTCGGCGATTCGGATGATCCTGTTGATGACACTCGATGACACTTAACTTTATTGCTTTTTTTTTTTAACACAATACATTTTATGCTTTTACACCCTGTACGTGACTTGCTGAATAACTTTCGCACCGACATACTGTCGTCTTGACTAGGGTGTGTGTGCTTTGAAAAACACCGCCACGCTGGTTTACAATAGTACATCAAGTCACATTACTTGCATTTCTTATTCTAATATACATTTAATAATCATGTTTTCTATATAAAACTAGCGTAAAATTTGGTAGCATTCAATTTTTACGTTATACTATAGACACTCCATAACGGCAACAGAAGTTGTGAACTAACGCCTTTGCCACAATGGTAACCTCCTGATTTCAAATTGCATACACGTCCACCCATTTTGTAAAATAGTCGCTATAACCATGATGTATCGGTTTCCATTGCCAGTAAATGGAAAGGGCCAGCAACGTCTATGGCAATTCCCTCGAAGACATTGCTGGTACAATCAGTAGAATCAGTTACGTTATCAGTAGGATTACAGAATTTTCTAGAGCCGCACGCAATTATCTGGGGAAAGCCTTGCTGAGATTACAAAGTCTCGACTTCGCCCGTCGGAGGTACAATATTGTGGAATTTCTCATCAACATTAGAAGTAAGTTTCAAATTTAAAAATATCGATGCTTACCAAATTTCAAGGAGCCAAGCCTTTCGTTTGTCTATGAATTCAACAAAAAATTAAAAAATAACTAATAGAACAACTTAAAAGCTTATAACAGGTGTTTCAAATGTCTACCGTGCTGGTCAATGCAAACAGTAACATGTTTCTTAACGTTGGATGTCACCCTTTGTATCCACACTGATGTTCGAAATACAGTCTGCATTACTATTTTCAAGTTTATCAAGTATACGCGGGGTTTGTGTTAAGTGACAAGCCAGTAAGCCATATGCAATAGGGAAAGTGTCAAGTGTTGTGGAACATTGCAAACTTTAATTTTGTGACTGTTGTTATTGGTTGAATATAACGCGTATTGGATAACTGTACGAAGTAGAACTGTTATAATACGGCGTATCTGTTTAAAAGAAATGTTCAAAAATAATGTGAGTGTAGATTTCATTGGCGTTCAGTAATGTACGCGTACTGCGTTGTGGTGGTAACCGTCTTTATCAGAAGGAAAAATACTGGTAAAGACAGTGGTTAAAAATGCTGAAAGATTATAAAGTAATAAATAAATACGTATTTGCTTCAAGATATTGTAAACATAGCTGAAATAATAACATACAATCTTCATGATAGAAAATTATTTTAATAAATATTAAGAAAACAATTTTGAGAATAAGTATTACTAAATGAACTACTTCTCAAATGTGACAACATATGGACTTCTTGGATTTCGTTGTCCATGACGTGTCCGTTTCTTAACTAAATATAATTATTTCACTACGACTCGGAACACAAAACTATTTATGGGTAAAAACGTAAAAGCTTTACCTTACAACATGAACCGGTTTTCACTTTTAAAAATCTTCTTCAGAGGTTGCCCTCCTAGATGAAAAAGACTACAAAGACGAACTAAACACAATAAAATATCTAGCAGAATCCAACGGATACGACAGAACAATAGTCAATAAACTCCTACACAAAACACAAAACAAACAACAGACAAAGACAGAGAACAACAAATTCATAACACTAACATACATCAATAAACAAACTGAAAAAATAGCCCACAAATTCAAAAAAGCAGGATACAAAATCGCTTACAAAACTACTAACAAAACAAAACACACACTATCAAAACACACACACAAAGCACAAAACAAATTCAATCTTCCTGGTGTTTACAAACTAAATTACTCAGATAGCAACAAATTCTACATATGCCAGACAGGACGTAGCTTCAAACCAGCGGCAACCTCTGAAGAAGCTTTTTAAAAGTGAAAACCGGTTCAGGTTGTAAGGTAAAGCGTTTACGTTTTTACCCATAAAAAGTTTTGTGTTCCGAGTCGTAGTGAAATAATTATATTTAACATATGGACTTCTACCATTCTAGTTACTGAGTACGGTCAAATCTATTTTGAGATGTTTTATCCACTTTTTCTCAGAACAAAAATGTAAAAGTGTATTTATTAGTTATTGACAATAATGTTTGTAACAAATAGATACAATTTTTATTTATGAGAAAATGTAGAGCTTCAAAATTGCAAATATACATACATACAATCATTTACTACGAGATGTTTGAAAGCATAATGGCTTTTTGAATATAGGAACATATGAATGAATCGCTAGTATTCTGTTCTGTAGGGGTGAAATGCTTGCAGCTATGTTGCTGGAGAGCTGATGAGACTGAGAGGTGGAGGAGAGAGACATGAAGAGGGAGATAACGCGTTCATGATTTATTACACCATTAATTCTGAATAGCAGTCAGTATTTAGATTAATGGACCGATCATTGTGTGTGCCCTCCAACCCGCTGACATCAGTTAAAGGAAGCAATCAGTTACATAAAAGCACGTTTAATACACTCATAGCTATTAATTGTTGCAGCCATTCAGGTAATACTTTTTTCGAATATGTGCCTTCAATGCACCCGCATTCTCTAATTGTAGGCTTAGTATCTTTCATATCTTAGAATGCACTGCACTTCTTGGCTCTTTTCGATAGAACTCACTGCGATCTTACCGACAGAGTTTTATAAAATTACCCTCTACCATCATTTACTCTGGTAATTTTAACAATTATCTTGAACTAATGGAAAGATGGAGAAAATTGGAGGAGAGGTGTTCAAAAAAGGATGAATGCAAAACGCTGAAGATGATTACTAGAACAACTGGATAACACGCAAAGCAGGCTAGAGAAATTAAAAAAATAAACAATGGCTAACAATCTGGTATTAACGGGGTGGAAGTGGGTATTAGCAATACGGAGACTATAAGAGAAGGAATAGAAAATATACTGAAATCAGAACTACATACCAAAGCAGATGTGAAAGTAGCGTTTAAAATAGGACCAAATAGTTTATGACAGAAATGGAGGAGTGGGAAGAAAAAAATTAAAGCGCTGGACAAAAATGAAGCTGAAGGGAAAAGAGGAGATGAAATAATCCGGAAATGACAGCAAAAACACGGAAACTCAGAAAAAGATAAAATGTTCTGCAGGAACGGATACAAGTAAAAGTGTAAAGGTTAAGATAAAATTCCACAGAGTGGCAAAATAATGAGATGGGATCATAAGATAGATTGAAGACAAAAGTGGGAAGTAGTACAGCAGCAATCAAGATGGACACGAGGAACAGATTCATACAGGATTAGAAACAGAGTAAAGAGACTGGATATGGGGAGGTGCAGTACTGATATAATAAGACAAAGTGTAAGAATGACAACTAGGGAGATAAAGAGAAAGACCAGGAGAGAACTGTAAATAGACAGCAGAAAACGTCTAAGAACACAAAAGAAAACAAGAAGAATAACTATAAGGATAGGAAAATAGAATGCAAAAACGATGATAATACAAAAGAAAATTAAAGAAACAGGAAGAGAAACGACTGAGTACACGATCAAAGCACTTGCGCTGGAAAAGGGAAGATGGAAATGAAGTGGACAAAATAGGCAAATACGAATACAGAGTGTACTATGATGGAGGTGACAGACAAGGCGTATAGTACTCATAGTAACAGACAAATTATGAATAGCGTAATAGAATTTAAATCAAAAATTAAGAGAACTGTATACGTAAAGTTAACAAATAAGCAAGAACACAATGACCCCGACTACGGCAAAAACTAAGGCAATAAAGCCAAATACGAGTGATTTTAAGGCAAACATTTTGAAAAAATTATTTCAAAAATTGATAAGAATATCAAAGCCAATGAAATAAGATAAGACCGTCTACTCACGAGTGACCACGAACACGTTCATAGTGAGAACAAGACGAGCATCATATTGTTACGACGGTCTAACTGATCGTCGTATGGTACAGTGGAAAACAAATTACAAGACACCAATAAAGTCACTAAAAACCAGCTTTAAGATAGTCTCTTACAACAAATCAAATAAAAATTGTTCACACGCAATAAAAATGTCAACTACTAGAGTCCCGCACAATTATAAAACACATAACACGTCGCCACAATACTTCGAACCGCACTCGAATAAATCGCCACTTAAACTGACTAAGCGTCGCTGCGTACTTGTATTTAAACCCTGCTGAGATTCCAGAATAATCCATAATACGCGTCAACTCTACACTAGAGCGTAATTGCTTGCGGCCTTGACACAGTGCGCGCGGCCGCCGAAGTCTGGAACAGTCTCTTTAACGCATGTTGAGAATCACGTACACACACATTACAGCCGGGTTCCACTGGAATAGCCAAGATGGATGTAGAATGTTCTGTAATTGCGTAACAACAAATCACAGAAGGAAAACAAAACATTAGCGGATATTCCCCGGGAAGATATCATGGAATCTAGTCGACCACGTTTTGATAGACAGAAAAAGAAAAAATGTGATACAGGTCGTAAGGTCGTACGGAAAGGTTAAAAAGAGGAGCAAATGCAGATACGGACCAAATTCTAGAAATAACTAAATTAATACTAAAATACAAAGATACAAAAGAAAAGAATTAAATAGACGCAAATGGAGAATTGAAGACATGAGATTAGAAAGAATGAAAAGAATACGAAGTAGCAGTTAGGCAAACCTGATTAGTAAACAGGAGCATGCAGAGGTAGACAAACAATTGGATAATTAAAAAAAGCATTAGATCAAATACCAGGACAATATGTTAAAACCAGAGGAAATGGATACGCAAGGATATAATAAGGAAGAATTAGTGACTCAGAACAGGACAGCGCATATTCTTTGAAAACTGCAAATCTGCCAAGAACGAAGGCACTAAAATGTAAGGACAACTTACAATTGTACTGAGCTATAAAGAGTTACAAGACCCTAATAGTCAACATGGGCAAAGAAGTGTTGAAGATCATTTTAGCAAGGCACTATCACAAGAAGGAACAAGGACGCTAACAGTTACTGAAGGGAGAGACGAGAGGAGGTGGGAGAAGCAAGACCTAATTATTAAGTAATTTAATGACACACTAGAAAGTTGTAAAGCGAACAAGGACCAGATAGCTTAAACTAGAAGCAACTGCAGGGAGAGTGTGCTACTTACCACTACATGCAAAATATCAATTTAATATCAAACAAACGACTGAGGACATATGCTGAAACAAAAATGAAAATGTCAATGGGGATTTAGAGATGGTATGTTACCGGTAGATACTATCTATATGGTGACACAATTGACTGAAGTGTGTCAAGATTATAATATCCAGCTGTAAATTATATTTGTACGTTTCAGTGGGCCCTTTCAGCTGAGACAGTCGATTTAGACGATTTTAAAACATACAGTTGCGATGAAAGTATCACACAAACTTATAAGGTTGATATAAATGACTACAGAGAATTCACAGGCCACCAGAATGGAGGAAAAGGACACCAGAAGGAATATCAGACTTGTTTCTAATAGATAATAAAGTAAGGAAGGGGAGAGTAATGCACTGCTAACAACATTACTTAACACAGCAATCAACCAAATCATAAGAGCATCTAATACTAATGAGACGATGATAACCAAATCAGTTTAGATAACAGCTTATGCTTACGACATAGCGCTAACTACAAGAGACAAGGTAAGCAATAATGCAGCAGTTAATAAAATTGTACAAGAAGCCAAGGAGAGAAGGCTGGAAATCAATAGGAATAAGTCTCAAGGCGGGGACATCGCCTGGTGGGAGGAACGAAGGAAGGTTGGAGATCGAGCAGCGAATTAGCTGGATAGAGCCCACGGTTTACAAAGGTGTAATAAGACTGTTAGTGGCATATGCAGCTGAGACAATAGGCGTTACAAACAAAGACAAAGAGAAACTGAAAAGCGTTGAAAGGATGATAATTAGAAGAATATGTAATATAAAGTAAGTAGGGGAAGTGTGTAGAAGTCTAACAAATTTGAAAGTAGACCAAATATTAAAGGATGAAAACACAGATCATAAAATGGTCTGGGTATATGTACAGAAAACGAGGAAGAGGTTAGTCCAAGGGTAAAGTGGAAGGACCAAGTCATAGAAGAAAAGAAAGACTAAGATTGGAATAGAGGAATGATAGGAAAATGCCAGGACAGAGTACAATGGAGACACAGCAAGCACCAATTCACAGCTCACACAGAAGAGGGTAGAAACAGGACGATTTTCTGCAAAAAACTAGATCTGAGCAGCTCTTAAAGAGAAGCTACAATTCGTCTAATAGCGAGTGAAGCCTATTGTATACGACCTCTGTGTGTGTGTGTGTGCGCGCGCGCGCGTGTGTAGTTTAATATAGAATCTTAAGAATGGAACTTGTACTTCAATTATTGTTTTACCTGGTTGGTACCCAACGTTCATTTTCCACATACACATAGACTGGTTTCCTTATGACGCTCTAATAGGCCTACTCCAATTTTACAATTAGGCTTACCACGTGGTTGCTGACTATGGTCGTCTGAATGTTAATGGACGAATTAGCGTACAACGCACTGTACGAAACCAGACATTATGTTACAGAGAATATCTGGCCATTTCTGAGTCTCCAGAACTCTAGGATGATGGTTCCTTGGTAACCACGCGATTTCATCACTTACGCAAACAGTTATCTGTAAATAAGCCTAAAAAGTACGTATTACGCTAGTCCATGTTCATATATTCTTTTGTGCCTTTAAACTTACGGGTTGTCGGTACTGAACGGGGCCGTAGTCGTCCGCTTACATGCTCGTACCCTTCACTTCAAGAAAGGTTATTTTCATGGCCACTAAAATGGTGCATCTATTGTTAAGAAGGTTAAGAAGGTTTTACAGTAGACCTACTGCGGCGGCCTCGTCCAGCGGATTGAGTGGCATTTTCCGTTGCATATAAATTTAGTTCGTTCAAAAACATTTACTTTATTATTATATAATATTAATAGCGCACGATTATATATAACATTATGTAATATATTAATGTAAATATTATTACACTTTTATAATAGTAATAGTAATAATAATAATGATGATCATGATTAATTATTCATAGGCCTAATTTAACACAAAATAATTATTTCATTTTTTTGATAAGAGAAATTTAATTTTGTTAACACCAAAAAATTCACTATTTTATTTTTAGAGAATATTCAGTTATTTTATTCCAAAATGCATATACGTTTATGACTGTCTAAGTTTACAGTATTCCAAGTGCTCAGATTATCCATTATCTGCTGCCGGTTCCTTAGTATTATTCTGACGCAGAGGCATAACTACGGGGGCGAATCAGGGGGGTCAATTCCTTCCTCCAATGCTATTACCAGTGTCAGCCAAGTTCAAAAATCACTTAACTGAGTTAATCACAATAATCACAATATTCTTGAGTTAGCTCCGTGTGTTAAAGTAGGGATTATGCATAACTATAGACATAAAGTATAAGGGTTTCGGTACTGGATGGGGCGGTAACCGTCCACCAGACGGGTGGAATAAGTGGCATTCCACCCTCCCCTTCCCCACTACTCCTACATTCAGCATTACTATTTTTGCTCATAAGTGCAACACGTGAGATACTATAAGAATCACGAGCAGCTATTTTTGTATTTAAAGTTCATAATCACATTCAAAGTTTCAAGAGTTTATATTATTTTCTGTGTTGTATTTTAAAAGTATTAATTCTTTGAGAAATTACGTGAGGGACAACGGAATAAGGAAATATATGACAGACTGAAAAATTACACGCAACCGGATTTAATGTTTGAAGTGTGGGGTAAAACGTATCTCAACGAAGGTTTTAATAAAATGTGATAGCCTATACAGGTGCGGGACAAACCAACGTAAACCAATGTAAATCAAAAAAGAATCTGCAAGCGAGACAATACGTTTCTTGGCATAGGGCGGAATCCAACAGAACCCGTGTAGTGCGTTTTATTTGCGTGGATTTTTAAATACCCGATTTCTATAATTACAAAAGAAACCGAATTAAATACGTAAAGCACAAGAAAATGAATTTCCGAGTTTCGGAAAATATCAACTATAGGCCTATTTTTGTCACAGAACAGTACAAAAATTTGTGGTGTTGGTCACACAGTGGTAATAGGCGAAAGTGCGTTCCGCAAGAGAAAGTGTAACGGGAATCGACTGGTGAAGATTCGGTGGGTAATCGGAGAGATAGACAGAAGGAGTAAAAAATTCTTCCTGAAAGATGTAAATAAACGGGATGCTAACGCTTTGTTGGATGTAACTGAGAAAAACGTTCAGTCTGGAACTACTATAATTACGAACATGCGGAGGAGCTACAATTCTCTACAAAGTAAAGATTGTACTCATTTGCGAGTTAGCAGTCGCTGAACTCTGTATACTGCAGTGACGTGAACATTCATACACATAACATCAAGCGCCACTGGTCAAAAATGAAAAAAAGACATGAGGCGACGGGTAGGAAGGATCTTGGTGAGGTCCTTTGAAAGATGTCGCAGTCTGTGTAATAATGTTATCTGAACAAAATTAAATTTCTCTTATCAAAAAAATGACAGAAATATTTTAGTTCTAAATTAGGCCTAAAAATAAATAATAATCATCATTATCATTAATAATAGTAATAATAATAAGTATTAACAATAAAATAATAATAATAATATCTACTATATAACGAAAATATTATCATTAATACATAATGTATAATACATAATATTATGTATATGACAAAATGTTTTTGAGCCAACTAAAGTTACATGCAAAGGAAAATGCCACTCAATCCGCTGGACGGGGACGCCGCAATAGATCTACTGTAAAACCCTCTTAACAATAGATGCACCTTTTTAGTGGCCATAAAAATAACCTTTCTTGAAGTGAAGGGTACGAGCATGTAAGCGGACGACTACGGCCCCGTTCAGTACCGACACCAAAACTTACTTTTCTTTATGTTTCCTCAACAACACCACGTCATTTGTTTTCTCTACATCTAGGACTTAGATGCGATCTATCTTCCTTGTGGTAAAATCATCGACACTATCACCTGTCTTGAACTTAGTGGTCTACAACTTGGCTTGCATCTCTGAATAAACAGCTTGTACTCGATGTCGCCGGTGTTTAGTTGTGGCCCAGAACGTCACCACCGCGCTAACCGACACTCCTGACGCTACAGTATGTTACGTTTCTCTTCTTACTATGAGGACTACGTGTGAATGCAATAACAATACGTTTATAATACGCATCCTCCTCTCTTTGTACGTTTGTGTGTGTTTGAGTTTTCCAAATTCTTAAATCGGATTATCTACACATACACACGTAGGCCTACTTGATATTATGTTTGAACAAAAAACGATATGTAAATAATTTCATTCCGCCGCAGCCATCGTCAATTTGGATTTCTCGTTATTAAGCCGTCTACTGACTAATCCGATTTAAACGTTCCAACTAACAAACGTTTACACACACACATGCGCGCGCGCGAGTATATATACATATATATATATATATATATATATATATATAATGTGGAGAATAAAATCTAATCTATACGTATTCGTTTTTGGATTTAATTAGTGACGTTGTTCAGAATCCCTAAATTCAATATAGCTGCTGTTATTTAAGCTTAGAATAAATCCGTCTCTAGTTAGTTTAATGATATCAAAACCATTTCTGTCAGGGAAAATTTATAAATATAGTTACTAAAAAAACGGCAAATTGTTAAATCTGTTAACCTTACGCATCAAATAAAGTTCCCAGCCAGCGAATCAGCTGTAAATGAGTAACCGCCAGTTTTCTTCTGTAATCCAATCACACACATAAAAACAAACATAATATTTACAAATAGAACTTGTATTTCAGTATGTAAACATATTTAGTCATACTCAACGTTCGTCCGTGAGTGCGCTCGCGAAGACAAACTGTTACTAATACGTTTTTATTGAGAATATTTTTTAACAGTAATAGCCACGTAATGATTAACTAAAACTTCCGGGCTGAAAGGCCGTGGTCGAGTGCTTGATCTACTGTAGCTAAACGTTTCGACCACACCACCGGTGGCCATCTTCAGTAGCAAAAAAATGTGTTCGAATAGATGACACGCCGAACACGTCTCCCAATGAACTGGGAACAAGCAATAGTGAGTTAAGGCTACGTTGTCTCTATTTATAACTTTTTGGCCGGTTAAGGTGTATCACGCGGACCAATGAGAAGCCAGCTCATCATTCTCGATTCTGATTGGCCATGGAAAGTAAACCATGCCAGACACTATTTAAGGCGATGCTTTCACCTCGGCGGTTCAGTCATAATCACCCTGCGATTGGAAGGAGCAACATCTCTCTTGAGCTCTCTCTTGATGGGAAATTCTTCACATTCTGTGCGTTCTCAGTCTCCGGTTATACCGTGACTTACACAGTGCGTCCAGTTCAATAATTACCAGTGTTTGTGCAAGTTTTTTTAAACTACTCAAGAATCAGTGCAGTGCAGTGTAGTGTTCAGTGCAGTGTTGTGTTCTTGTGCCGTACAGTGTTTCGTGTGTGTTCCGCTGCTGCCTGGAGCTTGTTGGTAAGTGAGCGACTTTTGTATCTTTGCTTACCGTAGTGCTTGGTCTAGTCCTTAGTTCCGTTCCGCCTAAGGCGTAGGCTTCGCCTCGCCGATGGCTGCCCGCAACCCATCTTCCGTCGCCCCTTCTCAGGGCCAACCTGCTTCCGTCGGTCCTTCTCAGGACCTCGCTATTCCTGCTCGCGCTCTGTCGCAACCTCTCCCGGATGGCCCTTCTCAGGACCACCCTACACCTACCTCGTCGGGGGAAACTCGCGACGCGGACTCGGCCATGGATACCGATGGTGCATGGCAGTCTGTCAGCCGGAAACGGCGTGTCAGTGCCACCTCCACGGAATCCGGTCGGACTTCGCGTCGAGGCTCAACCGCGGGGCAATCCACCATGGCCTCTCAACAACCCGACCAGCCCCGGCGTATCCCGCCTCTGATTTTCGCCCGGCCTTCGGATTGGGCTAATTTCATGCGTCGGATACACCGGTGCACTCCTTCTGGCACCTTGACTGCTTCGGCCCAAGGTGACAGTTCCATCCGCCTCAACCCCACGACCGTGGAAAGCTTCCGTATTGCGCAGAAGTTCCTCACGGACGCGGGTATCCCCTACCATACCTTTGCCTTGCCGGAGGAGAAGGAACTCAAGGTTCAAGTTATTGGTATCCCTGCTGGTACCCAGCCTGAGATCATCTCTGATGAACTCACCAGTTTAGGCTTTCGTGTACATAGTGTAACGCCTCTCTTCTCCCCCGGCAAGAAACTAGCGCGCAATGCGTTCCTGGTTAAAATACGAAAGGTGGGTGACTACCAGGCCATTTATGGTATCACCTTTATGTTTTATTTGAAGGTTAGGGTTGAAGCCTTCGAAGCCCAAGCCGGACCGAAGCAGTGTTACAACTGCCAGAGGTACGGCCATTCATCGGCATTTTGCCACCATCCCACCCGCTGTTTACGCTGTGGCGATAGCCATCGAAAGGACACTTGTCCTCTCGCTCGTGCTGCCGCCACTTGCGCCAACTGCGGGGAACCGCACCCGGCGTCATCAAAGTCTTGCAAATTCTATGCTGCGGCTTTGAAGAAGCTGTCAAAGTCCTCGCAGCAGCGCGTTACTGCGCCTCCAGCTAGGCCCCATGCATCAAGGCCTGCCGCCTCGGCGGCACCTATCCCCGCTGCGGCACCGGCCCTTGCGCCTGCCCCAGCTCGTCCGGCGTCTACCGGGGCGCCCAGCTATGCGGCTGCAGCTGCTTGTCACCCTGCCGCACAGCCCGCGGCCCAGCAGCCAACACCTGCTGCGCCGTCTAAGAAAAAGACGAAACCGTCGCCCCCCGCTTCCTCGCAGCACACGCCCGCTGCACCACAGCCAGCATCTACTCCAGATGTCCGAAATCCTAGGCAGCCGAAACAAAAGGCCCCCGCCCAGAATGGCATCATGTTCCTGCACCCGGCGCCCAAGCCTCAGGCGGCACCGGCGTCTGCCGCGTCCTCGGACGTGACTTTCGCCGCCCGCGTGCGCGCTTGGATCAACGCCTTGATCCCGCAAATTCTTGCTGCCAAGGATGTCCAGTCCTTAATCGTTATCATTCTCACCTCCGTGACCTCGCTCATCCCTCTCGATGGCTAGGCCCTTTCGGCTGGTGGCTTGGAACGCATGTGGCGTTCTATCTCGCCGTGCCGAATTGGCCGCCTTCGTTACCGAATATGACATAGACGTCATACTCCTTAGTGAAACACACCTGACTCCTGCACACTCGTTCCAGCTTCCAGCGTACACGACGTATCGCACAGACCGGCCTGGCCAGAACCGGCGTGCCGCATCTGGCGGTACAGCCATTCTGGTTCACAGGCGCATCGCCCACCGCCTCCGGCGACTCGTCGCTTGGAGGCGACGGCGGTTGCTCTCTGCATCGGGGATCGGGAGGTCCGACTGGTTTCAGTCTACCTCCCCCCTCGAGGTGGACCACCGCCCGACGAGGATGAATGGGACGCTCTCTTAGAAGACCCCTTACCGACCATCGCAGCCGGAGACTTTAATAGTAAGCATCCCCTGTGGAACAGCCGTGTCTCTAACCCATATGGCCGCTCTCTGTACCAATACGTTCAACGTCATCCTCATGTGAACGCTCTTGGTCCTAGATCACCGACCTATATCCCCAATCAACGGGGACCTCCAGACGTCCTTGACATTGCTGTTGTCAAAGACTTGGCCTACCCTATCGCAATAGAAGCCGTGTCAGACCTCTCGTCTGATCACGACCCGGTATTACTCACTGTTCGGCCCACGCTGGACACACCTCTCCAGCCTCCCCATCGTGTCACGAGAGTCAACTGGCGATCGTTCCACGATGAACTGGGTCGAACAGTACCATCTGACCCCCAGGTCGACATCTCCAGCCCGGATGATGTAGACCGTTTGGCCGACTATCTTCAAGAAGTCGTCACGTCCGCTATGGACAACCACACCTATAACGTCCCTGCGCCCAACAGACGGTCGCAGTTACCTGAAGAGGTGATTGTGGCCATCCGCAACAGGCGCCAGCTCCGCCGGAGATGGCAACAAACCCGGGACCCTGCCGTAAAACGCAGGCTAAACGCCCAATCTGACCTTGTCAAGCAGCTTCTGCTTGATGCCACTGCTCATCGATGGGACTCATATCTTGAGTCTCTGGAAGTCACGCCACAGTCCGTTTTCCGGGCTGCGCGCCGACTCACTGGCGAGAAAAGGACCCGCTACCCCCTACGATCACCGAACGGGATTGTGTACTCCGCGGCCGACAAAGCAGAAGTCTTTGCCGATACCATGGAGGAACAATTTACCGTTCACAGAGGCGTCTGTGACCCCGGCCACTCGGCAGCGGTCGCAGACTTCCTATCTGGATATTTTTCCCGCCCTCCCGCAGACCCAATCGCCCCGTTCGACGAGGCTGAAGTGGAAACGGCCATTAGTCGACTGCGCCCCAAGAAGGCGCCCGGCGAGGACCGTATTGGTGCAGCGGCCCTACTCAACGCCCCAGCAAGTCTCGTTTCACTCATCCACGTGCTGTTCAATGGATGTCTCCGGCTCCATTACTATCCCAGCCCTTGGAAACGAGCCAAAGTCATCATGTTGCCGAAGGCTCGCAAGCTGCGTACACTCCTTGAGAATCATCGACCAATCTCTCTTTTGCCAGTCTTATCGAAGGTGTTCGAGCGCCTCCTGCATCGCCGGATTACTCCCCTGCTGGATAATTTCATTCGGCAGGAACAGTTCGGCTTCCGCAGGCAGCATTCGACCACTCTTCAACTTGTCCGAGTTGTCACGCAACTCACTGACGCCATCAACAGGAACCATCAAACTGTCGCTGTCCTTCTGGACGTGAGTAAGGCCTTCGACAAAGTCTGGCACGAAGGCCTTCTCTACAAACTAGCCACCTCCCCTCTCCCTGCCTCATTTGTACATCTGATGCGGTCGTATCTCTGCGACCGCAAATTTAGGATCTCCGTCGACGGGACGTACTCTTCTGTCCGCCCCGTCGCCGCTGGCGTCCCTCAAGGATCTGTCCTCGGCCCCGTTCTGTACCTTGTGTACACGAACGACCTGCCAGTTTTGCCTGGAGTCACGCTCTCTCTCTATGCGGACGATGCGATGTACCACACCAGTTCTGCAAACCTTCGTTTTGCGACTGACGTGGTGCAGCGCCAGCTCGCATTACTTCCGGCCTGGCTAAGGAAATGGCGGGTGGCGATCAATACGGAGAAATCCGAGGCGATTGCCTTCTCCCGTCAGCTCACTTCCCGATGCCAGACCCTCTCCCTTGAAGGGAGCCCAATCGCTTGGCAACGTACTGTGAAGTACTTGGGCGTCACTCTTGATCGACGCCTAAGCTTCAGAGCTCACGTGTCCACAGTGCTCCAGCGCGCCAGAGGCGTCAAAGCCAAACTATACCCATTCTTATCGCCTCGAGGGCCACTGCCAGTGCGCACGAAGCTCTCGATCTATCTGCTCTTTTTACGAGCCGTCCTTATGTACGCAGCGCCTGCATTTTGGACCCAACTCGCCCCCGACGTCGTTAAACGCATGGAAGCCTTCCAAGCCCTTACCCTTCGCCTTATCTCCGGCTCTCCCTGGTATGTAAAAAATGCTGCTATCAGGCGAGGGCTGAAGATTCCGTCGCTCGATGGATTTGCGCGAACTCTCACGTTCAATCTCTTCCATCGAGCATCCATCTCTGATTTTCCTCACCTCCAACACCTCGATAACGATGATGGACCTCCACCAGTCAAACGTCGCCGCCCTCGAGCTCTGCTCGACGACCCGCCGTAATTTTAAAATTAACTAAAATTGCCCTCTCACCATCTGTCCACGCGCCGACCAATCGTATTTTCACCACCTTCCTTCCAGTCAAATCCGGTCCGTTGCAGGCCGACAGATGGTTCGGGCGTTGTGCCGGCTTTAGGTGTGCCTAGCGCCACCTTCAGTCGGCAACTTCACCCTCAGTCTCTCGCCTGCCTCGGTATCGCCATAAGGCAGTCTACCGGACTCTTACCGGGCTGGCGGAAGTGTATCGACCCGTTGTGGGCGAACAAATCCCGCCAATCCGTGCTAAGCGTTCGCGTAGACTTCCCTCTCAGGCCATTGGTGGATCGCGTCAGCGGTTCAGCCAATCACAGCCCGTCTCCTTCACCTCCGCCAAAATAAAAAAGGGGGTACCCATCCTCGCAGCGACAAGTCTCGCACCAAGCACTCGCCAAGCAACAGGCAGTCATCGGGCTCGCCCGGACGCTGCCGTCACTGGGGCACGCACTGAGCTGTGCCCTACACGCATCGTTGGCATCGTTCGGCGGTTCATAGCGACGGACGCATTCTTATGAATATGGATGGACTCCAGATGCAGGCGAGTGAAGTAACCCCGGACAGAAGATAACACACGGGTTTCATCAAACATCACCCGGTGATCGTCGTGGGAAAGAGCGTGTTCAGCAACTGCGGACTTTTCCGGCTGGCCCAGGCGGCAGTATCTCCGATATTCAGAGAGGCGCGTCCGGACACTACGCTTCGTGGTGCCTATGTAGACCTGGCCACACGTACAAGGAATACTGTACACCCCGCACGACGAGAGCGGATCCCTGGCGTCTTTCACCGGTCGCAGGAACTGGAGCGGAACAGGAAGCGGCCAAAAAGTTATAAATAGAGACAACGTAGCCTTAACTCACTGTTGCTTGTTCCCAGTTCATTGGGAGACGTGTTCGGCGTGTCATCTATTCGAACACATTTTTTTGCTACTGAAGATGGCCACCGGTGGTGTGGCCGAAACGTTTAGCTACAGTAGATCAAGCACTCGACCACGGCCTTTCAGCCCGGAAGTTTTAGTTAATCATAATGACACCGGCCGTGAAAGCCTACGTACTAAGAGTAATAGCCACGTGTTTGATTCATTACTTACTATGCTGTTCCGTTCTGCGGATTTCATTCGTTCTGTTGTTACTACGTTTATTACAAAGTCTTAATAATATTTCAAAGCTCTTCTAATATAGCACTGCTACCGTTACCCTATTGAAACATTAGTTTTTTTTGTTTTTTTTTTTACGTTCATAATACCGTACATTGCTCTTTCACTTTCGCATTGAGAGTATGTGAGTCATTCACTTATTATTCTGTGTTCACTTTTATAAAACTCTTTACAATTTTTTTCATGCGTGCTGTCTTCAGTGAGTCGCGGTCAGTAATAAGTAGGGAGAAAGCAAGTGAATATACTGAATTTGCGTACTGCAAATTAATTAATTGAAATTCGAGAAATAACAAACAGAAACAGGAAAACGACGGAATACGTAGGTAACGGAACTAGAATGTGCGTATGAATTACGATTTTAATAGGTGACAGGTAAAAGGACATTTGGATAAGCGAAAAGATAAACTCCAAAGGCCGCTAGATCAAAGGACCAAGAGAAATCATGAGATTACATGCCAACGAAGTGAGTCAAATCAAAATAATGCAATAATGTCCAGCCTCAAAACTCGAATCGCAGTACAAATTCGATTGGCCTAAAGCACTGACAAAGACCCTCCCTCCCCCCAAAAAAAGGTAACTGTAAAACAGTTATCTGTAAAAACTGTTTTGAATTAATAGCCTGTAATAAATTATTTCAAAAATTATAAAAGTTTTAAAGTTGTTCGTGTATTAACATTAGTGCTTTGGGACAATTTTACTGTTCAATAATATAATAATAGCATTAATATATAATAATATATGTCATCAGTTCTGGCCCTTGATGTTCCTGGTTCCTGATGTTTCACTGAACTCTCCGTTCTCGCTGTCTACCAGTGTTCTCGTAGCATCTGTCCTGGTTCTTCGTGTACACAATCTCGTCTTGGTTTGCAGCTTCAGTGTTGTACGTTTCTAAACGGCGATATTATATTTCGACAGTTATTTATATATTCCTGAAAAGTATTTATTACCTGAAATGGAATGTATAATGGCTATAAATTAACCTCGTTTATATGATGCAACTTTAGCATCATATGTCCCAGGACTTGAATATGGCGTTTTGTCGACCTACGCGTTTTACGTTCTTGAATAAATATTTAAATTATTTATTTAAACTATATAAAGAACACTCACACTATTATTAGCTGGCTATATCTTATTTATTTTTAATTCTTTGTAGACGATGATAAAATTATCGCCGGAGGTGTCTGAATTGTGGGGGGGGGGGGACAAGTATTTTGTCTGCACACTATTCTCTTTCGAAGGACACTAAAATCAAATTACTGATCTACACCACACATATGTGAGTAGAGGGTGTGACACGTCTGACATTATGCATGTCAAAAATTGAATTGTAAGGTCGTCAAAACATGCATTGCCACCGGCTCAGTTGTTTCCCCTTCCTTTACCTATCAGCACCTACTGATCACATTTTTGTTAACTATTTAATTTCACTGTTTTCTATTCATATATTTGATATGTTGGACTACACATACAAACACAAACACACATAAAAGTATGTTTATACGCTGTATACCATTATACCTTTATTACAAAATGTTAGTTTTTAATGTAGCCTACAAATTCTCTTACATCCTATAAATAGTTACCCATCTTTAAAATTTAAACACCAACGTATTTACTTTAAAACAGAACAAAACGGTTTAATTTCAAAAATTCTTATTTTTTTAAAAACGTATAAGAATCTTTGCTACCCTGTTCCTCAGACTGTCAAGCATAGTTAAATTAATATTTCGTTTTAATATGAAGGCTACTTATTGTTTAACATATGTAATTTCTGGGTTCTTTAATTTTTGGTGTGAAGTTTTATCCCTCTATTAATTAATTTTTTTGTAATACCTGAAGGGCTCATAAACAGATAATGATGCAAAGGTTTTGTTTGAAAAATTAAATGATAGTTAATGTCCGACTAAATATTTTACAAAAAGGATTCATAGTTGTAGTTTGTGTTTGAAGTAAACAAAGGGGGAACACATTAAACGTTATACCGTATCACATTCATAGTTTTCAAAATTAATTAACTTTAATTTGTTAGCATAACTACGCTCTCCTGAACATTAAGATTTGTTTCTACATGCTTCTGTACGTAGCACACATTAAACATACATCAAACGTAACACTCTTTTGAAATGTTTACTCTTGTGTGCACAACCCGGTGGTGGTGTAATTAGAACACGGTAGACGGGGGCCAGGTGGTGTGGCAATTTAGAAATTCACAATACTGTTGCATCGCACGCTTTAATTTTAATAACTAAATACGGGTCATCACGTAATAGTCATCTTATTTACAACCAATAGTGTGCTACGTTCCTGTCAGTTCGTAATACGAAACCACATCAAGAGTACAGGGTACTGGTATCCTCCTGAAGTGTTCAACTAGCTAACAAAAAATATGTTAAATGGTGTGATGCTCTGTTTGAGTGGAGTTTCTAAGACAAGGTTCAGCTGTGTTCAAACGCGATAAGAATCAAGCGTGAATTGTAAATTCATTAAGTTATCCGTGTAGAAAATCAGAAATACGATTAAGTAGCCATAACATTTTTACGCACCATACATAACGATACTTAAATAAATGATCAGTGCGCACTAATGATCAGCACACTTTTACACGATCTGTCAGAGTTACAGAGATAGTACGTTTCTCTCTCATAAATAAGAGCAACAATCGAATTTCAAAGCTAGCAGAAAATTCTAATGTTACAGCTACAAAATAAAAGTAAAGTGGCTACTTATTCCTGTCGTCTTAAGGTTGCCTCACACTGAAATGGATCGGAACGGAACGGAAGGCTTCAATTCAAAGCTTTTGGAATGGAAACGAATTTTGTGCGCACAGTGAAACGGAACTGATATTGGGTTGTCACTCTCTAAACAGTAACTAGAGAAAGTAAATTGTTTTGCGCCACGTTGTTGACGATAAGTGATAACAACAGTGATAACAACGATAAGTGTTAACAGAAGTAGCGGTGATTGTTTTGTTCCTTGCTGACATCCAAGAGGAGGAGGAATAGGAAGTATCTTCAAAGAGGATTTAGAAATGTCATAATTTAAAATGTTTATTCGATAAACATGGGATTAATGTTTATTCGAAATTTTATAAAATAACTTATAAGTTAGAAAAATTGATTTCGATAACAACTACTTAAGCTCACATAATATGGCAAATACTCTCTACGTTCCCGAATGCTTCTGTCGCACTGAGCGTATCATTCCGTAGATCACAAGAAATGCATGCCACCGTTTTTGGTAATTGAAAGCAGTTGTTACATCAAGAGTATCGTGACTGTAATTATACAAATAAGACTTATTTTAAAACAAAATATAATTTCTTACAAGTTTACATACGGGCGGACGTCTAGAAATAATGATAATAATGTTCATAAATAATAATTTAAATAACAATGATTTTTTCCGATCCTTGATCAAAAGTTTCGCCTTTAAGCATTGGTATTGCTACATGAAACCTTCAATTAAAATAAAAGAAATGCATTAAACGTTTGCGTTTGTAAAGCGCAGCGTATTTATAAAAACCTTTAGTGAAGGCTGAAATGCTGCAGTCACAACGGAAATTTTAAAAGAATAAATATTGGTGTAAAATACTAATGCAAACTTACCTAACTCAGGCATCTTTTATAAAATCGCTTCTTTTATATGGCTGTTCTACGTACATCAACAAAAAAAAAACGAAGCAAGCGCAGTTAAAAAAAAAAAAAGCGAAAACAGGAAGTCTCCATGTTCACATATTTATTTGTAAACATGGAATTCCACTCACAGCTACCGAGAAATATAATATTCACTTTGATTTAGTAATGCACTATAGAGCTCTTACTTTCCGCTTGGCAGAAAACCAAAGATTTTACCCAGAAAGGACGTAGTTTTACATTTGAAACGATTCACATAACTGTATAGCAGTAGCCTGTTGTGTTATGTTTCGCAGAGATACTGGAAGAAAATAACTTTTGTCATAATGTTACTGTCACTGAGAGATTTCTAAAACTACTCTCTCCGGCATTACTGTCCTCCAGGCTAAAACACTGACTAGTGTCAAGTCGATTACGGTCCTTCTATATTTGATTTTAAATATGTATGTATATGCATGTGTGTGAATGTCTGCAATTTTAGATACAATTTTGTACTTAATTCAAACATGTGTATAAACATACATACATGTACTATAAACATGTATAAACTACACAGGCCTACTGAGAGTGAAGCGGCGTAAAAACTTTACCATCTGTGAGTGAAAACACAGTAATAATGACTTAGAGAAGGACATGATCAATTCGACATCGATGGTTGCGTCAGAAAGAAGTTAACATTTCGGCTCTTAACATTGATCCATGTAACATACCGCATGTTGGAACAGGATTCTCATATCTCTCCACTCGCTGTCGCCTGTTCTGGACTATGGTACATCGTTTCGTCGTCGACGTTACAACTACATTTACGGTAGTGCTTATTGATTGACTATCATGACCTTGTCATCGACAAAGGCAGATCTAATGTATCTGGGCGTAGCGATGTGAATCAGCGAACCCAATGATTTATAGTCGCCTTGATAGCTACAATGAGTAGTAGTAAAGAATGATATTCCTCTTTTTCTTTGTAAGGAAGGAGAGACTCCTACCGGACGTGCTGTTATTTTACATCTGAACCGCTCGCGATTCACAACTGCGTTGAGTTTTCAAAGTTTACTTCATTATGAATTAGCCGGTGTGGACTACACGAACGCATACTTACGTAATTTGAATGGAATACTAAAAAACTTTTCACTGATTGTGTACTTGTTTTCTGCACTAAAATACAATGGTTGGCAGATTGTACGGTAGCCGCCTTTTCCGATGCGTCCAATTTGTAAACGCATAGAGTTAGTGAAGGTCGATTCACACACACACACACACACACACACACACACACACACACACACACACACACACACACACACACACACACACACACACACACACACACACACACACACACACACAGAGCAATTGACATTTTAATTGCATATGGAAGAATAAAGATATGATAGCATATAAAGACTCTGTAAGAGATAGTAAGAATAAGTAGAGACTGCACGTTTGAACTTTGTAAATTAGGTGACAAGGAACATTGTGAAAAATGTCAGTTTTGAGTATTTTTAGACTTGTAAAACAACTTGATGTCCAGTAAAATGGTGCTTAAGGATTCTTAGCCGCGAGTATAGTGCGCGTGTGCGAGGGTACGTAATTATTTTACGGAATTTTCATAAAAAACCTACTAATTTTGGTAAATTTCGGCATATGGGAAATTCTGAGATAGGACTTAATCAGAATATTCGACATAAAAAGGGCTACCTGATGACAATATTTATTTTAAAAATTGGTAACTTAATTATGAGTTTTTTAGACAAAAAGGTTTATAGCCGACAAAGTGTCGGTCGTAAAATATTTCAGGTTTTTTGAACAAAAACGTCAGTTGAAGAAAATGACTTTGAACACATTGATGAGTCTCTCTCTTCGGAATCGACAACCAGTAACGTGGCTTTGGTTCAGATGATCGGTCTGCCAATTGCGACCTGTTGAGTTATTGCGAAAGTTATTTTAATTAAGTGATACCCGCGAAAGGTCAAGGTATTCCGATTAGGGTACTTAGACCGTTCAACCTGACTTGAGGTGTAAGCTAAAAACACCAGAAGCAATAAGAGTATCGGTTAGCGGTGAATGTGAATGTATCTGTCCTTATGAGAAATATCTACATGCCCTAAAGCGACCCTGAAGCCGGACAGAGCATATCAACCCAGTTGATAGGGTCAACTCGTCGTCTGAAGGATCTGCAGTCGACATTGAAGGGAAGTGAACTTACATTATTTATGTACAATTAAAAAACATTATATCAGTAAGACTTTATAATTTCAATAAGAAAAAGACCTTTTTAATTATTATTTTATTTAATTGTACGAAAGTAAATTTAATTGCTTAGAAAGTAAATTTTCGTTTGTGTTACCATGATCAACAGAGCCAGATTAATAATTTTTTTATAAGCTGTATTAAAAGCACAGTAGATTGTCAGAAGTAATAGCATCATTAATAAATCCATTACATTCCAGTAACGAATATGTTGACTACTAACTCTACGCGACACCTATACATCGCACGCACACACACACACACACACACCATCTATAATATATTTGCCAAAGCCCACTCACTGACTTATCACTGTATCTCAACAATGACAAGGCCTAGAAAGATGAAACTTTACATAGATATTCACTAGATACTGTAGATGTGCAATAAGACGGTGTTGGACAAAATTCAAAATTTAAGGGGGGTTTTGGAGGGGTCAAAGTGACCGAATATTATCATACTCACTCACTCACTCATCACTGTATCTCAACAATGACAAGGCCTAGAAAGATGAAACTTTACACAAATATTCACTAGATACTGTAGATGTGCAATAAGACGGGGTTTGACAAAATTCAAAATTTTAGGGGGGTTTTGGAGGGGTCAAAGTGACCGAATATTCTCATAAGAAATACATGACAGTTAAAACGTGACAACTGTTAGGCAGCTTCTAGATGAGATAGAAACATGAAATTTGTTCTACAAGTTAACTTAACCCTCTTTTAAAGAACACAAAGGTCAATCTTCAATAATTTTAATTAAAACTACCCTAAAGAAATCTATAATATATTTGCCAAAGCCCACTTACTCACTTAGTCATCACTGTATCTCAAGAACAACAGGGCCTACAAAGAAAATATTTCCGAATAAAATGATTCAAAGTTGTAAAAGGAGCGTAATAAATATATAGAAAACATTTGTCGGTAGAAAACAATATTATAGGATATATTAACTATTGTCTTAAATAAATATCAATTAATTATGAACACATGAATTTTATGCATTCCTGCGATAAGAACGTGTTCCCAGAAGTACTATCACACAATTTACGTAACATATCTGTTTACGTTGCAATGTAGTCCATAAAGAGTTGTTATGTTTAGTCTGGTCTGGACACAACTCAGACACACTTGCGTTATGGGGTTCAGTCTAAAGGCCACTGATAACAGGCCAGAATGCTGCTTTGTTCACTTCAGTTCAGTCGCTACATTGCCACTGCACACTCCTGCTACTTTGTTTAAGACGATTATTTTGTTAGTTTTAGTTTGAGCATTGGATATTCTTGATTTTTTATTAGTTTGTATCTTATTTTTTAGTTTATTTGTCAAGTTTGCAAGTTTGACTATTTTTCTTATTTTTGCAGTGTAGATTCCACTTTATTAAATAGGTTTTTGTTCTACCGCCGTTGTTGCTCTTACAGTTTTTGTTAAGAAGAGAATAATTTTGTTTTAGTTTGTTTTAAATAGGCTTTCTTTTCTGCTTTTTATATAAATTCTATATCCCTAATACATGATGGAACAAATTGAAGTTGATGGGCTCATGGTACCTCACCGTATTGTGCCTGTGGGTGCAGATGGGTCGTGCTTCTTTTACTCCCTGTTTTACCTCATGTACGGTACTGTCTCCCATGCGTCTCAAGTGCGAACAAGCGTTGTACAGTGCATATGTAACAACTGGCAACGGTTTGAGGAGCATACAATGATGGCGTGTGGTAACATTTATAGAAGTTTGGCTGAATACCGTGCTCACATGTCTCTGTACACCACATATGCCACCCACTGTGAAATTCAGGCTGCTGCCGAAATATACCCTTACCATCTGGTGGTGTATCGTGATGGTGAGGTGATTGTACAGCCTGATGAGTATGAGGAGGGAAAGCTCTCAGAGGCCCACTTTGAACCTCTTAGTCCTCAATACATTCCTCCTCATACATCAACTGTTGTTAACCGTCCCATCTGCACCTCGCTTGGTACTGAGAGCCTAGAAAAAATCGTTGTCGAGCAAATTGCCCAAGACCAATCCGAGGATGATATACCACTTATTTATTTGCTAAACTCTGCTAAACGTAATATCCAGAACCGTTGTGTGACGCCTCCTACTGACCTAATTTCGTCTTCCTCAGAGATCAGTGCTACAGTTGATTCGAGTGTTGGGAAGAAAAGAAGAAAAAAATCGACGTTCAAGAGTTAATGACAGAATCAAAAGACACAAAAATAGGGAGTCCGTAAGAAAACACAATAGCAAAAAAGTTCATAGAGAGGCTGTTAAAAGATACAACAAGGCAAACCCTGACGTCAACAGGGGTTCAGTTTCTAGATACTCAAAGAAACATTCGGAAGTTAATCAGGAAGCTGTTCGAAGGTACACTGAGAAGAGGCAACTGATCCCATGGAAAACAAAGTCTTTATCAGGATTTAAATATGACCGTAGTACAGACTACAATAATGACAAGGTTGTTTCTCTTGGTCACCACATTGAATGCAAGTGGTGCCATGGGAAAAAGTGTAAAGAAGAGATCCCTGGCTTATGCTGCAGCAATGGCAAGGTTCGTCTTCCTTCTACTCAACAGCTTCCTGAGCCGCTCCATAGTCTTGTTACTTACAGTCACCGCCAGTCTCAGCATTTTTTATCAAATACCAGAAAGTATAACGGATGTTTTCAAATGACTTCATTTGGAGCTAAAGAGGTGCACGAAGGAAATTTCATGCCAACTTTTAAGGTCCAAGGGCAGGTTTACCATAGAATAGGAAGTTTGTTACCTTCTCCCCAGTAAGACCCCTCTTTTCTACAAATTTATTTTGTTGGAAACGATGAAAAAGAAACAGAAATCAGATCCAACCTCTTTACTGTGGTTAAGCCTTGGTTAGTTGGCCAACTTCAAAAATGTCTGCATGATAACAATCCCTACATACGAGATTTTAAAACCGCAATGGAAAATGTCCGGAGGGGCAGGAGTTCAAAGTTGTTATTCATGCAGACAGGAAGCCTGCAGTTGAACATAGGGGTCGTTACAACGCGCCACCAACAAGCGAGGTAGCTTTGGTTATTGTGGGATAGGAGTTTGAAAAGAGAGACATAGTTCTTCACAGCAGAGACACAAAGTTGGTACGGATCAGCGACACTCATCGTGCATACGACGCTCTCCAGTACCCTCTTATGTTCTGCCGTGGAGAAGACGGCTACTCTATCAATATTCCACAATATGATCCAATATCTAAAGCATCTCTCAAGAAAACAGTTTCCGCTTCAGACGTCTACGCTTACAGAATAATGGAAAGACAAGGTGAAGAAAGTTACCTATTGCTGTATCGTAGTCTTTTCAACCAGTTTTTGGTTGATATGTATGCCAAGATAGAGACAGAAAGGCTTAACTTTATAAGATTCAACCAGAGTGAGCTGCGAGCGGAAAACTATGTTCATCTTAAAGACGCCATGTGTAAGGGGGATGCTAACGTTTCAGATATGGGAAAGAGGGTCGTGTTACCATCCAGTTTTACTGGTGGGCACCGCTATATGCACGAGAGAACTCAGGACGCCATGACATATGTTCGTCACTATGGTCGTCCTGATTTGTTTATCACATTTACATGTAACCCGAAATGGTCTGAAATTGGAGCTGCCTTAAGAGACAGACAAAAGCCTCAAGACAGACATGACATCATAGCTCGAGTGTTTCATTTGAAAGTTAAAAAACTTATTCATCTTTTAACTAAAGGTTCCATTTTCGGTCAAAGTAGGTGTTACATGTATACTGTGGAGTGGCAGAAGCGTGGCTTGCCTCACGCACACATCTTGCTATGGCTGCAGGACAGGATCATGGCCGACCAAACTGACAGTGTCATAAGCGCAGTGGTACCTGACCCTGAAACGGACCCTGAACTTCATGAAATTATTAAGTCGACAATGATTCATGGCCTTGCGGAAGCTTAAACAGGAACTCGCCCTGCATGGTTAACGGCTCATGCTCCAAAAGATATCCACGTCCCTTATCTAAAGAAACCCAAACTGCTGACGATGGCTACCCCCAGTACCGTCGAAGGTCTCCTGCTGATGGTGGTTTTACAGTCAACATCAATGGAGTAGACCTAGACAGTCGGTGGGTGGTACCGTACAATCCTGTTCTGTCACGTACCTGTTTGGCACATATCAATGTCGAGTTGTGTAACTCTGTCAAATCGATAAAGTATATTTGCAAATACGTGAACAAGGGCAGTGCTCAAGCAGCTTTTGTGTTGGAAAATGAGTGGGACGAAGTGTCCAAATATGAAGCAGGCCGTTACATAAGTAGTTCCGAAGCGGCATGGCGTATATTTTGCTTCCCAATCCATGAAAGATATCCTCCCGTAATGCATTTGGCTGTACACCTTGAAAATGGCCAGAGAATTTATTTTAATCCCGGAAACGTTCAAGACAAAGTTCAAAATCCACCCAAAACCACTCTACTGGCATTCTTTGAACTATGCAAATCAGACAATTTTGCCAGAACCATAATCTACAGTGAAGTCCCTGCTTACTGCACCTGGAAAAACAATAAGTTTAGTCGGCGGAAACAAGGCAAAGCCGTTCCCCGGACATCCAGGAGTGAAAAAAGATCAAGTGCTCGGTCGGGTTTATACTGTACACCCTAACAATGCAGAATGTTACTACCTACGTCTTCTCCTTCATGAAGTTAAAGGGCCTACGAGTTTTAATGATCTTAAGAGGGTATCTGGCATAGTTCACTCCACTTATCAGTCTGCCTGCAGAGCGTTGGGTTTACTTCAAGATGACAATCATTGGGACATCACCTTGGAGGAAGCTGCTCTGCCGGAGTCACCACAGAAAATCAGACAACTGTTCGCTGTCATTTTGGTGTTTTGTCAAGCAGCGGATCCCTTAGTGCTGTGGGAGAAACACAGAGACAGTATCTCAGAGGACTTCAAGAGACAGATGGAGTATGAATGTCCGGGCTTAGAGCTTGAACTACGGATCAACAACACAACAAATGCCTACATTCATTAGAAAACTTAGTCTCTTCAATGTCCAATCAATCCCTCCAACAACTCGGTCTTCCTTCTCCAAGTCAAGAGCCCAACAGTTCTGCAGTCAACCGCGAGCACCTGAAAGAACTCTCTTACAACACGGTCCATCTATCTGAATTGGTTGCTGAAAACGTGCCTAAACTGAACGACGAGCAGAAAAATGTCTACAATGAAGTAACTGCGAGCATTGAATAAGAGGCTGGACGACTATTTTTCCTTGACGCACCAGGTGGTACAGGGAAAACCTTTTGATTAATTTAATATTAGCCACGGTAAGACAAGATAGGAAAATTGCTATATCTGTGGCTTCGTCAGGTATAGCAGCAACGTTGTTGGATGGAGGGAGGACAGCTCATTTTGCCTTCAAACTGCCTCTCAACTTAAACCACTCTGAGACCCCATTTTGCAACATATCAAAACAAAGCGACACAGCGAAGGTACTTAAGGAGTGTAAGTTGATAATTTGGGACGAGTGCACCATGGCTCACAAGGGAGGAACTGAAGCTTTGGATAGAACTCTGCAGGACATTAGAAGCAATAAAAACCTGATGGGTGGAGTCACACTTCTAATGGCCGGAGACTTCAGACAGACTTTACTTGTTGTACCTAGGGGAATTCGAGCAGATGAAGTTAAAGCCTGTCTAAAGAGTTCTGTCCTGTGGCCTAAAGTCCAAGTTCGTTCCTTGAGAGTCAACATGCGGGTGCATCTTAAAGGCAGTTTAAAGGCAGACGAGTTTTCAAGTTTACTTTTACAGATCGGTAATGGAAATCTACCTGAAGAAAATGGCAAAGTCAATATTACAAAAGACTTATGTGAAGTTGTATGCGACTTGACAACGTTGGCTGAAAAAATTTACCCAGATTTAACTAATTTTTACTTGAAAGATGTATCTTGGCTGAAAGAAAGAGTTATCCTTACTCCAAAGAATGACACTGCTGCAAATATCAATAACACATTATTGGAAAAACTGCCAACTGAGATTGTCCAGTACCAATCCGTGGACTCTGTGGTGGAAGTAGAAGATGCGGTAGAGTTCTTGCACACGCTTAATCCTCCAGGCATTCCACCGCACAATCTTTGCCTTAAAGTTGGAGCTCCAATAATGCTGCTACGAAACCTGGCACCGCCTAAGCTTTGTAACGGTACTAGGCTGCAGATTAAATCGTTGCACAACAACGTCATAGAAGCAACAATATTCACTGGATGTGGTCAGGGGGAAGCAGTCTTCATTCCACGCATTCCCTTAATTCCATCGGATTACCATTTTCAGTTTAAAAGACTCCAGTTCCCTGTCAAGCTCTGCTTTGCTATGACAATAAATAAATCACAAGGGCGTCTTTGAAAATGGCCGGTGTTGATCTGAGGGAAGACTGCTTCTCCCATGGCCAGTTGTATGTTGCTTGCTCACGAGTTAGCTCTTCTGAGAGTTTAACTATCCTTCAGCCATAGGGTCAAACAAAGAACGTTGTCTACAAGGAAGATTTATAAGTGCCGTATTTCGTTTCACAAAACGATTTCAGTAGACTTAGTATTAGCACCCATTTACGCTTTTAAAAATTTGTAAATATTACATTTATACAATGTGCTTGGTTACCCAAGGTTAAAAAAAAAAAACCACCGAAGCAATGTGTTTATTCAGTAAAAACCGTAGCGAAGCACGAGTATACAGCTAGTTTTCTATATAAGTAACTCGATGTTTCTTGCAGTAATTATATAATTTGTGATGTTATTCAATTTGTTTCTTCTGCAAGTAGTATAATTTTGTATATTCTTTTAACACCTGACGCACGTTTCACTGCAAAATATCAGTATCATCAGAGGTTTGTAAGTAAATTAATAACAATTGAAATAATTCTATTAATATAAAATTAACGAATAAGCGAATTTGTATCGATTTTAATGTAAATAACTCATATCGATTTAGGTCTATTAGTTAACGATTGTTTTAATGTTTATTTTCTTCAGCAGCTGTTTTCTCGGTTAAATTTGAAAATTTGTTGTTTATATTTTATTCATTTGTATTTTTTAGTAAATTTATAATTTTAAATAGATCGTCTTGTTTTGTTTTTATTTGGGTTTGTTCTCTAATTAATAAATTATTTTTATTTAGTTTGTAAATGTTAAGATGTTCCCAAATATTCATTTTTTGACCTTTTTGTATGTTTTTAATTAATTTTATATTTTCAGTGTTTGGAAATTTGTGGTTATTATTTAGACAATGTGTGGCTAAATTAGATTTATAAATATTTGGTTTTAAAAATGCATTGCGGTGTTGAAGGAATCTATCTAGTAGTTTTTTCTTTGTCTGGCCCACGTAAAATTTATTGCAATCTAAACATTCTATTTTATATATTCCATTTTTATTGTGAGTTTGGATTTAGTTTTAGGTTTTATTTTATTCAAAATTATATTATCTGTATTATAAGATTTTTAAATTAGTATCTTTAAATATTTTATTTAGTTTTTGAGTTATATTTCCGTAATAAGTGAAGGTTGTATATTTTATATTATTATTAATAGGTGAAGTTTTAAATGTAGTGTTCTTGGGAATTTTATTAGTGATTTCATGTTTAATTTTATTTTCTAATTTATTAATAGTTTTTATTTTGTATCCATTTTTAACTGCTATTTGTTGGATAATAATTCCTTCTTTGTTATTTAATGGGATCCTAAGCATTCGGTAAATCATAGAATTAAATACTGTCATTTTATGTTGGGGAGGATGGTTAGAATTATTTGGTGTTACTAAATCAGTTTGAGAAGGTTTCCTGTATATTGAGTATTCAAAATTTGTTTCGATTTTCTTTATTGTTAAGTCTAAATAATTTAATTTATTATTAGATTCTTCTTCTAACGTGAATTTTATTTTGGAATGTAAATTATTTATGGAGTTGAATATTTTATTTATATTTATACCATTGTTTTGGGAAATGTACAGAGTGTCATCAACGTATCTAAAATAACATCCTAATGGGTCGTTTAATTTTATTATATTTATTATTTGTTCATCCAGTTTTTGTAGGAAGATTTCTGATATGATAGCGGAGGTTGGGGCTCCCATAGCAAGGCCATCTGTTTGATAGTATAATTTGTTGTTGTATTGAAAATAATTTTGATTTAAAATTATTTTTAAAGTATTAGTTAACTTTTTAATGTATGTGTCCCTTTCATTATTTGTTTTCAGATTATTTATTATAATATTTATAGTTTCTTCGATCGGAATATTTGTATACATGTTTGATATGTTGAATGAATATAATTTTGTATTTCTGTTTACTTCTACGTCTTTTAGTTGTTCCGTGAGTTCGATACTATTTTTTATATTGTATTTTGCTGGAAATTCAATTTTATGTTTTAAGATTTGTGTAAGTAATTTTGATATTTTATAATTTGGTGCGGTCCTAGCGTTTATTAAAGGTCTGATAGGTTTATTGATTTTGTGTAATTTTATTAAAGAATTTAATTTTGGTGCACAAGGATTATCCATTTTATATTTAAAGGAGTCTTTAGGATTTATGATTTGGGTACTATTTTTTAGTATACTTGTTATTTGTGTTTGATATTTATTTGTGGGATCTTTATTTAACGTTATGCAATTATTATTAAATATAAATTCTTCTGTTTTATCGTCTAAATCTTTTTGAGAAATTATTATTGTACTATTACTCTTATCAGCTTTGGTTAAAGTGAGGTTATTAGTCGTTAGTTTGTGTTTTATGTTATTAACTGTGTTATTTTGTTTATTTTTATTTTTAATATGACGATTTTGGTTATTATATATTTTGATTAATTCTATTATTTCCATTGAGGCTTCTGTTCTTATTTTATCTTGTTTTTCTTGTTCTACATTATTAATTGCGTTTTCAGTTTCGACTATGTATTTTCTATTACATGTTTGTTTACATTTTTAAGATTTGTTTTGTTTGATGTTTCTAGGGTAGCTATTTCGTTTTCCGTGAATCTATTATGAGATAAATTTATGAATTTTGGGTAAAAAGTGTGGTTATTATTTAATGTGTGTAAATGTTGGTTATCTTCTTTAGGTTTACTATTTATTAGTAGATTTTTAAGTTTTTTATTGAGCTTGGGCTTGAGTAATATATTTGTTTAATTTATTGTTATTGTTGCTTTTTACTATTATTTTTGTGTATTTTGGAAAAATATTAAGCTGTAGGCATTTTTTTTTCAATATATGTTTCCAAAATAATTAATTAATTGTTTTTTACGTTTAATAAATTGGTTATAGGAATGAGTTACATCACCTTGTACGGTGGTTTCATCCATCATTTTCTATATAAGTAACTCGATGTTTCTTGCAGTAATTATATAATTTGTGATGTTATTCAATTTGTTTCTTCTTCAAGTAGTATAATTTTGTATATTCTTTTTAACACCTGACACGTTTCACTGAAAAATATCAGTATCATCAGAGGGTTGTAAGTAAATTAATAACAATTGAAATAATTCTATTAATATAAAATGAACGAATAATCGAATAAATTCGATTATATATAAAAATTCGAATATATATATAAATTCGATTATTCGTTAATTTTATATTAATAGAATTATTTCAATTGTTATTAATTCACTTACAAACCTCTGATGATACTGATATTTTTCAGTGAAACGTGCGTCAGGTGTTAAAAAGAATATACAAAATTAAACTACTTGCAGAAGAAACAAATTGAATAACATCACAAATTATATATACACAGTATACAGTATATATATTCAATCACTTTCTGCTACAGTCCGTTTCTTGATGTATATAATACATTTAATATTTATAATGAATTTACCTCAAGATATTTTTTTCCTTGGATTGAATATATCTTGAATATATTTTTTCCAAGGAAGCAAATATCTTGAGGTAAATTCATTATAAATATTAAATGTAATATATATATATATATATATATATATATATATATATATTGTAACGCAACAGAAATGCCAGCATTCATGTTACATAAAAATAAGGTTCACCGAATAATAAATAAGTCAATGTTTAACACCATAATAGAACAAAGATCCTATAATTACAAAGATAATCATAGATAAAATTAAATAAGGATGCAAGGTAGTGTTAACAAGAATAAACGAACCTGTAAGTTAAATAATAGCTGATGATATATGTTTAATGAAAAGCAAACAAAAAATGAAACAATGATTTAATTTATAGTAATAACAAATAAGAATTTTGAGTTAAGAAGTATTATTTTATGACAACAAATGTTAAGATAAAGTTTATGTTATGTTATACCAAATATGTGTTGAGTTAATGAAAGATAATGAAACAAGTTGTATTATTCAATGACTGTTGTAGAATGAAGTGTGAAGCAGTTAATCAATGTTCATAGATTTGAATTTTGTTATATGTGATCAATAGATCAAGATAAAATTGTTATTAGATATAGAAAAATAATTGTTTATATAAATGTTAATAGTTAAGATTTGATTGTATGTATGAATTTATGTAAAAGGGGCTATAGATATTTAACAGCTATAAACACAGGTAGATCAGTTTACAATAAAAGGCCTAACAGCCAAACTACTATATAAACACTCATAACATAAAGATTAGGTACATCAATTAATAATAATTAATAAATACGATTTGAAGAGCTAGAAAAAACATTAAATTGATAATAATATATAATAAAATTTATACAAATTATGATAATACCATAATGCCATGAGATCGATTAGTAACATATAATATCGAAAGTGGATTAAATATAAAAAAAGGAAAAAAAAACCGGCCTATATCAAAAAACCAGCAGAATATGTGTAGAAAATAATAAACCAACTATCGGTAAAGTTACATTCCGATAGGATAGCAAATTGATAAAGAATAGACAAAAAATATATGAAATAAACACTATATATTTAAAACATGTGGAAGGAAGGAATTATGTGTTGCTAGGGACGACAAAAAGGAGAAGTTGTTGATTTTGACAAGAGTTGCTTTGATGAACTAAATGTGATGAGATTAAAAAACCCAAGAATAATCTTTTTAATCGTAATATTCGAAATTACCAGATACGATTATAAAAATACAAAATTCTAATGACAATATTTACGTCTATCACCAATACAGATTAACCAAATAACAATACAATATGAAATCATAATAGAGAGTAAATAACTGAAGTCTACAAGAAAGAACTTGAACTGTCCCATATCCGAAGGGAATTGATGAGATATTAATCAAATAGAAAGAATTAACAGTAACACAATTAATAATATTCACTACACCAGAAATTATAACCTTCCAATTACACGGAACAACACTAATTGCTTCAACCGAAAGAAGAACTTATTTGGATCCTGGCGTTGCAGAAGAAACATCGATCGGGCTGTAAATCAATCCACAAAGCTGTATTCCGAAGTGGACAGGACAAGAATTACTTTTATTAAACCGAAGAAAGAAAACCGTACTGCATAATCGTCCAGAACAGTAAATTTAGCGATCAACCGCCTACACGATTTGCTTCGTTCGAGTCTGGTAAATTATATTATAATAATCATACTAACTACACAACACTTCAAATTTGTAAATCTTGCATTCTTATCTATGTATTTTTAATCTTCCCCACAGTTACAAGAACCTTCACGCCCTGAATTAAATTAATTACAAATCAAAACACACTATATAAATAAATTTAAATAAAGGATTAGAATAATCAACAATCGATTCATGAAGTCTATAGCCCAAGCATGTGTTAATTAGAACATATCTTATCCAATGTGAATTAAGTAAACAAATAAAGAACTTTTATATATTTGTAAAATCTTGTTATTTGGAGTATGGTTTAATGAGCTGGGAACAAAAACGTAACTGAATAAGTATAGAATAATTGGTTAAGATAAACATCGAAATAACCTATAAGTTTCGTTGAGCCGATACTACAGCGCTTATAGCGGAATTATCTGACACCAAAGAGGGAGCGTAAAAATACAAAATTAGACATAACTCTCTTCAAGGTATAATAGGGTTGGATGAAATTGTAGAATAACGCTTAAGTTGTTTAAGTTTTAGGCACACTAACACTGACATTTCTTAAAGAGATAAGTTAATATTAATTAATTACATCAATATAGCCCACAACTCCAAATATCTCCGAGATTTACATAATTAAAGTAATTCAAAACAAATTGACAAACCCAACAGTGGGGTTTTAAGGAGAGGAAACCCATACCTGTACAAATTGCCGCCTGCAACGTGGGGATTAAACGAAAACGAGGACGTCTACATTAGGACTGTACAAATTGGCGCTCAACTTGTGTAGGGCTTAAGTTAAGTAACTATAATTATAATAACATTACTTAACCAGAGCAGGCAACTGTGGGAGAATAAACATGCATACCAGAGGTAGATCAAGGATTAGGGCAGGAGAAACGGAGAAGGAAATAGATGAACAAGAACAGGAAATAGAACTAATAACAGATAGTGAAATGGAACAACAGACAGACGAAATAACGGAAACTGAAATAAGTGAGGACAAGGAAAAGGAAGTAATCGAAGAAGAGGCACAAGGGGACCAAATAGGTAAAGCGGGAGCTAGAGAAGGACTAAATTGGGAAAAATTAATGGAGTTCATGAGTAGTATTAAGGAAGATAGCAGACTCACCAAGGAGAATTTTAAGAAACAGGAGGAAAAATTAGATAAAATAAATGAGGAAATTAAAGAAACCTCAAAACAAATTCACGAAAGATTAGATAGGAATGATGAGGGTCTAAAACAAATGAAGGAAGACATCTTACAAATACATGAAGAAAATTTAAAGCAAATTAATGAAAAAATTGAAAATCTTCATGTGACAATTAACCAGAAGGTGGACCAAAATAATGAGGAAAGAAAATTAGAAATAGCCAAAACAAATGAAGTGTTAGAAAAAACTAACGAAACAATAGTACAGGTTCGTGAAGAATTACAGAATAAAATTAATGACACAAAAATGGAGAATAAAACATTGGTCGAAGAAATCCAACAGGAAACTGTCGAAAAATATGAGCAAATTAAAAACGAAATACATCAGGTACGGGAAGAGAATAAGGAAGGTATTACGCAAATACAGACAGACATGGGCGAACGGCTCGAAAGAGTCTATGGCAATTTAAATAGTATGGAAGGTCAAATTAATACCAATAAAAATAAAATAGAAGAAATTAGTAGACGTGAATTACAATTACAAGAAGAAGTAGATTCATGGCGGGATAGGACATGCCAGCATAGTCATACAAATAACCACGAGAACCGGGAATCGATTAATTTTCGTAATTACAAGCGCAATCCTATGGAATTTTTAAAGAGATTAGAAGAGGTGATCACAAGAAATAGAGAGAATCGCTGGAGTATTATACGCACCATGATTGATGAAACGTTTAAAGATACTTATGATAATTGGTGGACAGCGGTGCGCCCGGATATACTGGACATGACTGAGTTCAAAAAACAGTTTAAAGAGAAGTATTGGTCCGAATCGACCCAGAACATGATTAGGAATAATTTGAGTAACGGTCGATACGAAACAAATATAGGCCAGTCTCCTACTTCATACTTTTTAGGAAAAGTATGTATGGCGCGGAACTTAGAGCCCAGAATTCCCGAAGAATGTTTGGTGATACAACTATCCTACCATTACGAGGAAGGGATAAAGAATGCGCGTATGTGTAGTCAAATCAAAACGATTCCGGCCATGGCCAAATTCTTGGAGAATTATGAGCACGAGAACCAATACCAAAGAAATACAATGCTAAACTATAAATATCAGAAGTATGATAATAACGCGCCACCAACCAATTATCATAATAACGATCGCAATCGACCTGCGCAGAACGTTAATACCAATAGAACACAAAATGAAAACGCGAATAATAATTCCAGGAACTATAATTATCGAGGCAATAATAATTATAATTATCGTGATAGTCGCAATAATAGAGGAGATGGGGACAGACGACCCAATAATTATAGACATAACGTCAATTATATCTACTCCAGACCTCAAGGTAATCAGCGATGATATTACCCAAGGAATCACCGATATGACAACAATTATGACCAGTCCCGGCGTGAAGTCAACTACCCACCTGAAGGAAATTATAGGATAGCAGAACCTAATACGGAGGATCGCACTGAAACAGTACAAAATCAACACAGTAATCAAAATGAAAATAGAGAAGAGGGGGTAAGCCCTCATTTAAACTAATAGAGGCAGTGAAAATTAATGAATACCCTTCACTGAACCGTAATCTTGGGGAACAACGACTTATAAACAGAATTAAGAGTAATCGTACAATAACCATAATTAATAACCACTATTTAAAGAATATCAGGGAAGATTTATTGGAAGAGGATAAGAAACATGTAAACAGTAATGGTAATAACGAAATAATATATGTAACGGCAAAATTAAATGGGGTAAAATCTACCATAATGATAGATACTGGATCTAACATATCGTTGATAGACAGTATTGAACTTGAAAAAATCCAGCGAGAAGTCCAGTTACCCATACCGACCTTACCTGTCAATAATGTGATAACAAAAAATAATAATAACAATACGTATGAAATAATGAACCCTATCACGAAAAGGATTAAGGGAACGTACAACCAAGAGTCCATAAAGAAATTTAATGAATAAATTCTAAAAATAATAAGAACAACTTATTACCAGTCTTGAAGAAAATTACTTAGAATTTAAAAAAGAATTTGAGTTGAATACTACCACTAAATTCTAAAATACAATAAGAACAACTTATTAAAGATTACAGAAAAAAGCGAGAATTATTATTAAATGTTTATAAAGAAATAGTGTGAATAATGAATAACAAACCCCAAGATTACAGAAGAAAGCGATAATTATTATTAAATGTTTATAAAGAAATAGTGTGAATAATGAATAACAAACCCCAAGATTACAGAAGAAAGCGAGAATTATTATTAAATGTTTATAAAGAAATAGTGTGAATAATGAAGAATGAACCCCAAGATAAAAGTTATTACCTCAAATCTACCGATGCAAAATAAAGAAAAAAAAAAATCATATGACCTAAAATATATACTACATTGCCACATGATGGAACAATTTCAGTAAACGATTGAATGTAACCAATATAATGTTAAAGAAGACAAGAAAGAAAGAGTATTTATGAACATAATTCATTGAAAAATAAACAGCCAAAATAGTGAAATACGATAAGAAGAAGAATAGTTAGGGCTAAGGAATGTATTTAGTCAAAAATACAATTATAATGATCATCACACAACAACTATTTAGAAAATATTGTGATCAGAGAAAAAAAACAAACGAAGAAGATACTTAACATTACAATCTCAACAAAAATGAAAACAAAAATGACTACAAATGATAACTGTCAAAGTCAATATCAACGAATGTTTAAAAATCAAAATAGAATTACGAAATATGAAGAATAGTAATGAAGAAATATAAATGCAACAAAGAAAAAATCTTTTCCCAAATATTTATTATTAAATAATTAAAGAGATTATTAGGAGATTATTATTATATTTTATAGCTGACTGTAGATGAATTCCAGCAGTACTATATTAAAATGTGGTGTGGGCAGCAGAGTATGAAGCCAAACAGTGCCTCTCTGAACTGTACCAACGCATGTGTTAGGGATTGTTAGGGAAATTAAATATTTAAGGAATATTAGAACAGTTGCAAGAATAAATTCAGTTTCCAAAGGAGTAGGACGAAGAAAACAGAAAGAAATGAGTTGACAGAAGAATAATTAAGAAATACAGTGATTATAGTAATTATAAGTAGAAGAGATGTAAAACTAATGTATCATTGAATAGTGTAGCCAACTACCAACAAATAATGTTTACAGAAATAAAAATGATCAAGAATGTTAATTAAAATGATGAAATGTTATTAAATAAAAAAAAGTATTAATACTAGTCTAATGAAGTTACATTGAAAATCCCAACGTCAACCATTAACAAGGAAATGAAGAAAAGGCATGTGAAAAAGACAAGTTTATTTGACCTAAACTTCATTCAGGTAAACTAAACTTTTTTAGGAGGGGGAGCATATGTAACGCAACAGAAATGCCAGCATTCATGTTACATAAAAATAAGGTTCACCGAATAATAAATAAGTCAATGTTTAACACCATAATAGAACAAAGATCCTATAATTACAAAGATAATCATAGATAAAATTAAATAAGGATGCAAGGTAGTGTTAACAAGAATAAACGAACCTGTAAGTTAAATAATAGCTGATGATATATGTTTAATGAAAAGCAAACAAAAAATGAAACAATGATTTAATTTATAGTAATAACAAATAAGAATTTTGAGTTAAGAAGTATTATTTTATGACAACAAATGTTAAGATAAAGTTTATGTTATGTTATACCAAATATGTGTTGAGTTAATGAAAGATAATGAAACAAGTTGTATTATTCAATGACTGTTGTAGAATGAAGTGTGAAGCAGTTAATCAATGTTCATAGATTTGAATTTTGTTATATGTGATCAATAGATCAAGATAAAATTGTTATTAGATATAGAAAAATAATTGTTTATATAAATGTTAATAGTTAAGATTTGATTGTATGTATGAATTTATGTAAAAGGGGCTATAGATATTTAACAGCTATAAACACAGGTAGATCAGTTTACAATAAAAGGCCTAACAGCCAAACTACTATATAAACACTCATAACATAAAGATTAGGTACATCAATTAATAATAATTAATAAATACGATTTGAAGAGCTAGAAAAAACATTAAATTGATAATAATATATAATAAAATTTATACAAATTATGATAATACCATAATGCCATGAGATCGATTAGTAACATATAATATCGAAAGTGGATTAAATATAAAAAAAGGAAAAAAAACCGGCTTATATCAAAAAACCAGCAGAATATGTGTAGAAAATAATAAACCAACTATCGGTAAAGTTACATTCCGATAGGATAGCAAATTGATAAAGAATAGACAAAAAATATATGAAATAAACACTATATATTTAAAACATGTGGAAGGAAGGAATTATGTGTTGCTAGGGACGACAAAAAGGAGAAGTTGTTGATTTTGACAAGAGTTGCTTTGATGAACTAAATGTGATGAGATTAAAAAACCCAAGAATAATCTTTTTAATCGTAATATTCGAAATTACCAGATACGATTATAAAAATACAAAATTCTAATGACAATATTTACGTCTATCACCAATACAGATTAACCAAATAACAATACAATATGAAATCATAATAGAGAGTAAATAACTGAAGTCTACAAGAAAGAACTTGAACTGTCCCATATCCGAAGGGAATTGATGAGATATTAATCAAATAGAAAGAATTAACAGTAACACAATTAATAATATTCACTACACCAGAAATTATAACCTTCCAATTACACGGAACAACACTAATTGCTTCAACCGAAAGAAGAACTTATTTGGATCCTGGCGTTGCAGAAGAAATATCGATCGGGCTGTAAATCAATCCACAAAGCTGTATTCCGAAGTGGACAGGACAAGAATTACTTTTATTAAACCGAAGAAAGAAAACCGTACTGCATAATCGTCCAGAACAGTAAATTTAGCGATCAACCGCCTACACGATTTGCTTCGTTCGAGTCTGGTAAATTATATTATAATAATCATACTAACTACACAACACTTCAAATTTGTAAATCTTGCATTCTTATCTATGTATTTTTAATCTTCCCCACAGTTACAAGAACCTTCACGCCCTGAATTAAATTAATTACAAATCAAAACACACTATATAAATAAATTTAAATAAAGGATTAGAATAATCAACAATCGATTCATGAAGTCTATAGCCCAAGCATGTGTTAATTAGAACATATCTTATCCAATGTGAATTAAGTAAACAAATAAAGAACTTTTATATATTTGTAAAATCTTGTTATTTGGAGTATGGTTTAATGAGCTGGGAACAAAAACGTAACTGAATAAGTATAGAATAATTGGTTAAGATAAACATCGAAATAACCTATAAGTTTCGTTGAGCCGATACTACAGCGCTTATAGCGGAATTATCTGACACCAAAGAGGGAGCGTAAAAATACAAAATTAGACATAACTCTCTTCAAGGTATAATAGGGTTGGATGAAATTGTAGAATAACGCTTAAGTTGTTTAAGTTTTAGGCACACTAACACTGACATTTCTTAAAGAGATAAGTTAATATTAATTAATTACATCAATATAGCCCACAACTCCAAATATCTCCGAGATTTACATAATTAAAGTAATTCAAAACAAATTGACAAACCCAACAGTGGGGTTTTAAGGAGAGGAAACCCATACCTGTACAAATTGCCGCCTGCAAAGTGGGGATTAAACGAAAACGAGGACGTCTACATTAGGACTGTACAATATATATACATTGCAACGATACAGCCATATGCTGTATTGAGCATTGATTTAAATAAATGTAAAATTTGTAAAATTATTATAAGTTTGGGGTAAATGGACATGTCTGGGATTGTAAAAATATTTCATTGTTATACTAGGGGAGAAATTAACCTGTTCCAACAGGCAAGGAACACCTGCTCGATTGTATGTGTGTTAAGCGTGTATCTTGTGTGTGTTAGTGATGTATGTTCAGACAGGAATCCCAGCAACCCTCCCCAATTAATTACTAAAATAATTATTTTAATTCACTGTGTGAAAACTAATTAGTGTATATGTTACAGTGAATGTTGAAAACTAGTAAAGGTTAACAATGAATAGCGATTGTCAACATTCACTAAACTGGTCAGTGGAAGTTGATGGTAAAATTGCGCGGTTAACTTTCACTAGTAATCGGCCTTCACCAGCTGTTTGCAGGGAATGTTAAAAGTAGATCGGTTGGGTGTGTCATCGGTCTCCATCCCCACCACCTGACGACTGAAGATTGTTTCCCGCCCATTTATTGTTTTGATGCAGTTGCTGTGAGGTTATTGTTCGTTGAGTTGTTGAGCTTGTGTTTTTTATTTTTCAAAGTGTGTATTGTTAAGTGTGTGTAGTGTGTAATTTTGTAACTATGTCTAAATCCGTGCAATTTTGTGAACAACTTAAAAGTGAACGTAACTTGTCCAAAGCGAATTCTGTGTCCATGGATAAGGTTAAGTATGAATTTCTAATTAATAAGGCTAAAAGCGTAAAATCAATACCTAATAAGGAATGGAACAATTATAGATTTTTGAAAAGGTACGATATTATTGAAGTAAATGGAATCACAAAATTAATATCACCAATTACAGAAGAAAATAGTATCAAGTATTTTGTATATGATGAAGAACTTTTTAAGTGTTGAATGACGCTCGTATTACTACTGGTCATGGTGGTCGCGGCCGTATGCTAAAATATTTAAAAACTAAATACGAAAATATCACCTACAAAGATATATTGATTTATTTAAATATTTATGAGCCTTGCTTGTAGAAGCAAAAGAGCCAGAAAAAAGGAATTGTAGTAAAGTCAATGCTATTTAAGGATTTGAATCATAGATGCCAAGTTGATTTAATTGATTTTCAATCGCAACCGGATTGTGATTATAAATTTATATTAGTATACCAAGATCACCTAACAAAATTTATTGTACTTAGACCGCTCAAGTCCAAGTCGGCTGATGAGGTTTGTGAAAATGTAATAGATATTTTTACATTGCTTGGTACACCTTAAGTATTACAGTCTGATAATTGCGGGAAGTTTGTAAACAAAATTATGAATAAATCAGTTGTTTTGTGGCCTAATTTTAAAATTGTCCACGGCAAACCTAGGTCGGTCAAAGCCAAGGAAGTGTCGAGAGAGCTAATCAAGACATGGAAAACATGCTTACTACGTGGATTCAATATCACAAAACATCCCACTGGAGCCATGGTTTGAAATTCATTCAACTCATGAAAAATAGTGCATTACACAGTGGTATAAAAAGATCACCATACGAAGCGATGTTTGGTTGTCCACCTAGGCATGGATTAGCTTCTTCGAACATGACTATTGAATCCTTATCTAACGTGGAATCTGAAGAGGACATTGTAGCTGTAATTAAGCAAATTAATGTTGGTGGTGAACACGAAACAAAAGAAACTCAGGTAGGAGAAGAAGAGAGCCCTGACGTGTTGGAACAAGATGAGAGCCCCGATGTGATAGAACAAGATGAAGCAGCTATACGCTAGGTAAGTTTTTATCTTAGGTAAAAACTAGTTTTTATGCTAGGTAAGGCCTTTTAAAATAACGAGATTGTTAGGGAAGTAAATAGACAGGGGATGGAAAGGGGTTAAAAATACAGCACAGTCACACCACATGCACATCCACACCACTAGGATACCAACACCACATGCACACTCATACAAATACTGCCCTTAATTAATCAATAGGCCTATATAATCTACAGATAATTTCAATTTCGCAGATAACAATTTAGTGCTTGTACTACAAACATAATAAAAGAAAGTGAAGTACCACTAGAAAAGACACTTTCTTTACAGACAATTGCAACAGCGCAATCAACTGGAAGTGGCCAAGAATTCTTTAAGTGCACTTGCCAAACAAAGTGTCAAACAAAAAAATGTGTCTGCAAGAAAAATAATTTACTTTGTAATTCTAAGTGCCATGATGCATTACCATGCTGTAATAAATAAAATTAAATTCTAAATGAAGATTTTAAATGTGTTAAATTGTTGTAGTACATAGTTATACTCGTATAAGTCAACCTTAAATAACCTATGTTCTTGATTATTCCGACAGTAACTGCTAATTTATTCCTTTAGTATGTTTAGTGTTGGTACACTTTCCCTAAGGTGCAGTAGGGTAGGTTGACATTCCATAGTAAAAGTCGACATTCACTAGTGGAAGTTGATTATGAATGATAAACAATAAACATGAAATTTTAACTACTCATAAATGTATTACTCTTATTACAGTTACACCTGGTATCGTTATATACGTTTAAACACCTGGTATTGTTATAACTGTTTACACCTGGTATCGTTATAACTGTTTAAATACCTGGTACCGTTATATAAAATTGGCGCCCAACGTGGGGCACGACACGGCTACATTTAATAATTAACGTATGCTCTATCATTAACAGTGTTTGATACTTTATATGATATAACTAATATTATATTTTAATTATTTTGTACGTTAGTATTTTAAATTTGTTGTGTGTATTATATTGTAATAACGCAACTGACGCCCACCCCAACAAACAGGTGTAATTGTAACATGAGTAGATAAAAATAAATAAATAATAGTAATTAAACAGTAAATAAATAAAAGCTCGCATACGGTTCACCAATAATAAATTATAAATAAATATTTTAATAATAATTCACTATGGCAGCACCACAAAGCTTGAATTTGGAAGCACTTCAAACCATGATGCGTGCCTGGGTGAACGAATTACGTACAAACCAAAAAGAACAAAATAGAAAGCAAATAGAAGAGTTAAAATAATTTAATACAAAGCAAATGCAAAAGAGTAGGGAAGAATCTAAAGCCGAATTCAAAGAATTAAAGAGGTCTAATAAAGAATTTAAAGCTGAATTAGCGAAAACTAATGAACAAATACAAAAGAATAGCGAAGAAAGTAGGGCCGAATTTAAAGAGTTTAAAGAGCAACTGACTACAAAACTCGAAGAAACTAATACGGGAATAGAAATATTAGAAACTAGAGTAGAACAGTCGCTAAATGAACAAGCTACAAAGATAGAGAATAGGTTTAAAGATCAGAAAACAGAATGGTCGAAAGAATTAAAAGAAAGTATTAAACAATTAGCTGAACACGGGAATAACAAGTTTAGAGTTTCAAAGCAGGAACAAGATATGAGGATTAAAACAGTTAGTGAACAAATCCGGGAAAACATTAATAAAACGCAGGAAATAGAAGCCCGAACGACGACGTTGGAAACTGCTGTAGTAGAGTCTGCAAAATCCACCAAGGACTACTCAGGTGAAATGAACACACTTAAGGAAGATCTACGTGGAGAAGTAGAACGTCTGAGAACGGAGATCAAGAAACAACCGGGGCAGACAATGATGTTCACTGCACCCATAGAAGAAAGAAGTAAGATAACCTTTGCAGGTAACAAAGGGGAAAATAGCATGGAATTTTTGGCGAATATCGAGAGAGAAATTGAAAAAATTGGAAGCATGAGTGACGACGAGGAGAAAGTGAGATTTGTCACCCGTCATTTAAGAGATTCTGCAAGTCAATGGTACTCCATAATTCGAGACAATATAACCACGTATCAGCAATTCAGAGATGCATTCGAAAATAGATACTGGAATATCCACACTCAAAGGCAAGTACGTGACCAATTGGAGTATGGTAAATATAATCCGCATGGACGCCAGAATATTGAGCAGTACACTATAGCGCAGATTGAACGCGTAAAACATTTAAAACCAAAATTTTCTGAGTATGAGATAGTGTCTAAGTTGTCTTACCATTTCCATAGAGATATTCAGTTAGCTGGTATATACGCAGGGTGTCAAAACGATCGAACAATTCTTAATACTTGTCACTCAATCACAAAATATTAACAAGAGTAACACTTCACCACACAATCAACAAACACGCATTAATTATCACGCTAGTTACGATCGTAGTGATAAAGCACGAGAACGTGACGATACACAAAACCGTGATAATTATAAGCGAAATTATATGTCGCCAACGCACAGTGTAAACAACACACAGCTGTGAATAACGCATGCGACGTAGAGAACGAACAACACTCCGAGAGAAACGTGTGCGATACAAAAGGGGGTGTGGCCTGGCCGAATTTGAAGAAAAATTTTTGTAAACCATATGATCGCACCGTATCCACAATGCAGAGAAAAGAGAAGAGAGAGGGGAGCTGTACTGTGGGAAGCAAGAGAGAGCGCAGACGAGGAAATAAAAGTGAGACAGCAACAGGTGCATGTTCAGCCATCCTGTTCCTGCGACGCAAGACAATGACGGAGAAACAGGACGTGCTGTTACACAATAAACAATACATATCCGTGCGACGTTGGAAATGAGTTATTAGACACTGACAGGAATGTGACACCAAATCAACAAGAAATAAATTGTCCTATAATTAATGTAGGAATTAATGGATGTAGAATTAAAATGTTAATCGATACAGGTAGCCAATTGACTGTACTAAACAATAAGTGGGTACAACAAAATAAGAAATATTTTAAACAAACGGCTGTTTTACCTGTCAATAATATAAATGTTATTACAGCCATGAATACGAGAGAAAAGGTTAGACAGCAAGCTTACGTAACTTTAAATTGTAAGGACTTAGAAATAACATATCCTATGATCATAATGAATAAACTTATATATGATGAAATTATTGGAATAGATTTATTAAATACTTTAAGTGCAAGGATTGATTTCAATAACAATAAGATGTTATATAATTATAAGAATGTTCTATATGAATTAACTGTGAATGAAAATGAAGAAAAAGGTGAGGTAAATGAAAATCCTATTGTCGTATCCAAGCCACGTATAGATACGCACCTACTCAGCATGCTAATTCAGCCGAAGAAGGAATGTCATCTCAGGAAGAAGCGAAGTTATGTAATTAATAGAAGAGTATAATGAAGTATTCAGCGATGTACCGACGCATACCACAGTCTACGAACATGCTATTTGGTATCAGACCCTACGAAATTTGTCAGACGAACGTATCCAATACCCGTGAAGTACGAGGGAGAAGTTGAACTGGAAATACGACGGATGATAGAGAATGACATCATTGAGCGGCCGAACAGCAACTTTCTTAATCCTCTAGTTGTAGTAAAGAAGAAGAGTGGAGAAGTAGTTTATGCCTGGACATGAGGAGTTTGAATAGCGTCGTTCTACGTGAATTCGATTGTGCACCACCTGCGGACGAGTTATTTGCAAAGTGTGAAGGAGCACGTTATTTGACTAAGTTGGATTTACGGTCGAGTTTTTGGCAAATTCCAATTAGAAGAGAAGATACACCGCCTTCCTATACAAAAATAAATGATACCAACACAAGGTAGTTCCCTTTGGTTTAAGCACGAGTTTGGCTGCGATTGTAAAATGTCTGGAGAAAGCATTAGGACCAGAAGTGGAGCCTTACACCATAGTGTTCGTGGATGATATCTTGGTAGTATCAAAAACATTTGACGAACACATTGAACATCTTAACACTATATTCCACAAGGTTAGGGAAGCCCATATATCCCTTAACATAGACAAGTGCGAATTCATAAAATCCTCAATCCAATTCCTAGGTCATATTATTTCATCCTCAGGTATTCAACCCGATCCCATAAAGATATCCAGTATTACCGATTTCCCTACACCCAAGAACATTAAAGAGTTACAAGCATTTTTGGGACTCACAGAATACTATAGAAGATTCTCACAACAATATGCAGAAAGAACACAACCGTTGCTGGAGTTAACAAAGAAAAATCACAAATGGAAGTGGGAGAAGAAACATCAAGATGCCTTCGACCAAGATGCCTTCCTGACTTGCAAGAAGTTATTCATTGAAAACATAATGCTTCATCATCCACAGCGAGATGGAAGATTCGTTATCTACGCAGACGCTAGCGACTACGCGTGTGGAAGTGTGCTGTATCAACAAGATGCTACAGGAGAACACCGTGTCATTGCATATGCCAGTAGAATATTCAAAGGGGCAGAGAAGCAGTACTCTACATCTGAGAAGGAGATACTTGCTATAGTATATGCCCTGAAACAGTTTCGATATTATATTTACGGAACGCATTTTGAAATGCATACGGACCATCAAGCGTTATCATTTCTATTAATATGTAAAGTAACCAACGATCGATTATTACGATGGATCCTAGCAATCGGTGAGTATTCCTTTACTATAAAATCTTGTAAAGGGAAAGATAATTTTATAGCCGATACATTGAGTAGATACGTCACAGAAGAGTGTGAAGAGGTCTACGAAAGTAACCATAATGAGTTACAACTGTTACCTATTAAATTTACTGCTGATAATGATGTTAAACACATGCTGAAGAATCTAGCTCAACAACAAGACTTAGATGAGGCTACGAGAGGATTTAAGCTACGAGATCACCTACCGGACCATTACAAGGTACAAAATGGAGTCTTATATAAACTAATGAGGCAAGATTGGAAGGTAGTATTAACAAATGATATGTTGCAAAAATTGATTCGACCAACACACGAAAGTTTAGCACATGCTGCTGCACTTAAATGTTACTTAAGCCTACGTGAAGATTTCACCATCAATAATATGTTCAGGAAGATTAAAAACGAAAGTAAGAAATGTTATGAGTGTCAAACAGCAAAAGGACCGAATCTATAGACCTATGTGGAAATGCAGAGTATCCAGAAGGACCAGAGCTAATTGCAGTGGATTTTTTGGGACCACTTCCAAGATCAAGTCGGGGAGTGAAACACATACTTGTTTGTATTGATGTATTTTCCAAAGCCGTCCATCTGTATCCAATTATGCGACCCACGACTAAAGTTGTTTTGAAAATACTCTTGCAGAAATACATTCCTGCATATGGTAAAATGAAGAAGATACTTAGCGACCAAGGAGTGTAGTTCCAAAGCGATGTATGGGAGAAGACTCTTCGTGAAAATGGAATCCAACCTGTACTCACATCAGTACGACACCCACAGGGAAATCTCGCGGAAAGAGTAAATAAAGAGTTAGGTAAATATCTACGAATCTACTGTCACGACCAACACAAAAAATGGGCAGAGTATTTACCTTTCTTTGAAAAAGCAATAATTGAAAATTATAGCGAAGCAACCAGTTATACGCCAATCGAGCTAGATGAAGACAAAAAAACCTATTAGATTCTGGACCAAATATGTAAGCAAGCCAGAGAATCAAAATGTACCTATTCCATTAAGTGTGAAGGTTGAGTATGCTAAACAACGCATCATAGAACAAGGTAACAAGAGGAGAGATAAGTTCAATAGAACACATAAATTACAACGATTCGACGTAGGAGAACAAATTCTGTTGAAAGCTAATCCCGTCGGAAAACGCATTGACAACACAGCGAAGAAATTCTTTCGGCTGTACAACGGACCTTATACGTTGAAACAACGCGTGGGAAGACACACGTTCATCGTATACGACGAGAGGAAAGAAAAGGACATCGCCAAATATCATGCGACGTCATTCAAGAAATTCTACGTATGAATAACGTGAAGAGAGAGAGAGAGAAGAACAATGCCACTGCGCCTGTCCAAGGTCAACGCACCGCTCAGCTGTTATAATGGGGGGGTGAATATATTGCATACCACCACAGGCGAGCGTTATACTCACCTGCTAATTATTATGTGTCATTTAACTGATGTAAACTAAGGTTAAGCTAGTATAAAATTATTTTTATTTGTCTAGAATGAATAGACAAAAATTTTAAAAATAAATATTTATTAATATTTTTTTTCAAGCAGAGGAATAATGCAACGATACAGCCATATGCTGTATTAAGCATTGATTTAGATAAATGTAAAATTTGTAAAATTATTATAAGTTTGAGGTAAATGGACATGTCTGGGATTGTAAAAATATTTCATTGCTATACTAGGGGAGAAATTAACCTGTTCCAACAGGCAAGGAACACCTGCTCGATTGTATGTGTGTTACGCGTGTATCTTGTGTGTGTTAGTGATTCATGTACAGACAGGAATCCCAGCAACCCTCCCCAATTAATTACTAAAATAATTATTTTAATTCACTGTGTGAAAACTAATTAGTGTATAAACAAACAAAAGTCACCAAAGTGTGCGTAAATTTTATAGTTATCCACAGTAAGAAAATGACGTTAGTAGGACACACTACGCGAAGTCAGTGCGAAATAAGTGTGCCAAAAATACGCAAATTACACTAAGACGCTCAAATTAATACAGTGAGTGCTTAATCAAATTATCTATGATTTGTGCTATCTCAATTCCGTACAAAATATTGCCATTTGCAAAAAATTGCAAATATAGGAAAAGGTTCGGGAGTGGGGGCTATCATGTGATCTGCAGGTCTCGACTGGACAATTTCGGAACCAACAGGTGCGGAATCTCGAGAGGGTATAAATTAAGGGTTCGACTGGAAGCCCTTCTCTTCATTTCAAGACACAGTTGCAGTCGGACACGCTGTCCGTCGGCAGAACAGTTTTATTTTGTTATAAGTCTCATCTACGAACGAACAAAAACGTTTCAGTAATTATGTTTACACTAGTACGGGAAACGTAGAGTACCCGGACCGTTTAAGTCAGCAAGAGTATCTACAGAGAAGCTACAAAGAGCGAGGCGAGATGCTGAACGTTAGGAGATGCTTTTTAGACGCCTAACAGCCGAACGAGATCCATCTCGCAGCCGATATTAATTCTCTGGGACGGACCACACACTGCTGGAGAACGACGCTGGACTCTGGACATATCCAGGACCACGCCAAGCCAGGAGTAACGGTAACCCAACTCTGGAAATCGCTGGACCCCGTCAATAAGTCGTAAGGTCATCAAAACTCGAGGTGACATGCATAATGCATTTATAAATTTTTTTTTTAAGAGCTCATAAAGACTATATAAAGAGACAATGAATTAAAACAAAAAATTTTATAATTAGGTAAATAATGTAATAGAGTCCTATGTAAATGTTTTAGTCGTAAGAATGAGCGATCGCATATATATAAATATAGAAAAAAGAGTTTAATTTTGAGATAGTATTTTTTTTTATTATCAAAGAAAAATAATTGAAATGATTTGATTTGCATTTTGTAGAAAAGAATAATTTAAATTTGAATACGAAACAAATGCCAGTCTAAGAGTAATTAATATAATTTTAAATTTATTTTTAAAAAACATTGGTATAGACTGCGCAAGCTGAGGTCAGATCTGATTTAAATGAATTCAATTAAAATAAAAATTAATTACATTTAAATTTTATTTCTTTTATTAAATCAATTTGAATAAATGTCTAGATTAAGATTATTAACATGTCTAGATGTAAGAGTGTTTTAAATGTGTGTAACACCGTATAGCATAAGAGATAAACACTTAATAATGAGTGATATCTTGATCGTAGATTATTAACAATGTTTTATTATTTATAATGCTTGTTAAACAATAAACATGAAATTTTAACTACTCATAAATTTACTACTCTTATTACAGTTACACCTGGTATCGTTATATACGTTTAAACACCTGGTATCGTTATAACTGTTTACACCTGGTATCGTTATAACTGTTTAAATACCTGGTACCGTTATAATATATATATAAAGTATTCCATACAACTTGTGTTACCTCTGATTGGAACACTGATTTACATATTTGATTGCTGAAACCCTGGTCTGGAACTGGTATGGTCTGTTGTTAAACTGGTCTAGTAGGAATTATGGTAGCAGAGCAGTGGCTGTCTGCACCGTCTGAGGAAGGAAGGAAACCACGGAGCCAGAACCGTACTTCAGACGTGGGGCCAGTGCATCAAAACATACGATTTTAAGTTTTCAATCCGCTTGGGCACATCGATCCGGTCGACGCCATACGGCGGCAGCGCCCATCGTCCATGCCAGAGGCCGGGTCTAAGCTCCTGTGGGTGGGTGAACCCTTAAGGGAGCTACAGAGCTGCGTCCCCGGCGTCGAGTCAGTCTGTAGTAATCACCTGCACGCCACATCGTGCAAAGGGGATCCTCTCAGTAACTACTTGAGCTACGAACACATGACCGCGCTGGACCGTATGAAATTGGCGTTCATCGAGCCGCGACCCAGACAACGCGCGTGCACTCTCTCTCTCTCTCTGCGTTATTACCCCCTCCCCGTACAACATGTTCTGGGCTGACCCTAAACTGTCAACTCTCGTTCTTTATGTGTCTGTTTGTTGGAAGGCGGGTTGTTTTAGGGAACAAACTTTATGTCCGCTATCTAATAAATCCCCCCCCCCGTTTGGCCAAGAGATAAGAAAAGAAAAATTGCCTAGAAAGGTAATGTTATGCTGCAAGTATCGGTTATGTGTTCTAGAGGCATTTCTAGATTATATGTCTACTTTTTCAAATTCGTACTTTGTATATACAAACCACAACAGCTGACTGCAAAACTGATGCTAGAGCAACTTGCCAAACGCACCGCACCAGCTGATGTCAAGCATTAGCCAACAATTTTACAGTAGGCCTACCCTCTGATCATCTTTCTGATGTAATGAAGCTACTGATGTTTTAGTTATCGAAATTAATTAAATAACTCTAAAATGATGTTAGTGGAAGTTGGTTTTCTGTATATTGCATATTGTAGATGGTTATTGTTTCTTGTGGTGATTATATCTAAATAGTTGATTTTGTTGTGTTCTTCTTTTTCTTCTGTGAATTGTATTTTTGGATGTATGTTATTGATTTGTTTTAATATGTTATCTGCATTTGTGTTTTTGGTATTAGATACATATAGCCCATCATCTACGTATATTATCCATATGCCATTTGGATCAAATGAATTTATAATTTATATATATATATATATATATATAACATACATCCTCCTATTGTTTCATTGTCATACGTCTCGACCCACTTGTTCACTGTACATTTTAGTCGGCTTAATTTTCTCACTCTCCGTTTCCCTGTTCTCGTCATAATAGACGATAAACTTCCTGCAGTGTTCTGCGTACATAACAATGCTTTGTGTAATGTTATGCCGCTAAAACGCGTCCGTATTTTTCGTCCACCCTTACTTATACAATCATAACAGCTGTTTTTTTCTCTTCTCTTAGTATAAAATTAGTTTTATTTCTGTACTCTGTGCGAAACATGTGTTTGGACTGTCCGAGCGAAGTTAACAATTCTTTAATCGTTTTAATTCCTAGTGTTTTATTGGCGAATCTACTATCTCTGTGAAAGTGATGTGCAAAATTACGTACCACTTGTGTTGTGCCAATGTGGATCTTAGGTATTTACTTCTTTCGACACGTTGGATTACATACTCCCCAACGGTGAGTGTATCTTTACCTTGATACTTACCATATTCTAAGTGGTCTCTTATTTGTTTTTGCGTGTGTGTATTCCCATAGCAACCTTCAAATGAGTTTTTAAGTTGTTCGTTCGTAGCTAAATTATATCGAGCACTCCTGTACCATCTTACAGCATAACCTTGGAAATGTTTACTTATAAAGCTATTTTTCTCTTTATAAGTTACAGCATTACCTGTTAACTCCATTTCTCGTTCCCAGTTCAGTAACAATTTTGTCCTTTCATCACTCAGTGTTGGATCCACCATTATCTGCTTTCCTTCCCTCATCAATTCCGTTTTTAGACGTTTTACCTTTCCACGTTGATTTTCCCCTAGTGTATCTATTTCACTGGAATATTCCTTTGTGGTTTTATTAGGCACGACTACGGCAATTTCCAACCTTATTACTCTGGCTTCCCACTCCTGCGTCTTATTGATGTCTTCATGGACTTGTTCATTGACTGCTTTTCTTTCCATACCCTGCTCCTGCTTTGCTACTATAAACTTCTCATTCCATTGTTCAGCTACTTGGTTCACACTATCTTTTAATTCTTTCGACCCTTCTGCTTTCTGTTCTTTAAACTGCAATGCATCTATGCACTTAGTCGTCTCTACTAGCTGTGTAGTATTATCTACGATATTTTGTTCTAATTTTTCTTTTACTCCTACTCTTACTTTTGCATTTTTGCATTATATTCTTTTAATTTACTTCTTAATTGTTCTTTATCTGGTTCTAACTCTTCTATGTTTCTATCTAATCTAGCACATACATTTTGTCTTATACTATATTCGTCCATTAGGTTTCCCATCACCTCTATCATTGCCTCCATACTGAAGTTAAACGTTGTTGACATGTTGAATTATTTATTTATTTATATTTTAAAATAATTATTATTGGTAAACCGTGACTCTATTGGTTCTTTATTTAGTATTATTGATTTATATTTGTTATTATTATAAATAATTATCTCATACCAATAATTTCTCTCCTCTTTTCGTTTTGTTGAGCGCCAGTTGTGAAATACACAACAATATTACAATTACAATATAATAACCTTAATCACAATACACTTATTAATTCTGAACCAACTTATTATGGTTCGTTAATTATCGAAGCACGCCAATTTATTATGGCTTATTTGACTATCGTGCCCCACGTTGCCCGCACCAATTTATTATGCAACGTTACGATTATTTCATAAATTCACACACATATAGAACCATGTACTCAACGCACATACTATTAAGTGTAGTACACCGGCCAGGTCGCAGGATTTTTTATCTCGTTGCGTCAAGTATATGTAGTTGCACAATAATTAAATAATTTTTAAAGACGAGTGAGATGTTGTTGACATGAAATAATTATTTAAAACCGTTTCAAAATAATCATTATAAGATTTATTAACTGATAGAAAAATATTTAAATATTCAAAAATTCAAACATTAGATAGATCAAATATCCACTTTTATAAGTTTCACACATATTAGGCTGTTCATAACATCTAAAAACTAAACAATCATATACTCATATTCACTAAACAGACATGATAAATCAGTCATCTAAATTCTTTCATTTTTTTTTTGTGTCTGACTTTGATTCAATCTTCAAATGCTAATAGCAACTCATTTAAAAAGAAACAAAAATAATATTAAACTTAAGCATAAAATTACTAGTTGCTATAGACAAAATAAACTAATTACTTTTACTTTCAAATTATTATTTAACATTATTTAACTCTATTGACACACCCAAATTTTTAACATATTATAAAAGATTTAGTAACTTTTTAATTTTCTTATCAAATTAAATTATTGACTTTAAATTATTATTTACATTTAAAATTTTTAAGTCTTACTGTTCATGTAAAATTGTCTTTCTGAAAGTTCTTTTCACAACAAAATTATAAATATTTAGTCATCACCTGCATACTGCTGCCTGCTGCCGTTACCGTTGTGTGTGTGTGTGTGTGTGTGTGTGTGTGTGTGTGTGTGTGTGTGTGTGTGTGTGTGTGTGTGTGTGTGAGTGTGTGTGTGTGTGTGTGGTCCTGAGTTCCTCCATACGTCTTGTGTGAATGTGGTAGTGTGTGTGTGTGTCCATGTCGATCCGCAACGGGCAGCGTAACGTCGTCTGTAGATTTCTTGAGTCTGAGAATGCCCCAAAATTGCCGGTCGTATTTATACTGGACTCAATCTGACATGTCCAGGATTGCTCTTGACATGTTAGAAATTATAACTTTCATGCAAAGCGTCCTTTTAATTACGAATCACTTTTTTGTTCATTTTATCGATTTCGTAAACACACTTGTAGGATGCGCGATATCATTGTTTTCGTAATTTTGTTTCTGTTCACGCACATATAACACACATGTTAATTACTCTTTAATTACACCCGTAATTAACATTAATTACTTAGCGTCTTTAATATTGCAAATTTCTGCAATATTTTTATATCACTGCATTCGTTAAGAATTCCTTAACGCAATGGTGTATACTCCCGTGTTCCATAAGGAAATGGAAGTATAGTGATGGCAAAAAAAATTCGTGTCCCAGATAATTGCAGATTCTGATTGTGCTACCCTCAAAAGTTGAAAAAAAGTCATTTTTCGAAAAGTGTCTGTGTGTGTGTTTGTCTGCGTGTCTGTAGATTTTGTTTTCTATGGCAAACGATAACAGCCGCAAATTCAAACAGAATCAAATAATTTTTTGCATACAGCCCTGAATTACAGACGACTCAAGACAATTTGATTTTGGTGAAGATCAGTTACGAGAAAGAGGTAGTTTACCGGGCTACGTATTATGTGATAACAAGGCTAATTTTTTCTATGACGAACGATAACTGCCGTAAATTCAAACATAATCAAATACGTTTTTGCATACATCCCTAAATTGTAGAGAACTCAAGGCATGTTGATTTTGGTGAAGATCGGTTACGGGAAAGGGGTAGTTTACCGGCAACATTTTATGTTGTAACAAGAGACATTTTATCATGACGAACGATAACTGCCGTAAATTCAAACAGAATCAAATCATGTTTTTCATGCATCCCTGAATTGTAGAAGACTCAAGGCCTATTGATTTTGGTGAAGATCGGTTACGGGGAAAGGGCAGTTTACCTGAAACATTTTTTGTTGTAACAAGAGTAAAGTACTTAATTTTGATAAATAAAGTATCCTGATAAGAAGATCTTCATAATCCCCTGTAGAAACGTAGATGAAATATCTATAAATGAAGAGGCTAGTTGAATGGGGTGGGGGTCATTTTCTATAAATGAAAATTATAGTCGAAGGGGGAGGGAATAATTTTTATATGTGTACTACGTTATCGGCAACAAAGTAGTAGTTTGTTGTTAAAATTCCTTCCCGGGCTGTTTGGCCGTAGTCCAATGTTTTCTGCAAAACCAAATGTTTCGGCAGTGCCGTCGACTGCCATCATCAGTGAAAATCGAGTGCGATAACGTGTGGTGGTATACGTTAGTGACCACAGTACTGTGGTTAAGGCTGAAGCAATAAGTGGAAAGAAGTAGTTTCGATGGAAACATTTCATTTCATAAATGATTTTAAATATAAATCTTAGAACATGGAAGTCTTGTATGGTTCTCCGTACCGACATTTTCTATGACGAACGACAACTGCCGTAAATTCAAAGAGAATCAAATAATCTTTTGCATACGTTCCTGAATTGTAAAGAACTGAAGGCCTATTGATTTTGGTGAAGATCGGTTAAGAGAAAGTGATAGTTTACCGGCCACCTTTAATGTTTTAACAAGAGTAATTGTTTCTATGACGAACGATAACTGCCGCACATTCAAACAAAATCAAAAAATAATGTTTTTCATGCATCCCTGAATTGTAGAGGACTCAAGACCTATTGATTTTGGTGAAGATCAGTTAAGAGAAAGGGGTAGTTTACCGGCTACGTTTTGTGATAAAAAGGTTAATTTTTTCTATGACGAACGATAACTACTGTTGCGTACTGGAAGCTCTTGAAATTTCTAGAGTTGTTCCAAAAACGCTAAGTGAAAAGGGCTGGTTTTGAAACGTAATAAAGTGGACTGTATTGATGAAGAATAATACTCATTTATTGAAAATATTAAGATTCAAATGCTATTGCCGACACGTGCGGATGCTTTAAGGCCATAACGCCCGTAAAGTTAGTTTTGATAAAAGTCGAAATCCATTGTAAATGGACGCAAGTCGTCTGACTAATTTAGTGCTAGCTGCACATGAAAATAATTGAATAATGATTCAGAAGTCGCGGCTGGAAGAGTAATTTTTAACGAGAGTACAGCTCGGAGTCGATTAAGTAACTGAACTAACTTGACCACCGTCAGCCCAGCTGACTGCCAGCGGCGCTTGATAAGCAAAGAGACGTCATCCGCTCGTGCCGCAATGCGGTGGTTACAGCACACAGATAATAAATACAGTACAAAGTTCGAACATACTGCCCGCTCAAAATCGGGACGATTTTGTAAATTAAACATTAAGTTAATAATATAATAATTAAATTTACATGGCAAAAATAATATAACAATTGGTGTATTGGCTACAGCGCAATGACAGTTATGTAATTAATAACAATAATATGATTAACATGATAAATTCAAGTGACAATTATAAAGTATACAAGAAATCGAACTTTATACTCATAGCAAGGAAAAACTGACAATAAAATTACCCAAAACACCATAGCACCACAGTACACACAGTAATACAATGCTTAATTAGACGTATTGAATTTATCCCATATAGTACCCATTTAACATTTACACAGCATTACAAAATAAGCGATAATACAATAAAAAGATATAACATTTGAAACCATAATATTGACACCACAAAACCCCGATAAATTTCATAATACATGACCATTAGGAAATACAATACATACATACAATAATTGGTACAATAAGTAACAATAATAATTCTCAAAAGTTTGGATATATAATCATATAACAATCCCATAACATATATAAATAATTGATAATACAACGAAAACGCAGTGACTATTGCAATAATAGCTGCCAGAACGTAGTAATAATAATTACAACGTTAATGATACAAGTGACATGTATGATCGCCCCGGGAATGTCCCGAGCATATTCCAGGCAATGTGACAAGTTCACATTCCTAGTAAGTCTCGTATGGCACACATACGACTAGTCTGTTGCCGCCGGAAGGGGGCATAATTTGTGGATGGGCCTGCGTAAGATACCCAGAGCGGTGCGGACTTCCGCAACGCGCACTATGGAATCTTGACCCGCAAAAACAGTAGTAATTACCCCTCGCTTCCACTGAAGCGGGGGGGAATTATCGTCCAAAATGAGGACAAGCTGTCCGACATTCAAATTTCTTAACGGCGTGCGCCATTTGTTGCGCTGCTGCAACTGGTGCAGATAATCCCTGGACCATTGTTTCCAGATGGATTGCGTAAATTTTTGGAGCAGCTGCCATCTGCCCAAATGACTAGTATTGCTTTGGGTACAGTCGGATTCCGGAAGTGCAGTCAGTGGAGCACCGACCAAGAAATGAGCGGGAGTTAAGGGTTCAGGGTCTCTAGCATCGTCGGACACAGCACATAAAGGGCGAGAATTAAGGCAAGCCTCTATTTGAGAGAGAAGAGTAGAGTATTCCTCAAAATTCAAGATAGTACCGCCTATTACGCGACGCAAATGATATTTAACACTCTTCACACCGCTTTCCCACAAACCACCGAAATGAGGGGCTGAAGGAGGGATAAAGGACCACTTGATACCACGGAGAAAACTCCTGAGAAGATTGCTCAACTCCCTTTGAATTTAAAAATTTGTACAAATCGTATAAGGTGTGGTTGGCACGACGAAAATTCGTACCATTATCCGAAAATATCTGCGCGGGAATACCTCTGCGCGCGATGAACCTTTTTAAAGCCGCTATAAAGGCGTTGGAGGTGAGATCTGACACCAATTCTAAATGGATGGCCTTTGTGCACATGTATATAAATAACGCGATGTATGCCTTTGACGTGGACTTTGAGCGCTGCCCGCCATGGCGTAAAAGTACAGGACCGGCATAGTCCACGGCCGACTGGAAAAATGGCTTTGCAGGCGTGACCCTGGAAGGGGGTAACTGACCTAATAGTTGATTCGCGCCTCTAGCACGGTAACGGAAACAAATGATACACTTATGTATTACTGAGCGGATATAAGACTTGTCGTGAATGATCCAATACTTCTGTCTGAGAGATGATTGGGTTGATTGCACCCCAGCGAGCAACAAACGGATATGTTCATACTCAATTATTAATTTAGTGAGATGAGAATGCGGGTGCAAAATTACTTGATGTTTACTCGCGTAGTTAAGTGAGGAGAGTTGTAGGCGTCCGCCTACTCTTAAGATACCTGTGTCATCCAGGAAGGGGTTTAGTGCAAGAATTCTACTGCTGCGAGGAATGCAGCGATGTGCCTCAAGCTCCTTAACTTCTAAGCTGAAGTGCAAATGCTGAGATTGGTGAACAAAAAACAAAAGTGTGTCATGCAACTCTTGAGCAGACAAAAAGGACGTGACCCTGTCAACAACGGGGAGCCTAGAGTTGCGAATAAATCTGCGACAATATGCGAAAACGCGAATGAGTCTTGTAAGGGATGAATAATTTTCAACATAGCTATGGGTGGAGTATGCGACAATTAGTGAAGTTTGGACCTGCTTACGACGTTCCTGCTCAAGGTCTGGGTAAGCACAGGGCGCCTGAATGTCAAAGGCGCTAGTGGGCCATGATGATGACTCATGGGCTAACCAGGACGGACCATGCCACCATTGCGTATGGCTGTGCAAACTACGAGGGAGGCAACCGCGTGATAAAATGTCGGCAGGGTTGTCAGTTCATAATACATGATGCCAAGTTCCCCGGCTAACAAGACGCTGTATTTCCGCGACACGGTTTGCCACAAATACCTTCCAGCGGGAAGATTGTTGATGTATCCAATATAACGCTATCATCGAGTCCAAATAGAGATATAGTCCGTCAAAATTGTAGTTGACGGCGTTTAAAACCTTATAAGTTAACTGCGCTAGTAATAAACAAGCACAAAGTTCAAGCCGGGGTAGCGTTATCTGTTTCAGCGGAGCGACCCTAGATTTAGCACACAACAGGTTTGACGATATGGCGCCGTTCGAATAGACCGCCCGCACATAAATACAACACGCGTAACCTTTAACCGAGGCGTCGGCGAATCCGTGTAGCTGTAATGAATTGACTTGACAATTGTTCAAACTCTTAACCGACCTCGTAATTTTAAAATGAGTGTCGGAAACTAACTGAGAGTAGAGTTCCAGCCATTGATTAGATAATGACCCAGATAAAGGATCGTCCCAACCTGTGCCCGACAACCACAACTGTTGTACGAAATGTTTGCACCAAAACGTAATGGGGACAATAAGACCCAGCGGGTCGTAAATCCCTGCAATGACCGACAACACGCTTCTTTTGTTGAACACGGTCGAATTGTCATCACCCCGAACGGTATATAAAAATTATCTTTGTCAACGTTCCATTGGATTCCCAATGTACGCACGTTTTGACCTTTGCTGAAGTCATGGGATACTTGGGCGCGAGGGGCCATAATCTTATGGTGGTTAGAAAACCACTTATGTAACGTGAAACCATATCTTTTTAGCAAATCCACGATCTCGAATTTCATTTTAGCTAACACGTTCGAATCATCCGATCCCGTTATAAGATCATCTACATAAAAATCATTGGCTATGGCTATACAAGCCATAGGGTAGTCGGATTTATTTTCGTAGGCTATCTGCGTCAGACAACGTGTAGCAAGGAAAGAGGCACTAGCAGTTCCATACGTAACCGTCTTTAAAGCGTAATGTTGTAGATCCTTATGCGGCGCGTCACGCCACACGATGCGCTGCAAGTTTGAATCCTTAGGGTTAACCATAATTTGACGATACATCTTTTCTATGTCTGCAATAAGTACGTATCGGTGGGTGCGGAAACGAACCATGATCGAGAACAGATCCTGCTGGATCGTAGGACCGACCATTAGAGTATCGTTGAGGGACAGATTATTTGTCGTTTTAGCGGAGCCGTCAAAGAACACACGCAACTTAGTGGTTAGGCTGGAGCCCTTGAAGACTGCGTGATGGGGCAAATAAAAAATGTCTGATTTGTCAAGCGACAAATCGTAATCATTAAGTGGAGACATGTGACCAAGCTTCAAGTATTCACGCATGAACTCGCTATAGTCCTTGTAAAGGATAGGGTTCTGCTTGAACTTGAACTCTAGCGATTGGAACCTGCGGATAGCTCCGCGGAGAGAATCTCCCAAATGAGATTTGTCTGACCTGCGAGGCAGGGATACCACGAATCTCCCTTCGCGGTTGCGGATAGTATTTGTCACAAAATGTTTTTCACACGCCGAGTCCTCAGAGCAGGGTTCGTGACTAGAGACCTCCTCCAACTTCCAGAATTCTTTTAGTTGCGAGGAAATCTGACTATCATCATTACAGACCATAAAGGACGAAACCGTTTTAGTTATGTCGACATTGAAGGGTAAGTTACCGGCTAGAATAAATCCTAACTTAGTCTCCTGAATTATAGGAAAGTGCGGTCAGCGCATAAATTTAATAGGTTCGATTAATTGGAGATAATATTGAGCGCCGAGTAGTACATCGACTTGCGACAAGCAGTGTAGGTGTGGATCAGCCAAGAATACGTGCTTGGGTAAATTCAAAGAGGCGAGATCGAACGATTCCGCCGGTAAATCACTAGTTATACTGGGAAGTACGGCACAATGCACGTTTAATGTAAAAGGTTTATAGCGAGAATGTAGCCTTACCTTTGTACTGAAATCAGCCTGGGATAGTGAGTTATTTATACCCGTTATGGGCAATTGCGATTTAACCAACTTGAAACTTGAATTTAACATTCTGCGGGCGAAATCCATTGTGCAGAAATTTGCTTGCGAGCCGGAATCCAATAAAATACTAACGGGGAATTTTCTACCGACTTTATTAGTTGTCATACAGACAGCGGTGGATAACAATATTGATTTGTTCGTTTGCGACTTTAGTGAACATTGGTTATTGATGGAAGATACGTCTTTGTTGGGGAAGTGAATCATGGTGTGGTGACGCCTTGCACACTTTTTACAAGAAAATTTTGATGGGCATTGCGAACTTTCGTGACCCGGACGAAGGCAATTTAAACAAAGTTTGTTTTTTATTATGACGTTTCTTATTTCAGGGATAGCAAGCGATGTGAATTGTAAGCCTATGTTTAGTATGTATGTATGTATGTATGTATGTGTAGTAATCCTATGTTTTCCGTTACGTAGTCTACATAAATTATTTCCGACATGAGAATGGAATGCCCCCCTTGGAGCGCTTATCGGTTTAACTGCCTTGCGATAAGGAGTCTTATCGCTGGTATTTAACTTGCTCGTTGAAGTAGTTACGCTATCAAGATTTTGTAGTAATTGTCTTCGTGAGTTTAGGAATTTCATAAAATTATTAAAATCAGGGAATTTATGTTCCGACAAGCTCTCTTTCCACAACCGGAAAGAGTAACTATCAAGTTTTTTAGCTAAGTAATGCATAACAATAATTTCGAAGGTGTTAACTGGCAAGTTGAGATTATTTAGAGCATTGACATTGGCTGATAATTCATCAGTGAATCTAGATATGCTAACTTGGGATTCTTGTTGAACCGATTGTAAGTCCAGGACATTCCCGACATGATGGGCGGAGACAATTAGTTTACTGTCATATCTATTCTTCAACAGATCGATAGCCACCGCGTAATTCTCATGAGTGATTGGCAGTGACTTTATTACGTTAAGCGCCTCGCCAGATAATGACGAGTGCAAATAGTGTAATTTTTGTATGTCCGTCAGATCGGTTCTGACGTGTATTAGTTCAAGAAAAATGTGATAATAATGCTGCCACTCAATAATACTTCCCGCAAACCGGTAATTTGATCGGTTCCAACTGAATGGGGGGTGTTTTAAGAAGCTTACTTTCAGCATTAGTTAGGGGTTTCTGGTTCATATGCTCAGCTTGCTCCAGCAGGTGTTGCAACTTACACTCTATGTTACAAAGATCGTCTTCAGTTTGTACCCTATCACTCGCTAAAGCAAAGTCCGCTTCCTCGGATTCGATTTGGGATTGAATCTCATCGTATTTGGTGGATAATTCCATCAAATGCCGAAGTTTTATTTTTAGCGCATGATGATCGCTGGTTTCCAAATAGAAGTTGTCCGCGAAAGTGTTTACGCGTGATATCGAAGCTTTAATGGTGCCTCGTTTTTTTATTAAAGCTTTTACATCTGCCATGATTATAATTTAAAATATAATTTGGAATACTTTGAGCGCAGAGCATGTGAACCATAGACCTAAATTTTGATAAATCTGAGTACCTTGCGGTAGCTAGCGATCGTTATGTATATGAACACAATACTTTTTACAACATATGCTTACTCCCTATATTAAACAACCTCTTTTAGAAATTAAAAATTGTTAAAATTATGAATTTGAAAGATAATAATACATATAGTCTTGTCTTTGATGTTGGAACTCACAATGAGCTACTAACTATTTACTAACGTGTATTGAAAAATGATGGTGTGTGTTTACACAAAGGTGTTAAAAAATAACTGTTAAATATAAAATATTGCTTAGAACATTAAATATAAGTAAAAGGTTCATAGTCACGTGGACGTTGATCCAGACGTGCTTCGATCCCGCTGCTCGATCCTGTTAGGAGTTGCTGCACCTCTTGTCTCTACCGGTTAGATGACGCCTTATGTTGCAGCTCTCCATAATTTAAAGCTGTGGAACTTTTTTGATGTAGAATCACTAATGCTGTCCTAACGTGTCCCGTCGTCTCTGGTTTACTGCTCTGTAGAATCTTGTAGTGTTGATTGTAAGGTAATTTTGAAAGTTTATAGAGGCACGCAACTGTCAGCAATCCAAAGTTGAGAATGTTGGGGCTTGAACGAAACGCCGTTTGGGCCCATTAAATGAAATATTAATGTTGTCGCTGTGGACAAAAGTAAGAATCCGGCCCGGAGGACCAAAAATGTTGCGTACTGGAAGCTCTTGAAGTTTCTAGAGTTGTTCCAAAAACGCTAAGTGAAAAGGGCTGGTTTTGAAACGTAATAAAGTGGACTGTATTGATGAAGAATAATACTCATTTATTGAAAATATTAAGATTCAAATGCTATTGCCGACACGTGCGGATGCTTTAAGGCCATAACGCCCGTAAAGTAAGTTTTGATAAAAGTCGAAATCCATTGTAAATGGACGCAAGTCGTCTGACTAATGTAGTGCTAGCTGCACATGAAAATAATTGAATAATGATCCAGAAGCCGCGGCTGGAAGAGTAATTCTTAACGAGAGTACAGCTCGGAGTCGATTAAGTAACTGAACTAACTTGACCACCGTCAGCCCAGCTAACTGCCGGCGGCGCTTGATAAGCAAAGTGACGTCATCCGCTCGTGCCGCAATGCGGTGGTTACAGCACACAGATAATAAATACAGTACAAACTTCAAACACTACCGTAAATTCAAACATAATCAAATACGTTTTTGCATACATCCCTAAATAGTAGAGAACTCAAGGCATGTTGATTTTGGTGAAGATCGGTTAAGGGAAAGGGGTAGTTTACCTGCAACATTTTATGTTGTAACAAGAAACATTTTTTCATGACGAACGATAACTGCCGTAAATTCAAACAGAATCAAATAATGTTTTTCATGCATCCCTGAATTGTAGAAGACTCAAGACCTATTGATTTTGGTGAAGATCAGTTAAGAGAAAGGGGTAGTTTACCGGCTACGTTTTATGTGATAAAAAGGTTAATTTTTTCTATGACGAACGATAACTACCGTAAATTCAAACAGAATCAAATAATGTTTTTCATGCATCCCTGAATTGTAGAAGACTCAAGGCCTATTGATTTTGGTGAAGGATCGGTTACGGGACAAGGGCAGTTTACCTGAAACATTTTTCTTGTAACAAGAGTAAAGTACTTAATTTTGATAAATAAAGTATTCTGATAAGAAGATCTTCATAATCCACTGTAGAAACGTAGATGAAATGTCTATAAATGAAGAGGCTAGTTGAGGGGTTGGGGGTCATTTTCTATAAATGAAAATTATAGTCGAAGGGGGAGGGGATAATTTTTATATGTGTACTACGTTATCGGCAACAAAGTAGTAGTTTGTTGTTAAAATTCCTTCCCGGGCTGTTTGGCCGTAGTCCAATGTTTTCTGCAAAACCAAATGTTTCGGCAGTGCCGTCGACTGCCATCATCAGTGAAAATCGAGTGCGATAACGTGTGGTGGTATACGTTAGTGACCACACTAACGTATGGTTAAGGCTGAAGCAATAAGTGGAAAGAAGTAGTTTCTATGGAAACATTTCATTTCGTAAATGATTTTAAATATGAATCTTAGAACATGAAAGTCTTGTATGGTTCTCCATACAGATATTTTATAATTGGCGTAAGTCTTTGCTTACAGGTTTAACACAAGTAATTAGTTTATTATAATCCTGTTAAGACATGATTACGGCTGTAACGCATCACCCCATCTTTTCGTTGAATGCCTGTCGGAACTGGCTCACACACACAAACACACGAACGCTAGGCTACAACTTACGATGGCGAAGCAGGTGTCCTCTCGACAGGTCAGATTTTGTCAATTCCTGCATTTTCACTCACAAAACTGTTCCTTATTCTATTTATACTAATTACAATATAAAACATACCGCCATGGAAATATATTCAAATATATGTATTGTTGCAATATATAAAATAAAATATAAAATTCAGCGTTTCAGTTCTTGAAATATTGAAGAATAATAGAATCTCTTTGATAAAACTGCATTATGTACAGGTTTTACCGACCGAATAAAGGGAAGAAAGATATTTTCCGTGATTTACCTTCGAGGACAGATTAGAGATTTTTCAGCTTATACCTAAACTACTCTATGGAATTTCCAATCGCCAAGAGGAACAATAAATACATACGAATCGAAAATTACCCAAATACTTAAACATTACAGTCAATGACGTGGTTTAATTTTTGTATCACGAGCACACTTTTACACTCTCACACTTCTTACCTTAAACCACATTTTTTACACTTGAAGGTCGTAGGTAACAAATTTATTATAGTTAATAAAACACTATTTAACAATATTATCATTTCCATTTCCTATAAATAAAAGTACTTTTATCACCATGTAAAAATAAAAGAGTTTATGTTGTAGACTACTCCTACGAAATATTTTTATACGGCTGTTAAACACAGCTGTTTACTTATTTTTCTCAACACTTACAATATTTCTTGTAGTAACCTCATTTACAATTAAACAAAATATATCACTATGTCGTAACATTTACAAAGTCTAATTTATGTCAATTTATGTGAAATCTTAAGGGTGTGGAAGTCTTGAAGAAATTTCGTATAATTCTCATAATGCCATACTTTTTTCTACAGTACATTTTCTTTCTTATTTTTTAATAATCAAAAGTTTTGGGCAAACAACAGAAGTAAGTAAACGAAAAAGTTATAAAAGTATATCTTTTTTTTTCTTTGTTAAATTGCAGACAAAGAAAGTGTTACAGCCAAAGTTATCATGAGCGTAGTTATTATGTTAATGATATTGCCAAAAACTTACAAGTTCGTAAAACAAGTTTTATTACTATATTACAGAAGAACAAAGCCAGCGGAAGTTGAATAATTTTCTTATAATATACTGTTTCTTCAACAGTTATTTTCATGTCTATATAAGCTAGACTTTCCCTATTAGCCGCTTCCATTCCCTCACCAGTTCATCCCTTCTTTCCATTACTATGGCTGAGGCTTTCCCTGCTAACTCGCAGTCCCTATGTCCATAATTCTTATCAGACTTTTATTATCATATTACTTAAGCTTTCTTGTCTTAAAAGCTATTTCATGATATAATTGACGGCATATCAAACTGTTATCCATCGCTAAAATGTTTCTTAAATAACACGGTTCTTTAGATTGAATGAACGACATGTTTCCCAGATGGGGTAAGAACCAACTCTCAGCTCCTCAGGCTTTGACACACGAAACCAACATGGTTCACTCCTGTTTTGGCCTCAGGCTGGCTCATACATGTCACAACGTATAGCTATAACAATGAAGATAATATTTTATTGAAAAGGCAATACATAGGAGATTTTTTGGTGTTTGACGCATTTCTGCAAATAATACTAATTACAATTGTTATTTAAATAGTGAATTTCCATTTTTATGTTATCCTAAATATACAGATCTGTTATGCGTTCTAATAAGTTATTCTAAGTTAAAATACATGCATTCCATTAGTCGTTTTAACAATCAGAAATTATTACAAGTGTATATTAATTAATGAGAAAATTATTTCGTAACAATAATACATAATTTATATAAATACATTTATTTTAGTACAGAAGTATGATATTATAATATTAGAAACACAATATGCATGTTTACTATTGGAAAGAAAAACGTATACAGTATTTGCGATTTTGAAACTTGCAACATTTTTGTTTATGCAAGCATCTGATATTACCTGTGAACTGCGAACTAGCATGATGAATGTTTATAACAAACGCATAATGGTTTGCATTTCAGTGCTATACAATGTAGAAAATGACTCATAAATTTAGGTCAAAGACTATATTTAGTGCCCTGTTCATTACTCGTGGGCAGGCCTGCGCTTGTTGTAGTATACTGTGTAAGCAAAACAAAGAAACTGTTTTGTGAGGTTGTGAAACGTGAGTTGAGTACAAGGTCGACAAATCTGTAAAATGTCTCGCTGATCTCCAGCAGTCAGTGCAGACCTCTAGAACACCCTTTCTCAACCTATGGGGGCGCGACCTACTGCTGGGTTCCAAGGAGGCGTTTGGTGGTTCGTAAAGTCGGGTTCAAATATTTATTGGCTGTGTTATTTAATTAACTTAAAACCTGTCGTATTTAAATTAAAACCTGTTGTATTTAAATTACTATAATAAATTGTTTAAACAATTTAAATTAAACCCGTACGGCAGTACCTAAAGCTTAATTTAACTGTATTATACCTACTATAAAGTCTACATTTCTATTATTCATGCTCACCATTGCTTTTTACCGGCATATCTGTGATATTTAACTCAAGGAATCGGATGTCTGTCGTTCGGTCGCCGCAGTGTGCGTTCAATGCATGACGACCTGATATTTCCGCGCGCCTATGTGTGCGTATGCGGTTGCCGACGAGGGTCAACTGCGATCATTTCACACTGCTATCGAGACTGCTTTCCAATCGGATGCCGTTCTCCGATAGCCAATGCAGACCTACGGTAAAAATAATGAATGAACGAACGAAAAAAGAAGATCCAGACCCAGTGTGCCGGCTCTTCGAAATGAACGAATACTTCCATCACTGGTAAACACGTACTACTAACTGGTATTCACAGAAGCCTACTGTTAGAGAGACATAGCTCAAAACATTATCTTCATCCCACTATAGTGTTCAGAAGAGTGCTGAGGAGCAACACTTGTAAAGGGGACAGTAAACTGAAGATAATGGTTTCAACCAAAGAACCATTAATGTTAGCGATGTTAGGGACCTGGTGTTTATAAGTAGGAACAAATACAAGTGAACGAAGAAAAATGAATCACAAAGAAACCACATCAAATAAAAATGAAGGTGGCTGACTTGTCCTACGATATTATCATCAATTAAGAATTTCATATCGGAACAGACATTTTCTTTTGAAGACCAATAAATGTGTTTCTCAACAGATGTGGTCACGTTGTAAAATTATCAAATTATAATTATGGGGTTGAAACTCGTTTTATAAATGAAACGAGCGACTAGTAGAGTACACGTTTGCATTTGTAATCAAATCTTAGTGAAAATATTAATCATCAATTATACAGGACGTTTAAAACAAAGTGCTCACACCAGCTTTACTATAAGCAGTTCCGTAGAATTATCTAAAATATTTGCACAAAAAACAGTTTCCCATATGTCACATGTCTCTACCTACACGGTTGACAAAAATGTTTAACTTCATGAATATTTAAGCGTTCAGTACGGCAGTGCGGTCTATATTCAATCAGGTACCTATCCAACCAAAATTTCATAGTTTACCCAACGACTTTCGCTGATTGCGGTCATCAATTAGAACGTGGACAGCCACCTACCGCATCACACTGACTTCATACATACACAAACACGGGCGTGCACACATAATTTGCGTATGTGACGGACAAGCGAAGGATATTCAGTACAATGTCTCACGGAACATTCCGTGTTCAATTTCGTTTTCATCAATAACGTACGTATGTACACAGCCACGTCTTATCGAGTAATAAATAAAACAAATTCCTACTCCCCGTTGTTTCCTAAAATAAAAACTTAGTACTTTGATCTTATATCGCGTTTCGAGCTGCATACATTAATTCTAAAGCTTTTACGTTAGAATGCTTTTAGTTATAGTAGCCGTTATACGCAAAAAAACGCTGCTGAAAGGATAATTTTTAAATCCTTAAAGGATAGGTAGCTTATCTGCTCCGTAAATAATGCGCGGCTTCACAACTGTAACCAGTGAAGCTTAACTGCCAAATAAACCGTATGAATCTGTTATCAAACTGTTTGCCTTTTATTTAATTAGTTTATATAAACTTAGTGTATTTTGAATCATGTGAGATTCATAAAGGAAATACTGTACCTGATTCACGAGAAGTTACACGGTTTGATAAGGTAAAATGAGAGCAGCGCACTTTTGTGCAAGCGTCAACTGATTTTGCTAAACGAACGATGGGTCTATTTGTTAAGAACAATTTGTTCTTAGGTGCAAAGATGTTTATAGGACAGGAATGTTTGCAGGTCGTGTGCAGTTGTTGTCGGGAGAGGAAGCAGAGGAGAGAGAGAGAGAGAGAGAGAGAGAGAGTAAATCGTCTAGAATGGATGATTAAATAGTAGGAGATTTCTCGCGCGTAACCTCACGTAAATGACGTTTAGATTTTATATGCCTTAGCCGCATTAGTCGAGTTTTAATGTTATTATTAATATTTAAATAAATATTTATATATTCTGTTTCTTCTTCGTTTTCTTTATCTTACAAATCGGTAATCGATATGTCCATTATATATTTTATTTTACATTCATTTTCTAATAAAATTTAGTTTCTCATTTACGACTCTATCGTTATTAGATGAGTGCCAGTCCGCGCCAAAAATCTTCCGCCCCACTTCAAGTCTATTCTGCCTGTGAAACTGAGTACCGATACCTACGGTAACACCCACATACTTCTCCAAAAACCATTTCGATGGTGCAAAAAATGTTTATTATTATTGTACCGTATTATGTTGTTTATAATGTACCGTATCCTGTGGTTTTGTATTGTAAAAATTGTATCTATACTTATTGACCGATCCTCGCTAAACCTTCCATTTCTAAACGTTTATTGATCGACGGTCACTACTAAGGGTTATAAGTAAAAGTAAAACTTATTGCTTTAAGTTTATTGTAAAACTAAATAAGCTGAATTACTCACGGTGATAGGTTCTAGCAAATCAGTTACTCCTATATCCTTTCGAATTGTGTGTAGGTAAACGTTACACCAACATCTGGAACAGAAATGATATGTGTTACATAAATTACATATGGTAGATCTAATACCTACTTTACATTCGATACATACATAGTATATAACAATGAGCTTTCATTGGTGAGTAAAGCTTTAATTAGTGAAGGATTCTTCGAATCGTCGTCTTCGTTTCGTGCCTTGTTCAGTTTTAATTTCTTGCTCTGACAACCGAGATAATCCATACGCCACTAACATTACTTCATTTCCACTTCAATGTTTATTAATCTCAGATTCATAACGAAATTTATCTCAGAATTGGTTAAATATTTTCTTAAAATTTATGTTCACACTGAAATGGATTCCAAATATATGCGTATATATGTTACGTAGAAGTTGCAGAATCCATAAAATCACGCTTTATACTAACACAACAGGAAAGAGGAAGAACACTGCATGCACATATTTCAATATGTACTGGATTCTGTAACAATAATTTCACCTCTTGCCTGTGACGTAATATTCGAAAAGAGATCACTTCCGAATGGTCGCTGAGAAATTGGTTTCTAAAGGCTTTTGAAAGTGAGCCCTTGCAAATATTTTTCTTAAGATAAGAACCCACAGCAAGTTTATTCTTTGGGACTCGGATATTTTCTAAAAGTCTTAAGAGTTGACCATCCTAATGACAGTCCTATGGGACATATAAAGACCTCACATGCTATTTCAAAATTCTAAGTAATTATTTTAAAAAACTGTGTTTTTAATTAATTATGACTCGGATACTAGTTTTCACACAGTGTAAAATATTCTAATCGATACGACAGCAAAAGATACGCCACATCCTTCCTTGGAAAGGTGTAATTTAAACCTTGCTTGATAATTATTTAAACCTGATGGGACCTAACACAAAATATCCCACTCCAATAAAAGTAAACAATATTCAGAAAGATTTTTAAATTTTTAGATATTTAAAACTCAGACACAGGAGATAATTTTCATTAATGTATTAATGTGAGCAATCCGTTACGATAAGACAATGAATAAACGGCAGTTAAAACCAAAAATCAAATCAACGATTTGTATTTTATCGAGATCGGATTTGTAATTTTTGAAAAATACTTAGTCCATAATCATGTTTGGTCATGTCAGTGTTAAAGTAAAAGCATTCACTGTAAGTGTAAACCATCAACTGTAACTGTAGGGGGTCACGGCTTCAGTGTCACTTGTGCTGGTTCAATCCAACTTGCTAACTTCTGAAAAACTTGCACGAATACACTGTATTCCTCAATACAGGCCTATTCGGAATAGGCACTGGAATTATTCAACAACAAATGAAGGTGCAAAATGTAAAGGAATATACGCAAACGCGACCTACACACAGCCTGTTTAAATAATACATTTAGAGAATACAGCGCAAACGTGTCTGGCGCTTGGTTATACTTAGTTATTTCAGCTGTCTTTATAAGAAGCTTTCCGTACACAGAATAATTCAGTACACGGCTTACACCATCCTCAGTTTCTCTTCTGTATAAAACAACAACACAGCGCGCCGCTGCCGACTCACAAAGCCTACTAGAATATTTATTCTATTTACACAGTACGAGCACAAGACTTCAAAGCTCTGGTCGTTTCTACCACTATTATTACTACAACAATATGCACAGCGCGCAAACTGGCTATTCTAATAAATTAATGTAACTCAAGCACATAAATAGTTTTTACTTACACAAAGTTGAATAAGGTATCTAGTTTAAAGTATATAATGATGAAAAGAGCAGCTACTTTTTAACTTCAAAGTAACTTCTGAATGCCTGAGATAAATGAGAACTCGATATACACTTTTAAAAAGGAGACGAATATAGTTGTCCGCTTTTCGATAGCTAGCCTTATAGTTTTTTGAAGACATATAGGTTCACTGAGGCAGTCTCATCAATACTAAAATTAAAAGTTTAAAAAGCTCAAGTAAAAACCGTTTAATATTTTGGCATAGCATTTACAAAAATCATGTTTAACTGACAATATTCCAAGTGAAATGCCAAACAAATACCTTAGTTGGATACATTTAGGGAGAGATGAAAGGACTGCCCTAAAAGATTGCAACGTGCTTGGAAAAATATTTTAGTATGGACAGCACTGGAAACGTCAGAAATCATGGAAAAAGCGTGTATGTGAATGATCCTCTTTCCGCGTTTTGCTGTCAGAGGTACAGGTGGACAAGACATGACGGCAAGACGTAGTACAGGTATCGCTGGTGGCGTCCATCTAATTCTGTGCGTTGGTCAACCTTATAATCGCCAGTATGTTTTTGTGCTACTGGATACTTCGCTATTCAGTGGAGCGTCATGGTTTGGATCCTCACTACATGACAATCCGAGACGATCAACGGCAAAGTCGCCTACTAAGGAATACTGACTCCAGAGTTTTACGAAGTAGGGTCAAGTCGCCATTGAATATAGACTGGGTATGAACTCGTGTAATGTCCATAGTCTAAAAAAAGCATTTTCCTGCCTCTGGGACACTTTTCTATAATTATTTAGGTTCACCTTTGAGATGGAGGTCCAGCGACACGCGATTTATATTTCGCTTCACAGGGGTTATCAAACGGGTTCACTTCCAAGGATGAAATTTACAGAGTTCAGCAAGCAAAGGGTTCGTGGTGTTTCGAGTCGTCCTTGTGTATAATTTAATTGCCAAGTGTTACAAGATATCAGACACAGAGCGGACACTTAATCCTCTTCCAGAGCCCTAGAAGAGGCCTACCGAAGAATCTTACCTGCTAGCTTCAGTCCCCGATCACATAAGTCATTGGAAGACGGCTGAAGCCCTACACGGAGTGACCCCCGGCAACACGTCAGGGGTCTCACAGAAAGCTTGTGTTCAGACGAACGTAGGATTGTGGGAGACAATCCTAGAATCGCGAATATGCAAGTCACAAACGTTTTCCAGATCGAGAAAACGCGACATCTGTTTGCCCTGGCAACCGGCTTCGGTAATGCTCTCGATTAGTCTCATCAGCAGATGAGTGAAGGACTGCGTCGCTCGAAAGCAGAACTTTTTGGCGATCACCACGTCCAGTATTTCAAGGCAGCCTCATATGCGACGATGTAGAGTTCCTCGAAGACTTTTAACGTTACGGACAGCAGGCTGGTCACTTGGATGCTCTCCGCGCAAAAATCACGGGTTAGGAATTACCATCACATTGACTATCTTCTATTTCGCGGGAAGTCGGTGTGATACAGGCCAGTGCCAGTGTGTGAAGGGCTATGTGATTGCGCGTCGCGATACGATCCACTTGTTTCCAAGTACCGAGCTCCCAGATGGAGCTCCTGCCATGTGGTCCGGACCAGAACAGGAAATTTGCACTATTTCGGGGCCATTACAATCCATTACAGTGGCACGTTAGTACTAGCTACCTACTACAGTATTTGTCGAGGGCGTTTCCAAGAATCACCTGGATGTATACGATACTCCTATAAGGGAGTTGTCTTGGGACCTTGTGTTCGTACGTAAAATATACGTGCAAGTCGCCCGTAAATACAAGGAGTGGACACAGAGTCCACTTCTCAATAAGCGAGAAAGGAACCGACGGGGGACTTTGGCCAGGGGGAATGTAGGTGATGATCAGTAACAAATATGCATTGACTATCAACTTACCTAGCTTGTGAGTCATAGCCATGCTGGTGATTATCAGAAACACTGAGCCCCAACGAGCTGACGCTCGCTTGCTGACTGTCTGGGCATGGGTACGCGAGGTGAATCGACGATCAAGATGGGCGCCGAGATACTTGACTTCGGTAGACCAGAGCAAATACAGTACGTTCTGCCGAGTCTCACTCGGTGTCGCGGTTCCTTCCGGCACCTGAAGAATAGCGCCGCGGAGTTCTTGGTTTCGTTAACGGCAAGCTTTCAGTTGTCGGTCGAGTCCACAGACAAATCGAGTTTGTTCACCCTGTTAGCGCTACGGTCGGAGAAATACACCGCCGTGTCGTCGGCAAACAGGACTACCTGGACACCAGACTCCCTGCGTACGTCGTTGACGAAGACGGGAAACAGGAGAGGTCCTAGGACGCTACCTTGAGGTACCTCGGCTGCAATGCATCTCTCGGAAGAGATATGGTTAATTATTCTCACACAGACGGTCCTCTCCTTGAAAAAGGTAGCAATCGTATGACTGTAGCAGTCTGGAAGCTCAATTTCCCGGAGTTTGTACAAGAGCGAGTCGTACTATACACTGTCAAAGGTCTTTTCCAAACATCTAGGAGACAGCTTACGGTCTGCATACAGCCGGCGCCCGCCTTCCACCAGTCTCATCAGCTGATGGGTGGTGAAATATACATGTCCAGAAGCCGAATGTGAGAGAAACGTGTTGCCACAGAATGTAAATACTTAGACAGGAAACAAGGTAGTTACCATAATTAGCTGCCGTCACTAACAAGCCGGAAGTGAGCCTGTATACTCTTGTTATCGGCCAGCTATAATACTTGCGTAAGACGTAAGAGTTCAAATATAAAAAACAATAATACGTGCAGTTAATGATTCCAGAACAAACTTTGCCTTTTCTCTGGTGTGACGTAACGTCAGCAGTTACACAAGTTAATTAAAAAAAAAAAAAACAGTTTTCAAACAGAACAAAGTGTACGCCGCGCAACGGTAACATGAAGTTCTGCAGCCAGCCATGTTTGTCTTGTACTCTGTTTTATCTTCTTAAACAAACGTCGGTGTACTTTTATTGTTGTTTATCCAAACTCTGTAACAACACTGCGCTACAGTGACCCACTTAAACCACAGTCGATAACACTGTGATGTACATCATATATGTTACTCAATATTCTTCACTGTTACAGTCTTGTACACATACACAACGGTCCAGTCCTGCGTTGAGTTCTGCTTATTTTTCCGAAGAGGTTTCTGCGACGTTTCCACATTTTATTTGTGCCATCCCCAGGCTATTGTTTTCTTCTTGAGTTCTAGGATGGCAAGAATGTTCTAACACTCCGTTCTAGAATATGAAAAAGATAGATCTGACGAAACACTGCAGACACCCTTTATATATCAGCGTGTGCGCGCGCATGTACAGCACTGCAGAAGTTTGTGGCTGAGTAGCTCCGAAATAAAAACAAATAGAGTTGGAAAACAGTTGTCAATCAATCTACAGTTTGACAAGTAAAGAAGAAAAAACGCAGCCCCCCCCCCCATACATACTCATAAACATCTATTAATATAACTGAGTTGTGCTTCGGGTTGTCGCCCGCAGGCTTAACACTACAGCATTTAGCAGAGCTTTTAGGGGCTAAAACCCTACGAGCAGGCAACACATAAATCATCGTGGAACATATTTGACGCCAGAAATATAAGATGAAACACACATTTACTCATTCTCTATATGTATTTAAAATCATCGTCATTATCACTAACAACAGTGTCACAGACTGTTAAAAAGTTTGAACTGATGAAAATTTATCAACTACGAGGCCTTGAAGAAGGGCGAATACATGAGTTTATGGCAATCATTGGATAAAAAGAAGGAAAGCGACTAAAGAAAGTTAATGGCTAAAGAAATTCTGCTAAAACCATTTATCACACACTCAACGGATTTCTCGTAACACTTACTAACACAACTAGAAAGCCTCGTCGCAGTATCGACGAAACAGCCTGTTACTAATTTTATTACACGTATAAATGGTTTGTGATTTTTATTGAAAATCTGTGCGTGTCTGGAACCTGAACAGAATATAAGAGGGAAGATTTGTGTGTTGAAATGGTGATGTAGAAAACGAAAGAAAGCAACAGAATGTAAACCAAAAGGTCTGGAAGGATCCAGTACAACGTACCTTCTGTAGCTTTCGTGAGGTGTAAAGGTTGAAAATCGTAGCCACACATAAAGCAAGAAGTATTCAGACAGTTCTGCGGGAAACAAATACGTGTGTAGAGCTGAAGAAGACAATAATCGCAGAATATCATGGATAAAGTTAGTAAGCATCAGAAATACTTGGAATATGTATTTCTACTACGACCTTATAAATAGTTCTTTTATTATTCTGACAACACTATAACGTTCTTACATAGCAAATGTTGTCGACAAATTGTACGTGCTGTTTTGAGCTGTTATTGAAAGATGTTTCTAAATTATAAGTTAAATTAGTAAATGTTTAGATACTGTAGAAACCAGAAGAGTTGATTTTTATGTTTGCAACGAGGAAACTGTAGTTAAGGCAGGCTTAAATGTTTAAAGTCATATTTGTAGTCGTTTCACTTTGTCTGATCTGGATTCGATTTCACGTTGAATACTATTGAGGACCAACACTTGAAATTATGTTATCGTCTTTGTCAGGATGCTTAATCAGTTATTGTGTTCAATTTACAAACATATATGCTGACATAACGGCTTCAGACAGTGTCAATACATTTTTGTTTGTATTGTTTCCAGACTTCTTTAATAACTCCGTTGAATTAGTATGAATTCTGCATTTCAGAAAAGGATACTAATATTCCGATTATAATAATAATTATTCGTAAACGTTAAAAATTCGTAATACAGTAAAACGAATGGCATTTTCAGACCCAGTACTACAGTAATATATTCGATTTATTGTCTATTCTTCGATTTATTTACATCTCTGTAGACATAATAAAGATGTCCGAGTATCGGTCTCAAATGTGATGCTGTTGTTGATGGATACTACGCTAACTCTGATTAATATTAAACTGATGTGTGTTTAAGTTCACACACATATACTTGTCTGCTAAGCGAGATGGCACTTGATGGAGATTCGAACATTACATTAATGGAATCAAATACGCAAAAGCATGTATAGTAGATACAACATTGGGTAAACGAAAACTGCAAATGTGTGTATATCACGAGTATGACGCTAAGTGAATAGTAAATAGTGAATAGTTAATAATAAAAGTATATTATTAAAATTCACTCTCATTCCGTCTATATGTGTTCGGTGATTCTTTCGTATCTAATACATCCTTAACAACTAACAAATCGATTACTGCGTGGTCACGTTTCGAAGTTAATAAAATAAAATTGTTCCTTACAACATAAATCGACATCTAAGAAGTCAAGAAGAGTCTACGTGATTGTACTGAAGACAAAACATTATTCCTCCATCTAACGGCCGCTCTCGCCTAATTGCCGTGAGTGCTGTTAAACCGAGCAAGCTTCTCTGACGAACGATGGTTATCACCTGGATTCTGGTCCGGCAACAAGAAACAGGATAATTTGTAGCCTCATGTGCCGGTGTAGAGCCTTAGACAAAGTCAACGTCTCAATCGGTAGGAATACTGCAAAAATAAGCAAACATGTCGATAGCCATGGCTTTCTGCGTAGTGCGAATAATGAGAAGGGAAAAATTAGTTTTTCAGGTTGCAGAGTGTGCTACGAGAGATGGGTTACGTGATTCCTCACGTAAAGAATTTAATGTGTAGCTCAACTACACAGCCTTTCACGGCAGCACTGGAACAGACCAAGGTACGTTATATGCAGCAGTGGAGAAGAAGAAGAAGACTGTGATCGATGATTCTAATATCGCATCATCTTCAATAGCTTAGTTCGATCTGCGTGCTCACTCTGTCACGCTTGCGATTAAATACACAGTATTAAATACAAGTAAAATAACAAAACACAATTTTTTACCTTTGGGATGTAACATAATTACGTATTTGTCTGTCCCTCTCTCACACATACACAAGCGCGAGCGCGCGCAGTTTTTCAATCATTTGGATTGTCGACTCCTATCCTCAACAAGTTTCTACTTCTCAATAAGTTTGTTCTACTACACATCTCTGCTTTGTATACCATCCTCGGTCACCCCAACATTCCCTTTGGTCTCCCCCTCTATTATGTTTTCAAGAAGCACTCCTGTAGGGCACTCATGACATATCCACTCATCTCCTTCTTACTGTAACGTCTCCCCTAGGATCGCTCCTTCTCAACTATCGCAACACCTAACATTTATTGCTTCATTATTTAAATAGTTTCGTTTTTGACGTTTCTTTACCTACAAATAAAAATATATAAACTATAATGCATAAATAAAAATATATGTATTTTACACACATACAAACACTTCTACATGTGTGTGTGTGTGTGTGTGTGTGTGTGTGTTCATTAGCGTATTTAAAAATTACAGTACCTACATTAACCTTTTTCAAATTTTGTACCCGGAAATGTAAGATATTTCTACATTAATACAGAAATAGCCTAACCTAACCTAACGTAGCCTACATTAACATAGAATTACTCATACTATTATGATATATCTGTCAAAATAATAATAATTCTTTTTTTAATGTACATGTGCTGCACGATTTATGTTAATATACAGATTTCCACCACTAGAGACTATTAAATAAATCGATTAGGTACTCATTATTATAACCAGTGGTTGATTTCTAAAATTATAGGTGCCGGAACGCATCAATTTAAAAGTTGTACAGACACAAATATATTAGACAGATATATTAGATAAAGTTGTATAGACAGAAATATTTGTACGGATAGCCTACACATATATAGGCTAATATTTTATATTAGCGTATAGGTTTATATCAGGTCATTACAAAGGAGGTCTATACATTTAAAGCCTTATAAAATATGTAACATATGTTTAAACTTGTATCTAAAAAGGTAATAAAGTTTACTAATATTTCTAAAGAGCTTCATCGTCAGGTTAGCCGCACGACAATTGAAAACATGTCACTCGTGATGACGTCATCCCGGAGCCTCAATCAAAGTGTTGGTTTCGGTGGTTCGGACATTTTAAAAAAGTTTCCATAGTTTCGTTATTATGTCGTCATATTGTTTTTTTCTAGACTTGCCTTACTCTTTGTGTCCAATGCTGTATGATGGTCAGAAATCAGTCCTCTCACATTCACTTGAAGTAGAAAGACTCTCCGGAAAAATTGTGGAATGCACATATTCTCGGAAGCTCCCAAGCCGTTCATGTACTTTTAATTTTGAAGCAAATTTTTTTTATTTCATTTACTCCATAGGTTATTGGGACATTTTTTGAACGATAGTAGTTAAGATAAAGATTAGTGCTAGTGTTTGATTTTGACAAACGTTTAGTTTTGTAGATGAGGGCACAATTTATAAAGTAGTAGTAAATTTTGTAACAATTAAGTTTTTCTTTTTCATATATTCTTTCGGTAATTTATTTTTGAATCCAGAGGTTCCGGAACTCCGTTACGCAAAAGCATGTATAGTAGATACAACATTGGGTAAACGAAAACTGCAAATGTGTGTATATCACGAGTATGACGCTAAGTGAATGGACTATAAAGGTAAATTATTAAAATTCACTCTCTTTCCGTCTATATATGTTCGGTGATTCTTTCCTATCTAACACATCCTTAACAACTAACAAATCGATTACTGCGTGGTCACGTTTCGAAGTTAATAAAATAAAATTGTTCCTTACAACATAAATCGACATCTAAGAAGACAAGAAGAGTCTACTTGATTGTACTGAAGACAAAACATGTTTTCCTCCATCTAACGGCCGCTCTCGCGTAATTGCCGTGAGTGCTGTTAAACCGAGCAAGCTTCTCTGACGAACGATGGTTATCACCTGGATTCTGGTCCGGCAACAAGAAACAGGATAATTTGTAGCCTCATGTGCCGGTGTAGAGCCTTAGACAAAGTCAACGTCTCAATCGGTAGGAATACTGCAAAAATAAGCAAACATGTCGACAGCCATGGCTCTCTGCGTAGTGTGAATAATGAGAAGGGAAAAATTAGTTTTTTTTTATCCAGAGGTTCCAGAACTCCGTTCCGGCTCATTCCCCCTGAAGTCAAGCCCTAGTTATAATGTTGATGCAAACGCAACCTGAGGAAAGCGCGTAACGCCTTTAACTGATAATTTGTTTCCAGGTTATTACTATTTTATTTTGTTGTATAAAGCAACATAAATGCCTGGTCATTCTATACTTGAAAAGCGCTCAAGTAATTATGCGCGCGCGCGCGCGTGTTGTGTGTGTGTGTGTGAAAATATATATAGGGTTTTAGAACGCGCGCACGCGCGGGGGTTGTTCGAGAGATTCTTTATGGTGTTCAGTTGCTTTATTTCTGCCGTTTAAAGACGATGATCCTTGTGACCGTCGTACCAGTATTATAAGTTTAAAATATAAAATTTAATGAGAAACCTACACTATAATATTTAAAGGAATAACTTTTCATGTCGCAAATAAAAAAAAAACTATTAAGAAATTTAATTTATGTGACATCCAGTTTACTTATACTATCTAAAACCGAAGCAACAGCTTAAAAGGAATAGACCATAAACGTTTTTCCGATTCCACAAATCACACTATATTTTCAGCGCCATACTTTTACTTCTACGGCGGCATATTTTACGATTTATTTTTGCAGTTTTCTATTTAAAAACTTCCACATTTGATATTCGATTGTTGTCTATCATCACTGACTTTACATTAGTATTTTAAACACTTTGTCATCTTTCTAAAATTGTCCTATGGTCTATATCCTTTAGCAGTATGTGCAATAATTTCACTGATACGAGTCTTAGATCTCATGTTTCAATTACTAAAGCTTTTAACTCGCAGAAAAAAGAAGTAATGAAAATACTGAATCCGATATTTATCGAATACGTTATGCCTATATTAAAATGTTTACGGACGTTACAAGAAAAAAAGGCACTGCATAATTTTACTCGCTGATACGTGCTGTTATTAACAAGTGCATGATTTCGGTAACAGTAAATCAGAGAGTAAGCCTTCATCAAATTAAAACACTATATTGTTGTTCGTATGTACAAAACACAGAGGGAGTGGTAGACATGACCGCACGATTACCAACCCTGCGTGTTGTAACTACACAAATCACATCTGAACGCCCTCACGGTACTCTTCCCCATTCACCCCGGGAAGTACCTCATTCAACAATTGATAGTCTGTCATTATATTCTGTGAACACGCGCGCGCGCGTTTTTTGGTGAGTGTCTTCTATTTTTACAACTGTAAGACTGCTCTCTCAATTTCTATTACACCCTCTCGTCTTTATTGTTTTATACATACTTGTGCTCATTTATCTGTTGTATCACTTACTAAAGGTACGTTGTAAAAGGAACTAACTTTTGCAAATCAGAATAGTTGCACATACGTTACTTGCACACAGAAACGTAGGGCCTACACTCGCTAACACTCGCACAACACAAAAGTAACGCTTTCTTAAGCCAAGTTTCAGCTAAGCACGCTAACAAATACTAGACGCAATATTCCAAATAATGACAACACGATGCTAATAAAACAAACAACAAATAAAAACACTACCACTAAGATCAATTACAAACATAAAATAAATATTTGATTACGAAAAGAAAAAAAACTCATGTTACCGATTTCAAATCGAAGCACAATATTTTTAAACAGTAGACATGGGGACCGTACCAATTTACCGACTACTAGATTTATCAGAGTAGAAAATTTTTCACTAAACCCGGGTGTTTCGCCCAACAAATAAATTTCAACTTGTGCCGTACTTCGTTCGGCGCTTGGTTAAAACGCGAAGCTCGGTTGCGTGGGCGTGTATCATTTCTTTTAAAACTGGCGCGTTCTCGCCGTCATTCAATGCTAATGTATCGCGCGTCGTCGCTGTGTGTACGTAACTCGCTTGTTAGAAGCAGTGACGAATATTTGGTTGGCCTGCCCAGCTGTGTACGCAGTAACCTGTTTAGAAGCGAAGTTTCGTGGGTGAAGATTGCGATGTGATCTGCCTCATTTCTGTTCTAACCCTCACCGAGGAAATTTCTCTGGTCTCGATTGACGCCATCCGATATGTTCTGCCTGGTTGAAACCTCCACTATGGCAAGATAGATTAAAGCAAGCTCCAAGTATGCATTTAGTCTTTATAATAACTCAACTATTAACCTCAAAATATTTTGTGTTACAGGTTTTCTTAATAAACGGTAACTTGTGTGTGCGTGAGTTGTTAGCCATGAATTAGTGTACAATTGAATTAAATTACAATTGAAGTGAATGTAACTTATTGACTCGATTAAAGCAATTTAAAAATTTTAAAAATATCTTACACTCAGCTACCCTTTCAGTGTTTGTTAATGAGAATAGGCTAGGTAGAAAAGAACTTCATGGTTGTAAAAAGGAATTATAAAAACCAGATTTATAAAACGAAATAAGGCACATCTTGTGGTCAGAGCAAATTGTTAATAAGAATAAGTTTGTGAAAAGGTTCTAGTGCCCTGCTAAATATTAAAGTGTGTTTTCTCCATAATATTTTAATTGTGGTGTGTGCGCGAGCTGTGATTATGTTATGTTCTTTATGACACCCATACAGCAAATTGCCTGTCTTAGGTGCTCGACCAATGGCGAGATGGGTGTCGGGGTTGGCCGAAGATCTGCCAACCCCTTGTGCAGAGAAGCTACATGAGCCGTGAGATGCCGTCAGTTTGGACACAGACACACACACTTAGAGAAATTCTGCCCCCAGAAGTTATCAGTTCAAGCTACAAGCTACATCCTAGTCACATGGCCACCTAGTTACATTGGACAATCCAGGTCTGATCTTTCTATATTTAATTTACCAATATCATCTACCACAATACGGTGTATCAGCAGACGCTCTCGGAAACAGACTTATAAAACCCACGTTTAACTTGCACAAGATCTGCAAACACACATGTTAAGTTTTGTGCCTGCATGTTCTGACACTGTATACAACTAAGCACCTTATGTAATATTTCACAACATTCTTATAGTATGTAAGGGAATTGCACATACACATGTACCTAGATGAACAGCTCTAGGTTTTCCCATTTTTTATGTGTTCTATGTATCTGAGCGTTGGTTATGTCTGCATAATCACGTCCTGCCATGTGGGCATAATTCCGGACTGGGGGGTGCCTGACTTTCGTTCATGTATTGTGGCTTTAACAATGATTATGACTTAATTCTCTGAGTTATTGATTCAGAATTGTTGACTGATGTATTAACTTATAAATTTCAAGTTATCTTGTTCTGTTGGGGGCAAATCAGTTTCTTATGGCTATATGAATTTTCACCTCAGATGTGACACTAACTGTGTGAATTTCTAAGCTTGGTATGGTTTGTAATATATATATATATATATATTATGTTAAGGGTTATTGCGAGAGGGTCGGTGCAGGATTTGCAGGAATTGGGTGTGTGTTATATGTATTAAGTACGTGTTTATGTGTAATTTTCAAAAGGGGGAATATGATAATATTAATGATGTTATAGCACATGTGCTGAAATAATTGTCGACAGAGCTAGCAAATTTAACATTAAACATCAAATATCAAATATTAAATACTGTAATCTTTAACTTTGACATAGTGTTGCATCAAATATCAGATATCACTATCATTCTTCGAGTTGCATCCATTTTTTTTTACAAGCCACTGAATTAAGCAGTCACTCATAAAATTATGGTGTTGTATAATAAATGTATATATGTAATGATGTATGCCAGTCAACTATTTTTGAATTAAGTGGCAATTATTTAATTATACCTTTATTATATCATGTATGAGACTGGACACCAAATAAATTTGGCACTTGTTATTGTTAATAGAGTTTTTCATTTGCAAGTCCTGTCATCCACCCAGTGGACATGTCTGAAATTGTAGCTTGGGTCTTTGCACACTTTATGCTTCCTCTAGGTTTAATACCTAGTTTTAAATATTATGTCTCTCCCCTTTAAAAAAAATAAATAAATAAATAAAATAAAATAAAATTAAATTAAAAAAATTCATAAAACACTTTATAAAATAAAAAGGGGTTTCAAACTGGCAACTCATATCGTATCATTAAATTATTAAATCGAAACCTGTAGCGACAGCAGACGGACGTAAGCATCAATAACGCCTGAAATAACATACCTTCCGCATAAAGTATGGAAATTTGAATTATTCAACAAAATCAATAATAATTTTGCACGTCAAAATGGTCTGTTATGGGAAAGGAACAGAATGAAAACTTGAGAAATTCGCAATAGCATGACGGAAATTCGCTTGAGAAAGTCTCCTTTTAAAATTATAAATACGGGGAAAAAAAAGAAAAATGGAATATGCCTACATAAAAGCGGCTGTACTTAAAAGATGTTCAGTTTCTCGATTTTAACACATCCACATGTAAGGATATCAAGAGTTAAAAGAGTAAAAAAAAAGAATAAACTCAACAGGTTACAACACATAGCACATAGATTACTAAAAAAACACATAGGATGGTTCAAGAAAACCATTGCATGATATTGATTGGAAGAATCAGAAATACGTAACATTCTACGACCTATTCCCTGAGAGGTAAAGACAACCTCGTCCGGGATTGAACACTACAGAAAGAACTAAAATGTACCCCAGAAGCATCAGCTTGGAATAGATGAAAGGCTGGTCAATGTTATACACATTACGTATGACAATTCTAGATGTTTTTCGGTTATAGTGCGAAATGTTGCTGTTTCGTGTCAAACCCCCGCTGATTTGCACTAACGCTAATTCAAATCGTAGAGACTCAATCAAGAGACAACAAACTGAGGATGGAATAATCTCCAGGACGTCTCGAAATCCTTTTGGAGAGAACGACATTAAACGCGGGCTAACTCAAAACAAGAACAATGTATGTATGCACGTTGTTACGTTCCAGCTATTACGGGTTATTTAGCCACACGTTGGCTGCCAAATTTGTAACTTCCAACATCTAACATACAATTTTCTCAAAATTGTTATAACTTTTTTATATGATCTTTGATCTTCAAGATACTAGTATTTTTGAATTTCTGATGGAACACTGATTGTTTTGATGTCACTTTTGATTAGTTTCCATTCCATATCCCCAGAGTTACTAGTTTACACTTTTAATTATTTGTACCAAATTATTTATAATTATTTCTTTTTTATATCCTTCACTTTACTAAAAAATGTTAGCTACAATCAGTAATAACATAGTTCAACATAACATTAATTATACTAGTTTTACTGTAAACTCTTTTCCAAATTCCTTAATTATCTAGGCCTAACATACCTAGTTTCACAAAAATCTCTATTATTATAATTTTTGTACCCTTCCCATAACATTAACTATTGTTTACATAATATTACAGCATATATTATCAATCAACATCAAACAATCAATTACCTAACAAGTATTCTGAAACATATGGCAACTCTTACTAAACTTATGGATCCATTCCAGGTTATATAAACATAATAAAACATGGTAAGTAGTCCCCAAAACATTGTCCTCCTTACTTACTAACTTCAATATCTCAAAACACAACTATTAAAACATTGTTTATTATTTATCACTTCCCTTATAAACATAACACAACTCTTATTGATCCTATGAATTAATCTCAACTTTCACACACATAGTGGGATAAGTATTAATATAGTAAGTAGTTATAAAACATTGTCTTTCAAGTTTTACTAACTTTAATAGTTCAAATATAATTATTAACACCTTATTTATGATTATTCATTAGTATAAATCCTATAGTTAGTAGTCCTTTAACCAAGCTACTTTATGTTTCCTGGTACTTTTCTAGGGTTTGTAAATATATTTACTCATGCAATTACACAACAAGATGATGGGCAAAATATCATGTAACAACGTGTATATGTAAGTAGGTCTATGTGTATATATTGTCACGACGGTCTCACTGATGGTAGGCCTACAGTCGAAAACAAAATTACAGACGCCAATGAAGTCACTAATAACCAGCTTTAATTAATCACAAATAACAATTCGTAATCAACTCGTACAATAATTCAACTTAAATTTGTCCATTCGTAATAATGTCATCTATAAAGAATTCCGCACTAATTATACACAACAACACTTCGCTACAATACTTCTACAAACACTCGATCCGCGCTAAGGAAATCGCTCGCTGTCATCTGTGGCCAGCCTCTGCCCCTTATACACGTAGCGCACGTGTTCTAGAATCTTTCCATCCTTAATTGTACGTCACGTAATGCGTAATTCAGTGTTCTCCAGGGGACTCTATTGTACATTCTGTTAAAATTCCCCTAAACAAACAAGAAACTGACAAAGAAAGAAATATAATATACCAAATTGGTTATGAAAATGGATACAATAAAAATACTATAAACAAAATTGAAAATAAAATCAAATATAAAATAAAAACTGAACAATTAAGAATTAATCAAAATACACAACACATAAATAATAACAAAAACAACAAATAGGCCACATTCACATACATAAATAACTCTATATATATAATAATAAACTCCTTCCAAAGCAGTCTTCCTCATTGACTCACAGGCCGCAATATCAGCTCTGAGTAGCAACGCTTCAACTGACTGCCTCCGTACCATCCAGTGCCGCGAGAAACTGGCCGAACTCATCAAGAATGGCTGGGTTGTAGCTCTTCAGTGGGTTCCAAGCCATGTTGGAATACCAGGCAATGAAAGGGCGGACATCCTGGCAAAACGCGGCGCAGAGACTGACCAGCCTGAGATACCTTTCACACTCAATAGAGCAAACAACCTCATAACCCACACCATCAACAACGCCACGCTCAAAACTCTGAAGGACCTTAGCATTGGCAAAAAGTGGGAAAGCCTTGCCACAGCGGGAGCGATTCCAAAGCATCTTGAGAGAGCTGAGGCAGTAGCACGATTTCGTCTTGCTACTGGACATGACTACCTCCAAGCGCATCTCTACCGTATCGGTCTTGCTGCTGATGAAACATGCCCTCTCTGTGGTCTTGGCAGGATGGACGGCGACCACCTGCAGACGTGCCAATCGCTGACTTACCCTACGATGACACAATCAATCGCTACTGGGAGGCTCGACGTCGAGTGGTGGAAGCACCAAAGACGGGCGTTGGATAAGTAAGTAAGTAAGTACATACATAAATAATAAAATGACAAAGCTAACAAAACTATTTAAAAACAGATATAAAAATAGCATACAAGACTAATAAAAATAGTTTACAAAAACTAAATAGCCCACACAACAAAGAGAATACAACAACTAACGGTATATACAAAATTTAATGCCAATATTGCAATAAATGTTACATAGGACAACAAAAAAACAGCTGAAAAAACGTTATTTTGAACACTTAAACGCATACAAAAAACCAGAAATATATAAATCCAATTTAGCCACACATGCAATAAACACAGGACATGAATTCCCAAACATAACCAATGTGACACTAATAAAACATATACCACACAAAGGCACCATAATGAACATTTGGGAAAATTTACAACTATACAAACATAAAACACAAAACAAACTAATACCTGAACAAATACAAATCAATACAAAACATGACACAATATTCAAAGCACTCAACATCGAAAATACACAAAATACAAATACATATACCACAATCACACACAATAATACAACTTTAAAATACCAGAGACCGACAAGAAACCTTAATAGCATCCAGCCAACACAAATACTTCACCAGACGCAAGATCACGAAGGCTGAGGATAAGAACACGGGAGCTCTCGAAACATGTTCCAAATAAGGAAAAATAACATCTTGAGGTAATATAAATATAAATTTTAAATACTTTATATATATTGTTACGTTCACTTACAAATCTACGGGTTATTTTTCCTCACTGTTGGTTGCGCCAATTTGTTACAAGTACTAGGGTACTCGTATGTTTTACAGCCTCACGTTGTTGGCGTCAATTTGTTACAAAACGGACTCTCTATGGTTATTTTTTATGTGTATACTTTGTTATTAGTTTATAAGGATGAGTATCTGTTCTGGGGAACAGATCACCGGTTGCAAATAAATTTATTTATAAAATATCAATTATAAATTTTTATTAAAAAAATTGTATATGGTTTCTTTATCAGCTGTAATTAAATCTCTTTTAATCTGTTCTTTCAGCAATGAATGTGATAACTTATGCTCATCAAAACAGATTTGAAAAAATCTGCCATGACTTTCAATTGAGGAGTGTTGCCAACTTAATCTAATTACTGAAGTCAATAATCTTGTACCAGATATCTTGTTTAGTATATCATACCCATTTTGTATTAATGAAATAAAGAAACGAATAAACCTTTTATCTGTATTTTTCAAACACAAATCCTTTATTTATTCTTTAATTTGTTTTAAAAGTCAAATATAATTCTTAACAAAGTTTGGCCAGCTGTATTTAAATATGCTCAGAGTGGCAGCAGCAGCAATAGTAACTCTTATACCTCAGGGCATAAACATTTCATACTTTATATTTAATGAATAAAATACAAATATAATGTGTTAAGTTAGGTCCTTTTGGCTACGATATAAACAACAGTTTTTATAGGGAAAGTACCAAAATACATGTGATTATAAATAGTTACAATGTGCCTTAACAGGATTATACAAATAGTGTAAGAAAGTTCAGTGTTTAGGTTATGTTAGTAAAATGTTTTTTAGACTTAATTCGCTTTAGATTATAGTAACACTATACATCAATGGTTTTTTATGCTTATGGTAATACTATTCATTAATATTGTTCTCAGTGGAAGTTCAAAAATGGTTTTTATGAAAAGTGTAATCAATGTCTTTGAAACCTATAGTCTAGGCTTAACAGGGAATGGTTCAGATTAATTTTATATCAAAAATACTTCTCTTCGTGTGTCAATTGATTCAATTTCTTCAGAGATATCCTGGTTTAATTCTGTAGAGTCCTGTAGCACTTCCTTCTTCTATTTTAATCTTGATGAGGATAATTATTTAATTGTTTTATTTAGATGCACTGATATAACATGTTTCATAATTTTCTTTTGTCACTATGTTTTGTTTAATTCAACCTTTCTTCATTCAGCTTTCAATAATACCATTTTATTTTTATTAACATATTAGTTGCTAACGCCTATATCAGCTATCTTATTGGTTTCCAATGTAACATTTTTTGTCACCCTGGTGATATCATAGTAATAACATAAACAAACTCTTACTATTTTATCTATCATTCTCTTTAAAAGGATATACCTTTTTTTATAAGAGCTTTAATCTTCACTTTATTGGTTTCTTTGATCTTCTGATGAAACACTGATCATTTTGACACCACTTTTGACTATCTTCTGTTCTATATTTCTTGAGTTATTAATTTACACTTTTTATTCTATTTGTTCCAAACTTATTTATTATTATTTCCTTTAGTACTTTTCACTTTCTTAAATTTATTTGACACATTTAGTAATCCTTTAACATAACCTGACATTGTTTCATTATTATTTTAATAGAAATTCTTATTCATATATACTAACTCTCTAAGCTCAATATGCCTAGTTTTACAAAAATCTATGACTATTATTTTGGTACTTTCTTGTTAAGAAAAACATTAGTGTTATTAACACTATCATATATAATATTAATTAATGTGACCCAAACTAATTACTAATAACTATTAGTAATATATTATAATTCCCCTTAACTACACTGTATTTATAAATTTACAGTCTGCACAAATAAAACAAAATTCCATAAGTAAGTTCATTGACATTGTCTTTCTTACTTATCATCATTGACATCATTTTAACTATAATAAACACAACTATCACAGTCTTCGTTAACATACATTAAGCAATTAAAATAAACCATACTCAATCAAGCCTTTCTTTACTGATTTCTTTAAAATCTTATGTTTCTTGGTACTTTTTTATTAAGATAATCAAAGTATATTTATGTTACAAGGGCATGGTAAAAATGTCATGTAATGTCGTGTGTGTGTGTGTGTGTGTGTGTGTGTGTGTGTGTGTGTGTGTGTGTGTGTGTGTGTGTGTGTGTGTGTGTGTGTGTGTGTGTGTGTGTGTGTGTGTGTGTGTGTGTGTGTGTGTGTGTGTGTGTGTGTGTGTGTGTGTGTGTGGGAGAGAGAGAGAGAGAGAGAGAGAGAGAGAGAGAGAGAGAGAGAGAGAGAGAGAGAGAGAGAGAGAGAGAGAGAGAGAGAGAGAGGCCTATATCAAGGAACGAACTGTAGCAGAAAGTGATTGTATATATATATATATATGAATGTGTGTGCGTGTATATGTGGAATTCATTTTTTAATATTATTAATTAATAATTAAATCTATTGTCCTATGGACGATGCGCAAATCTCGAGTATTATGCTCTATGCTCATCGTTGTTTTTTGTTTTTTTTTTATGCTACTACATGCTTACATTTAGGACATTACAAATTTAACAGTTTTATATGAAATTAATTGCCACTATGTTTATATAAAAATTACGGTATATGAGCCAACATAACTGGTCCTGTTTCTCGCATCCGGCGTCCAAGTATACACTGACTGCGCTACACTCTCTGAAGTATTACGACGTGCGTTACCTGTAGTCGGTAGAATTAATAACTAAACAGAAGGCTTATCGCTTGACGGTCACGTTCACCCTGTTATCGCAAGTCTACTGTGCTTTAACAATCTGTATTTCTGTTTCTATCTAGATATCTGTTCAACTGTGTATGTTTTCATGTGAATTGTGAACTCCTGTGCACTTGAGCGTGACATGTAAGCAACTTGTCTCGGATAAACTAAACCATAATATTTGAATGTTAATATTTTCGTATTTCCTTTTAATGCGCTTACTACCCATGGTTACTATTTATGAAAATTCATAAAAAAAGTTTTATTGTCAAACAATGACGTCCTGAGACCGCTAGCTGTCAGTTCTAATCAATAATATAATTTTTATCGGTCTAGGTAAAGCATTTCGCAAATCGGAAAGCAAAGTTCAGATTAGGATACGTCCTGAGTTGTGATTTGTCATTTCCGGCTGAGAATAAATGCGAATTCCATGGGAGAATCTATCAAGTGTACAAGTTGCGAAAGAATATCAACTTAAGATTTCAACGAAAGTAAACAAATACGTTTGCCCGTTCAGGAAAATATTCAGCTAACATTAAGTTGATAAAACAAAAGATTACTGATATTGATCAGTGCGATCTTTCAAATATTGACGATACGGTTGAGGTAAATAATTGAGTAAATACACAGAGATGAGTATACAAGGTGAACCACAAGTAATAACTCCAGGAATAAAACACGTCCTAAAACTGAGTTGTTGCAAACGGTAGATGTGATGAGCCTACACTATTGTACTTTAGTAAAGATTGGGCATTGTATGAACAACAAAAAGGTCGTACACATCTGCAGAAATAAATTTCTTTCGAACGATGAAGATTTGTTGTACTGTAATTAATTTAACATACAGTAATACTGAAGCTTTAGTAATAGGCTACACAGTGAATAGAAGAATAGAAACGAAAGTATGTGAACATCTGGACCAGCTGTTCCAAATAACAGATTTCCGGAGTTATGCAGATTACCTTTCCTGGCCCAGGAAAAATAGTCAAAAAATTTGACTTTAAAGGAAAAAATTAGATAAAAGCTAGTTTTTTGTACATGTGGTCGTTGAACCATAAGTTATCCGAAACCAATGATTCTACCACTTAAATTTGTCCGGGGTGAATTTACAGGGGTTGAAAGGGGTAAAAAAACGATATTTTGCATTTAACTTAAAAACAAAGTATTTTATCAAAAAATGTTACAAATAAATGTTTTAGATCATAAAATTCCCTATAATTTAGTGGGCGTCACATTCCTGTACGTTTAAGATTGTTGGAATAGGCCACGTTTAAAACTTACTGTGCTTTTTTGTATTTTTTGTGTATTGGATGTGAATGATCTTTTTTTTTTTTAGAGACGATGATCCCTACATAAGCCGAAGCTTGTGCGTAGGTAATAAGATGGGAATGACTTGAATGATGAACAAATGCCAGACCTTACCGAGAATCAAACCCTGAACCTCTTGGGCTAGGAGCCAGCGCCCTAACCACTAGACCAAACCGGTCGGTCAATATTTAACTTAAAATTTTGTCTCAGGGCAATTTTACCCGTATTGAAATACTTAAAATTTTTGAAATAATCAGCAATATTTGTTTTTTATTGCTGATGAAAATGAAAAATTTTGTCAAAAAAGTATCAAATAAAATTGTGTTTCACATTTTTAGTAACAATTACAATGAAGTACAGAAAAGAACTATATAATGCAGACCAAATGACCTAAGTACTGTAAAAGTAAAGTAAAAACATTTTTACTTTGTTTTTAATAGGAAGGTGACACTAATTCCCTTCCCTAGCAATGAAGGTCACGAAGGCCCCTACGACTATGATCGACCTATTACATAAACGAGTTTCCTCCTCCACGTATTCCGTAGCAACCGATATGGTCATAGAACGGACAGCAAATCGATAATTTGAAGTCCACGGTGGCGTTTTTTCACCGAGGATTCACAGAGGAAATATTAAATTCATATATCACTACCAAATCAGCATTTTCGGATATTTGTCAAGAACTTGACAATTTTTGCGGCACTACATTTTTCACATCTGAACAACATGTTAAGAGAAACTTGAATTGGAAGAAATGATTCACATGTCAACAAATTGTATGATTGGCATATTAACCACGATCCGTTTTTAAAAACGCAAATCATTACGTCACTCGGTGCTGGAATAATTGGAAATAATGCTATTAATTGTCATAAATCAAAGGAAATTGGTGAAAACGATATGAAAATATTGTCTGGGGAATTGTATAAGGACATTGTCATAAAACGTGAAAACAGAGTACGTTCTCTGAGTGCCGTTAATTCCTCTATAACGGTACGTGAAAAGGGTAGGCTATTACTATAGATCCTTTAATTCTCTATCAAAGAATGCTGTTTTGCAGAGAACCAAGTGATGATATATCAGAGTATTTTAAATTTGAAATTGCACCGTACCTAATGTCTCTTTTCACGAATACTGGAATGAAAGAAAACCACCAAGTCCACTTTATATGATGAGTTTAAAAATATCGATGAAAATTTATTGAACAAGACAGACATCTACATCATGATGTCTGATGATGTATTTGTTGCACAAAGTGAAATTAAATTTATTTTAAAAACTGCAGTAATTATAAAGAAGTATGCAATATGTTTCGCGGACATTTAAGTCTGCAGTAATCGTCTTCGATGGATATGATAATCCTGACAGTACAAAAAATCTGAATAGAAACGTCGATACACGAACATCAGTCCACAGTTCAGCATAACGGAAGTAACTCCCCTGTCTGTCGGCAAATAAAAGTTTTAAGCTAATAGTGAAAATAAAAAAACAACTGGTTGAAATGTTTAAAAAAAATTCGAAGAACAAAACTTTGAAGTACGACAGTCATCTGACGACGCAGATACACTGATTGTGCAAACTGCCATTCAGAAGTCTCAGAACTTGCAAGTGACAACTGTTGGCCAAGATACTGATTTCCTTGCACTTGTGATAGCTTTAAGTCCAGCAGACAAAGATATATTTTTCTTGAAACCAAATATCGGCAAAATTAAAGCAAAATTATTTTCCTCGCAAAATTTGCAAATACAATTCACAAATGTCAAAAGTGTCATCCTAACATACGCTTTTAGTGGCTGTGACACGACTAGTTCAGTTCATGGGAAAGGTAAAAAACAATTACTGAAGCTATTGGAGAATAACAGAAATTTGGACAATGCTGTAGCAGTGTGAGTTCAAATAAAAGTGAAGTAGAAAAGCTGGTTAAAAATTATTTCTAATTCTGTATGGTCCAAAAGATGAAAGTTAAACACTAGACGAGTACAGATTTAGGATGTTTCAGAAATCTCTCAAAAAGGCATCTGCCTTTACCTCCTCTGTTAGAGCTGTTACCTCCAACTTCAGCAGCTGCAGCTCAGGATTCCTTTAGAGTTTACTACCAAGTTCAGAAATGGCTAGGCAACCATAAAAGTCCAGAGGAGTGGGGATGGGAAAGGAAAAATAATTTTTTGCAGCCCGTTAAGACTACATTAGAACCAGCTCCTGAATTAATTTTGAATTTAATTTCCTGTGGCTGCACGACTGACTGTTCTACTTTTCGTTGTCGCTGCCTAAAATCCGGATTGCAAAGCACAGTTATGTGAAAAAATTCCCAAGGATCAACGTGTCAGAATTGTGAAAAGCCAGGTTACAATATTAATATTACTGATACTGAAGAGATTAATATTGATGATGAAAATTAAAGTGAATTTCATATTGATGATCTTGAAGAAACAATTGTTAACGAAAACAGTGATATTGAAGACTTTTTGTGACTTAAATTTTATTATAAAAAGACTCTTACAAAAGGAATAAATCTTATCATATTTTTAAAAATTAGTGTATAATTTTCTTGTAACATTTTGTATTCTATTATTTTTAAATAATTTCCATTTAATTCAATTTAAATTTATCATCTGATATTTCTCAACAAATTATTTATTCAGTTGTAAAAATTTTACTTTATCTTAAGTGTTTGTTTTCGTAAATGTTTTGTGTTGATTCTACCTTCCTTTTGTGTAATTCACATATTTGATTTCATAAACTGATTCCTTTCTGATTTGAAATGTTATGATGTGTTTAATTACGTAATTAATTTTTTAAATAACTGTTGTGTACAGCTCAAGATTAATTTTCTTGTAAGTATAATTAAATCACTACCGACTCGGAACACAAAGGCACCTTTGCAAACCACCTCATTGAAGCAAACCACACATAAAAAACATCGACAATAACATGGACATTCTACACGTACACACAAAAGGCCGAAAACTAGACACTATTGAACAATTGGAAATATACAAACACACGAAAATACATAAAACGACATCCTAAACGAACAGACACAATTTAAATCACACGCATTATTCGAACATATCACACCCCACACACACAACATCGATCCTTCAAAAGTCGATACCCTTGCCAAGAACAAGACGGACAGTGCTCCCAACGGTAGCCTCCGAAAAAGCTTCTTAAAAGCGAAAACTGGTTCAGGCTATAAGGTAAAACTTTTACGTTTTTACCCATAAAAAACTTTGTGTTCCGAGTCGGTAGTGATTTAATTATACTTAGTTAATTAACGGACACGTCATGGACAACGAAATCCAATAATTTTTTTGTATTCTTATATCATTTTAATTTTAGTCATTAAGTTCAGTAAAAATGTTCAGATTTTAAATTCAATAATTATTGCATTTGCTTTTTTTATTCAAACAATGTTTTATTTGTAATTTTTTTTTCATTTTGCGATCCTTTTACTGTATTATTCTTACTGTTGTTATTATCATTACAATTTTGTAAATATCGACAGACACTTTTTCATAATATTTCACCTAGAATAATAAATTATGTGAACTTATCAAAAATGTGTTTTTTCACTTTTTCGTAAATATTCATCCTCTTAAAAAAACAAACGATCAGCACATTTGTTTTTGTCGCATACACACACAAAAAAAATACAGTATAATCTAAGTTTTAAATGTGGCCTGTTCCAACAATCTTTGACATACCACACACAATCTTTGTCACACCCACCAAATTATAGGGAACTTTGTGAGCTACAACTTTTATTTGAAACATGGTTTGATAAAATACTTCGTTTTTAAGTTACATGCGAAAATCGTTTTTTCACCCCTTACAACCCATGTAAAACCATCCCTAGACACTTTTAAGCGGTAGACTCATTGGTTTTGCATAATGTATGGTTCAAGGAAGATATGTACAAAAAATTAGCTTTTATCTAATTTTTTCCTTACAATTTCCTATTTTTCCTGGGCTACTTGGCAATTCTTCTTCTTCTTCTTCTTCTTCTTCTTCTTCTTCTTCTTCTTCTTCTTCTTCTTCTTCTTCTTCTTTTCTTCTCCTTCTCTTCTCCTTCTCTTCTCCTTCTCCTTCTCCTTCTTTTCTTCTTCTTCGCTCCAAGGATTAACCTTGCAGCCTGTTCCGTCTTCACAGCCACCGTTTTCTTGGTCTGCCTCTATCTCGTTCTCCAAGAGGCTTATACTGGATTATCTTTTTTGGTATTCTCGAGTCACCCATTCTATATGTGTTGTATCCAGTTTTCTTTATTTTGTTTAATTTTATCGTTTATCGAGTAGCCTTATGTCTGTATTTCTTATGTGATCTCTTAGGGCGCATGCTTTAACTCACCTTAGAATTTCATTTCAGCAGCGTAAATTCGTTTTCTCTGATTTGGGTGAGTCAGTCTCCACGATTCACTCCCGTACATCAGTAATGGTGCCGCCATTACTTTATAAAATCTCAATTCTGTACCTTGGCAATTCCGAGTACATAAACCGAAGGATACGAATATTTGGGAACCAATAAGTGTTAACAATTTTATTAGCAATTTAGTAGAAAACGCACGCACGCACACACACACGCACACACACACACACACACACACACACACACAAGCATAAAATTAATGGGATTTTTTTTCGAGTCCTATAATATACATATATATAATTATAGATTTTATTTTATTTATAAAAATAAATAATATTATATATTTTCCGAAGACTTATACAGTATGTTTTCCTATGTGAAAGAACACTGGCGAAGATAATTCACTGTGTGTGAGTGTAGATATAAAAAAACAAATGAAATTTATTCATAAATTACAATCCCAGACATAAATTACATACCGCACCAATATATGTTAGTTCTAGAAAATTAATTCCATTTGTAAGAAAACACATTTCTTCTTCGCTGCGAATCACTTGAGTTGTTTGCACTCTTTCTAAAGTGAAAAATTAACTGTCCGCATAGAAAGCGGAGAGGTGATAAATGATCGTAGGAGCTAGGAGCGGGTACATCTCATCGCGATATCGGACGATTCGCAGCAGTGGTGGTTGGCTTTTAATTTTACTTTTATCAGAGAATAAAGCAATTTATTCAAGTTTTTATACGTAGTTCCTTTAGCAACAAGTACATAAGTACTACATGAAAATGAATGCAGCTTCCATACTAGGTTCACACTGAATATCTGAAGTAGAATTAACTATTTTTTGTATGGTTATCAGCCTCGTAATAATTCGACATGACCCCTTTTTTCTTAGTAGCTTATGCTCGTGTTATCTCAAAATGTGTTATGCTCGTGTTATCTCACACTTCATAATATCAACCACTTGGCGTTGGAACATACGCTCACGCGTTCCAGCGCGGATCATTAATGCGATGCGTTATGATAAACTATTTGCGTTACGATTTAAAGATAACTATCGTCTACACAGAAAACGCAACGTGTCGATACAGTTACAGTCATTGATAAAACAAGTTTTTTAAACAACTTGTATTTTATCTGAACTGACATCTTTACCGCCAAACTGGATAGAGTACCGATAGTTTCCCATTTAATCAATAGTAGATCATGTAAACAACACTGAACTAACATTCTGCTCAGATATGTACATGACATCATGTTCACTTGACTACACAGCACACAATACTTGAACCTTTTCCAAACTTCAAAAAAATATTCACAGCAATCAACCTGAGCAAGAACATGAGACGTAGAGTCAACCGCAAATGATATCTGTCAGTGATAGAATCTGCATTACAAAAGTAGAAATCGATCTACAAGTGTACGGTATATGCACTGATCTATTGAAAAGCGCATGTTTACTGCTACACAAATTATATGAGAGATATAGGCCTACTACTGTACCTAACAATATCATGAAACTTCATCATATGATACAGACGTGTATGCAATTCAGAAATAGCGACTCATTTTAGAAGGTTGAAACAACCTTCATACTGAAAAGTGCAGCCTGACTGGTGTTCCCCGGGAATCAAATGGGATCTTTCGATTAATAGGCATGTTCCATCTCCCTAGCTTGTTTAGCCTCTTCAGACGATAGATAAAAAAGGAAGATTTGATAAAATCTCATCACAAGAAAAAGTCCGACGACTAGTGTTCTTAATTAGGCATAATATCTATAAGACTATGGTAAAATTGTGGTGACAGAAACGTGACAGGAAGGCCAAGGGAGACGTCCTTAGAACAACCGACGTATAAAACATGTTACAAATTATACTGAGAGAAATTAACAAAACAAGCTGACGATTTCTGAATGAAGTCGCTGAGGTGAGGTTACCAGAAAGTTTTTGTGGTGTGTAGGAGTTTCTGATGAGCATCCAGGCCTACTGTACTTGCAAACGAAAGTAATCGTTTCCGCAATATTTATAATGCATATAAGAAACTTGATAACTTGAGTTTAATATCAAGTTTAAATTATGCGTACGCGCGCGGATCTGTGTGTGGGGGGGCCGGGTATATGTGTTTAAAATTTTGCATTTTAGCCCGCCATTTAGTTTTCGACTGTTTCTTCCACAATGAGATTAGGACTCCTCAGTGCTTAAGGTTTTCACGCATCTGTTCTTCTCACAAGAGTTCTGCTTCAAATTAAATGTTTTATCTTCCAGTTTTAAAAGCCCCTTGATTTAACTTTGTTCATTACTCATCTGATACCCAGTACTCTGCTTCAGTAAAAGTGTTTAATGCTTTTTCCTTACCGTTTTCTTAAAAGTAACCAGCAAAAAAACATTTCCAACAGTAGTTGTGATAATATGACCTTGTTCAAATCACGAAAAGTAGTCGTAGTATTTCCGTGCGCATGCGACATTAGCCAGACATACCACACGCTCACGCGCCCGCGCGCGCACACACGCACACACAGAATGAGAGAAACACACAGTAAATTCAATGAAATGTACTATGAACAAATTATGCAAATATGCAGTGGCTTCGAGTAGCTGGATTGGCCACATGCCAGAAGCACTCCAGATAATTTTCAAATTTTATTTGTGCAATAAAAATTTTAAAAATATGGCTGCAGTGTCTGTTTTATACATTTTATCTATTTCTAAAAAGTGTGTTCTACAAAGGTTATTGGATAAAAAAAAAAGTTTAATGGACGCATTGACGACATATTTATGTACGAATAAATAATTAGCATAAGCAAATTTTATATCAGTATAACAACTTTTTTTTATATTATTAATAACGTTTAGTGAAACAGAATAGCAAAATACCAAATGAACGCAATTGTTAGTTATCTTATGAAAATGTAGCAATATGAGGATAATAAATTAACTTTACAAACGATTTATGATGAAAAATAACCGTGTAATCAATCATACAGAGAACTTATTCTCTGTTAAACAACAGTTGCGGTGCCATTCTGTTAAATAACGAGTTATACCCGTTTAAGATGGGTTAAAAACCACACGTTGGTTGCGTCATTCTGTATAATTTCGGACGTGTCCTCTTTTAAATTTTTAATTGATTATGAAGTATTAGTTGTATTATTATTATAATTATTATGATTATTGTTGATAAAATATTATTATTGTTGTTACGATATTATTAATTTCGGATAATTGGTTTCTTGATTTAATCTGAAGAATGATTCAGTAAGAGTAGCAATGTTTACTCCGGTTGAACTCTCGCCGCATTAAGGTACTCTTCGCGTAGACATATTATCATACTATCGTAGTACGAGATAAATTTGTATAGGTTATTATTACAGCTGTTAGGCACTAAACTAGGTACTTACGTCGTATTTTCTTCTTCACTGTCCACTACACTATTCATTAGTAAGTGTAGAATGTGTACGCTGGCCTGTTTTCAAATTCATCAATGGCGCGAGTCTTGAGTGTTGCCAATCGATACGTATTTAAACATCACCTGAACTACTCTACCACTCTTAGCTTGCTATCAAAATAAATTGAATTCGTACTTCAGTTAAGGTGTTTAAATTCCTTTTATTCATATTCTGAGGTGTTATGAATTCTTTAATACAATAAATAATTTTTATAGGTTGAATAAAACAATCTGTTACTTTAATTTAAACTCATCTCCCAGGGTTGGTTACAATGATTTTATGTCGATCATTCTTTAGTCAACAGAGTTGTCTAATTATTTTATAACAAAGTAGGTTCTTTGAACTGCAATAAACGGAACAAAAATGCGGATTCCTATTCTTAAAACATTTGATAAAGAGAGTGATTACAATATAATGGTAAGTTAAACTTAAACTACTACAATAAAGTTTTGTTATTATCGGAAATCATAAGTGAGGTTATCATCAACCTACACGGTTGCCTAGGTTAAGTCAATTTATAATAAAAACACAATAATAAGTTAAATATGTGATTAGAATCATGTTGTGTGAGTAGTGTAGTGTGACAAAAGGTTAAAAGTGGTTCTTAAGTTCGTTAATTCCTAAACATAATCATATCATTATATATTTTCATTAATTATTTTCAAAAATACACTCTATTCCCTTTTAATCCTTTTTAATAGGGTTCACTTCACTAAATAATACTTATATACTTGTTATACTTCACTATTCATTCTTGAGTATTATTCCACTTTCACTTCACTGTCACTCGAACTAGGTTAGTTGTCTGGCTTGAAGGTTAGGATTCCCCGTTTACATTCGGAAAACGCACTGAATTATGGGTAACCAACGACTTTTCTTAGCGTGGAGCTGGTCAACTATACTCTGTAAAATCTAACGGCGAACTCTTTTAAAAATCAAGCGTCCCTCCCGCTGTTACAATGAGTACGCACCGCGGAATTTCCGATATACGCGACGTGATTGGTAGAAATCTTGACATTCCAATGATGACACCTCCTCCCAAGGTGGATAATATTATTAAATTTTATAGAAAGCGTGGGGTTTTGGTCTGGAGATTAAAAAAGTGACGCCAAATATTTTGTCTAAAATAATAAAAATGCTTTAAAACTGATAATTACTCATTATGCGAGTTGTGAGCTACGATACAGCTTTACCATGCCTTGGCAATTGTTCAGATAAGCATTTTGATATCCCACAACACATCTTTCTGTTCATTATGAACGAAGATCACTTTTCGAACTTATGATTAATACAATTTTAATAAACTTATGGACTATTTTACTTAAATTAACATTTGGTTATCATATCTTATACAGATAATGCATGCCAAGTCCTTTTTTATACTTATTATTCAGTATTTACATACAATTGTGCAGAAAACACATATGTTAGGCCTAGGCTTCTGTGTGCCTACAGCACTATGAACTAGATTCACTTATGACAGTTTAATAGTTGAGTCTGAACAATTTCTAACATGTCATAATTAATCTCAGATGACTATTCCAACCTTTGGTCGCCTCAGTTTTTGTTACTATACCCTTATTTTGTTGTATTTAGTCATTATAATCACCTAAAGTTTCTGTACTACTAGGTGTCATATTAATTATCCTTATTTTAATTCACACATTTGTTATTAAGTCCTTATCTTTTACAAGACAATCATCATAGTTACTATCAAGTTTTACAATAGTTTGTTTACATCTGGATATTCTTTTGCTGGTAATTCAATAATGACTCTTGCACCTAGTGCCAACAGGTCATGTACCTCTTATTTATATTCTTATGATTTAATTCAGTGATAAGCATTATTGGTTTACATAACAATAGTTATATTACATGTAATTGTTTACATTGAGATCATTTTCTTTCTCTTTTTACTAGTATTTCTATGGTTTTTGAGTGTCCTTAGTGAGTAAATTCTATGCTGTCCAATTTCAGTCTGTTAGTTTACATTAATCACAACACATATCATATTTTTGGTAATTAATCTTTGTCATAGAATGGTCTTTATAATATCTAGTTTCAGTATAGTATAAGATACTATAGTTTCATAACATTTTTAGTATTGAATCTTGTAATTATAAGTGAAAATCCTCAGTGAGTTAGGTTATGTGGACCCCCACTCTGATTTACAACAATAGATTTACATGGTGTGTTGTCTCTATACATTTCACTCACTTATTCTTACTTACTAATAGTATTAACTCATTCATTGTTCTGGTAGTTATTGTTCAATTTAACTTATATTCTATTTACAATTTTAATGGTTATTTATCGGTTTTTCTAATATCCATTGAGTTATATCAACTACACAAGTTGCAGATAAGAGGCAATCTTATTGTTATCTATTATACTTTATTATTTTATGCTAAACAGGTTTTATTTTCACTCTCCTGATCATTATTGAGTATGTTTTTATTTAAATCACAATTATAGTCATAGTCAAGTCATTTAAGATGGTCTGTTAGTGGTTTTATATTATCATCAGTCCTTCAACCTGGAGTTCCCTTTTTCTATTTTATTTATCTTATGGCTATTCTCATCTTGGTATAGAGTGGTTGAGATATTTTATTTCTTCCTTACCTTATATTCTTATTTAGGTTTCTCATGGTGCCTTTTAATTTATTCTTTTCATACTTATTGTACCTGGTTTTTGGTTTTACCCACCTACCTAATCTATTGGGTATTTGGGTTAATCACATTTGGTATAGTATCTTCTTTGTGTTGTCTTCATTACTATATTATTCACTGTTCGTCGATTCATTATTTAGTCATTAATTCCTGAACTGAATTTAATACTTGTTATACAATTCCCTATACTTGGTTGTTCCTGTGTCAGCTGATGGTTAGTTTATGTTTAATTGGGGTTCTTGGGTATGGTGACGATATGTAACGTTACAATACTGTAATTGACGTATATTGTCATCACGTTACTCCCGAGATTAAACCTAATTAGCCTGTTCGACAAACGACTCACTCCTGCGCTAGCAACATCGTTCTCTCCATTTGAAGTACTTTTAGGTCGTTCCAATCTGACATTTAAAAATCAATTCACACGTCACACAACACCGCGTAAACTATACGTTTCTAGTTAATAAAAGTTAATATCTTCCCTAATGTTACTTGTCTTCCTACCTACATGGAATATCCTTAGACATTTCCTAGATAATTAATCTCGATTAACTGAATATAGGCCTACTGCCTTTGTTCAATAATAACTTCTGACATAGCATCTTACTGTCTGTTACCACTTTACAGAAGCATTTAACAGGCCGTCACCAATATCATTCCTTTTTCCTGTTAAGTCTCACGAAGCCTCTGTGTCTGGCTTCTCCAAATTCCCTCTCATATCAATGTTAGCAATATCTTGTAGCAGCGTACTTATCTTATACGTACTTACTCGTATAAGTTAAAATATAAATTTATGGAACTTTAACGGAGTCCATAGTACATTATGATGTCGTTGCTATCAAAACCTCTCTCGTGTCCGAGGATTAAACTTGTATACACTCATTTTAAACAGATATTTAATAATAATCAGTTTCCAGCACTCCCGACAAAAATAAAGTTTTCTAAAGAAAACATCGATTTGTGTAAAAGTGTAAACCAGTTTAGAAAATAAATAAGATATTCATTATAAGCACCCACCGGTAGTGTCGCTTGCTTGATAATGTAATAAATTAAAAATAATCAAGTTGTACGTACATGTATGGTATAAGGGACTGCACGGAATTGAATATAGCGTAGCATGTTTTTAAAACAAAAACTATAGAGTTACTATGTTAACAAAAATTTGTTTAAATTACTTATCGTTCTAAACGTTTTCTGATATACAATATTATTTGACAGTACTATTAAGGTAGGTAAGGAGTAAACGTTTGTTTGATCATCGTCAATGCCGTCTCCTGCAGTTAGTATTACACATCTGCAAGCGAGGCCTCGGTCGAGCAGAATGCGGAGTCACTGTTAACGAGTTAAAAAAATTGCCAAAATTTCGTTTGTTCACTGCAATTCCTTTACCTTCCACACACAATTAGGCTACTCCAGTTGTGCACATACAGGTCAGATAACCATAGATATACACTTTTTTGGTGTCGTAAGCACGCTGTGTACTCTACTCGCAACAGCTGTCTTTAGGCGCATCAGGGAATCCAAAAATAAAGATGTAGTCTGCTGCACTGCAGTAGAAATCTGTTTTCTTTCCCTTATTTTATTATGTTTGTGTTTCAGAGTTCTATTAATGTATAAGTAAATAACGCTTTCTGTTACGTTACATTTTTGTAAGGAGTTGACGTACAATTTGTATTAATTTGAAGGAGAAAAACTGTTTAAAATTAATTACTCAACACCTTAATTAAGTATGATAAGTAATTTCTTTTCTCATTATATTCAATTTTATTTGAATCGACGTAGACGTAACATAATTAGAAACTAAGAGCGCGTTTAAATGTATGTTATTAATGACTAGACTGACATACTTTACACACAATGTCTCTTGATTTAATCTGTTCCACATTGAGACTAACATTTATGGTAAGACGTGAAGTACGCCGAGAAAGTTGCAGTTAACGTGAATGGGAGTTTCGTGTGGTGCGAGAGCTAACTAAATAAAATATAGTCTAAGTTTGTGCAACCTGCCCCATCCCTGTTATATTACTGCGCAAACAAAACTAATAATGCATTCCTGAATGAATGAGCCAATTATTTTCTCAATGCTAGGGCCACACACTCGAAGTGTACAGCCACATCCCGTTTTGAAACTAAGGTCATCGAACCGTCAAACCGTTTATAGTACAAACATGAAGCGTACGCAGCCGCCGGCAATTAACGACCATCAAAGTATGTTTGAAAATCTTTTTGACAGATTGTTAAATCAATGATATAAAAATATCTTTAGCTGCCGACTCGGAAACAGAGACTAGTAGAAGGTTCAATTTAGTCTATAAGAAGAAGCAAACAGATAAATACTCTAAGAAGAAGAACAGAAAAATAAAAGAGTAGGCCTACTCGAAGCTAGTTATGTAACAGGTTTATTAGGTTGTAACTCAACTGCTTGTTTGAATATACTTTATGCACTCTGCATCTGAACCAAATTTTGGATCAATCCACATGCTCAATAGGTAGGCCTAACGTAAGGAATAATAATACAAGTACAAGTATTTACACATATTTTATTTTAAAAGTGGTTATATTAAATGTGAGACGCTACTGCTAGTTTTACAATTTCTTAGAGTTCTAAAAAATCTTAGAGTGTCAATGTCAAATATGTTTTTCGTTCTTTTGTTTGAAAACGGCTAACATGTTTTTTTTTTAATTTCTTGATGAGAACAATCAAAACATTATAAAATTCTTACTAACGTTACAATAATATGTGATTTAACTTACGCAGTGTGTATATGTTGACAGTATAATTAAAAAAATAAATAACTGCGAATACACGTGCAAAAATGTACAAAACATTAACGTACAACATTAAAGCACTAATTTTACGTCTGCTAGAAACAAAATATTTTAAACAAAATTTTTATTAAATGAATAATTTTTATCCATTATTCCATCGTATAAGATACGATGGTATCTTATAAAATGTCTAAAGAATTTAATGTGTTTTAATTTACCTCAGAAGCGTTGAAAGTTCAAACTGGGATGGAAATACTTGGAATACTACACTGTGCGATGGCCGGGAGCTCAGAGATGGAATGTGGGCCGGCGTGACAGTGGAGGACAATACCGCTCGCACGTCAATCACGCTCGCTAATATCCTGCAGTATTGTGAATCCTAGTGGTTCGTACTTGGTAAAAATGGTACTTTATATTGCTTTCGTGCGTATTTTCTGTAATATGTGCGTACGCACAAGCGCGCGTTTTGTGTGTGAAAACAATAACAAATTGTCTCCGCTACTTAAACAGTTTTTAATTGAGGACACTTTTTGCCAGTGGCGTAACTACGTGGAGGAAGGGAGATCAAGAAGGTTAATTCCCCCCAGAACTATTCAAAATTTCAGCAAAATTCTATAATCATTAAAGTAAGAGTACTTCTAAGCCAGTTGCGTGTGTTAAAATAAGGCTTATAAATAATATTGTAGAAATAAAATGATTTACAATATTTAAAAATTAACAACACACAAATAATAATAACAATACAAATAAAGTTTTCTTAATAATAACAATAATTCAAAATAGGAAAAATAAGGTACCTCTTTGCAGCCTTAAAATAACAATTATGCACGCGACGGAAAACGAAGAAAGATCATATTTATTTAGTCTGTTATTTTTTTTTCACCCAGACACACTTCTCGTTACAGGGTTGTCATGTCATGACTCCTCTAGTCTGATATCTCTACAGTTTGAATCGTCGTTTTGGCACGGATAAACTAGCAATCACTTGATTTTAATTCGGAAAAATGAGAACATTTTATTGTTGGACTATACATCAGACGTAACATACTTTAACATAAACTATAAGTTGCTTAAAATATTCTTAGTGAAACATCTTTAAATTAATGTGAGATGGAGTAATAAAACCGGGGGTTTCAAAATATTTTCACATTTTGAAAAATTCAAAATTTCTCATTTCCACAAAATTCAATAAGAATACAAATTTATAATTAAATTGACTACTACTGACATGATATTTATTACCTTTAATTTGAATAACAATTACTCAAGGTAGAATATTTTTAAATCAGCTGTTCTCAACAGCTTCGGTTTCACTTCGATTTACTCAAAAAATTTGAAGTGCTGAGAATTTATAAAATGTATGCTACGTCAATTACTTAACGCTCTTAAAAAGTGGGCACGTGCAGTTATGTAAAGGTTCTACACGTTTCTCGGCTATCTGACCAGTGCAATGTCTCTGTACAGTGGACACTAGAATGATACAAACACAGAAAGAATGGTAAGGACCTATGCTGGGATTCACTTACAAGAAGACAAGAAAACAGTTAAATGCATACGGAACTACGTAACATGTGGTTTTGTAAACGATTTCGCTAACAAGAATGGGCTGCAGAATGGAGGGATGATTTATATAAATACTGTGCTGTGTGTGTGTGTGTGTGTGTGTGTTACGCAAGTTTCTGTAATCTCGTGTGTCTTCTTGGAGTATGAACTTTTAATGTGATTATAATTATTAACTGGTTATAAGTAATAAACTGGAGTATACTCCGAACGCTTAGGAAAATGCTCTGATATTGATTCAATGCTGACGATAGCTAGGCCTACGTCAGGAATTACAAAAACACAACTTACAAGTAATATTATTCATGCTTAGTTTAATATGAAGAAGTATATGTAGTCTATGTTATGTTTGTGTTGACTATAAAAGGGATTTACCAATGAAATAATCTTCATTATTACTATAATTACTATAATCTTCCTTGCTTCCTTGTATTAACCATCCAGTTTATCCCTATGTTCTTTGTTTTTATTCAAGCATAATAGCGTACAGTGAAAGCATAACATTAATTTTTAATATGCCCCAGTAATTGTAATTGAACCGACAATGATCTGACGTTTGTAAAGCCAAAAAATGCTTTTTTGCAGTCAGTATTTAGTGTCTAAGTAATTCTACATTAAACATGTGCCTTATATGTTAAAAGATCTTTACGTTGAAGCGTACTTAGCTCAAACGACATATCCGTAATTTGTTCAATAATTTTTCAGCGTTATAATTTTCCGTTTGCTGTATTGTAGGCCTAAATTCAACTAAACAATTTCAACAGAATCAAGTTACCATCGGTTGAGCTAAGGATGTAAGCAAATACGAGGCTGAGTGACAAAAAGAAAGCCGCACTGAAATAGTTATAAGATGTTAAATAAGAAAGTTCACATTTTTTCTTAGCGTTTTGTGGGAAATAAAAACTGCAGTAGTGTATAAAAACTGATTATCACGTCCCGCAGCTATTTATACTACACTACAAAGCACATAGTGTTTATACAGTATACCGTTACTCGTATAGGTTAAGCAAACAACAGTATTAAGTAATTACGTACAGACGTAAAGAGAGGTCAAGTGATGCAGTACCCGCATGAGACTAGGACGCCACTGCTACGTGTTGCCGCCATTTGGAATTATGAGTCTATGCATGTCGCCTCTGTCGTCCAGGAACTCATTTTCACAGGACGAATAGACTTTTAAAATAGCAACTTTTATGGTGCTCTCCTCATCCTGGAATTATTCCGGGACCTCTAAGTTAGCAGCCGTCATATTCGTGGCTCTGTAAGCTCTATGGGGATTGTATAAATGGTTAAAAATAACTGCTCATTGAAAAATAACTCTTTAAGACTTGGAAATAATAACAAATGAAGAAAGTGTCAACTTCCACCTACTTCCATTACCGTGGAATGTCTGTTAAGAACTATGTGAACTAGAGGGATGTAACATTAACATTTAAATTACCTGCGAAATGTAAAATGCAGTTTATCCTTATCACTTCACAAATGAGACACGTCTTCCAGTTTCACAAATCATACAATTCTTTCCTTTTGGGTGATCACAAACTTGTCAGGAAATATTAAAAAATTGTTTTGGCAATTAAAAAATGTGCTTGAAACATTTGTACAAGTAACTATAGATTTTCTCGGTACTCACTGACCAAATCACAGACGGGGAAATCGTTGTAAACATATCCTCATTTGCGATACGGTCTTTTCGCTTAGAACATGTTAGAAACGTCATTTAGATAGTTGAATCTTATTTATGTTTCGTCTTTTAGGTTCACATGAAAAGGACTTCGTCTATATCGTTCGCCTAATGGCACGTCGTACAATATGTAACTGTGAGTAATGTGTACTGACAGCTAATACGTTAAGCTAGATCAACTAACCAATTTCATAGGTAGCTTAAGTCAACTCAGAGACATAACGAGAAATGGGTGTCCTGGCTTACTGTCATTAGAACTGGCTTACTGTCCTGACTAGAAGAACCCGACGTAGCAATAAAAACCCGGTTAGCGGGTAGGACATGCAGTAAGGTATACGGCAACTAACAGACAAAAAGAAAGCATAAGGTATTGGCCTACGGCTTACAAATCGAAAGTAAAGGTAGCCTTCGTATGGGAAAGTGAAACTTAGTACAAACCACTGATTCCGCAGGTTGAGAGTTCTGTAGTGGGTTGGGTAATAAAATTTAAAAAGGAATGTTACTCATATGCTTCACAAGAGGAAGCACGAACAGTAATAATTAGCACTGACAGAACATAAGTAAAAGAAACGAATTGTCAGGACCATAATTTACAATTCGCACGAAATTGATTACAACACTCTTCGTTACTGACGCCAATCTATGTAATGATTTCGGTAGGCAACACTTATATTCACATACAAGACAAAGGTAATTGCTTTCAGGGGAATGCATCCAGATGAAGCAAAGGTCGTACTTGGTGTTAAATAATTGAGCACATAAGGGCTTCTGGGTTAAAATAGTAGAGTAGAGAAGGGATGTGAAGTGCCACTAGTGAAACAGTATACACAGAGAACATGGCAGGAGTTGAAATAAATAAGTACAAATAAGTCTGTGACACAAGTCTAAATACAGTAAATAAATAATTTAGATATTGTAAGTTGTATAAAGTAAATTTATTGTTTTATGGATGGAAATGTATGACTTTCGTAATGGTTCAAACACACAGAACAGAATTTCACCTGGTTGTGTAGGGTATAACTTTACGGGACATAAAGTCAGAAGCCATGTGGTCAGAGTTTCAATGTAGCGAGTTACGCTGCAGTTGATTTAAACATAAAAAGGGCTGTCGCTGTAAGGAAGACAGCGAGGAGACAATAATGCTGGCTAAGAAACTTTTCTTCCATAAACAAATTTTAGTGTAAAATAATATCTTGGAGGACGGAAAAATGTTGAAAGTTATTTTATGTAGTAGCCTACATTATTTTGTGAGACTAAGACGTGAAGAGTAATAACTTCAAAAAGAATTACTTCATTTAACCAATGCAGTGATGCCGTGAGTAATGAAGGAGTTCCAAACAGGCTGAGAAATAAACCTAGGTTGCAGTGAACGATTGTAAGAGAAGACACACTCTTAAACCTCTCTTGAGACGAACTAGAGTGATGCTCTCAGGAGTGACTAAGCGGGATGACTAAACTGTGGGCAGAAGAGTAGCGTAAAACAAAGATCGGGGAAAAAGAAGTTGCTTAGCCGTCAAATTTGGAAAATGTGGATACGAGAAAATATCAGCTGGAAAATGGTATGTTACAAACCAGTTAACGATGTGAAGAAAAAAGTAAAGACAGAAAAATGTACACGGATATGTAATATGAATTGCAGAGTTAGCATGACACCCCCTTACAACGTTAAATTTGAAGAAATTAAGGAATATGGAATTGCGGTAAAGTAGAATGACCAATTCAAGTAAACGAGAGTTTTGATCATGATGATAATGATAATGATAATGCTTTCCTTCGCACACTTCAATACCCGTTAGATGGGTGAGGCAATTCTTAATTACATTAACATTCTTGTTTTAGTTTTTTTTTTGTTCTAGGAGGCGGAAGGTCGTTATTAGACGACGTCGCCTGAGTAGGCGGAGGCTCGTCTGTGTAAAGAAAGTGCACTTTTTATAAATGATGTAAGTATCTGAGTAGGGAACTCCTGTACATCGCAAAACGAATTAGAATGATGAATCCATTAACCACGTGAGAAAAGAAGACAGAATCATGCGAAACTTACAACCCTAATATTACAAACAACTCCCCACGTACAACATTTCATTTCTACTGTTACCTGCCGCACTTTATTAGTTTCCGTGGTTCAATAAACACAGCGGGAATACTAAACAAATCTGAATTTTTAATTTGAATATTTCGCTTTAAAATTACAATAACACTGTAACAAACAAAATTGTTTGTTTTGTTTTTAATTAACAAATTACCAAGTTTAATTCTGTATAAGCTGAATAAAAAATAAAATCGAACGAAAAGTATTTTGTTGCAATGTGTAGCTTCCATACAAAACAAACGAGAACACTTGAACGTACACGCGCGAGCGCGCCTAGGGTTATGAACGAATATTTGTTCTGCCCCTCCCAATATTTGGCTTGGCTTTACAGTTCACCTGTTTGTGAATATACAGCAGTATAAAAATATGTATCTAACTTGTTTATTATTCAATAACCAATTTTTAAATGTAATAAGTAAATCAATAAAAATGTGAATGTTTATTGTAAATTTAAACTTCACATGAGTGTAAGTGCTTGGATATGGAAACGTAAAATTAAGAATATATAAATAAAATAAAAGTGGTTCCTGTTATATTCTCATGAAAATTCCCTAGTCAGGATGGTGTGAGGCACCAGGTACATTAAAGGGAAATGAGGATGCATAAGAAACTATAAACAAGATATTTAAGCAGATAACGATTGGTTTGAATGTGGGGCTGCCGTGTGATAGTGGAGGTGGCCTCTGAGTGTGTCGTTGCTAGTATAAAACGCCAAATGAGGAGTTAGGATTTGAAATGAAGACAGAAATATTTCTGACAAAATTATGGAGCAGCATTTGTATCGGATGTGGAAAGAAAAGAATAGGGACATAATTTGAAAAGTGTTGTGGAGATTTTAGAATATGATACAGTTAAAAGTTGTGGAACTACAAAGGCGACTAGAAACAGAGTGTATACAGACCTTCTGACTTCGGAAGATGTACTGTTGTAAGGAAGAAGAAAGAACAACCGTCGTGTCCGTACTATATCTCGTGTAAAAAGAAACACAAAATGAACTTGAGAAGAAACTTTGGCACCAGTGAAGACTGTCAGCACGTTTATCAAAATTCAGGATAGATATTGTGACAATTGCAGATGTTCTATTCTTAGTTTGAAAAGAGCTGGTGAGATACTGACTGTGAATCTTTCGTTGACTAACGCCAAGATATTGCCAGCCAACACAAAGACTTACAGGCGTATGTTGCGGATAGGGTTACCAGACGTCCCTGGCTTTTTGGACATGTTTGACTTTTTAAAGGTTAGTTCGGCTAAAAATAAGCATGTTCGGTCTGTCCGGATTTTGTTAGGCTTTTTGTCTGACAAATTTGCACGTAGTATTATGATAAAAGTATAGCACATTTTTTATGCTTGAACAAGATACTAGATCCGAAAAGAATGTACGAATGTACGTACTAGTTTTTTATTTCCTTTCCTTTAAGTAACTTTAGGCCTTTTATGACATTAATGTTAATCTCTGAAGTATCATCAAAGCCGCCGCTCTCATTCACGAGAACCGGTATCGCCAAATCTAAGAGGCAGCCGTAGACTATTCGTGTATAAAGAGTCCATCAGTGTCAACACCAGCCATTGTTTCGATTTCTAATAAAATGTAAATATCTTGTTGCGCTAGTTATCTCTACGTCGGAATTGTATTTGTGGTCTCTTTAAACTTTAGAACCTGTCCGATAAGAAACTTTTTGTCAATCGCGCGCAAACTGTGGACGTGAACGTAACGTGTTATGCATGTTTGTACGCTCATTACAGTTATTAAGTAAACGGTGGACATATATTTGGTAAGTTGCCTTTTCAGTTTCATCTAATACTATATAATCGGTACGAATTAATTGTATTAGTAAAAGTGTAACTACATTCACAACGAAGCGTTATTTTTTAATATCCACGAGTTTTTGAATTTATAATTTTAATTTTAATTTTAATTTACATTTACAAAATTTTTCATTTTAAATTATTACTCTTACAAAATTTCGAAGAGAAAATTTATATTTTTGAATGGTTTAAAACAACAATAAAAAATGTTTAAACCGGAAAAAAATAATTGTGGGAAGCAAAATGCGAGGTGTGTGATCAAAACATTTCCATAGCTAATAAGGGAAAAGCTGACTTGGAAAAGCATTTACAGACCGAGAAACAAAAGAGAAAGGTCTATGACATAGAGTAGCTTCAACATCGAAAATGCATAGTTTTTGGCAAAAACTAATGTCAACAAGAGGCACTATCGTAGTGTTTAAGCAACAGAGCCTGCTTTAGTATATCATACCATCCGACACCATCAGTCTTTTAATTCAGTAGACTGTATAGACTGTACAAATTGGTTGTTAGACAACTGCTACAATTCGTTAGACAAATTGGTTGCTCTTGCGGTTGATAATACAGCTACAAATTTTGGAGGTAAAGATCGAACTGATGTCAGCAACGTTTACAGTAAATTAAAATCAATTTCCAAAAATGACAATATTGTCGGAGTTGGTTGCATTGTGACGCAACTCCACAATCATTTTGCCACCTTTACAGTATGAACAGAGGCTCTGAAAGATGTATGCGACCAGTGGGAATATCATTTTAAACAAATGCTCTACCGTTTAAAAAAAAAAATGGTTTTCGCTTTAACCCGCCATGGAAAGAATTCTGGAAATGTTTAAACCATTAAAGGCCTACTTTCTGTCTTTAACAAGTGCACCCAGAACATTGCAAATGTTTTTTTAAAGACGAACTGAATGAATCCTATTTATGGATTTTACCCTGATTCATGTCCATATACCAAAGCAGGATGAAACACACTGAAAAAAAATATTTCTGTTAATGAAGTGATGGAACAATGTTCACAAATAGTGAAAAACCTGAATGAAGGTTGCAACAAAATTTTCCCCACTGTAAGTCCTCGGTACTTTACGCAAACTGTATTTTGCATAAAATACTATGTTCCAGTATTAAACATTTTTTAATTGTTTTTTAGAATTTTAAATTTTAAAACTACGGATTTAAATAATATAAGTTATATGTGCAAAAATTGGTTTCTGGTTGTAAACTTTAGGTAATGTTTAACTGATTGAAAAAAATGTGTTTTAAGTATTTTTCAGATTTTATAATTTTTTTCAAGTAAAAAACAACTAATCAGAACTAACAGAAACTACGAAAAGAAAAACAGAAACCCACTCCGTAGGTCCATACATTATAAAATAAAAGCAATTAAAATAAAAATTTCCTTCAAATATCTGTGGGGGAAGAAATCAAAATCAAGTTGGATTAAATATGTCCAAAAGAGTTAGAAAAAAGTAATACAAACGCAGCAGAAGCGATTGAAAGAGAAGTTTTTCGGTCAAAAGTGTTAAATACGGAAGGAATCCAGGGTAGGAGAGGGAAAAACGGTAAGTTTAAAGTGGACTGAAGACAGGAAGAAGAGACACAGTGAAAAATGAAAGAATATTGGAGAAAAAGAAAAGAACAAAGAATAAAGAATTGAAATTGGCATGTGGTCCTTAGATGGCTGATACAAAAAAAAATTCCTGTATTCAATTAGTAACCTTGTTGAAATTGTACGCGTATCACTATTTTGATTTATTTAATTTTGTTCAAACTCTCGAATAAAAATTAAATAACTGTTTTCCTCATTTGCCTTGTGATTTTTATTCATTTATAACAATTATAGTTTTTATCGCTTATTTTCTTCGGAAATTGTACTTAACTGTAATGCACAAAAATTGTAATATACTTTCTGATTTATTGTCATCAACATTAAAGAAAAAAATTGTCTCAGTCATTTTGTCACTCACGTTGAATATATCTTCAGGAACATTATTCATTTAAAATTCAATTCACAATCCGGTATAAGCAGAAGTTAAAATTCAGTACGCGCAACTACAGTGCCAGAAAACAACTAAACTGATGACCAATCAGAACTCATACTGACTGCTGGCATACGTGTATTGGAAAAGAAACGCCGGAACCGATTTCATCAAGTTCCATCCTTCCCGTAAGGAATGACAGAAATCCCTTTATCAACAAAACTGATTTCGTTAAGTTTTCATTAAATATTTTGTAAATTTTGTTTAATTAATAGGCCTAAGTTAAGTAAATTTGCTTCTCTTGTATTAATTTCTGCTCAACAACTGCATTATTAATTTCTCATTTAGCCTTCGCCTTTTTTGCATTTCTTTTCAAACAGAACCACAGTGTGTATAATACAGTACCTCATGTTCCTTTTGTTTGGTGCTAATACTGTAAACGTTGTAACACTATGTTTATTCCTTCACTATCAAGACGATAACGGCAAAGTAGTCACAATTTTATTTTCCAAACTGCTAAACAACCTGACATAATATGTTTCCCCTTCAGCATTATTGCAAATGGATAATTTGTTTTTATGGGTGTGACAAATATCGAGTTTACTCGGAAACAAACATTTAAGATTGTGCCATATTCGTATTTGTAAACGCCAAATGTAAACGGTATAATTACATGGTATTATCAGGCACTTCTTTACTTATTATATACTTCATTATCATTAACCAGCAGAGCAGTATGATTCTGATACAAATAATATGTCTTATTTGTATTTAAATACAAATAATAGGTCTTATTTACACCTTAAAACTGGTAAGGTAGTTTCGGTGGGAACAGCAAAGCACCAACAGAGAGCCACTGAACACTACTTTTTTCATTACAACATTTCCGTGTGACAGACAGATGAACATGCGTAGAATACGGAAACCCGCCCTTTGACGTTTTAATTAATTTCCCATTCCTTCACGCATCAGGGATACTGCTGACTACTGCTGAAGGAAAGCAAATCAAATCACACTAACTACGCATTTTATTGAAACCATTTAATGAAATCTGCGTACAAATAACGTTACTATACATTTTAAACAGATTATGAGCTTTATCGTACGATTTGCATACTCGTGGACGACACACACTCTCTCATACTGTCTCTAACGTTTCGGCTATCAAGGTAACTTTAAAAGGATAATTCTGAGGCTTAAAGAACGTTGACGAAAGGCGTTGACATAAGATATGCTGTCTTCAGAATCAAAATATTTGTACTGTTCTACGTTATCTACAGAGACTTGCTAGAGCACAGATGTCAATAAATGTCAAAGACAAGAATAAAATGACTAAAACCACAACAAATAAACCAGATATGAATATATTAAACTAAACTAAAAGTGTATTGTAAAAGTAGATTTAAAATCCAGTGCCTAACTATTCAAGTGGCTGAAATAAACACAGGTGACTTTAGATCAAAATAGTTAAAGCAATAATTCAACAAAAATAGAAATAACTGAGGTACAATAAAAGTATTATTATTGGTAAGAATGAAGAAAATAAGAGAAATGAAAAAAGATATCGAAATAAGTTGCAAAATTGGTTATTTATAATAATATGTAATGAATACATTCCGAATCTGTTGACGGATGAAGATGTCAAAGTTGTGCTAAACATGAATGAAGGGATGTCCTCGATTAACAACACTAACTACAGAAAACCGATCATTTGTTGAAATTAAAAGTACGGAAATGATAAAAGTTTTTTCTAAGTGCATTACAGTACAAAGGATGCTATCAGAACAGAAAACCTATAGGCCTAAACCTTTTATAATGCTTGATTAAAGGTTTGGAAGTATTTGAAAATGTAGACTAAGTTTTCCTTAACATTCTCACTGGAGATTTATTAATGAACTTGATAACCAGTCACCAGTTTAAGAGTTAACTGATTAATCATAATTTAGAAAAGATAGGAGAATATAGCATTTGTTAGCAATAAACGAACAAGGTATCGTCTAGAAACTGCAAGAACTATAAAAACATTTTTTATGGCAGTTAATCTTTTGATTTAGTTTATATAACTAATTATAATTCAAGCAAAATTATATTATTATCAAATTAAAAAAAAAAGAAAAACAATAAGTAAAGAGTAGGCTACAGCAGAGAGACAGGTATAATCATGTCACCTCAAGCTGTTCTCATCATTCAAGTGGGTGCTGCTGTGGGTGCTTCAAGTGTATTCAAGGAAGGGAAAATAGATGAATTAAAATGCAATTTTTTGAAATAGTTCTTTATATAAATGGAAGGTGCCGTTTCCACATGATGTGGTGCTGTTTAATAAAAAATGCAGTCGACATTTATAAGGTATTAATGAACTCAACTAATAAAGGTTGTTGAGAGAATTTATGTAGAATAAAAACATACGTTTCCAGAAGCTGAGAAAACGAAAATTCATAGTAATGTTTGACAACGGTCAATGAAATAAATATTTGCTTAAATTAGTAACAAAAGGGTAGAATAGAATCAAATTTAATTGCATCTATAAAAATGTGTAACTGTAAAGAATAACAACTGCATTAATGTTAAGGAAAGACAGTTTTTTAATATCGTGGTGGGTCCAGCAACGAGTAATGGGTCAGGAACATGGTCAATGAACATAAGAATGCCACAAAATTTACTGATACTCGGAGAAGTGAGAAAACTCGTAAAGAAGAGAATTCTGAAACGCGGAAAAGTGGCAGGTAATACTGGAGGAAAAGGTCACTAATACTGGAGGGACTACGGAGACGGTACTTTGAAAGGTGGACGATGTCCTGCTTAAGTAATTTGACCAAGAAATTAGCTTGACGTAAATCACCAGAGAATAGCTGATGAGGTATTTTCCCCCGCCAGTGGATGACAAGTCTTAATAATACTGATTATTACAGCCACACACACACACACACACACACACACACACACACACACTTGTGTGATGTTGTCAAGTAAATGAGTATCTCTCACCTACTTTTCAAAATCTTTGGACCTACTGTTCACAGGAAGAGAATGAACAACGACTATTAGCCAAAGTTGTGGGAATGGCGTTTACAGGAATTTATTTTAAAATGCGACCTTACAAAAAGAATAATACATATGAAATATTAAGACAAGAGAATCAATTAAAGTACTACAAACGCAGCCGTGTTTTTGTGTACTTATTACGCTCTTTCCGTCCCTAGTCGGGACTGAGTCAGCTCAGAGCCGAGTAGTTAGAGAAGCGTAATGGGAACTATACGCCTCTTAGTCAGAAACAGGTCTAAACAAAAAAAAAGAGTAGCTTACTTGTGAAGGTGGGGAACTCTAGCATGGGACACAACTGTAAACCTTCACATGTTGAGAAGAACACGACGTAACTCTAAAAGCTGCGAAGTCTTGGACACAAAGTGAAGTATTACGCCTAGCACTTCAAACTGTGGCGTTAGGAATCTAAACTGTAAGATTACTCACCAAGTGCCAAACAACATGCTCGTAAATACATATTCTTTGAAAGAATCACGTAGGCCTATGTACGAAAATTTTATATTGGGTTATACATACCTGCCTTCCTGTTCAACCACCTACTTTTTTAATTCCATTTCTTATACACTGTACACTGAATTAAAAAAAAAAACTTATTGCATTCAACAGCTTTTAGAAATACGAAAGTTTTTAAGCAGTTCATACAAAGGCTAATACGTAAAGTGAAGTTACGTTGGAATGTGAAACTGACAAGTGCATCAACGATTTACACTGTCGAAGTATGTACAAAAAACGGATAATAGGCCTACATTAACCGTGATCTTGTCTGACAGAAATTTGGAATCTCGGACAAATTTTTCACAGATAACTTCAACATGACAAGCACTTGCGACTGTTTCGTGTGTGCAACTGATTCATTTGAGGACCGCCGACGCTGTCAGAACAGACATCGACACAATAGGGGGGGGGGGTGCAGCAGATGGCAAACTAGACAAAACTCTGAGGGAAGATGTAGTGTTGTACCTCCAATCTATTATCCCAAACTTACCTGGCTCTCACACACACACATGTTCCGAGAGAAAGGTACAGAGACATGTAATTTAAAACAACTTTCCGGCTACATTTAACTGAAGAGTAACGTGCTCTTTGTGTTCATGTTCAAATCCAATACAGCTATTACCTGTTAAAATGTATTTGTCATCTTTGTAATCATTATTCCATATGCTCCTGCTAAACACCGTTTGTTGGTGAAAAATACATCTATTACAGTGCATATTATAGTGCTTAAATTAAGCAGTCAGACACAAATATCAGATCTCTTACCCTGGCCTAGAAAAAATACAAGTGCTTGTTACAATTAAACAGCAATCGAAAGCAGTTAAATTGTAAGTGTATCCGATAATGTACAGTAGTACACGGACCATATGCACGACTTGCTACATATTTTCGATCAGTTACGTGCAGCGTTATATATCATGAACGTAATGATGCCAAACTACAACGCAATAATACAAAAATTAATTACATTAAATACAGTTCGACCGCTCGGTTTACAGTTATTTGTCGAACGGTCTTGTTTATTTCTACTACTATTTGTACCCGAAAAGTATATCGAAGTGTCACGATTAATTTGGTTTGTTCCTCAACTTTATTCCCTGTTTATGCTCTGTTCAAATATATCAGGAACCTAACTATAAAACTTTAAAATATTTAAATATCTTAGGTAAAAACTAAATACACCATTTTAATCCTTAACAATTTTTCTATTCGACTGTATAGGTTTTACAGAGCGGTTTTTAAAGGTTTTTATAGAAATCTGAAATCCGAAAAAGTCACGGTTTTCCTAAAGCGAGCGTCGACTTTGTAGAGCTATTATGAATAAACCAAACGCGACAAAAAAGCCAATTAGAGTGTGATTTGTACGTACGTTCTCTATTACACTTGAAAACTTTTGTTTGTGTACCTGTACTATATTAAACGTTGTATTTCTTGTATTCTGTTAATTGAAAATTCTACAGGTCTAAATTTTAATTTGTTTTAAGCAGAAATTTATTACAAGTAACTTCAAATAAAGTTAGAAATATATAGTACTGGTAATTTCCTAATCGATAGTGTAATAATACGTGATTTATAGAATGTAAAAATAAATATCGATGTATGTTAATTGTGCTCTCCTGTAAGCCCCACTGGTTGGGCTAGCCAAATTTGTAATAATACTCGCCGTCTGCCTCTTTCAAGCCCTGCGATTGAAGCCAATTTTGTAATAAAACGAGATTATTTCAATGTAAGAATGTGTGTAGTAACGTAGCTAATGTTTTCTAGTCTTCGTTATGCTCTCACTGTTGATCTTCACTTTTGTAATAAAACCATTCTATAATTGTAATGGTATAGTGTTCTGGTATAATATTACCCAGAATAATTTTTATGGTGTGTATGTGTAGTAGTGACGTTCCGCTCTGGGAATCGTCGATTTGGTAAAGTTCCTGGTCTTTGTTGTTATCAAATAAACTCGGTGTATATTGCTGTGGTAGCAATTTGAAATAAAATATAAATTTAAAATTTATATTTATAAAAAAAAATAATTTCGGAAAAAATGTTTTCGGTGTATTTACGTGCTTAATATTTAGGAATAAATCGAGGTTGTTGATCGTAATTATAATTATAATGGTATGGTGTTTATTTTGGTAATAAATTTTTGTTCTGTAAATTTGTTAAAAAGACAATCCAATTAACTTCAAGTTAGGCGAAAACGGCTCTCTTCTTCTTACTCTTGAAATGTTGTAGTTTCGCATATACTGCCTTTAAAGATTATCTATGTTCTCTTGATTAATTAATGATTATGTCCTTTTATAAGAGAAATCAACTTCAATTTACCAAAAAACAAACAAAAACGTTTATTAAACACAATAATAAAGTTGGTCGATTAATTAATCGAGGTTACAATGCCGTATCGACTCGCTCAGGGTCGGTCGATATTAGAAGTTTTACAGTTGTATTATAAAAACAGGTTCTTTGAACGGTTATTAATATAAAAAGCCAGAGAAGGTCAGGGACATGAAAGTATAACACTTACAATTCAAAAAATGTCTTAAATTTAAACAATATAATGGTAGTTATTAATAATAAAAGTTTATATATAATTTTATTCGAACCAGAAAGCAGTCTAGTCGTGTCTTATTGCGGTGACGATACTGGATCAAAATGGCCGCCTGACGCATGCGCGTTGATAGCTTCTAATGTTGACAAAGTACTTGTTGAAATGATATGTCCTTTCTTCGGTTAAATGTTCTTCGCAATTGTATATGATCTTCTGGGGTATAGTTTATTGTCACTGGTGTATCATGGAATAGTTCACTTGTGTAAAAATGTTGTTAAATGGGTATATCTACTGGTGTTTATGCGTGTTAGTTTAACCTCGAATTTTCACTTGGTGTTTGGTGTGATTTCAGTGTTATTTCATTTAATTAGTTATATGTGATTTCGTTTATAGGTGTTATGTAGTTCATGGGTCAACTTCACCACTTCACTTTCATTAAAATAGTTAAAAATTTAGTTTTACATAAAATGATTCCGAACTCCGTTATAACGTAACGGCCATTAAAGGTTGGTTCTATCAAATATTCACATGAAGTGCTCTCTTCGAGGTATAATAATGAACTGTCTGCATTTCCTTCGTCTCATGAAAATCTTAGCCTATATAATATATCTCATACATTGTTTCAAATTGTCATAACTTCCGACACACTTTAAAAACGTACATTATGCTCAGAATGTAATTTCGTTATTATTTAACTGTTTGAAATATTAAATACATATTCGTTTTCACTATTCTATTCTACTCATTTTGATAGTAATTAAGTTAGTATTACAAAGTTTTATCTGAAAATTATATTTCTTATAATTTTTTGGGAGGTAGGCCTAAAATTATACTTCCTGTCTTCTAAGTAAATAATAGCCATTTCCCCTAATATAATTATTATTCTATTAAATCTGAAATTGGTATAATTATCAATTCTCACTTATTTTATTGCAATTTAGTATATTAATGATGGTTTTTTAAAACAATTCATTTGTATATGACTCCCCCTAGGATAATGTCAGTGAATCTATTTCAGTTTTAATGGTATTTTATTAGACAAATAAATAATTTTACTCATATAATGACCATACCTTTAGAAAGCCTTATTTACATAGTATTTAATATGTTGAGTTTATCTTGCCTAAATATTGTCATTTTATCTGGTTTATAAGACTAGGTTTGTTAATTATACTGCAGTTTAAATTCATACTTTGGCCTAGATCTGATGTGTGGCTAATTTCCAAATGTTTTATTAATGTAGTTATTTTATATCCTTCTCTGACTGGTATAACAGTAATTATTGATTATATAATTAACATATAACACCTCTCTATATCAAAACTGGTGTTCTGAATAACACTGTCTTGTATATCACCTAATAACATAAACAAAAAATATTCTATAACATTGGAATGATATCTATTTTTAGATATGTCATTCCTAAATCAAAATGAACAATAAAATAACAAATTATAACACTAACATTTCTTATGGATAATCCTTACTTATCTAATTACTATATGTAATAGGAATCTGACATCCTGGTTACATATAATGGTTATCATCTTTTACTACTCAGCATTAACAGTTTGTTTTGTAATTCCCCATTTTACAGGATTTATGCCCCCTCTTTAAGTATAACCCTGGCTATCTAAGTTATATTCCATTCTATGGAATGTTCATACAGCTTTAGTAGCTTTTTATTAGTAACATTACTATTTCATTATCAAAGTAGACACTGTTCATAAAACTTAAAGTTTATTACTTTGTACTGTAACTCATGCACCTTTTTAAACGTTTATTAGTTATAATTTGATCACTTAACACTTGTCTATGGTGAATCATCAATATATTTACTAGTCTTTTTCTAGTTTTTAACATGAAATATTCAACCATGGGGGGAACTGTGAAGATTTGTTTATACAAACTAAACAATAACTTTTTGAATGCACTAATATTTAATACTACTAACACTTTTAGTTTTTTGTCAGTTTTACAGTGATATGGTTTTTTGGGGTGTTATACTTTCTCTTTGGACATTCATTGATTTTGGGGTTTTTTGGGGTTCTATCCCTATGGGGTTTTTGTTTTATATGGGTCGTCTTAATTATTCTTCTTTCTTCTTTGAGTTTGGTTATTCTTCTTTCTTCTGTCTTCAGCAGTTTTGATTATGATTATTCTTCCTTCTTCTCTCTTCAGTAGCTTTGATTGGTCTTCTTTCTTCTTTCTTCAGTAGTTTTAATTAGTCTTCTTTCTTCTGTCTTCAATAGTTTTGGTTGTTCTTCTTTCTTCTTTCTTCTTTCTTCTGTAGTTTTAGTTTTGGGTTATTCTTCTTTCTTCTTTGAGTTTGGTTATTCTTCTTTCTTCTCTAATTTTAATTATTCTTCTTTCTTCTGTCTTCAGTTGCTTTGATTGTTCTTCTTTCTTCCTTCTTCTGTAGTAGTAGTTTTAATTAGTCTTCTTTCTTCTGTCTTCAGTTGCTTTGATTGTTCTTCTTTCTTCTTTCTTCTTTCTTCTGTAGTTTTAGTTTTGGGTTATTCTTCTTTCTTCTTTGAGTTTGGTTATTCTTCTTTCTTCTCTAATTTTAATTATTCTTCTTTCTTCTGTCTTCAGTTGCTTTGATTGTTCTTCTTTCTTCCTTCTTCTGTAGTAGTAGTTTTAATTAGTCTTCTTTCTTCTGTCTTCAGTTGCTTTGATTGTTCTTCTTTCTTCTTTCTTCTTTCTTCTGTAGTTTTAGTTTTGGGTTATTCTTCTTTCTTCTTTGTTCAGTAAATTTGGTTTTGATTCTTCTTCTTTCTTCTTTCTTCTTTAGTTTTGGAATATTCTTCTTTCTTCTTTGAGTTTGGTTCTTCTTCTTTCTTCCTTCTTCAGTAGTGGTAGTTTTGACTATTCTTCCTTCTTCTTTAGCTTTGATTGTTCTTCTTTCTTCTTTCTTCTTTAGCTTTGATTGTTCTTCTTTCTTCTTTACTTTTGGATTGTTCTTCTTTCTTCTTTTAGTTTTGATTGTTCTTCTTTCTTCTTTCTTCTGTAGTTTTAGTTTTGGGTTATTCTTCTTTCTTCTTTGTTCAGTAAATTTGGTTTTGATTATTCTTCTTTCTTCTTTCTTCAGTAGTAGTAGTTTTAATTAGTCTTCTTTCTTCTTTGATTTTAATTATTCTTCTTTCTTCTGTCTTCAGTAGCTTTGATTGTTCTTCTTTCTTCCTTCTTCTGTAGTAGTAGTTTTAATTAGTCTTCTTTCTTCTTTCTTCAGTAGTAGTAGTTTTAATTAGTCTTCTTTCTTCTTCCTTCAGTAGTAGTAGTTTTAATTAGTCTTCCTTCTTCTTTGATTTTAATTATTCTTCTTTCTTCTGTCTTCAGTAGCTTTGATTGTTCTTCTTTCTTCCTTCTTCTGTAGTTTTAGTTTTGGGTTATTCTTCTTTCTTCTTTGTTCAGTAAATTTGGTTTTGATTATTCTTCTTTCTTCTTTCTTCTTTCTTCTTTAGTTTTGGAATATTCTTCTTTCTTCTTTGAGTTTGGTTCTTCTTCTTTCTTCCTTCTTCAGTAGTGGTAGTTTTGACTATTCTTCCTTCTTCTGTAGTTTTTCGCTGTGTATGCCTTTGTTTCTTCTAGTCTGGTTTCCTTGTCGGGGTATATTAATTGCCTGCTTCTATCTTACCTGGGTAATTTTGTTATTATCATTTTTAGTCTTCTGGGTTTTTAAATTTGTATTATATTATATTATTTGCAGAAATTTTCTTTATTCAACCTTTCTTGTGAATATATTATTAAACAGTGCATTTTAATTGATTCTTATCTCGATATTCCATATATTAGAGCTTTATTAATGATCATTGAGTAATGTATTTGTGTGGATTATCTGTCACGCTACAATAGACATCTGAAACCCGAAAACCAATGTGACGCGGTATGAAAACTACGCTCACGTACGCTGCAGAATAGGTGTCTTTAATGGTTATGCTCAGCAGCAGTGTTGCCTCAATGTTGCTTCACGCGTATTGGGACTAAATACTAAGCACGGGTTTTTAAATTCATGTATTACATTGAGGTACTGTATACAAGGATACACAAACTGGTTTTACGTTTATATACTTACTTGCAAAGTTTGCGCTGTGCACTCCATTAATTTATTGTAAGGTATAAGAGGCTCGCCAGCTTTTTTAATATTTTCATGTTGCGCAACCCGCTTGGCGATAGGAAAAATGGTCTCACTGGAGAACTAGGGAACAAGGAAATGTTGCTTTGTATTTCTGTTAAATAACATATTCTTCTCATTTTACTGTCCTGCCTAATCAGGTGTTGACGATCGCCATTTCAATTATGTCTTTATATATTTCTCGGTCTTGTACAGAGTGCCTGAGGGCTCAGTGTGTAGGGTTAGGCCTGACTACTGTAGGAGGTTACGTAACCAAGATTGATTTTTCCGACCAATCTATTTTTGTATCTTCTATTTTTTTCCCATTTAGAATAAGTTTTAGTACGGCACATCGAAGTCCTCTTTGTATGTATCCCAGTTATACAAATTTTCTTCTTTCGATAATCGCAAGTAATTGGGGCTTATATCCCAGTCTCTTAAGTACGGTTTCACTTTTAGCGTGGTTTGACCAATAAAATCTCAATAAGCGTAATATAGAGCTACATTTTAAAATTATAAATCCTATCTACAGTAGGCCTATTATGTTTTACTGTCCACGTTTCAGATGCCTGCAGCAGGGTGGACCACGCATAGCATCTAACAAACCACTCTCTGAGACGGAGGTCCAGTTATCTTTCAGTGAGAAGTGACTTTAATTTGAGAAACGCAGACCGAGCCACTTTGATTCTTGCTTTGATCTCCTTATCGGGATACAAGGATTGATTGATCCAGGAGCGAAGTTATCTGAAATGCTATTTCTACAGGTTTATTATCTAGGTAGCGGTGACCTTGATATATATCCATTTTGGTTACAACCATAAATTTAGATTTTTATTAACGTTATTTTTCAGTCCCAACTTCTCACTGCTGACTTGTAATCGTCCATAATAAGTTGGAGGTCTTGGATGAATTCGGCTAGTATCACCACCGTAACGGTTATTGTTCATTTTCTCCCGTCATATTTTTACGCCATCTTGTATATTGATAGCCTTGCAAAAATGTTCTCAGTGTGGATATTGAACAGAGTTGGAGATAGTACACAATAGATTTACAGTGGCATGTTAATTCTAGTATAAGTTGGTTAAAAGTCTCATTTCTTGTCTTGTCCAATTTCTTGCAATATTTAATGAGTTTTTAGTTTTCAACTTTATTGATGGGTTTTAATAATCTACGAAACATAGATATACAGGTTTTTTCACTTCGCACTTTTCCAGTAGTGTTCAGTGTCTCTCTGAACAGACACGGCCTCTCTGGTTCCATATCCACCTCTAAAACCAAACTGCTCTGTGCCTGTATATTCTTCGCATTTATTATGTATGCAGTCAGGATGATTCATAAAACTACTGTGCCTTTAATGGATGGCCCATAAGACTACTTAACCTACAGTATGATCTTAACACATTACAGTATTGTTTTTCTTTAACATAGGAATGAATGAGGACTTGAACCACTCTTGTAGAAATGGTCAGATTTATATAAATCATTAAGAAACTAGGATCGACACGGTTTTCTCATCAAAGAGTTTAGTTTAAATGTTCATTTGTATAATGTAGGTAGATATTCTTACTACATTTTTAGTGTACTAGTAGACATTAGTATACAACTGTTGGCCAGCGATATGCAAAACATACTTCTTAAAGTTTGGCTTTTACAGAATTAACTGGCAAAAAATTAATAACTTCTATAATAAATTTTTCCACAACTGTTAGACAAATTCGATGCTTGCGTAGAAGTCTTTTGACATGTTTCGCTCCCCTGTAAATTAACGGAAAATGCACGAAATAGGCATATGAAAGTGACAGTCAATTAAGGAAAGAAGCGAGGATTTGACATATTTATTTAATTTTTATCTCAGATATTGTAAAAATAATAAGAGTTCTAAATTTTGTAAACGGTTTTGATAGGTCAAGTACAGCTTCGTTAAGTACAAGTGGTTCAATTGTAGTTTACAACTTGCTACCATTATAAACCATGACGACACAGTAGAGCTGAAAAACAGATGACGCGAGTTGAAATAGTCTTAGTGAGCTGAAATGCGTTTAGATGAATTACAACATACATGGCTTCAGTGTTAATAAGGCTCAAATTAGTACTTGATGATAAAGGTCTGTGACAAGCATATACGACTACTGCGTTGCATTTATATACTGACATTCACTAAAAGGTAGTTAAAATATGTCAGATCTCTTCAGGATATAGTAATATTTTCACTGCGCTGTGTACTTAATTTTATTCTGCAATTACGGTTTTGACTACCTTTGTTGTTTATATTTAGGATTCTTCTACTAATCTTGCGTCTTCAGTATTTTCTTCGTCTGTAGATAAAAGTTAATGGAAAAATACGAAAATACATCGAACGAAACCAACTCGTTGCTTTTTGTATACTGATAGAGTACAATGATGGATGATAGCAAAAGTGTTTTAGGATAGACGCCAGAAGAGAAAAGGGAGAAAGGAACACCGACTCGAAGCAGGAAGAACTACATTAAAGATGCGATAGAATTACAGAACCTACGAAAACTGGTACTGAAATAAAAAAAGACTAGAAATAACATACTGTAGAAGAAAAAAAGACTCATGATCTAAGATGGAAAGGAGACGCAATCGCGGGAATCCATTATATAGTGACAGAATTCTTCTTTTGCCTTAACCGGTATTGCAAAATATACTTCTCTCTTATGTTAATATAAGCAGTGGATACTACTGCAGGTTACGAGTTTGAGAATGATGTGGGAGATGAGATATGCGGACAGACCACGTAAAGGAACTTGGAACAGAATGTAGACGAGAAAAGGTTGTAACTTGGTTTCCGATGAAATAGAGTCTTTAAGAGAAATCTAAAGCTGAAGTAAACGATGTCCTTATAAATGCATCATCATCATTGTCAGTTGCACATGTCTACCTACGCTGAGAGAGCGTCTCAACAGTCTTCTCCTAAATAAAAAAAAAGCTTACTTGTGAACAAGTATCCATTATAAGTAATGTCTCAATTCTTAATGACTTCTTACAGTCGGTGAACGTAACATCTAATGATACTTCGTCCCTTAAGAGTAATATAACGTATACATAGGTGGGTAGAAAATTACATTATGGCAAGGTGAGAGTGTTCAAATAGTAGAAACAATATTGATTTTCTGTCAGGGGAAATAATATATTCTACGTCATTAACTCCTGCCGTGGAAGGTAAAGCAAATACGTAAATTGTCGGCCTACTGAAAAGTTAATCAACTGAGTCGGCTTGCTTAGAGGGAACGTACAACATAGTGGAACAAGCAAAGATATGAATTCTGAGAAAACACGCTGTAAAGACTGGAAAGAATGATAGATACAAACACAAGCAGGGACAGAGAAAGTTTTACAGTCGCGCTCCACAAATGTTTACTTAAAAGCGAATAACAATTTCATTTGAACATGTTGGAAGTGTAAACGAAAATAAGAAGTGAAAGCAGAAGCAAAGGAAAACCGCTTTCATTCGTTTTAAGTAAAGTATAAGGCGCCTGTTAGTTCACGCGCGCGCGTATGTGTGCGTGGAGTGTTAATGCATAAGCCTCGTATACCAGCTAAATCTAGACTACGAAACAGAAATAAAATTCTTTATATACAATAAACATTTCTTCGCTCAGCTGAAGACAAAAAATTATGCGTTCGCATAAATTTAGCACACTATAATTTCTTTATGTTCCGTACTTTCTCAGAGAATAAATAAATTTAGGTTGCTAACCGACACGTCCTTCTAATTATAAACAGAACGAGCCTTCAAAGGTTGGGTGGTAAAAGAACTTAAATTGGTTTTCAAGTAATTCCACAGCAATTTTGCTATTACAGGTATCGCACTTCAGCTGTGTAGGTCGTACCCTAGCCCAACTTATGATAAATATAAAAACTAGATGTAAAAATGTCAAAGAGCATAATCAAAACCTCTCAACAAAAGAAGAAAGACCTGTTTTTAAATGGTGATGCCTTTGTGTGACTAAGAGGGGTGTAATGAAGACATATAGCCTATAGCCTATATGTATCAGCTGATATCAAAACAGAATAATTGAAAGTGTAATGAGTTTGAGAGAAAGTAGAAAGGGTAAAGATGATATTCGACCACCACTGAATACCTTATAAGCACCGTCCGTCATCACAAAACAGACCAGAGGAATTGTGTCATGGGAACCTCTTCAAGTATGCGCGCTACGATTGCGAAATGCAGTATAGGCTGATATGTCTAAATCTAAAAAGGCAGAGCACGATGATATATATTGTTATCGGACAAAAGACGCGGGACCAGCCGGAAGGAACAGCCGAAGAGCAGAACGGACTTTCTTCGCATTCTTCGCCCTGTACCGCACCAGCGATGGACGTCGCTGGGTCGGCAGCGTACTCTACAAACCGATGCCGAAAGAAGAGGAGGACTGCAGTACGCCACGAACAGCGGGCACAGCCGCCGACCATCTCAGCGCGTCTCGGGCGGAACAAACATCACAGCGTTTTCGCCACACGGCCCTTTTAAGAGTCACCAAAATGACGAAGAGTTGTACGATTGGCGCCATTTGTAATGTGACAAGCCTTTTGTCCGGTGACTATATATAGCCTATAGTACGTATATATACGTACAAGCGACAATTATTCAGATATGTAACAAACTATACATTTAGGACACCGACTTAAAGAGGAACCCATAGGTCCGACAAATTTAGAGAACATTTTTAACAGTACAACGTTAGGTTTTTCGTTATTCTTTAGTGTTCTGTAAAACATCCGCAAAATTTAAATTGGTACTTGCAGTTGTTTTGAAGTTATAAACGTAAGTCAAGAGTTCTAGGACATAACTTATTTTTATAGTGTTTACATACAAAATACAGAAACGTATATACAAACCTGCCTAGAGTTAAGAGAAACTTATTGTTCGCACTAAATAAACAAATTAAATGAACGTGTCCAGCTATTGTTTTTACTACTCACAGTAAAATTCGTTCAGTATATCGTAGAGTTGCCGCCATACTGGAACATACAAATAGCTACTTCAAGTGTTTTTGTAATTCTACTCAAAAAGCAAGTACCGTAAGACCAGTTTTACACAAACAGCAGGACACTGAATAGTCCTATTTGTAATTAACACAAACAGAAAACCGACCTGGGTTGTAGATTGCGTTTGAGGTGTAGTGAGACACGCATACCACCTGTGAGTGCTGGCCACTCGACATCATGAGCGAGGGTCCTTGTATATACTCCACTGTATTTCTCTAATTTATCTGTTTTCCGTTTGTAATCTCTGCCAGAACTTTAGGTAGATTTCAAACGTCTTTACAAAGTGATGTGGTTCAAAAACCCGTACACTGAACAGACTCTTTTGTATAAACAACTTCCTGCAGAAAGGCGTTACAATGAAGACGTTAGATTTACTCTAAAGCTTAATTTTAGTCAGTGGAGGTCTCTACTAAAATATTTTAACTAAATTGTTAATTATTTTAGCTAAGCCATGTATTTATTAACGTTTATGTAACACTTTACTGAAATATACCTAGTTTCAGTAGGCTAGAAATTGATTTACAAAATAATAAAAATTGTAATTCATAAACGTAATTACGTTAGAGTTTTTAAATCGCCATTTTAAGTATATTTTGAAGACAACTCTTGCCCTAATATTAAACTACGTATTTTGAATCATATAAGAAGGTATTCCAACAGACGTTATTGGCATGGTGAAAAACTTATGTTGTACATTATTTTTCTTATGTGAGGAAAAGATTACATAGATCTGTAGAATTGTAACAAGATAGCTGACCTTACACACACCCGTGTTAATTGCCGATTTCGAGCATTGCCCGAATTGTTTGCAAGTCCGCGCTGTTCTCGACGCATTTTATTTCGGCTAAACAACTGCGCACTCCGGGGACTGGATATTTTAATTTACACACTGGTCAAAATGAAATTCAATTTCGGGGATTGTGCAAATCAAAATACCGATTGCGCGGAGTGAAGCTTTCATTTTACTAACTTCACGGAGTGCATATTTGACTTTTGGTCAGACCCGTTTAAACAAAGAGAATAATCTTTATTTTATTATTTTCTGTAAGTTTACAGAAAAAGAATTACATTTGCATTCAAGCGTGCACACCTTGCATGCACCTTTTTTGTTATTTTTGTTTTATTTTTCATTTTATTTTGGATGAAGGGATTTGGGTTTATAATCTTTGTTTTATAAAGTTATTACTTTTCATAAAGACGAACATTTGTTTAGACCTACTTTATACAGTAATGTAATTAAAGTAAAATAAAGTAATTAAATTTATTATATTAATTGATGACTCGTTGGGCACTTGGTGAAACATATTAATACAAAGGATTTGTAAAATATATAGAAACACTATAGTTTCTATATATTATATAGTGTTTCTATATATTTTACAAAACCTTTAAATTTATTATACCTACACGATAACTACAAATCAGTTAACTAATTGAAATCTTTCTTTACGGGTAAACTGTGTTTTAATACACCGTATTGCTGTTTTAAAATGATAGCTTCGCCTTATTATAATTTCAATAATATGCACATTTTGGTATGACAGTTTGACTTGCATTCTATGTTTTGTTTCATGCATAAGCATGACTTGGTGCAGTTCTTCTTACAGCCACAACGCACAAAGTCCTGTTTGGATCGTGAAGATATCATTGATACACGTACGGTAATTGGATTATCAGGAGTTTCTTCTAACGTTAGAAATTTGTTTGGTACTGTTGAATACATTGTATATTTTTCCATGTTTTGTACCTAGAATGTACTAATCCGATTCTAATATTTCCATTACGATAGCCAATACGTTAAGTGAAGCGAGGTGTCCACATCAACCGCGGTATATATGGTACCGGCAAAGTACAAAATCAGGCATTTCATAGAATGCCTAGGAATTTCATACAATGCCTGAATCCAGTCGGCAAAGTATGAAATAAAACACATTTCATACATTGGCTAAGCATTGTATAGAATTCCTAACGTCTTCTAGGTAACATATATAGAAGACAATGTGTGCTCTATGGTTTCATGTTCTGAAAAGTGTGTAGAGTGCTGCAGAGATATGCATAGTACGTGTGGACATTTTTTGAACACTAGTGGCAATAGTGGGGATAAGTGTGACGATGGCAAGAAGCTGTGTACTCTCTGCTTCAAAGTAAAAATTGTAACTGAAGAATGAAAAAGATCAAAATAATTTCTAGAACTTCAGGCAAAGAAGATGAAACCTGATTCTGACAAAAAACTTCCTCCAGCTCCTGTGGGCGCGTCTGTTCGTGTTTCAATTCCTGAACTAAATAAGGGGCGGGGAGATCTACGAAACATCCTAGCAATCGTCGTGAGTGTGACAGATAACGGATTTTACAAACTCGGAACCACTAACGGATTGTTAAAGCAGCTGTACACAAAATCGCAGTTCACTGTATCCCCAAGACTTCTAATGGGGGTTGAAGATGTTCCTGAACAAGAAACCGCACTTCATTCTGCTGCTACTGCCCAATCATCAGGATCCGGAAAAGAGTTCGTAAAATGTGTGTGCAAGACTAAATGTAAAAAATGTATTGTGTAAAAAATGAAAGAAAGTGTACTTCAAAATGTCACAGCTCTCTGTCTTGTTGTAATAAGTAGAGTATATTCCATATATTTTGAATTAATAAACACCAATAATAATCTAATGTATTTTTCAACCAGATTGGTTAAAAAGTACTTATACAGTATAATTTTAATAAAACAGTATCTGAACATAATTAAGTAGAGAATATATAATCTCGAAATGTCATACAAAGTCCTCCTATGTGTAAAATCAAACAATTGTGTGTGATTTTGTAATAAAATTTTTTAATTTTGAACTGGTAAGCTTATTTTATTCTTTGCCTAGAGAAATTATATAAAACGGATCGCCTTTAGGCTACTTGCCAGGGAAGAGACCCTGGTTCCCGAAACACGGGGCTACTTGGGTTCACTACAGCACCCAGTGAAGAACTACTTGGGTTCGTGCAGCTACTCCACCAGGGACGCGGAAACCCTGATTCCCTTTCGCGCCCGCTACTAGTCTTCACTGCACTTTTATGCAAGCTACTGACCAGGGACGGCAATCCCCTATCACCGTTCGCATAGCATACACGTTTAGCCCGATCCAACAGCCCCAACGTGCCCACAATGTACACTCGGGGGAGGATGACAACAGGAGGGAGCTACCGGGGATAGTGGTATACGCCCCAACCTCTTGCTCCTGGGGAAAAAGCCCCAGCCCACACGAGGGAAGTGATATGTGCAGCAACAATCTCATATCTGATGCCTGTGTTCTACTCAGATGTTGTGTCGCCGGAACCAAAGTTTCATAATCCTTCAATAACACCAGCAATTATCTTATAAAATTTTAGCTTAGTCTCTTTCCTTGTTTGCCTTGACAGCGCTCGACGAATTCTGCCACATATTGACTAAAACTTAGCCAACTTGTGAACAACATCGTAATCCATAAGTGATGTCACAACCAAGATAGCGGAAATGTGTGACTCTTATTACCACTCTTAATAATACATACTCTTATTATCCAATACAATCTTAGTCCGTAAGGGGTATTTACCCACAAATGCCATACTTTTTGTACTGCACAGAAATTTTCATGTTGTAATTTGAACTGACTTGTTGTACCTGGAACACTGATCTCTGAAGCTCACTTTTTGAGAACCGATTCGAGAAATAAGAAAGAAGAAGAATCATACTTAATTAAATCTCTCTTTTCTATAGAACAGAACACACCGTGTTTCAATTTACAGCATTATTAAAACGGTTGCTATTAAATAGGTGATTTGCATATTTCATCTACATACCAAAGGGAACATAAATCTTTATTATTAAAGAAATACATTTTCCGCCCAACGTTAAGCAAATAAGGCACGACAAAAATTATTATTTGAAACTCAAGGAAAGGTGATTTAACGGAATCCATCATCAGTTGTAGAGGAAGGACGGACGTTTGTATCTCATCACAAAGTATCGGCTAACAATTTATACGTCGCCGGCGCTGTTAGCAAGACTTACCGTAGTCTATTTATCTGCACACTACTACCGCCAACAATTCGTCCGTTTTATTGATGATTTATTGCCGGGAGGGAATAGCTACCCACAGAATGTTCCGCCGTCCCCATACGTTACCAGATGACGTCGATCCACGCAGCTTAAAGTAATAATATCGATAATATATCACCGCAATATAAAGTCACTAGGTGAAAGCCGTCATATATAATGCCGCTGATATTCTCATATATACGGAAATCGTACGTTCGAATGTGAAATGATATACGGTCATACTTAATACTGTGTGTGTATCACGAAGAAGTAGTAGTGTTAAAATCTTCATCCTTATATCAGTCCTACTGAAATGGGTTTTGTAACCCATATATTTTAGTAAGCAAAAGTACGATATCCTTAATTTTTGGTTCACAATAAATAGGCCAATCTATAAAAAGGTAAGTAAATAATGTATAAATTATTCATAAATAAACAACTTCCAATTTTATATTTTAAATGTGTTTACTAAAATAACAACCTAAAACAACAAAAAAACATAAGGTATTACAAATTTAACGTAAACTGATGACCGACAAAGGAAATTACATTGGAAAAATAAAGGATATATACTCCAAACAAATCTCGTTATAGCATAGCTGTCAGTTCCTCTTAAGCCAAAATCTTAAGTTCATGACCATTGTAAAATTGTCTGGATTAAAGTTTTACTTAAAAAAAAAAAAAATCTCAAGCAATATTTCTAGTGTATCCAAAAAACACATCCTCTTTCACCCCAAAGGTCTGATTTTTTGGTTTCCAAACTTTAATTTGGGCTTACTATAAAAACATAATGACACTCGATATTTTATAAAATACGCGCAACTGATTTTAAAATCGGGTTCACGAATGCTTAACTCTACAGTTTTCTTAAATATTCCGACTTACTGTTCGCTAATTCGCGTAAAAAAGGTCACAGTCTATTGTACCACAATTAAAGTAGTAGTGCGTCTTCAGCCACAATACTGCAACGAATTTGAATTATAAACCTAAGTTATAAGTTATATAATATCGTGTAATGTAACTGGAAAAGGGACGGACGGATATGTATGGAGTGGCTCATGGCAAGGTGCAAGCAGTTCCTTACAGTTGCTTCATAGTGTTGTTTGTATTGACATCAGTGCACAGTTGACAAATTAGGCCTGAAATTGCCAGAAAATATAGCCACATCAAAGTAGATTAGTTAGTTAGGCCTACGTTTTTTCTTAGATATTCGACACATGGTAATTATTTCCAGTGCAAACAATTCAGTGTTTAATTTTTAATTATCCTATAATTATAATAACATATAACCTATTTACAGTAGAAAGGATTATTATATCTAACAATCTGTATTCATTTACTTAATAATGTTACTTATGTCTTTAATAAACAATCCATTATTTTAAATTTTGATTTCGTTTTCTAAAATAGTCATCACGTCTAGAAAAACCAAAATTTCTTACTATTACATTCTATGTTGTATCAACGAGCTCTCTGAGGGATTATCCTAACGAACCCATCAGGTTTAAACGAAACAGGAAAAGAATTTGAACTTAATATAAGCCTGATTTATGACATAGCTGTATCTACTATACGAGTTTTCGTTGTCAATAAATAAGGTTATTTCCTAAGGAGCTTCTGTCGATTTAACGACATTTCCAGTGGGAATCATTTTCATAAGTTTACGATAAACACATTTACGATCAAACTTTTATTATATTTAAGGTACAAAAGTCCATAAATGTTTATGTTTATCTTACATATGCCTACTGTGGAGTAAGAAGGGAAAGCGTTAATATGCAGCAGGTCACCAGGCAATATACTTTGTGTTGTTTCTTCAAAATGAAATTAAATTTACGGCTATCGTCCATTCGCTATAACAGCGTCGTATAACATGAGTAATTGAAGTTTTCTGTTACATTCATAATCCCGAACAGTGTCTTACTTCGTTCAGAAATTTAAAGCAAATACGTACACAATTTCGAGGAGTATAATTCGAATTATCTAGTTTACAAAATAGGAACAGACCCCTGACTGTCCGCACCAAGATATCATTGTATCTGCTGTTCCTATGAACAACCATCAAGTGTAGCGTCTCTTATCAAATCCCACGATATCAGAAATGATTCTCTCTATCGGGGCTTCCGAGTTCCTTCACTGGAAGATTTTATCCGATTCCTAGCAATTAATTTGTTCGCAGAGACCGGAGAGTCCTCCTTTTCGTACATCCGTCAGTTAAACAGCCAAAGGTGCAAAACAGGCGTCCTCGGGCGCTATTTGACTATCTTCCATACGTCAATTTTTTATGTGAATTTCATTTGCACAACCATCTATGACATGTTGCTTGGCAAAGGTAGCTTCCCTACGCTTGGGTAGTCAAGCGTCGGCCACAAACATTTAGCAACAGAATCTTCAGCCACGGTAAACCGCGAGGTGTACAAGTGCCTCCTTACGGGGGCCATCCTCCTCGGCATCGCAGCTCATGAATACGACCGACGCTTTACGGCAACTCCGCCTCTAGTCGACGCCAGCGGTGTTCTAAGCTCCTGTGTGTAAACCCTCACCATCAATCCTAACCCTTAATCCTTGTCTTTATCCTAAGGCTTGGATTCGGGCCCGAGCTATTTATAATGGAAATCCATACTTGCACGACCTATCGTGCAAAGGGCACCGCTCACGACACCTTGTGCAACGAATTAATAAACACGCTGCACCACAAGAAACTTTCTTTCATCGAGCTGCAATCCTAACAACACACGCTCGCGCGCGCGCACACACACACACAGAAGAATGCTAAAGTTTCCCCGTCCAACTTCTGTCTGTCTGTTCTCGTTGGAGTGATGAGGACTGCAATTTCCATTGCTTGAAAATCCTCCACGCTGAATGATGGAAATGGAAGTGATTACGAAAGTAGATAAGTTAGTAAGAATGAACATACTTTGATCCAAAGCTTAGTTAAAAATTAACTTGCACTGTTTCCTAAAATTACTAATGTTTATTTAAAATTAGAGAAATTATAACATTACAATAGAAAGGAACTATCAAATTAACAAGTTGAAACTTACTGGACTAAAGAACAAGAGACAACACTGAAAATAACTCAGAAGTAAAAGTTATTAGAGACTCTTTAATTCAGTAATGAAATATTCACGTCCTGCCATCTGGCATGTAAAAGACTTTCGAAATATTCTCCATAAGATATATGATTCAAGTGTTAATTAGCTCATTGCCTATTAATGAGCTCAATCTGAAATTATTGTGCGGTTACTGGTAATGTTTAAAACGTTATCAAACTAATTCAGTTCATGTTAGGTATTTAGTTTATAAAAATATATTTTCACTGTTGCATTGCAATATTTAGTGTACATTGGTCTGTAGATTCACATTGATTGTGGCAGCTTTCAAGCTAACATCACGGTTAACGAATTGCGTTCCCTTTATCACCACACAAACAACACGGAAGAACAACACGACACGACTGTAGCTCAGTTGCTCATACATGTGTGTGTATTGTATATTGGACATTTTAATTGCATATGGAGTGTACCACAGAATAAAGCATTTGATAGCATATACAGACGCAGTATAAGTAGAGATTGCAGATTTGAACATTGTAAATTAGTTTATAAGGAACATGTTAGTCTTCTGTGGAAAATGCCAGTTTCAAGTATTTTTAGGCTTGTAAAAGAACTTCAAGTGCTGTAAAATGGTACGTAAGGATGCTTAGCCGCAGGTGTAGAGCGAGTGTGCGAGGGTAGGAAATTATTTTAAAGGGATATTAAGAAAACATTTTAATTTAAATAACTTTCGAGATATGGGAATTTTTGTAAGGATATTTATATTATAATCTTCTCAATAAAAAGAAATACTTGATGGCAGTAGTTATTTTGAAAATCAGGAACTGAAGGTATGCGTTTATTAAGTAAAAAGGTTTTATAACCCATAAAATCGGCCGTAAAATATTTCAGTTTTTTTATCATGAATTGTACTGTTCCGAAGCCTTCTTGTAATCTGTAGGAAAATCATTAGTAGCTTGTGATTATAGGAAAATACTTAACAAAAACCTAGCTTGTGAGGTGTCAAATTAATCAGCATCAAACAAGGATTTCATATATAGTCATATAATTGAGATGTTATTTAGATTGTTGTAATTGATAAAGAGTTTTTAAAACTAGGAATCAAGTATTTATTATGGCAAGAAGCCAATCATGACGGCAAACAATATAACAAGATTTGGACCGATCGGAATTTAGTTAATTTTGTTAGAAGCTAGAAAAATTCACCAAAACGAGAGTCTATTGTTGGAATTCGCGGTATAAAGAAGCCCTTTCTGTAACAGTTTATGTTCAACGAAGATGCCTTAGTGAGAAATAATTAAGTGTTAAACCAGTACTAGTGAACCAACACGAATTAATTTGTTAATAAAGTGAAAATAGTATAGCACAAATCCGAAGATTATTGCAACTGGGTGAGATTAATTCAAATTATTATTCCCAGAATGTAAATCCAAACTGTGACAGACGAAACTCAACTTACTAATAATTTGAATTAAACACTACAGCCCGCTGCACACTATAAACTTATATAACCACATCACTGTTATTAGTTGTTTGTATTATAATTTATTTGTTCTGTATAGTAGGTAAAAAATTTATTGTAATTTGTCAAAAACTAAGTATCGAAGAGTCATTCATTTTGTCTAACAGAACCATTAGTGCAGAAGCGAGCCTACTGATCGTGCATGCGTATTAAATTTCATTAAGTCGTAGAGTTGAAAATAGTTTGGCGTTGTAAATTAATGTATTAAAAGATTTGTAATTATTTTGTTGGATTTCGTTGTCCATGAGGTGTCCATTACTTAAGTAAATATAATTATTTCACTTTTGTACTTGCGAAAGGCATTATCGTAGACTTAATTGTAGTCAAAAGGACTCATGTAAATTAATGCTAAACTTGTTATTTAAATCCCTGAGATAGAAATTGTGTTACGAACATTCCGACTGAGTAAATTTGTAAAGCCGAGGTATTAATTAGTCATTGTTATTAAATTATTTTATGGTAAAAATAATACAGAAAAAACAAACTAAGAAGATTTATTATTTAACTTTGAAAGCGAATTGTGTATTTATTTCGACTGTCAACGAATTCCGTACGTAACCACAATCACGTGAAGATAATTGAGGCGACACCTAATACACACTTTATGAATTAAATTTAAGAAAAAAAAATTGAACTGAATACCAGTCACAAACTCTAATCACTCTTTTAAAAACAACCTTACTAAAATATTAAAATAAACCTTAATTACAGTTAAAACCGCAATTATTAATTCATATTACAGATTTGTCTCCCAGCAATGTAAGGGTTGTCAACGTTTATTAATTATTACGATCAGACTAAAAAAAAAATAATCATTTACTTAATTTTATCTTTCATAATTGGCTCCCCAAAACGTGAGGACAAATTAATTAATTTTAATATATAGTTAAAATTGCCTATTTCATTGTGTGTGTGTGTGTGTGTGTGTGTGTGTGTGTGTGTGTGTGTGTGTGTGTGTGTGTGTGTGTGTGTGTGTGTGAAGAAGCTAAAAATTCTATTATTTACATAAATAAAAAAAAATTAATAAACTGAGGTTTGTAAAGTATTAAGCTAGGCGAGAAAAGTGTTCACAAATATTACAAGACTCGAAGTCTACTAATGTCAAGACGGACCAACAAATACAGAGGGAGGAATAGATTTACAAAATTTAATGATTAAGTGTTGTAGTGTGGTCTGAACTATATTTTCTGTGACGAGAAGTCTAAGAATAAACGTGGGAGGCACACCCTCAACAATAAAAAGACAACTGCTACTTGTTGTGATTATGTGAACGATAAGAATGTATGTGTGTGTATATACACACACTTATATACATCATATAAAGGATCATGTATATATACACATTCATTTTTGTTTCAAGTAACTCTTGTTATTCAAGTTTCTTGCAGTATTTCTATGTTACTATTCAATAATATATTACTTTTGCAAGTGTATTTTAATTTTTATCAGTATATACGAAAACCTGACTCACGTTTTACAGAACAACTCTGTATCGTCAGATGTTTCAATATGAATTAACGAATTATCGATTTGCTTAAATTATAATAGGCCTATATATTATATAAAACGTGAAACGTGAGTCAGGTTTTTATATATACCCTACTAAAAAAAATGAATGTACACTGACAGAAGTAATCAATTATTGAGTAGTTACACACACACACACACACACACACACACACACACACACACACACACACACACACACACACACACACGCACGCACACGCACACGCACACGCACACGCACACACAATGCGTACTGTGTTCAGTTATATTATACTATATACAGTTAAGTATAATAATCACGTGACCAGGGAGTAGACGAGAAAGGAATGATACTACCAGAAAGTCAACCACAGTACCATGTTTATTTTTAGAAACAGATTAACATTAGGCTGCGTGATATGTTAGTTACTACCCTTAATATGTGACGATTTAATTGATAATAAAATATTTAATAATAAAAAAAAATTAAAAAGCAATTAAGTATTTTTAAATCGCACTATTATACCTAATGCCCCTGTACTAACTCAGAATAAGTATGAGAGGTAAATGGAAAAATCTAACTAAACAATTAATAAAAAAAAATCGAATTGTAAAAAGCTATTAACATCACAGTTAACCCTTTGGTAAGTCATCATGCGTTGACCTGTTGAATTCCGGACTCAACGTGCTTAGCGAACCGTCTGTAACTTAGAAATGTATAAAATCGTAATGTTTGTAATTAGTAATTTGAAGGCACGAGTAGTAGTTAAAATAATTCCCGTAAATTAAATAAGTATAAATAATTTGTTTCTTCTTGTTATAATAATGTCAATTTAAATAAAAATAGGAACTATATTATCGCGGAGTACTCGCTCCGTTTCGTTGTAATGGGCCAGTCGAATCGAGTTAAGAGTTACTATGCAGCCGTCAGACAGTGCACACCTACGAGCGAGAGCTCTTCAGAAATATGTTGATTAAAGTTAAATGTAACTATTAGCTACCACTACAAAACGTGGGGAGCAAGTTTTTAATATATAAAATGTAAAAAGGTTTTGTTAAGAAATGTAATAAGTTAAGAAAAATTAACAACACGTAAGCAAGATGACGTCTCTACTCAAGATGTAAACTCCAGCACAACTCTACATGTGAATATGTGACCTGCATAAACTGTACATATGGACGTCTACGACCCCTACGACGCTGACCAGGACCTACGTGGATCTACCCCAACTTTAACCAGCATTACTTCAATCTCCTCAGTGAACCAGCTATAAAATATTCGCCGAAGACACGACCCAGATGACGACGCCGACTACCAGAATTCCCAAGTGTGACACCCCAGGACGAGGACAGCACAACTTATTGTAAAGGTGACTCGATAGCTTGACTATCGAGAGTTAATTACATTTTAGACATAACTTATAGATGAAAGAGACTTTTCAAAGACTATAATTTTCTTTAAACAATAAATGAAACCAAATAGATGTATACTGTAATATTGAAAATCATACGTTGTAACGTTAATATGTAAATGTTAATTATAATCCCGTTAGTAAATGATACCATTCTTCAAATGGTAAATGTAATCTGCAAGCTCCTAGACGAGCTTACTCAGACGTCTTTACAATATTTAAAGTAAACTCGGATCCGAGGTAAAAGTACATGATCAATATGATCCCTAGTTTTCCAGAATACCCTTTTGTATATTTTAGTATAAATAATTATGTTATGGGATCCTTTCATATCATTTGTTAATAAAGAGAAGTCATCTTATTACACATTGAAGTGAGTGCATAAATCAGTGAAATACCTTCCCTTGTGTCCTAATAATTAGCTTAATTATTATTGTTAATTGTGTTGAGTTCAATTCCAGTTCGTTACAACGTAGGCAGCCCGTATAATTGGCTAGTGTCAATTATGATGGGTTCCCTGGATTTGTAACGTGGCCAGAACGTTACAAATACGGACGAAATCTGCCGGCCACTGACACATTCCGCAAATCTTTCGAGCATAACAGTAAAGTCACCTTCATTGACACACTACTACTGCGCCATGAGTTTCAGCAAATCAGTACGACAGGAAATAACGAGCAGGATCAATATGCCACTGTAGACGGCCACCGTAATTGTGTGATGAACGCTGTATCAGACGACGGATGTTGGATATACAAATCTATATGTAATGGATAACACTCTTACAAGTTATAAATTCGTATCAGTGACCCTTTGTTTACTGTTTTGTTTAAAAGTGATTAAAAGTGGCATTAAAAAAAAACCAACAATTCTGCATTATGAACTTACGATTTTATTACGTGTCTGCAATAAGACCTATTATTTTCATACTGCACAGTCCTAGTTCAAATTTCTATGTTTCGGTTTCTGATAACAATTTTTGTTTGTAACCGGTAAATTGTATAATTGTAGTACACTAAGCACTTGGGCAAAGCTGTAAATTAATGAAGACATAATCCATCCGATCAGGATTGAAAATCGACTTCATAAGTTTTCAATTTCAAATATAATGTCAATTTTAATTAAAGTGTGCCCAAAAAGGATGAGTCCATATAATCATCTTAATTCCTGAACACATTCCGTTAAAACAAAAATGAAAGGCAAGTCCTTGGCCAAAGAATGTTCTTTAATTGTGAAGAACAAGGACCAATTTTTGTTACCAAAACATATTTTTGTTTTGAAAAAACTAAGCTGACCCAGTTACATTAGCAGTTAATCTGTACCCCACAAAAATCTTATAGACATAAGGCAGTAAAATGCAGTTGACGATAATTGTGCAACCTTGAAGAACACGAGAACAATAGGAAATAGGAAGGAGAAGAGAGTGAGAGAGACAAACAGACAGGTAGACAGATATACGAACTGACAGATAGTCAGAGACAGACCAAAAAGTTAGAGGAGGGGAGGGGAGTGAGAAAAATTCATGTCTGCAATTTCTTATAATATTTATTCAAAAATTATTCAATTAAGTGATTCTAGCTTCATTTACAATCTAAATAAATTAGGGTTACGTAAACTGTTGTTTGTAAGCACGGTGTAATCCAAATTTCTTTTATTACGGTTTTCATTCTTTTATCAAAGGATTCATGAATGTAAAATTTCAAGAAATCTACGTGAAATTTTAAGACAAGAAATACGATTTATGGATTGATGAATGGACAGGAACAAGACAGTGCAAGGAATTACTATAAGTCGGAAACAAATTTGAGGTATAATTTCTGATTACGGTTTTGATTTCTCAATAATACAAAGGTCTTATATATTGTTGTTGATAAGTTTTGCATTTTTACCGTCATCTTGCAAGTTATGTAATCTTTTACATTCTTATACACTGTATAATAAAGAGTTATTAAAATTAAAGACAACTGAAGACGCTCCAATTGTCTATTGACATTTAGAATCTCTGGCATCAAAAAATACATGTTATAAGCACAGAAATAAAATGTTTATGAAAACGAAGAGAAGAGATCAGGTAGGTACATGTACTTGGGAAGCACGTTGACAAAGATATGCCCAGCAAGCAAGATATTCGGAATAGCAAGGAAATGTTCAAAAGAAAAAAAAAATCTGTATACTTGTAGAAAGAACATGAACCTGAGGAAGTGACTAATAAAACTTTCTTGGGTCTGGGTCATGAACAATGAGAAAAACGGATAGAGATCTATGCGCTGGAATTGTTAAGTATGGCTGTAAATAATAAAGCTGATAAGTTGCATAAACAATGTAGAGATCCTCAGAAGAATCAATGAAACATTCTGAACAGAGGTAGAATACTTTTGTGGGTAATATAGAAAGGGAAACTGGGAACTGGAAAAACCCTTAAGGTTAAATGTTAACAACAGGGGAACAGTTGAAGGAAAGACGTCAGGGGGAAAACTGAAACACTTGGATGACAGAATGTAAAGCGTCGTATAAAGAAATTAAGGCTCAAGAATGAAGACGGAACCTTCCAAACGGTAGCATATCATATGATGAGATCGCGTGCGCACGTGTTCCTCGTGGTCTACGGAAAGAACAGCATACCCCATTATTATTATTTTATGGAACATATTTAATGATTAGTTATCATGGGATAAATAGTTTTTAAAGAACTTTTTGGTTTTATAAAATTAAATTGTTGGAACTGGGCTCTTAATTTTCGTTATAATTCGTAACGGCGTTTTTCTGGTATCGCGGAGTGGAGCAGAGAACGCTGTTTCATGTGAGACCATTATTTATTGCTACTTCACACGAGACTGATAGCCTATCTAATTCAGCACGACACACAACACAACACACCACCACCTTACTATAATACACGCTCAGCTAATTTAGTTTACGTTTTTTAATGGCTTTATATCTTTTAACGTTTTTTATTTTTGATAACTCGCCGTCGAGGGTTAAAATTACTTGGCCTATCTGTAATATATTCGTTGTGTACAGTATGCGCAGAAAATTTCCGCTTGTACAGTCTCTTCTTCACTGAGTGCGTAACTGAAAATACTAATAAGCTATGCATATATTAGAGCTGTATATACATTATAAAGGTAAGTTATTAGTAGAGGCCTAAGGGGTTTAAGAGAATACTATTTAGCCCTATTTTATCTTAAGAAAGAAACAAAGAAAGTACTACTTAGCCTGTTCCACAATAAAAACACAGCTCCCTTACTTAGAAGTAGGCTGTTAGGTTGTTAACAAGGAAAGCGACCTCGTCAAGGTACCCACTAATGTAGATAACGCCGTGTCTTGGAGAACAGAACTCATGGGCACCGGAAGATACTGTCTGGCGTCATGGCAGAAGAGCCTCGTCAAGATAATATATCCTTTCTTATGTAATAATTCGTCTACGAAATTGGAGAGAAACGTCGATAACCATGACAAGTGATGATAGTAGCTCTCATACATGAGCCCAATGAGATTAGAAATTAACTTTTCATTAATAATCAATATTTATTACTATTAGTGCATTTGAATAAAAAAGGTCCTTCTGTGTAATAAACGCTTTGATCTCCGGGTCTCTGAGTCTGATTACAATACAATTCAAGGAATGCACAGACAGAATAGGTTGTACATGATATGGTTCAACTTTGGTATAGAGCTAAAGGAAATTCAACAGAAACTAAATCCGCGGGGGGGAGACACCAGGAATACAGCTTTTAAACTGAGTAGAGATAAAATGGAACAGATAAATTTAGTTCTCAATACACAAAAAAGAAAATACGAAATTTGAAGATCAGTGCGAGGAACCTTTTCCGGTAGAAAGCGGGGCTCCTATCTCTTCAACGAGGTGGAGGTAATTTGGAGGGCAGCGTAACTCGTTGGTACTACTGTATTAGCGATAAAGAAAAAAAAGCAGTTTATCTGTTGTACAGATTTACTTTTGGGCTGCACGTGTAAATACGGTGTTACACGGTGTATTTTAGATAAGTTTATTTAGAGGCGTTTGAGGCAGTACGGTTATGTAGAGAAAAAGAAGTAAAACAAGACGATCTTTAGGGCAAAGACCATAGTCAATAGTAAGAGAAAAACACGCTAAACCAAAATCGCAACAACCAGCAGAGTATAAAGGCTCTTGGAATGTGCGCAGACATGTTAGACAGAACAGCTGTTGTAAAGAGAAAAGGAGAGGTCAACTAAAGGCAAGTTTTTGTACTTTTGTAGCTACAATTACGATGTTTCGATAGTTGGCTCAAGCAGTAACTCTGTACGTTCTTTAGATTGCTTTACACAAACATAATCACGTTACTCGCTATTGATTTCTCTTACTACAGAGAGGCGTGGCTCTTTAAACAAACAGTACCGACACATCTAATGAGAAATGATATTCTATTCATCATAACAACACTAATGAAACGTTTTGTACGCTACACTATACAGTGACCCTTGTTTTTCTTTTATTCTAACTTCGACTTGAGAACTAGTGGGTAGCGACATTTTGAAGTCGTCAGGTTGATCGCCATCCATTTAGACTAACTATTTTCTTTAAAACCCATGTCCAATCTCTTTCCCATTTATCCTGTTGAACTCAAGGTAACTCACTATCAAAACTTTAAATAATTTAGAGTATAGTAAACCGCCGCAACGTATAGTATAACCCAGCTCTGAACGCTCGTCTGTCTCCCAAGTGTGCTCAGCCATACAGGACCGGAAGATGCGAGTCAATAAATGTGTTATCATAACATCAGTTGGAACGTTGACAGGAAGACGACTAAAGAATAGCTGTCATAAAAAGCGAGGTCAAGAAAAGGAATGTTAGTTTTGTAATTCTGTAAATCCTATATAGTTTAAAATTCCTTGTTTCGCCGAAGGAATCAAGAAGTGACTGTGTGTTCTGAGTCCGGGCGTCATAGCGGCGTTTAATGTGTCGATAGCGCACGCGGGTTTTATTAAGTGATTACATTCTGAATAATTCTTGTATGTTATGCTGCATAAGTAAATAATTAATTTTTGTGTGTGTGTATGTTAGAGAAATTTATTAATTACGAAAACTGGAATAGATATGAGTTATCGTGTTTGTGAAGAACTGATGAACTAGGTTAAAGTAATGTTAAATACGCGTAACAGTCTTTGACGCTGCTAGTTTAAAAATCTCCGCTACAATTATCTATTGTGATCGGTACTTAGATTACTATGGACCTTGAGTGTGGAATATCAAACGACGTTAAAATAATAAAACTGTAACGAGTTTTGTTGATTATTGTTTTTATGTGAGTTAAATATATTTTCTTCACAACAATTAACTACTGAATTCAATTTAATAACAATTACAATTTATCTGCACCAGTGAATTATGAGCAGTATTACTAACTGCTCACGGAATTTGATCTCGCAGTGCCCACACTTGTGAAAGCTTGCAGTTCTCACTAATCCTCTATCAACATACAGCTGCATTAATTGATAAACCCAAGCTATGTGGAACTCTTACTCCTACTACTAAGAAGCACTTATAAATCTACATTATTTTCGAAAGCCTTCATGTGTCTTGTCAGGTGTATGGTCAGTAACTTCGATTCTCCACGACGGATCTTCTTAGAATAAGTGTACGCTTGATCCTATAGGTTAATGTATACCACGGCCAACATGAATTTCAGCGGTCACAGTAATAGGAAAAATATGTGCTACTTGCTTCAAGAAATTTCTACTTTCTGCGCCCACGAAACACTCAGGGTAACGTAGTTTCGTTTCTAAGTTATAGCCCTTCTCAAAGTAGTTTTCCCACAACACACATGAAACTTGTTCAGTCCTGTGACCGCAAAAATTTGTTTGGATCACACCGTTTACTATCCTCGGAATTCCATTACTTTCCACAATGGTTTTCCGTTACTTTCTATTTCTTGGTTTTCGAATCTGATATACGAGTTCACGTTATCTGACCAAGCAACGCCTCTGGCGTTATGTCTTGTAGGACCGAGATAATAATCAAAACATATTATCAGTACAAAATGTAATATAACATGCTAAAATATCAGTGATACTCTTGACAAAATGTACTAAAAATCGCAAAAATTCATGTGGCTTATCAAATTAAAGAGAACTTAACCACGATCGGAGTAAAGTATTTAGGTGTGGAAATCTCAAAATTTTTAAACACCAGAGCCGAAAAATAGTATCAAAATTTTGAAAAACTCGAAAATACCCATGTGAGGGTGTCAAATGAAAGAGAAGTTTAACCAAAACTATGACTATAGTGTATAGTGTTTGATTTCGAAATATCAAACATTTAGGACACCAGGGCTCAAAAAAGGTACAAAAATGTAGAAAAGAGTGAAAATTCATACCGGGTATCAGATTAAAGAAACTTTTAATACAACTCTTAATGCAGTTCACCTTGAAATGTTTGTAACTTTATCAGTACCAAACCCACAAATGAAAGCAAGCATTTTTTAAAATTTGTAAAAGTCTATGTGAGCTACCAAATTATGAGGAATTTTAATACAAATACAAACTTGGCTAGTAACTTAATATCTGTTACTAGCCCTCGCATTTTGGACGTCTTCAAAATGTTTGCAAGCTGTTTAAAAAAAATACACATTTTACCACATATGTGTGTATACTTGAGAAAAATATTAGGTATAAGCCTAGAGATTGCTATGGAAACAATATATTCAATTAAAAGGTATGACTAAATTATTTGTCATTTGGCTTAATGGTTAAAAATTTAATTAAAAATATTACAGTGTCCGAAATTTTTAATGTTTATTGTTTTCACATTAACACAATGTTAATGATGATCGTCTGTTTTACAGTGGCTACTTTACTAAAATATAATAGAATAGTCGCGGTTTTCGTAGTTTTTATTTTACTTTTAAGGTACAGTAAAATCGTGATAACCTATCACCATCAGCTTGTGCTGTTTCTCAGGGAGTTTGCTTGTTGGCAGTAACACTTATTTGTGTTACTTCTTTCTTCCAAACCAGCATTGACTTTTTTTACTTCGTTCAGGCTGTACGAGCAACATGTTGATTTAGCTGACTCCTGTAAGTAGCCTATCTACCAAAGTGCAAGCTATCCGTCATAGTGGCAAGTACCTGTAGGGTCACGAAATTATCATATCTCATGAGTGGCAACCAAATAGCGCCATGTGTTCTCTGTCAGGTGTAGACAGTATCGACGCTCCCGCTACAGGCAGCTCAACTCAGCTTAAACGCAGACATCACTTTATACCAAAATACCAAACGTATACTACTCGTATACTGTAGTAACTTATGTTCATTTTACAGCGTTATTAATACATCTTCCCTTTAACGTTGGCATCACAAGTTCATACCTACTTTAAACTACAAAAAAAAAACAAATATTTCTGTCTCTTGTTTCAAACAATGATAATATACAATTGAATTCTAAGAATTAATATATTCTTACTGGGCGTCCTTTTCTTATATGGGCGATATGTTTGCCTTTATATGTGTATGTACATAATCTGTATTGTGTGTGTGTGTGTGTGTGTGTGTGTTTGGGGGCGCGCGCAGTCTCATTTAACAGGTTTCTACAGTATTCTCTGACGGTCTTCCTACAGAAGGAACTAACTCTCTAATTCCATTTCTAACAACAGGATCTACTCACAGTGGCAGTCATATTGGCTGTATACCTTTGATTTTCATCTTGTGTAAATAACGAGAACGAATGCTACTTTTAATGTATTTACTGCAGAAAAGAAACCAAATCATTATGGGCGCGCGCATCATGTCGAGGTAGTAAGCATTATATGTAAGTTTTCTGGTTCAATTCACTTGAAAACGTGCAAACCGCTTGCCAACGTGTAAATGTGTTACATACGATGACATTTTTATATGTTGCATTTGCAAAGAGACAATTCGTATATTTAAAACATATCACTTTTATATTTTTTCCGTACTATTATCAGTGGCGGCTGGGAGTGCAGTAGTTAAAATTTTTAATACAAATAAAACTTACAATAAACCACAGTACACGTGTAAACAATTACACCAACAACAAAAACAACAGTTGGTTATAACACAAGCACGTAAGTAACAAAAAAATAAAAATATTTAACACAAGCAGAACACTAATAGGCCTAAGCTAAATCCTACACATAATTTATTTGTAAATAAAGTCCATTCTTCCTTCACTTGAGAAAATATGTGAATAACTTTTGTACTAAAATCCTTATTTTGACACAGTTCTTTTCAATGGCTATCATTGCTAAGGCATTTATCCTGTCTTCACTCATTGTTGACCTAAGGAATGATGTTACTCTTTTCAGTGTAGAATAGCACCTTTCAGATTCTGATGTTGTCATGGGTGTGGTTACCAAAACTCAGCAGACTAACAGTTTCTGAATATGTTTCCTCCAAGTTATTCAGCAGCAAAAACCAGAAACCTCAAAAGAACAATAGCATCTACACTTAAATGAAAGTCTTATCGACTGTAAAGCGTTGAAAGTTCAGTTTTAAGTTTTAATTTATCGAACAATTGATAGGCTTTCATAACATTATTTAACTCAGCGTCTGTAAAATTCTTTAAATAGCTAATGTACATGTTACTATAAAAGAGTTCTGAAATTGTCAGATGGCCAGAGAAATAATATTTCATTAGCTTGAACTGACACAATGTCGTGCACTTCTTTCGCCACAACTTGCTTATTCGTTGGTTCACAAGTGGATTTCATTCTTTTATTTCTTGGTTGCGAGTCTGCATTATCAATCTCATCATCCATGCCTTAGATAGGCTACTTTTCAGTGTTCATATCCACCAGGCTTTTGTAACTTTTACTCCTTCTATTATAACGTAAAAATTGAATGCTACCAAATTTTACGCTAGTTTTATATAGAAAACACGATTATCAAATGTATATTAGAATAAGAAATGCAAGTAATGTGACTTGATGTACTGTTGTAAACCAGCGTGGCGGTGTTTTTCAAAGCACACACACCCTAGTCAAGGCGACAGTATGTCGGTGCGAAAGTTATTCAGCAAGTCACGTACAAGGTGTAAAAGCATAAAATGTATTGTGTTAAAAAAAAAGCAATAAAGTTAAGTGAAGTCGAGGGAAAATTGAGTGCTCGGACAATACGTACCGCTAGTTTTAGACAGAGTAGGTGAGAGAGAAAACTCGAAGTAGCGTCATGTTTGTTTTCGCGGTAAAAGTTTGCTACGCGCTGTTTTTTGACGAATGAGAGAAAGCGTCACTGTTAAGCGGGCGAAATTAGCTAGTTGGGTTGGTGGAAATCGAATATCGCGGTATATGAAACCAATGGGAACGCGATTTGTAAATAGTGAGTATGGGTAATGTTTGAGGGAGTATAAAAAATGTAGTTGGGAATTTGTCAAGTCTGTCTACGGCGAACATTACAACTATTCAGACTCGTTAGCACGTATTAAAATTTTATAACTAAAACTTGCAATAAGTAAGAAGTACAGTATTCATGTCGTGCGTTTAAATAGTATTAAACCCGGTAGTACGGAAAACGAAGTATGCCAGATTAAAGTAATTGTTAGACTGAATAACTTGGTGGGAATTACCGAACTTCAGAGTATCGATAATCGAACGCGTGCATTTGGAAGTTGCGGATCGTGGGAGTGTTTTCGGGATGTATCATTGATAGTGCGAGCACTCAGTTTAATCACGTAGTTACTAAGGTGTCAAAAATTAATTAGCATACACTAGTTACATGCTGAATCAGTGAGTAGGTGTGAACAGTGATAATTAAAGTGAAACCGAAAACCAAATTGAACATTAAACTCAATTTAATTCATATCTTTTTGTAACTCTATTACTATTGGCAATTCAATTGGTCTACGAACCTACTTTCAATAATAATTGATGAGAGGTATAAAGTTAATAATTGTTAATCATGAAGATTGTATGAAAATTGTAACATATTAATGAAAATGCTCATTAAAATTAGCAGTCCTTCAAGTTAACTGTTAGTAATCATTTCTTTGATACCCTGAGATAATTTTAAGAGTCGCCATCAAGCAGAGTTAAGAGTTCAGTATTAGTAAATTACACATATCTTTTCTAGCTCTAAACTGCGAGGGTGGTACTACCTTTTTCTTGTCTCAATAATTTAAATTCTGCATACAGTTCCTCCTAAGAATACGGTCGACCTAACTGCTTTATGAAAAGACTCGACTATGAAAAGTCTGATAGTATCCTGCTAACAGTATATCACTTTCAGATATAGCGTGTCAGTGGTGCTCGATATAGAGGAAACAATCTACATATGGAAATGCATCTTAAAATCAGAAGAAATGTTTAAAACCCTTAAAATGACTGCTGCCGGATGTTTCTGTTTGTTTGACCGGATATTTACAGAACAATGTAATTTCAGCTGAGCGGTAGTCATGGTGAGGAAGTTGGGAAATTCCCGACTTCACGTTGTCACACACTAGCTTTCTTTTTGTAATATGTTTTAAGAGATTTCTTTCTTCTCTTCCTGTTTTTAGTGTCTCCTCATTTGTCACTCTGTCCGTCCATTCAATCTTTTTTCTACTTTTCACTGCAGCTAAATTTCAACTCATTCCATATATCTTCAAATTCTTTTCCCAAATTGTTGTCAAGACTGGGACTGATATTCTGATATTTAACTTCCGCTTGGAAATGTTAATGCATATGACGAATGTTAATGTTGACGCTTTTGTAGTTAGTTTTGTTGTTTCATCGAATACAACTAAATTGTGATCAGAATTTACACGTGTTCTTGTCAGAGTCCGAGCAGTCCTTTGTTTATATAATTTTTTTCATTGGCAGAAGCAATGTATCAATTTGATATCTGGGTTTATATCACGCCAGATTACAGACCTGATACAACTATAAAAGCAATCGTAATTGTTTCCTTTATGATGATGAATTATTTTAATGAAATATATTTAGGAAAGATAATTTGCCGTGTTGCCCGACTATTAGTTAATAAGTTGTATTAGCGTATTTATTAGATATGTTTTTAAGTATTTAGTTTTTTACAAGTTCCATTTTTACTATAGATTAAGTCGCGTTTATCGCAGTAACAAATCGTTTTTATAATACATCAAGTTATCGTATACAAATGTGGTATTTTAACTCGAAGAGCCCGCACGATACACAGTTCGTATTTACGTGTCTATACACCCACGTCATACAGTCGCAGGGCGGAGCAATACGCATACGCGGACATGTAAGACTTTAGTTACAATAGTGATTAATACGTTAGTATAGTTGCATTTATTTCTATAATATAATAACACTGTTACATTTGACTATCTGCTAATAACAAACTAACAAAGCGTGTTGTGCAACTTTCTGTCGTCTAATCTATAGGCCACTTGAAAATTAAAGCTTCTTTTACAAAATACTGTCGGCGTTAAACATATTTCCAACGTAAATTTCATTAAAGAAAGGAGTAATGTTTGACATGAAACGCGCTCTTGGTTTACACGGGCTGAAGGCTTACGGACTAACAACGTCATAGTAATAGGAAGCAACGAAGATTGGTCATTACGAGAAGTCAGAACCGTGGGATATTGAATGATATTTCGAATATCGACTGGTATTTACGAGGAGAGGAAAGAGCGAAACAACTTTTTAAAGAAGTCCTGTTTGTTGCAATATTTGTTGATATTCTGTTGTTGGAAACTAAACAAATAAAACGTTAAACAGAAGTGTTTGTAAAACTTCTTAAAGTTGTATACAGTAAAACTGATTCAATTTTTCAGGTCAATACTTTTTTATTATCATTTGTAAGCTGAAGAGTAAGTGTTCTACAAACATTTGCTACGAAGAGAACGGAAGACAACTGCACCGAAGCGTTCTAATTTTCTGCTTCACTTGGAAAATTAATGTTTATAAAAGTAAAGAAAACATAACTAGACACGTGACGTTTATCTTGTTTGATTACAAAATGATTACGTTGTACGTGTTCCGTTGTTGTTCAAGCACAGCTTGTCTGATAAAACATCGAGTTTCATGTTCAATTGATTTTTTTATCAATACAGTAATCCTTTAGGCATAAAGAATACAAGTGGCCTATTGACCTATGTTAATAACTTACGAAATTCCAATGTTAATTTGTAGTCTGCATAGGACACTACGTTCTGCAACACACTACTAACACCATAACCAGTCAGATTTAACGAGCCCGAATCAGCTTTACACTAATTTTCAAACTACTTAAGGCAGCGTGTTACAGACAATTAAGGAACACCCATAACATATTCACAATCCTATACAAGACGCCGCGGAAACGTTTATACGAGGTGTGTTGAAAAAAAGACCGAAATTTTGCAACAAACACTTTTTAATGTACTTACAACTTTATGCATGCCTATCCCCTTCAAAGTATGCCTCCCTCCTGGCAATGTTTCCAACGTTTCTTCAAATTCTGGAACGATTCCTGGAACGAACATTTTAGTATGGCGCGTAGCTGTTCTTCCGAATCTTTCTTTTTCCTCTGTTGTTTCAAAACGACGTCCTTTTCAGGTCGCCTTCAGTTTTGGGAACAAGAAAAAGTCTGCTAGGGCTAAGAATGGTGAGTACGGTGGGTGGGGCAGAAGAGTCGTATTGTTTTTCGCCAGATAAACGACGACATGGAGTGACGCGTGAGCTGGTTGCGTTATAATGTTGTAACACCCAAGTCTGTTATTTCCACAGGTCTCACTTCTTCTTGCGTACTGCTTCCCTCAAACTCCTTAAACTTCCCTATAATACTCCTTACTCACTGTCTGACCACGTGGAACGAATTCATGATGAACCAACCCTTTCCCATCCACTGCGAAGACTGAGCCTTCGTTTCGACATCGTATCCGTACAGCCACGTCTCGTTCCCTGTTATAATGTTTTTGATGAAGTTTTAATCGCCACTGGCACGGTCAAGCAGTTCCGGATTGATGTTCTATTTCTGATCATCGGACAACAAACGAGGCACGAATTTTGCTAAAATGCAATGCATGTTCAGTTTTCATTTTTAAATTTCATTGCATGAACCCACGCTGATACCCAATTTCTCGGCACTCTCACATAGAGTTAAACGACGATCTTCACTTATAGTGCGAACTTCATCGATTTTATCGTCACTTATTGATCTTGGATTTTCATCGGTCGATGTTCTTCCCACTTTGAAACAAGTAAACCAGTCGTAGCACCGTGTTCGGCTCATACAATCATTCTCATATGCTTGCTGAAACATTTCGGATGTTTCTGTAAAGGTTTTACCGAGTTTGAAGAAAAATTTATGAAAACACGTCGTTCTTCAAGCTCTTCACTACGGACAAAATTCGCCGAGAGGTTATAACACGTATTAATTTCAGCTGCTGTAGCGAGAATCACAACAATGGTAGAAAGAACCGGAATATTGGGTGATATTTCCGAAAAGTGCCGTTAGTCAGCGCCACTTGTCGGAGCACATTCTTTGCGTACACCGCCGTGGTATTGTGAAAGTTCGGTCTTTTTTTGAACACACCTCGTACTAACTGAAAGTCCATGTGTAGTATTTAACAATAAATTTTGTTATTATCTATTTAATGTCCCGCGTGTGGACGCCAATTTAACATTAATTACTGTTTATTCTCTTTATCTCAGGGTTAGAAAATAATAAATGCTCATTGCTACTGATAACTCTTAAATTTATTCACATTAGTTTGCTATTACTTGTAAATATTAAGATAGCACAAAATTCTACGTACTCATTAGTACTTGTAAATATATAAAATTAACACATTACCAAAATTTAATACTCATGGCTAAATCGTAAATATCAAACAATAATACATTAACAAAATTGAATACTCATTAAATTGTAACTATCAAAATAATACATTAATAAAATTGAATATTCATTAAATTGTAAATATCAAAATAATACATTAATAAAATTAGTTATCCAAACTCAATCTAATGGTTGCATATTAATGATCATTCATCAATTGCGTTTAGTACTTAAGTAACTTATAATGTTTAGCTTCATCTTATAAATTCTTAATATGAATATCTCTTAAGTTGTTACTATATTTTGTAATTACGGATTCATTTAGAACTTGGAAATAAACATTACTCCAAACTGATAAACAATGATAATTTTTACTTCTACACCTACACAAACTTTAGAATCGATTTCTTTAATTCCTTTACGATTACTTTATTGAATTTTATTGTGTGTGGATTCTTTGAGATGACAGACAGTGGATCTAAATTAATTAAGACATGTTTTACTATACTTGGTATTCGAATATCCAATCACTCGGTAGTTGCGGTGATGATTCCCCCATGTCGATCGTTCTAGGATCGTGCAGATAACTCCTCCAGATGATAGATGGCACTGGATGAATTCCACGATGTCACTCACAGACACTTCACTCACCAACTCCACGCATTCGGATTATAATTTATGAATAAAAATTAGCATTCTCTGTTGTACGTCAAATCTGAATTAATATCACGCACCTTTGTTGCGGTATTTCTGGTTATTAAGTGTTCATGAATGTAGTTTGTGTTGTTAATCGTTCTTAAAAGTTATTGTTGTAAAGTGTTTTTTTTATACACTGAAATTACATTATTGTCTGATTACTATTTATTCAGTTAATGTTCACTGGTAGGCTAATAGTGTGACTCTACTTCATAGTTCGTTTGCTTGTAATGACTGTATTAATTTTTGTTATAAGTTCGAAAACTACCTTCTCACACTGTGTATCAAATTATTCTAAGTTCGATAAAATGCTAATTTCTCTCGTCACCGACTTCACTCCGATCGCGTCCGAAATTTTGTTAGAACTCCACTCTCGTCCGAAATTTAGTTAGAACTCTTCTCGCGTCCGTATCTCAGCTAGAACCCCCGAGCGCGTTCCTGTCTCCTTCCTATATTTTCCTTACCAAATCTCCCACCAGACTTCTGATTCCAACGACGCCGTGTCCTTATTGGTTTCATATTTTTCCCTCCAAGTCCAAATACTACCCATCTTTTCAAAGGCGTTCTCTGATAGGGCTTCTGGTTCCCCACCAGATTCTTCCCTTGCTTCGTATTTTGAGGTCGTCGACATTTCCAGCCAACGCAGCAATAAATTGTATCTGTCGTTTTTTTCTAAAGTCTTCAGTGACAACTCTGAGTTTCTCTTCCATTTTCATTGTTTCTCATCTTCGTCGCTCTGCCGTTATTATCTATTGTTGTTCAAGGGCCTCGCCTACCCTTCTTTGAAAGTTGGTTTTTCTTTTAGTTGCCAGGCAACACCCCATCCTTGAGTTTGGACGTACTCTCTGCGCTTTCGTTTCCAAGTAAGGTCAAAACCCTGTCTCGACCGCTGGAGTCCTTCAAATCAATCCACCCTTCGTCGCTTTCTCCTGACAGCTGGCGTACACATGTATGCTTGACCATTGTTAAGCCTTTTCTCCTTTAATGGCTCTGTACACATTGTATGTAGTTTTCTATGGAATCAATGTGTTTTCACAAAAAACTGGTGTTCTACGTACCCGGAGCAGTGAACTCTGTTAACAGGGTACGCGTCGCAGCTGCCTACGAAATTTATGACCTGTCCGTCACTACAGCTTGCTTGCTCGTTCCCCTTTTGTCCCTTACAAAATATGTTTTCCACACATACACCCTTCGTTATTGCTTTCAGCGACATTCCTTACTGCAAATTATAAAATAAAACTTTTCGAAATTTTTTTTGTGTTATATTGTCCCCAAATTTTGTCAATTTTGGATGGACTCTGTACATCCAAAATTGATCCAAAATTTTTGCGCCCTTTCAATAAGGTTTAAATGCCAAAATCTGCTTTCCAATATGTGTACTTTGTGTTGCCTTGTAGTGGCTCGTTCTTCATTGGACCTAGTATAGTGTTGTTTACATTTCGTCGTTGACCTAGTCTCAGCGTAACAGAAAAAGGTTCGTTACATAATGGTAAACACACCCCAGCCCCTCTAAAGTACTTTCGCTTTCAACATCCTAAATGAATCCGTTTTTCTTTCACTCTAATTAACATGTTATTATATTTACAAATTTATATTTAGTCAAAATCTTAAACTAAATTTGTAATTCTCCTTAACTATTCTTCATATAATATTTCAATATCTATAAAATTCAATTTCACAAATTATTCGAAACTGGTATTAATATTTCTTGCCTTTAGGATTAATTTTCTTTGTATCCTTTAATACATCTAATTTTTATGTCACAACTTCCTAAAATATGCATCAATATCTCCAAATTAATTGGCTTTAAAAAAAAACTTACCACATATATATAGAATTCTTAGTGACCATCATACTTTCTATCATCACTAAATTATAAACAGCACATTGGTATTAATAATAATAATACGTATTTCTATATCCTAATTCACTATAGTTTTTCTAACCTATTTTATTATTACTGTCTCTGGTTAGTCCATATTTTCTGATATCTCGCTAGCATTTTCACTAAAAAAAACATTTTTTCTTTTCTATTTACTAACATTTTGGAACACAATTATATTATACAATCTTATACTAAGCTTGTAAGTTGTCCTTACTTAAACATGATCTTAAATACATACAACTTAAATATTTCTCTCACAATTCTATTAATTGTCTTCAAATATATACACCATTTAGACATTTACCCTTCTATCTTTTCACTCTTATTGACATCTTTTATCGTTAATTGTTTTATTCATAATCATTAACATGACATTTATTGACTATGACAACTAATCATTAAAATAATTCATTTTATACATTTGCTTTCTTATTTCTATTTTCTTTTATCTCGTGTTATTACTAAGACATTTCATTAATTGTTCTAGCAAATTATAATAATTCTTTACATTTTTGATAGGCCCCCCCCCCTAAGCCCCTGAATGATATTTCTTCAGTTGCCTAGTATTGAAGATGCCTCTTATCGTACCATTGCTGGATTCGTCCTGCAGTTTATATGTAGCGTTTCCTACTTTTTGTATTATTGTGTACGGGCCTTCATACAGCGCGCAGAATTTTCCGATAATATTCTGTGTTGCGTCAGATAAATTCACTGCTCGTATAAGAACCTTGTCTCCTACGTCAAAGTCAGTAATCTTATTCTTTTGATTTATTCGGGCAGCCTGCCGCTCACCTCTTTCCTTTATTCGTATTTGTAATTTCTCTACCTTTACTCCCTCGTCATTCTTCACTATTGGGTCTAAATATTTCTCCCAATGCCTGGTTGGTTTCGTTCCAAACTGGGCTTCATGTGGTGTTGTTCCTATAGTTTCTTGATATGTTTCGTTAAGACACGCTTTAATCGTCTTGATGTACGTCGCCCACTTTGTATGCCTTTCACGTACAAAAATCCGGAACATGTTTCCAAGTTGCCTGTTCCACCGTTCGGCAATATTGGTGCATGGATTTCTAATGGCTGTGTATTTTGGTTTAATGTTTAATTGTCCCAGACCTTTTGTCCATCTGCGCGATGTAAACTGTGTACCGTTATCTGTCAAAATACTATCTGGTTTCCCGTGGGTCGTTATGTATTGTTGTAGTCTTTTGAGCGTCACATTTGTAGTAGCCCTACGCAGTGTATATAATTCTACGTATTTAGTAAAATTATCGACAACAACTAATAAATATTTCACTCCACCACTGGATACAGGGAGTGGACCATAATAGTCCATGCTAATTAATTCCCCTTTGCGTGATGGCAATATCGGTCGTGTTTCTCCGGTGATACTTCGATTCCCGCTATCCTTGCACCTTTGACAAAGATCACAGCATTTTATGGCTTGGCTGATAGTTCTGAACATGGTGTCCATAGTAAAGTGTTCCCTTATCAGCTGTTGTGTCTTTTTCGTCCCTGGGTGTCCGTACATCTGGTGAATTTCTTGGATCAATTCGACTCTAAATTCTTTTGGAATATATAGTTTCCACTGGTTTTTCCAACTGCGATATAATTTATTATTTATTAATTTAAAATGCTGATTCATTTGGTCCTCATTTCCCTCCTTAATCTTGATTATAATTTGTTTTTATCTTATCGTTTGCGAGTTGCATTTGATTTATATTTCGTAATTTAGCGGCAGTGTTCTTATTCATTTTTATTTCAATTGCATGTATATAATATTCATGTTTATCTTCGGCTAGTACATTCCTGTTGTTATCTTCCGGGTATCGGCTCAGTATGTCTGCGACTAAGTTCTCCTTCCCCTTGCAGTGTAGAATTTTGAAGTTGTATTCCTGAATGCTGAGTATCCACCTAGTAATCCGGGTATTATTTAAATGGCACTTTTGAATAAAGGTTAACGCTTTGTTATCTGTTATTATTGTTAGCGGTTGACCTAATATGTAGACACGGAACCTTTTTAAACATTGTACTATGGCAAGCAGTTCTTTTTCTGTAGTAAAGTAGTTTCTTTCGGCGTTCTTAAAGGTTCTACTTGTGTATGCGATGACGGCGATCTCCCCTTCCTGATCGATCTGATACAGCTGGCCCCCGTATGCATAATTACTTGCATCACATTGTAGGTAAAACCGTTTTCCTTGTATAGGAAATTTGAGCATAACGGTATCTATGAATAATTTCTTCACTCGCTGGAATTGTTCTTCCATGGCTGAATCCCATTGGAATTTATTTCCTTTTTGTAACAGTCTTAATAATGGTTGTGTATACTCTGCATATTTGCTGGTGAATTTGTTGTAAAAGTTAGTAAGCCCCAAGAAACCTTTTAATTGCTTGGGGTTTCTTGGTGCAGGAAAATTCATGATAGCAGCTACTTTCTCCGGTGTTGGTTTAATCCCATTTGTGGTCACACAGTAGCCAAGATACTGAATTTCTTTGCGGAAAAATTGTGATTTCTGTAAATTAATAGTCATATTGGCATTTCTTAAGTTTTCTAATAGCCCTTTTAAATGTATTATGTGTTCCTGTTCACTCTGCGAAAAACATAGAATATCATCTACATAGATGATTGTGTTTTCCTTGACTTCTTCTGTAAGTACGTGGCCAAGTCCACGTGCTAAGCTCGCGAGGCTGGTGCTTAGTCCGAATGGTGTAACTTTAAAACGATAACATCGGCCTTCATATAAAAAACCCGTGTAATCACGACAATTCTCATTTAGTGGCACCTGCCAAAAACTATTGGTTAGGTCTATAGTAGACATAACTTTTATATTACTACATCTAGCTAATATTTCGTTTATCGGTGGCGGCCCTTCATAATCTGGGATAGTTATACTATTTACCTTTCGGGCGTCCAGACATAATCGCACCTTCCCGTCCCTTTTTATTACAGTCACCAGAGGTTGAATGTAGGGGCTTTGGGCCCTTTCAATAATCCCATACTCCAGCATTCGCTTAATTTCAGTCTTTACTGCGTCTTGATACTTAATAGGAACAGGCCACCCTTTTTGCAGGTAAGGCGTGTTATCAGTCACCTTGAAGTAATGTTTGTATCCCGTTATGAGGCCTGGTCGATCTTCAAATACTGCTTTGTTTTCATATAAAAGCTGTTCTAATTGGCTTCTTCTTGTTAGGTCCACCCCTTCAATTTCGTCGAGTTTCTTATATATTTCCACCTCTATGTTACTTACGTCTTCCTTTATCACCATAAGAGGTATTTCACAAGAACCTTCTTCCTCAATTGTTCCCAATATCTTCTGTACTTGTATCTTCTTTTCTGGTATATTAATTATGCTTTTTGTTTGCTGAAGAAAATTCATACCCAGTATGCATTCTCTCACCAGCCCTGGTATAATTAAGAAGACACAGTCAAAACTTACACTATTATTAATACAAATTTCGCAAAATATTTGTTTTCTTATACTTTTTGATTTGCTCCCGACAGCACTAATTATGTTTGTATTATTTACACTTAATATTTCATGGTTCCCCATCTCCCTCTTGTGGTTATTATACCAGTCTTCGGATAACGCGTTTACCGCGCTACCTGAATCTATTAGGGCAATTACGGGTACATGGTTTAATTGAATTAGTAACTCCGGGCTCTTTATCATTTTTACGTCAATATTTTGAGTAGATTCTTCCATTAGGTCTTCCTTAAGATCAGGAAAAATTGTGGTAATGTTTACCGTTCTGGTGTTTATTTCAACCCTTTCTTTACTTGCCGGGTTCATTGTACTCATCGTCGGAAGTCATTGCCTCGATGTAGACGGCCCTTCGTCTGGCTTCGCTTTCACTTGTCGCTCAATAACAATACTATTGACAGGGTTTTGTTTATTTTCCCCCGCACTGGGTCTGTTTACCTCCCTCTGTCGGAAATTCTCCCGCCAGTTGGCACGCGGCTTACTGACATCGTTATTTTGTTGTCGGGTCGGCTGAGTGTCTCTTTTAAAATTTATGGGCTGTCGCTCACTTTGTTGGCCGTTATTTACCCTCTTGCTAATGTCCATGTATTCCCTTAGCAGACCTTCGAAACTATTTATGGTAACTATACCTCTGGTGACCACCGCGATTTGAATTTCTCTATTGTAATGCCGTGCTAATTTCGTTATCATGTGCTTATCCGACAATATAGGTATTAATTGCCGACTTTTCAGCACACACCTCTCCATGTACTGAATCATGTCAAGATTACCGCTTGAATTAAATCTACCGTATTCTAATTGGTCACGAACCCGCTCCTGTTGGGTCGCGCTCCAATACTTACTGGTAAATGCTTCCTCGAACTCTTGGAAGGACTTAATCTGTTCTCTTACAATTCTCCACCATAGAGCTGCTTCGCCGGTTAAATGTCGCCCAATCCACCGAGTATTTTCTTCCCCATAGTAGGTTTCCTGGATTTCCCTCAATTCCTTTAGGAATTCCATCGGGAAATTGTCTTCCCCGTCGAACGTGGCTTCCTTATTGATGACTGCTGCATTCATGGCTCCAGCCGGTCTCTGCTCCATCTCTTCCAGGCGACGTTGCACCCTCTGTTGGCTCTCGCGAACAGTCGTTAGTTTATTTGTGATTTCCTCCAGCTCTCGCCCCTTTTCCGTGGAGACCTCTTTTATTTTATCCTCCGTACTGCGGTGCGCTTCCTTGATGCTTCTTACTTGCTGTTCTACACTTTCGATTTGGTGTTGATTTTGTTGTTGAGTGTTGGTTATGGCTTCCTGCCATTCTTTCCTGTCCTTTTCTCGGGTTTCCTTATTTTCTTTCGCCTGCTTCTTTAATTCTTTGCTCAATTCTTTGATTCCGCTTTCGCTCTTCTTCTGTACTTCTTCTAACTTTTCTGACTGTCTTTGTAGTTCTGTATTTACCTGATGTATTTGTCCTTGTAACTCTCCCCTCATTAACTCTAATTTCTCGTCCACTTTCTTGGCGATTCTTTCTTCCGTTCTTTTGTGCATTTCTTCGTTCTTCTTCTCCGATTCTTCAATTTTCCTTATTGTCTCTTCATGTTGCATTTTTGATTCTTCAAATTGTTGTTTCATCAATGCCATTAACATTTGAAAATTTGCTTCAGATGACTGCGACTGTGATTGCGGTCCCCCGGCCCTAGTTCCTGCACCGGTTGTGGAGCTTTCTTCATTCATTGCGTTTCCGTCCTCAGGCTGCTCATAGCCCATCTGGTTATTGACATCAAACTCATTTGAATTCTCTCCACTAGATGCCATTTTAGCTTGACTTCGGGTTATCATTCAGAGACTTAGAGACCGATATACGACAACAACAATATAGCTTAAGCTACTTACATGTACTTATTTTAAACTTATTGCTAGCCACTGTCTGTCACTGCCCTAGCTTACTATTTTATCAAGCCGTGCGGTGCGGCGCCAATTTAATAATAAATTTTGTTATTATCTATTTAATGTCCCGCGTGTGGACGCCAATTTAACATTAATTACTGTTTATTCTCTTTATCTCAGGGTTAGAAAATAATAAATGCTCATTGCTACTGATAACTCTTAAATTTATTCACATTAGTTTGCTATTACTTGTAAATATTAAGATAGCACAAAATTCTACGTACTCATTAGTACTTGTAAATATATAAAATTAACACATTACCAAAATTTAATACTCATGGCTAAATCGTAAATATCAAACAATAATACATTAACAAAATTGAATACTCATTAAATTGTAACTATCAAAATAATACATTAATAAAATTGAATATTCATTAAATTGTAAATATCAAAATAATACATTAATAAAATTAGTTATCCAAACTCAATCTAATGGTTGCATATTAATGATCATTCATCAATTGCGTTTAGTACTTAAGTAACTTATAATGTTTAGCTTCATCTTATAAATTCTTAATATGAATATCTCTTAAGTTGTTACTATATTTTGTAATTACGGATTCATTTAGAACTTGGAAATAAACATTACTCCAAACTGATAAACAATGATAATTTTTACTTCTACACCTACACAAACTTTAGAATCGATTTCTTTAATTCCTTTACGATTACTTTATTGAATTTTATTGTGTGTGGATTCTTTGAGATGACAGACAGTGGATCTAAATTAATTAAGACATGTTTTACTATACTTGGTATTCGAATATCCAATCACTCGGTAGTTGCGGTGATGATTCCCCCATGTCGATCGTTCTAGGATCGTGCAGATAACTCCTCCAGATGATAGATGGCACTGGATGAATTCCACGATGTCACTCACAGACACTTCACTCACCAACTCCACGCATTCGGATTATAATTTATGAATAAAAGTTAGCATTCTCTGTTGTACATCAAATCTGAATTAATATCACGCACCTTTGTTGCGGTATTTCTGGTTATTAAGTGTTCATGAATGTAGTTTGTGTTGTTAATCGTTCTTAAAAGTTATTGTTGTAAAGTGTTTTTTTTATACACTGAAATTACATTATTGTCTGATTACTATTTATTCAGTTAATGTTCACTGGTAGGCTAATAGTGTGACTCTACTTCATAGTTCGTTTGCTTGTAATGACTGTATTAATTTTTGTTATAAGTTCGAAAACTACCTTCTCACACTGTGTATCAAATTATTCTAAGTTCGATAAAATGCTAATTTCTCTCGTCACCGACTTCACTCCGATCGCGTCCGAAATTTTGTTAGAACTCCACTCTCGTCCGAAATTTAGTTAGAACTCTTCTCGCGTCCGTATCTCAGCTAGAACCCCCGAGCGCGTTCCTGTCTCCTTCCTATATTTTCCTTACCAAATCTCCCACCAGACTTCTGATTCCAACGACGCCGTGTCCTTATTGGTTTCATATTTTTCCCTCCAAGTCCAAATACTACCCATCTTTTCAAAGGCGTTCTCTGATAGGGCTTCTGGTTCCCCACCAGATTCTTCCCTTGCTTCGTATTTTGAGGTCGTCGACATTTCCAGCCAACGCAGCAATAAATTGTATCTGTCGTTTTTTTCTAAAGTCTTCAGTGACAACTCTGAGTTTCTCTTCCATTTTCATTGTTTCTCATCTTCGTCGCTCTGCCGTTATTATCTATTGTTGTTCAAGGGCCTCGCCTACCCTTCTTTGAAAGTTGGTTTTTTCTTTTAGTTGCCAGGCAACACCCCATCCTTGAGTTTGGACGTACTCTCTGCGCTTTCGTTTCCAAGTAAGGTCAAAACCCTGTCATCGACCGCTGGAGTCCTTCAAATCAATCCACCCTTCGTCGCTTTCTCCTGACAGCTGGCGTACACATGTATGCTTGACCATTGTTAAGCCTTTTCTCCTTTAATGGCTCTGTACACATTGTATGTAGTTTTCTATGGAATCAATGTGTTTTCACAAAAAACTGGTGTTCTACGTACCCGGAGCAGTGAACTCTGTTAACAGGGTACGCGTCGCAGCAGCCTACGAAATTTATGACCTGTCCGTCACTACAGCTTGCTTGCTCGTTCCCCTTTTGTCCCTTACAAAATATGTTTTCCACACATACACCCTTCGTTATTGCTTTCAGCGACATTCCTTACTGCAAATTATAAAATAAAACTTTTCGAAATTTTTGTGTGTGTTATAAGTACAAACAGAAACAGAATAGGGTATTAACATCACAGTAGATAACAGAGAACACAAGTAGGGGACCTTCAACATAAAAACTGATCTTATGCAAAGAACATCAAGAAATATGATCTAGGCCAGAAATGATAGGAGCAAATGAAATAATTGAAGCAGGCTCAAGTACCAACACATTAAAGCTACAAAAAGGAAGAAAAGTTTACAACCTCCTTGGTAGACATAAGTTATGATGATCAGTCGATAATATAAACATTTTTGTATGTTAAACACGTGGAACGTAAACTGGAAACGTATAAATATAAATATGAAAAGTAAATTACAGGTAAAATACCTTAACTGTCACATACGATTTAGTGGTCTACAGCAACTACTATGACTTTTTTTTGTCTATAACCTACTTTTTTAGTTACTGAAATCAAAGTTGACGTTAAAACGTAATACGTTGGATAAGACGTTTACTTTAATAACTGTGGCATTGGTAAGATACCCTAATTTCAAAACAACGATTGACAATAAATGTTAAACGTTAGTGAGACTGATACGCAAAAACTAATAAACTGTTATTTAGCGAAACCCATTTGAATTGCATAAAAATACAAATCAATCGCGTATGGACATGCAATCGCCTATATCTACTGTAATGTCAGAAATATTCAGAAATATTTTTAAAAACAGACATGCCAACAAAATACATAACACCCCATAAGCAAATTGGTGTGTGTGTTGAACAATAAACATATAGATGAAGATGATATATTAAAACACGGAAACACGATAAGACCAAACGAAAACTAACAAAATTCACCTACTTAGACATAACTATAACCAACGACACTATGTAATGTACAGAAAAATTACTGGTACTAGACTGAGTATTCATGATTCAAACCATTGACCACTACACAAAATAGCAACTTTCCAAGTGTTATTTAACAATATTTAACCCGGGATACCCCATAATATAATATAACTATCAACTGTGTTCAATGTCCATAAAAACAAATGAATGCATACAAATTTTGTAAATTAAATGTGTTATGAAATAAAATAATAAAAGAACGTTTACGAACGAAGATAATAAATCCCATAAATAATAATGTCAAGGAATTAGTTATTTTAATTTCTAATGTGCATTGTCAGCGACATTTGTTTATTTTATAACGAAACTTTTGTTTGTCTTCTCGACAATATGTTTAATTTTCATCGGCTATTTTTTATTGTTTTGTTTTAGATATATAAAACAAAATTATTTTCTATTTACATATTATATTAAAGGCTGAATTAGAGTTATAACATTTGTTTGATATCTTAAGTGTTCCAATACTAGTGTTTATCACTTAAATCATAGTACTCAACAAAAACTAGTAAGACTTTATTTTATAAAAAATTGTAAAAATTAATATTTTTCCGTTGAAAATGTTAATGACTGAAATTTAAAGAATTAAAGAAAGAAAAAATTATTCATGAAATAGCTTCTACAAGTGGATACAATATTAAAACAGTTAAGATATCCCGTTAAAATTGAACTAAAACTTTAAATCATTTAAAAAATTTAAATCTTTAAATATTTTAAAATATTATAAACAACACTTAGAGAGAATGTCAGATTATATTTCAAAAAAGTCTGAAAATATAAACCTGTAGGACACAGGTGTGTGGGTATACACAGGAAAAGATGGCTGGAGGATCTTTGAAGGCGGAACAGGCAGCACCTTGCCTATGCCGAGATGTGATGATGATGATGATGATGAGCTTAAATAAAAATATAAATTTAATTAAACAAATAACCCACAAATAAATAAATTCACCATCAGGGCTTCACATCCTGTGATATGCGTGTTTAGCATACCCGATGTGCCCTAGCTGGAATCTCACTTTGCTTCAGTTTGTCTTCAGATTCCTTTTTCTAACCTTTCCTCTCTAGTCTCTCTTGACTGACTTTTGTTCTTTTCTAACCTTAACGCTATTTGAGTATTAGAGGGCCAGGATGTCTTATTTTTCATTCTAATTTCTTAATTTCAGTGGCTTAGGATATAGATAAGCACTGCAAATACTAAAAAACGCCAAACAGCAGAATAGCAGACACAAAGCCAGCAAATCCTATTTAAGAAAGATAAGGATGAGGGCGAGTCTCCTACGCTCCAAAACGGAGGCCATACGTTACAGGGGCTAAGGTATGGTATCCCTAAGAGGAGAGTTTCTAGTCCCCCTGGTAAGTGGGTTCTGCATAGGCCGGTAACCAGTTCACGTCATATTACGTCATTCCAAAGCAACTTCGGAATAACGATTGGAAGAGACGTGGGTCATGCGAGGATGAGATGGGTGCTGGAAAAGGTTTATATAACCTAGTCCTTGTAGTGAAGAAGCTGAAAAATAATTTTTTAATATATGCTCACAATCTCACAATTTACCATAAACTTCAAAATTTCAGAGATATTAAAAAAACAATAATTTATAAATATCATAATAATATTGATACAATAAAAAATAAAACCAAACAAAATACAGCAGAATAAAACTTTAATAATGTATGCTAAATGTAATGTCCTGATTGTTCCAGATATTATATTCTAGAAACAAAAAATTAATTAGAAAAATATTTAATTACAACATGTAAAGGCCAGTATTTAACCTCACGTACGTTAATCAAGTTTAACCAGGCATTTGTGAATTCATCACACAAAAATATTTAAACTTAAAGAACAAAAAAATTAATTAAAAATGTTTCTGCTGGAGGAAAAATAAACATATCTGAAAGCTTATGTATTTTTAAATAAGAACAATATTTTAGTAAAAAATCGACAAATACAAATTAATTAAACATATGTTAATGTCTTTAAAATGTATATAAAATGTCTTTAGAATAAAAAATATAGCAAATGAGAAAAACAATAAACTTAACGTTAAATATCGGTATGGAGAACCATACATGACTTCCATATTCTAAGATTTATATTTAAAATCATTTTCAGCCAAACAGCCAGGCTGTGTCTTACCTGCCTTTTTATTGCTGTATTAAATGAAAAATATTATATTACATTAAAATGAAAAAATTATAATTTTATTGCCTGGCAACAAAATTATTTTATTTTTAACAATTACCATTGTTTCAAAAAGTTTAAATAAATTTTCAAGTACTTTACTCTTGTTAAAACGTAAAAGGTTGCAGGTAAACTACCCCTTCCCCTTAACCGATCTTCACCAAAATCGAAAGTCATTGAGAGCTCTACAATTCAGGGACGTATGCAAAAAATTATTTGATTCTGTTTGAATTTGCGGCTGTTATCGTTTGCCATAGAAAATACGCTTGATAAAAAAACGTTGCAGGTAAACTACCCCTTCCCCTTAACCGATCTTCACCAAAAACAATAGGTCTTGAGTACTCTACAAATCAGGGCTGTATGCAAAACATTATTTGATTCTGTTTGAATTTGCGGCTGTTATCGTTTGCCATAGAAAATAAAACGTAAAAGGTTGCAGGTAAACTACCCCTTCCCCTTAACCGATCTTCACCAAAAACAATAGGTCTTGAGTACTCTACAAATCAGGACTGTATGCAAAACATTATTTGATTCTGTTTGAATTTGCGGCTGTTATCGTTTGCCATATAAAATACCCTTGTTAAAAAAACGTTGCAGGTAAACTACCCCTTTCCCTCAACCGATCTTCACCAAAAACAATAGGTCTTGAGAAATCTACAATTCAGGGCTGTATGCGAAACATTATTTGATTCTGTTTGAATTTGCGGCTGTTATCGTTTGCCAAAAAAAAAAAAAATTTCCCTTGATAAAAAAAACCGTTGCAGGTAAACTACCCCTTCCCCTCAACCGATCTTCACCAAAAACAATAGGTCGCGAGTACTCTACAAATCAGGGCGGTATGCAAAAAATTATTTGATTCTGTTTTGAATTTGCGGCAGTTGTCGTTTGCCATAGAAAATACGCATGATAAAAAACGTTGCTGGTAAACTACCCCTTCCCCTCAACCGATCTTCACCAAAAACAATAGGTCTTGAGTACTCTACAAATCAGGGCTGTATGCAGAAAATTATTTGATTCTGTTTGAATTTGCGGCTGTTATCGTTTGCCATAGAAAATACCCTTGTTAAAAAAACGTTGTAGGTAAACTACCCCTTTCCCTTAACCGATCTTCACCAAAAACAAAAGGTATTGAGAACTCTACAATTTAGGGCAGTGTGCAAATAATCTTTTCATTCTGTTTGAATTTGCGGCTGTTATCGTGTGCCATAGGAAATACCCTTGTTAAAACATAAAACGTTACAGGTAAACTACCCCTTTCCCTTAACCGATCTTCACCAAAAACAATAGGTCTTGAGAACTCTACAATTCAGGGCTGTATGCGTAACATTATTTGATTCTGTTTGAATTTGCGGCTGTTATCGTTTGCCAAACAAACAAAATTTCCCTTGCTAAAAAAAAACCGTTGCAGGTAAACTACCCCTTTCCCTCAACCGATCTTCACCAAAAACAATAGGTCGCGAGAACTCTGCAAAACCGGGCTGTATGCAAAAAATTATTTGATTCTGTTTGAATTTGCGGCAGTTATCGTTTGCCATAGAAAAAAAATCTACAGACAGACACACAGACAGACAGACACACAGACACACAGACAGACAGACAGACACACAGACACTTTTCGGAAAACGACTTTTTTTCATGTTTTGAGTGTAGTAGAATCAGAATCTGCAATAATCTCGAACACGATTTTTTTTGCCATCACCATACTTCCATTCCTTAAGGAATATGGAAGTAAAAATGATTCAATCCTGAGAAGTTGAATAACATCGTTTTTAACGAAATACACATAAGAAATTGAAATAAAATACTAAGTACTGTACTTGCAAAAAACTTTATATTTGTATTGTGTTAATATATACTGAAAGTCTAATAATATGAGTATATTAAAGTAGCATACATAACAGACAAGGTTTTTTACAGTTGATGTTTTGTACGCCATTTTAATATCTGTACTGGTTAATATAACAATATTAATGCCTCCCCAGAGATCCAATCCTACGCTCGAGCCTACATCTTGGTGTCTTGGGGGGGGGCGGTCACAAGTGTCACTCTTTAGCTGGCTAACAGGTCTGAAGAGTCGTTACGTCAGAATTATTATAATAAAGCTCTGACAAGGGTGTGTGGGTACCGCTCGAAACACACCGTAACCCACGGTGGAGCCGAACAACGTGCCAATGAATGGACGGCTTTACGTTACTGAGTCGCGAACGATGGCGGTAGGACACCAGGACGCTCTAGTTATATTTAGTCCTGCTGCGGTACTCCAGGGCTCTGACGCGGTGATCTGTTTATTTCATCGGTATTTGGGGGACTCGTATGCCAGGTTAACAAAATAATTTTGGAACTGAGGGACCCTTTAAAAAACCTCGTCCAGAAAAAAACGCTCCCCGAAGGGTTAAAAGAAAGAGGCACTATACTACTGTAGATGCAAAGACGTCTTTGGCACCATCAGCCAGTACGACTGGAATGCATGAATATTAGACAGCTGAAAAGAAGGAAGGAGTCTTCACGAAAGTCAGTCTCTTTTTAATAGAGAAATCCGTAACTGCTTGTTCTGGATAGCTTGACATGGACATTACGAAAACGCCTGGCGGTCTGTTGATCGAGACTCTAACCGACCCGTAAGGAACACTGTTATTTATGTTGAAGAAAATTGGAGAGATAGGATTTGAAGTGAGTCCCCACGCCACTCTGAACACCACAAAGAGGGCACCACCGCCTGACTTACTAAACTGCACAGAAGAGGAGACTGCAATGGAATTAGCTCTACAAGTAATCACAGCAAGTCGGAGACTGACGATGCGCACGAAGAGGGCAGACACTTCCTTCCGTCTCCTACGTCTAGACCTATAACAAGACAACACTGGCACAGACAATCCGAGCAGGAATCCATCGGCTTTTACCCCTCATCCCATGCAGTGTTTTCAGGGTTTACGTTTTGGACACACGGTATCCAGATGTGCCCGAGTCAAGACATGATTTTGAAGAAAGTCGGTCCATGGCGGTAACCCTTGTGCCAAGCCGATGAAGTGCATTAACTGTGGTGGGCAACACTCTTCCAGGTCAGGCAACTGTCCTGTGTCCAAACAAGCGGTAGCGACTCAAGAAGTGAAAACACTGAAGAAAATCATTATCTCGAAGCTAAGAAAGCTTTTTGCTCGGCGAACCAGGCCGAAATCAGTTGTACACAGTTGTTAAGTCTCTGAAGCATGATCCCTCCATTCTAGATGTCGAAGAATCATTTGCTACAAACTGTATTCAAATCTTTGGCTTCCTTTTTGGCCAGCATTTCTCGTTCTTCTTTTGTTTCAAATGGCCGAGTTCCGCACATCACTAAGGTCGGTGAGATAACTGGCACCTGCAATGTAGCTGAACTCCCATCCGAATACGGACATTTCTTGTGTCAACCATCATTTTCAAAGTCCCCATCATCATTTCCCTGGTATGTTTGGGACGATGGGGAGATGGACGGCAGTATTATCTCGCCGTGTCACCCCCATTGGAGGTGGTCGAAGTCGCAGCCACAGTGTTTAATTCCCCTCTTACTGGCGCGTTGATTGAGGGTCTTGCAGGGGACCCACTGTTATTCTCTGGATATCACTGCACTTGCTTGCGATGCATTTCTGCGAAGTAGGCCTAACGCTCGATGAAGTGCGTAACGCCTGTGCACACTATGCTACTTCACACTCGCGTAGTAGCTACTAAGTAGCATAGTATAACATAGATAGTAGCAGCTACTAGCACTCGCCGGCGAGTGAAAAATCAGTAGCTAGAAGAGTTGGACATGTTCAACTTTTGGCGCTAAAAAGTAGTCAGTATACGACCTTGAGAGCCGAATCCACATGCGTTTCTTTTCGTTCCTCATGTTACTCAGCAACTCCTTACAATGCTCTCTGACAGCAATAAGCAACGGGTATTTGAAAGCCTCACATCGCACATCCACAGATAATATTTTGCGCAAAATACTTTAAACCTCAAATCAATCTACGCAACCATGTACTTTGCTGTACTAGCTAAAAACAAAATAGATAGTAGCTGTACTAGGTACTAAGTAGCTAAAAACATTGTGACATGGAAAAGGACAGAAAATGCAGTAGCAGCTACTTAGCAGCGGCTAGTGAAGTAGCATAGTGTGACACAGGTTTAACTGCCGGTAATTGACTCTTTCACTATTGGTGTTGGCGTTTACTGTTGGAGTTGGTTGATTGGTTATAGTAACACCGCCTTACTTCGAGTTGGGGTTTTTTTTGTGACATACACGCGTTTGTGATACTGATGGCATACTAGCTTATTAAAGATGTATTGGTTTCCCTGTGTCGTTTCATATAGCCTGTTAACCTAACAGCTCCGACTACTGCTGCCACAGGCGAAGGCAGCAACCTACAGTATTGCTAGAAACTTTCGCATAAAAATATATGGCAGTAAAAAACAATTACAAACGAAAATAATTTTATAACATAAATCAATAACTTAACAAGCTCTCTATTATTTACTACAATTATATGCGATATAACCTACATATCGATACCGACTATAGCATATCGAGATATCAGAACTTAGTACATGTACGGTTACTTGGAAAATGCACATAATTCAAACCTCTTGCAAATATGAAAATATTGTATTTCTGGGAAGCCCAATAACAAAAGAAAAATGTATTCTTGCGGCTGAAAACAATGTTGTACTATAACGACAATATCTCCCAGTAAACTGAGACGAGGAAATAGTAATCTACAAATGCAATAAGGTGCAAGTACCACTACTCCCCAAAATTAAGTTAACAATGAAATGACAGAAAAAAAGTGACTGTGAATCTTATGTACAATTATTCCCATCTGGTGTAAATGAAATAAACACATGTTCAGGCGCTGTTGTAACAATAACGAGCCAACACACAGCTACAGCAAAAAACACAGCCAAGTAATATAATAAAGCTGTGTGGACCGGTGAGCGGATTAAGGGTATTGTCTGCGCGCCTACCGGGTGTTATTGTGCTTCAACCCCTCAGATTAACATAGACAGGCAACAACAAGCAGCAGGTAGGACGACTCCAGGCGTTATACATACAGCATTAATTACCTTAGACATGAGCAGGTTAACAGATGTCGCCCGCAGCTGTTGTCATTATCATCATCATCATATACAACAACAAAACAGATTGTTTGCCTTGCGTTCCCACCCACCCTAACACACGTGGTTCTAAAATATGTGACTGCCTGAAGCAAAGTTTTTGTTTTGTTTATATATAAGTTTACAGTGATAATAAAGAAAAACATTGAAATTGGTAAAAAAAACTAATATATCCTTGATCTAACAATATTCTTGGAAAAGAATGGTACAAATGTGTTACTCTACAAATATACAGTACTTACAAGAAGCAAAACTTTGATCCTGCATATTAAATATGTTTATATGTTATCAATATGCCCAAGTGACCACAACAGATTAGGCTATTATGCTGCTTACGCTAGAGCTGACGCGTCTGAACGCTCTTTCAGCTCCTGATTCATCTCTCCTGTTAGGCGGCCGCCTCCTCGTTAGTGACAGGGGAAAGGCCAACGCCTTCCGGGGCAACCTTCAATCAGTCCATATCCACTGTGACTCCTGTATTAAGAAGATACACTATATTCTCTATTAGGAAGACAGAATGTCTAAACAGCTTCTGCCTAAATGTAACTCCCTGTTCAATCCACTGGGCACATGTTCCGGCACCTTTGACCACCCCCTAAAGTAAACCTGTATCTCTTAACGAAATTAAGACAAGCTTAAACAAACGCATTAACAAGACACCCGGCTTCGATTCCACTTCTAAGAGTATTAAAACACAGATTCTCATAGAAGTACTTACAAACGTTTCCACCACCAGCCATCAAAAACCGGCCTGACTGCCTTCCGAATACAGAGCAACTTTTCTAACCCCAGGTATATCCATGCTCTTCGAGAAAATAATCGTCTCCGGAATGTAGACCACTTGAAGACAACAGCCTACCCATCGCACAGATGCTGTCGCTCCCCTGTACTATCTTGTAGATGTTGTAACGACAACACACTACAACGATCTAACAACACATACAAACTAGTAAGAGTTATCAGCGACTCCCAGAATAATTTCTCCGGCAGACACCTTACCATTTCGACCCTCCTAGACATTCAAAAAGCTTCTGACTCCATCTGGTATAAGGGCATCAGATGCAAAACCATCGGAAGTAGTTGTCTCATCAGCATTACAAAAGTGATCTTCTTAAAAGGTCGCAATTCGCATGTCCGCCAGCATCTCTCAGTAGTCTTTTCTTCATTTTAAAAGTTCCACCAGGAACCCCTGACCGCTATAACTCTTCACAAAAGACACCCCAAATCTCTTGCGCATCTGCCCCACATGACAGCGGGTGTAGCTCTCTTATGTGTGATAATAACACATACTGGGTCTTCACTCAAAACCAGCCTGTCATATTCAGTTTAGAGAAAGCATTACAATCTTCCTTAGATTATTACGTCATTTGGCACACCACTATAAACGCACCCGTTTTTGTATTTTCAACAGGACACCACGTACGACGTTTGTACAGACCTCCACTTCGCTTCGGCTTCTGACGTAATACCCAAGCGTGTAGCCACATATCTCGGCGTAAGTCCTAACCTGGCAAGATCAGATCAACGCCGTCACCTCGTATGCACGCCGACGTCTCCGGACACTGTGGTAACGACTGGCGTAACCAACCAGGTGTAAGGAGGATACACCACATGCCTACGTCCGTTTCTGATGCACGCACACCTTATCGTATCGTCTGCTGCTCCCGACCGCCTGGAATCATACTAAAAGACCCAATGGCGCGCGCGCGCACACACACACAAATCTACTCCTTAGGGAGTTAGCAGTGCGAATGTCGTTATCGTATTTTTTTAATTGCATTTCGACACAGTATAGATACATAGTATTTGGTAGAGAAATTACTAGTAAGTATATAACACACCAGTTATCAGAGCGGTAAGAACATGTAATTGGTTGAGTTTTGTTACAATTTATAAGTAGTTTCAACGCTGTAAACGTCTTCTCGTGTCTACACGATTCCGTGCTTATCATAGAAGTCGAACAGGGTCAGCTTAGTTTGTTTACACCCGCACTCACGTTTGCACACACGTACAATCCACACACAAAAACAAAAGCGCTCAGGCACGCCTATTTGTAGCGTAACTGTAACGTGAAAGAGACCTCTATATTCTCAATAAATGTAATTATTATACAAAAGTTTTCTATAGTTATACCGGAAAATGATATGAAAGCAATTATTTTTGCAACGCTCTTTAGATAAACACAAAGCTACTGGAAATCCCTCATTTTACGTTTTGTTTCGGTTTAATGAGAGACTAAAAGATGAAAAAACGTAATCTGTAGTGGAACTCTAACAAATTGTAGTAAAAAAATATCAACTACAAAAGACAGGCCCTCGGGGAAACGTTTAACAAGGTAGTTTTTTGTTCATAGCTACCACACAAACACAAATGCTAGGGGAAATAAAACGCAAACTGGGCAACAAACATGTTCTGTATTCGGATACAGAATGCTTACCTATGCAAAATACTTTAGCTGTATGTGCGTGCGTGTGTGTATGTGTGCGCGCGCGTTTACTTTTTAATTATTTTAACTCAATGTACCGGTAGTCGTTAATGATAGCAGAATGGACACAAGGTAAGAAAGACTTAGTTGAAGGTAAAGACTATATTTTGTTTGTCACATCTGTATTTTCGTTTTGTAATTCGTCTTACTTTCGAGAAAACAAAAGCGATCTGAAAGAAAGGCTTCGAAGTGTTTAGATTTTACCGCACTAACAATTATGCTGCTTATTTTACACCTGCACACGTCTACCACATCTCAGCATCCACCGTTTGCTGTCTTCTCAATTTGCGATTTGAAGGCTCATAGTACCCCTGCTCTATAACAGTTTAGGTCTACCCCTTCTTGTTCTTCTTCTTCTTCTTCTTCATCATCTTGTCGCTGCCCTTTCCTGGTTTTCTTAGGGCACCTTCTTTCGAACATTCTATTTAGGTGGTCAAACAATTTCAATTCCTTTATCTCGATGGATTATGTGATATCTAGGCCTACTCCTGCTCGCCCTTTTTATTACATGGTTTCTAACCGTGTTTAATCTCGTTACATGGCAACTTCTCCTTCAGTGCTTCATTTTAACCACTCTTACGGCCTGGTGAAGTACATGAACTACTACGCTGAAGTACGGTGAACTGTACATGATTTCTCTTGTACAAAAATCGATAAAAATTACTGGGAAGGTATTCGCTCGTGTTATGTGACAGTAATCTCTCTCTCTCTCTCTCTCTCTCTCTCTCTCTCTCTCTCTCTCTCTCTCTCTCTCTCTCTCTCTCTCAAACACACACACAAAAGATACGTAAACTATTATGTACATTCAATTGTGTACGCGCGCGTACATTATACATATACAACACACTTTTGGCTACAGTCTGTTTCTCGATGTATATAACATATTTAATATTTATAATCCCTTTACCTCAAGATGTTTTCTCCTTATTTGGACAAAGCTAACAAAACTATTTAATAACACAGACATTAAAATAGCACACAAAACTAACAAAAATAATTTACAAAAACTAAATAACCCACACAACAAAGATAATACAACAACCAATGGTATATACAAAATTGAATGCCAAAGTTGCAATAAATGTTACATAGAACAAACAAAAAAACAGCTGAAAAAACGTTATTTTGAACACCTTAACGCACACAAAAATCAGAAATATATAAATCTAATTTAGCCACAAATGCAATAAACACTGGACATGAATTCCCAGACATAACCAACATGACACTAATAAAACACATACCACACAAAGGCACCATAATGACCATTTGGGAAAATTTAAAAATATACAAACATAAAATACAAACAAACTAATACCTGAACAAATACAAATTAATACAAAACATGACACAATTTTCAAAACACTCAACGTAGAAAACACACAAAATACTAATATAATATAATATACACCACAATCACACACAATAATACCAATTTACAGTACCAGAGGCCAACAGGAAACCCCAACAACCAACCAACACACAAGTACTTCACAAGACTCAAATTCAGGAAGGCTGAACATGGGAACACAAGGCTTCCCGAAACATGTTCCAAATAAGGAGGAAACATCTTGAGGTAAAGTGATTATAAATATTATATATATATTGCAATGTGACAGGCGGTCACATCATATGTGATTATGTAAAGCTTAATTATGACCAGCTGTAGGGGTGTTCGGGACAATTGGGGTGAGATTTAAAGTAAAAATATTGCTAAAAATTAAGAATAATAGTATAAATTAGTAATAAGACGATATAAAGACTATGAAGCTATAGTTTAGTGTTTGAGTGAAGTATTGTGCGCGTATAAAAAGGTTAATTTAATTTATTCATATGTAGTGGAAACGTGTGTTCTAGAAAAATCGAGAAAACGGAAATACAATTTGCAACACGTGGCGTGTCCAGAATGTTCTTACGTATAGCATAGAATTTATAGGAATCACGTCTGTGCGCAGGTAGTCTGTGACGTCACCCTACATCGTTGCTGGCTCAGTGTACAAGAGTTTTCAGGCAGTCTTCATGTAGCAGTCATCGAGAGCGATTGCAGTATAGTCATCGTTCAGTCCAACATCCATTCCCAGGCAGTCCTTGGGCCCATAGAGTCGAGGAAGAAGCGAGTTTAGGCAGGGAGGAAGCACGGTGTACGAGATCTTCTACTACCGTTCCTGAACTTCGTTGAACGGACACCTAGACGCGGGGCAGTTCCTGGAGGCGGTGGCTAGAACGTGGAACACGGACGACGGATCGCTGGAGACCGGGACCGCGACGACAACGAAGACGAGAATTCAGGAAAGCAAAATTTAAAACTAAATTTGTTTTTCAATAATATAAAGCCTTCGAAAGAAAAAAAAGAAACTTGTTGAACTTTGCAAATTATTTCATTGTTTTAAATAAAAGAAAACATTTATTTCAATTATAATTTCGAAAGAAGATTTTGAACATTTAAAGTTGTATCATTGTTTGAAATAACAAGAAAACATTTTAATACAAATTAGTGTAAAAACAAGAGACAATAAATGTATGTAAATCTCTAATGGAGCATTCTTTTTCTGCAAGTCTGGTCTGCTAACTACCTGTTACGTTGCTATATATATATATATATATTCAGGAAGCATCATATAAAATCCTGTTTCGTATTATCTTTTTAATTTTGACGCGAACACATTAATTCGCAACGATCATTTTGTTTATACTATTACAAGTAATTTACGTTACAGCCTCATTAATTTTATCATACTGTTAGTCTACGTTTGTTGCGACTTTTACTTGACATTACGTATTAATGTCAATTTTACAAATGTCTGCATTAGGTAGACATTAGATCAATTTTACGTCAAATACTTTTACAAAATACGAAAAGCGCAACACATAGTTGGGAAAACTCGTACGCTGATCGGTAACTAACTTGTTGTCTTTGGTATTAGTCATTCCAAACGACTGTAGTGGGCATCGTAGCTAGGCGGTTTGAGTCAGTCTCCGGTGGCTATTGTTCTGGCCGTGTGTGGATGCATCCATTGCTGACAGAATTATAAATTGGCTTCTACAGAATGAATACTCACTCTATTCTCCTGTCGTTTCTGGTCGAGACATCATAAGCGGTTGATCCACGCGCTCAACAATGGCATTAACGCACTGTGCCGAAACACCACGCGCGCGCATGCACATACGCAAACACAATTTTACAGGCGTTAGTGAGAATCGTATTCGACGTGAAAGGACGCAGTTTTTATACCGCGAGGGTAGTTTATAAAGGGAAGGTTGTATAAACTATTTACAGCGGATTAATCCTCCCTGAAAGCTGCTGCAACATGCACACTGTTCACGGTAAATGGAGCGTCACAGCCGGTAACAATAGTGGCGACTGCATCCACATTCTGCAACGCTTATGAGGTGTGTCCTTTCATCCCCCTTAGTCTTGTACTTTACGTGAAAAATGTTAACGTTATTAACAATACCTCTATTGTAAAAATTTTGTGACCATAAAATTCTGCTGTTGCTGTCACTATAACAAATGTAGCCTACTCTGTGTGCGCTATCTGGAATTCTACATAACTCATGTCTTTCATGTGACGACTGACAGCATGCTAAACCAAACGATTTCAGTATGTTACTTGTGTTGTGTAGTAACCCATTCTTTGGCACACGAAAACAAACATTTTAATATTACTTTTCAAGTTAAGGAAGCTTCCGTTTTAGTATTAACTAAAATATGATAAAAAGAACGTGTTCCAATTTACATTTGCCTCACAAAGGAGGTATCAAGCACAATTTCGAACTGGAATCCAAAAAAGAGTGTACAATTTTGTTTTGTACTTGTCAGTCTCGATGTGAGCTTCCGTTCCATGCTCGTCTTAAATCTGTATATAGCAATACAAATATACGAGTGAAGATTATCAGAATCAATCTAAAATAGTAACTTTCCAAGAAGACCTTGTATTTGCCCTTATTGATTTATTGTCCGTGTCAATTGTTCCTTCAACTTAGTAGTCATTTCAAAGTTTTTAGTCCTTTATAGGCCGATCCACAACTTCGCGAAATTAACAACACTTCCCTTTAGTCAAAAAATACAATATTTTGATTTTCTATAATATTTTCAAGTAAAATATTCTGCTTGGACATTTCAGAATATATGAAAGTATGCCATCACAGCCAAAACCATCGTAATATCAACACGGCAATTTTGTCGCAAAGAAATGAATATCAATCTTTTTAGATATATTCCTTGTCGCATAATCAATTAAATCTCATTTTTATATCATTAACTAACGTGAATAGATATGAATGATTTCCGTTCGGTTCCACGTGTCGTGTGATGAAAATTGTGTATGATAATTTTATCGCGGACTCCTAAAGCATACGAGATTAGTTCCCTTGTCAGTGTTCTTTTCGACTATTGAATCATGTAATAACTTCATCAGACGCCAAAAGAATATAACTGTTAACGAAGCATACCGGCATGAACTGCAGACATTTCTACAAGAATGGGAGATTCCATGACTTCGAATACTACATTCCACTACAGCTCCAATTAGGAAGAGACAGTAGACGTTTACCATGTGAAAGCCGAACGTGTGTGGTCTAATTCGTGAGCACTGTCGTAGAAAATTATTAGGAGTTTTATGTCGCCTATTTTAAAGTTGTCGTTTCAATGTCGTCTGAGTGTCCTACACACGGGTCGTCAAATCACAGAAGTGGAAATTATTTAAGATATTTACATGACACGCCTTCTTCAGTACCGTTATCGTTAAGTATGCCAATTGCTACATGCCCATTATTTGTTACTTGTTAACTACAAATTGCCGTCGCAATTGATATGTTACTTTCGGTATACAACAAATAATAACAATGAGAGCGTGCGGTGGATTCCGCGATGTTGTACTTCTTACCTGTAATTGTCTTCACTGAGTATGTGACTTCCTAATCCTATGTAGGATGTAGAAATCCGACCTGAAATTATGGACCTCCTTTCATTTATAAAACCCCAAAAATTCAATAATAATTCAAAAGCTTTGAAGTTTTGAAGACAGTACCTTTCCAGCGTCCAATTGGGAGTTGTAGTATGGTGATTTCCCACCCATTTAAAAAACCTTATGGAAACTCCCGTACACTGGGAAAGCGGAGCAGGCATAGCGGCTGTTGTGCCAGTGTACAAAACAATAAAGAAATATGGAAACCTCTAAGATTTAGCGTGAAAACGCCTTGAGACTAGTTACCTTATAACAATTAGCGAAGAAATAATTGAAAATTTTCACCATCGCCCTTGCCCTGCAGTCTTAGCTATAAGAATAAAAAGCATAACCGAAAACAACGCGGTACAAAAGGGTATTTTCGTATAAATTAAAAATTATAATAATTAGATTAACAGATTAGTAGAGTCAGCAGTTCTCCGTTAACACAACCTACTTCGTTACCGTGAGAAACGCGTAGATTAGTTTTATAAATTGTGTTTGTTCAGCGTGCGCGAGTATTTGAAGGCGATGTTTTTAATTAAAATTTACAAAGTCAACAAGAGGAAGGTCAGGAAATAACTGTCGGCGCACTTCAACTAACCATGTGTCCCGGGTAACTGTGTAAGAGTTTGTGTCCACCGATGAGGTAACAATACTGCACATAGTGCACAGTGGTTAACCATAAAAAAGTGCTTTACAAAGCAAGCGGCTCCATGTTTTATCGAGCCCAGAAATCACAATGACAACATTACATTTATGAAAATCAGTGAACTTATGTCTTAATTTAGGTTAATGTTACTTCTGGACTACAATTGTACGTTATTAAAACTTGAATAAACACAAAAGAAGATTACAAAATTACTGTACGCGTATTGATATAAACAATCAAAACATTAACTGGTGTTCAAACACGATGACGACTATAATAACTGAATATGTACGTTTACCATGTAATATTTATATTACCCGAAAAATATATCTTTATTGCAAAATTATTATTTTAGATAGGGCTACACACACACACACACACACACACACACACACACACACACACACACACACACACACACACACACACACACACACACACACATCTGCAAGTACATTTTACATTATTAACGTCGTGTATTTTATTTTTACTTGACGCACGTTTCACAGAACAGATCTGTATCTTCAGATATTTCTTAATGAATTAACGTTTATTTGTTGAAAAGTTTAAAATGAATGATTCAAATTCAACACTTTACGTAAGACACCCAAGCAATTTAAGTAATTTAATTATTGTTTTTATATAGTGTTTGAATGTTTGTTGTTTGTATATTCTTCTTGTGTGCTTTATATTTTATTTAGCTTCTTAAAAAAGGGAATATTAAAATTTTTTTCAACATTCAATCTTTTTAAAAATAAGTGACTTAAAAAAGTAATTATTCTTTTTCTCATTTAATTAGTTATTTCATGCCACTAAGCTCTTACTCCTCTACTTTTACCAAAAGGTTTGTTGTGCAGAAATTAACAGACGTGTGCAACGAAAACAGAAATCCTAACCTGGCCGGTGGTTTATAAAATATAGTTGCATTCATTATTACGATATATGTATAATGAATTATTACATCGGAAGATAATTATATTGAACTGTGTTTTATTTAGCTTCGTAGAAGAAGAAAATTTTGAATTGGTAAAAACGTGAAACGATAAGAGGGGTCGAAGACAACGTGTGGAGACGTTTGTAAAATGTTGATTCCGAGATTTTTGTGTTGTTACATTTACAAGGGTACTGCTTTACTACATCGTCTTCGTGCAACAAATTACAGAGACTAAAAAAATATTTCACGTCGCTCAGTAAAATATTTCTGTTGGGTGATCATTGGTATTTAATCGTTTTCTTTGGTTATAGTAGTCAGCGCAGGCCTCGGTCAGTTGCAACGAAACGACGGGTTTACCTATAGAAGCCACATGTGATATACTCTTAGTGCGAGCAGAAGCGGCTCGTTAAAGGGCTAAGCGTTGCGATCTAATCCTTAGATGTCTGTGATGTTTTCAGTAACCTACCAATCGATAGGCGGTCGCAGGCGAGCCCAGAGGTCTGTCACATATGGGTTCAGAAAGTAGAGTGTAAATCTGCAAAATATGCACAGAGAAAACTGATTGGTCGCAACAGTATATAGGCCTAAAACTGGAAACAGCCGTACGTATTATCATTTCAAACGCGAGCCTTCCATCTCTTTGCACCCCTTTGATAGACGCATCTGTATTTGGCAGCTATTAGGACGATGTTTTTCATCTCACTTAGCCGGGTCGCAATTGACCGGTTCAAATTTTTAAATCGGTCGGATTTGACCGAGTTTTGTACTTACTACTGGGTCGTAATGGACCAATGGTCCGTCAAACCAGTCATTAATAACGATACACAATTTAAAGAATTATGTTTAAGTAAGTATTGTAGACACTATTATTGAAACGGTCGAATGATGGGCTATTAGGCCGTGATGACGCAGTAGCTTCATATAATCTACAACCATATTCGAGCAGACTTTATGTTTTAATTTTTAAAAAGTAATCCGAATCCTTGACACAGCAACAGAAAATGGACTTTATCCCACCTAGCAACATTACCCAAGCTTACAATAGTCGCACTTAGTGGCCACTTCTCCACCGTCTTCTCCTATTTTCAGTATTAATTTCAGACTTAATAGGTTTTTCATAACTGCAGTCGTAGTATCTGGCTAGTAACAGACTTGTCTCTGGTCTCTGAGAAACGAAATCTTTTAGAAAAAGGTTATTTTCTTGACTGGCGTCCATCCACGTTGTAAACTTAGTGTGACTGAATCAGCTCAAAAGGGAGGTCACGTAAGACAGCGTTAAAATAAACGTAAATAGTTAACTTATAAGCACAAGGTAATGACTTTGTCGATCCTGTAATTGAGTTTGAGACACGCGACGCAAAATCACAAAATATGGTCCACGGCTTGTATGCTGTGGTTTTCTGAAAAATAGAAACATTTATTTTACTCAGTATAAACTACAGCTATAATCAAAAGATATCAGTTACGCAAGAATAATACTCAACACTAATTACAAAATCTAGTTTGTTTTGAATCCACATTCTTGTATTCCTACAATTTCTGTGTAGGAAACCTGGACCCAAAACTTTAGGCAACTGAAATCGATCATTGATTATGCTATAATAAAACAAAAAACAAAATCAAAGTTCAAGATGTACGGGTCTATAGGGGGCAACATGTGGTTCGGATCACTACCTCCTCAAAACGAGAATTGTATTTCCGAGAAGAAAAGAAAGTAATAAAGAACATACAAAAACAGAAAACCAGCCAGGGTTGGAAAAAGAAGTAAGATATAATTTATATAGCCTAGACCATGACAGCGTTAGGACGTTATATGGAACTCGGTTGGACGAAAAACTGGAAAACAAGCAATTTAGTAGTGTTGAAGAACACTGTATGCACATTTCAAATTGTATACACGAAGCCGCAAAGGAAGCATTGGGATGTTATGAAAAAGAAAGACAGACAACGCCTTACTGGTGGAATAAAGAAGTAGAATTACTAATCAAGAACAAGAAAGAGAAATACGAAAATTTCTAACAACCAAAACAGTTGAGGACAAAATAACATACAAGGAGGCACAAGCAGTGGTGCGAAGAATGATAACGCAAAGGAAAAATGAAACATGGGATAAGAATTGTGCCCGACTGAATACTTATATAGGAGGCAGGCAATGCACTGTAAGCTGGAAATTCCTAAAGTCTATAAGACGGGAAAAAAAAGAAAGATTTAATATCGCCAATATCTCTACTAGTCCAGTCGCCAGAGTAAAAATAATGGTAAAATTTCGTAAAAAATTGAGGCAAAGTGATATTTGGTATAGTTATTGAAAAAGGTCTAAATATCGGTTTAAAATCATCTTTGCATGTTTATAAGGTCAGGCTTTAAAAAAAAACCTTATTTAAGGGTAGCGCGCGGTAAAATCGATAAAAACGTTTACATTCAGTGAATTTCTTTTCTTACTACTAAATAAACCATTGGATCATGATAAAGTGTTCATTCTTTTTGTTTAAAATAGTTCAAATTTTAATAGTAATAAAATCAAAATAACGATTTTGTTATTATTTCATCGTTAGGAGTATTAAATCGATAGACGGAATGGTCAATTTTAACAAATCTTCCTCTGTTGAATAATATTATTAAATATGTGTATCTTAATATACATAAAAGTCATTGTGTGTATTTATATTTCACACCTCCTACTAAACCACTGGACCGATTTCAACAAAACTTAGCACAAATATTTTATGCAACGGGAGAACCAACATAAGATAGGTGTTTTGGGCCCTGGGGGATGTCAAAAATGGAAAATATGAAAATACCGCATGTAGGGTATCAAATTAAAGGGGATTCCAATGCAAGTAACAATTTTTCATGCATATAAGCACTATTGAAAATTCTTGGGCCCTGGGGCTCAATAAATGGGTGGTTTTGGGGGAGGTCAAAAATGGAAAATATGAAACTGGACCGATTTCCACCAAACTTGGCACAAATTTTTTACGCAATGGGAGAACCAACATAAGATAGGTGTTTTGGGCCCGGGGGGATGTCAAAAATGAAAAATATGAAATATGAAAATCTGTGGGGTATCAAATTAAAGGGAATTTCAATGCAAGTAACAATTTTACATGCATATACGTACTATTGAATACATTTGGGCCCTGGGGCTCAATAAATGGGTTGTAATGGAGGGGTGTCAAAAATGGAAAATATGAAATATCATATGTGACATGCATATACGCACTATTAAAAATTTTGGTTTTTAAAAATTTTGGGCTCAATAAATTAGTGGAATTGGCGGAGGGGTGATGTCAAAAATGGAAAATATGAAAATACCGCACGTGGGGTATCAAATTAAAGGGAATTTCAATGTAAGTAACAATTTGACGTGCATATAATTTATCATATAATTCTAAGGCTGTTTTCACAATTAATAAGTCTGCATCATCGTCAGCTTGTTTAACGTTAGCTTTCTTCTTCCAAATATCTCGTTAGAATTTCAATAAATCGAGTTTTATTAGTTTTATTCGAAAGAAATTGTTCTTGGGTCACTGTGACACACATATCTTCATAGAATAAAATATCTAAAGAGGAATTTTGATTGGTACGGCGATAACGCTCCATAGCTTTGATGCTGTTAGAATTGTTTGTATAGCCATCAAAAACTACAGTAACTTTTGATCCAAAGTGTCTCTTGACATAATTTACGTATCTTTGAAAAATACATTTGAACTTGTCATTTTTTGACCATACTACTCTATGCAGTAACGTACCACCATCAATGACGTAAATGCAATCTTCAAGGTTAATCTCAGTGCGGTCCACTTCAAACATATCATATAGTTTAGACTTATCTGTTTTCCGAAATACACCTTCGTAAAACATAGATGTTGGGTACGGTGCAAGTTCATAACGCATGTAATCTTTTAATTTGTCGTCACTTTTTCTTGCTACACAAATGCGTTGAAATATAAACATTGGATCTATAGGGACAATTTCCTCTTGAATTTTCAGACTACTATTAACACTTTTTAATGACAGTACTCTATTTTTTCGTTTAAACGAAACTTTATGGAAGTTTGTACCAGAAATTTCTTCTAACCCTGCTTTTCCAACCTCAAAAGCATTATGACAGTTAATATTATTACCGCCAGTAACTCCAGTAGATATAGACATTATTGAATCTTGATAAGGAAATGTCTCGTGACAATCAAACCAGGATTTTATTTTGAGAATATCTTCAGTATCTCGTTTTATTCGAGAATCTGTAGCATCTACATGCTGATCGGAAGTAGAAAATTGTATACCACAAAAAGTTTCTACTTCTGCGCAGATATCATGTGTATATGGCATCGCTAAAATCCATTTATTTGCAGTACTGGTAGTTACTCCCCGTCCAATCATACCACCATCAACTTTCATGACTCTCATTAAGTCCTGTTCGATTGTCATATCAGTATGAGTTCCTGACCAGAATTTCTCAGTTCGTCTTACAGTACAAAATCTGTTATTTATAAAATTTTGAAGTTCTTTAATTTTTAAAGCGGTAGTTTCTGGAATTACATTTTGGTTTTGCATTGAGGTGAAAAGTTTTTCAGATTCTTTTATAAATTGATTCATATATTGTACATATAATAAGGCTGATTTCGTATAATTAAAATGTCCAGTCGCATAAAACTATGGCAACATTTGCTGAATAACTTGTAATTGAATTTTTATATTACCCATTTTTTCAGAGCGCGCAAATGCTTTTGCAATAGAGATCATTCGTATGTATTGTATCCATAATTTTGCAGTTTTACCGCATTCCTCAATTTCAATAATTTTTTCTAGAAATTTACCATTTAAGATGTTAAAAAAATTATGATCTTGTACTTCTTTGTAAGTAAGATTGTCATCTAAAAATTCTTGTAGTAAAGATTTCATATTTGAGTATTCAACTTCTGAAAGATTCATTTCCTCAATAATCTTTTTACACAAAACTATCCAAATTAATGTGTGACCTCGTACTGCTCTAGCATAAGCATGGCCATCTAACATGACATAAAGGCATTCCAGCCAGTAATGCCTGGTTTGGTCACTCCATAAATCCAAAGCAAGTCAGCATTAGAAAAATCTATATTATTAAAACTCGGGTTATCTACTTTTCCAAAAACAATGTTTTGGAGTGCATGTGTTTTAATATTTTCAAAAATTTGGAATGGTATTTTGTCAATTTTGCTAATTTCTTTTGCATTTAACTGTCAATCGTTTTAAGGGAACTTTGTTATAATAACAATCTCTGGGACTTACAATCATAATACCTCCCATACTATGAAAAGTATTTTTCCCGTCTATAGTATTGATGTTAATATCTGAATTGTCAAATGCCAATTGTGCAAAACAACCAGATCTAAATGGAGAACGTGGACTAAGCAATACACTATCCTCATAAAGTGTTGCTTCTTTGTATGATGAACACACTCCCAGATGCGACAATATATCTATAATTCGTTTTGAAGCAAATTTCCTGTGCAACATTACAGACAGACCAACTTGCAATGGTGATAGAAAGGTTCTAGGTCTTATGCAACTCATAATTGAATGAGTAATTGCTGTGCATTTTGTTTCATATGAACTAATATCACCTTTTTTATTTTTTTAAATTATTTCTTCTATCAGAAACTGAAGTGATTCTGGGATATTCTCATTAATATTTTGGAATATATTATCACTTGGAGGATAAAATTCTGTATTACTTTTCTTCAGATTAACATCGTTTCGAATAATTGCTGCTGCAGATTTTAAGATTTTTCTTTTTTCTTCATTTTCATCTTTTTTTGAGGCTATCCATGTCTACGTTTAATTTTTTTAAATGGTCAAAAAATTGTGTCAGAAAGGCCAACAAATTTTGTTAATTAACCACCCGAAAGTATTTTTAATAAGCTTTAATTAAAGCCGTCGTACACCTTTGTGCCACAATCTTGCCGTACTTTATGAGCACTCAAAGTTTTTTTGTGAATTGCGATTTTTTTGAGGTAATATTCGACATTTCAATATGAAATTTTTGGGGTTTATAGTACTCCACAAAGGTTACCTTTCCCTCAAGTTTTATCAACTTTCATTAATTTGTGTTAAAACAACAGCAATTTGTTTATAAACGCCATCGCCACTTTATTTATTTATTAACAATAATAATAACATCGACTTCCGTATTAAGGCTAGAAATGTTCTTAATTTATTATAGAATACTGAAAAAAATTCACATTAAAATCGGCTTGTTAGGTCCAAAGATATTTATAAAAACGCTATTTTGCAACTTAAATTGTTAATAAAAAAATAAACGGGTTGTTTTTACACAAAACTTAACTATTAGCTCAACTTGATCCCATTAACTAATTTAGCACACAAAAAATCGACTCCCAAAACAATTCACATTTGATTTTTATTTTGACTCCACTACACGTGCTCACAAATAAATAAATATTAGCATGTATAAAAAGTGTAAATAAAAACTTTAAACTGCAATTTTTTTACCTGTTTTATATTATAAAAACAAAAATATTTGTAATGTTTTGATTATAACCTTTGAAGAAATATCAACTGCGTTACTGCTCCGTTCTTGTATAGCAGATGTTTGTATGGCACACCACAACAATGGGTGTTGCGCGCGCAGCTACATTTACAGTTGCACACTCGAGGGGAATAGAACGCCGCGCCGTTTAAAAATTTTACCTGTTTTCTAGGGTCTTGTTTTTAGAGTATAGGTATAATCAGGTAAGAGAAATAACATGAATAGATAGATTTAGTATTGTAGTAGCTGTAACGTTAATTTCAAGTACTCAAATAAACCCACTTAAAAGATACATGTATGTAACGCAAAGGAGGCACCTTTTTTTAGTATACACAATTTTTATTTATTTTTTTTAATTTCGAAAATGATTTTAATTTTCATGAGTATAGTTTTTGATGCAGAACACTTGCAGCTTTCAAATACAATTTTTTGTATTTCGATATCTCTATTTTTAAGATTAATAAAGGCAGATAAACTCTGAATTTTCGAGTAAATTTAAAATACGTCGAAATACTCACTTTTGAAAAGGTGTTTTTTTTTAAATAACAACTTCAAAAGTATTTTTCATTATTATAAAATTAAAAGTTTATCTCTTTTAAAGGTAAATTAGTAAAGAACTACTATTTTTTTAAATTTTATTGTATAGTACTTGTAATTTTGTGGTTTCACTTCTTTTTGTATCTACAGTAAATATTTATACACTATATTCTTTATGTTCAAATAAAATATTTATGTAAAAATCAACAAATTTTGAAAGCTATACTGTTCCCCTTCAAAACTAGCCTTTATTTAACTGGCTATGCTTAGATTAAAGAAAGTTATGATATTTTTGAATAGACGCGCCTGGCTAATTTAGCGAATTACGCAAGATCGGGGGCAAACGCTCTTTTTAAAACGCAGCGCTCATCATTACCAATTTTCAGGAAAACAGTTCCATTAACGTAAAAATATGTAAGGAGACTTTCTGAAGGAAATTGTTTGCTCTTCAATATACACCTTTTTATTTCTTCCAACTGTACTTATTTACGGAGTGCTTTAAGAAAATCTGTCTTTACGATTTTTCCAGACCATTTTCAGAAAACCCTAGAAAGGTAAACATGCAAAGATTTTTTTATATTAATTATTAACGTTTATTTAACACGTGCACCAAATATTGCTTTGCCCCAATTTTTTATCAAGTCAAAATCTCTGGCGACTGGACTATACAGAAATGGGACGAATATTTTAGTAACCTCCTAAGAGAAAGCAGACCAAAATTTCAAAATAACACCGATTATGAATGCGACAACATTAGAACGACTTCCTCACCTGTAAGGTTAACCACGGAAGAGATAAAGGAAATATGTCGACATCTGAAAAATGGTAAAGCCCCCGGACCTGGCAACATCCCAGCGGAACTGCTCAAATATGGCGCTACAAAATTATATGAACATTTCACAAAACTATTCCATAGATGCATAAATTATAAACAAATACCGCAAGAATGGAAAACATCTTTTGTATCAACCATTCACAAAAAAGGTAAAACAACTGAATGCGACAATTTCCCTGGAATTGCGGTGACGAGTTCAATCAGTAGAGTGTATGGAAAACTTCTGAAGAAAAAAATTGAACATCAATACTCGGACATGGAAAAAGAGGAACAAGCTGCTTTTCGGGCGGGGAGATCAACCATAGATCATTTATTTTGCTTGACGCAAATCATAGAAAAGAAAACTGCTGTAAACCAAGAAGTGCACTGCCTATATGTTGACCTTAAGATAGTATCCGCACACCAAATTTTGGCTGGCACTTCAACGAACAAACATCGCCTCCACTTTAATCGAAGTGGTTAAGACTTTATATAACGGATTGAAAGCGCACGTGAAAATTGGAAGTAAAGTCTCAAAAGGATTTAATGTTCGTAAGGGCCTGAAGCAGGGATGTTATCTCTCACCGACGCTTTTTAAAATACACTTGGAACAGGCCTTCAAAACCTGGAAAAGAAATGCCACAAAATGGGGATACCTCTAATTGACAACACAGTGTACACACTGTGTTTCGCTGACGACCAAGTCGTGGTAGCGCAGGACTATCACGACATGGAATACATGGACACCATATGGTCGTAGGCGAAGAGGAAGACCTAGGTTGAGTTGAAGAGAAGGCATCTTGGTTAGATCGAGACAAATGGAGACTAGGGCTCGGAAGAAGTAGGATAACGTTATGAACCGATTTAGGCTATATATATATTCTGTGTAGTAATTGTTTTATAAGAACTTTATATTTTTACTTCCATGTTCCATAAGGAAATGGAAGTATGGTCATGGCGAAAAAAATCGTGTTCGAGATAACGGCAGATTCTGATTGTACTACCATCAAAATATGAAAAAAGTCATTTTTCGAAAAGTGTCTCTGTGTGTGTTTGTCTGTCTGTGTGTCTGTGTGTATATTTTTTCTATGGCAAACGATAAGAGCCGCAAATTCAAACAGAATCAAATAATGTTTTGCACACAGCCCTGAATTGAAGAGTACTCAAGACCAATTGTTTTTGGTGAAGATCGGTTAAGGGAAAGGGGTAGTTTACCTGCAACGTTTTATGTTTTAACAAGAGTAATTTTTTCTATGAAGAACGATAACTGCCGTAAATTCAAACAGAATCAAAAATGTTTTTCATACCTCCCTGAATTATAGAGAACTCAAGGTCTTTTGATTTCGGTGAAGATCGGTTAAGATAAAGGGGTAGTTTACCTGCAACATTTTATGTTTTAACAACGGTAATTTTTTCTATGACGAATGATAACTGGCGCACATTCAAACAAAATCAAATATTTTTTTGCATACGTTCATCAATTGTAAAAGACTTTGATTTTGGTGAAGATCGGTTAAGGAAAAGGGGTAGTTTACCTGCCACATTTTATGTTGTAACAAGAGAACGTTTCCCATGACGAATGATACCTGCCGCACATTCAAAAAGAATCAAATAATTTTTTGCATACGTTCCTGAATTGTTAACTACTCAAGGTCTGTTGATTTTGGTGAAGATCGGTTAAGGGAAAGGGGTAGTTTACCCTTAACACTTTTATGTTTTAACAACAGTAATTTTTTCTATGACGAACGATAACAGTCGCAAATTCAAACTGAATCAAATAACTTTTTGCATACAGCCCTGAATTGTAGATTACTCAAGACCTGTTGTTTTTGGTGAAGATCGGTTAAGGGAAAGGGGTAGTTTACCGGCAACATTTTATGTTTTAACAAGGGTAATTTTTCTGATGACGAGTGATAACTGCCGTACATTCAAACAGAATCAAATATTTTTTTGCATACGTTCCTGAATTGTTAAGTACTCAAGGGTTTTTTCATTTTGGTGAAGATCGGTTAAGGGAAAGGGGTAGTTTACCAGCAACACTTTATGTTTTAACACCGATAACTTTTTCTATGACGAACGATAACTGCCCCACATTCAAACAGACTCAAATACTTTTGTGTACGTTCCTGAATTGTAGAAAACTCACGGCCTATTGATTTTGGTGAAGATCGGTTACGGGGAAAGGGTAGTTTACCTGCATCATTTTATGTTTTAGCAAGAGTAAAGTACTTAATTTTGATAAATAAAGTATCCTGATAAGAAGATCATAATAATCCACTGTAGAAATGTAGATGAAATATCTATAAATGAAGAGGCTAGTTGGACGGGGTGGGGGTAATTTTCTATAAATGAAAATGATAGTTGAAGGGGGTGGGGATAATTTTTATTTATATGTCATGTGTACTACGTTATCGGCAACAAAGAAGTAGTTTGTTGTTAAAATTCCTTCCTGGGGTATTTGGGCTTAATCCAATGTTTTCTACAAAACCAGACGTTTCGGCAGTGCTATCGACTGCCATCATCAGTGACAACTGAGTGCACTATCGTGAGGTGGTATACGTTAGTGATCACAGTACTGTGGTTAAAGCTGAAGAAAGAAGTATTGTCTATGGAAATAGTTCATTTCGAAAGTACGGTATTTTAAATATAAATCTTAGAACATAGAAGTCATGTATGGTTCTCCATACCGGTATTTTAATAAGTAACCTTACCGCGATTTATAACTACTTAAAATTAGTTAGTATTACAATTTAGTGATAACACAGCGTCTAAGCGGCAATTCATTCCTTTATTAATCAATTAATCAATATTAGATGGGGATGATATTAATAAATTATTTAGACGTTTTTCCATTAAGTTAGTTTATAACAACTGTTGTTGCGAAGCTGCTGACTGGATGCGTGGCGGGACTACTGGTCATCGACTAATGTGTAACATATATAAAATATACGGCATACATGTCAGCTTTTGTTTACATAATGAGATGGGCATGGAATAAAAGAGGTACTTGAGCAAAGAAACTCCTCATAAGAGTCAACTATAAACCTTCCGTTCACATTTAACGGTAAATCTATAGAAAAGTAATCTTTCGCCGCGTATAAGTTTTACAAAAGCATCAACAAACGTGTACTACTTTACTGGTTACATTTGGAGCACAATATAAATGTCAGTTACTCATAATTAAACCCAAACAAGAGCACAACTAATATTCAACAAAACTCATTAAACACAGATTTCAAATAAACTATGCAATTCAGTTGGTTGTGGTAAATAACGATCGCCATTCGCAGTTATTGACATTATTATCTTTTAACTTATTTTAGCTAACATATTTAGATTTAAATGAATTTATAAATCGGATTTCATGGACTGAATAATTTGGATGAATCGCTATGAATTCAATTAAAATGTAAACCTGTTAATACCTCAATTAACTAATATAGTAAGCTGTGCTTACCAGTAGTTAATTAGGGATGCGAACAATTATTTCCGACATAGAAAAACCAAACTAATAAATAGATTAGCCTGATTAAACTGTTTTTGTTATTAATATTAAGTGGTAACAATCTTAATACGGGTCGGCATGGTGCAGATGATAACACATGTTTGTATTTGTACCGCAAAAGTTAATAAAACTTTCCCATACAGAAACGTAATTTTTGATTGTTTTACAGAATTTTCATAGTTTTTCTGTGCGCTTCGCCTGACGTTTATAAATTTTCAGATACTAATCGGCACGTGATTGCACAAGAACATCAAACCCGAGCTTCGTATAAATTAAAGTCAGGTACACGCGACTGTAGGTACGCTCTCAGTAGATTCGACCTCTGTTTTAACATCATATATTCACGACACGGGTTTCACGCCGCAAATAACGACTATAGGGGAAGACTTCATACAAGATAACACGAAGTATGGCCTTAATGACGTTTCTGTTTCTAATCATCTTATAAATTTTTACAGACGGATACGTGAATACAAACGCTTCAAATCACGTTAAAAAAGTTCACGCATAATACCTATTGTCTTTCTCTAATTAAAATGAGTTTTCCCTTACTTCTATGATGAAATCTAGGGACCACTTGATGATACATTCATTAGATTAATGCTAATATTAATATTATAGTTATAAAGTGAACAGTTGTAAAAGCATTTTCAGTATAAAGTCAGTAGATATATTACTTTATCTACGTGTGTAAATATAAAGAAAGAAGATAAGCAGAATTCGTCGCATGAGCGTATAGCCGCCTATCGCACATCTGTGTAGGCCTAGATGATTGCGTAACGGTAGGTCAAGCCAAAGTAGAGCGTCATTGTACTGTACATTGTAGTATTTATGTAATAATGCACACTAAATTATGATTCAGGTAGCAGAACAGATATCGCATACGCTATGTGGGCTGTAGACGACTTCAAAGTCTAGGATCATAATTATAATCACCGGTCGTTGTAAAAAGAGACAAAAACTGTAGAAAAGTGATAATTCGCATTGTCATACTTCATAAATATTGTAATTAAATAATAATAAAATCCACAGTCACTATGAAAATTCCTATGTTCTGTACAAGTATTTCAACAATTAATTCTAAAACAATACAGTTAAGAAGAAATATAGTATTTTTGTAAGAAATTATTTTATTTTTATAAAATAGTACAAAATTTTAGGAGAGCAAAGTAACAATTTAGGAAAAGTTGGTTAACAATTTTTTTAAATTAAAAAATTTGAGTAATTATTAAATTTTTCAAAATGGTAAATTGTTAATTGTAGATTTTTTTTAAGATTAAGCGTTTTAGAAAATATGAAAATGTGAATAATAAGTCTAACAGATAAATGCATTGTAAATTATACAGAAAATATATACATTATAAAATACAGAAGTGCGTTGTTGTGTGTTAGTCTGTTTAAACAATTTATTAAATAACGTTATTCTGTTCTTCGTAAAACTTCATAAAAGTAAGCCTAAATCCTTATTTACACCAACAGATTACAACATGCCATCTCACTGAACATCTTGCGATCTAATTAGAGAAAGGCATACAAAGTTGTTTATTTTGAATCACTGAAACACTAAACCTGCCAAACGAAATGCCTATAAAATAATACAAAAATCAAAATATATAGTTTCGCTATCAAAACATATAGTTTTTGTTATAGTCTGGCTAGGATGATAAAAAAAATGTATGGGATACAAGTAAAGCATTGTGGCCAGAACTACGCTTCAGCCGCCCATTGTCATCCCATGTACTCATTTACTCAGACTGTACAGCCCTGAGAGCTGAAAAACGCAGCTTGATTATGTGGTGCTCCTGGTAATCGAACGTGGAGCCTCTATATTAGTGAGCGGGCACCATACCCACTGGTCTACTAAACCCATTGCTTCATTTATAATGGAACATTTTTAAAATGTTTTAGTTTTTAGAGTTTTTACGCGTAAATGCGTTACTTAATATTATGACAGTATGCATATTTCTCAAAACTGTTAGGTTTAAGACTCATGTCTCCTCCAGACAGCCACAGTAGTGTACTGTGATGAACTGCCACAGTAAATTTCTCACTAAGTTTTGAATAGGCCTATTTGAAAAACGCTTATCAATTATTAGTTAATTTTAGCTGTGGTTACGAAAGAGTTCAAGCACTTAGTGCATACAAAGTGTGGTTATACTTGTAGTGCATACAATATATAGACCTGACATAACAAGTACGTGCAACTCTAATTCGTGAGGTCTAACACACACAAAAACACATACAATTATTTCTTTACCTTTTACGGACATAAGTACAAGGAAATCTGCGTTGCGTTATTGTAGTAATTATAAACCACAACATAAATAATTCCTTCACTGAAGTTATTTCGTAGGCCTACATGATTGAAATAACATTCTGTACGTAAACATAAGCCACTGACAAACTTTATTCACATATCCTTCGATATAATGAGACGACTAAAGATGAAACAAACCAGAATGTACGTTTGAACAATATACCGACTGAAAAGCAAAATAAAGAAAACAAGCTCTCGCATAAGGTAAATTATTTCTATATAGTAACTATGAAAATATAAACGCTGAGAGACTGCACTAACTTACAAACTGGGTACCATATCTGATAATCCTTACACAGAATGTTCATGAATACCTTACCCTACATAACTCACTGCAGAGTTAGGTGTGTGTGTGTGTGTGTGTGTGTGTGTGTGTGTGTGTGTGTGTGTGTGTGTGTGTTTATTGGTAAGTGGCCCAAGCCTACTGCGCTTGTAGTGACAGCCACCGGAGGTTCTATGAGAGTAGGCCTATTCTGTACTCGATCATTGCCGTTAACTCCTTTGGCTGACCTTAGGTGTCCAGAGAACACTTACCATTACGTTTTTATATTTTCTTTCGTTTATATTATCCCTCTAAAAATTAAACTACCATTTAGACTCACAGACGTATCACCATTGGTAAACAGGCTAACAACATAGATCACTAATGGCTAAGAAAAAGTGAGCATTTTGATACTTTATTTACAGAATTAATGGAATGCACTTGCAGGGTTTCTACTTCGTTACAATTATTTAATTGTGAAAACAATTCCATCCATTAACATTTCTTCACTCTATGCTTTAGGTGTGTGTGTGTGTGTGTGTGTGTGTGTGTGTGTGTGTGTGTGTGTGTGTGTGTGTGTGTGTGTGTGTGTGTGTGTGTGTGTGTGTGTGTGTGTGTGTGTGTGTGTGTGTGTGTGTGTGTGTGTGAGAGAGAGAGAGAGAGTAATTTATTTATTATTTATAAATTCTTTACCACAAGATGTTTTTCCCTTATTTGGTACATGTTTCGGTAATCGTATTGTTCCCATCCTCACCCTTCCTGAATTTATATCTTGTGGAGTATTTGTGTTTTGGCTGGTTGTTGTTATGATTTCCTGTTGGTTTTTGGTATTTTATACTGGTATTATTGTGTGTGATTGTCGTGTATATATTAGCTTTCAGAGTATTTTCAATGTTGAGAGCTTTGAAAATTGTGTCATGTTTTGTATTGATTTGTATTTGTTCAGGTATTAGTTTGATTTGTGTTTGTACATTTGTAAATTTCAGTTTTTCCGTATGCATCAAGAAATAGACTGTAGGATATAAAATTAGGAAGGCTGAGGATGGAAACAATACGCTTCCCGAAATATGTACCAAATAAGGGAATAAAACATCTTGAAGTAAAGAATTTATAAATATTAAATAAATTGTATATATATATATATATATTCATATTGCACGGATCTATGCAAATTTGGCGTGTAAGGGAAAAATGTGTTGGTTGGGCGTTCGAATCCTCTGTGGATAAAAATTAATACTGAAAAACGATGGAACTAAAATGATTTTTGTATAACAAAATTATAATAATTAGGTTAACAAACTAGTATAATCGCAATACTTCTTCGTTACTGTGCGAAATACATGCGCTACTTTTACAATGTTTTTAATTAAAATATGTAAAGCCAACAAAAACACCTTGGTCAGGAAATGACTGCCGACGAGATTTACTTCCACGTGTCCTGTGTAATTATAATCATGGCTAGTACTGTATCTCGTGACTCAGAATCAGGTTATGTATACTATAAAATACGATAATATTAATTCAGTCTCTGTGTTATATTTTATTATACCAAGTTATGAAGTACTAAATTTGTTACTGAGATTGAATTTTTACAGTTAATACCAACAATATTTTCGAGAATGAGAAGCTGACACAAGCAATCTTAGTTACGTCCATGAGAGATATTAGCATTAAGAACATAAGCTCTTGAATCTGTCTTCTTCTCCTTCTTTCGTAATTTAAGTTTTGTATACTTAAAAGTTCAGTCTTCTCTAGAGAACCTATTTCGTTTTTTCGTCATTGTTTATCTTGTATCACATTTCTACATTAGGTCGACTGTGATAAAAGTCGGTTCTCAAAAGACAAATACTTCACGACACACCTGAGGCGCCTTGGGCTGATGGGGGAAACAATGCCTTAAGCTACAGTTACGGCTTTACGTTCACCCCTACCCACACCTTACCCTCATCATAAATTAGCCTGCAGAACACTTTTTTGTCCCACGCTGCCCAGACAATTACACACACCTCTTCCACCCTTCGTTTTTCTGTTATATAGAACCTTATCAACTTTAAAAATCACCTCTATTAATTCATTTACAAAAAGTACACGTAGGCCTATATTTTATTCAAAAACTAGGAATTTTGTTTGCGTGCCGTTTAAGTGAGTTAAATATTTTCTCTTTGGGAAAATCAGTGGTTACTGCTTACTGAATTTCGGAGGAATCTGAAACGAGTAATGAACTATGAAATAAACATCCGCGAAACGTAAAAATACACCCAGATTGTTATTGGATACACAAGCACATTTAGACAAAAACTTAGCTACAAATGAGAGTTCCGTGAACATCATTAATAGTTAAAATCCAAACAACGAAATACATTTAAAGTAATATATTATCGTCACAAAACAATTAATATGAAACAAAAAAGATTCGGCAACGTCACGGATTATAAAACATAAGTAAATTAATTGGTACGACAATATACAATATATATGATATCTCTTCAATAATAATGAGGTCTATTCTACAAAAAGTCGTTTGCAAACAACTTCGCAGTACCAACTCCTTAATTTGAAGGGATAGTAGTATTTTTATTTATTTAATTTAACTTGATGTTTCCAGGAGAATCTAATAAGGCCAGTATTAAATTTCTGTGTATTTTTGGTTACACGCACCCACCAAAGCTCGCAATTTCACAATTACATAACAGACTTAATTTTAAAAATTTAATTCGAATGAATTTACAATTTTAGAAGAACGTCTACTATTTTCTTCCAACAATTTACTATTACTAATTTTTTATTACCAACAATTGTATACATCGGTGATGAGCCATTCTTTGTCTTCCGAAGACGATTACAGTAAAGTACAATATTCTTGCATTAGTCTGCAATCTGCTGTTATTCTTACATAGGCGTTCATACATTTTATTTTTTTGCACATTGATGTTTTTATTTTTTCCATGCGTCCTGTAATTCTCCCATGCGTATCAGGTTTAACGTTTTGACGATTAATTTTCCAGTCCCGTTCTGTCTAACGACATCGAGGATAGTGTCGTCTCTGTAGATACGACGCTTAAAGTTTCTACAAAATGAATATTACCTTAGACAAAACATCATGAAAATTCATCTGAACTAGTGGAAGATAGTTCAACAAGTGCATTCAAGCTAATACATTACTAAGCCCGATAATTTTCTTATAACGTTGTCGATTAAAATGCGATGTATTTTTATTTGTTTAAACTCAGGTACTCATTCACTCACGTAGCGGTATTTACTGACCCCTGGATATACTACATAAATTTTTGTATCTACTATGAATCTGTAGTAGACCTACATATTGTTGGCGGCTTTGCTTAATTTTTATCTGTTAGACTAGTTTCATATTTATTCTTTTTATGATTCCTTACGTGCTGCACATTTCACACGTTTTGTATACCTTCTTGTTAACTTAAAGAAGAGCATTATCTATGACATTCTATAGAATGCCATAGAGTTTGAAATAAAAGGGAATTAAATGTATTGTTCAAATACAATATAAATATATTAAGTAATAGAGACATTGATCTTGTTTTCGTTAACAGTTAGTCCACGTACCATAGTTCTTGCATATTTCATTTTCACTGTAATGGTTTGAATCTTGTCATAGTTTTTTTTTTTCATGGGAGAGAAAGTCGTACATAGAGTTTTACCAAATATTACCTGTTTTTCTCTCCATCTCCTCGCATTTATCGACTCTCGTGAACACAACAGACATTTTAATATTTGCTTACGTCAAGGAGCCATAATTGAATTACTCAATTATTATAGAAGCTGTTAACAAACTTTCAGTAAGTTTATTTCAAACAAACTAAAATTTTTGTACAAATGTAATTGTTTTCCATACTAATGCTCTTCATATGAAACAGTGATATTAAACCGAACAATTCCACAAATCTAATATTCAACAAAACCCATTAAACAGAGATTGCATATATTCACGTTGCAATTCCGTTCATTTTGGTAAACAACGACCTCTACACGCAGTTATTAACATTGTAATCTGTTACGTCATTACAGGTTATATATACATTTCTCACAGCTTTAAATGAAACTGTAATCCGTATTTTGTAATCTATATGAACTAAAACGGAAGCAAGTTATTAATTAGGATTATCCGACATAACACACTATGCTTACCGACAGTTAATTAGTTATGGTAACAGTTACTACGCCAAAAAGAAAAACTGTTAATATAATATTTTACCCTGTTATAATTAACTATTTGATTAGACTGTTTTTTTGGTACTATGCAGAGTTGATATCTGTTATTAATTAATGTGTACTAAAGAGTTAATACCGGCTAGTTTAGTGTAGGTACCTGATAATAATCAGTCTCTCACTCCTTGATGTAGCCTATTTGAATTCGAATCGCCTTTCCTTATACAGAACATTAATTCTTTGTTATTCTGCAGAATTTTAATGTTTCTCGATAGATTTTTATGAGCGTACCATACAAAACAGATTGTAAAACTTACTAGGAACTAAGATGTTCAATTATGAAAAAAATAATAAAATAACAACAGAGATATTATATAAAAATAAGGATAAATAACAAGATGCCTAGGTGTACAAAAACGTAGGTGATTCTAATGATAAAATACAATAAAAAAGGCATCTCTTAATCAAAACTATGTTAAGCAAAAGTTGATATGATTCTTTTGGATTAAGTATGAAATGTTATAAACCATTAAGATACAAGCATTATATCAGAAGATATAAAACTAACTCATAGTGCCATAGGCCTCATGAAGCTTAGAAATAGATTTGGTGATTTATTCACAATTTAATGTTTTTAACATTAATTAATGACAACAAAGGACTTGGAATTCATTGTATCCAATATATCTCATAACAAGATGTTCATTAAATAATTATAGAACATAGTTTAATAAAAAATACTGTATTAGAGTATAAGAGAAATATTACCTTTGTCAATAGTAAACAGAAGTATGCATTGTGAGATGTCTAAATACTGAGCAGGACAAATGCCAGATGATGGTAAAGCTAGATTGGAGCTCACAAGTAGCATAAAGAATTGTTATCAATTATAAAGTGTTTTAATAGTTTTAGATAAAAAGTTTGGCGTCACTTTTAGACTCTCAAACCCGAAGACCCACGCTTTGAACATAATTAAATAATTTTGTTAACGCTGGGGTGATGTGTCAACAAAGGAATGTCATCAATTCTGACCAATCAAATCACCTATATCGAGATTTTCGCGGTGGACGTAGTTGGGAACAGCGAGAGAGACGCGCAAATTTTGGACAGTTCTTCACCAGTTTCAAAGCCGTGCAGATGACGGGCTCCGTGCTAAAGTAATTCGGGATTAACCCATAATGCAGTGCGGTTTCGAATGTAAACACGGCCAACATAACCTTCAATACGGAAAGTGAAACGAATTCGAGTACAGTGTAGTGCAGTGGTTTAATAATACAGCAATGAATGCTTATTAAAGTATTAATAGCGAATATAACAAATAGAAAAAGGAATTGAGGAAGTTTAGTGAAATTTATTATTAAAAAAAATACTTAATGAATTTAGAACATTATATGATAATGCCATTTGAAATGGTTAAAGACTTGTAATTATTTTGTAACACTACACAACAAATTAAACATTATTATTCTAAGCACTTTCAACTTGTTAAACGTAATTTAGTGTAAATTGAAGGTAACGTTGTTAACTTCCTAGGTTCATGATAACCTCCAATTGTGACATCCACGTATAACCGAATTTTATTGTACTAGGTTTAAGTATTTAATCAACTTATATTGTAATCACTCTCCTTTTACAATGTTTTAAGAAGAGTTATCAGCATTTTTAGTTACGTATGTTGCAGTTCAAAGAACTCTATGGTATAAATTAATTAGACAATTTTGTCAACAAAGACGATTTCTATAACATTGTGACCAACCCTGAGATATGAGTTTCGAACCAAAGAACCAATTGTTTTCAGTAAAAATGAAATGATTAATTGTTTTAAAAAAAGGATTTAATACTACATATTACGATGAATAAAAGTATTTGAACCCAATTAATGAAGCACGAATTTATTTTACTCAATTAACGAGCTATTTGAGTTAAGGTTATGTTTACATCTGGGTCAGTTGGTAACACCCATGACCCGCCGAATTAAAGAATTTTAAATTTACAAACCTTTCATGAATCTTCAACGATTATAACTAAATGAATAGTGTTGTAACCAGTGGAGGACAACCAATAGAAGTAAGTACTTGATTTTATCAACATCAGAATTGTTTATAACTACAACAGAATTCGTTAGTCCAACAACCTTGAGTGACGATTGTTACGGGAGGAGTTGTTCAATACGACTATAATTCAGCATAATTATACTCTTACCACTAGTGACATATTAAACCATTAAATACATAAAATAACGAATAAAATAAATTATAAAATTAACAAAATATTAAAGATAGCACGGAGCAGAAAAGTAATAAATTAGAATTTCATAGAATTGACGCACCAACGTTTGAGGTTCGAATTAGGTCAGACACACTAACCTAATTGAAAATAATAACACAACCACATAAAAATTAATATTAAAAGGGAGTAGATACCGTCTTTTAACAATATACAGAATTACACTGCAACTATAGTTTTGTTTTTAATCACGTTATGAAAATTTACTTCTGGAAACCGTGATCGTACATAGATTTAAACATATTTTATATATCCAAGAAAGCCAAACACACTATGCATGCATGCATACATACACAATTCGGATACCCAACTGTCAACGCTAGTCAACAGTTACATAAAATCTGGCTCTGTGAGTGTGTGTATATGTGGGAAGGGGTCAAGTAGGCTATGAGTCTCTGAACTACTGTCACTAAAAGGTTTCAGAATTATTATTTACTAAAAGAAAAATCATTGTTAATAAGCATATAATTTATTATTAGAGTGTTGAACTGTGAACGAAGGAATACATTTGTAAATATGGGCAGTACATTCGAGAATGATATAACTACTGAAGACTGCATTCAATAACGGAGAACGCAGTAGACTTTGAATGACAAATACAGGAAACAATGAAGTAGACATTCCACCAGTTTCAAATACATAAAATGATTTACAAAATTGAAAACTAAAATGGGGATTTCTTAAGAGAGATACAAGGCATTCGACAACACGAAGAAATATATTTCATTTCAGACATCAAGAAAACCCGAAGCACGCTCTTTGGTGGAAAGACAACCAGGTTGCTTGTTTGCTCTGTAGTGAAATTCTAAAGAATGAGGAGTAAAAGGAATGCGGGAATTAATTCAACTGCTGCTAAAGTTGATAATAAAGGTAATAACGAAGATTAGCGCTTCTCTTGTGAAGTCAAATACGTTACTCTTCTGTCTGTAACAGAAAACTTTTCATTGTATTCTATACTTAGACATACTGATTCCACTGTACCTTGTACTCCACCTGTATGCAGTTTACAGTGTCTCTCTGATACGATATACCAGAGTATAGGCATGACGTTTGGTCCAAGTATCACAGTCAAACGGTTAATGTTAGCAATCAATGCAACCGTTATTAGTCATAAGTGATTTTAAAACTCCGGCCGTACCGGCGTTTTGTGTGTTATTGAAACAAAGGCCTACACGGGCATCAGAAGGACGACGACACGGCGAATCGGCTTCACTGAAGGTGATAAATTGCAATTTCTGAATTGGATTAACTGTATTCATATTAATTTACTAAAGTGATTGGCGGAGAGAACACGTTATTACAATAAAGCGGTTCGAATGTTAAGCTTTCACTGCGACAGTAATGGTTGTAAAAACACTGGAACTTATTACCGAGAACTCCGTCAACAAGCTATCTGGATCAGGTCAGACCCTTGTTCTTATTTCTACAATAAGAAAAGAGTACTAAGTTGTCATTATCATAATTGTTCATATTTCAGTTAACATGAATATAATACAATATTAAAAATAATGATTTCTTGCAGTATCAGTTTATACTTTATTATATCAGTTTAGTAGACTATAAGTAATGAAACTATAAATAAAATTTCTTAGTAAACAATTTACGTACACTTCGAACATAAAATGAAATTTCTTATTTTACGCCACCTGTATTTTCCAACTGTAAAAATTGTTGTGTTTGACATTACTAAAAGAAAGAAACATTGCTTGATTGAGTTTTGATGGATGTATTCTTACTACACTGTGTCTTAGATCCCATTTATCTTATAACTAAATCTCTTGTTGTGAATATACAATACTAAAATTAACTGAGAGACCGTAGACCTCCTGAGTGCTTAAGTCGGAGTTTGAACTACAGTTAGAGCAGTAGATTTTCTTGTAGAATCCCGCCTTGTTTCATAAACCCTAACTATATAACATGTTAAGAATGCAGAGCTGTTAAAATAACATAAAAAGACTGAAAACTATTTATTTTGCGAAATAAAAAAAGGTTACTGTCAGCTGATAAGAATTATCAGTAGTTCAGAAGATGTAAAAAGGGTGTAGCATGTAAAGAATAATTAATAATTACTTTGTTAATAATTTAATATTATCAAAAAAATGCTAATCAACTTGTCAATTATACCAGGTAACATATTAATTCATTCACTTACTGTCTGCCGGTAATAAGTGTTTTCATATCTAATTAATTATCGCTAAGCATGGGCTACTACACCAGTTAATCCTAAGTAGTATCGTACGTATCAATTTTAATTAATTCTATACTAATTTGCCGGAGTAGTGCATTTATGAAATTCAGATCAGAACTTCATTTAAAACATCACACACACACACACACACACTCACTTATTTTTAATCTAAAATAACGTAACAGGCATAATTCCGAGCGCGCACGTGTGCGCGGTTTACCATGTTGAACGGAATTGCAACGTATATTTGTACTCTGTGTTTAATGAGTTCTGCTGAATATTAGATTTGTGAACTTGTTTGAGTGTAATTATGAATAATTGAATCATATTGCAGCAAATATGAATCTGAAATAATCAGATTACATTATTTATTTGGGATTATTTAAATAGCTTATATTCAAAATGTTTTCCTAAATCTTCTCTACTAAAATGCCATCTACAGAGTCCATTCTTTATATTTACTTTGTACACCGTAGTTTTACTAAGTTGGTAGACAGAATATTACTGGGAAGAAAGTTTTGCTTTGTAAGATTACGTTTTAACGTCTTCTGCTGATAGAGGAGGATAAAATATATCATAATGACACTTAACAGGGCAATTTATAGGCAAAATGAATAGGAAAACAAAATAAGTTTTTATGCAATATACTGAAAAAATAATAAGCGAAATTGAATAGGCAACAGGTAAAAAACGTAAGAATCTTGTTTGTCGAAAACATTAATAAATTAGAAGGAAGTATCTAATTTTTACTATATTATACGTTAGGATGTATCTTTAATAAAAATTTGACGTAGACGCTTGACTAAAAAAATTTAATTACATATGAACGTCAAGTCACAAAAATCACTCCGAAATGCACTATAATACCAACAGGTCCCAGACTGACCATGGCCGGCCGTTGAATGCTTATTTCTACCCCGCTGAGGTTCAAGCGTTCAATTGTTCACTCTTCTCCATAAACTAAAGGAAGAACAATTTTTTAATATGAAGTCTACGGTGAGGGCAGCAATGAAGAATGCAAAACTGAAGAATCAGACCATCTGTTATCAAAATATTAGAGTGATTACAACCAAATCGAATAAAATTTATACACCAATATCTGTTAATAGACATGTCAGTAAAATGCCATTGCTCTTTCTGAGATTTGGCTTTGTGAAGATCACTACAATCCTCGTTTCATTCCTGAAGAACAAACTATACACAGACCTCGCAGGGAATAACGACACAGACTGCCGTGATGGTGGGGGTGCTCTTCTCGCTGTCAATAGTGATCTCATTAGTCGAAAATAGTGGCTATTAGTACATAGTATGTCAGAAGTGGTCTCATTAGTTAGAATATACGATCTTGTGATGGTATCTGAATGCGTTTGATAAGAGTTTCTGTTTCTGATTATAGTTATTTCCTGTCGTTGCTTAAGGTCCTTCAAGTGTGCTTGTCACTATCTGGAGTCCCTCGTCAAAATGGATGATATTACAAAGTATAACATTATGTATGCTGACGATTTTAGTGCTGGTGGTTTGAATAGGTTGACAGGTCTATTCGTCCTATCATTTTTACGCTAGAGCCAGGATTACCTCTATTGCCAAGTTACTGACTACATAAACATGGTGTAGCTGAGTCCGACGTACATGATTTAGTACAATCCAACCGAGGCCAACTGGAGGTTGGTGCGGGTTGTGAACGTTTTGGTCAATTTTTAGTCAGTCCTGCTTTAAAATAGATTTTTCTTTTCATATAATGTATAAAATGTCAAATGCTTGAAGGACAAGAGTATGGGTTGGTATTTCCTTGATTCTCTTAAATTCTGAGTACTTTGAAGGTAAAATCCTGGAAACTAAACATGATGATGTTATGTTAGGACCAAAAAAAGGTTATACATTTATAAAGATACAAACAATGTACACGTATAACGGATTCGTGTATCGTGACATGAGAACTTGATATTCAACATGTAAAAATCCTCCACCAGCGCGTGCTCTTTCTACATATTTTGAATTCGTAAACACACTCGCGTGCAACACACACACACACACACCTGCTACTTGTTATTCATACGTTGGGCATTAAATTGAGAGATGCAGTCCGGTTTTCATCTCAACCGAATCGAACACATATGTTTTACGCAAACGCGTTGTATCTGCACAAAAACAAACTTAACAGAAGATTTAGCCTTCATTAAATAAAAAGGCGATGAACTCGATGTCTGGTTGCTGACACGTATAATTTCCGTTTTGTTAATTTTAGTGATACTGTAATTATTTCAGCTATAAAATATATCATCATCATCATCATCATCATCATCATCGCAACCAAGTGTAAACGATTCATCCCCCACCCTTTAATGAGTCCATCGTCAGTAATTTTTATCAATTCGACGTGCGTTAACGGTCCACCGCTCTGATCTAAAACCGCTTTCATGCAGCGATTTTATTTCCAGCCGACTGTTGGGTAATTTAATTGAGAGAGAACCGTGCCTCGCTTAGGGGGCCACTGATTGCATAGTACAGTCTATATTATATACATATTGAATGTTATAACTAACTAAAAGTACACTCCCGACAGAAATTGACTGTGTACACTGCATCAGCGAAAATTGTCTCCCACGGAAGCAGAATTCCTCATTTTCATTTGTCGGTTTAAAAATTCCGTTTGACGTGTTCGATTGTTCCATCATCCACCGCGACGCATACGTATTAGCATATTGTAAAATCAGGCGGGGTTAAATCAAATTCCAAACATCATTTAATCAACATTATCAACTTGAAACCGTAACACCTGTTCTAGTTTCACAGAACTCCCAGACGAAACGATCCCCATACTAATGTTTCGACAATTTTAGCTCAGCATAATCCGTTCGTCAAACCGATAATTCCGCCTGTAATCGACCATTTTATAATTTAGTTTTAACTAAAACGATGCTTGAGTAAATTTCGAAATGAGTGCAAGTGTTCGCATATCACATCAACCATATTTCAAAGGCACGAGTCGTAAGCTTGGTTCACACGACTGGAATTTTTACGGAGCGGAGTCCGTGCGAATATTATTTATTTATAGTTAATATATGCGGAGTCCGTGGGGTGCCACATTGTGTACTAGTTTCCAACATTGTTACTTCGGTAATCGTAGATCAAGCCCAATGTGTTACGTTTTCGTATTTGGTTATTACGTATATTAAAGGAAAGAAAACCACTAGGCTAGGCGTGGACATTGGTTCATCCAGTCTTTAGCTATAGGGTTAGTAAAGGTGCGTTCAATCATTTGTTCAGTGCGTGAACTCAGTGAAGATGGTGAAAAGGTTTTTAATTACTTTAGAATGTTTATCCGTACGTCACTGTTTCTGTATTAAAACTAATAATCATAACCTTATTTATATTTTAATAAATTATATTACATTAACAGAGGAAAAATTTAAAAAAATATGGGACTCTGGTAAATTTGATCGATTCTGTTAGGTTTAAAATTCCAGAGACGTTTCTTTTCATTTTTATTACCCGTAAAACAGTTACTATAGCTCGTTTTTTATAATAATTCAAAAGTATAATTATTTCCGAAATTAACATATAGGCCTACATTACAACCTTTCAACATATTTACTAATTTAAAAGCTCTAAGCAATGGATGATTTCTTACAGGTAAACCCCGGAAACCAGGTATCGCAACGCCAAGCGACAACAATGGAAGCAGTCCGAGTAGAGGGTTTAGTAATAGTAACCGTTTAAAGATTAATAAAAATGGAGAGAATCGTCTCTGAACACAAAATTTGACTCAAAAAACTCACTAGAATTATTTTTATACATTTCTTCTCGTAATGCAAGTTACTAAAATTCAAATAAACCTATGTTTATTAGGTTCGATAAACGCTAACCCTTCATTAAATACGACGTTCATTGAGCATACGACTGGACATGTAAAGTAATAGTTAAAGCTTTTTACTGTCTTCGTTCAATTCGTGCCCTGAACAGATTGGAGAACTCATTTTCACTTAGCCAGCAGCTAATGATTGGATGAACCCAGTGCCTGTCGATATCTAGCTGTTTTCTTTCGTTTAGTGTGAACTAAAAACGAAAACAACACATTCGGTGTGATCAGTAGTAGCAACATCGGAATATATCGTAACCAAAGTGAATCCAGTCGGATTCCGCAAATGTTAAGTAGCAAAAAACAATGTCCGCACAGAATCCGCTTCGCAGAAATTCTGTTCATGTGAACCGAGTCTTTCTTGGAAGATGTTTTTTAACTGTCGACGATTGCGACCTAAACAAACACCGTTATAAACGTTCAGTTATATTTGACTCACGGTTTTCCTGCGCAGTGTTCTTTTGACTTTCCAACATATCTAGGGGTTGGCTACACATTGCTCAAAAGATTTTAAGGTAAACGAAACGGTAATAACACACAAATATTTGATTTTTAAAATACATTTTTGGTTAAACGTCTGTCTAACTATTTAACATATCACACCTTATGTTTTCATATCATATTACCAAGGACACCTTGATTATATTTACTTAAATATTTTCCCATTACTTCTGTTGTAACGAACTAAGTTTGAAATTTAAATCTAACTTCGTTTTCAAAATGTCAAGACATCAACCAATTAACACGTAGATCTACTACTGCAGGTGAATCCAAAGTAGGGCTCACTCTTAAAAGCACTCCACAAATATAAAATAGGCCTAGTTCGTAACAAATATGTCAATTTTATATAGTCATAGGAAGGGATATAAAGAAAAATATAGTTTACGATACGTTACAGAGCAGTGATACACCCAAAAGCGTGTCGCTACAAGCCATTAATTACGTACATTGAAAATAGGCCTACAACATTCATTCGTTTGAAAGATCGATTCACATAGCGTATAGTAGATTTAGGTAATGATACATACTTATGAATGCGTACGTGTTTTGTCACAATTAACCTGTTATTTATTAAAGTGTGTGTGTGCGCGCGCGCATCTCATTCAGACGATTTTTCCTTGCTAGACGGAGGGATAAAGGTTACGTACTACGGTATACTGAACTGAATAAGAATGTTTCAAGAAAGAAATCGCTGAAGAAAGAAGTGACGGGTCATTCGCTAAGTAGGGAGCCGACCGTTCATGTTTATTGCACTCACTCGCATATACGGTAGGGACGATCGGTTAATAGGCTTAATATGAGGAAATAATTTACGTACCTCTAACGAGAATGGATACATTAGAAGAGTGAATGAGAATATCTGAAGAAGAGTACAACCTAACTACACAATATTAAATCAATTAGGCTATGTGATAGAAAATGTATATTAAGTAATCTATAACTAAAACAATAGTTAAAATAAAATATTTTTTACAGAGTTATAAAGAAATTAAGGTTAATAAGGTTATAAGGTCTCGTTTTGCAACTGTCGAGTCTAATGTAAATATGTATACACATACTTAGAGTCTTAGGTAGCACATAACATTGTTTCGGCGAAGCGTGACGCTTGTCACGTATTGCACAATTATCAGGGCGCAGCAATGTTCTAGAGCTGCGAGAACTTGTCTCAAATTGACTCGACTCTTCTAAGTTGGATCCACACGGTCGCTTAACAACATTCTTAGTAATATTAGACAGCAATGAACAACAAAATAATGGAAATACAAAAGAAAAATATACTTCAATATTTTTCCTGTTTTAATACTTGTAATTTAACTGAGAATATCTGCAATATCATTATCATTACCTTCCTGTTATCTTCATCTACACAACTTATTTAGTATGTAGCTCATTAAATTTTATTTTATTTTTTAGAAAAATAAGTTTGCGTCACACGTTCCTTTTCTAAAATGTCCTCTACTTGATTACGACTTTAATGGTTCATAATATTCTTTGAAAACACAAGACTGTAACTGTGAAAGATTACAGTATAATAAACTGTTTTTATGTATGTTTTTTTCTCGGCATTGTCTCAGTACTGTCTCAGTCGAATACCTGAATGTCAAACTTTGTTACTACAATCTCTGCTGTGTCGCTTTGTTTAAAAATAGGATGAGCCATAATAAAATTATTATTTGACTTAAATTGCGTACTCCAAGTGAACTTAAAGAAAACACTGAAACCACGAAGCCGTTGAAACAATTATCTAAAGAGAAGGGCAAGAAAGTTAAGACGAAAATTAAGGTGAAAATAGGAAGTAGAATGCACGTAGAAAGACGGAAGTAAGTAGAGAGAAGAAAACTAAAATGGTTTGAAATTTTTTTAAGGATGCCAGGAGATCGAATTTATTAAGGACGCCAGTAGATCGCTAGCAATGTAAAACTATACCAATTGAAACCACCGGGAAGGAGAAAATGCTGTAAAGCCTGCACATACTAGGACGAGAATACCAAGATGACATGCCTTGGACAAGAGGCTTGACAAAGATAGACGGGGATACGGCAGGGTATATTTACGAGTGTATAGAGAGTTGAAATATATTATTATCCACATTAATTATGTGTGAAATATTACATACTCACACACGTAGTAGATAGGCTAAACGTTTGTACCATTACTACTGCATATGCTGCATATAAGGTTAACAGTGGTTTAATTACAAATTGATCCTTCAATATTTAATGAAAGCAACCTTTGAACCACTCGTAGAATTACTTAAATTTATTTGAGCCACAGGCTTAGTTGTCTACCAAGTGCACTTTAATTAGAATTTGATGAATTCGCCTTTTAAAAGCGAATAGTATTGTATTGTAATGTGCACAAAGTAACGGAGTTTCTAACCATCAATCCTCCTGAAATGAATGCAACATGTTCTTAATCTGTTGCCAATATTGAGTGGCGGGGAATGACTTGATTTAATACAAAGGGAAAAGTTTTCGAGAAACATTATATCCGCGGAGGATGCCGCGCCATAACAGTATTTCAAACCCTAGTAGTAACCTAGGGCAATGGAGAATTTTGTGGAAGCCAAACTCTGAATAGGGGAGAGTGTGTTGCCAGTGTCATAAAATTGGGTAACTTTGGTAGGTAGGCAGGCGAGAGAAAGAGCAGATGGCGTTTCTTAGACGTGGTAAAGACAACCTATTTAGAGGAATGCGACCCCTGAGAATAAATCTGTAGGCCTTGAAATTACGGTTGAGCTGTAAACGCATACATGCCATCCCCTTATTCATCGTAATGGCGACGTTGCAGCAAGCTGAATGTCGAGAATATCCTACCCATTATCCGTGTAAATTACAGTACCTCAATGGAATACAGATAACGATATAATTAATCAAATTAACTTTCAAAACCTTCTTTACTTAAAATAGATTACGATTCTTTAAACATTACACCCTGTGTATACAAGAATCTTCCACTCCATGAAACTAATATTTATGCAACTGTTAGGCTTCTCTGACTGTTTAAACAAATGTAAATATACAATGAGTACATGTTACATGTTATAAAAACCTAGCCATACATTAGCTGCTAAAATTTAGGTAACCTTCTGTGGTTTATGTCAACATTTTTCCAGAACGATACTGATTTGTAAGTTAACGGTAGAGAAAAAGCACATAACTTTTTTGTTACTTCATGAAAATGTACTTAGTTAGTCTATCAGGAAGTAATTAAATTATTTTGCGGATATTATTTTTAGGGTATGACTTAAATTAATTCACACTAGCGTGTCAGTGAACAGAGCACTCTTAAGTAAATAAGTTTGGCGTAAAACGTTGACCCAAACGAAATGAAATGGCACGCAAATTGGTGTTGTGTAACATACAGGAAATGTTTAAAATGGGAATACTTATTGTTAGCAATCGACAACGAACACGCGTCAATGATGCATTTTCCAGAATAAAGAAGCTGACAAAGAGCTGGGCTTGGACAACACACTTAACGAAATGGAGACCTACTAGGATTTCGATTAACTGTACGTATTTAAATTATTTCCTTGTAGGCCTACAATTGTTCGTCCTAACCGAAGCAATCTCGCATATAGTATATTTTAAAATCAACGTATTATTTCTATACTTTAATATATGTTCTGAATATAGAAGCTAAATTTTTACAACCTGGTAATTATTATGATAATTAGCAGAGAACTAAAGTAATGAGATTGAGAAGAGAGGAACATATTTATTGTTTACTGTAGTGAAAACAATGGATGTTGAATGGAGACGGTAGTCGATAAAGTATAACTCAAAGATACTAAATTATGTTGAGTGGAATTATTGCTGTTTGCAATTAATGTATAGCTCTACTGTAGCGATGTGGACCGATGATGTTAAAGGGATTGCAGTGAAATAGGAGATAATTAAAGAGGTCTACGTCCGCAGATAGATTATTATGGCGGAATAGACAGTGAGAAAAAAAAGCAGAAAAAGAGAGAGTGAGGGAGAGACAGACAGTCGGGGAGATTACAAAATCGATGCTTTTTAATCAGTTTATGAATGAAAAAAAATGTTACTTATTAAATTGAGTGAATGTAATTCTTTCCAATAGCTTGATGAAGTTACCTTACAGTATACCTTATACTTATGTTACCTTACAGTATACCTTATACTTATCTTCTGTTTTCAGCTACCGTCTAAAGAAAAGATGTTTTCTATAACGTAGGCTGTAGCAGGTGTAAACAGAATGGTAAACCTTATAAAACACTGTACTATACTCTCCCTAGAGTTCAGAAGTGTTGTATGTTAAAAACTAATATCCTTCATTGGTCGTATCGTAACGAATAATCTCATTTACTAAATAATCCACTAGACTCCGTTTTTACAGTGACAGTGGTGTAGGAGAAAGGGGGCAGGCAGCCAGCTATACAAGGAAAACAAAGTGTGTAATTATGTTTCAAGATCCACACTCATTGATCACACAACCTCCACATTAGATTATTTAACAAATGTAAATATCGTTACTGACGTGTCTAGCAGACTGGTTCTGAAAATAGACAAACGGCTGTAACCGCATTGCGCTGAAGCTCGATATAATGTGAAGCCACAAATTAGAGTTTGCAGTAAAGAGATAAACACAGTTCCGGAATAAACGACATTGTCTTGAGAGAGAATAGCCTCAGTTATGATTGTTCGGACTTCAGATTCCAAAAATTAATTTTCGTAGGCTCAAAAGTAACTTCCCATGAAGTTATCGATCTTGATTATACTCGGAAGTACGTTAGTATTAGCTATTTTGTTGGATATTTTCCTATATCTTCTATTTTAAGTGCGAGAATGGTTTGTTGCAGCTTGTACCCTCTCTATTCCGTACCAAGTTCTTCATTTGCATGTATTATTTACACTTTCCTTTAATAATCTGACTGATGTGCTGCCTCATTTGTCAACTTCTATATGACTGTTCCTTGCATATACACCATATTTTTATAAGTATGAGGCTTACCTGTTCCATTCTTGAGTTTTCCCTAACCAAGGTCTTCTATTTTCCCAGACATTTGTAGGAACTAAAGTCTTCAAAAATTTCGGATATTCTACATTCAACTTAGTTTAACTATCCACCTAAAATACTATATACAGTACTGAAATTTTCAAGTTTCTTCGTTCTTCCCATGGTCTCGACTGTGTGTGAGAGCCATGTACTCAGAGGCGTGATACGCTGTTCTAAATGAAATCCCTCTTCACATTCAGATTGATACTACGAAAACAAGCAGTGAAGACACAAATATATAACATAAGTGTGTTTATAAAATATGTAAAATAACTGTAACGATTTCATACGATTTTCGCTTTTATGTAAAGGATATATAAGATTCGTACGAAATGATTATTTATGAAAATCCGTGGATTTTGAACTGGGTGATACTGGATATCTGTGATGCCCCAAACAGCTGAATAAAAAGCTTGTCTTTTGTATATTGATCTAAAAAAAGTAACTGGTAGTACTCAAAGTCAAGTGACATATAGAGATCGATAGAGGTAAAGGGTGACAACAATAAGATGGCATGTATGATGCAAGTTCTACATCACACAACAGAAAGTGTAGTGAGCATAGAATCTGATGTCTCAGAATGGCTTAATAACAAGAGGAGTAAGACAAAGAAGTATCCTGAACTCACAATTCTTCATAATATTTACGGGTGGTGTTTAAAAACTATACAGTTTTGTGAAAAGGATCCAAATAGGAGGCCGATATAGGAAATTAAATAAAGTTCGTAAATGTACTCATCTACGCTGACGGTGTCGTATTGTTTGTAAAAAGTACATAGAGAAATAACGAGATATAACTTAAATATAAACTTATCATGTAATAATAATCAAGTCAGAAGTAATCACGTTTAGCATAAATGGGGTTTATTTATTATGCTAATCGTGATATAAATGATTTACATTTAGTAAATGGGACTAGTGGTATTTTATGTGAGTTTATCACTTTCTCATATGTATCTCGCCCTAAAGCTGGATGCCATTTACATTTAATGCCAAGCGTTGTGCAGCCATTTACATTTAGTGGTGTAAATATAATTTACATCTGTGGTAATTAATTGTGTAAACCATTTACATCTAGTGAATATTAATCTGTGCTAATTATCTGCGCGGATTAATTACTCAACAATTATGAATCATATTAATTAAAGATTTATGTAATACGTTAAAATTGATATATCTAAAATTATTTCTATTCGTCAGATTTGACTCAACACAGTGTCTGATTAAATACGATTTTATGAGTCTATTAATCAGACGTTTCAATGGTCGAGTTTATTGTATCCATTGATGTTTAGCATAAGTTATGAGATTTTTAGTGTAATACTTAGAATGAAAATACATCAATAACAAAGGTGAAATTTCAATAATGAACGCATGAATACTGTAAATTAACTACTTATTTATTACACATCTTACTGAAGTAAGTAACTATATCCTGCAAATTACATACATATTAAAGCACATGATATAAATACAATTATTCAATTTATACGATGTTTCCTGAAACATAAACACATGGTACATTCAAATGCAGTAAATAATGCACATATATAAAACATACACGAATAATAAACAATCAACAATTATACTTATTCCTACCTAAAATGCGTTCATTATTTCTCAGATAACGAATTACGTTAGTGTTATTTTATAGATTTTATGATTCATATGACTCATATGTAATTATTCTCTTGGGGTTAGTTCTTTGAAAAGAGGCAACAGAACAGTAGTGTAGTATATACTACTAAGATTAAGTAGACATAAAGCTTATCTTTGAGAGTGTTTATCCAATTCCGTCGTCGTGAGAAGACACTTTCTAGATGATTCGTCGAAGATCATAATCACTGTTACGCAGAGCACTGATAATTTCACTTCACTCCACTAAATCTCCACTCCCGTCATGTGTATGGTATTGTGGTAACCCGCTGATGTCGAGTGTCCGGAGTTCAAATAGTGAGGTGTTAATGTTGTCATTAACTTGAATTGTTCTGAAAGTTTGCCATATTTGTGTACATGGTTAACTGTGCCGTCTATTTTAGGTGTATCGCGTACTGCGTGCTTAATTGTTTGGTATAGTTTATTCAACTAATTGTTCAACATGGTGATACGTTATGATGTGAGAATGTTTGAGGTGACACTCACTGTTCTACTTTAAATGTTAATTAGTATATTATTATGTGCGCGTCAGTTGAGATTTCAAGTCCCGTACGCACTCATAGTTTATATTTCCGCACAGAATTGTGTATAAGTGTGACTATACCGATGTCTTTGTTCACTTATGAATTTACAAATTAGTGAATCCGGTCGGTCGACATAATCAATCGTCTGTCCATCGTACGCACTAACTTCTGACTATTAATTGCGACTACCAACTGCTACTATTAACTACATACTCTTGACTACCGACTGACTGTTAACTGCGACTAACTGTTCGATTGAACGACTTGACTACTCGATTGAATACTTGACTATCCGATTGAAAATTACTGACTCTCGATTAACTACTTGACTGCCTGATTGAAAATTACTGACTCTCGATTAACTACTTGACTGCCCGATTGAAAATTACTGACTCTCGATTAACTACTTGACTGCCTGATTGAAAATTACTGACTCTCGATTAACTACTTGACTGCCCGATTGAAAATTACTGACTCTCGATTAACTACTTGACTGCCTGATTGAAAATTACTGACTCTCGATTAACTACTTGACTGCCTGCTCCGCGTCTTCGCCAAACAGTTTTATTGGAACATCTTACCCATAAGTCTAAGTTTCGATCTCTACGCCTTCTCGAACTCTTGATTGGTCGTACAAATTCCTACCCTTCTGTAGATCTCATCCTCTGTTTCACGATTCGTCGGCCGAACCCTTCCTACTCTCTCCACGAGCTCTCTTAGAAGATGCTTGATGCTGGTTGGTCGTCGTCATCCCCGGAGTGTTTCATGTGACGAGCGTAGCACAGATTCTAAGAAATTAGGACAATTTCATGGCCTTCTGTTATCCTTTGTTTAGACTTTCCCTAAGGTTCTGACTGAGCTTTTGTTAACAGACTCCAGGTCTTGGTTAATTGTCTAAGTTCCACGACGTTCGTTCCGCCGATTATCAACCCTTCGTTGTCTTCATTTCGGTGAAATTCTACTTTTCAGTCGTAAATTTCAGTAAACTGTCAAGAATGTGTTTTCACGCTGTGCAGGGTACACTGGCAGTATTCACTGAGTTACGTCTATTGTCTATCTCTCCGTTAAAATTGCTCTGTACTTCCTTTGTAACATAGTAAAGCCTTTCATAATTGAGCAGTTACACTTTGCTTCCACAGCAGGCGTTCCATCTCGATTCCGTGTAACTCGGCAGCTGGACGAAGTCTTTGTTTCAGATTGTTGGGTGCTGTAAATTTTGACAAACGGCTAGCTGTCAGTGACGCCTTGAAATACTCATTGTGTGCAGTGCTCAGACATTTTTTCTTTGTCTTCGCTCTGTCGTCGGGTTTGACGTGCCCTCGATTCGTCATTATTTACGACCTGGGCTTGTGTCCGTCGACTTGAGTGTGGGAACGTGTCACTTGATCGAGGAATTAAAATTTTTTTAAAATTTCGATCATTACATTGTCCCCAAATTGGATTGGATGTTGGACTTCGGGAGACATCTGATCCAATTTCTGCGCTCTGTCCCAGTCGTGGATGTCTGCTTCGGAATGGACATGGTTGACTGACATCTATCTCTCATAGGAAGCAATTAATTGTTATTCCCCATCTTAATGTTTTATATGGTCATACGAATTTATTGCCGCACATCTGAGTGAATGAACGCATTTTTACACTTTGTCTGTCCATATGCGGACTGTACAATACGATTTCGAGTAAATAATTGAATTTAAGACATGGACGTTTGTCCATTTGACAGTTTGTCTCGTTATTCTTTATACACAATGTATTAGATAAGCTGTAGATTAGCTACCCATTATATTAATCGATCTTATGTCGATGACCTATATAGCAATAAAATACTTTTAAACTTGTCATTACTGTCTCTAGAATACAGTTGATACTAACAAATATATACATATGGTCAATTCGTAACATGTTATAAATGATTACATTGGTAAAAGAAACATACATGTTAATTAAATAGTTAAGGAATCAGCATACTTCGTGATGCATACTCTTAAAGTTATAAAACAATCGTCCATTTTGAATTATTATTTGCATACACAAATTATTCGAGTCTCTACATTTTAACAAGTTATTATTCATAATTATTAACGTCTTTGGTGTCCTGTGTCATAGTATTACACTGTCCTTCTGACACATGGTACATTTCACAAATCACTTTCTGTATATGTTGATATTTACACGTCTAATTAACATAACGAATGACAATTATGTGCTGATCACAAACACAGTTAGCATTGAAATACAGACTTAACACAACAAGTAAAATGCATATCATTATTTGGTTAGCTGGACTGGCCGCGCGAGCAAATTACCTAAACTATGTCTTCTGCTGGTCGCCGGGAGTCGTCGCTACCACTCGTGTTATCTATACTTCCGTTCGCTGGCTCATGATACCTTTTAATGCACTTTGATTTGCCGTATGTTCTACAAGCTCATACGTGGCTTTGTTTTAATTTCATTCATTAATCTTCTACTCTTCATTCATCAATATTCATCTTTAATTACTTTCTTTGGTTTATGTATTCCCATACAACCAATGTATTTAATGTATTTTATTCAGTACTATCTAATTTCATCATTACATTTTCAAACATTCTTAAAATCGTCTTCTTAATACGTTTTCATTTATTCATTCTTAATTTACATTTGTGATGACATACTTTTATGTCCCGTCACTATCGTGCTGTTACTAACGCACGCGTTTTTGTTGGTAAACAGTAAGGTGTTTGACCTTGGGTTTTGTGTAACATATTTTTTCCAATGGCTGGTTGGCCGTCCCCGTTATTCCGCTACAATGTGCTGCACTTGCGCGCCTAAGATTTATGACCATTCTCCGTCTCGTTCTATGTGAGTGAGTGAGAGGTGTGTCCCACTTTCCTTTTTGTCGGTCTGCCTCAGGCCAGCACGCTTTAAACTGCCTCCCTTGGCTTATACAACCCTTCGCAACCGTACTTCCATTGCTCACATATACAGTGCGTAGTTTTTGCCGCTTTTTCCAGTAGCTTTCACTAAGTAAACACGCGCCGTTCTGCTTTTGCCGCCGTTTCCAAGCCTGTATACAATTCCGTTGTTCGACAGTCAGTTTACTACTCGTGTGTTTACATAATAAAATTTTGTTTCTTAGGTTCCTAAGAGATCTTACCCCGAGTGCTTGGACTCTTCCTCCAGTACTATCACGATCCTTTACAACATTTTTAAGTCGTCTAGTAGAGATTTTTCTTCTCCTCTTCCTCATGACGTTTCTTGTCCATGATGAACATGCATACGGATCTTGTAGGTCCTTCCGTTTCATGTCATCCATGGCTTGTGTAAATTTGCTTTTAGCCTTATAACATGCGGTATTTGTTTCAACTTTAAACTTTCCCTTCATGCTTCTTATTGATGCAGCTCGACTACTTCGCCGATCTATGCTTATTTCACAAGCTGGATACTTCATCATAGAATTCACTGATGCCGTATCTATTCTCGCGTTTCTTAATTTGTACCTTTTATGCGTTCTACCTGGTGGTAGTAAAATTTTACTATCTTTATCCACGTCTGGATACTCCTCTTCCCACTTCCTCATATACAAAGGAACAAAGTCACTTTTCTTCTTAATCCATTTGTTTCTTGAACTTACGTTAGATCGAATAGTTGATAATTTCTTAGTAGCTGATACATCCGTAAAATCAACAGTGTTATCAGTGTCTTGTACTTTCCGTACGTCTTCGTAATTCTCATTCATCACTTCTTCTTGCTTCTTCTGGACTTCGTTTCCATCCACTTTCCAGGTATCCTTGTATTCACGTATTTCTGTACGAAACAGCTTGAACTGCTCATTCATATGTTGCGTAATTTCTTCTTTATAATTATTAAAATTTTCATTAATTTGATTGAATTTCTGGTTGATTTCTTCTTTAATTTCTTCTTTATGTTGATCGAATTTCTGATCGAATTTCTGATTCATCATCTTGAAGCTTTCATTATTCGTGCGCATGAAGTCCATCAACAATGAACGTAGCGATGCCTCTTCATGTGATTGCTGGGACTCTTGTGGTTGCTGTGACTCCTGTCCCCGCGCTCTGACCTCTGACGTCTCCTCCGTCATATTTGGTTCGGTGACTGATGAGTTTTCTTCGTTGGTGTCGGGTGCGCCCAACTGGTTGTTAACGTCAAAGTCCATGCTATCAGAACTACCGCTAGCCATTTTAGCCTTGCTTCGCGTTATCATTTACCAGTCAAGCTAACCTTACACTTATTTAATAATGTCTTACGTACTATATTATTGTACTAACCTAATAACTACTGTCTGCTCTCTTTTGCCATGCGATGGGCGCCATTTATATTTAGCATAAATGGGGTTTATTTATTATGCTAATCGTGATATAAATGATTTACATTTAGTAAATGGGACTAGTGGTATTTTATGTGAGTTTATCACTTTCTCATATGTATCTCGCCCTAAAGCTGGATGCCATTTACATTTAATGCCAAGCGTTGTGCAGCCATTTACATTTAGTGGTGTAAATATAATTTACATCTGTGGTAATTAATTGTGTAAACCATTTACATCTAGTGAATATTAATCTGTGCTAATTATCTGCGCGGATTAATTACTCAACAATTATGAATCATATTAATTAAAGATTTATGTAATACGTTAAAATTGATATATCTAAAATTATTTCTATTCGTCAGATTTGACTCAACACAGTGTCTGATTAAATACGATTTTATGAGTCTATTAATCAGACGTTTCAATGGTCGAGTTTATTGTATCCATTGATGTTTAGCATAAGTTATGAGATTTTTAGTGTAATACTTAGAATGAAAATACATCAATAACAAAGGTGAAATTTCAATAATGAACGCATGAATACTGTAAATTAACTACTTATTTATTACACATCTTACTGAAGTAAGTAACTATATCCTGCATATTACATACATATTAAAGCACATGATATAAATACAATTATTCAATTTATACGATGTTTCCTGAAACATAAACACATGGTACATTCAAATGCAGTAAATAATGCACATATATAAAACATACACGAATAATAAACAATCAACAATTATACTTATTCCTACCTAAAATGCGTTCATTATTTCTCAGATAACGAATTACGTTAGTGTTATTTTATAGATTTTATGATTCATATGACTCATATGTAATTATTCTCTTGGGGTTAGTTCTTTGAAAAGAGGCAACAGAACAGTAGTGTAGTATATACTACTAAGATTAAGTAGACATAAAGCTTATCTTTGAGAGTGTTTATCCAATTCCGTCGTCGTGAGAAGACACTTTCTAGATGATTCGTCGAAGATCATAATCACTGTTACGCAGAGCACTGATAATTTCACTTCACTCCACTAAATCTCCACTCCCGTCATGTGTATGGTATTGTGGTAACCCGCTGATGTCGAGTGTCCGGAGTTCAAATAGTGAGGTGTTAATGTTGTCATTAACTTGAATTGTTCTGAAAGTTTGCCATATTTGTGTACATGGTTAACTGTGCCGTCTATTTTGGGTGTATCGCGTACTGCGTGCTTAATTGTTTGGTATAGTTTATTCAACTAATTGTTCAACATGGTGATACGTTATGATGTGAGAATGTTTGAGGTGACACTCACTGTTCTACTTTAAATGTTAATTAGTATATTATTATGTGCGCGTCAGTTGAGATTTCAAGTCCCGTACGCACTCATAGTTTATATTTCCGCACAGAATTGTGTATAAGTGTGACTATACCGATGTCTTTGTTCACTTATGAATTTACAAATTAGTGAATCCGGTCGGTCGACATAATCAGTCGTCTGTCCATCGTACGCACTAACTTCTGACTATTAATTGCGACTACCAACTGCTACTATTAACTACATACTCTTGACTACCGACTGACTGTTAACTGCGACTAACTGTTCGATTGAACGACTTGACTACTCGATTGAATACTTGACTATCCGATTGAAAATTACTGACTCTCGATTAACTACTTGACTGCCTGATTGAAAATTACTGACTCTCGATTAACTACTTGACTGCCCGATTGAAAATTACTGACTCTCGATTAACTACTTGACTGCCTGATTGAAAATTACTGACTCTCGATTAACTACTTGACTGCCCGATTGAAAATTACTGACTCTCGATTAACTACTTGACTGCCTGATTGAAAATTACTGACTCTCGATTAACTACTTGACTGCCTGCTCCGCGTCTTCGCCAAACAGTTTTATTGGAACATCTTACCCATAAGTCTAAGTTTCGATCTCTACGCCTTCTCGAACTCTTGATTGGTCGTACAAATTCCTACCCTTCTGTAGATCTCATCCTCTGTTTCACGATTCGTCGGCCGAACCCTTCCTACTCTCTCCACGAGCTCTCTTAGAAGATGCTTGATGCTGGTTGGTCGTCGTCATCCCCGGAGTGTTTCATGTGACGAGCGTAGCACAGATTCTAAGAAATTAGGACAATTTCATGGCCTTCTGTTATCCTTTGTTTAGACTTTCCCTAAGGTTCTGACTGAGCTTTTGTTAACAGACTCCAGGTCTTGGTTAATTGTCTAAGTTCCACGACGTTCGTTCCGCCGATTATCAACCCTTCGTTGTCTTCATTTCGGTGAAATTCTACTTTTCAGTCGTAAATTTCAGTAAACTGTCAAGAATGTGTTTTCACGCTGTGCAGGGTACACTGGCAGTATTCACTGAGTTACGTCTATTGTCTATCTCTCCGTTAAAATTGCTCTGTACTTCCTTTGTAACATAGTAAAGCCTTTCATAATTGAGCAGTTACACTTTGCTTCCACAGCAGGCGTTCCATCTCGATTCCGTGTAACTCGGCAGCTGGACGAAGTCTTTGTTTCAGATTGTTGGGTGCTGTAAATTTTGACAAACGGCTAGCTGTCAGTGACGCCTTGAAATACTCATTGTGTGCAGTGCTCAGACATTTTTTCTTTGTCTTCGCTCTGTCGTCGGGTTTGACGTGCCCTCGATTCGTCATTATTTACGACCTGGGCTTGTGTCCGTCGACTTGAGTGTGGGAACGTGTCACTTGATCGAGGAATTAAAATTTTTTTAAAATTTCGATCATTACACACGATGCAGCACATAACAGAGAAAGTGGAGATAGAGCTACAAGAAAATAGAGGAAACGAGACAGTTGAAAGACTAAGGTAATAACAGATGAAACAAGAATTAGAAATGTCAAACAAAATAATCAAAAGTTTTAGAATTATGTAAAATATTTTTTAACCATTGGTCAACAGGAATGAAGAGCCCAAAGGAACGAAGACAAAAATATGCCAGCCAGGTCTGGTGCCGGCGGCTATGACTCATAGCCGTTAAAATGTTATTTTATAAAGTGAATAGAAGCGTGTGAAAGGAAAGTACTGTGTTAGGTTGAGAGGAACAAAGACGGAGGAGGCAAAACTCAAGAGTCAAGATCACAAATTGTCTTAAGGTAAGCGTTTGTTGGAGCAAATGAAGACACAATAGAAGGGATGGGTCCGGAATGTGTTGAAACTGGAGAAAAAAGAAGGTCTAAATTGATATAGTAAATACGAATGGAACTATCTAAAGAAGAGTGAAATAATGAGGTAACAAAAACTCAACTGGATACACGTTATGAGGAAAGAGGCAGACACCTGACACCCAAGTGGCAGAGCTGTAAATACGTATATACATATCGTTAACGTCAACAACAACAACGAAGTTTATGTTTGTTAGGATTTAATATTGTAAATAGATTTTGCCAGGATGCTGAAAGTAATGATGAGCGAGTGGACTGTAGTTTAATACATTTATTGATATTTACTGTTACAATTTAAATTTGAATTGCAAGGTCAGCTAATGTACTTGTACGCATTTTTAAATTTTGAAAACCACGTTAGGTGAAAAATGTTACATCGTAAATTGAGGCGCAAGTACGCAACACTCAAATCTACATGAAAATGCTGTAGGGCCTAAAGCCTACATAAATTTGTGGCGACAATAAAGAAAAATGAATAAATGACAGGCCGAAGCAGCAAACGCAATTACGTCTGCTGCCTACGGACGTACATAGCACTGTGTTTAGGCCTGTTCGCTAGCGAGCGCGAGGCCGTAGCGTACAGATTAGCCAACCTTTGTTATGAAATTCCCACATTACTATCCATAGCTGCCCGCAAAAATCAAACGATTTTTTTATAATACATTTTAATAATTTATATTATAAGAAAACACAATGTAGGTTCTTAATAATAGATATCAACCTCAGTAAGTTGCATTGAACCTTGAGATTGAAATGTTAGATAACAGTTATAACATTAAACTGTTCAGAGATAAAACCTCAATAATGATGATAACAGTTGAACAGGCCACAGTTGGCTTACAACCTGATTTATACATAAGTATAAATGCATGAATTAACAAAGTGTATACAATATAAGACAATATAAAACATGAATAATGAATAGTTTGACAATGTTTGCTGATGAATAATCGGTGACTCATCACATGATGGGTCCGATACAAATTGCAAATATTTTATGCGAGTCATGATTGACAGTCTAAACCAGTCAAGGCCAGTTGACTTATACAATAGTATTGAGTATAAAATGAATAGACAAAAATTATTACAAAATTATGCATGTAAAAACATAGATTTAGCATAACGCTGTAATATAATAATTAAATAGTGCATGCTATACCTAGCAGTTGCAGGAATGCACAATAAATTGACATGTGAAAACAGATTATACATTGTTGTATAGTTGCAAGTACATAAATGTAATGACATGTATGTCATAATTAAAAGCATGAATAATAATATATGCAATACGTGATCGCAAAATACAAATACAAAATATAAAAATATGTGCGTGGCGCATAATCATAGACAGTAAATGCGGGTAAAATAATGTGTTTTACATAGATACAAAGTACATGATAAATACAATAGAAATATATTTGGATAATTACAAATACATGAATGCAAGGCACGATAGCCTAAGTGACAAGTACAGTAAATGTGTTCATAAAAATGTAATGCATGTGTTGAACAATTACAAGTAACACACAAAATTCATAGAGTAATAAAATAACAATGCACACATATTAACAAAAAATGTGCAGAAAAGATGCATACATGGTTTGTATAGCTCCAAATCCATGTGAATATTATATAACAAAATTTATGACATAAGAACAAATACCACCAATGACATGACACATAACCCATTACCAATATCAAATATAAGTATTCAAAGGAAATAGTACATGTCTTACAAAATTATCAATACATATAAATACAAGAATAAGTAAAGTATACCACCATGACAATACAATAAGTATAAATATAATGACATAGTGCATGGCTGTACAATTACAAGCTACATGCGAATTTAGTGTATGAGATACGCAATAATGCGATATTAACATAAAAATGTTCGTGATAACACATATCAACAATTTAAGTCGACCAAATTGTCAGACAATTAAGTAATGAAAGCTCGTGGCCAGGTAAAATATAGCATTGTGCTAAGTAATTATATTGACTTTGTGTCTAAGCCTCGTCCCGCGCTGGCAACAAACATAACTTGTGAATTGGTCTGCGAAAGGTGCCAACAGGCGTACGAACGTCAACTACTCTGATTAAATTGTCTGGACCAGGAAATGTGGCTGTAATTACCCAAAATTTCCACGCTAATGGAGGCAAGTTATCCTCGATCAGCAAAACCACGCCACCAATGGAAACGTTTTTCTTGGCGAATTTCCATTTGTGACGCTGTTGCAATTGGTGAAGGTAGTCGCGCAACCATGATTTCCAAATAGCTTGGACAAACTTCTGGAGAAGTTGCCAACGGCCAAGACGAGATATGGGAACGTGTGATAAGTCAGGATTGGGAATTGCTGTTAATGGTGCACAAATTAAAAAATGGCCAGGGGTAAGTGGCACTGGATCGTTTACATCCGACGAAACGGCAAATAATGGACGTGAGTTTAGACAGGCCTCTACCTGTGACAAAACCGTAGTAAACTCCTCGAAAGTGAGTATGGACTTGCCGACAACGCGGCGTAAATGATACTTTAAACTCTTTATACCGCTCTCCCAAAGACCACCAAAATGAGGTGACGAGGGAGGAATAAATGACCACTTAATACCATGAGAAGTTACAAAGGATTGGATTGATGAGGTGGCATCTTTTCTATGCCAGAGATTGTAAAGGTCATGCAAAACGTTGCGGGCCTACCTAAAGTTCGTGGCATTGTCAGAGTATAACTGGCTAGGTATGCCCCTACGGGACATGAAGCGACGTAAGGCAGCTATAAACGCATTGCCCGTTAGGTCGGAAACCAATTCCAAATGAATGGCCCTGGTGGCTAAGCAAATGACACGTATGATTTTGACAGAGTCCTAGATCTCTGCCCGCCATGACGAATCATGAAGGGACCACCATAATCCACTGCGCAGAATAAAAACGGTCGCGAAGGAGTAACCCTGGGAGATGGCAAAATACCAAGCCTTTGAACTTGATATTTGGTGTTAAATCTGAGACATTTGACGCATCTACGAATGATGGAACGAATGACTATCTTGGCGTTAATGATCCACCAGCGTTGACGAAGTGAATGGTGGACAAGTTGAGCACCAGCGTGAAGGAGACGAATATGCTCGCACTCGATTATAAGGCGAGTGATGTGAGCCGATGGATGCAAGACAGTAGGATGCTTATTGTCATAGGGTAGTTGCGACTGCTGTAAGCGTCCGCCGACACGTATGACGCCAAACTCATCAAGAAACGGGTCCAGAGAAGACAGCTTACTCCTAGTAGAGACAGAAGCCCCATTACGAAGGCAATTAAGCTCAGCAGCGAAGTGGATGGACTGGGATTGCTTTATGAAGAAATTAAGAGTAGAATGAATTTCGGTGGGGGTAAGAACACCCGAGATTTTCTCAGCGCTAGAGGGGCTAGTATTTTTTATGAATCGAAAGCAATAAGCGTACACGCGAGTCAGTCGGTGCAATGAGGAAAAGTCCTTTGAGAGATCAATAGGTAGGGTAGAAATTAGAGAAAGTTTGGGGGTTTGTTTCTCCTCAGCATCGCATTCAGGAAGCGACACATTAGAAGGTGAGAAAGGTGAAAAAGGATTGGGCTCAGATGATTGAGACAGACAAGCGGGACCATGCCACCAAAGCGAACAATCGCGCAAAACGTCGGGGTGACATCCCCTAGAAATAATGTCAGCAGGATTATGTTGCGAAATTGATATGATGCCATGTGTAGGTTTCAGTGAGACGCTGAATCTCAGCAACACGATTAGCGACGTAGGTCTTCCACCTAGAAGACTGAGCATGAATCCAATAGAGAGATACCATGGAGTCGGAGTACAGGTGAACGCTATTGAGAAAGGAATGAAGAGCAGGGGTGACCTTGAATAGAAGTCGCGATAACAACAAGCAAGCACAGAGTTCAATGCGGGGTAATGACACCTGTCGTAGTGGAGCTACGCGAGATTTGGAACACAAAAGGTGACAAGAGGCCGTTAAATCTTGATAAATAACTCTAACGTAAACACAACATCCATAGCCCCTTTCAGAAGCATCCGCAAAACCATGTAATTCAACTATCTTTGCCTTGGACTTGCTGCGAATAGAGCGTGGGACAATAATTTTACCAATTAAATATAACTTATGGCATAATGAACGCCAATGCAAATACAATTGTTCAGAGATTGGCTCAGCCCAACCAAGATTGCACAGCCACAGTTGCTGCATAAACTGTTTATAAAGGAAAACAATTGGACCAACGAGTCCCAATGGGTCGTAGATACCCGCTATAATTGATAGGATTTTCCTTTTAGAGATGCTTGGCTCAACTGGAAATGACTTGATGTCAAACAAGAAAGAATCTGTAGAGTTGTTCCAAAGAATGCCCAACGTACGCACATTGCCTTGTTTGTTTAATGGAAGTGATAAATTATTATGCTCTGTGACCACATTTGGTTCATTTGATGCCCATTTGTGTAGAGTAAAGCCATATTGACTCAACAACGTACCTAAGTCAGATTTCGACTTGGTTAGATTAGAAATGGTGTCTGCACCGGTTAACAAATCATCGACATAAAAATCATTGATTATAGCTGAAGCAGCGTCAGGAAAAGAAGCTTCATGATCCTTACCAATCTGAATAAGGCAGCGAGTAGCCAAAAACGAAGCACTAGCAATACCGTATGTGACAGTTCGCAGCACAAAATGTTTACGCTGTTCAAGCGGAGAATTACGCCACAGAATACGTTGGTAATGACAATCGTTATCAGACACTAGAATTTGTCGATACATCTTCTCGATGTCGGCGATCAGAACATAGTTGTGTATGCGAAATCGCAAAAGGATAGAGAAAAGATCTTGTTGGACATTTGGGCCTACTAACAAAATATCATTGAGAGAAAGACCATTGGTAGTTTTGGCCGAGCCATCAAAAACGACGTGAAGTTTTGTCGTGGAACTAGAATGTTTGAAAACGGCATGGTGAGGCAAATAGTAGGCATTTGAAACCTTGGAATTAACAGAACAATCGTCGATCAGCGCCATGTGGCCAAAATCCCTATATTCTTGAATAAAGGTTGCGTATTCACGCCCAAGCTCAGAATCACGCTTGAACCTGCGTTCTAAACTTAAAAATCTCGCTTCAGCGGTAGCATAGGACTCACCCAACTGGGGACTATCAGACCCGAATGGTAATGAGACAACGAACCTACCCTCATCATTGCGATGAGTGGACTTAACAAAATGTTTCTCGCATACTGAATCGTTAATAAGGGGTGCATTATCAAGGATGGTTTCGGTCTCCCAAAATTTCTCAAGAGACGCTAAAATTTGAATATCTTTGTTTCTTGCCAAGAACGAAACAGCAGGACCCTTAGAATGGCAATGTTTGGGCAAATTGCCTGCAAGAATGTAGCCTAACTTTGTTTCTTGTATAATAGGAAAGTTAGGACCACGTACATATTTGTTAGCTAGAATCAAATCTAAATAAAACTGCGCTCCTAAAAGTATGTCTATGTCAGCTGATATGTTGAAATGTGGGTCAGCGAGGAAAATGTTATCAGGGTTATTAAAATGATTTATGTCGAAAAATTGTGCTGGAAGTTTATGGGTCAGCGCAGATAAGACTGCACACGGAGCATTAAAGCTGAACCTTTGATAGCGAGAAACAATACGAATTGATGCCAAATTAGTGGCACAACATGTCGCATTATTAATACCTGAAACTGGTATATTGGATTTAGTCAAATTGAGTTGCAATTTTTTAGCAAACGATTCAGTACAAAAGTTTACTTGTGACCCTGCATCTAACAGAACTCGCGCAAGTTGTCTGTTACCAGCACGGTCAATGACGAACACAACGGCTGTTGACAAAATAACATTGTTTGCTGATTGAAGCTTAAATGTACAATAATTACTACTGCTGGCAGAACCTTGTTTCGACACATTATTTATATGCAGCAATGTATGGTGTCGTCTGGAACAGATCTTACATGATTGTTTGACCTTACAATTAGGTGAAAAATTATCTGGTCTTAAACAATTAGTGCAGCATTTATGCTTTAATATAAATTGCCCTAGTTCCGATATGCTTAGTTCACGAAATTTGTCACACATATAAATTGGGTGACTGGCCTTGCAGCATGGGCATAAATAATTATTTGAAGTTGAATGATAACTTTTAAATGCAGTGCTGCCAGCAGAGTTTCGTGATTTATATTTTTCAGACTTATTATTAAATTTTAAAGTTGGCTTGTTAAGCTGCTGTCCAGCGTCTATCGGTAATGTATTTTCTAATAATTGTCTACGGGCGTTTAAAAACTGTGTAAAGCTCTGAAAGTTAGGAAGATTTTCGGGATCTATAGACTCCTTCGATAATTTAAATGTGGAATGGTCAAGTTTTGCTGACAATAGTTGTACAGTAATGAGTTCAAATGAATCCACTGACAATTGCATAGCTGCTAGCGAATTGACAGAAGACGTTATTGTATTTATAAATTCTGCTAAGCTGTGTACAGAGTCTTTGATTGTAGACTTCACTTCTAGTAAATTTTGAATATAATATTTAGCTAGTATGAATTTGTTATCATATCTAGCGGACAGCAAACTTAACGCTATTGAATAGTTCTCATTACAAATAGGCAAGGCCTTAATTAGATCTAATGGCTCATTTTTGAGAGATGAATATAAGTAATGTAGTTTTTGCACTGAAGTTAGGTCAGATCTGGCATGTACCAAGTCTAGAAATATTGAATAAAAGTGCTGCCATTCTAGAATGTTGCCTGTGAAGCAGGGCAAACTTATAGGTTTTAATTGCATAGTGTTACTGGTTAATACTTGAGATTCAGTCTGAATGTTGAAAGTTTCTACTAATTGCAAGATGTTAGCTTCGGTTGAATATAAAAGTTCTTCAACCTCGATTCTGTCCTCTTGGGCAGCGTTTATGTCCTTAGAAATTAATTCAATTTCAGACTGTACCTCATCATATTTTGTTGCTAAGCTCTTTAGACTTTCTAGTCTAACAGTTAAAAAATGTTTAGTGTTACTGTTTTTGTCAAAGTTAATTATTGCTGAATTGATTCGCACTATGGCAGACTTTAAGCCGCCTAACACTCTTAGGCCTTCTTCCGCCATTTTACGCAACTGATGTCGTTGATGTCGGACCTTCTGTGAGATGTCCTGGAGCGTTGAGGCCGTGGAATAGATGGCAGACACGCACGGACTGGATGGATGACTGCTCTCAACTCAGAACTGCTCAATCTGGTGTGTAGGCGTTAACACATGGATGGTCTTGTAATGGTGTTGTCACGAGGCTCAATGACGACGACGAAAGAAATGCTGAATAACTCCCGACACGGTTGGATCAGCGAACACACTGAATCGCCCGTGATGGCCAGAAATTGAGGTGGAAAAAATGATGAAAAGCCGCTCGATATGGTATAAGTTTGAAAGAAGGTAAAAAATGATGAATCCAGGCACGGAGCGACCAAAAAAATGTTAGGATTTAATATTGTAAATAGATTTTGCCAGGATGCTGAAAGTAATGATGAGCGAGTGGACTGTAGTTTAATACATTTATTGATATTTACTGTTACAATTTAAATTTGAATTTCAAGGTCAGCTAATGTACTTGTACGCATTTTTAAATTTTGAAAACCACGTTAGGTGAAAAATGTTACATCGTAAATTGAGGCGCAAGTACGCAACACTCAAATCTACATGAAAATGCTGTAGGGCCTAAAGCCTACATAAATTTGTCGCGACAATAAAGAAAAATGAATAAATGACTGGCCGAAGCCTACAGCACTGTGTTTAGGCCTGTTCGCTAGCGAGCGCGAGGCCGTAGCGTACAGATTAGCCAACCTTTGATTATGAAATTCCCACATTACTGTCCAATGTTGGTTAAAGTAAAACGATTACATCTGTAGATCTAATAGAGAATCCCATTCCCTATTTGATAGTGAATCTGACCAATTACTAATCCACTAAATGACTGAAAAATTATTAATTCATTCATTGATTAAAAGTCATCATAACCAACTACATTGTTCAAAACAATCGCCTTATCGCATTCGTGGGCATCCAATTTCATTGGTTTTTGGGCGATTATTTGTCTCTCTTACATAATGTCTTATCTATCCTGCCGAGATGACATTCCAAAGTTTTCGCCTTTCCTGTATACAGTCCACTATGTCTTTCACATGGAATATTGATTGTTACTTTATCTCGCCCTGTTCTGCCTAACATTCTTCTCAACGATTTCATCTCAGCAACTTGTGTGTGTCTTCTAGTTGTCATGGTTTCCGGCCCTGACTTTACTCCGTACGTCAGGATAGGTCTCACTGTTTTTTTGTACATATACTTACTCTAACCTAGTCCGAAGCAATTTGTTGGTTCTTTGAGCCATCCTTGGTTTACGGTAGTTAGGGAGCTAACCTTGTCCGCCAACCGCCATCCTGGAAGGCCACGATTTTTATTCGAGGTTTACTCTCCTAGATGGATTGCTTCCGTCGCAACTTCAGAGATCCATGCACCCCTTGAAGAAAGAAGAGAAGTGAAAATGGAAGACACCTAGTCTTCAAATACTGTTATAGTATCAGGGTCAGAAAATAACATGATAGGCCAAGAAAAGTGATTGAAAATTACCCTTTAAAAGGATGGTATGAAACAAAAAATACAACATAAAACAATTCCTTTCATAAAGTATGAAATTAGTAAAGGCTTTTTCAGCCGTCACATAATCCATTTTTGGGTAAATCAATAAATGTTTTAACCAGAGTGATAATAACAAATCTGTTTTCAAAACAATGTCAAAAACATGTTCAAAATTTTGCAACATAACATTTTACTTTGAACAACCTGTTTAACAATAATATTATTATATTAAAACTAATATTTAAACTGTAATCTCAAAGTGTTCTTAATGACGTAAAGTAAGTATACAAAGTTGTTCAAAGTTACTAGTCATTCACAGTATACTTTGTACATACGTTTGATGATGCTAATTAAATATAAAACATTTACGTACTTACAAGAATATTAACAAGTAAAAAGTAATGTAACTGTATTTTATAAATAATATAAAAATTACAGTTAAACTTCATAAAAGCAACGGAAATATGTGTACTTCGTAAACATCTAAGTATATTAACTAATTACTTATCTTGTGGGATATTTCCATTTAAATCAATCAAAATAACAAGTACAGGTGAATCAGAGTGACAAATACATCCAACTATAGTTATTATAAACCTTTTAGTTTTTATTTTTGAAAATATTACTTTTAAAAGGCAACGGCGCGTGCCAAGAAGGTGAAAAGCTTTTAACGGCAGCGGTGCTTGTGAGATTAAAATGAAAACTAGTTAAAGTTTTCTTAGAGACGAGATTCGCAGTACCTTGAAAGTTTGATACATTTCTCCGCATTACTGAAAGTTGTTTCAATTCGTTACTAGTAAAATTTAGGTTAGAGATTAAAACTGTTCTTACACACACGTGCGCCCGTTGTCCCCTACACACACACACACGCACACACCTGGAAAAGACTACCTGTGATAACGTCCTGGGGTGAAGCGAAGAACTGGGCATACTGTCCTCTTGGACGCCGTACGACTAAGTAAACAGTCAGCCATGCCTATCATCGACCACTTCAGCGTTACAAAAACGAACTTCATTACCTATTTTTCGGTGCCGTCACTTCTCATTACTTCCGGGGAGTACGTCTACTGACAGTGTAGTCCTTTACATCCTATTTAGATATGTGAATAAGACCTCCTTTTTTATTTTCTTTCAGAAACTGTACACCCTTCATTATTGGGATGGTCATTTATACACTCTATGATTCTTTTTCTTTCTAATTTCGGTTAGATTCGGCTTCTTGTTATTGTACGAGCCACTAATGATAACAAATTTTGCCTAGTATACGGTAAAATGATACTCGCGATACTAAATAGATCACTGAATGACAGACAGTTCTTACATACGCATAACAGTTTGTGTCCAGGTAATCGATTATTAAAGCGAATAGTTGGAAAGCTTGTTCTGTTTGTTACTGCAAGCAAACAATTTGTCAATCGGTAAAATAATTCTTTTTTTTTTATAGTTTGACAACAAATCACAGTTGGAGTGACTGCATGATTTCAACCTCCTAACCCAGAAGTATAGTGTACTCATAATGTTTACAATGTTTTTACTAACTATACAAGCATAGTGAAACCACCCACCCTTCCTCCTAATCATGGTGCCTGCAAATGTGTTAAAACCTGTTCTTAGAAAACGTGTTTGACCATGAAGCACAAACAACCATTATAAACAGAAAATTTTCAAAACAATTAACCTCAGGTATATGTTATTTTCAGTTCATGGTTTTGGCATGACATTCATTGTTCTTATTCTCAATCTCCTTCTTATTTTCCTTAATATTATCGTAAATACTGAAGCGTCTAAATGATTTTTTATAATAGCTTTAGTACGCTTCGCTTTAATTTTTTTGAAAATACCTTGTTTCGTTTGTTGCATAATCATGGTAAGTACTTTGTTAACTCTGGCTATAGTTTTTCTGTCGCGTTAGAATACGTAAAAATGTATGTAAGGGTGATTATGACGTGTATTACATTAATCATCATCACATGTGACTTTTATTCACGGCTTTCGTTGACTCTCGCACCCTAGCTTCCAACGCCTGCGATATTCACTTCTGTGTTCCAACTCTTCTTCGATCTGCCACTGTTACTTCCGTGTAGGGGAGTCCGTTTGATTATTCGTTTCTTCCACTTTTTGCCGTCCATCCTCTGCACATGGCCATGGTTTTGTAGGTCCTTATCTTGGTGTTCCGAGAGAGTACTCCAGAGTAGCCTACTTAATTGACGTATAGCAACATTTCCTTAACTGACTCGACTAGCGATTTCATTGTTATCTTTACACCAAGATATTTCTAATAATCTCTATATTTTATCTCAGTAGTCCCTAAGCATTAACTTTTTCCCTGAACTTCTTGCTACTAGACATTCCGTCTTAGACGATTTTATAATCAGAGTAGTGTATACGACTTTTATCCTCTTCTAGAATCACTTAGTCAACTGCAATATGCAGACTTGGGGAATTGTAGGACATATTGACTGAAAATTAGCCGACTTGTGCACATGATACACATCATAATACGCATGATAAGTGATGTCACAGCCAAGACAGAAGGAATGTGACATCTGTTACAGACTCTTATTATCCAGTACCCTTATCCGCTATAGGGCCTTCCCACTCGCCCACATTTTCTCTACCACTTTTCTAACCCTCCCATTAGACATATCTTAAATAGTCTTTGTGCGATACAACAACCCTGCCTAAGCCCTTTCGGAACTCTTATCTCTTTCGACACCCGTTGTTCAAACATAACTGAGACTGGCATATTCTCTTACAGCGTTAACATACACGGATGGAGTACCTTTTGATTTTAGCACATATCAGAGTTTATTCAGTGGTACGCTCTTATATGATTTTTGGAGGATTACATTAATAACTTACAGATAAAATAAACTCGATGAACTGTCTACCGGAGAAGTGTAGATAGTAGTTGCTACATACATGCTGTGGGATGAGGAAACTGAGGAAGTGACAACCTGTTTTAAAACTCGGTTCAAGACAAAATATTTTGGTTTTCTTGGGGTAAATGGCGTTTTTAGTACACATTAAAAAGTCATCGTTAAAAAAGATACAATATCTATATCAATATCTATGACAAAACTTTGAATAGAAAAGCATAAAACACCAACAAAACGAATACTGTAAGAAAACTGTCGAAGATCAAATACAGAAAAACAATATTTAAAGGTTGGGCTATTTTACAAACGAGATAAATATTGTAAAAATGTTCATCATATAAGATGACAGTGCTTACAGTACATTTATTTTTATTTTAACATACACTTTGTAATATTAATACTGACAATATTACATAGCCTACGTTAAGTAATTTTAAGACTGTAATTTGGTCGCGACTACATTATATTTATATGCTAGTTACGGGTCGTAACAAATTTTACCTAACGTCTATTTGATTACACTGTAAAAAAAATGGCTGCCACTCATTTCCACTGTTGACATCCAGCCAGTCCACGTTAAAAACTGAGAGATTTAGCAGCCTACAACCCAATACAGTTTCTGGTAATTATAATATCCACTAACTAAAAAAATGCATAGTGTCTTAATTTGTTAGGAGTATTAAATTAGACTAATACAGACGAATACTAATAATTACCGCTACAGCTTGTGTTAAGGGACTAAAACATGAGAGAGATATTTTTGCATTTGACATGTAGTCCACATGCCTGACAAACAATCGTTGACTAGATACAACGCATCCATAAATTGCAATATCGTACGTACTCTCCGATTTAGTTATAATAATTCTGCATTTTAGAGAAACTGTATATATTGGGACTCAGTAATCAGTAATTTTAATTTGTTTACATGAATAAATTCAAAATTGAATGCATTCCATAATCTACTGCTTGTCTGTAACATGCGAGGCGGTACAAACAAGTGTGCGATATTATGTGAGAATGAAACCATGCAAAACATGTGAGCAAACTGCTCGCGGTGCCCTGCAGCAGCACAACGTTTATACGAATCCTTTTTCACTAGCTAGCTGTACCGTGAAGCCACTTTACACAGTATGAAACGACACAGTTCCCGCTTTGTGTAAACCTTACATGCGTTTTACGTCGAGTAGTATACTGGCTTCGTTTTACTTTTTGAAATAAATATTAGATTTACGCCTACAGCCTATGTCACCTGTGAGCGTGTAGCGACACGCGTTATGAACTTGCCAAACTCACGTCGTTTTTGTCGTGTTATGCGGATGATAAATAAATGGTATTATTATTATTATTCAATTAACTTTCATACACCATTTTCAATATACACAAATCGAAATTCACAATATTTTTTGGTACACCTGTAACAAAATCATATTCTCATTACACTGACTCCACTGTGTTACCGAATATGCTATATACAACACAATTATAACACTTCACGCTTGGACTAATACCTGCCTCTGGTCGCAATAAAACAACTCTGAGTGAACAGTTAGTCGATAACCAAGAAAGGGCTGGATTTGTTTACTCAATATAGAACCTTCATGATGCCTGTTGATTCGCTGAAAGGTCCCGGTACGCACCAGTCGTGTCCTTTAATTTTCAATATTCACGTATCGTTTACAGTAACGCGGCGACACACACAACCGCCCATTATTTTGCGTTACAACACGGGAAGCTACTCGTCTCGTCGTTCCTAATTACATTGGCTTCTAGCCACAGTTACCTTGGATTTTCACATCTGATCTTCGGATGACCGTAGACACACGCGTCGCAGTATGTAGCCTACTATAGTACAATGTAAACTTTTCTTTCCACCTCACTCGTCTCAGCAGCATCGCGGAAGTCGACAAAGGTATTCACAAAATCTCTTTTCCTTCTATGACGTTCAGTTTCTCCTTCATTTTTACGTTCTATGCCAATACGTGATAAATTATTTTCTTTGACGTTGTATTTGCACATAACGTACCTTGTGTTACTGTTTTTACCGGCTTTGTAGTAGCATCATTAGCCGGCGAAATGCGTATGTACGAAGAAACAACAAAGGACATATAGCGTTGTATGGTGCTGAAAATAAAATTGCATCGATATCTATGTGTTACCGAATGTGCTCTGTGAACACAATTAAGTATAACAACTAACGCTTGCACTAATACCGAAGTTATCTTAAAAGTTGTCTCTATTCGTTTATTCTCTTCCTGAACTTCAAATCCGACCTCATTAGCCTACCGATGTCATCGTTGGACATAAGTAATTAGAGTTATATAGTTTACCTTCACAGAATGAACTTTTTATGAAAATATGTTACTAGTTTAGTTTCTGTTGTCCATAAACATACCGGACTTTTCAGTTTGCAATGAAATCGTTTATAGGTAAAAGTTTGTGTGTTTCGGAAGGATCAATTAAACTAGATTTCATTATACAATAACCATTTTGACCATGTGTCCAAGTGTTTAACAAAATTCAAGAACATTACATTCAGAGCACAGTTTCCTTGATCTACGTAGAGTATATGTAGTTCAAGAATACATGTATATAATAATAATAATAATATCCCATACGTAATACGTGTAACGGATGTAACGTCTCACCCCACAAGCTCAGTCACACGTAATGACGCATGGTAAAGTAACGAATCTAGGTCAAAACATTACACTTATTGATTGCACCGCTTTCCTTCGCTGAAGATCCTTACTGCCTTTCTGTGTAAATATATACGTTGGTATAATGATTCTGGGCTACAAGCTCATTGCCAATGCCACCTATCGGTGAGTATTGATTAGTGAGATAAGGTAATTATGAACGGGGCTACTTGCTGGCCAATGTATAGGTGGTTCATTCAACAAAAAACACTCCACACTGCAAGTGGGCAGCGAGTAGGTTGACATTTAATTTGTAGGAGGAAATATCGCCTCATACGTGAGTATACAAGTACTGTAGCAGTAAAAAAATGTATATTATAAAAAATCGATTAAACAGATATAAACATTGGTTCCTATACGTCAGTTATAGAACTCGATGTTTTTAAAGTTATTTGCTTATAGGTAGGTACAATACCTTTGAGTATTGAAAGTTTTCAATTTCGCACAGTTATCAAAACTACTTTCACCTATGTAATTTTAGTATAACTACATTTGTGAATGGTAACATGTACATAAAAATATAGGATAATTAAATTAAGTAACTCGTTTCTTATTAAGGGACTGTACTACTTTCATATTATCAGAAAATTACTACAACTGGCTGGGTTTTCACTTGTTATCGTTTCTTTCCATGTCATTATTTTCATACTTCAGCTTTATTATGTAATTCTTGTTTTCTTAGTCTTTCTTTCGTACCCGGTAAGGGCTCGGCCAGAGTTAAAGTTGTCAAATGGTCAACTTTCCTAGGGGCGAAAGAGGAAGGTTCCCCAGCGGCAATAAGGGCGGAAGAACTTAGGAGGTCTCCAAATGAAATCCTGAGCAAGACCAGAGGCTTAAAGGTAGCATTCCTACTACAGCTCTGACTCTGGTCGTTACCGCTGGTAACGTTCTTAGATGACATTTATCCTACTCGAAATCACAAAGCAACAAATCTGATAAAAATAATCGTAATGGACAGGGTACGACTATAGGCACAGGAATTGGTAACACAGAATGTGAAGGGCCTCGCTTACAAAGCGTAAAATTGTGTAAATGTTTAAAATAAAAAAATAAATATTGGATTTATTACTAAAACCAAGAAAAGACTCGAGGGCACAGTGTACAGGCCTATACAAGATTACATGTTGCTGTAATAATGGAGTTTCCCAGAACACAGAGCTTGTTCTGGAGATGGTATATTGATAGACCAAAAACGGAAAAATCTCATTAAATCGTATACTCTTGTTAATGGCAGAATTATAGTTATATTCAATTCAAAATTAATAGAGGGAGTCTTTTTGTTACTGGTGTACAGACAATGGTAAGGAGCAAGAGTCAGATTTATTTTATTATGAGTTGCTGAAGCAATTAGATATCCCATAATAACAAGTATCATGTAGTCATAACTGGTGATTTTAATGACAGAGTTGGTAATAAAACATTTGAAAATGTTATTGGTCTTTTTGGAGAGTCATCTATTAACGGAAACTGGAAAAGATTAAGAGAATTTGCTAACGCAAATAAACTTAAAGTAACGAATACTTTTTTAGGAAAAAGGACATTAACGAATGCACTTGGTTAGGCAGATGACTACTTTCATTAATTGACTACGTAATTGTTTCAAAAGATTACTTCCAAGTCAGGAATACACATGTTTTATAGTTCCAGAGATTAATTATCAGTGATCATTATATGGTGGTGTCTAAAATTCGGGTTTGGATAAGGGAAAGTTAGGAATATTTCTGGGACACACAGAAAGAGATCCTTTACGGTATATCTGCACCACGAAGAGAATATCCATGATCTGTACCAGAAGAGGTTAACAGAGTATGGACAATTGGTCCCTACTAGTAACAGTATAGAAGAAGAATGGAGTACATACGGAACCCTTTGGAAAAATTAGGCAATGGAGTGCTTGGAAAGAAACGAATAAATACTCGGAAAAGATATTTAAAAGTATGCAACGAAGAGACAGACCAAGAGATCCGAGAAAAGACCTGGATATTTATAAGCAGAAACGTAATGCTGTATATATTCGGGAAACACATGGACAGATCATGGGATATATTTAATAGTAATATAAGGACGGCATTCATGGACGCCAAATGGTGGCATACAAATTACTAAAGCATCTCAACCAAGAAGAGAGGGAAACAGTACATCTGAACTTGATTCCAAAGGATAAATGGACTGATCATTACAGAGAAGTATGGTGTAGCCCTAACGTTATCCAGGAAGCTGTAGAAGACGTAAGAGGGGACACAGATGTACATTCAATAATATTTGAGGAACTACAAGGAGCACTTTCATCCATGAAGAACCTCAAAGCAGCTGGTATGGGTGGGATAAACTCAGAACTGCTCAAATACTCTAGTAGACATTGAATATGTGCTGGACGAAATGCAGGATGCCAGATGAATGGAGAATAGCCAAAGCTATTTCTGTGCCAAATAATGTGATACCACTGTGCTATAAAATTATAAAGGCATAAGTTTGATAAATACAACTTACAAGTTATATGGAAAGAGTATTAATAAAAGATTGTTTTCATTCAACATGGGTACGAGAGATTTTTCAAAGTTTTGACCCATCACATTTTTTATTCCGGTCCACCTATTTTTGGGGAGAATTAAAAACAATAAGTTTCTGTAGGTTGAAATAACGGACACGTACTATGAAAATTTATTATATATAACGGACCAAGTTTTATGACAGTTGGATTCAAAAGTTATCGTGGGACGTACCCCAAACAGATAGACAAATGCCAAACGTCGATTAAATACCTATGAGAAATCGCTTATCTCGTTCAATTAGCAGACGCATTCCATAAAGTAAACACACGCAAGGACACGCACGCATATTATATAGCCTATCATAATATAGGCCCTACACAAAATTTTTATTGTGATAGTATTCAATATACGTAGTTGCTTCTGCAAGTATTGTATTTCGTTTCTGTCGTTTCAATATCTGACGCACGTTTCACTGAAACACATCAGCATCATCAGAGGTTTGTAAATTGTAAACTGTTGTAAATTGCTGCTATGAATATTTAAATTACTAACATAGAAAATGATGCATTACATATATATTGTATACTATCCAATGAGTATAATGAGGATAGTATTTTGTACTATTTCAATGAGAATAATGTGTATCAAGTTGTTGCAGCAGTTACAGCCCACTGCTCTCCCAGTTCAACAACGGCCACTACAGTACACCTGCATCAAACGGCATTGAATTTATTTGCTAAGAACATAATCTTGAGCATTCCTTGCCCAGAAAATCAGAAATGTAGAAACATGTACTAAGACTACTGGGCAGACGTATACGTCTTAAACTGTACAACGCCCTACCATTACATTCTCCCCTCTTCAACACAACTGATATAACAGCTTAGTACAGAGGATTATTCTGAAACTTTTAGGGATAGAGCATGGGACGCAAATGATATTAGACTTAGTGACTAAGGCTCTTCAATTCTATACATTACCAATGTTCTTTAGTTCCCTAAAATGTATTATACCAAACTCTCCGATTCTAAAGACGCAGTTTGGAAAATAAAAACGATCTGCAGCGATAAAAATAAAATCGTAAGTGTTAAAAATTATAAATATAAATTTTCATAAAAGTGGTAGTAACGTGATACAAAAGCAACAGTGTTTGCTATCATCTCCATCTGAATTGGCTGAAACCAAAGTTAAATCATTTTAGTTTTTCTTTAGGTTGAACTTATAATTATTCTGTGCCCATAGGAAACGCAGCTCCTACGTGAAATGATCCACATATCATCGAAAGTCACTTTGCATTATCTGACACCAGTTTTCTTTGGCCTACGTGTTCATCACCAGCGACAAAATCAAATTTTAGCACGCTTGCGGAACGTTTATAAAAAAACTAATCAAAACTCATCATAGTATTTATATTATTGTGAATAGATTCATATGGGGGGGGGGTATAACCCATGAAGATTACTGACGATAGTAATACACACTTCGTTGAAACCGTTCTTTCAGCGCACTACAAAATAAATGAACCAAGTTGCAACACAGGTAAGATTTAAAATAAGGAGAAGTCAATGCAAAACACAATGACTACCAGCAGGCTGAAATACACGGTTGTTCAGTAGCACCAAGTTTTGTAGATTTTTTTAATGTTTATTGTAAACTGAGAATTGGAGTAGTGGAAACATTAGATGCCAAATGGAGATGTTTTGGTTGTTACACGATTGACTTTTAAACCCGTATTGGGGTAATATCTAATAATTTGTAAATTTTTCTTACCATATTGATGAACTTTCTCTATCATATGAATAAGAAACCCATTCCAATTAGTAGCGACACGTGAATGTGTCATAACTCAAACGGGCGGTCATTACGAGTGGTGTACGTATGCCCAATACCCTCAATTTAAAAATCATATATTAAAAATATTCCATCTGCATTAAATAAAGAATACTGCACCATTCTCGGACTCCACTCTCCCATTCTGGCAGCTTGCAGTCGCTCCGTACGTGCATGCTGTTTACAGTGGGAAGTGGTATGAAGTGGCGCGAAACACAAACGTTGTGTATTGTCTGGTTATGACTATGATTTCAGTGGACGTCAGTTGTCAAGTGATGCGTCTCCTTGCTCTTGTTATGAAGGATAGCTGATTTACTTGATCGTTCCAACGTAAATGCTCGTTTGTTTGTGTGTGTGCGCGCGCGCGTAAGGGTAGTATTAAATAATCATAAGCAGGAGTAAGCTTTCAATAATACGCGAAGTATTTATCATGACTGATGAAATACTTAGATAAAATATTCACTTTCCTGCAGACCACTACACTATAAAAATTATCATAAGAACAGTGTTGCCAAATTACGACCAACAGCGACTTTGTCACATAATAGTTCTACTTCAAGATTTGTTAAAAATGAAACTAAACACTGATAAACAAAAGTATGCATATTTACGAACATACTGTTTAATTACATATTTTAAAGTCACAATATCGGTTCAGGGTGTAAAAATTAGTACAGGAGGTGATGTGTTGTTATAATTGCAGGTTGGAAGTAATTGGCGTATGGGTAAACGTACCCAATGAGTCACATTAGGCATACACCTCGCTTCTTCTAATCGACTTCACTGGTTAAAATAAGATCTTATTGCTCGAAGTCTGTTTATTAGCATACAATTTTATACTAGTATAAATAGTTTACTTATCGACTATATTTGTTGAAATATACATTACACAAAGTTTATTTCTGTCTTTCTGAAAGCAACAAATATCTTTAAATAAGCTACACTCCCTACACAACTGCACAGATGTGTATTGATCCATTTATAAGTTCTCACATTCTTGGACGTTGACTCATACACGTTTTCGTTTGGGAAGTTATTCCACAACGTTGGAAATCACAACACGCCAACTTCAATAAATACTGCTTTTATAAGAGAATTAATCTTTCCCCTTCAGTGTTTTGATATTCCCCACAGCCGATAACACTTGGGGTCATAATCTCCCGCCCTGTTAAGCCCTCATACTGTCGTCGTTGTCACCAGACATTACACTTCGACATACTTTTCCCTCGGCACGTCAAACAAAGCACGTTCTAACAACGCCCAACAAATCTGCAAGTTTATTGCGAGGAAATTAGAACTCCACCTGGCTGCCGGCCGTAGTTCTCTGCTTTATAATGCCGGCCAACACAGTCCCAGTAGTAATTACGTGAGCCAGTTAAAGCAAATAATGAATTGCGACGAAGACGTGACGGCCTGGCCTCTCAGCTGGAGTGCTTGAAAACGTGACGCTCGTAAACATAACACAACACACACAGTATAAGGACGGTAACGAAGAGACGTCCGTTTCGAATTACTTTTGTTACTCCGTCTACTAAAACTTCTACCCGCTTCCAATACCTTAAGTACTGAAAGATAGGTAAACGACGAAACTATAAACGATAAAGTGTTGTAGATCAAAACCTTTATTGCGAGGTCTTTTTATTCTTAACTGTTCGATCGCGAACTCCGTAGCTGTCGAACATTCCTAAACGAATTTTTTATAAATTAAAAGCTAATACTTTTCATTTACTGAATTTGATTTACTAAATTTATTCAAAAAAAAAGTTTAACCCTAAAGTACTCTTTACGGTATAAAGTAGGCCTATCGTTTATTCACACGTAAATCACAATTTTCCTTTAGACAACAGAGATTATCATTATTTTTATTAAATTTCAAAACAACTACATTACTGCTGTTGTTGTCCTTATTTGTTATTACCAAACCGTAAATTACCGATATTAACGTATGGTTCTGAAGTGTGACCGACAAACAACATGCTAAAGAATTTTGGGAATATCCTACATAAAATGAAATATGTTTCTGGGCATATTTGGCAGTATTAAAACAAAATGTGTTTTTTTTTGTTTTATTATTGAATACCTGAAGAAAAAAGAAAAGATACATATGTTTTGCAGAAAAGCAAAGAAGAAATAGATATGGGCTGAGCACCAGATTCGGGTTAAGGGTTGGTGGACCGTTAGGGTAATGCTATGGCGACCAAGACAACCAGTATGTCAGTCAAGAAAACTTGGTTTTAAACTTGATATTTTATGTTTTTTTTTTTTTTTTTTTTTTTTTAATTGCATAGGCGCGCGTTTGGTTCAGAGAAGGACTAAACGCTCACAAAATCTTTCTAGACATATAGATTTATACGCATTGTTTAGAATCACTTTCAATACCACCCTACACGCATTCACAGTTCTAAAATTTGTAGAAAATTGAGTTTCAGACAACAAACGTTTTCTGACCGACATTTCCCTCTCAAACGTTTTAAAGTACCTGAAACGAACCACATAAAAAGTATTTTCTTTTACAATAAACAGAACACGAATAACTAATCGATTTTTGGAAGAAATCAAGTTAGACTATAATTTGGCAAATACGTTGTCTTTATTAGAAGTATAATTCCTAAAAGTTTCATAAAAAACCAAGCAGTAGGTTTCGAGTGATTACATAATTTTCCTTTATTAGTCGAATTTTCTTTTTTCTTAGGTTATGTCCAAACTCTAAAGAGTTACAACAAAATCACAAAAGAATGAATTCTATTTTTATTTTGATCTGATAAGTAGTAAGTGAAGAAGAAGAAGAAGAGGAGGAGGAGGAGGAGGAGGAGAAGAAGAAGAAAGGGGAGGAGGAGGAGGAGGAGGAGGAAGAAGAGGAGGAGAACGACGACGACAAGAAGAAGAAGAGTTACAAGTAAGATCATATTCCTTAGCAAACAATCGTAAATTCCACAATTAAAACATCAGTTCATTAATGTTTTCAAAACACAGTAAATATTAAAATAATTATGTAGACTTTTACTTGTGAACTTACTGTTTTTTCTTCTCGTCGAACGCGTTTCGGCGTCGTATTCGCCTTCTTCAGCTTAGAGACAGACTGCCAGTATTTAGTAACGGTTGTTGTATGGAAGGTGTAGTGGGGGTGGTGCGTGGAGGAAGGGGATTGGCGCGGGGATTCAAATTAATGTTTGTTTTTTGTATAATTGTGTCAAAAAGTGTATGTGATTTATATTGTAATTGGTCGTTAAGTGTGTTGTTTGGTTGTGTTGTGTGGTGTTTGTATATTTCGTATTGTTCAGCTGTGTTGAGTTTTCGACCTTTGGGTAAGTAATGTAAAATTTCAAGATTAGTGTCTATGTTGGTGTAACTGTGGTTTTGTGTGTGTATGTGTGTGGCGAACGCGGAGTGTATATTGTTGTTGGTTAAAGCTTTTAAGTGTTCAGAGTAACGGGATGAAAAAGATCTTCCCGTCTGGGTGCTGTGAAAGAAGATGATGAACAATCAAGACAATTATGTAGAGTTTGTCTATGAGATTGAGATATCTGACGTCATCTGAGATGACCATCCACTTTGTCCCCCATCCATGCCGTAAAGGTAAACAAATCCGAGTGCAGGGTAAGGAAATAATTAGAAATATCATGAAGTCATGAAGTTTATTACAGAGGAAACCAAGTTCTAAGGCATAGGCGTGTGTGTGTGTGTGTGTGTGTGTGTGCGCGCGCGCGCGCGCGCATAAGTATAAGGCATAAGTTGCTTATATCCCGGAAAGACTCGGGTATTGTCCGGCTTACATACGTGTTCTCTGTCGCTTCGCAGCGGCTCTGAAGAAGATTTTCGGTGGCTAGGATCGAAACGTTAGCCGACTACTGTTGCACTGTTAGCAGCCAACCACGGCCTACCAGCCCAGATTTTCAACAATTTAATAATAGACCCAAAGCTTTTACGTAATGAGACATACAAAACTACACTATAATTTACATAGTAATTAGGGGTATTTGTATGAAGAGAATTTAAACATACAATAAACGCTTTTTTATTTAACGAGATATACAAAATTACATTTTAGTTGCTTGATTTTTGTATAAAGTGATGATTGAGGCATAATATAATCGCAAGAATTTGCCCCTTAAATTTCAAAAAATATTTTTAGTTTATGCTTATAATAATATGTGGAACGAGTATTTAAAAATTACGTATGCTAAAACCGTAGACACAGCGCAAATTAAATGTGAATAATGCGCCAGTATCAAGGCGAGAGCTGTACTAAACTAGTGTGGATATGATGAGAGTGTACCACGTTCGCTGTTCAGAGATCTCCAGCGCATAGACAAGTTGTGCCAATCTCTAATACTAGTCTGCGTATTGATTCAGTTATACGTATTGCAAATTCTTACAGTACGATTCATTCATGTTTTCCTTTAGACGCTTCGTATATCGTACATTTCACCAATAACGTCCAAGAGTACAAACTTCACCTTCAATAAAGATAGGTTTTATGATAGAATGTTTTCACTTCCGACTTCCCATCTTCCCCAGCGAGGGTGACATTGGAGGGCATTTGATGGTTATAATCCATTGCGCGGCTACGCTCGCATACTGTTGTCGACGTCATCTTGGCAAATAGAAGGTACGTTTCAACACACTTTTCTTCGGCGCAGTCAAACAAAGAACGTTCCAACAACACCCAACAAATCTGCAAGTTTAATGTGAGGAAATGGAAACTACATCTGACGTATTGCAGCGTAGTTCTCTGCTTCATATTGCCGGCCGTCAAACTCCCAGTAGTAGCCTAATCGCGAAAGCCAGTTAAAGCAGATAATGTACTGCGACAAAAACGTGCCGGATTGTTTCTCATATGGAGTGGTTGAAAATGTGATTCAACACGCGCGCGCACCGAAGTAGCAACAGTTGTACCGGCTAGCAAAACATATTACTCGTTTCAAATACTTGCGCTATTAAAGCATCTTTAGCACTGGATGCAAAATTTTTGCTGCCTTTCCAACATTGCTTGAAGGACATCAGCACCCCTAACGTTGGGTTTCAGTTAGATACTTGCGTTATTAAAGCATCTTTAGCACTGGTTGCAAAGTTTTTTGCTGCCTTTCCAACACCGCTTGAAGGACATCGGCACTCCTAACGTTGGGTTTCAGTTAGATACTTGCGTTATTAAAGCATATTTAGCACTGGTTGCAAAGTTTTTTGCTGCCTTTCCAACATTGCTTGAAGGACATCGGCACCTCTAACGTTGGGTTTCAGTTAGATAACCAGCGCTTCTTTTACTTCATATATAGTCTGAGAGATTGGGAGATCGATACTATACATTGTGAGATGCAGTTGTAATGTACGTAAAACTGAATTTACATTTTTCATCTCACAAAAAATGTTTCATACTCCAAATCCTTACAACTGCTATATTTTCAATAGCACAATCAACTCTAATATTTCGTGGCACCGCCAAGTACCGTGGCACAACTTTGGGTAATCAATGCGTGATATTCACCTATATCATATTCACTAGGGATGTATACACATTTGTCTGGAGTAACGTGGCTGCCATTAGACTAAAGTTTAATATGAATTTATTTATTAAATAATGTGGTAATTCAATTTTGTATAAATGCGGTCGTTTTGAAAAATAAGTTAAACCGTTTAAAGTCAATGAGTACAGGTACCTATTCAAGGCACTGTGTAAACTGGATTCCAATACTAATAAACGATACAGGTAAGGTTGATAATGTGGAAGTGCAGTGATTATCGTTAAACAAGAGTAGTGTCTTCGCACAGCGTTAATATTACCATTCATACTTCATACAATTCTTATTTAGCCATTCTCTCAAATCGGATTCCCCTAAATTAGAAATTCTTTCTCTAAAGTTTCAAATAACTCCTCAGCCTTACAAAATGTTCCCTGAAGAGACTAAATAATAAATGCAAAATCTGCGATAGTATTGCAGAATTAGCTTTACGTATTCAAATTAAAAACTGAGTCAATAATAATGGGAGAGAGAATAATAAAACTTACACGATACCATAATAAAAATTTACGTATAGCCCACAGACCTGATAACTAACAGTGACAAAGTGGAGACAAGGATATGCTTTGGATAGAAGCTCTATATCAGAAAAAACGTTAAAGTGTAAGGTTTCTCCAAGAAGTGGGCAGAAACAAACCAGTTTCAAATTAAAGAATTGAATACAATAATTCAGAATAAAGAGATGAATGTTTACTCGAACATAGATAGACGGAAGAGGCCACGCTATGGTAGAGGGTAGAGGGGCAGGTAGAAGGAATTAAAACGTCTAAAAATTGCAAACCTTCACAGTAGTTAATTACAGACGCAACTGGAGGCAGAGGTTAAGGAATTATTAGCGGAAAAAACACAAACATACTGTTAGGATGGTCCCACCGGATCGTCGTGGGTACAGTGGAAACAGAATAACAGACACCTAAGACGTCACTAATTACAAACTCTAATTGGACAGAAACAGCAGTTATAAATCAACAATGCACTCTTACACAATAATTCAAGTTAAATTTGTCAAAAATAAATGTCATCTTATTACAGTTTCGTACTAATTAACACACTAACCACTTTCCAGTAAACTGCAACACACATTTCGATCCCCACGTGCATATCGCCCGGTCTAAACTAACTGCTAAGCCGGCCACTGATGCTTATACACTACACGTATGTACCCCGCACAGGTTTCAGAGACATCTACTAATTTCCCGGTGGTGCATCGAGAATAATTACGTATTTTTCCTACACTTTCATAATGTAACCTGAATCCATTCCACCAAGTTCCATAAATACTGCATAAGTTTTAAAATAAATAAAGTGGGGTCAAAGATCAATCAAATTTTTTTCACTTAGTTGCACTTATAAGTGTTAAGCGCTAAGGTGGGCAAGTGCTAATACTATCGCCGTGCGGGCAAATGCTAATGCGGACAACTTCAAACAAATGGAGGTTAAGCGCCCCTACAAGGACGTTACGAACCAATGGAATGGCAGACTGACAAGTTTATACTTGTAATACGCAAACTCAATGTAAACTATGTACTTCAATATACAACTTATTTATACTGAAATAAATACCGTATATACAAATTTATTTTATTAGAAGTTTTGTTAAATCTAGTTACCTACTATTTATGAATCGGTGTTCTTTGTGTATCTAAGCAAAAAAAGTATGTGCGGTTATTTGTTACAGACTTCACACGAACTTAAGTCTCGGCATATTAGACAAAGCATGTTCTATCAACGTCCACCAAATCTGCAAGTTCATTGTGACGAAATGGAAAGGCCGGCCGACACAGTCCCAGTACTAATTACGTGATCCAGGTAAAACAAATAATGAATTGGGATGAAGACGTGGCATTTCAGCTCGAGTGCTTCACAACGTGACGCTCGTAAACGTAACACAACATGCACGAGCACGCGGGTGGTAAAGGACGGTAACGAAAGGACGTTTAGAATTACCGTACTTTAGTTTCTTCCCGGTTACTAAAACTGTATTATCTACTTCAAATACTTTAATTATTAAAAGATATGTAAGAGATGAAGCATAAAGGTGTTTTGGGGAAATGGCATTATCACAAAATTACATTTTTTATGTTCTCGATTGGTCTTTATGCTTCTAATTACGAGCACGTAAGGTTAATAATCCGAAGGTGATGGCAGCGTTGTAAGGTAAATGGGACAACGAATAAAATATAGCTTTTTCCCGTTAAAGTAATAGAAATGAATTTATTTATAACATTTACATTAACAACCGGTCCTGACTTGCGCAGGCAATAGACAATTCAAGGTTGTCAAACAATATCGAAAGGCCTACAAATTATTATACTGATAATGTTATTTCCACTTCGTAATAAAATAAAATATGTCACAGCCGCATGAGGCGCACTACGCCTACGCCGCCGGTCACATCGAGCAGTCAGAAGTCATTAAAATAAAACGGAAATTAATACGATTATCGAGTAGGCCTATGAGTTGTTACAAAACACAATCAACGACGATGTTTTATACCACCGATTTGTTTTATGTTTTGACTGAGAAAAAAAATAAAACTCTAAGAAAAAATTATCAGAAATTTTTAATCATCAACAGAAATTATATTTCTTGTTACTTGTGGTGTAGAGAAAAGTTCAGAATTTCAGGACTAAAATAGGTAACGACTTCTATCCCGAAGGACATTAAATCAAACGCTGGTTATCGTGTATGGTCTGTATTCTCGGGTGATATCACATACATGAAACGATGCGCGCACGCGCGCGCTTTTGTTTGTACACGTTTACAATTTTGTATTACAAAATCCAATGTCCATAACGGAGTATATTTGCATTAAGATAATGTACCTGTAATCTGTCATTCTATTGAAATAATACCTCCATTACGTACATATGATTCCATTAGGATGTCATAACACGTCCACTGTTTGCGTTGCCTAAAAGAAAATCTGAGCGTAGTCCGTCACAGCTTCAGCAGCATAATACATAATGGAGTACACTTATCAAAACGTCTCATTAGTACTTCTACGGACCAAATCAACACCAGATAAATAATGTGAATTTACTGTCAAACAGTCACTCTTTGAAAAAAAAATATCAGCCTTTACGTATAAAGGCGTTACTGCTCTCTTAATTATGCCTACTGTTGAGCGGAGCCTTCCTAACCATTCTCCAGGGCAGTGATCCTAGAAACTAAAATGTGGCCCGTGGAACTACTAAGGTACAACTGTAAAAAAATGTCATCTAGTTTAGGCCCACCTTATAAAATGCAATGTAAACAAACTGCATGTACGAGAACGAAAGCGACTGCCTGATCGCAAAGAAATGTCTGGACGCATGAGACGACGTATAGCTTTGAGCAGTATCAAACCAAATATTTCACACCTTAAAACAAGGTTAGCTCAAATATCGCGTCAATTAATCTCAAGCAAGACAGTGACATTTTTAGTTCATTTTGTTTTATTAAACGTAATTTTAGTTAATTGAAATTAGTTACATTAAATAAATGAAATTCGATTTAATTACTAATATCTTTAAAAAGCACACTGCACATTTTCTTAATGGCCTGCAGCCCTTAGTAGAAGGGGAAGGTCAGCACTTTATCTACCTTTTGCACTCGGTGGTCCGCGGTCGTCTCAAAATTGAGAATCACTGCTTCATTCTAGTTTACTGTACGTCACTACCAACCAATTTGTTCCCTTCATATTTCAAACGGATGCTGTCGTGGTATTTACGTTTCTTGGTTTACAATGTTGTAATAGGTTTCGTGACCATTGAACATTTCACGATTTGCTTGGTCAATTTTTCTGCCTACTTCCATTTTATTTTTATAGTTTTGGGAACAGTATCGTTCTTCCCAGTTTGGTTTTCTACATCTAACTGATCTCCTGTTTATACAGTCCTGTAGATACAGAAACTAGAAGAGCAGATACTATTTACATTCTTAAGCCGGAGAATTACACATAATCATGTTTTGTAATCCAACCCCGTCATTTCCCTGGCGCAAGACACGCCATTCCCAAAAAGTACTGGTTTTTGTATTCTTTTCTTTACAAAGTCCCTTCACGTTCTTATTACATAAACTTTATTACGAGTCAAGATACACATATTTGAACTGCATTCAATGAATTTGCGAAATTCACCCTAAATCTTTGTTACAAGCTCTGTAAAATACCGTTTATCTCTCTTTTTCAACCCTTTCAGTCACTCATCCTCTCTCTCTCCACTGACGAGCGTGCGCTCGGATACGATTTATGTGCAAAGTTAAAATGTCTGAAGTAATGCAACAAAACTTGCAGCAGTCCGATTGTCGAAATACCAATGGGTCTGCTATCAAGCTTTCATTTCTAGTGTGACTTAAAAAAAAAACTTACATGTGTCGGTAACTACATTTAATGCACTTCTATATTTATAACGATATATGTAAACGCACTCTGTAGCACTTCGAAAGCTTGAAGGTATCTTCGTCGGATGTTAAATTTTTGTATTTATTTATTATTTTTTCCCATTGTTCTTCTCACACCTGACCTTTATTAAGTAATAGACTTATTCATATTTTCTGTACGTCTGTAACATATTTAGTATTTGACGCTTGCTTATATAGGTATGCTCATGAGGTCAACTACTAACACGTATGTTTTGTTGTAAACCAATGCGAATAGAGGGGAGTTTGACATATTTAATTATTCGCTTTATTTACATTATTATATGAAATATATTTTATTACGTTTATGGCTGAAGCTGTCATTCATTGTGAAAATTCGGCTTTAAGTAGAAATCGGAATAATCCCTTATGCATGTCAAAACGCAAATTACATAGTTATTCGATCTGATGCCTTATAGAAATAACAATAATCTAATACAAAATAGTAATAACACAGATTTAAAAACCAAAAAGCAAAAGAAGAGGGAGATAGACTGAGAAAGGGGAACAGGGAGAGGCAGAAACATATAGACTTAGGTTGATGGTCTAAAAGGCGAGAAACAATACGTCCCAACATCGAGTAAAAATGTCTTTTGAATTAAATATAAGTAAAACTGAGCAGAGTACTGCAATACTATTAAGTTTTTTCAGTGGTTTTAAAACTCGCCAAAAGTGAGCGCATATGCATTTCTTGGGATAACATTTACTTTGCAAAACGTAATTGACTGTTCGTTCGTTCAATTTCAATTTATTTTCGGATATAGAATGTACGTTATTGAATATTAAATTAAACATAGCACAATTGAAAATGCTTCGAAGCGAGGCCATTAATTGATTAAATATTACAGAATATAATGTGCCGATTGACTCAGCCAGCCACTTTCTCTTCATCTTTGGTTACTGACTCAGCTAGCAGTGTTTGAGTGGAAATTGTGCTTTTGTAGAGTTCCATATAAATAAAATTTCTATTTTCAGCAACGCTCTGTTTACGTAACTGGAGCATTCTATATGCTAGAATACGTTACCTGAATAATGAAAATAATTTCTGCTTTCAAATAAAAAAAAGTTTGCAATGAGCTTATTACTCGTTCCACTGTTTTTTGTCAGTAATCACGGTTAAACCTCATTGCATTTTAGCAGGTTTTCAGTCGGGCTTTTGTTTTCGCGTATGGTTATTTTCTCATTTCGCCAACACAGTAATAACACTATTACTATATGATTGCGCATTGATATTTTATTCAGAAAACAATTGTAATAACGTTTCACAATGAATAAACAACTATATGTCGTCATTATGGCAAAAATGGTATGTTCATAATCACAGCTTGTCAGCGTTTATTCAAGTTGTTAATGAAAAACTAATTTTATTGCAAAACAATGTTTGCATTCGCACAAGAATTGATTTAGTTTCAACTAATTTTGTGTTGTTTATCGGTATCACGGCCTTCAGAAACGTCTAGTAAACATAATAATGAATACTACTATATACACAATTTATACATACTTAATTATACAAAACAATTTATATAAATTGTTACTACTAACTAGTGGTATGTTTACATGTCTGTTTTAGAATAAGAAACAAATTGATTATATAGTTAAAACTTTTCGTTAACTCGATTATCTGGACCCACAACTTGTGACGTCGACCACAAGTCCAGGTGCCCAAAGAAAATTGATAAGGTTCGTCTACTCGTATTAATACAACATGGTTCGTCCTGACCCTATCGAGATAGTTTGAATGAAGAAAAACGACCGAATGAAAGAAAAAGTAACCAGAATTCATATCTTACTAAGAGTTACGTCTGACCCCTTTATTTATCACTTCATTAAGGACTTCACCAGATTCAAGTTTTACCATGATCTCTGTGTTCTTGTGGTAACATCCATTAGGTGCTTTGGTATGCCTCTTCCGTCCGTGATATTCCACAGCTTATTTCGTTATTAGCGTTATGTTCCCCTTTAAAGATAGTACTTATTACATTGTATTCAGTGAGGAAATACACTCCTTATTAAAGGTGTGTGTGTGTGTGTGTGTGTGTGTGTGTGTGTGTGTGTGTGTGTGTGTGTGTGTGTGTGTGTGTGTGTGTGTGTGTGTGTGTGTGTGTGAAACAGTTTGTAATGTGAAATGTATTATCACGTTAGAGAAAGAGGGACATAGAGAAAATTGACAACGCTTGCGTACGTTGTAAGCTTTTATACTTTAGGCCCCTCCCCTTATGTCATCGCCCCTCCTATTGGTTCTAGCTGCTACCGCTCTTCACGGGAACTTTGTCTACATTTTTCCGTTAGGCATTTTACTAACGTCCGTCAAATTGTTTTACGAATCTCCCGTTAATTTCTTCATGCAATATTTTACTTTCTGACTTATAATCTTTTACATTTCGTCATTTTTAGTGTGTTATTCTTATTATTTTAATTTATTTTTGTTTATTGTTTAATATATAATAAAATATTTCTTCATTTGTAAAATCCACTTTTATATTCATTAATTTATTCTTATCTTCTTTTTTAACTTTTAGTATTTCTAGTTCTTCTATTAGTTTTCTTTTTTGCGGATTGTTTTCTATTTTGATACTTCCATATTTTCATTTGGATTTATAAATTTATGGCCTGATTCATTGAAATGTCTTACATATAGTGAGTTCGTTGTTCTAATGGCTTCTCCTTTTGGATGTTCATTCATTCGAATTTTAAATTTTCTTCCAGTTTCGCCCAGATATATCTTATTACATTCCCCACATTTTAATTTGTATACGCCGCTTTTTTCTGTTAATGGAATTTCGGTAATTATGCTCGATCCGGACTATGCTCAAATTGCGGTGAAATATTTATTTTCCTATTCTTCTATACTATAGGCCTATAAGCACGAAAAAAATTATTTGAAACGGTGGTCGAACCTATTTACGGAGAACAAAAATTAAATAATTACTCACATAAGAACGCATGCATATTCTTACATATTTTTTCTACTATTTCTTTTACTTCACTTTTACTTTGTCAAATTAAGTTACATAAAAAAGAAATGCCATTAAGACCTATAGTATCATTTATAAATTCGCCAACATATAAAATATCAAAAGAAATAAGTAAAAGAATCAAAATGGCATACGAAAAAGAAGAAATCCACAGCATAGAAAATAGCAAAAAGGTAATAGAAAGATTAAAAGAAATAACCATAACAAATAAGACAAAATTAATGTCATTAGATATAAAAGATATGTACACCAATATACCAATAGCAAAAACAGTAGAAATAATAAAGAAAAACAAATTAAGTAATGTAGAATGGAAAAACGAAATAATAGAAGGATTAGAATTATGCCTAAGCCAGAATTACTTCAGATTTAACAACAAATTTTACATACAAGAGAATGGATTACCAATGGGATCACCGCTTTCACCATTAATGGCAGAGATATTCATGAATAGCTTTGAAATCAAAATTTTAAAAGCTGTAGATAAAGAAAGAAGAATTAAAAAATGGTTCAGGTATGTAGATGACATACTAATAGTTTGGGAAGGTGAAGTAAATGAATTTAAAAAAATTACGGAAGAATTAAATAACATAGAAAAAACAATAAAATTTCAAGAAGAAATTGGAGGATTAGAAATTAATTTCCTGGATATCAATATAAAAATTGAAGATAACAAACTCAAATTCGATATATACAGGAAAGAAACATACTCAGATTTAATAATTCCACAAGAATCATATCATCCAGTCAATTATAAAATGGCAGCATTAAATTCATTTTGTTATAGAGCTATAAATTATCTAGAAAATGAAGAACTGAAACAAAAAGAATTAAAGAAAATACAACAAATAGCAAAAAATAATAATTACAACCCTAAAATAATTAATAGAATAGTTAAGAAAATAGAGGAAAATAAAGAAATAGAAAAGAACAAAAAAGAAAAAACAAATGAAGAAAAGAAATATAAAGGAGCAATAACATACATAGGATATCAAACAAAAATGTTACAAAAATGCTTCGAAAAATACGAAATACAGATAGGAATAAAGAAAACGAAAAATGTATTCGAATATATAAAAAATGCTAAAACAGAAGAAATTCCATTAACAGAAAAAAGCGGCGTATACAAATTAAAATGTGGGGAATGTAATAAGATATATCTGGGCGAAACTGGAAGAAAATTTAAAATTCGAATGAATGAACATGCAAAAGGAGAAGGCGTTAGAACAACTAACTCACTATATGCAAGACATTTCAATGAATCAGGCCATAAATTTATAAATCCAAATGAAAATATGGAAATAATCAAAATAGAAAACAATCCGCAAAAAAGAAAACTAATAGAAGAACTAGAAATACTAAAAGTTAAAAAAGAAGATAAGAATAAATTAATGAATATAAAAGTGGATTTTACAAATGAAGAAATATTTTATTATATATTAAACAATAAACAAAAATAAATTAAAATAATAAGAATAACACACTAAAAATGACGAAATGTAAAAGATTATAAGTCAGAAAGTAAAATATTGCATGAAGAAATTAACGGGAGATTCGTAAAACAATTTGACGGACGTTAGTAAAATGCCTAACGGAAAAATGTAGACAAAGTTCCCGTGAAGAGCGGTAGCAGCTAGAACCAATAGGAGGGGCGATGACATAAGGGGAGAGGCCTAAAGTATAAAAGCTTACAACGTACAGTTGACAGACGTTGTTTAAGACCTGAAGATGTCAGTGATGACGAAAAGCTTTGTCTAAATAATAACAATTATAGCAGTTTAGCAATTTTATAAAAGAAAAATTTCCAAAATTTGAAAAATGAATTCACAATTCAAAACGTTGTGTCCCATAGGAAACTTGCTTTTTGGCTTCCACATAGAGGAGAAAACGTATGATTATTATTTGCAAATGACGTGGAGGGTGGAAGGAGTTAGCTACACATGTGCGTGTATTATTAATAAGTCAAACCTTGCTCGGGCGCAATCAATCAGTTGAGTTCTTTTCCTTCTTTATTTTGCGGCAGACAAGTGATTTATTACCAACCGTTTTGGCATTGCAAATGTTCGCCATTGACAATAAAAGATCATCTACAAGGCAACCAGTATAAAGAAGAGGAATGATGAATTGCTCGCTTGTTCACCCTTGTATTTTGTGCAGTATTTTAAATAAAATGTTTAACTACTAACACGAATATAAACTATCATGTCTGTATTTTACACAGCCACACACAGAGAAGGTAAGTAATCCATAAACAGAAGAATCTGAGTAACGGATGAGGAAGATGACAAGGTCTCTTTGAGGATAGTTTTTGCTCTCTGGGTAGAGAGGTTGTTCGAAGAAGGATAAAGAGTCCATAAAAATACTAACTATAAAGGCACTATTTCAGATGGGAAAATTATTATTAACGAACACTGCAAGAAGCTGTTTCTATAATATCTACATATACATTTGATAAATTAGTTGTACAGACTTCAGCACAGAGTACAGAGTGTACGAGACGCGTTAATACAGCACAGAGTACAGACAGACGCGTTAAAGGAACTGGAGTCATCTGTAATAAAACATGTATGAGAAAGAATGGCAAAGAATATTTCACAATTTTGTTGTTAGTAAAGACAATAACTTATGTTTATTTATACAAATACGTTAATTTGTGTCACGCTTGACATCATCTCTTTATCATGTCTCACATTTTCACATACATCACAATATAATTGTATCGTGAAATAGCTCTCTTCAGTATCTAGTAACTACCAAAAAACCTCATGAAACAATGTATACAATCTAGCACCAAGAAAACGAAGGTGTAAACATTTCAAGCCGTAACTTATGAGAGTCGGCCACTGAGGAAGAATTTTTAGTTCCTCTCTGAACCGGAACCAGAACCGGAACCTAGAACCAGTTCGTCTCAGAATAACTACTAAATAGTTAGAAAGATGTATAAAATAATAACGTTCCCGCGTTAAAATCTTTCCTATTGTCTCAGAAACAATGATTTCCTGGAAAGCCTTCTCAGTTGCTGGATAAACTAAACATGTTTTCGGGATAATTACACAAGTGGGTCGCTACTCTTAGAGATCACTTTATAAATTGAGTTTCCGTTCCAAGTTCTTGAAATATATTTATTTCCCTCTTCATGGTTTATTCAATTCTCAATAATTTCTTACATCATGAGAAATTAATGGCTTAGAATTTTCTTCTCTTTTGTAACCCCATTACCGGAACACGATTCCATATAGTTTGCTACTCCTTGCACACAATTGTTAAATATTTTTTGTTTCAAGTCGTTACTTAATATTAATATTCCTTTCTTCTAGGTGAAAACAATCTTAGTGTCCTCTATCATGCATTTTCCTCGCTACTGAAGAAGAATGAAGTAAGACGTACTACTTAATATGGAACACGGGGATCAGATTCAAAGTTACACGATTTCTAACTTATCAAGCTGTATGGGGCATCTTATTATCAAAGCTGCCAATTCTTAGTTACACAAGAAATTACAAGGTGACAAGTTACAGGTAGTCACCGATGAGCACTGGTCCTTTGATGGACAAAGTCACTGGGATGACAGCATCAGTAATTTCTATTCAGTGCAAAAGTCACTGATTATCTGCCTTTAGTGTTTGCTCGGCTGCGACAAACGCGTCTGATGGAAACAATTAGTGAACATCCGCCGTCACAAACACACAAATTATAGAAGTTAGCCGCAGTTCTCTATTATACCAACCAGAGAGTTCTGCGCTGTCGCCTCAAGTTTCGCGTTAGTACTGCGAAAATGTTTGAACTGTGTTTAACGATAGGATCTAAATTTCAGCTCTTTGACTCGTAAACGCTACAAATCTACTTCAAAGATGGTTCAATACGCACACATCGACAACAATCAACTGGACGTAATCGGCTAGATGTTTTTAAATTTTCAGTCTCCTTCTGTATTAAAATGAGATTTACAAAAGTAGGACGTAAATAAAACTTGAGACAAAGCTGTAATTGAAAGATATTTTATTAAACGTTATCTGTATTTAGTTTTAACGGATTATTCTAGCAACATTCTCTATAATCTTCCATGTGCACTTGTATAATAATCTTCTCTATAATGTTTCCTATAATCTTCTCTTATAACTAGGGAACGGATGTTTAGGTAAGTACATATTTTGTGTGTGTAATTAAATATTTTTCATATTTACGTTAATAATTAAATATTTTCCATGAGCAGGTTATTAACACATATTTTTAACACTGCAGCGCTGTGTTGAGTTTTCACTTTATTGCGTTTACTTTTTTGTGTGCACAATCGCATGCCAAAAGAATGAAGAGGGGAAACGGTTTTCAGGGTAAACCCTCCACGTGCCATATGCAGTGCTGGATAATATTGGTGTGACTTCAATGTGATTCTCGTTTGCAAGAGAATGAGTCATTACGTTTTAGTCAAGTGACTGTCGTTCGTATATAAAGCAGGAATTTCCTAACGTAACTATGGTATCAGACTAAACACACGTTAGGTATAGGCCTACTCACAGTAGCTATACAAATTGACGTAGTTTTATCCCTAATAGGCCTAAGTATTGTTTATAGCAAAGATCACTATGCCTTATGAATAAGTATAAACATAAAAAGATGTGTTTCCTGGAATTTTTTGTAAGTAGTGCTGTAGTCACAATGAACAGTGGGACATAACTGCAAGTGCTAAAGCACCTAACTACCTAATTTGTTGTCTTTGTTCATCAGGTCTCGTATTACACGGTAGTGTTCTTGTCGCGTCGCGTACAGTGCTCGCCGAATGCCGAAAGCAAAAGGTAGTGAAAGTACCCGATTACAGTACGATGTTAAAGAATTTAAAGTTATATTTAGCTCAGATGGAAAAATAGGTACTATATTCCCACCCTTGTAGAAAATCCATAAAAGCGGATGAACGATCGCAAGTTACTCAGCATCCATCCGACAACAAACATATTGCTGCGGCTTCACGTTCAAGTTCGAAACAAATGCTTTTAGGTGAAACAGGAACCTCTTCCTATTCACAATCGGGACCTACGAGTGAATTTTATTCTGATTTGTGCAGAACTTTCTTTTCAGCAGACATTCCTGTACACAAAGTAAACAATCCAGTGCTTAGAAATTTTCTCGTGAAGTAGGCTACACTAACTTAGATCCTCCGGATAAGTCTACTTTAAGAAAACAATATCTTCCAAACTGTTGTGAAGAAACGTTAGAATATATCAGAGCTGTGTGTAAAAATGAGAAAATATGGGTAAGTGTTGATAAACAACAGACTGGACAGGAAGAACAGAAGGAAATGTAGTTGTTGGTGTTCTTAAAAATGAAATAGTTTCCGAGCTTTCATGTTTGATGGCTTGCAAAGAACTGTCAGCAGCAAATCACGTTACAGTCTCTAGGTTGTTTTTGCATTTCTTGTGGCCAAAGGGTATTAAATACGATAATGGATTACAAATGCAGCGTCGTATATGAAGAAAGCAGTGGAAGCACCTTGCACTTTGTGTCAGCTACCCGAAACTGATGCACGTTACCTGTGTTGTGCATGCTCTTCACAGAGTATGTGAAACTATCCGATCCTTGTATCCTAATGTAGTGTCAAGTGGAAAGAAAGTGTCTGTTAAATTCCCTACGAGAACTGATCTTGATCTCTTCAAAAAGAAAATTCTAACCTTCCATTACCACCAGCACCCATTGTCACTCACTGGGGGAGTTGGCGTTCTGCAGTGTTGTATTATGCGGACAATTATGATAGTGTTAAATCGATTGTTGATAAATTGGACACAGATGGTGCTTCGTTAACATAGACCCGTCAAGATGTGATAAAAAATAGTGTAAGAAATGAATTGGCATATATTTCAGCTAATTTCGTTAACAACTTGAAAAAAAACTCTTAACAGGAACTGTTAATAAACTACGTTTTGTTGAAAGCAACACCAGTTCTCTCACAGGGTCGAAAGTGGAAACCGTAAAATGTAAATTTAAATGTCTTCTTCTTCTTCTTCTTCTTCTTCACTTCATGTTTAGCCATTCTGCCTGTTACGGTTCTCACCTTTTCCTTGGTCTACCTAAATTTCTTCTTCCTCTGGTATTTTCTAGCTTTTACTGGGATAAATTTAAATTTGTGTTTGAAAAACAGTGGATTTGCAATTGTAAATAAATTTGTCCAAGTTCTAGAAAGTCAGCAAGTAGACACTGAATACGTAAGAATAAATTGCTCTTTTAAAGTAAGTCAGACTGACTTCATGTAACGCAGAACAGTCCTTTTCCTAATATTGGGCTTTGTTCCGTGACAATCGGCAGAGATTTGGAGATAATGTTTATTGTGTACTGCAACTCCAATGAATTTAAAGAAGGAACTGACGAGTTTACGAGTAATTTTGGTAAGTTCTTAGAAACATTTTTCATGTTATAATCTGTTTGATAATCTTACACTGAAAAAAAGTTTCACTTTTAAAAAAAATTTTTTTCGTATTTGAACACATAAACAATAAGTATTTTCAGTTTTTTTAGCCGCAAAAAATCCGTTTCCTACTTATAACACTTTACACTAACGTTTATTATAAATAAAAGTTCCGTTGCAATATACTAACTTGACTATGAACGTATAAACTTTCAAAGGCCTAAGAATAAGCCAAATATAAAGTTTAGAAAACGCTGCATGACCTGAAAAAATGAAGACTGATGGCAAAAGTTATAAGCTTGGCAAATTAATCGCTGTAAAGTGATTAACGTTATAAATTGTAAAATTAAATGTTTGGAAAACAGCAAACGAGTAGGTTAAGAGTGAATTGGTTTTACAGAAATGTGAAATATTGTACAACTAACAGACTCCTCACAAGAAAAAACAAGAAGACTGTTTAATTAGTGCACTTGCTTTAACATCTCATGGTTTAGAAAAGTGGATAAGGAACAACGAAGGATAATACAAAACGTAGGAATTAAACAGAGACGAAAGTGTATGTTACGAGAACGGGTAAATACAACAAAATGATTAAACCAATATGCAGCTAAATTAGTATTACAAGGAAATTTGATAGTAGGCAGTCATTGAGATTGTTAGACAGAAGGCTGTGAGACGCAAAGAGGCTACTTACTGTAGATTTCTGCGAGTTGAAGAGTGTATTATTACTCTCGTAAAGTGTGGTGGTAAAGAACTGTACCACCCGAGTTAAGCGAGTTAGAAAAGATCTGCTATTCAGAGAAATCAATATAAAATACGAATTTAAGTGTAATAATTAGTTAAAATTTAGTTATTAATTCAATAATTTTAGTAAATTTTAATCAAAAATATTTACTTTAGTTCAATAAATACTATTATTGCCATCCATTTAAATTAAATATAAAAGTAATCAGCAATAGATATTAACATTGTATACTTTAATCATTCTAATTATACAAATTTCTGTATTTACGATATGTACAATGATTTGTATTATTTTTCTCTTACTTAGACCACAATTTAGTTTATTTACTGTCTTTTCCTTTAAAAAATAATATATATAAATATTTGAATGTCCGTGTTGAGTGGGTGCGCGTGTGCGCGCGCTTGCGCGCGTTTTCGTGAACAACGTGTTTCAACGGGCTAGAATTAAATCGAAGACTAAAGAGTGAAACAGTCTCAAGTTATAATTAAAATGTTTATCCTAACACATACAGTGTCTAAGAACTATTCAAAACAAACAGTAGGCCTAAACATCATAAGTCAATAATCTTAATAAACTCACTAATCCTTATTTACAAACGGATAAACAGTTGATTACACTCGCCATAATGCATAAAGTATCTATATCTCTGAAAAACAAGCTCACTTACTCTCTGACTGGCCTTTTATAGGTAACCGTGAAGGTGAAATATGAGTAAATATAAAGTGATGCCTGACGCCAGACCTGTGACTACTAGTGGAGTATGTCCGTGAACACTGGGTTACTGTACGAGCAGATTATTGGTTGTGCATTCCATAGTTTATCTGTTATGTTATTTGTTGCTTCTTATTTCTACTCCAACTTGTGAAACACGTTACCCAGTTAAACCCGACTGTTAAACAGTGGAAGAGAGAGATGGGGGCGGGTGAGAAGGACGGAGGGGGAGAGCAGCAAAGCTCACAGCTGTCACTCTGTGGAAATCAAACTTTAGTACACAAAGTTGCAAGTTATCGACAAGTTTGGTTGGGCGCCCCGCGATTCACACGCACCACCAGAGACTCCCACAACACACCGTTCTCTCAGTCAGACATTATTAATTCAAAACTTGTGCATTAATACTTTGATTAAAACAACGACGCAATCAAAACATTTGTTACAACTTAGCGTTAAGCACACACACACACACACACACACAACCCCAACTCTGACGTACAATGAAATGATTTCACACGTAAATATTGAGCTTACGAGTAGAAGTTGCTGCTGAAAGGCGAGGTTTAGCGCGTTAGAATTTACACTACCGAGAACAGTGAACGTACGTAACAATTGAAGAGCGGATGACAGTAAAGTTCCGCTACAAAATCCCTTAAGAAATACGATATTAAAAAAATTATATATTTAAGTATACAACTTAAAAATACAGCTCAAAGCATAGCATAATTGGAATTAAACATACGCCTAAATAAAACATAACATTACTAGTAATAACAACTACAATACTATTAAATACCAGCGTTAATTTACGACAGATTTATAGTATACATGCGACTTGTAAAAAGAGAGAATGAAAGAATAGTAAGAGCAAGGACAGACGGAGACAGTAAGAAAGGCAAACAAGTGAGACCTGGTAATTGCGGGCGTTTCTTTATGTAAATACCGGTGTTATGAAACAATATTACCCTTCTTCATACACCACCAAATCTTAGGCCGCGCCATATCTTACGAATTAGAAAAGAAATTATCCTATCTTATATAATATTATTGTAATTTCACTTTTCAGGCAAATATTCATTTTTCAAAAAGTAATTGACTTTTACTTTCTAAAATGTACGTTCGTTCAATTTCAATTTATTTTCAAACGTTAAACGTGTCTTCAATTCAGCACAGTTGAAAGCGCCTCGCTCTGAGGCCATAATTGATTAAATACATTACAGAAATTAATCTGTTGATTGACTCAGCCAGCCATTTTCTTTCCATCTTTGTTTATTGATTCAGCCAACACTGTCTGAGTGGAAGCAATGCTATCGCAGGTTTCCGCACAGTTAACAGTGTTTAAGAAACTTAAATCATTTTATATATCACTTTTTCCTGAATAAAAAAAATGAATTTCCAATTTCACATAACAAGATTTTGAGACGTGCATCAGTTTGTCGTACATTTTATTTCATTTCATATATTCAGAGAGAGAGAGAGAGAGAGAGAGAGAGAGAGAGAGAGAGAGAGAGAGAGAGAGAGAGAGAGAGAGAGAGAGAGAGAGAGAGAGAGAATGATTATTATACACAGAAAACGTATGATTATTATTTGCAAATGACGTGACATGCGTCAGAAGGGCGGTATATATCGTCGGAGTTCGATACAAATGTGCGTGTATTATTAATAGGTCAAACCTTGCTCGAATACAATCAATCAGTTCAGTCCTTCTTCTCCTTTATTTTGCGGCAGACAAGTGATTTATTGCCAACCGTTTTGGCATTGCAAATGCTCGCCATTGACAATAAAAGAGCATCTAAGAGGTTCCCAGCATAAAGAAAACCCATGATGAATCGCTCGGTACTTGTGTATACTCGTATTTGTGTAACCATGATCCTCGTAGTTGTGTATAGGCCTACTCGTAGTTATGCAGCCACGATTCACGTAGTGGTGTATACTCGTAATTGTGTAGCCATGATCCACGCAGTTGTGTATACTCGTATTTGTGTAGCCTTGATTCACGTAGTAGTGTTTGTGTAGTCATGATGCACGCAATTGTGTAGACTCGTATTTGTGTAGCAATGATCCACGCATTTGCGTATAGGCGTGCTCGTAGTTGTGCAGCCATGATCGACTTAATTGTGTGTACTCATAATTGTGTAGCTACGTTCTACGTAGTTGTGTATACTCGTAGTTGTGCACCCATGGTTCGCGTAGTTGTGTGTACTCGTAATTGTGTAGCCACGTTCTACGTAGTTGTGTATACTCGTAGTTGTGCACCCATGGTTCGCGTAGTTGTGTATACTCGTAGTTGTGTAGACTCGTAGTTGTGCAGCCATGATTCGCGTAGCTGTGTAAACTCGTAATTGTGTAGCCATGTTCTACGTAGTTGTGTATACTCGTAGTTGTGCACCCATGGTTCGCGTAGTTGTGTATACTCGTAGTTGTGTAGCCACGTTCTACGTAGTTGTGTATACTCGTAGTTGTGCAGCCATGATTCGCGTAGTTGTGTATACTCGTAGTTGTGCAGCCATGATTCGCGTAGTTGTGTATACTCGTAGTTGTGTAGCCACGTTCTACGTAGTTGTGTATACTCGTAGTTGTGCAGCCATGATTCACGTAGTTGTGTATACTCGTAGTTGTGCAGCCATGATTCACGTAGTTGTGTATACTCGTAGTTGTGTAGCCACATCGTGAGACAAAGTGACCACCGATACAAGATTTCATTTCTAATTGCTTCCAACTTCACTTGCAGGTATCTTTTTATACATGGGCTATAACGATTCATATATATCGTAGGCCCTTCACGTAGGTTTACTTTAAACTTTGCAGAATACAATAGAGATGCTTGTCGTATATGGTGCCTATTAATTTCTAGGTACCGAGTTCCATTCCCAGGCAGCACTATAAAATGAAAGAGCATTTCATATGTCCTAGGTCGACTCAACCTGTAACGTAAGTGCCTGTGAAATACCTTAAGGCAGCAGTCGGCAACGCTGCGCCCGCGGGTGCAAGTGCGTCCGTCTATAAGGTTTCATGCGCCCGCGAACCAATTTGTATTGTATTTTCTTTTGAACGAAGGAACGCACCAGTATTGTACCTGCTTCGAAGTACTGTATTATACAATAGTACGAGCCGTTTAAAATTTTAAATTTTTCTACGAGCCTGCAATAATTACTGTTATGACTGCCTTAGGGTGTTAGGACAGATCAAGCACAGTGCTGGCCACAGTATCTTCTTTTCATGACCGAACGGTTCACAGAAGCAGCATGCACTGCATGGATATTTCTAAGCTACTTAGGCCAGTCATATGCAAACTTTCAATTTATGGGGACGCATATATAACTGAGTACCAGTTCGACGGGCGCACTCCTTCCCACCCGATCAATGGAAAATAGAAAGGTGCGGAGCTGGACGTTGGAGATCAGTGGTCAATAACTAGACGTTACAAACATTAACTGTCACTTTATAATACCCTTGAGCTTATATTTAGCGGCGTGGAATACCGAATCAAAAAAATCTTAGCAGAATTTTTCATATAAATTTGTAAAATATTTTCACATAAGGAGTAGGTCATCACAGTAATAACCATGTACAACATTTTATTAAAGTTTTTATATTGATAAAGGAGAGAATAATCTGCCAAGAAGTTAACGGCTCTAGGTCCACTTGCTTAATTTAATATGATGAAAAACAATAAAGATTTAATTCCTTCTAGCAGTGACAAACATAAGATAAACTACGAAACAAACAAGCTCCTTATATATAAAGTTAAACAATGAATTCCGTTTGGTAATCATATTTCCATGCCAGTATGTGGATATCAAACTTTAGCAAAGTTGCAAATTATCGACATACGCTCTCACTCACACTGCTCTCTCAAACATTACTATTCAAAACTTGTGCATTAATACTCTGATTAAAACAACTACACAATCAAAACATTGGTTAGAACTTAAATTTTACACATAGGCACACGCATACTCGACGCCTCCTTCTCTGCCTACTCTGACGAAAAGTGAAATAGTTTTCATGGGTCAAATGATGAGTTTACTAGTATACGTTGTTAAGACAACGAGAATTTTCAAATTGGGATAAAGCAAGACTAAAGACATCAACTGCGTTGACACACTGAACATTTGATCTACAAACAGTTAACAGTAAAAACTTACCAAACGAATTATACAGAAAAATCGGTTGAACTGGTCATGCAATTTATTTCATTGTCCTGAGCTATTTATTGGTAAATATTAATGTTCATTATAAATGATGAGGAAACCTACTATTAGATATTTCATGGACACATAACACTGTTTAACTATACTTTTCAAATTAATGGAGATAATACTTACTAAGTGTCTTCGTGATCTAGAGCTGGCTTGAATATTAAAACCGTAGTCAAGGCACACTTCCGTGAAATAGATATTTAATGTAATATAGTAGTCCAATGCGATCTTGGCTACTAAATATTTTCAACTGTTTGTGTTCGTCTTAACGGTAGAGTCTATGTCTTCGTGTGTAACCTTTTCCAGCAAGAATTTCATCTCCGATGCTTGTATCCCACTGAAATGTTTCTTCATGAGAACCCAAGTTTCAGAGCCACACTAGAACACCAGCACAGCCATCACCTTATAAAATTTTAGTCGCGTTTCTTTCCTTGTATTCTTCGATGACAAATCGCTAGACGAATTGCTCCACAAATTGTCAGAAACTTGGCCAGTTTATGATCAACATCATGATCTACGTCATAAATGGTATCACCACCAAGAAATGTACTCTATTCTACCTTTACTAATACAATTTTAGTTCGAAATAGGTATTTTCCTACAAAAGCTACAGTTTTTGCCTTCTACACAGAAATTGTCATGTTGTAATTTGGACTTGCAATTGAAACATCGATCTCTAGAGCTTGCATTCGTTTTTTGGATGATTACTTGATCACCCGCAAACAACACTGTATTCATGTATTCATTTGTATTCTACTATTTGTCTTTATTGCTAGGTCCATTGTGAATCATCTTTCATAATAATATTATTTCTTATATAAAATGTGTAAACCTTAATGAACATAATATTTGGTTGTCTTAAGGAACCTGAGACAATTGTAGTTATAACAAAAGCAATATTTCTTTCAAAATTTATCCTTTAACTAACCATTAAGCTCTGAACACGAAAGATTAGTTTCTAAAGTAGGCTACAGTTACAGACTGGCAAAAGATAAAGTAAGTCTTTGCGTATATGGACACTTAGTTACATCGCTATTTAAAATGAAAATTAACCAAATATTTCATTATTAATACCGTTCTTTCTCAAATTTGTAAAGTTCAAGACAGTACAAGTTCTATACTATTGTTATAACATGTAACGTATCATGACGAGAAAGTCTGCACTTACAACTTCGGTGACACTGTGAATTATGTTATTCACAATGTTAATCGTTCAAAGAATATTAATTTTACACATCACTACACTGTAGTCAGTTTGTCTTGAGACTTCTGCTTACCTTTCTCTCCAAAAGTGGCTATTATAACGGCCACTTTAATTTGCCATGATTTATACTGACTTCTGCTAGATATTGTACGTAGCCTATCTCTTGTAAGTACTGCTGGATATTATACATACCTCTTGTACGTATTGTATATGGAAATTCGTGTTTATTGTATTATTACACTCACCTTGGTGCACATTAGTGTTATTCTCAATGTGTAATTCTCAAACTGATGTTCGACAGATATCTTCGGATTAGGCTTGGTTATACTAGATTTTTTGGTCTAGTACTACAGGATTTCTTGGTACAACTCAGTACCATAGGTCTAGTAGCTAATATTACTACTTTGTAGATTAGAATTTTGTTCTGTACTGACATATGCAATCTCCTACTTATTTCATTCGCTAGCATTTCTTTCTTTGTAGCATGACGTTTCCAATCCGTTCTGTTATCCAGATATGTTCCTAGCTATTTAGTTTCATCTTTATGAGGTAATAAATATTCCAACTGCATATGTTTCATTTTTCCGAAGTGTGAACAAAATATGAACGTATTTACTTTCATTTATATGTACCTAAACGTTAGCAATCTTTTACAACGATATAATGCGCATTGTGCGAAATGATAAGAATTGTTTCACTACGATATAGTAAAGTTATGGTTTTGTGGTTTGTCGACGCTGCGAATAGTGTATAACGAATTGTCGCGTTTGCAAAGAAGAATTATTAAGTTACATGCATTTTAGAACAAATGTTTGAGAAAAGGTTTGATTGTTTACTCCCTCTCGTGTCAATTTAGTCCCATCATGTTACATAATCCTAGACACGTAATGCATAGTAACAACTGGTAAAACATAAATATTTTTATCAGTGTTAAACAAATATTAATACACAATTACATTCATACTTCTTTATGATAATTATTGATTTTCTGCAGTTACGATACATTATGACTATAATAATAACTTTATCTGCAAGTAAATATACAGGTCTACTTAAAGAAGAAACGTTTATTATCACTCTCAACTGATAATATAAAATAATTGTATTATATATTTAAAAAACATGTTTTGATTTAATAACATACGTGCAATAATAAAGAATGTAACAGACCTAATTAGTAGTCTAATATTTGATTATCACAAGCAAAATCTATTACAAAAACTGTTATTTCTATTGAGCTAAAATGATTAATTTCTGACGATGATGGTTCATATCTTTTAAAGCAAAAAAAGGAAAAAATACTAAAATATTAATATTTGTATGTTCAAAAATACAAATATTATTTTGTAATACGTATCTGTATTTTACTCATTTATTTGCCAGGTCAATTATATGGGACACCTCTCTCTAAAATCGTACTGTTTATGGGCAGACTTTGTGTACTTGATATGCACAATTACTTCGAGAGTTGTGTGTAAGTTGAACAAACTACAAGCGAGCTCCAGGGCACTTATCTGACAACGGAGAAAAAATGTGTACATGGTCTGGTGAACCCCTTCTACACGATGCGAACAACGCCACCCCTAACATAAACGTTCTCCTCACAGCGCAGTGAATGAAATCCAAACACCCTACTTTGCGACTACCCTACTGCTTGCCTGGAATATCGTTACATGTAAAATTCAATTTTATTTCTGCAGTCGGCAACACTTTCGATCTTCTATTTTACGGTGTTACCGAGTTTTCACAATACTTTTCTTATTGACTCCCCATATTTTATCCTCTCTCTCTCTCTCATTCTTTTCTTTGTTTCCTTTTGTTACTTGTTACACTCAACTTAAATTTTTTTCACAATATCTTTATGCCTATAAATATTTACAACTTGGGTAAATACCTTCGATTGCAAATACGAACAAGATTAAATCTATGTACCTACTCTCTGACCTATCCGATCACAATAATAGACTTTAATGGGTTTGGATTTAAAATAAAATAAACCACTTGTGCTACGTACATTCTATGAACTAGCACGCTCCATGAGCTGCAGAACTCGCTCACTGTATTCAACAAAACCGAAAAATACCACAACGAAGGTAATTTTTAATTGTTTTCACTTTTTATGTTTTTGATCTCAACAAAAATGACTGGTTGCAAATAACGTGCTAAGTATCAAAGTCAATTATTCTGTATGCAAAACAAAAGTCTTACCGTGTTGTAAGGAACTGGAGTCGTCTTTCCTTTATGGCCATACGACAAAGCAGATTCATCTCAAAATTAAAGTTGGAGTGGCTTGAAATTAAAAGGCTTTGATAAGGTATGTCTCTTGAAGCTTCTTGCCTCCCGTTAATACGACATAATTTCACCCTGCTACCAGCTTTTTTTGTCTTCCAAGTCTATTACTACTACCTTGTCGAGAGTCAAGCCTTAAAACTTATAGATAGTTACTGCATAGGCCAGCGTCAGTGGAATTTGGGATCTAGAACACAGGACAATTTTTGTGTTTCGGAAACTTCGAGGGCTTGAAACAGAATTTTTAGTTGAACTTGACTTCTTGGCTTCAACCCTGTTGTGCTTTGCAGCAATTTTACTGTAAATTTATTGAGCGATAGAAGTTTCTCTAGGCAAACTCTAAATGCAACATCGCTGCCAGAAGAATATTCCAAAAGAATATTTGATTGAGACACCATGTTTTTCCCTCACAAGTCCTTCACACTACTTTCACCAATATTAAGCCTAACAAGCAGTTCCATGAAAAGGTAGTGAGTGTTTTCATAATGTTCCTCGTCACATTTATTTTGTTAATACTTTGGATAAAATCCTTACAATTTGATATCCTACATAGATTTTATATTTTTTCAAATTTTTTATTCTCATTTTTTGCTCTTTCTGCTCCTGAAGTTGCGAAAAAGAGTAGTGAACACTACAACTCTGAGTTACAACTTCCATAAGTGTGATATCCAGGGTAGATTTTTTAATTTTTCAAAAATTGTAACGTTTTTTGAGCCAAGGCGTCTTAAAACCTTGAAGTTTCCAAAGCTGAACTTGAACTATATTCAAAGCTGAAGCTGAAGCTGAACTATATTCATTTCGTCTAAAATTGTTTAATTTAATATCCTATACGTATTTGTAGGATTTTTACAAACTTTGAGACACTTTTTGGGGTCTGGTGTCCCAATCTTTTGATATTTTCTAAACTGAACACTGTATTCAGATTTTGGTTAAAATTCTGTTTAATTTGATACCCCACATAGATGTTTGTGATTTTTTTAAATCTTGTGCCCTCTCATATCTTTGCTGGCCGCCCATATTTTTGGAGGAGATCAATTCCAAAAACAATAAATGTCTGTGAGGTACAAATATGGACACATACACTAACTTTTAAAAAAATCGTTTGATGACATTTCCCAACTACATATATACAGACAATTGTCAAACGGTAGAGTTAAAACTGAGAACTCGCCTTGCTCCTCAATTATTTATTGTTAATTAAAGAAACTGTTATAAAAAATAAGAGGATTAAAGAAATGGCTGCAGATTTGGTTGTGAATCACAACAAGCCTTCTGAAAAGTGACCTGACCTCCAACTACTGATAGCGACTGAAGTTCTGTCACGACTTGTCAGTCGTTGTTAGTTGTAGGATATCTAACGATGACCGCCGTTCTTGTTGTTTAAATGTCTGGCGAACTTCACATCATACACTTTGAATTTTTTTAATGCAACTGAAAACACCAACAAACATTCGATAATACTAAACATCCTCAATTTTTTTTAAAGTATAGTTATGTTATTTGCTTTTATCGAATAAAACATATTGAACTAGTAAGCTCTTTTGCAGAATGCCTTACTATTTAAAACGAAGTACGAATCAGATAAAATCTAGTTAATAATTTTAATTTTTTTAATATGTGAGTAACGTTCTTCGTTTGTACGATTCATAATCCCAGTTGAGAAATAACACGAGAAGTGACTATAACTGTTTTCTGATTTTTTAAAATTTCTTTTTACCTTTAATGTGTGTTTGATGCATATACAAATGAAAATGTTAAAAATGCTAAGTCACAATGTCAACTATTTTATATACAAAAAATCTTATGGAACTTGCGGAATCTTACGGAAGTATCTAAAGTTCAAAAATTTTTAAATGCTACATTCTGATGTGGGTAATATTCCCTTTAGTTAATACTCGGTATGGAATGTTTCCAAACTTTTTTATCCCTTTCATGGTCTCTGGTGTCCTAAAAATTTTTAAATTTCCAAAGCTGAAGACTATATTCGTATATTCAGATTCTGGTTAAGTTGTCTTTAGTTTGATATTCTACATATACTTTTGCGATTTTCTCAAAAATTTATCCCGCCACATATTTGCCTCTCTCCATCCTGTTTTTGGAGTATCAATCTAAAAAAATTAACAATAAATTGATAAGTGTATAGTTAGTATGAAGGCGCATTATAAGTTTTACGAAAATCGGTTAATGCATTCAAAAGTATTAAAACATCCTCAAATAGATAGGTCGATAGACAAATACCAAACGGGAGTTACGGCAACCGACTCGTTACTATTACTGATGTCGTTAGTACTACTGATGGTTACATTAACTGTGTGAATGTTAGAAGATAGTAATAGATTTACAACAAGTGCGTTCTGTCAGTCATTACAAGATTACTAAGACACAACATTAAAACAAAATGAACTCCTAAAAATTTAATAAAAATTAGTTTTTCATGCAACTTCATTCTTGTAATAGGATTTCTGTTACTGAAGATTTACACGAGACTTATACATACAACTAATGTGACTGCAGTCGTGGCGGAATCCATGACACAACTTACCGGTTTCCCTGGAGGTGTGACCAAGAAATCGCAATAGAACCAACCACCCTATTCCACTGTTCTACTATAATAGGCTACTAGTAATATAGTAGCGCAGATAAATGTGGAAATAAAAATTAATTCTTGCGTCAGCCCAGTGTATGCAGCAAACAGACTCTAACGGATTTCAGTTTCGCGTAGGATTACTTGGGATTCTCTTCAGACTTAATTCTCTCTAGAGAATGTAGTGGTAAACCGGATGTATTACGGCATCTTGTGCCTCTTGTACTAATGTCAACAATAGTCTATCAATTATCTGAACTTATTCTTGTGGCCTGTCAACTGACACATCAACTTTGAATTGTGGGGTTGATATACGCTCTTCGTCTTTCTTCAGACTTGGCTAGAATATTTAAAAATTATACCTGACAAAGGTGGCAACAATCTTCATTGGATATTTAGCTCTTCAAGTAATGATCTGTTCGCTTGTCGTACCGTCCAACAAATCCCACCATGTGTACACCAGCAATAGGCCTATATGTGTATTGCATTAATTTTTTTCTTAATTTCACGTGAATTCAAAGTTGTATATACACAGGAAAATACCAGGCGTGACTGATTTCATTTTCGTCTACTTCTCCTACCATAATTTCTGAGTTTTTGCGTCGGAACTTTTCCAAATCTCATCACTCCGAAAGTCTCTGATAAATTAGAAATTCTAGATATATAAATTTTTTAACCAGCTTCGTAGTTAAATTGAAAGAAGGAACGGTAGCCTATAGAATGTTTCAAAAAACAGTAAATTTTTAGTAGCAAAATCGACTCATTATTAAGCTACGAATATCGCCAAAGTAAACAAAACAAGGGAAGAATATTACTCTCTACTTAAAACTACAACCATTAGATTAACAGCAAGTTAACAACATTTCTAGCTATTGGTTTCCGTATGATTCTTTTCGCCGTATTATTTGACTACGCAAAATAACATGGGAAGAAGGGGACAGAATTTACACTTCACAAATTCTGTGATTCTAGTTGAGTCATGTTATTGAAAGAAATGAAAGAACTCAGTTAACTAAAACTTAATTAAAAACATGTTACATCCCCGACACACTATCTAGGCTGTCATTATGTAATACGCTGGAGACAGTTTATTTACCTACTAAGGATTTTACAAGATGTTTACAAGTTTTACCGTGTACTGTTACTAAGTTTTATTTACTCTTTACTGTATATATTTCGTATCCGAATCAGTTCTCCACTTTAAATTATATATAGATTTATTCTAAAATTTTCAGGAAACCATCAGTCTTATTCTGCTACTTGATACGAGATGAAATCTGAACGACAAAAAAGATGCTTCCAAAAAGGATAGTCAGATTTCTTATTGGAAAAAAGTGAGCGGGTTTTTTTTAATCTAGAAAAGTGGTTGTCGTCTTTTTCATGCGCTTAATGTTTTGAATAATTCTCAATTTCTATGACCTCACGTTTGGTTCAGCGACAAATAAGGACAGCGTGTGTGAGAAGAAGGAAAGGCTGAGTAACGAACACACACACACACACACACACTATACGTACACGTTGTGCAAAGTTTGGAGCTAAGAAAAAATCATGTCAAGATGTTTCAAAGTAACAAACATTCACTGGTAATAAAATAGGCTGAATCAAGTGAATTACAAACAAGTGCGGGCGCACACATTATTCAGCGTTATTACAGACTTTCGAAAATGAGTTAATGTTACTAACGGTAACAGTTACCAGTCCAGAATCCAGTTACCATGATCCAGTGCGGATCATGTCGAAATGGGACGCTACTTACCTTTAAATAAATTAGCAAGAATATCTGTCAACAATATCGCACGACTTTACGGTTCAGAATGAAAAGCCTTATGCGAACCTCTAACAAATCTCGTCACGTCTGCTATCAGTACGCCAAAATGGAGTGCTACAACTCGCCAGTCTGACAGTTGTATTTAGTCATATGTAAAAGCTGTTAGACTTAAAAACTGCATTTCCATATCTGATAAAATATCTAAGAATTCGTTATATTTTAGTCCTACTTAAAGACTTTGTGTGTTCTGGTTAATAATTACTGTTCCGTTTACTATCGATTTGCCAATAATCATTTAGTATCGAGACGGGGGCCTGTGATAACTGTCTTAGTGACATTCACACTTTCTGCAGACTGGATGAAGAAATCTCAGTGAACTATAACTGTTACCCTCTTTGAAACACTAAGTGTACTGCTAAAAGCCTCTATTAAGAACGTTTCCACTTGGGCCTTGTCTTAATTGAATCTCTCGTTCACACCCCGTCGATTTGGGGTGCGGTGTTCAGCATCAGATTGTGTGCTTATTTTGTGAAGGGTTCAACAGTTATACGACCGGGAAAGGTTGTAATATATTAAAACGGTGAATCAGTAAGTTAAGCTTAATCCAAACAGCAAGCGTTCCGATTTGGACTTAAGGTTGGAAGCACCTAAGCATTAAAGGTTAACAGTATGCACCTCGAAATAGAATATAACCCCGTTTTGCTAAGCAAAAAAAAAGTATAAATAATCATTAAGGTTTTCTTAAGTAAAATTAGTATTTTTAAGTATATTACATATAAGAATAAGGCAACCAGATTTTATTTGTTGATGAAATATCTCACATATACGTAAATTTCAAGTTGTAGGAAGTATTTACTATATTCTATTTATTGTAAAGTCCTTTACAAATGTATTCCATATACATATATTGAAAAGCTATTAACTTTTTTAATTTAAAATTTAATCCGCCGTATTACAGTAAATTTCTGGCTCTAAGTACTTTTGATCAGGCACTTCATTTCAAAAAGCACTGTATGGTGATCTGGATTGGCTACTGATAATATATCCTAGATTTGCTGGGTAGTCTGTCACATACATTCTGTTCGGGCAAAATCCTGCGCACATGTGGGTATGTGTACTTGATGTATATGTATTGATGTACGTGATGATTAATTGATGACCACAATCACCGAAAGATGTTGGGTAAACTACGGAATTTTGGATCGGTACTTGATTAATGTATAACTGACTCTCGTACTAAAGGCTTAAATATTCATAAATCCACAAGTTAAACTTGCGCTTGCCCTTCAACACAAAACAAACAGTGTTACCGAAAACCACACAGAATCGCTTTTCTTACTTTTTTCTGTTCCAAAAAATATGGCTGTACCGCTGTATGCAATTACATTTCCACACCATCGTACGGTAATTTTACCCTTGTGGCCCTCATGATTAAGGAAAACATTATTTTGAAGGAGAGACTTGACTGAAATTTTATCAGTTTTAAAATGGAGTCTTTCTTGACTACCATTACGTCAAATTTTATTCTGTAGCCTGTTGAAAGTAGCATACTATGTTCTTCCATTCAGAAATGAGATTTGTTGGTCTAATAAGTATAGGCAAAATTTTCACTATGTAAATGCGTTTTACGATGTTCTATTTCACATTAAAAGATTAAGTTTTTAATAAAAGTAAAAGAAACCTATTGAATCAACACAATCAAAAAAACACAAAAAAAGAAAACAAAAGAACAAACATTATTTTAAAAACTTAAAACTGTAATTAATAACTAGGAAAGGTAAAGAGAATTTCAGTCAATTGAACTGATATTTATAAATATTTGTTTCAACTTTCAACAAAATTTAGTTCTGTACTCATTTTTCAGGATTATTAAGGGCAGTATAAAAATAACAATTATCACATAAGTCGCATATACAGAGGTCTTTTTGTGAGGATGTTACTTAAATAACAATTCGTAAAACTCACGATATCTATTAACTATTTTTATACTCTCTATGTACTGGCACTGAAGTGACAATAAATTTTGTCGAAAAGTCGACACAATTTCATTTTGTTTTCTATTTAATTAACTGAACCTCATTAAATCTTTCATCAGTTAAGGAAATTTTTAAAAGTTGACCAAGTTTACATATTCTCAGTCGTAATCATTTTCAACAAATAAAGACAACAGGCTGTACGACTGGAACCAGCCAAGTTTCATTAAAAAGAATAGACGCTGTCGTCGCAGAGCCGACATCTGGGTGGCAGTGTTCACTTATTGATTCTCTCTCCAACTGATCCTAGCAATGTTATACGACACACCAGTTAAAAATTAATTAATCCCACACGTCTTCATAAACAATTCTTTAACACGCTCACGCATAATCCAAAGGAATAACATTATTACGACGACAGTGAGCATCACTGGTTTAAGTATGATTTACACTGACTTCACGATCTCCAGAAAACTTCTACTTTACGAAGTCGGCTTTGTGAAGTCTACAGGACTTTTGTGGTGATTCGACAGTTTGTCTCGCAGTTTGATGTATATATATGTCATTAAATGTGTTACTAATTCCATTAATAGTTTTCTACACAAAATCAAGTCTTTACTGTTCATTTCCTTCACATTAATTTATACCGAGTGTATACAATGATAAATCCTCTACAATAACTTTATGGGGCTTGTCGCTCCCAAGCTAATCGTCACCCTGATTTTGGCCCTATCACAACCCACGCTATATACTGTCAAATTTATGATAGCACAATGGCGTATCTGTAAGATGCAAACACGGCAACGCACGACATTAAAGGCCGTTAAAGGGGAAACAAATGGGCCGAAGGTCTGGAAAAGTAATTGTACCTTATACATCTCGTATCCAGATTTTCTCGGCAAACTTAATTTGGTACAGGAGAAATTCATTCAGATAAGTAAATAATAAATGGATTAAAGCATTAATAAAAAGAGACCAAAAGGTATGTGCTGAAACATTCGGCTTAGCTCCTGAAATCCCCACCCAATTCGCAATATTTGTGTCTGTGTAAAAAATTATATTTTATTTCGGCGAGATAATAAGCGTGGAGGAACAGTAAACTAAGATTGTAGTCCTATTCTTTGTTTACGTAGATGGTTTGAAATATATTGCCTCACAGAAAATAATTGTTTTAATGGTACTTTGAATTTAAGTAAACATACAGCATTACTGATGCAGAACCTTTACAGGAAATTTCGATCAGACAAGAAAAAAAGAGGCTGTTATACTTTTAAATCGATCCTTTAAGTTCAATATTTGGTACAAGAAAAAATCATTCAGATAAGTACATAATGAATAGATTAAAGCGTTAATAAAAATGAACCACGACGATGATACCACGACTATGACGACTACGACGACGACGATGATGATGATGATAATTTTATAAATTCTGATTTTTCTTAACTTACATACATATTAAATCTTTTTTTAATTGTTTTCCCTTTAAGCAATGCAGCTTAAGACATACGCGTATCTGTCATAACTAAAAAAACCATTATTACATTTTTATTTATTTAATATAAACATACAGCTTATTCGGCAGACATAATGAAGCATTTTATTCATCAACAGAGGCCAAGGATAATATATTTCTGTTTTAATTTAGCCCTGATTTAACTCGGTACTGAGAGTTTCGAACCAGTGAAGGTTTTATGTTGGCGCTTAACGCGGCTGCTCATTCAGCTACTTGTTAGCCGACGAGCTCAAGCGTCGTCTGACTGACACTGGATTTAATAGACTCCGCCGCCCCGACGATCTCCCACCCCCCAAACTACGCACTAAACCCGCCTTCTCGTACAGCCGACAATAAACCGATATTATGTCCTTAACGTAATTATTAACTCTGAACAACTTTATGTTTTCTGGAAACTGATATCTGAAATAAAAAATTAATGAGGCTTCATCGAATTTCTATAGATACAATTATCTCTTCTAGTAAATGTCAATTTTCGATATTTTGTGAATAATAGTTTGATAACTATTGTGAATATGTATACCGTTTCGATAAAACGACGTTAACCGTCTGTAAGCAACATTCCCGAACGATAGGATAACTAAACTCGCATAATTTAGATTTCGATTTGCAAAATTATTTTTGGATCGTACAATTTTTCAATTTCTGATATCGTGTAACCAACAAAAAAGCTGGTAATTTTAGTAAGCTAGAAATTTTATAAATTATTTGTAAATCTGATTCAGTTATTAAAGATGGGCTTTTTAGTGCGGTTAACTCATATTATAAAATTATGTTGATAGCCATGCAATCCAAATCCATCGTTTCTGTGATATTCCCGTTAAAAAGTACCCCTGAGATTTCCATGTCATTATTTGTACTGGAAGGGGGGTTCAAGATTTTATTTATCTCCTCAATGTGGGTTTTTAACTGACAAATGCCAGTTTATTAATCCGTATTATTGCACAATACTTTTCGAATGTGTCAAATCGTTTACAAATGAACAGTATAAGCGAAAAGTGCGTCACAAAGACTTTTTAGACCAGCAAACATGAAAATTACCAACACAATTTTAGCCATCAAATGAGACATCAGTATAAAACATATCTGTACTCTCCGGAATCTAGGTTTGTTAATAATGTCATGTAACAAAAAGTATTTGAAATAGACGAATATATAAAAAAGGAAGTCTCTGTGGTTATTTTCAACTACTTTTTTAAAAAAAATTAGAACAGTAATAAATGCAAAATAAACAAAAAACTGATAAATTGTGAACAGCAACTAAATCATATGTGTTTATCGCAACAAACTGTTGCTTGATTCGATTAGAAGTACAGAGTGGTTCCCAAGTCTTTACACACTGAATAATGTTACCAGACGCACGATCGCTTATAAACATGTTTTTACGTCTAATTCAGCTTTGTTTATCGACACTGATGGATGAACGCCGAATAAAAGCAACTGACGTAAACTATTAATTGATTATTTGGGAGAATAAAAACTATGGAAAACTGACGCTTTTTAAATACAAATTAGAAACTGTATCTAACTCTTGTGGTCACTGGCGCTGAAGTTTAGCACGACACGATTGTTTCCACTGAATTGCGAGATAATTTTAAATTACTCAATTCGATAAAATACGTCCGCCTCACTTGCATAACTCAACGAATAAATAAGTTAGCAAATAGGAAACGAGGTTGTTAGCAGACCAGGCAATACAGAGGAAACGGTTTACAGATCGGTAACGAACGTGTTTTCCTACTGTTGTTGGGTAAACGTTTAAAATAGTTAACGTTTCCCGGACGTCTGGCGAACGCATTTCAGCATGTTCAGCTTTACTGCCCTCACACAAGTCATTTTAAGAAACGGATAATAAACATAACTCGCTTTCATACATATTTATGAGCGTAAAAGTATCATTACTACCGGAAATATGAGTATGCACATACATTTGTTCTTTACGATCGTGTGTATGCAGACGCAGGCTTATCGTCTCAGTCGTGGCCTTCTCTCAACTGTCTTGACCTTTTCCTTTCCCCAACGGGTTACAGCTGATCTTGATCAGTTCCTGCTTTCTTTTTTCATACCCTTTCTCTCATTGATACGAACATGCATACTCTGGCAAATACACAGTATTTCATTTACTTCAATATTTTATTACTGCTACTTAGCTACGTTTCAATGACGAAAATTTATCCTATAACAGCTTGTGTTACAGTCATCAAAATATAGAAAAAATTTAACTTTCTTCTATAAAAAAATGTAGTTAAACATACTTAGCTGATTACTCTGGTCAACAGTGTAATAGTAACACGGACCAGATTATAATTTTTATTATTTATTTTGCTTCTAATTTAAACATCAACTATTAAAAAAGTGCCAGCACGTCATATTGTTATGATATTGTTTTATAAACTTCCACCCTCTACCATAATTTAGTATTTTCATTCGTCACAGTCGGCAACTCTGCAGGTTAGCGGTATTGTTGTCTTTGTCAAGTCAGGTGTTCACTCCCGGTCAGGTTTGGAGGATTTCTCCCCATAGTGGCGAAATTTGAAGGTGGAAAATCCTATGTGGGGATTTCTTTTTATCAGTAACATGTGTTCAGAGCTTCAAACATTCGGATATCTTGGCAGAAAAATGTTAAAGACATTCAGGTCATTTGCTTTAGTAGCAGCAGCTTTTGGGAAAAGCGTTTGAATAGATATTGTATACCTTGAAAGGGAATAGAGTGTTCTTAGGAATACAAATATTTATACAGGTGATGGTGAAAGTTTACTAAGCTTTTGAAAGAAAGTGAAAATATGAAAAGTGATGATTATCAAGCGTTTCCTACTTTGAATGCTTTTTTGGCCCACATTTTACTTTGCCATTCAGTAATTGGTGTGTGAGGGAATTTTTAATGCCATTAAACTTTAATACAAACAAAATCACAACTACAGAAAATGTACAGAAACATTTTCTATTACAAACAAAAGTGTCCTAAGCAAATAAAGTAAATCTTGTTTTGATCTCACTATAAATGGTGCAAAACAAAAATAGCAACTGCATTTATATAAACTAGTTGTGGCTGATTGCAAATTGTTTTTGTGTAAACTAAACTATTGGAAAGTTATGGCGATCTTTCAGTAGATGAGTACATTTTCTTGTATCGTATCTAAATAAGTTATTTTTTATATTTACGTTATTATCTCAACAGTATTTAAAACTTGTAACGTACTCAGATTCTTTAAGACATTATACTTTCCATAAAGCACACATACTTGCTTTTTATTTTAATGTGAGGAAATTTTGAGTGGATATGAGGCAGAAGAGGTTTGATTAACCTGTCAACACTGCTCTCAGTACATAGACAGCCTTTGTCCACTATGGCCGTGTGCTTCTTAAGTATAGTTTACTTTTAAAATGTCCACGTTTTCACCGCAGATTTTGTAAAAATTCGCCAAACAAGTTTTTTTATGTTTGTGGTCGTTTTGTATTAAAAGTTACAAGGTAGATCTATAACAAAAGAAGTGAGTAAGTAAGTAAGTAACCAGAATATTTTTTGTATTCTGATTGTATCAAGAAAAAAAAATTGGGCTCCTCATGTTTCTTGTGTAAGCTGTAATGTGACTCTAGTTCAGTGGGTGTGGCGTGAGCCTAGTAATCATTTTGATGACTGCTACTTTTGTCTTACGAGTACAGAAGGATATTCAAAAAAACAAAAACACAAAACTGAATATCCGAGTGTGCCATTTGCTCTTAGACCGGTTCTTCAGGGAGAAGGCTTACCAACAAAAATATAGTGGCATGAATATGCATGGAACAAATATATATTGTACTTATAGTACTATTCCAGACCTTAAACGACAGTGATGAAGATCAGAAACTGATACAAATGTACATCCTTCTGACAGCAATTGTTATTCCATTTGTTGTCAAATGGAACCCCAGTTCCAGTAGTCAATATCCAGTGAACCCCACTTTATCCATCAAATTAAATGATCTAGTGCATGACTTGGGCCAATCAAAACAACAGCGTTAACTTCTCGGTTATAGATTGCAATAATTGGAACTATTGGCGCATGGAACAAAGATTAGATCTTTTAGAAAAAGAAATGCTTCTTTTTCAGTGCTTCATAAAATGGAAGGATCTTTCTTCATATGTTTTAACATCGATGGATTAATGACTGAAATGGGAATAGACCATAAGCCTACAGAATGGCACCTTTTTATTGATTCATCTATACGTGGCTTAAAAGGAGTTTTACTCCAAACTGGAAACATGAAGCCGTCTATACCAATTGCTTATTCAAATTCAGTGAAATAAACATATAATTGAAGGTCATTTTGAATGCAATTATGTACAAACAGATTAACTGGCAAATTTGTGGGACTCAAAGGCTATAACTAGGTCTATATTAATGGGCCTTCAAGGTGGTGTCACAAAATATTGCTGATTTTATGTTTATGGGATAGAAGATCAACAGCATTTTATGTTTATGGGATAGGAGAGCGACAGCATTTTATGTTTATGGGATAGCAGAGCAACAGCATTTTATGTTTATGGTATAGCAGAGCAACAGCATTTTATGTTTACAGGATAGCAGAGCAACAGCATTTTATGTTTATGGGATAGCAGAGCAACAGCATTTTATGTTTATGGGATAGCAGAGCAACACCATTTTATGTTTATGGGATAGCAGTGCAACGGCATTTTATGTTTATGGGATAGCAAAGCAACAGCATTTTATGTTTATGGGATAGCAGAGCAACACCATTTTTTGTTTATGGGATAGCAGAGCAACAGCATTTTATGTTTATGGGATAGCAGAGCAACACCATTTTATGTTTATGTGATAGCAGAGCAACGGCATTTTATGTTTATGGGACAGCAGAGCAACACCATTTTATGTTTATGGGATAGCAGAGAAACCGTGTTTTCTGTTTATGGGATAGCAGAGCAACATCATTTTATGTTTATGGGATAGCAGAGCAACACCATTTTATCTTTACGGGATAGCAGAGCAACACCATTTTATGTTTATGGGATATCAGAGCAACAGTATTTTCTGTTTATGGGATAGCAGAGCAACAGAATTTTATCTTTATGGGATAGCAGAGCAACAGCATTTTTTAAAACAAGACTCGCCAAATAAAACTTCTTTCAGACGAGATGATCAAAAAGTCTCGCACGCCCCTCTTATTGAGCTCGAAAAGATTAAATTTCATATCAAGTTGGGATTGATTAAAAAAGTTTGTAAAAATCATGGATGAGTAAGGTAAAGTCTTCAAAACATTTAAGAGAACTATTCCACCCCCGGGCGTGATTGGCGACTGTGCTTTTGGAGGAAAACGACCAAAAGGAATGAGAAGCATGGAAATCGTTTGTACAAGTAGTAAAAGTTATTAGGCAACAAAAAAGAAGAAAACTACAAAATCCTAATAGAAAAGCTCCTGAAGTCCTAGCAAGTCACGGGATGGCTATGGGATGTCGCATGTTGTTAAAAATATATTTTCTAAATTTGCATAATGATTTCTTATCGGAAAATCTTGGCGCGATTAGCGATAATCAAGGAGAGAGATTCCACCAGGATGTTACGACCATGAGGCCCGAACCAAAGCCGTTGGGACAAAGCAGTAATGGGCGACTACTGCTGGCTTGTAAAAAAATATTTGAATTCAAATAAAAGGAAAAAATAAGATAATGCTATCGTATTTAGGGTATGTTAAAATTATTCTGTTATATTCTTTTTATACAGCCTAACACGCGTATAAAATAAACGTATCTTTGTTGTTCCGTGTTAAATAACAAAGATATTTAGCAAAACGAATGTTCCGATTACTATTTTTTTCCGTTTTTATGACATGTACAATGTTGCTTATAACAAAAAAGAATATACGTGTTACAGATTTTCTGTAATTGTTTTTGAATTTTTCACTGTGAAATTAAATAGAAATAGGTACTGTCATTTATGTTACATACTTTTTTGTAGAACATTAGATTATTACCTACTGAGAATGTTGCACTTCACCCACGTACTCAGCCTCGAACTGGTCCTGGTAAAACGCAAATGTGTCGCGAATAGTTGGTATCTCGTAACCGTACTGTTTGTTCCATCAGTGATAGGACTGGAATTGTACTGACTCGAACAGTTTTACCTCTGTCCTCTTTACGCTTCACTACTGCTCACCATAAATTTTTATAAATCTTGGTTCTGACTCTCAGAAGTCTCTCGTACCCGATAGACTTGATTTAAAAAAACCACAGACCGATTTCATCGCTGTCGAAGTTGTTGTCATCCTTGTGGAAAGTTTTCAGCAAGATCCTAACGACTGTCATCCGTTTAAGTAAAGTTTAGAAGCAACGACAGCACAGCACACACCTTTGTATTACACTTATCAACTACAAGAAAGTTTTTCGTTCACTCTACACAAAAGCTATATAGAAGGAATTTGGAGAACAGTGAATTAGAAAGAAATATTTGCAAATTGTTTGTGAACTATATGCAAATTTAAAAAAGCCAAATCAGACTACATACGTTATAAAAAAAAAAAAAAATGTCAGCACAATACTGAGTACGTCAGGGGGGCAGTCGATCACGAATGCTGTTGTCAACACTTTGGGCCTGTGCCGAGTGACTAGGATAGGAAACGGAAATAATAAAAGAGATTAAATATTTTTCAAATCTGACATTTGCCTCTGATTTAGGGTTATTCAGTGAAATTATAGTCGAGTGGGGGAAGACGGTTAACAACGATGAGCTTACGAAAATATGAAGGTTGAGTTTTAAATAAATATAAAAAAAAAATAATAATAAATATGAAGCATATTTTAAATAGGAAGTTAACATTGACAGCAAATATATGGCAGCTGTGTGTGAAGTGATATATATATATATATATATATACTGTATATCAAATATAATGGCAGCTGTGTGTGAAGTGATATATATATATATATATATATATATATATATATATTGTACTGCTGTTAAAATACAACACAGTACATAAGAATGAAATAATAATTTTAAAAGAGAGAAGATATAAATTTAATAGTATTATGAACATATGTTAGGATTGTAAACAAAAAAAACTGAGTGTTAGTCACGACCAACATAGAGGTAGACTCCAATATTATATAGAACAGCATTAAGAAATATGTGTTGACAATTATTATATTAAATTGGAAATAAACATTCAAATAAAATGAAAGATTAATAGAATAGTAATCTAAAATATACTAATTATATGGATAATGTAAAAAAGCAAATAAATGTAATTAATAATAATTAATAAAATTATATATGTTGTTAAGAGTCATATGATGGAAAGATGTGACGAATGTAGTTAGGTATCAAAATGGCAAATTGTAAATTGTTAGATTTGAATTGTATTCAAATGAAAGAAAATTAGTTTAGTTTAATTTTATATTTCAGAAGATACACATCAAAAAGTTTAATTTTATATTTCAGAAGATACACATCAAAAAGTCTAATTTTATATTTAAGAAGAGCCACATCAAAAAGTCTAATTTTATATTTAAGAAGAGCCACATAAAAAAGTCTAATTTTATATGTAATAAGATACACATTAAAAGAGTTTAATTTTTATAAAAGAGTTTAATTTTGTATTTAATAAAGGAAACCTTTAAAGGAAGGGAGTTAACATTGATATTGAATTTAATAAACATACGAGAGTACAAATCTATAACACTGAAAGAATCATAATTTGTATACAACTTAATAAACAACAATATTTCAAAAAGTCTGAGTATATCATTTAGAGAACGCCGAACAAAAAGAAGAAGCCTTTACTGGAAGATAGTTTGAGTGTCAATACAATAAAATTCGATATTCCGAAGAAGTATCAATTTAGTAATCATAGAAGAAAATATAATTCAACATTTAATCTAATAAGAAATCTCAGAGAAGGAACAGATCACGAAGCCTAGCATTACCTTTAAGATGATAAACATCAATTAGAATTGAACCCGTTGCAGTTGTGAAGAATTCAGATTCAAGATATTTACATTTATATGGTAGATATTCTTACCTTGTTATTTATTAAAAAATTTATACACTAATGTTACTTGGTACGGATTAAAGAAAAGAATAAATCATACACAGTACTAAATATTATAAATCAACTTAATAACTGTTAACCCTGAGATAGAGCTTTCTTTTCATGTGCAGATAAAAAAAAAAGTAATATCTGTAATTAAATATTTTAATTACAATACCTGTCAAAAATTACAGCACAATATATATGGATAAACAATGGAGTGCAGGGGGCAACCAAAATTTCCTTCTGGGAGGGTTATAGAGGGTTTCCAGAATTTTGTGAATAAAACTAAAAAAAAAAGAAAAGAACTCGTTTTTGCTATTTATTTTTTTGTTGTAATCAAGAAGGTAAGTATGGGAAAAACAAGGGTTATTAATAGATACACAAAATTTAACGAAGTCATGAAACAATACATGTGACATCTTACATTACAATATAAATCAAAAAAACTATACTGGAAGACTGGCACAAATTCTGTACCATCTTCTACAGAAGCTGATAGTGTTAAATATTTTGTAAGGATTTTTGTAGAACTTCGCCTTAGTGAGTGTGTCTATGAAATTTTTCAGCAAATCCACTATATTTGCCACGAATTAATCAAATTTTTAACATTGAAAATGTTTATAAGGACGTGTCGCACATTTGCGGCCGATCGCTGGTGCGTGATCGAAAATGGGAACCGGTGAGTTTCCATAGAAACTACTTCTTTGTTGTCAATAACGTAGTACACATATAAAACTTCGCTTATGAATGCGACTACATTTAACTTATAATCTGTACATTGGTAAATGAAGAATGAATTCATTGATTGGTGAATGAACATAAATATATATATTTTTTAGATTTATTGAAGCATTTTCAATGCCCTTCTCTGTGCATTGCATTTGTGCAATGCCTGTAAATTTTTCATAAAATAGACACTACAAGTCCTCTAAAACAAACACTTAAAAATTGCACTATGGGATACACGTGGTTGGCTGAAAATCTGATTAAAGTTAGCACACAAATAAGTACACAAGCAGAGGCTATGGAGCACTTGTAAACGATGTTCCGAAACCCGCGTTCGATTTAGGTTTTACGTTCGCAATAAGAATATGTTTCAAGATTACTTCTTGATTAGTAAAGCACTAATTACTTTTCGAACTAGTAAAGCACTAAATTAAATACACGAAAAAATTAATAAATGCGGATCAAAACACCGTGAATAACTTTAGGCATATTTGTATAAGATTCGGATAGCAAGTACAAAGCTGTTTAATATAAAATGTTTAAGTTTTTGTACAATAGATTACTGCATTATAAATAACATAAACACAGTTGGATACACTGTGGACATTGAACGGCTACCTCCTTACCCGCTTAAAAATTAGTCTTTCTTTCAAACATAGACAACTAGCAATGTTTACACGAAGCGATTTCAAAATCGTAAGCTAGCTTTAGGGTACACACTTAAAATATTCGTACTCACATAACTAATAAGCTTAGTTATTTAATTCGATTTGTACTGACTACCTTTTTACCGGCACATTTAAAGAAAATTTTAACATTCCTGTTTTCTTTAACCCTCTGAGGGCGGCTTAACCTCCCCGCATGCCCCCATGAGAGCCATTGGGAGATGCAATGACAGAAATTATCGACTAAATAAGATTAAGGTGGATTACTTTTGGAAAGGTGAACAATATTATTAGTAGTAAAAATCTACCATTGCGTTTGAATAACTTACGGTTTAACGTGCAGCTGCTTCAAGACATATGATGAGGAAAAATGGAGTGAAAGAAAGATGACACACAAACTGAAGACTGTTGAATGAAGTGTGGAAAGGTCTAGTCTGTAAATAACACGAGTGGTGTACAAAATAATTTTTATATTAATAATTAACTAATAATTATTAAAGTAATTATTAATAATTACGAAATAAAATGACAGTATCTTTGGCTGTGCGTTACAGAGGTTGAAAGACTGCAACCAAAGACGACTACAGCCCTTCATAAGGTGAAGATATGAACGAGGTAAATCTTGGAATACAATGGATTAGGACGTAATCGTAGATAAGGATAATGTTACATACGTTTCTGTTACGATTTCATTTCTTGATGTGTGAACGACATACTGTTACACAAACAAGAAAATCTTGTAGATTTATATAATACTAAGTTACAAATAAAAGTGAATTTAGATGTTATTGGTTCTACTATAGAATAAGCGCATTACAAACTTTTGAAATTTAATAATTCAGTGAAATTGTAACTTTTCTAACTGTAATAAGTGAACATATTATGTCTGACCTGCCATAATCTCTAGTCTATATGCTTAGGACCTGAACAAACCATTTTTGGTTTACTGAAGATGATGACGTGTCATAAAACAGTTAACATCAAGTATGCATAACACACATTAGTAACATAGAAAACGATATGATGTCCGACTTACCCACTATGGAATCACATAACAGGTTACGCTCTTTGGAAATTACCCCAGTTATCTGAAACAGTAAGCGATAGTTTAATCTCAGAAAAACCTTGTATCCATGTAACCAGCCACTTAACTGAGTTATCCTCATTGACCTGTAACGTTATAATACTGCATTAAATTTGCTGCTACCGTGATGTATCTGAAACCAAATTAAAAACCTCGATTATACCTTACAAAATTAACAAAATACATAAAGTGACCCACATGTAACGTTTCCTCGTAAATTATCAGGATTTAGCTGCATGGTTTACTTTAAGAACGTTAATTACCTTTAATTAATACATCATATAAAAATTATTTACTTGAGGGGAGGCGGAAAACATGCGCTACTCCACAATCCTTATAGACAATCGATTAAATGACCTTTCTCTTAAAATAAAAAATGAGTCTAACATCACTCTCAGTGTGGAAGAAGGCTCTATGTGTAAACAGAAAAACCAATAAATATCTCAACAAAGAATAGCAACGAAATACTTTCTTTTAGTTTTTATATTATTGGCTCTTTTCTATTTCGTTAGTGTTTGCTCAGTGTTTTGGTTCTTCTTCTTCTACTTATACAGAATTGTCAGCACTTCAAATCATATCTACGCAACTTTTATAAACTTCAGAGAATTTGTTGAATCAGTGATTTGTAGTTATCAGAATATGATACAGTAGAATAGCCTATTATTAAATAAATAGATTTATGAAATATCGGGATTCCACATATTTTACAAATAATAATTTCCATAATGCTTTTATATTTACCAGAAGCATTATTTATAGTAAATTTTTTTCTTAGGTTTCTACCTATTTGTTATCGGTATAAAAATATGTTTCTGATTACGAACAAAAAATAAAATAAACCACAAGACCAACATATTTTGATGCCTTTTGCGCAGAATTCAAAACGAAAATTTCGAGATTGATGGAGACGGTGATGGTTAACGTAGAATTTTCCTTGGCGTCATCATGCGATTTAATTATCACAGGGTCAAAATGTGTACCCTTCCTTTCAGTAAACGAATGGTATGAGCTATCCCTATACTATATCTACTGCTACGCAGTTGTATGATTCTTAGTACTTTAATATAACCCAGAAGAAAAATAATAGTCGAGCGGAACAAAAAAGGCACACTTGAAGTTCTAGTTATTGCTGGGAGTGGTAGTGATGGTGTACAGTATTCAATGAAAATAAATTACAATAAAGTACACAAAAATGTCTAATAATGCAGTAAGGTTCTCAGCAAAGCATCAGGTACCTAAAACTATTGGCTTATGCTGAGAATGTACCCCACAGACAAAAGTAGTTCTTTTTTTCTTTTGGTTTTCAAATTTAGGAAATCTTTCGTTAACTTACTCTTGTTTATTGTAAACTCTAACCATCTATTTTATATAGTTGAAATAAACTAATGCAGATAACTCAAAAAGTTTTAATTTCCATTGTTTTAATTCCATGAATTCCTTTGATTTAAAAACCTGTTAAACTAAAAAAAAAACACAAACAAAATTAATTATATTTTTGTACAACGTGGATAATGCAAGTGATGCATCTGAATGGCTACAAACAAAATAAATGAAAGAAAATGTGTATGCAGTAAGTAAATTACTATTCTTAGGTGGAATTTCTTTAAGGCTGTTAAAAAATTATTTAGTTCAATTTTTAAATAAACGTGAATTTTATTGACTGACGCAAGAAAATCATTGCATGTATAATCGCTTGATTCGTATGTCTGCTACCGACTATTAAATACTAATTAGATATTATGACACTACAGACAGATCGTAAACAAAACTTGTTTTTTAGCTTCATAAAAGTACAGTAAAAGAATAGCGTAGTGTAATAAATTAAAATAATTGAATTTAACTGTGAAAAACAGCGCATGAGAAGGGCGCGCGCGCACACACACAGACCGGTGCGTCTGGGTGAGTCACAGCTGTGTCACGGTCTGCTGGCTGACATTTATCACACACTCCTTATTCATTCGTTTTGTTGGCGTTACTTTTGCAAGCAAGTTTATGGTCCATAAAGTAGCATTCTCGCTCTCTCAGAGTATTCATCACACTATTGATATACAGGTCGCTTGAGTCATTTGGCAGCTATATACTAACAAACCGGTTATACATTCACTAATAACTGGAATATATATAAATCTTACTCTTTAGATAAATTTTTGAAAAAAATTCTTACAAAGTTTACTATTACTTTTAACTGAACGAGCTACCTTTATCAACTCTTTTAGCAATAAACCTCGAAATAACTTTAAAGACTGATAGAAAACGAATGCAAATCAATCTATATGTAATATAGGCTAAGACATTTCCTATAGTGTCATTATGCAGAAAGAACACGTAATGTTACAGTTCTACAAACATAAATGTAAAGGATATAGAAAACAGCAAGAGACAGAGACAATGATTGTACACATCATTTGTATTTGGGACGTTTACAAGTATAAGGTGAAAGAGTGTAGACTTCCCAGTTAATATGACTTCAACAATTAGCAGAAAATCCATATAAGCAGTTACGCCACTGTATTTCCCATTGTCCCCAGTATTCAGGTTTCCCATTGTCCCATTGTTGGAGGTTTCAGTGGATTACCATGTTCGAAAAGTTGTATCTATTTTTACGTAAATTGCAAGTAGATTGATGTCTGTCATAATATGTCATCATCACTTGCAGTTTATGGTGAACGTAACAAAGAACAACCAGAGCTTTCCACCGTCATGCAAACGGCCGTCGTTGTTTGGCCTCCAATCTAGTAGCTTCGTTACCACCTGTGACGCCTTCTCGCTTAGGCTTTACTGCCCTTACTCTATTTAAATTTCTTGATTCTTAAAATAATACAATCGTTTAATAAACCTGTTTTATTTTCGTTGACCGTTGCAAAAGACGTAGCGGACAAGATGGGGCTATGTGTACTATATTAATATAGCTAGAACTTTATGGAAACTCTATTGTCGGCTATAGCGGTCCAATGAGAGGCGTAATGGGAATTGAAAACACGCAGTGGTGGCTAGACCAGAAGCTAGTTAGTCGCTCTCCGACTTATTTTCGAACACCACGTTGGCCCGTACTGGCGCGGATGTCACTGTCTCCATCATTAAGACTGATTAGACGGTCAGACCGTGAGGCCGTCGCTGGAGTTCGGTTCCAATTGATACAAGGTGGCCGCCCTGAAGCGGCAGCACCACCTCCTTTGAGGTACACGCACGGACATCGAACGCTTTATATAATAAGCTCCGGAGTGGCCCAAAACTCGCCCTCCTCTTCGTTTCCTTCTGCAGGAGGTGTAATCCATTCCTGGAAAGCTACATGTATCCTCATACGCAATCATTTCTCATACTGGAGGAAGAGTGAGTCGAAAGACAGGCCCTTCTTACTTGTTTTTTAGATTCCTCGACCTCATTTTACCATTAGCTGCGTATTCGGGAGAGTCTCGAGAAGAACAGAGTTAGACAGAAGTTTGTTTAAAACTCGGTTTCGCGCGCGCGCGCGCGCACACACACAAATACGAACTAACCAATTCGTTCAAAGCGATTAATGCGTAGCAAAACTGCAGATATTAAATTCTTTTCTCGACTAAATGTGGCCGACTGATAGTTTCGGACCAATGTTGACAACTCCGCGTACCGTAGGTATACTGATAACTGTTCGTAGGCGAGTGTAATACGCGTTTCCTACGCTGCATAATATTGTAGAAACTACTTTATTTGGTCAGTGTTTAGGCCTATATGGCTTTACCGGTTCCGTTTTCAAGTAGTCATTTGCATGGTGCATAATACTCATTTTTTTCTGTTGGTACGTGCCCAGATAATCTATTTATTCCGACAACATAACAAAACTTTTTTTTACATTATTTTTTATTTGCCATCTTCTTTAGACTCCCAAGCCCCCAGCATCATGGTCGTTTGATGGATTCGTAACTCGTATCGTGCGGATAGAATTCCTACTAGTAGTATACGAAATCCGAAGCTCATTTCCCAGCCATTATTCTGAGTTTCTCTGCCTGAAAAGTCGGCACACTGCGAAGCCGGTTGGGCACCGTACAGACATCCTCCGAACTCTTAACGAGAACGCTAGTCAATTTAGTCAATAAGTCGAAGTTCTGTATTAGGATTTATACAAGGTGCGCGCGGCGGTCAAGGGATTTTGAAGGGACACTTTACAACCTCAAAAATGTCTGTACAACGTGCGCGCGGAGACAACTCTTGGGGTTGTATACAAGGTGCGCGCGGGTAACATTTTTTTTACTTAACATATTCTCTTATTTCAGTTCCGTCTTTTGACTTCTTGTACTATGTTTGTCACGCGTTTCGGAACGATTGTTTCATTTCCAGACATAGGCTTTCACCCCCCATACAAGATCGACAAACATTAAAATTTTATTCTTCGTATTGTTTAAATTAGCAGCCATCCTTACTATTTCTTTTATGAATTTGCTAACTGCTATAATTTTTTATTGTTCGACTAAGCTTTTCGTCATTACTGACATCTTCAGGTCTTAAACAACGTCTATCAACTGTACGTTGTAAGCTTTTATACTTTAGGCCCCTCCCCTTATATAGTCGAACAATAAAAAATTATAGCAGTTAGCAAATTCATAAAAGAAATATTAAAATTTTAATTAAACTGAAATACATGAACAACAAAATCTGTTTCACGTACACGCTACTTGAACAGTATAAACGGATGCCTTTTGGCATATAAATATTTTGATATTATTAATTTAATTGCTGGTGAATTATATTTACTAAAAATGTAGGCTTTTTACTAATATACATTAATATTTACGTTTGAGATTACAATATGCAGGCCTAAACAACCGTTTGTCATTGAAGGTAACAGTGCCTGTCCCAAAAAATGTCCACCCTTAAATTAATATGCCGGTATTATAAAGTCTAAGTGATTTGTCGCTGAACGAGCGACCCGTGGCAGTTCGCCATGTCGAAAACAATTTTAATCAGATTATAGATATGTTACATAAAACATTAAAAAAAACTTCGTTGTACTAGATTCATAAATTTCTCTACCTATTTCGCCCTAAGCACGGTTTGTGGAATAAATAAAACATAGTTTGCTTTTTATGAATTAATAACATACATTTAGAAATTAACTTTCATATTAAATGACCACAAGATTTATCTCTCTAATGTATCGTTGTCTGAGGAATTCAAAATGGACGGGTACCAGGTCCAAATGGACTCCGTATAAGGTCTTTTGTCCGTAAAATGTGACAGACCTACTTTTGGACCTTTTGGCACATGTTGCAATTGCTTTTTAAAAAGTGAAGGTATTCCCTCTTGAATGGAAGACTGCGTGTATTATTTCTAACCTCCACAAAAAAGGCAGCAGAAAGATAGGCTACTATCGAATTACAGAGGAGCAAGTGCAACCAATTCCATCTCAAGGTCATATGCAAAATTTTTCAAAGCAAGAATTCAAAACCAATAAGAGGATATGGGTTTCGTGCAGGCCAGTCTTGTATAGATTACACCTTCACACTGAAACAACTTCTTTAAAAAATAATGACAAAAAATGTAAGCACCAATTTAGTACTTACAGACCTCAAGAAGTCATATGTCAGTGTTCCACTGAATAAGATATGACGGTGTTATTAAATGTGGTGTCAATGATGTATATGTTAGGGCTGTGGAAGAGCTATACACCAACATTGCTAGCACCATAAAGATAGGCTCAAGCCTATCTGATGAATTTCCAGTCACCAAGGAATTGCGACAAGGTTGTGATATACCACCCACTTTATTTAAGATGTACTTGAAGAACCGCTTTACTTATTTATTCTAAAGGTATAATATACTAAAGGTATTGTACCAAAAGCGTGTGTTTTAACGTATAACTTCGAATACTTCCATGTTAGCACTTCCAACGGACAAATTGCTAATTCTTGAATCTAACCATAACGCATATATACTCATTTCAGCTTTATTAGTTTATATGCAACCACGAAAGTAAAAAAATAACAAATTTTAAAACAGCGGCCCTCTTTTATTTTCACATCTGGCTTAGAGCGACCAAAACTGATCGCCGCGCGCACCTTGTATAAATTCTCGGAAAGGACCCATTGACCGCCTCGCGCGATCTTGTATGCCAAATTTGATATTTTTTGACCGCTGCGCGGACCTTGTCAAACCCCCTGTATTACTCTTACTCACATCTCTCAGTTCTAGTATTTAAAATTAGTATTTACTTTCTTCACTACACATACGTGTAGGCTGTTTTATTTGGTAGGCCTACTTTACAATTCCGTCTCGTAAGTATCATGTAGGTACGAAATTTCTTGTACCTAAACGAGATATATTAATGTAAGTAATTTTGTTATTCGCGTTTATGGGTACATGGATAGAACATTAGTAGAAAATTCTCAAAAAAAATCTTTAAAAGAAACAAAATGTAAACGTTTTACCCTCGTTTCCTACACTATAACGCTATTAAAACACTAATCTAAACGAAATGAACTACTCAGATCTATTTTTATACAGTCACAAATAAGACGAAAAGTATAAAAACATGAACAATCGCATACCATACAAGAAAGTATATAATAAAACTTATCATAAAAAGTTGAAACTTGACACGAAGCAGAGTGCGGAAAACTCATCCACAGACGCCAGTCGTACTTTGTCTACTATTGTATATCTTTTTTGTCACATTATCATATTTTTTGTGACCCTCTTTTACTTAGGTTGGTAAATGACAGGTCAGTTTTCATTTTTGATTGTGATACACACGGTCAATATTTCTTATTTAGTAGTAAAAATGGGCCATTGTCTAATTTAGAATTTGTTAATTACGACAAGCACGTTTACACGTTCATAAAACCGAAAACATGTTGCTGATAAAGTTATATGAAACAATGTTTGTTTTACAGACAACTTCATGTTTTCTACGAAAAACAACTTCCTACAAGACAAACATATTTCTCAACTCATCTTTACCTCAACCCAGGGAAAAAAGACAAAAGTCTTCATCGCAAAATCAGGAAACGAATTCAAGCTGACAGAAGACTATGTATTTGTTGATGATAAAGACCAGGAACATAGTCCATTACCGGCTCTTCCTCAGTGTTGACAATTCAGTTGTCATTGGAATAGGCAGTAGATACGTCCACTGAAGAGTTATAAAACAGCTGTAGCAGAAACGTCTGTATGGCAATGCTAAGAGGATAATGGACATCGCTCTTTCACAGGAAAGTTTAAAAAATGTACGGATAAACTCCGGTCATGAAAGTTAAAATTTTTATTTATACTTGCGCACTTATCTTTCTTCAATATTTGTGAACTCTTAATCTTGTTAGTTAGGTATCTACAGAAGTATTTCATTTGTATAAAATGCAATTTCATTACATTCCCTAGCGTTTCAAATGTTGTCGATTATCAACCTTCTTCGATACTATGCATCGATTCAAACGTACGTGAAATACGGTAAAGACTTCGTCCTAGATTTCGTGCCAACGTTGCATAGCATATTTCACAAGTTTGCCCCGGATGTGTTTTGGAGCATTATGAAATGTAAACGTGTAACTGTCTGGGACGACTTACTTCTGGCTCTTTTTTTTCTGTTATACTCCATCAGATTTTTCTGTTGCTAATCCTGCCAATTACAAATCATTTAAAAACGACTAGACACGAAATTTCACCTTTGCTAATTGTAGTTGTTTTTGTATTACTTCAATGTGTTTTGGACATTAATTTCTGTAAATTGTTTTGCTCTGGAAGGAATTATCTGTTCAAGTCATATTCTTATATATGTATATGGAATATGGGGCTTCTACTCCATTTTGGGGACGAGCGAAATTCAACGAAAATTATAGAAGAAACTACCATATATAATAAATACAAGACACTCCACAAATTTTACGGAATTTACGAAAAAACTAACGCAAAGTTTCCTCAGAGCTATTTTTCGCGACCACTTCAAAACTAATATTATTTTTTCAGAGCTCTCTTTAGGTAGAATTTTTAAGGAAACGCCGAAATTTACGCGTGTTTACTAAAAACTTGTCCCAAGCTCATTCCACATATAGGCCTACACTCGAAATCTAGAAAAACTCTCTTCCGTGAGCACTTTTAGTGTCCTTTTTAATGTACTCTTCAGGACTACTGATCTTGCATGAAGACAATAGAAATTTACCTCCGATATACTACACACAGAACTCTACGAACAAAGGTAGAAAACTATCGGACTCTTGTCAAGAATGCTTAGAAGAGAACTGACATAAGAAAGTATCAGAGAAAATTTAGTTAGCTTCAGGTTCTATCAACAAAAACTTTTCAGCCTTCACCCCCTTGTAGATCAAATTTAAGACTTGCATTCTTCTTTAAATCTTTAATTACCTTGTCATCTAACATTCGAAACCAATCTTTAGACTAATGAAATTTGTATATTCCAGATGTCAGAATTGACGGTCCTAATTTCTCTGAATGTTCTCGAATCGTCCTATCGAATTCCATATTTAAATCCAAATATTTAGTATTCTTAAGTTCTTTACAGGCTAATTGCTTCAATGTGATACTATACATTGATCGGTTTAGCCATTTTTAGTTTTACTTATATACATAAAAGTTTAATAGAATTTAATATACTTAAATAAACTCAGCATCGAACGATTTGATTTATTGTCATAAATGTAAGAAAAAGACAAAGAATACAAACTAAGGCAGTTCAGCCAATAGTGATGGTGACCGTATGAGACATAAAAAACAGTTTTAAATTGTCTGTATTATCCTGGCTTTTATAAAAACACATCTAATTTTCTTATCTTGTCAGTAGCACAAATTATTGATTGACAATACTGTACATGTAATTCAACAGTCATATAGTGACAGTACTGATGGCTAATAACACAAAATGTGGGCTGATACACCTTGAAAGTGTGATATCTGCAATGTAAAGTACACGTGTTTATTGAGTGATCACGCAAACAATTGTTGACAACTTGTGAATCGACAGTACAAAGGTGGTTCGAGGAACGTGCAATAAGAGAACCGGTCGTCTGTTACTGGGGTGCTATGTGGCTACGATGCATTCATCACACGTAACACTCTTTTAAACTAATATATTGCGGCTAGCAGCAACTACAAGTGTGTGTGTGTGTGTGTGTGTGTGTGTGTGTGTGTGTGTGTGTGTGTGTGTGTGTGTGTGTGTGTGTGTGTGTGTGTGTGTGTGTGTGTGTGTGTGTGTGTGTGTGTGTGTGTGTGTGTGTGTGTGTGTGTGTGTGAGGTACTGGGATACACGTCAAAATTAATAGCAATGTTATGTCAGAAACATGTGGTTTTATATCAGGTCTTGTCGTGTTACGAGTAACAATACCAGATCGAAGCTAAGTGAAGTTTACAAATTATAAATCAAAGCGTGGCGAAGTGGAAATCGTAGCCTGGTGTTTGCTTTATTTGATTCTGCACTCAACGCAAACATGCATCAAAGGCAATCAGCCAATGCCAGTAATCGACACATACCTTTAATTAGTCACGGTGTTTCACTGTATCTACCGTATTTATACAACTTGCTATAATACACATTTTAGCAATATCTTCATCATATTCCAAGAAATATACCTTGTCATAAAACTTCTTGCTCTGACTTCTGTTGCTGCCTTCATGAGCTAGTTTTCACATCCCATTCTAATCCTTACGTTTTCTGTACTTCTTCCTCTCTCATCTGAACCCTTGACTTAAATAAATAACTGATTTGATAAAATGTTCTTATTTTACGTTACGATACAGCGAAATTAATTTTTTATTTTCCGTTACTTTCAGTCCTTTCCTGCGACGTTAAAAATTATGCTCCCACGTAAGGGAACTGATGTCGATGTTTGTTTTACATTTTTATTTGCTTTAATTAACTTGGTTTTTTTACATTTAATATCCGTGTTTTCATGTATGCACTTTTAAGTTTCATTGTTCAACCAATCTGCAGTTTCCATTCAGAATGTCCGATAGCTACGCTGTCACCCACAAAGACACACACACACAGTTGAAGTATGAGAAATAAAAGACTTCGTAGCCACTAAACGTAACAGAGTAGGCATCGACAAGAGTTAGTCAAGAGAGACCAGATAAGAAATATTAAACAAAGAAATCTCACTCAAAACAAGTTCAAGCAAGGTGAGACTCCACTTAGAATACATGGGGTGTGCTAAGCCCGTATCCACCAATTGTGGGCCCTTGTAACTAACTATTAAACTCTCTTATTCTATCAAAATCTCCGTTTTCTGTAATTTTTCTGCACATTTCATGTAATACTACAAAAATTATTGTTAACCGTTTGCAATTATAATAATCTGTAATTATTTCTAATTAAAGGTATGCATGCAAGAATGCATGGAGGTAAACTGCCATACCGTTCAATAAGCTAGAACAATAGGCGATTTGCCACACCGACCAAGCAAATTCGTCGCAAGGGAAGAACTTGAGTAAATTGCCACACCACGACCGCGTAGGAAGATAACAGAACTTGGACTGTTCTTATGTGCTGTTTGATTTATACTACCGTTACGTGCCATTCGCAAGAGTGGTCACCTGATTTAGTTTTTGATATTAATAACTCTATCCTGCGAAACATTGCTTTCGGTTTAATGCCTGACATACATTTTTGCAGAATAAGATTCAAAATCTGGTACAGCTATCGTAATCCACGCGAAAAACTTACACAAAGTCGTTCTAAGTAATATGCGTAAAAAAAAAAAAAATAGTAATGAATAATAAAACACAGTGACCTAACTAGGATCTGTTGTGTTGGGTGGGGTGGGGAGGATAAGACTAGGTTCAAGGTTGGATTCCCTCATTTTCCTCACGCAAAATGAGAAGTTCAGGATTCTTACCACATAATTTTATAAATATTCGATTATAATTAATTTCTGTACACACAAAGTATTATATTACATTTAGTTTCCAAAAGTCAGTAAAGTTGAATACTTATTTTATTAATTATTCAAATTTTTAAAAACTTTCAACCTATCCTAACAAAAACTAGGACACATTGTCAACCATTCACAGTCTTAAATTTGTTTGGTACGTTGAACATTTCTTTTCAGATATGATGCACCAATATTCTTTTATTAAATTACTGCAAATGTCCATCATTACTTATCAAACATGTATCCTGAGAAGTTCTACTCTGGGAAAGCAAATGAAACAACTCATACGAGAAGGCTTTACTTTATTAATGATTAACTCATACCAGTTCTCAAGGTCATTTACCTCCTGACGCGATTGTGGTGTAGCAGTTCACTCACGTTCATCCTTGTGATCTGATCGTTTTCCTATCTGCTTGACAGTGTAGCAGTTCGGATATATTTCTAAACACTAAAGCGGCACCGGTACGTCAATGCAGTAGAGCTTTAATTACGCATGTCTTCACATGTTACCAGTCTACACACAAATGTAAATGTTTCTTAATTTGTCATATTAATCGTATATATAATCATAAAATCAAATGGACCGATAAAAGTATTTCCACTTCTTGAACCATCAATTTCATTATTGCTTCACACAAATTCACCGTCTTACACAACCCATAAAACTTTAATAAAAATGAAATCACTGACTACTTAAACTGTTAAAGCGAAGGGAATGCTAATGGACGTACTGAAATCTAGTACACTGATTGAAATCCTGGTTGTATCAAGGAAGTAGTCAGTTTGTAGAATTTTCAATAAATCTTGTCTGCCCTCAATTTGACCGCAACGATGGTACGCTAAATGAATACAAATGGATTTACTCCCGTCTTCGTTATTGATTAATGTTGGTTTTTATGTTCTAATTGTTTCGTGTTTACTTCACTCTGCAAATTAGCAAACTGAGTTCTCTCCACCTGAACATATCGTGTTTGAATTATAATAGTTACTGTAAGATTTTCTTACATTTCCCCCTTTTAAACAAAATTACATGTGCTCACTTTCCGAATAGCGAGAGGAGGAAAAGGATGTTCAGCCTCTAACTTCAGGGAGTTACGAGTGATCTGGGTGAAGACGATTGTCTTCGTGGCAGTACATGATTGGCGTTAATGTGTGTCAGAACGGTAGTGGTGTTTCTTGATTATTACTGTAACATAATTAAGCGTTTTTGTTCATCAGATTACTATTTTGTTTCTTTTCAACCGACTACTACTTTGTTTTTTCTTTTATTTCTTATTAAGCAATATACTAGGCCTATTACTTATGCATATGTGACAGAGCCACCGTTTCTCAGAAAGAGAAGTAGGAAGGCAGTAGAACATAGCAGAAAGAAAATAAACTTTTCGAATCATACAGAACAATGTCTGTGATCTAAATGAAAAAATTGGCGTGAAAGGAAATTTATTTATTGCGTATTCCATGTAGTAAACATTTAACACTGACTTGACTGGCATCCTGAAGTAGTACAAGATGCGCGTCCAGCAAATACATCCTATAAAGAAGTGCGCTTTGCAGAATTAACCACGTTTTACTAAAGGTAGTGGGTAAACGATTTAGAATGGCACGTTACATGAGTAAGGAAGTGTGATCACTAGGTATATACTTGGGGCAGTCGATAAATGGTAACATCGATATTATTTAACCGCACCTGGGTAAATAGGAGTACAGTCATGGACTACGGATGCATTAAGAATAGGTTAGGTTAAGAATATGTGACGGACTAACTAAAGGAACAAAGTTTCGCCAAATACGACATATTATGTCCTCAGAAATTCTACGTTGCAAAGCGATATGAGATATTACACAAAACTGATCGCTTTAATATATTTATTAAACAATAACCTTTTGTTACGACGGTCTACTACTTGATCGTCGTAGGCACAGTGGAAAAAATACAAGACACCAATTAAGTCACTAATCACCAGCTTTAATTGTCACAGTTGAACAGTTCGTAATTAAAAACACAGTCTCTTACAACAAATCAAATAAAAATTGAATGAATTGTTCATGATATCCGGGCTGTTTGGCCGTGGTCCATGGTTTATAACAAAACCAAACGTTTCGGCAGCTCCACTGCCTGCCATCATCAGTGGTATAAAAATCCTGCATGCCGGGTGTTTACGTACAGGCCCACAGTACTGTGGTAGAGGCTGTATACTTATCGCCTATACCACAGTACTGTGGGCCTGTACGTAAACACCCGGCGTGCAGGATTTTTATACCACTGATGATGGCAGCCAGTGGAGCTGCCGAAACGTTTGGTTTTGTTATAAACCATGGACCACGGCCAAACAGCCCGGATATCATGAACAATTCATCTGACACCGGCCGTGAAAGCCTGAGGAATAATTTACAAATAAAAATTGTTCACACGCAATAAAATGTCCACTAATATTAAACACAATAATTGTATTACAATTATCCCGCCCGATTATAAAACGCAACACTTCACTAATAACCACTTGAACGTACACAGTAATATCGCCCGATAATAACTCGAACAGCACGGTAAATATATCGCAACTATACTGAAAACTAAGGTCGCTACCGCCTTGTATTTTTACATCCGCGCACAGACCAGAAGATTCCAAACTACGTCTTAGCGCCAGTGTGTACTACGTAATTAATTGCGGCCTTGACACAGTCCGCGCGGCTGGCGGCTTCGAGATGTCTCGCGAATGCGGGCGGGCAACCTTATGCGTACAGCCAGTACGTAACTGGTTCGTCAGCCTCAGACGAACCAGTCAGAGGCTGACTTACGAATACCCTTCGTTATATTACTTTCTAAATAATTTATTTTCTTGATCCAATAAGTCCAATATCTTTTATGTTTAGATCATGGGCCTTGAAGGAGTTCCACTTCCTGCCAATGAATTTTAAATTTCGAAATTTCCTGAAAGCTTACCACACGCAGTGACACCAGTGGTTGCAGCATGTGATCCAGTTACTCACAAAACAGAGTCAGTATATCTTTTATACCACCCTGTTTTCCACAGAATTTGCACAAAAAAATGTCATGGCTGCACGTATCTAGGGTTGAAGGAAGAAGCTACTTTTTTCTCTACAATATATATTCAGATATGTCCAGATAAAACGCTTGGAGCTGAAAACAGAAATGATTTTTAGTGGGAAAGGGCGAAAAAACTTGAAAAAGGCAATTCAAAGGTTTAAAAACCACGAAAAAAGTGTTTCATTGCCAATTAATAACAACCAGACCCAAGCTGTATTTAGGCACGCTCAACAAAAAGCCCCTATTGAAAGGCAGTTATAAAAAATTAAAGCCGAGGAACAAAAGGTAACTTTAGTCATTAATGGTTATTATTAAATGGATCATTAGAGAGGGGCAAGCTATTAGAGATCACACAAATTTTGAAGGAAATTTCACGGAATTGCTGAAAGTTAGCAGTGAGGACAAACCATCTCTTAGGCAGTAGCTCAACAGTGAACAGAATTATACATACCCTGGCTACAAAATGAAATCAGTCAAATCATAGAAAATGAAATAGGTGCTAATTTTACTAAAAATATCAAGCTAATAAATACTTGTAATGTAATGTAATGTAATATTTGCAAGCTAATAATGTATTCAGTAATTTGTGATGGTGTACAAGGTATTTCAGGAGATAAACAAGTCAGTCTCTGTCCTCGAACCTCAAGGAAGTTTAATGGGTTTCTATAAAACTGGCGTAACTTGTGGCTCAGATATTTGTACATCAGTTATTTGTGATTCTCTCCTTACACAGCAATTCCCATTCGTAAATCTTCGTGGACAGGCTTATGACGGAGCTGGAATATGAGTGCCATCAATAAAGGCGTACAGACCATCATAATCAAGAATCAGCCTTTGGCTGATTATGCTTACTGTGGAGCTCACTCCTGTAATTTATCATGAAAGGAAGTTGTGAACCATCTAGAATAAACAATTCAGTGGAATGAGTCCACCACCTACGAATTTTCATTTCAAACACTAAAGCAAAATCTGTATTTATGGATATCCATGAGAATAGTCGAAGCCCTACTGGTAACATTTGCAACATTACGCCAATGTCGCACAAGATGGATTTATCGCTGGCCATATAAAGGAAATTTTGAGTAAACAGATATGAACTGGCTGAACTAACAGAACAAGAATATGGCGAAGGTTGTGGTCTGATTAGTGTATTTAAGAATTGAGCTATATATCTTGGTTTGATCATAGGACGAGAAGTAATTGAACTCTTGGAAATTTTAAACAAGTTCTTGCATGAAAATAACAGAACTGTGGCAGGACTTATAAATCAGTTGAACACATCATTTACGGACTGAATGCGATGAGGATGAACGAAAAAGATTAATCGGTATTCAATGGATGGAATGATAACATTTTTGAGCTTGGTTTGAAAGATTTGAAAGTTCCAAAAGAATTGGAAGAACAACTGACCGACATGTATATATTGTCAGTTATGTGAAGAATACTATAAAAAGAGTATTTTGATGTCAAAGAAACAGCTGTAGCAGAGTTTCAAAATCAAATACTCAATCAGGCTGCAGTGAGGAAAGAGGTTTTGTTAGATGGAAGGATGTGAATTATTAGCCCCTTATACAGAAACGAACGCATCATCGTTTAAAGCAGAAATTGAAAATGTTTCTACGAAGGTACATGGTGACATGTTTAATGACGCGAAGATATCCTTGATCTCGATGCCTAAAGAAGTCAGAGATTTTTTCAGAAATTTAGAAAATTTGGTTCTACTGTTTGTGTGGCCAGCATCTAGTTGTGAGGCAGAAAGAATCTTCAGTCCTCTTAGAAAACTAAAAACTTATGTTAGGTCAGCTATTACCCAGACAAGGCTCAACCTATGCTATGTCCATAAAAATGTAAGGGACGACATCGACAATAAGAAAATAGCCAAAATATTTATTTCTAAAGTTGGTGCTAGGAGAAATGTGTTTGGACGTTTGTGATGCTAAGAATAATCTAATGAACTTAATCGATGTTAAGAATAAGTTGAATTGTCGAACTATTTAATGGTTTTATTTTAGTTAACAGAAAAATTACTAATGTAACGTTTAATACTTACTGTAAATAAACACTGGATTGCTAGATTTAAGTCCCTTAATTTCTGCTCTTAGCCTTAATCTAGTGAATTAGTACAGTCTTTAAATTACCTGACAATGTAAATTATGTATGTTTACAATATCGTATCAACTATATTAGTAATATTAAAAGATTACAATTTATAAAAATAGAATAGAATGACCTTAGTCTTCTTAGAAATTGGCCATACACCAAATACTCAATGCTACCATAATGTTCTGTCCCCCCTCCAGCACCCCAATAGTTGGGCACTGGTGACACCCATGCTTGCAAGTACTAACTAGATTAGAGTTTATGCAAGTTCTTAAGCTTTCAAGACTGGCTTCAAAATTGTTCAAATTATTATTATCAGCTTGGCTGCTACAGTTGTCAAACGTCCGGCCCCACCACCGGAGGCCATCAACAGTGTCTAGATTGGCACGGTGTCTGCCAATTCACCTCAGAGACGAGGTAGAGACTGTAGCACTGTAGTAGCGGGGCGTCTTTGCACCCGGTGCGTGATTGCAGCCCAATGGCTGCCTGGTGATATACTTAGGGCGGGTACAGTAAACGGGTTCCTAAAACTGGAAGGGACAATCGCCAACGAGTTAACTCAGAAGGCGGGGGAGAAAGAAATCTTTATTTATTTTAATTTAAATTTATCGTTGGGCACTGCCGCTTGAAACGATTCAGGTGACAGATGTCACCTGGCTCAAGCCCAGCTAGCAGACACCATGAGTCGTCGGTCGCTCTCCGCGAGGCACAGAGCCTCCGTGCCAGTGATAGGCGTAACAGCGACAAACAGCGCGGTCGGCGTGCAAGGAGGGAAGTAGGACAGCTTAGCAGGTAAACGCTGAGGCAAGGGCAGATGTTAATATTTGTACTGCGTTTATGGCGGGTCATCAAGAATCACCCGAGGGCGTTTGACCCGGACAGGGGGACGCGGTTGCGTGGTGCTGATGGTCCGTAGGTAAGGAAGAGGTCGCAGCTGCAGCAAAGAGAGATGCAGCTAACGACCAGACAAAGGCTGAGAGTATAGAAACTCGAAGACCTCCTCGAATTACATCATTCCTTACAAACCAAGGAGATCCCGACCAGGAACGGAGGGGTTTCGACTGGAAACTTTCCAGCCTGCGCCTGTTGGTGGAATACAGATCAGTACTAGATCAGTACAGACCTAAGAAAAAAAAGATATATGGTGACTTTCGTGCGCAGGGCCACGTGGTTGCGGCATGAGATAAATGGGTAAAGTTTGGCTGGGACGCCGCGAGCCTTGGCGAAGGTATCAGTCACGTGGGCGTTGAAGCAAGGGCGCCGGTCGAGCCGAACGCCTAGATACTTCACCGACTTTTTGTAGGTGATAGGCCTAACTTTCAGGGAGAGGGGCTGGCATCGGTAGATGGACTTATGCGTGAAACAGATCGCTTCGGATTTCTCCGTATTGATCGTCACCCGCCATTTCCTTAGCCAGTCCGGAAGCAGGTGCTACTGACGCTGAAGCTTTGAACTCGCAAAACGCGGGGACACGGAGTTGCAGTGATACATAGCATCGTCAGCGAACAAAGACAACGTGACTCCGGGCAAGACAGGCAGGTCGTTCGTGTACACAAGGTACAGAACGGGGCCGAGTTCAGACACCTGAGTTACGCCGGCGGCGACGGGGCAAACTGCAGAGCAGATCGTGTCGACACTCACCCTGAAGGTGCGGTCCCAGAGATACGACCGGATTAAGAACACAATATACGGTGGGAGGGGAGAATCGGCGAGTTTGTAGACAAGACCTTCGTGTCGGACTTTTTCGAAGGCCTTGCTCACGTCCAACAGAACGGCGGCCGTAGCCGCTCACCTGTTGGTGGTCTCAGACAAATGCGTAATAACTCGGACGAGTTGAAGAGTGGTCGAGTCCTCTCTGCATAAAACCGAACTGTTCGTTGTGGATAAAAATATCCACATATATATATCCAAAAATATCCCAACAACGGCGAGATGGGGGCAAGCAGGAGAAGGTCGATCAGCTTCGAGATGCCTGGAAGCAGAGACATAGGCCGATAACTTTCAGGAAGCATGCGCAGCTTACGGGGCTATGGTATCATAACGATGTTGCCAGTTCCCACAGGCGGGGAAAGTACTGTAGCAGGAGACAGGAACAGCTCAAGAACGAGGTCAACGGGCGAGGCCGGGAGATATTGGAGTGCAGCACCGGAGATTGGAGATATCCGATCAGGACCGGGGGCGCGACGGCGGTTAACTCGGCAGATAGACGAAACGAGTTCGTCCCTGTCGAACGGGGAGTCTGGGTCAGCAGGAGAGCGAGAGAAATATCCAGATAGGAAGTCCCGCGGACGCCTCGGTGAACATTAAATTGCGACTCCATGCAGTCGGCGAAGACCTTAGTCTTGCCTCCTACCGAAGACAACTCCGATCGGAGTTTCTAACGGGTTGCGAGTTTTCTTCTTGCGGGTCAGTCTATTCGCTGCTCTCCAGACGGAGGCGTGGTCGACTTCAAGGGACTCAAGATATGAGCACGATCGATCAGAGTTTACGTCCCGCAGAAGCTGCTGGACGTAAAGGAATTGGTTCTGAAAGCGCCGCTTAACGGCGGGATCTCGGGTCCTTTGCCATCTGCGGCGGAGCTTGCGCCGAAGCCAGATGGCGTGGATGGCCCGATTGCGATGGTTCACCTCGAGTGCATAAGTGTGTCGCTCCATGACACTTTGGACAAACTCCTGAAGATTAATGACGCGGAGGTCCAGATCATCACGAGTGACAATCGGGTCCGCAGGGAGAGATGGTAACCGCTGAGAGAGCTCATCATGGTAGGAGCGCCAGTTGACTCCTCGGACAATCTGTGCGGGAGGTGGGAGTGCAGCCGACAGACAGCTTTCGAACAGTTATAACAAGGGGATTGTGATGGGACGAGAGACCCGACACAGACGAGACCTCGACATGACGGGCCTCGTTCTTGCAACAACAACGTCAAGAACGTCCGGCCTGTGGCTGGTGAAGGGGTAGCAGGTAGGGTCTTCAGGCCCGATGACGTTAAGTGCCGGGTCGTCAGAGACGAACTGGTACAGAGAATTTCCGTAGGCGTTGATACCGCGGCTGTTCCATGAGGGATGTTTGGCGTTTAAGTCGCCGGCTACAATGGTTTATGGATTGTGACGGGATGGTCGAGGAGGGCGTCCCACTCTTCGGGCAGGGACGGAGTCCGCCGGCCAGGCCGGAGATACGCAGAAACAACGCGCAACTTCGATCCGCCTGGGTCCACCGCCACCGCGCAGCCTTCAATAATAGATGAATCTAGGGGGCCGAAAAGGCCTATGGGATATCCGCCTGTGGACTAAGACAGTTGTACCGCCCGAAGGTGGACAGCGAGTGTGTTTTGCTTTTTTTTTGTTATTTGAGTCTGGTCCTTATTAGAGTCAGCAGGCTCGGGCTGCTCTGGGGCAAGCCCCTTCAGCCAGTTGGTAAGGGATTTGTGGGGAGTCGTACGCCATTGCAGGCCAGCCGTTGAGACGGTGGAGGCACGTAGGATGAAGAGTAGTGTTTATAGTTTTAATTTAGATGAAAACTGATTACACAGAGACATCTATAAATCGTATTTTTGGGTATTTTGAATGTGAATTTTCGTAATCATATTATTATTTATACTGCTCATACGGTCCTATGTAAAAATGCTGTACAGATGTCACAACATTTTAGTCTGTCACGTTGGGACCTATCACATTTCTGTACAGTAAAAAATGCGTTATGGCAGCCAAAAACACATCATTCTTTAAATAATCGTATTGATACTGGCGTTTAAAATTCGTAAAATCAAAAAATTGTAGGTAATTGTTATAAGAAAAAGTTTCTTATATTGAGCTGTTTTTAAACGATTGGTTTGTATAAAATAGGTTTTCCTGAAAACTGATGTTTTAAAAAAATGTTTTTTCATAAGAAATATTTAATCAAATACACGAAAAAACTTCATGAAACATACGTGAAACAATAAATGAAACACAACTGATTTTTAGTCATTTTTAAATTATTTTTGAACTGCTACGTACGGCATCCATTTATCCATCGGGCTAATAGCTTTGTAAAAAAACAAATATTAAATGAAATCAAAATTTCTCAAAATGAATGATAAAATATAATAATTAAATTAAAAAACTATCTGTAAAAAATTTCAATAGTTACCTATAGGAGACCGTAGTATATATATTCTAACACCTAATTTTAGGTGTTAACAAGAAAATACAAAATTACACTACTTGCAGAAGAAACAAACTGAATAACATCACAACATTATATAATTCCTGCAAGAAACATCGAGTTACTTATATAGAAAATGATATATATATATATATATATATATATATATATGCTCGCGGGATTTTTGTTCTGAGAAACACGTGAATAATGCCCCATTTTCACAATATTGTGTTAATTTAGTAAAATGTATATTTCTTGAAAATATCTTATAAACGGTGCGTTTTGAAACACTTTTACTAAATCTAAATTAAAGCTTATAAAACTTTTCTTAAATAATTTTAATGTACAATGATTCTGAACGAAGCTACAGAGAACTAATCGTGGCTGTGCTTCGTCAGTAATTTCAAATAACTGAACTTAATATTATTTTTTTAGCCTTGAAAATTACCGATATTTGTGTGTATTGGACGAAATGAAAAGCAATGAATGTTAAGACGATTTCTATTAAAAATTTCCTTTATTATTTAGAAGTTGAAATGTACTTCTAAAGTACAACGTAGTAAGTAGCCTACTTCTAAGTAGGGCCTACAAGAAAAGTAAACGTAGTTTACGGGCGGGGTACGCGTATGTGTGAATACGTGATCTGTTAGTTTGCATTTTCCGATTAAAAAGTGAACTGTACTCCAACTATCACAATTTCTCGTATCAAAATTCCAGCAAAAAATTTGGGGAAAACACTCTTAGGGCTTACATGGCGTTATAAGCCCATAATTCGAAACTAAGCACTTTATACGGATTTATCAGAACTGAGGCCAATTTAAAACTGAGGTAATTTCTGATTGTTTGAATAGTGTCACATTCGACTTGGATACTTGATATTAAAATATAGATATTTGATTATTGTGGTTTCCCGCAAAATAATTACCGCTGCCGCAAATGTGGCTATTACAATGGCGTATTCCTCCTGAATTCAGGATTGTTAGATGATGTGTTTGCAAGAACAGATATTGAAAGTTACGACAATTTGTAACAAATGTAATACAAAAATTCTTTCTTTGCTAAGACATACTTTCCTTCTTAACTAATTTAAACAAATTTTTAGGCTACTGATTTTTCTAGATGGCAGTGAAATATGGACTGCGTAATTATTTTTATTATTATTGTTCATTATGAACAACAGATAACGGATTAGAAATCATAATACAATCCAAGATAATTAACTGATTCAATATTTTGACTATTAAATTAGCCAATTTTTATGATACAAAAATATCACACATCTCAGATCGAAGTGTGCTGCATAAACTTTTAATGTATGACTTTTCCATAACTATGTTTTTGAGTAAATCAACGTGAAATATGAAAGATAATTTCAAAACATTCTGCCGACTAATTCTTATTAAAATTAAATTAAACAAATCTCATAACATTAGGAATCACTTTAATTATAAATTTGTATTTTTAAGAAGTCGTGCGAAATGCATATTTCTGAAGACACTTTGAAAACAACTTGTTGCTTTTCTCTTCTCACTTTAATTTAACGATGTTCTTCCGAGAACGTTTTAATCAACGTTTAGTAAGCGAGTGCTAAGGTACGTTATTTATTTATTTCAGGAATAAAATCTTCTCAGTTTTGCTAATGAAAGTCAAAAATCTGGTAGTTTACCTGGGCTAAGATGACAGTTCAAAACATAGACATATTAAATTAGAGGACACGTGGCATAGCAGCCATGCTAAGAAGAAATTTATGTGGGAGGAAAGCAAAAGGTAGATTAATTTTCTCTGCTTTCGTCTACTGGCGCGTGTGTAATTGTTTCTTTACCCCTGAAAATACGTAGGCTACATTATTTACTAAATGTTCCGTAATTATTATTATTGAAAACCTCATACTTTATTTTAATAATTTACAATTATTGTTATTAACTTTAATTTCTACAATAATTTATGAGCCTTAGTTTAACACATGCAACTGACCTTACAAATTGACCTACTCTATGTGGTTGTGAAATTTCGCTGAAACTTTCATAACTTCGGGAAGGGGGACTGATCGTCTTGATCCTCCCCGTTGTTAGGTCACTCGTGTTGTTGATGTGCTTTTGAACGTATTCACCATATTTATCCACATACAGTAATACTGCATGTATCTTAAGAGAAACGTTCAGTAGTTTGGTGGCGGTGGGGACAGTATCAGTAGAATGAGGAGAAGGGAAGGCGGAAGAGCAGCAGCAGCAGTAGCAGTAGCAGTAACAGCTACAACAGCAATGGTTATCAGTTCTTTAGACAATGCATCGAAATTAGGAGTTTTATCAGCTATTCCCAGTAATGATATTCTTTTTTATATTATAGCCAAAAGTAATTTTTAAACTCTAGCAACAGTAGGCCTACTCTAAAATTACTCGAAAGTAACCGACGTAATTAATATTAGTAAATCTAACATAAACAGTTAATAACTAACTATTAAACTCTAATAACTTAATATACAACAATATTTAATCGAGCAACCACCTTCCAGTTGACAACCGCGATTACCGGGTAAATTCTATAATCGTAGCAAATTCATGAGAGGTCACATCCTATCCACGTAATATTTATAGTAGCATTAGTTGTACAGCTTACATATTTGTAAACACGCGGTAACCGCTATAAACGCATTACTTAATTGCCAGTTTACTCGCAAACGACGAAGATCTGTACTGCTGCTTTACCTGAGTATGTATATTTAAACACTAACACCGCGTTACTTGAATTGCAAATTGTATTCAAATCAGTGCCGCACTTTCTAAAGCCAAACGTTCAGAACGGCGTACCCAACGTGAGCGTTGCAAAAAACTCTCTTAACGCTCCTGACCACAATTACGTAATCTTACACCTCTGCATCTGTTACTAGTTATACCATTTTTTTTTAATTCAATTTTATTTTGTAATGCTACACAATGATAACATTAACAGACTTCTCGCCATGCAGACTAACGTATAAAATATTTTTGTAATAGTACAAGTAAATCGTATCTTCCATTCGGTGAGAACCAAATAAACAAATCAAGCTGTCTTAATTAACCTTTTGTCTCTTTGTAAACAGCCATGGCTCCCAGTCGTTGTCTAAATCGTCATTTCAGTCTACTAAATAGGCTAGTTTAAATACCCTAACTGTGAAGTGATTTCTTCAAGTTTCAGTGTTCTATTATAATGCAAATACTACTTGTGTGTGTGTGTGTGATCATAATCATTAAAATGACATACGTTTTAATGGTAATTTCGTAAGTAATTAAATGACTTTATGTGTTCAACTTCTTCCTTCCAGGCAAATACATAGCCTACTTTGGTTCTTCATCACCGAAGTTCATGAATTCTGATTACTTCTGTTTCTTTTCATTTGAATCTACTACAAGTTAATTTCAATAGTTAAAAATTGTCTTTATACCTTCCTCGCTTCGCAGTACCTTTAGCAATTCTAAAAGTCTTACAGATTTTTGCTAATGTTCATTTGTAGGCTAATGCAAGCCTGTAGAGTAAATATGAGTACAACATCAGATGTTAACTAATGATAGTACATTTTACCTTCAATAACACGAAATAAAATTGTAGAAATCGTTTGAGTAACATTTATCAACACAATATGCGCTGTGTCCAAATTGGCTCCATTTAGTGACGGTGAATTAGACCGGACAGGACGCAACATGTTTCCGCCGGCAATTTACGGACAATGTGTCCCGTCGTAGTTTACGACAAGTACCTGTCAAATTCATTGACTGAAAACAACAATGAATATGCACAGCGTTGCTCTAACTAAAATTAACACGGGACCACTTATATTTTCAAAATTTCACATTTCATGTTGATTTTTATCGGTCAATGTAAAACTCAACTTGGATTTTATATAAAAGGAATTTTCGATTCTAGTTTTCCAACTGGCACAAAGCTTGTGTCAAGCTAACCAGTACGGATAACACGTCTTTCTAATATCAAGATATTTATGTTACGACTACATATACGTATTACGACAAGATATTTAAGATATGAAACATGACTTTCTGATATCTAATATTAAGATAGGTTGTCAACCAATTAAAAGAGGATCCAGTACGCAGCTGTAACATACTGGTTACAGAAGGACCGGGGCTCGGAGAAATTACAAACAGCAGAAAAAACAGCGCACCAACAGCGTGTGCGGTTGTAATTCCTCTCGCCTACACGTTACACGTACACGTAGTGACAGTGATAGTCTATGTCGAGATTACAATAAATAAACTACGATTAAATATGGAGAACAAAGAACGTGTTCATTCGCGTGTTTAGACACGTTATAACCAGGTTGCAAAATATATCCTCCTCTTCTCAGATTTTCTATAATTTACTACAGTTGACGTTTTCGATGTTATTTATTTAAAAGTAACACTCAATACCTGTTTAGACGAAACAAGAATATCACAAATTTTATCTTTCTTTTAAACTCGGACTTCACAGTTTACAAAAAAATAATACTACACTAACGCAAACACACTAAAAGTGTTACTTAATTGCTTTTGACAATTAAGTAAATTTAACAGTAGCAATCGAATTACAGGTATATGCTCAGCTCAGCCCTGAAATGTAATAACCACGGTCGTTGCGGGCAATTTAGAGTTCTCAGAACTCGTATGTTCGGGCAGTTTTGCACAAGGTCCAAACATTACTGCACACGTGCACGGATAACATACAGGAATTGTATATTTAAAAACCATTTTGCGAAGATATTAATCTGAGTAAACAAATTATATTACCAAAATATCCGTTTTTGACATTGAACCTTCTTATTTGCTGGACAGAAACATCAGTAAACAACCTTACATACACAGACCCTACGTAAAGGACGCATAAACAGAAGTTCAGAAACACAGACAAACAAACACAGATGCAAACAAAAACCTTTTGAGTATATTTAATCAAACAGAAAGACGTGATGTTTCCGTAACGTAATGTTTACCACACGCGCTGTTTGGGACGATAACAGAGACTGGTTGGTTGATTCACACTACGCGTAAAACAGCTAGCGACACCATAGCAGAATGGATGTCTTCTGTTGTGCTCCACACAACGAACACGTCTGGTAATCAACAATAAGGAGCAATTTCTCTGCTAAAAAAAGAAGATACTTCAGTTTTAGAAACATAATCCGGTGTAAACATTCTGCTGCAATATGATGAGTAACGATTCCAAAAGTCCAGTATGGTGGTTGAAATATCAAGTGGGGGGCGACTAAGTGCTGAATTTGTCAAACTGTCTCTCGTGTATTCTTCAATTCATCATCTACACATTTCCTTCTCTTACAGCTTCTACTCGTTATTCGATTCAATTCACACTGCTCTACAGTTCACACAAAACGCCTACCTTATAAAAATATTTTATTCCATCGTTTCTTAAGCTTAGTTGTGCTCACTTTCTACAACAGCAATTTTTACCTTTAGCAGTGTAATAACAATGTTGTTATCGTCAAAACAATCTCTTCGTGTGCGCGAGTGTTTTACAAGACGCAGCGTTACTGAACTCCCTACGTATTCTGCATTACGACAATAACAGTTTGTAATAACTGGCATTACGAGTAGCACGTCGCTGAAAAACAGAATTTTAATGCTTAACTTTTGCATTCCTTATTGAAATACACTCGATAGTACCATCATATCACAAGTAGGCCTAGTACTCGTTATCTTTACTGGAATTTGTGCAAACACAAAATAAACAGCAAGGTTACCAAAACTTTACGATACACCAGATGACGGCTGCAGGAGAATGATAAAATGAAAATAACAGTATAAAAAACAAAAGAAAGGAGAATTCATAAAATAAGTAATTTCTAGTTTATTAAAATTAAAAATGTGTTGAAAGTTTTACTTTTAAAGTACAAATGTTCACATACTTTACTTGTAAAAATAAATATTAATAAAATTATAATTGCGTCGTTCATTATCATCATCATGACGTCACAACCCTTGGTGGGACATACACTCTTCTAGGATATTCCTCGAATCGTCTCAATCGATTGCTCGCCGCCACCACCCCCTCATTCCATTGTTCGTATGTCAATTATGCCATTATTAACATAACATATTTATATAACGTTAGTTGAAAGTGTTTGCGTATTTAACAAAAATTCAGTGCGTACTGTACAATGTAATGCATATGATTATATGTTACGGTTTGAAACAACTTGTCGCTATCTGAAATCGCACAGACCATACAACCATCAATAATTTTTGTACTTGTGTTTCCCTAGTTATAATAATATAAGTCCATCCAAAAGTACTTACACTTTTCTAATTGCTAAAAAACAATAGTTAGATATAACATTCTGATTAAAAATAACTGCCTAATTAAATCTGACAGTCTGTATCCATGATGAAATATAACACAAACAAAATTCATATGCGGTAGCCTGTTATAGGTTTTGGTTTGTCAGACAGACTTTTAAGTAGAAGCAATAGTAAGAGGAATGGACAGTATGCTGCCACAGGACTAGTCCTGTGACATTCAATGTGTATACAAAAAGTATCAGAAAGAGAATGGGTGACTGCTGGACATAGAGGATCACACGTTCTTCTACTGTCCCAGAAGGAGAACAGCAGTGAAAGACGTACATCAAATACATCAAACTTGAAGAGCGACTAACATTGAGTACCGTATCTAGAACAATCGTAACAAACAGTCGTGGGAAACTATCAGGAAATTGATGAATGAAATCAAGGTAACGTCGCCCAAGGGAGGCAGTAAGCAGGAATATGAGAAAACAGGAGACAACCTGGCACCTGTGGATCAGATAATACCCGGGTACCAGGAGAGGGAGTAAGGGATTTTAAGTTACTAAAAATCAGACATAACTTACTGCGGGTTGTAACAGTATCTTTGGAAGAATTACGTAGGTCTGGGTAAAAAAACTAAAGACGTCCTTTTGAGGAGGGAGACGAGTGGTACGCCGGGTACTTTGTGCTCAGCCGTAATTTTGGCTGGATACTGCACACGACGATGTTTCTCTGCATTGCTACTCACGAAGGCCTACACTGTACAGACCCCATCGCGATTCGAACTCGCGTCCTATATCACCGGAGAGGAGAACGCGAGTATTTACCCACAGAGTAAGTCCACGTCATTCACATACAAACTAATATATACAACTATGTGTTGCTTATGTAATATAAGGAGGAACCTTTTGACATGAAGACGGTTTAAGTAGCGAAAGCGTTAGTTACATTACGTGGTTTTATAAAGTAATTAGTATATCAGAAACTGCAAAGTCTGTAACACTGAAACGATTAGGGCTACATTACACATAACTACGAAAACAACAGTACAACACTTTTGTTATAAATACGTAAAAGCACTTGATTTTTACCAAAAAGTAAGAAGACTAACTTTAAGCGTAATAAGTTATTTGCTTAAAGCTAAAAATAATGTACAAAATTCTTTGAAGTCTGACAAAATTTGTTTATGCTCCAAAACAAATGAAACAGAAGAATTCAGTGGCCTCTAGTCGGCAGTCAAGCTTAGTTTGTGATGAATCTCGCCATATCGGGATCATATTTGCGGTCGGTTACACCATTCGTAACTGTATAATTAATGTCGCTCTCGGAATTTCATACAGGTATCGAACACACGATTATAATCTTTATCTTTGCTGTTACACTGGGTCGTAGTCTCAAATCACCTGGCTGCCACCGCCAACGCTATCCGACCGTCCGTGTGCGAGTGCGTTTACAGCTACGGTCTACTCTCGCTTCTTGCTCACCCGTTTCTGTCACCCCATTCTCCTGGTTGTAGACTTCTTTCTTCCATCTCGTGATATGTCCTCTTTCCACGACCCTTTCTGAGTTACCTCATTTCCTTCTTCTTTGTTGGACCCCAATTTACAACTTTTAGTGCCAACGATTGTCACGCATTCGTTCCACTTGGCCTTTAATATGAGGAGCTTCATATTTATGGGTTCTAACATTGTTCCGTCCACGCGAATTTGCTCCATGATGTCTTAATTTCTATCGCATTAGACCCAGGATACTTCACCATACCTTCTAATTTACACACCGGCCGACTTTTTAAAGTTCTTCTGTATCCTTTCAAAACAATTTTTTTAGTCACTTGATCCAAGAGTTTCTTTGCTGTCTTACGCCCAGCGTTTCTCTCATAACATTTTTCTCAAATAATAATTACGAGGATATGTAGTCTGTGCTTTCTTATATAACTACCTGCTCAATTATGTGTCCCAGTCACCACTATAACAGTAATCTTTTTTCCCAGTATCTTCTGAAATATTTTGTCAGTCCTCAAGCTCTTCCTCTATGCTTTAAAATATTTTATTCATTTCTTGCCCATTCTCCCAACGACCACACAGAATACTTTTTCAGACTTTTATTATTGTGAGATCAGTGTTCTTTAAATTAGGAAAATGTTAATTATTAAAAAAATTTTCCGGTGCCATCATAGATTTAGTGGTTCATTATTTTGCTATGGTGTCTTCAACTACTACTGTTTTTGTCATCTTTCCGTCCCTTTTATCTCGAACTCCTAAAAACTACTTTTAAATGAGCCAACTGTTTTTCCATACTACTTTCCCTCTTTATTCTATTTCCAAAGGTGATTTATACTATCTGTGCAATGTATGTATTAAAAACTAATATTCTATCTTGTCCCTTTCTTTACTTCGGTCTAACAAATACCTTACGCTACGATTTATTTTCAGTAGATTTCGTATACCAATTCGGTATCGGTATACCGTCTCTGTACCATGTCGGATTTCAGACGAAATAAAATTAGTTTATGGTAAGTGACATGATCAAAAAGCTCTTCCAATTCCACAAAAGCTAAGGTCATTGGCATCACACAGTTGTCTTTTTCAACAACTTTCCATAGTATTAATGTTTTTAACAAAAACGAAAATGATGTTTTGATAGATTATTTTTTACTATACTACAAAGGTTGCCATCATTTTTCATGGACGTCTTTATATTAAGTCACGAAATTTTTTACACGAATTGTAGTTTCTGTATTCTTCAGTAGAACTAAATATAAATCTTATCTAAGTTTCTTCGTCAACTGTGTCTTCTCACTTAGTAGCTACATTATGTTTAAGGTGAAATGTAAACACAGAAAAGCTTTTAAATTTTAAAGAAAAATTAAGACGCCAGTATCGTCTCTGCGGGTACACTGAATTACCTTTTCACGCTAAAATCTGCTGATCAAAGCACACTTTTCATAATGTATAAAAATCTGTCGATCAAAGTCTGGAAAAATATGTTTACGCTTAAATAAAAACAAACAGAGAAAAACTCGATAAGCTTCTACTTACCGGTCGGGCAACAGGCTTTACTTTGCGACGAGCCTCGGCGACGTGCCTCGCAGTGTACACAAATGTCGAGGGATTATTTTCGCCCGGTTTAACTGTTCGGTACATTGGAATATCATAACCGCTTCTCAGAATTTCAGGTGGGTATCGAACACACATCTGAATTTTTACGTATTAAAAAATTGTTTTCCATTCGCACGCTTCCTCTTTGCTTATCATCGTTCCAATTTAAATATGCTTTCCTCAAAAACGGTCTTCGTTTACACTTAAAAAATTACAGCATTCCAAAATGTGAAGTTGCATAACTTGCGTACTAAAGAACGAACGATCCTATTATATAAGAAACGACAGAATATTCATGCAGTCGTCGAATGGCTGTATGATACGGCACAAATTCGATTCCAGATTTATGAAACAAACACCACGACTTTAATTCCTGACGTAGCCAAACCTGAAAACACTTTCAAACAATCACTCTTCGCCTGGAAAGTAACGGAAACTTACGATTATATCTCTATATCTCGCTACCTAATGCCTCTTTGATAGAGAAATTCGAAACCACTGATATTTAAACGGCCACCAACTCAATGCCAATATAATCACGCGTGCTCTTTGGTGAGTATATTCGTGGTATGTTATTTTTCTTCAGTGACGAGCAAGTGATGTAGCGAGTCTTTGTTCTACCTATTTTTAAACTTGTACTACGCAGTACCTGTAGTCGGATCTCCTAAGTAATTGGTTGCTAAAATGAACAGTCGATGTATGAAAAATGAATATCAGTAATACGTCGGAGTCAAGTGTACACAGATTAGGAAACATGTAACAAATATGTTCAATGCTGTTAGTGATTCTGTATTGTTTCCCTTGACTTAATATATAAATTCCTACTGCGTTGACAGAATTAAGTTGGGATGTCTTCATTTGCTCTGGTTTCTACTCAAAATATTTTGGGTGAAGTTAGAGACTAACTGAATTTCGGATACATTTTCCAGATCGAGTACTTTGGGAGGCCTATACGGAGTCCGCTCGTCATCGCGAGGTTAGATTAACAGCAGCGATTCCAGCTACAGTTCCAGTTACTGTTTCAGCGATTCCAGCTACTGCTCCAGTTACTGTTTCAGCGATTCCAGTTACAGTTACAGTTACTGTTTCAGCGATTCCAGCTACTGCTCCAGTTACTGTTTCACCGATTCCAATTACTGGTTTTCAAGTTTCGGGGTATATGTTACCATCCAAGGGCACGATATTATTAAAATGTAAGCGATTAAAAAGGGACTCAATCATATAATGTTCTTAAAATCGGAAAAGATTGGACTGAACGTTTATCAAAAGTTGGTTTAACTTGGTACTGTACAACAAGAAGAAAAATGTACAATAACAGTAATGGCTCCTCTCAGTCTTGCGTAAGTATCATAGGAGGGAAGGGTAGTGTAGACTATTATTTTGGTCTCCGTAACATAGAAAGAGGCTAATGAAATGAGTACTACTCTTCATGTGACCACGATGCTGCCACGCGTACTCTCTCGACGGAAGGGCTCAACCTGAGGGATGAAAAACAACCACGATTTGTGGTGCTGCCAGAGTATCGAACCTAGAATCTCTATATTACTGATCACGCATCATGGCCGTTGGTTTACTAAGCTCCATTTGCAAACACATAAAGTTATAAAAATGCACGGAAAATCCACAAATTTACACTTTCCTTGGAAAAATTATAATATTTTTTGTATAATCGTTTCTGTTTATATATCATTACAAAATTTATATTTTAATAGCAACTATTTCCGCTTAACTGTGTTTGTAAAGTAATGGTGACAAAAACCGTGTTCAGTACAACTGAAGACACAAGTACAATATACGACCTATTCAAAGTACAAAACATAGTTTTCTCAATAAACATCGCGCGTGTGAATGTTTCTAAAAATGTACATACGCAGAAATAAGAAGACGGATTTTTGAAAATCTGTTGTTGGGAGCACTTTGGGTAACACAGTTCACCTGCTGAATCCCAATGTCGTCTATTAACCAGCTGTGACAAAATGTGTAGTGATATTATTTTCGAATCGAGCAAAGTAGCCCATAGACAAGACCTACTGTTTTTTGCCGAAAATATTAAACAGTTTTCCATATAACTTTTCCATTACAACAAATATAAAAATACTACACATTTTCATTTTATGAAATAGGCAGATGAATTTATAAGTTCAGTTGTTACAAAAGAATACTGTTAGGAATAAAGGGAAAACTATTTAATTCAAATAACTAATCAGTAAATTTATATGTTCATAGTTAAGCTCCATTAAAGGGCTAGAGGAAATGACTTTTGGTAAGTAATTATTTTGAAATATAACTGAGTAACGAAATGAAATGTAAAAAGGAATGTGAAATGTTAAAAGTTTCGTCAAGGTAATGACAAAGAATCAAGTGAATGCTTGTCACACTGAAATGAAAGTCCCTTGTGGTACCCTTATGCTGACTTTTAATAAATCGCTTACATTGGTGTAGCAAGGCTTTCATTCGCTGCAAAATACAGGCGTTCATGAGTGAAGTAAGCACAGCATGGTGATTGGTAGAAATTCTAATTAGAGGACCATGTCGGAAATGTTTATCAACAAGGGAGAGAGATGTTACTGACACAACATACGTGTTTCACATGTAAAACTTGTCCGACAAAACGGGCAATGAATAGGCTAATATAACGACGCTGTGTAAAACCCTTGTGTTAGGAAATATTAGACCCAGTCATAGTTGTACTCGCTATTAACATCACTCTTCTCTCTCTCTCCCTCTATCTCTCTATTTCATCTACCTACCCTATCTTTCTGTCTATTTCTATCTATTTACTTCAATCAACAAAGTCGCAAGTTTGTTTCTAGATAGTTACTCAGTAGGCCTAATGAATGTAGGAGCATAATTACTGCAAGAAGTACTTATTGACTATTATACGCCAACTACTGCAATACTCTACGCCAAAACTGACCATGTTCTATATAATCTTTAGTCCTGTCACTCCAGCTGGGTCGCTGCGTTTTCATATGCTACCAAACTGCGTATCTATGCACGAATCCAGACGTGGCTCCGTTCTTAGGCGTCTCTACACGCATTGCCTTATTCTAACAGCTTGGCCCACCCATTTTCATTTTGGTTTATATATTTCGAACCAGACAGTTAAATTTTTTCCCATGGTTCCTCATTCGCTGTCCGTTCCAACCAGAATATCTCTAGTTTTGACAAGCTCGTGTTTATAGGTAAATCTGTGCTACTCAACTGCTTCCTGTGTTTCGCAAGTTTCGCAACAATCTATAAGCTCTATATTCACAGTGGTGTTAAATATTTCGTGTTGGTGTCAATGTATCGTGAATTCGAGATACTGTTCTGTATCCCGAAAGATCTTTAGAAGTTCTGTATATGAGCGTCACTATCTGTACTTCCGACTCAATTAATTAAATTCCCTATATACTGGTATATGATGATTGGGTTGTTTCGATCGGGTGTTCGCTCAAGAGGTACTTTACCTCTCTGCAGCTCGTATTCTGTTTCAGACAACTGAATTTTTTATTATTATTACTAGACGTTGTGTCATTTGTTCTACTTGGTTAAGGTATGTGAATGTCTCTGCGTGTCGGTGTCATAAATGTAATATGGATTTGAATGTTATTGCTGAGGCCTTATTTATCTTAACCTGAGTTTGTTTCTTTTCTGATATTTCTATACATGTCCAGTATATTAAATTTTGTGAAGAGATTACTTAGCTTTATAACAACACAGTTTTGTGGAGGGTACTTAGCTTTATAAAAACACAGTTTTGGGGAGAGAGCACTAAGCTTTATAACAACACAGTTTTGTGGAGGGTACTTAGCTTTATAACAACACAGTTTTGGGGAGAGAGTACTTAGTTTTATAACAACACAGTTTTGTGGAGAGTACTTAGCTTTATAACAACACAATTTTGTGGAGGGTACTTAGCTTTATAACAACACAGTTTTGGGGAGAGAGTACTGAGCTTTACAACAACACAGTTTTGCGCAGAGTACTTAGCTTTATAACAACATAGTTTTGCGCAGAGTACTTAGCTTTATAACATCACAGTTTTCTGTTTAACAAACGTCCTTTTTTTATTTTTTTTTTCAAACAAAATCTTTCTCCATACTAAGATGGCGGCGTCCTCAGCGGCTCGACTGAGATGTCACTGAGGATGCCTCATCGCAGTACGGGCAAAACGTTTGGTTTTAAGAGAAATAAAACGACGTGAGTTAAACCTAACAACTGTTGCTATCTTAATATAAATAAAAGTCATTGTATCTATGTCTGTATCTATGTATGTATGTATGTTCCACATCTCCTCCTAAACCACTGGACCGATTTCAACCAAACTTGGCACAAATATTTTACGCAACGGGAGAACCAACATAGGACAGGTGTTTTTTTCGATACGATCCTTTGGGGGGTCCTATGGCGGGGCCTTTGGGGTCTTAAAAAGAAACTATTATATCTGGTTACCTTGGCAACCCAATAGAATACATTCTGGTTGCCATAGCATCGGTAGAAGCCTCCCGCGTAGGGAATAGCGCGGGAGTCGTCCGACGGGCATTCCCAGGAGTCCGTCCACGGAACCCGGGGAGTCTTAGGTCGGATCTCGAGAAAAACGGCCGGGCCAGAGTCCCAGCGCCTCACCCGGCAAGTAGACGGCTTTCCCGGGCTTCGAAGAACCTTCCTTACCCCGGGGAGGTTTCTGACAAAATCCTAGCGAGGGAGTTAGACCGGCCTGGATGCCGGAAAAAGCAAGCGGTGTCCCGGCATAGGTGGAAGCCTCCCGCGTATGGGATAGCTCGGGAGTCGTCCGACAGGCCTTCCCCGGAGTCCGTCCATGAAACCCGAGGAGTCTTAGGTCGGATCTCGCGAAAAACGTCCGGGCCAGTGTCCCAGCGCCTCACCCGGCAAATCGACAGATTTCCCGGACTTCGGGGAACCTTCCTTACCCCGGGGAGGTCTCTGACCAAGTCCTAGCGATGGAGTTCGACCGGCCTCGATGCCGGAAAAAGCAGGCGGTGTCCCGGCATTGGTGGAAGCCTCCCGCGTACGGAATAGCGCGGGAGTCGTCCGACGGGTCTTGCCCGGAGTCCGTCCTCGGAACCCGGGGAGTCTTAGGTCGGATCCCGCGAAAGAGGGCCGGGCCAGAGTCCACGGTTCTTATAAATAAAGATAATAGGTGCCTATGAGCCTATGAATAAATTATGAACCCGAGCAACGCTGGGTAAATTAGCTAGTAATGAATGAAAACCTCGAAGGCTTACGAGCGGGAATACTGGGCCTTCCCTTTCCCTTCCTCGTTAGAATCTCCCCAATGTGCAGCTCGGTAATAAATTTCTTTATAAAGTCTTGTAAAGATAATAGTACTGGTATCGTAAGCGAACGTATATATTTTCTTTGTTTGAAAATTATAACCCTTCAAATAATTACTGATAACACATCTTGCGTCAACATTTGAGTATTTTCGACGAAAACAGAAACATTTTTAGTCGCATTTTAGATACTTTTATTTATTTAACAGGAAGACAGATTTAATCACTTCTCATAGTCATCAATTGTTTTTGGTTTTCTTGTTTCGCCCTTCAGGTACTGTATAGTTCCTATGACGCTTTTCTTAAGGATTCAGTAGTAGGAATACTCCTTTGCTTACAGATTCATTAACGAGTTCGTGTAGGTTTCATCTTGAAAACCTGCTGTGCAAGCTGACAGTTGCCTTCAGGGCGTGATCAGTCTATTAGATCATATCGTCGCGCTGATCATAACTTCGACAATCAAAAGCCTGCGTTTACATTTAATAGGCTGGGGCACTATATATATGTACACAGATCATAATGAAGGTAACAACCTCATAGGGCTCTATTCCCTTCAAACTTTAATAACTTTTGGTTGTTAAGTAATCAAAAACCACGACATTGATGTGCTAGAGCAAACAAACTTCAAACTTAACAGCAAAATTTTTCCTCGCCTCCTAGTTTCTGAATTCTAGATCTCTTTTAGCCAGATTTGTACTACTCAGTAAAGGGTAGTTTGTATACTGTTAATATGGTTATGTTGAACTTGATCAGAACGTTGTGTATCATGCACCAATACAAAATTTCATGGTGTGCTTATGTATCAGCATTTCATTTTGTAATTGCATTTTGAACTCCTGTTAACAAGCCTCTTATTACAACTGTTTAAATTTTAGTCACGGCTGAATTCGCTTGATTCTACGTACGTATTCTGAAGAAGAAAAATAAAGAATAGGGAACAGTTAAAACTTTATATATATTTGAATTAAACGAAACAGAAATGAAGTATTTGAATTAAAGAAGATTTTCTGAAAATGAACTGACAAAAAGAACAAATGAAACAAAACTGCTGGCACAAACTAATCACCATCGTCATTACTGACGTTTTCGCAGGCAAACGAAGTCCAAGTCGTTTATAGCATTAAGAGAGGACCAGGACAAGTAAGACGAGGTCGAAGAGGGAAGAAAATATAACGAAGTTAAATGACCTATAAATCAATTAGATAGAAGCATATGGGCCTATAAGTACAGACAGAGAAGAAGCGATCTGTATCTTAAAGTTGGAAAAGGTACAAGAACTAAGCTTAGAAGCTAATGATAATGATGACTTAATATGCAAAACACAATTTTGGAATATCAATTTTGTATCCTAATTTGGGTTGGCTGAATCGGAAATGAAGTTTATAAAGAACAGAATAAAGTCAAAGATACTAAGCGTTAATTCATTCATTACTTAAAGATCCGTATTGATTAAGTCCCGATTTTGAATTCTAATACAAAAACGTACTAAAAATGTTAGAATGTTGAAATCAATAAGTCATGTTAATTAACGCCAGAACAACGGTACGTATATTTGTAGTACTAGTTGTTTTCAGTCAACGAATTTGACAGGCGTTTGTCGTACGCTACGGTCAGTAAACTCCCGACGGTAATTTCTATTTTCAAACACCATTGTTTGCGTCCAGTTCGTTGTAATTTACATGGAGGCACATATTGTGTACACATGGCACGTAATTAATTTTACACAAACGATTTTTAAATTTTCTTGTTATGCCGACGAAGGAGAAATATACCAACACAGAGAATACCATCTAAAGTTGTCTCGGCATTTATTAAAGATACCAGAAACAGCTACAACCAAAAAAAAAGGCACGTTGTTTTTAGTAAGGTTCGTTTTGACATTAACGCCAACTGCGGCAAAGAAGCGAGTAGCGCGAGCTCCGAGTTGTAATATGACGTAATACTCAGCTGTTCCATATTTTATCGGTATTATGTACGCGTCTGTGGATGTGAGTAACTTACAATTAGCGTATAAATAATAAAATCGTTGGCTGTAAGGTTTGTCCTGCGATATGATTTTTTCTTAGGTTCTTAGGAAAAAAAACAATAATGTTCCTCAAACTTAAAGACAACTTGTATAAGGTTTGTAGACCAAACGTTATGAGTGACAGTGTAATTAGACAATGGGGTTGTTTGTTTACAGAAGGACAAACGAATATACATAATAAAGAGAGTAGTGAGCACTCAACGGTATGATAGACGTTCAACGGAACGGAAGGAGTGAATGGGAAAGCTCGTGAAAATTAACGGGTTGTATTTCTAAACTGTCTATTCAATTTTGTAATGTTTTGTGATCAGTAATGTACTACGCTATGATACCAAACTTGATTACAAACAATTGTGCGCCGAAAATGCAAAACGATATACACAAGCAGTAGCGTCTGGCTTCATGTAAAGCATTTTTAGCTTTTCGGAAACAAAAAGAATTTGAACACATCGTCACTGGGAAAGGAACGTGGTTTTCCTAAAAAAAAAATGGCTCGGTTTGACTGATAACGAACAGGACACCAGCATTACATCACCACGACACAGGAGGCGGACTTTTGCGGCCGTGGAATAAAGAAGCTTTTGAAAAGATATGAAAACTGTGTGTAAGTCAATGGTGATTATGTGAATAAACAAAGAAGGCCAGTAGATTTTTTGGCTAGAATAATCTATTTTCATTATTTAAAGTCTTCTTATTTCAAAACGAATCTACTTAACAACATGCCTCACATTAATTGGAAGGTACTATTTGTGAAATGTATCTGAATTTTTAAAACGTAGGAAATGTGAAGGAAGAAACGAGCGAAAGAGCCTCTGAGAGGCGGAGAGTATAGGCCTACACTGAAAGGACAGGGTGCTAAATGACTAAACGTCTTAAAGACGTGGTCCGTCCTTTTGTGAATAGCTGTGAATTACGAGACTGCCAATATTACGACATTGTTCTGAATGACCGGACACTAAATTCTAGATTATACTTCCATAGACGGATATTATTATTATTGGTTATAATTGGATATAACTTATGTGTTCAATAAATTTGTGAATACAATCTATTATATTTACCTTATTTGGTTTTAACATTGAAAATCGTCGTTGCCCACAGTAATTTGTGGAACACTATTACAAAATGGTTATAAAGAACTACTGATTCTTTTTCGCTGGACGATTATAACATGTATAGTGTAACATGCAGGCATACCGGTAGTTTTATAAATCAAAGCTTGCCGTTTATACCGTGAGGGATGCATTGTTAGTAGCGTCCCTTGCCTTGCTTCTGAAACTGATGAGTTTCCTTTGCTCCCCTAGCAAACACCTCGGTCTGCATTCCATTCTCCTATTCCTATTCTTGCAATTTTATTTCCCCACATTTTCTATATCTTTCAGTCAATCCCACCAAATATTCCAAGAACTCCATTCGTACAGCATTCTTAACTTATTAATTTATTAACGCAATTTATTTCGAGCGCTAATTAATTGCTGAAATTTCTAGAACCGTCATAACATTTGTTAGTTACATTACCCATGAGGTTTACGTCGAAACTAAAGTTTAACAGTATATATTAATGCATTTAGCCTTTCATATTCATTAAAAATAAATAACGAATAAATATTTTTAATATATAACATCTACGTATGAACACTTGCACGTTACATGAAATTAAACGTTCAAGAATTCTTACGGAAATAATATTCAATTAATTCTGAAACGACTGTTCATTATTGTTAATAAGTGTTATATGCTACAATTATGTAGATAAGAATAGTGTCGATTCTATCGTCGTATTTCTAACGTATGCGTTCTTTACTTTTTCATTTCCTGTTTTCCAGTGATAAACCTTCAAATACTACACTCTTTGGTTATCTACTTCTTCACCTGGGCCACTTCACTTCTCGTCAGTTACACACATCACTATTCTGTAGGCATATAGTTAAATCCGTTTCTTTTTCTTTTGTAATATACGTATATCACTTGTACTTTTTCATTGCAAGTTTTGCTTCAACTCACTGATTCTTCTGTGCCAGAGAGCATGTAAGGTGGCTTTTCCTTTCTTGGTTTAGAGAATGGCCTACTTATTTTAAACAATAATAGTTCTTTAACACGTAGTTTAATTGTATAAAATTATTTACGAATAAAGTTTTATACTTATGAAACATATAGGAATAGAAAAAATTCTCGAATCTTCTTAACTACCAGTACTGTTTAAGAAGTTAAAGAAATAACAATTCGTCTCGTCACGATTTAAGAATATCGCGAATCTCCTCAGCTACTTTAAAAACACCACATACGAAAAACGCTCAAACTGATTAAGATTTCATATACGATATTTAATCAGCGAACCAACCGTCCATGTTTGGTTAAAGGACACAGAAAAGCTTATCTAGGCCCGTAAGTTTTTTTTTAATTTTCGAAAATGATTAGATTTAGAAGCATTTTGTTGTTGCAATTTCGAATCCTGTATTCCCTGCACTTACCCACATTCAATTACAAAGACGAATAATATCCCACTGATATTTGTTACTGATACTGCTAGTTAACTCAATTAATTAATTAATTTTTTATTCACTTGTGAACAAACATTGTAATACTACTCATCATTAGAATTAAAGTTAATTAAGGTTACTGTTAAGTGGCTCAGTGTAGAAGGTAGACAAACAGGGATAGACGTATAAGCTCTATGTAAATGAAGTGAATACATGTATGACCTGCTTAACTTTAGAATATCAACGGCATTAGCGTACTTTCTCAGATACCTTAAACGAACATAGGCACGCGCCTCTCACTTCCAGTTCTGGTGATTACGTGCATAATAGACATTTGTCGATGTAATCTACGATCTTGAAAACTTACAAAAGTGGTTTTCTGAGTGATGTTAAAACTGTGACCGTCTAGTGCAAGGTTTGACACGATAGTCGTTTCTGATAATTCTAGTCGTTTGTAATTTGTTGGGATTTAATGAAACTTCCAAATGTATCTTCTTATATTTTTTCTCGATTTAAACATTTTTGTATAGCGGATGATCTAGACCCAGAAATAAAAAGATTGATTGAGCATAAGTTAAGTAAGTTGTCTATGTTTATGTGACAAATATTGAAACTGACGACTGAGAACTGTTCGGTGATAACAAATTTCCGGATACGATTTTTCTGTAATTTGTAACACTAAACATATTTTATACAAACTATTTCCAATTAAAACATGAAGAATAGAAGAAATGTTGAAACTATTAGGTGGAACTGCTTCAAAACAATGATGAAACCTTATGAAACTGAATAACTGCCATGGTACGTATAATATGGCTGAATGTCTGAACAACGTAATCACTACGAGACAGTCAGAGATCCCAGAAACTAAACTAGAAGGGTCGTTGCTGACAGTCATATCGACGTCACTGAACTGTTGGGATGACGACTTGAGCTGCGTCAAACGTCTGAACAACATTACTTTTGTTCATGGCTATTTAATACAAGTTTTTAATGAAACTGATTACTCCAGCCGTGAAATTTTAATAATTTTTCGAAATATGCTTAAAAATCTTACAATTATCGTTAATGAACAGAAAGAGAATATTTAAAGTAAGTTTATTTAAATAAAATTAGTTAGTATTTTATAATACACGTTTATTTTATTGTATTTGTTTTCCCTATTTTCACTCTAGTCGCTTTTGAGAGACTGAATATAGAAATAACCACCGTATGATGGTTGATTATTTACTGCAGTATTTGTAAAACAAACAGTACTTAAATATAGAAACGTATGAAAGTCGATTGAATACAAACGTACATAAAGAGATAAATAAGGAACGAGATAAAGTGACAGACGGACGGACGAAGTGACAGGGAAGGAAAGAGAGACGTTAACAGATGTACGCCAACTTTGGATAACGCCAACCTTGTCACAACGATTTTGTGTAAGCAGATTGATTGGCCGTTTTACTTTTGAAACGCTTATGTTGAGTCCAGTGACATCGGTCTGCCTTGTTGATAAACATTTCCGACATGTTATCTGTTTAATAACAATTTGTACTAATCTCCGTCCCGTCTCATGCTTACTGCGGACACACAGTCATCTTATTGTTTTTTCTAGTCAAATTTCTATAATCGGTACAAATGTATAACACATGATCTACACGTTATTCAGTATACACACGTTTGCCTGACTCCTTTATCATATCCCATCCCTTAGCAAAACATATACATGTCCTATGGCCACTGCACGGTTCGTTAAATCAAAATAATTTACCAATTTTAATTTCTAACAGGCCTACTAGGTTCTGTACTGAATATGTAGGCCTAATCCTGCATATGTATTTAAAGAGAATTATTAACCATATGACGTTAATAAGGTCTCCCACATATATCTCAGAAATATACGTGTGTGTGTGTGTGTGTGTTTTGCTGAATGTCTCAACAACATAACAACATAGTCACTACGAAACATCAGAGATCATAACAACTAATTGTACGAGGGTCGTTGCTGGGAGTCAGTTCGACTTCAATGAACTATTGGAATGACTACTGCAGTTGTGTCGAAACGTCTGGGGAACGTTATTTCGGATGACGGCTCTTTAACAGAAGTTTTTAATAAAACTGATTACTCCAGCCGTGAAATTTAAATCCTGTGAAATATAATAGCGGTGTTATGGCGAAACATAGATAAAGTAATATTGCCGAGATAAATACACAGAATGATAGTTTATTTATAATTAATTGAAAAATAGTTAAAAATTAAAAGATTTTTTAAAATGTAAACTCAGTTTAAAAATGAATTGTCTTTTGATTGTTTGTATTTACAAAATTTTTAATTTTTAAAGTTCTTTAAATTTTACGACCTAAATGTTTATTAACAATGTAATTTAGTGTGAACTTTCCTGGTACTTAAACTGAAGAAACGAAGTGCACAGCTAGAGTCCAGTGACTTGATGATCTCCAAATTCTGACAATCCATGTTGTTTGCCCGACTCAAGGTAACTGATGCGTACAACATTTGTTGTTTCACAAGCAATAAGAACTACCGAATCTATGATGTGTTAGGTTTACACCAAAGCCGTTCTTTCAAAGTGTGTGTTTTTTTTAACCTGTGCTGACAATTTTTCACTCACACGAAAGCACTCGGTTTTAATAGCGGTTATATTCTACTTATTAAAATGTTTTACACAGTTCAGATGTTGTCTTTCCGAGTTCAGTGGGGTTTAATTTCAGTAAATGCAAGGACTTATGGCCATTTTACCCGAGCTAATCATTTGCAGATAGGTTCACGTGTGTCACGATTGAAGAACCGAGATGAACTGACATCACGCGAGCTGCTTCAGATTTTGACTAAAATAAGTCAATTGTTTACGCCTTCTCTACATGCACCTAACTTAAATCAGGGAACAACAAGCATATCCTGCTTAAGTTAGTGTTAATCTGATTATCAATTGTTTGAGAAAAGAATGGATTGTTCTGACCTGCAGAGAAAATTATCTATACTTTTGTGATAAAATAAAGTCACATGACTCTCCATTGAAGCATATGACAGCTAGTCTGTTTGTTAGTAATAATTTTTATCTATAAAATACGTGCATCTATAAGTTTATATTTCTCAAAATACACAAAAGTAATTCTTTTTGAATTTGAGGATATTTATAAGAATATTTTAAAGATTTTATAGAAAAACGCGTGTATTACAAGTATTTATGGTAGCATTGTAAAGATATTAAATTTGATTCATTGCAAATAGATTAATCACACACAGTTTTTGAAGTAATTTGTAACTGTGCTTTGGAATATTATTCTCAGATGGCCTCCTCAGTTGACGAAAATGGAGTTAAGCAGACATATTTTATTCCCCAAATAGAACAAAAAGAAAATAAAGTAAAAATCTAACCAAAAACTATTAGCGTTACAGAAAATCAAAATTCTTAATTTTTCAACACTCTCAATTATTACTTTGGAAGCTAGGAATGTTGAATACTCAAACGCTACAGTTGTCTTTACTAGTTATGAGCCTACACATGATAAATCGTTTATCAGACAGTTACCGAAAAATTTTTACGAAATCTTACAATAAAGTTTGCTATAGTGTGTCTGTTGTAGGAGTACTGCACGGAAACGCTACATTTCTCTACTGCTGTTATCATACTGGAAGCGTTGAATGACTAGGTGAAACAATTTTATGTTACTGTGACATGTGACTATATGAATTGAATTTTTTTTTTTTTCAACTGAGGTCTCTGACGTATTAACAGTAATAAAACAATTGCGAAACAATGGGTCTGCAGGAATTTACGGAATTCACTGTTAAGACTATAGTAGGCCTACCTAGTATTGTGAACATTTTGACATATTTAATACATTTTAGTTTCGAGAAAGGTAAGTTTTCTGAATCCTTGAAAGTGGCTATCGTAATTCCAGTGTATAAACGTGGTGATCCTAAAGAGCGAAGCAATATTATAAACTAATATCTTTGTTGCCAACATTTTCTACAATTTCCTATAAAATAAGAATGAAGTTATTTTTAAATGGAAACATTTTTTCTCAAGGAATCACTATGGCTTTTAGCTGCAGCCACTCAACAGAGGATGAACTGATCGACTTCATGATTGACATGAAATGGCTATCTACACAGCAATAAATAATGGTAGCCGTTGTGCTGCATTATTCGTTGATGTAGCCAAATGTTTGATACAGTAGATCATGTTATTCTTTTAGTCAAGCTGTGGAAAGCTGGTTTCAGGGGAACTCCTTATGAGTAGCTTAGAAGTTACTTTTAAACCGGAGACACGTTGTACTTATTGGAAGCACTATGAGCACTGAAGGTACTCTTAATGTGTGGTGTGCCTCAGGGCCCTGTTTTAGGTACAATTTTAATTTTAATTTATTCTAATGATCTATGTGATGGTAGATTCTGTGGGTAACTTACTGCATTCGCTGATGTTGTATAGCGGCTACACTTGGGATTCGCTTCACAACTCTGTTTAACTTGATTTTAATAAATTCAAAGAATTGGTTTAGTAAAAACTTTTACGGTTTTAAGTGAAAAACCAAAATATATGTTTTTTAGTTTGAGAGATAAGCTTGAACTTTTATTTCTCTGTTCTGGAATAGATCATGATGTTAAAAATAATTTCACGACAGGTGCTTGTTGACTGAACAGATGAACAAATGAAATATCTTGGTTTAAAAATAGACAGTTATCTCTCATGGAAATGTCACATTAGTAAATTAAAGAAAGAGTTATGTACATTCTTGTGAAAATTCTACTCTTACGAGATTTTTTTCCACACAATTTTTGCAATCTATCAAGCATTGGACCTAAAATAAATTATGAAATTAGTTGTTGGAGAGAACTTATATTACATCTTTAAAACCAGTTACTATATCGCAAAAGGCAATCATTATAATTATTTCTAAGAAATGGAACCTTGAACACTCTTGGTGACTTTTTCGAAAGCTTAGAGGTCTTCCCTTACGACATTTATATGTTTTTAAAGTTATTAGGCTGTCTTATATTAGAAATCATAATAGACATAAATTTAAATGTAAAGACTTTGATCTACGAAAAAGCCATACTGTTGTTGTTCCGCGGTCAAAATTAACTGATCATCGGAGTTTTATATTAGTAATGCTCCAAGCTTCTTTAATTTGCTAATGGAATATGTCAGTCTTGGTGATACTCTAGGTTGCTTTCAGTTTCAAATATTGGAGAAATTGCAAAATTGTTGAATAAAAAAAATTAATTAATAAGAATATTTTTATTGTAACTTTGTTATATTGTGGAACTGTGGTATTTCTTTTATATTATATTATAATATTTATATTATTGTATTATATTATATTGTATTGCTTTAATGGAGGTTGCTGGTTTTGCGTTTTTAATTTCAATAATCTTTTGTCGTGAGTCAAGAAATTTATTTGATTTGTTATTGTGAAACAGCAAGGGGTCCTAGTTATGTGTACGTATGTGAGGAAAGCCCCAACACTGTCATTTGTCGAGGGCCCCTACATTGTTTCATTGCTCTGTTGTGTTGTTGTTATATTGTGATGAAATAAATATTTACAAAATAATTAGGTGAAAGGGTCTGAAAGTTTTGCCAACTCAAATAATTTGCATAATAGCAACGAACCTGTTCATACGACACTGTGCTGGAACAACTCATTTACCATACGTTTGACTCTTTGCTTTTACAAGAAGAACAGGGAAACCTCAAAGTGACACATTTAAACAAATTATGGCACGAAGAACAATAAGAGTGGATCTCTAAAGACGATTCAACAAACCAACTCCAAACCTAGGAGGAAATCCTTTGAAGGATGAGCGCGGCGCTGGCTTGGTGTTCACCTTCGCAAGATTATTTAATGGGTCCATATTGATGTTCAGCAATAAGAAAGGTAGCAAAATTTATCGTAGCAAGTTCGTGGTTTGTATAGTCTGATACAAACTGATCTTGAAGGCAATGTCTTCTTACTTTTCGTTTCACATGTTAGACAAACCTGCATATTCCGGTTCCTATCTGTTAGTCGGACATCCAAGGGATCATAGGCCTTCAGATTGTTGTTTCCTTCTCGTTACTAATACTCTCTTTATTTCTTTTTCAAGAATTTCATTCTACTTCACTTTACATTCTTATTCGTTTAGAACTCTTCTCATATTGTACCATTCCTTATGGCGTCTCATTTGTTGTTCCTCATTTAAGTAACCGCATTTTTTGATTCCGTAACCTGTGTTCTATCTTAGTTGTAAAACTTTAACACTATTTACTGTTCCTTTGTTCTCTATCGTCCTCTAATAATCATTAAATATAATTGAAATTCCAGTTGTTTCTCTAAACATTTAATATAACCAAAGGTAGTATTCCAATCTAAGGCTTTTAAATTTGTTTTCATTTTAAAATTTGTTTCATTGTTCTTTTTTCTGCAACTACGTTGGCACTTATGGGTAATAGTTTTGAGAAGGCTACAATTTTAGTTATATTTGGACTAAGTTTTCCAAGTTGTAATCCTTAATTAGTTATTTTACTTGGCCCGTGCATTATCTTCATAAATGTGTGTAACTTAACTTTAGACTTTTTAATTAATCTAAAATCATCGACTAATATCAAGTTTGCAACTTAATACTACAACTAGACCACAATATTATTGTATTATATTATTATCCAATTATATTGAATAAAAGTGTGTGCTGCTTTTCCTTAGCATTGTGACTCCTCTGTTGGATTCCTCTTCATCTAATCAAAGACGAGAATATTATTTAGCAGGAACTTTAGTTAGTCGACAGTTGGGAATAAACTCGTAATATCGAACGAGTCACAAACAGGATATACTTCGAAAAACTCTAAAATGTAATCAAACGTTAAAACTATTTACACGATTAATTTAATTTCGTAATATAAGTGTGTGTGCATGCATTCCCACGATCAGTAAACGATATTTTTACACCTTTTGTAGATCTTAGCCGTTACAACACATCCATTTCTTAGGGAACGTGAAAGTAAATGCCAAAGGTTTCAGAGGGAAACTCTCGTTGGAATATAATAAAGAGGAAAATAAAGTAAGAAAAACACTTAACAGTCACTGGTAGTCTGAGACAAAGTTCCTATTAAATAATGAAAGGGTTATTGTGGTACATAGTGAAGTGGAAAAAGGAGATTTGATCGCAGATATTGCTTTCCCTCTCCTCCAAAACTACTACTGAACAGGAAAATTTAACTTTTAATTAGGAATTGTAAAACAAATCATACATTTTATGATAACGTTTTGTTTTTGTTGAACAATTTAACCATGAGCAGTTGTATAAATATTACTTTTATAAAAATCAGTTTTAATGTTTATGACATCCATCGTTTTTTTTAAACAACTGAAAAGTGATTGTAAAAAAATATATATGTAGGTAAAAGTACTTGTAGCTAAATAAAAACTACAAAGTGCCTTACAACATTCAGTTATATTCCTGGAATATCGGAAAATTTTTGATTTTCACCACACCCTTGTTTACTTCCTATTCACGTTAGAAACGCCATTAAAATTTTATTTGCAAATTTCAAACGGAATCAACGAATCACATAATGCCTAGGCCAACTTTTAATCGTAGCTATAGGCTTAATGAGCAGTTGAAGCAGAAACAATACACAATACTTAATCTAACATGCAGGCATAATCTAAAGTCTACACTGTTTAATAATTACGACAATAATTATGGTGTGTACAAAGCTGATACTGTACTCTCACAATCGTCGCTCACATCCGTCAACACTTGAATTCTATCATATAACATACATCACATAAAGTGTAATACATATGCATGTGCTCAACCTTGATCTGACTTACCACGCTACGAGATTATTAACTTATCTGATTCCACGCAAAGTGTTTGACGTTACCTGAAACAGATTCAATAGAGGTGTTTAGTTCAACATGCTCTGGCAAGTCGACCGTCAAACGTTTACACGTTCCATTAACTCGTTAAACAAGCGTCATGTTACAGACGGTCACAAGCAGAATTAATACGCTCCATCACGTGTTTGTTTATCTACAAACATAAAACATTTCATAAAACGGCGAGAAGTGTTGGCAAATCATATTATCCGATGTGACAGCTTTGCCGCGCTTCATTTATATCTCACTCTCACAGACAATGTGCCCCCTCTATCTCTCTTTCTCCATCATCTAGCGATTTCTTTTATTCAGCTCTATGGATTCTTTAAGAAATCAGTTTTTCGGTTACCATACAGTGAAACGAAACTGTTTCTGGCGGTTTTGTTCAAATAACTACCTCCAATCTTCAATTTTAGTTGCTTCAAAACATTCTAATTTAAAAGAGAAAGAAATCGGAGGTGACAGTTTAAACAAGCAAAACTAACAGTAACGTGGACAACTGTCTGGGTTGTAATGATCTTGCGACTCTAAAGACTGCTGATGCAACAACGTATACTTTTCAACACACACAAACCAGTTGGTTCTTCCATACTAACTGTACACAGCCATATACTACTGCGTCCTTCTTAGACAGAGTTTTCAATTGTCTTCTTGCTACTATAATATTCTACAATTGCGTCTTACGCCTTCTTCTTCTTTTAATCCTCTAACGCGCAGTATCACACATAGGCTCCCCTCAGCTATTTTTATCGCTCACTGTCCTGTATATGTTCAGCCCCCATCTACGATTCTGTCCACCAAGCGTATTCATAACATTCAAATCTCTAAAGCCACTGTATGTTTTCTGTCATCAGTGGCTGCCATTCACATGTCGCATCATAAAGTGGATTCTCGTTTGATTATACGATATCAAAACTTCTGTTTCTGGGAGAAGGGATAATCAACTGCCCATTGAAGTTTCGGAATCATTGAAACTTATGAGATGGGATTTTAAAATGTATGAGAACTCGAGAAATCAGATTTCCTGTGACACACAGGAACTGAGTAGGGGGATAGGATTTTAGGCAGACTGCCTATCTTCCATGCGGGGACGGCATGTAGAGAGAAGAATAAGTATTCTTGAGCGCAACAGTTATGTTATTGCCAATCTCTGACGACGAGATAAGATCAGTATACAAAACCACTCTGCAAAGCGAAACAAAATGCTTCTTGAAAAAGCTTTCATAACGTTAATAACTTGAAGAAATTAATGAACTGAAGAAAATGTGTAGAGATTAAGACACTGTCTTCGGAAAGGAGAAGAAAAAGAAGAGAAAATTAATATAATTAATCAATTAATAATTGGATCAAGAATTGTGCGTTCGTGCGTGTGTGTGTGTGTGTGTGCGCGTGTGCGCGCGCGCGTATATGATTTCGTCTGTTACTTCAATAAAAATCAACTAACATTTAAAATTGTTTTTCCATTATTAATACTGTTTTAACTAACGCCAGATTGACTCAAATTCGCGTGAATAATCATTTGTCTACAAAAGTCGAACGTGTGTGTCTGTTTACTTAAAGTGAGAAAAATGTAAACAGAAAATGTGAACAATTCTGTGAAAGAAAAATAATTACTGTTGTAGTACGCCGACAGCTGTAGAATTCTGCATACAAATCTGTCAAATTCGATGACTAAATGAGAACAATACACTACCGTACTTGTTTTCCTAATTAATCAACGTTCGGTAGGTTTTTAACAGTCCATTTATTTGTATTTTTATTTTGTTTTACTGAACCCGCGGAAATAGCTGGGCTAAGCACCAGCAAGATTTATTGAGTTTAATTCCTCATTAGTCATTATTAGCACGTCGCGCGTCGTTTAATTTATCCTCACAACGTTCTTCTTCGTATCATAGGGAGTATATGTGACAGGAGGGACAGAACAAACGTATTTACGATACTAGAAAAATATTATAAATTTTCTATTGCATGTAAGGTTATTGCAAATACTTCCAAACCCCCAATTGCGGATCGTTGACAAATTGTGTACTTCTATTTTAATTCACTGAACATTTTTATATACTAAAATCAATAGTTACCGTTTATGAAACAGAAATCTTGCTTTGCTATTTTCACATTTTATGCGCTGGGGAATTATATTTGGACCCACCGTCTAAGTTGACAGTTCTACCAATATGCGACACAAAACGGGTTACAGTATCGAAGAGGTCGACAAGTCGTTCGCAGGTGCTTCCCATATTATAAATACTTCTAGAAAAATATAAATAAACGCACGATGAGTTATACAGCGTATACGTAAAGGTTTCAGGAAAGGTTAAACGGTAAAAGAAAACCCCTCCTCTACCACGTAACAAAAACTCACAAATAAGGCGGCTGAAATTTTATGAAATTTGTATTTGTTGTGATCCAAGTCCAAGCTGTTTCACCGGTCTTTCGTCAGCAGTATCTTAACCTGTCAGAAGCGATCAACAAGCCTCGTCTGTCCTTTTCCAATCTCTTCATTTCCGCGTACTATGCTCATCCCGAGTCCACATCACGTTAACCAATCTTTGCTTTTCAATACAGTTTATCCCTCTTCTACTACTCCTTCAATCATCATATGAACCAAGTTCATTATGTAACGATCACATGGTCACCAAGATATAGGCCTACTGTGCACAACTTGATTTTTGTCTTAGTGAATTAAATCAGTTTTTGTTATATTTTGCTACATTACTACTTATTTATTTTAAGGCGCGCTCGACCGCGCACCACACACGCTCACAATGTTCATAAAACTAATGTCCTTTTTATCCGAAAACCTTTCCCGGGATTTCATACAAGGATTGTTCAATAGAAACACATTTAGAGGCTGTAAAACATTTTCTATTCAACGATTTTAAAAGAAGTCTCCATTAACATTAAGGCATGAGTCTCACTGCAATAACCTGTAGATTCCCTTCTGATAAAATTCTTGCGGCTGTTTGAGGAACCATTCGCTAACAGCAAACTACCGCAGCGTCCGATTTGAACCGCCATCCTTTTAGTGATTTCTTTAAACAGGGCGAAAACATGATAATCGCACAGGGACAAGTCGGGACTGTAAGGTGGATGTTGTAAGACTTCCCACTTCATACGACCAAGCAGATCTTGAATCATCTGGGCTACACTTGGTCGAGTATTATCATGCAGAAGAATGACACCATTCGTGAGATTCCCGGGACGTTTATTCTTGATGCTGACCCGTAAGCGTTTTAAGCTGTCTGCATATCGCTCAGCGTTGATGTTGACACCAGGTTCTTTAAAATCTACGAGAAGCACACGCTGATAACAAAAAAATACGGTCACCATTACTTTTCCTGGCGAAGGTTGGGATCGACATTTTTTCGCCTTCGGAGATTGTGCATGCTTCTACTGCATACTCAGACGTTTGGATTCTGGTTCGTAGTGATAACACCAGGACTCATCACCGGCAACAATTTGGTGTAGAAAGGCATTACCTTGTTGTTGATAGCGCATCAAATGCTGTAATGATAAGGCCGAACGCAAATTTTTCTGCTTATCAGTAAGCAGTCGTGGAATCCACTGAGCAGCAACTTTGTAGTAGCCAAGACTATGAATGATGGAATGAACAGTTCCCACGCTGATGCTCAACATTTGAGAAAGTTCTCTAACTTTGATGCGCCTATTTGCGCGTAAAGCAGTTTCCAGCTGTCTCACATTTTCATATGATGCTGCAACACATGCAGGTTAGGGACGGGCCAAATCTTTAGTGGATTCTCTTCCTTGTCAAAATGTATTGCACCATTCAACCACTGCCGTATGAGAATAACTATAGTCACCATATACAGATTTCATTCTCGTATAAATTTCCATTGGCTGACGCCCCTCAGCGGGCAAAAACTGAATAACGGTGCGCAGATTATCTTTGGACGGATTATCAATCATAGATGCCATTTTTCTACCCAGTCACAACGTTTAGAAAAGAGCAAACTGCAAATATTTTTGACAGACGCGTCACTAGTACTTAAACAGACAATATAAACAAATTAATTCCGTTGCCATGGCGACGAAGTCACGGCTGCGCAGATCAAACGTGTTTCTATTGAACAATCTTCCTATATACTTTCAGTAGGTCTATTAGGATTTTTAGAATTAAAATTAGGATAACAAAATCTTACTACGAAAATACAGTTGTTATTTTGAAATTATAAGAATGAGTACATTTGAACATTTATTTAGAACCCCCCAAGGTTTGACAAGAGACGTGATATTCGTGGATGTCTGCCACGAACCAAAGCTATAAATGTATTGCGATTACAATTACCGGCACAGCAATGGACACTAACGAACCTTTCAGTGTAAACTAAATCAGGCAATTCCCGGTTTAAAATGGTTTACAAAACAATTTTTGGTTTTGGTTTTGATCACTTAGGTACGGAGTTATGGAATTATATCACAGGCACACATCATAAGCTTGCTGATCCACTACTACCAACTCAAGGTCCAATTTATTGAACTTTGTTATTCATAGCTTGATCATGTAAAATACCTCCAACATCCTTCCTTCAAATGACTGTATGTATCTACGAGTATCTCGTAATTACTGTACTTGCATACAGTGGCGTTTCTGGTCTCTAGTTACTGCACGTGTGGGACCACTTAAACTTAAGTAAACTTTACTCAATGTTTGTTCACAAAATAAAGTTTACAGGATTACAGGTTTCAAATCCAGTAACAAGGTTTGTTATTCTTATGACACTGACTTATATCTTTTATTCATACGCAGGTCTCCGCGGTCTCTCTCTCTCTCTCTATATATATATATATATATATATATTGTCACCGGACAAAAGGCTTGCCGCATGACAAATGGCGCCAATCGTACACACTATCGTTTTTGGTGGCCCTAAAAAGGACCTTGTGGCGAGAAAGCTGATGTTGGTCGTGCCGCGCTGAGATGTTCGGCGGCTGCGCCCGCTGATCGTGGCGTACTGCAGTCCTCCTCTTCTTCCGGCACCGGTTGTAGAGTCGGCTGCCGGCCCAGCGAAATCCATCTCTGGCGCGGAACTGGAGGGCGAAGACGCAAGAACGCCGGTTCTATTCTTCGGCCGTTCCTTCCGGCTGACTCCGCGCCGATGTCGTCCGAGAGAGGAGAGGAGATGAAGTGCGTCCGATGGCGTGGCGATGAAGAGTGCATAAAATTTTCTGCCGGCCCGGGTTTTATTAACTAACCGGCATCGCTGATTGTCTAGCTCCGAACACGAAGTTGGTCACGTCTCGGCGGCTGCTGATGCCGGATTGGCTCGCTGCGTCCACCGCTGGCACCGGAGAGCAGATGTTCGCATACCGCTGCTGTCACAACTCCACCGGGTATTGAATGTTCTCCGGTAGCGAGCCTACTGCTCTTCTCCAGATGTGGAGGTGTCTGTTGGGCGCCATGTTGATTGGTGTGCCGGCTGGTAGCTCGCTGGCGTGGCTGGATCTTGCATCCGCAAGATGATCGCTGCCCCACGTTGGGCGCCACTTGTCACCGGACAAAAGGCTTGCCGCATGACAACTGACGCCAATCGTACACACTATCGTTTTTGGTGGCCCTAAAAAGGACCTTTTGGTGAGAAAGCTGATGTTGGTCGTGCCGCGCTGAGATGTTCGGCGGCTGCGCCCGCTGATCGTGGCGTACTGCAGTCCTCCTCTTCTTCCGGCACCGGTTATAGAGTCGGCTGCCGGCCCAGCGAAATCCATCGCTGGCGCGGAACTGGAGGGCGAAGACGCAAGAACGCCGGTTCTATTCTTCGGCCGTTCCTTCCGGCTGACTCCGCGCCGATGTCGTCCGAGAGAGGAGAGGAGATGAAGTGCGTCCGATGGCGTGGCGATGAAGAGTGCATAAAATTTTCTGCCGGCCCGGGTTTTATTAACTAACCGGCATCGCTGATTGGCTAGCTCCGAACACGAAGTTGGTCACGTCTCGGCGGCTGCTGATGCCGGATTGGCTCGCTGTGTCCACCGCTGGTACCGGAGAGCAGATGTTCGCATACCGCTGCTGTCACTATATATATATATATATATATATATATATTGTAACGATAAAACTCTGTCGTATTCTGTAAAAGTGTGTTTTATGTGTGTTAGCCCCACACGTTGTAGTCGTTACTTTATGTTTACTTACTTTTTTTTAACCTTCCACGCTGACGATGTCCGTCGCGAACTCACGAATTACCAGTACCAATATCTCGCGAGTGTAAACCTTACCTGTCCTTTAATGAGTAATTTTAATTCCCGGGTGGCGCCAAATTGTTTATGAAAACAATTAAAAATGTGAAATTGAGCGGTCGTTCTAGGCGGTGTTGACTAATTCAAATTACCCTCGCAATTGGCGGGCGTATGAATCTCGCTAGTAGTTCGCCGTGCCGCCGACGTCTAACGCTGGTAGACAATTTCGCTCGTCGCTAAAGTACACAAACTTTATAATGCAATTTACAATGAAATAAAGGACGGTTGTTACTACTCAGTACTAATTTATTCAAGTAAAATAGTTAATAGTTATTCATTTAAATACAAAATTATATAGTGTTATTAAATAAAGTTGCTCCGGCAATAAATAGACAATTTTCTCAGGTTGGCTAAGATGATTTAAACGAATTTAAATCGACATGGCTGTCGTCTTGTGTTTATTTTCTACAGTTCGTTTAATCTGAGTTCTTTTGGTTACGAAAAAATATTAATAAGATGATAATAAAGTACACTACCTTACATCAGTGGTACTTATATACTATTAGAGTTAATTACAATTCGTTTTTAAGTGTTTAAAAGTGTGTGTTAAGAATTCGTAATTTGTACACAGGTTATTTTCTGGTTACATACAAGTTTAGTTTTTATTTTCAATTAATCCTTGAAAGAAATTTATTTATCAGTTCAGAGTGAGGGTTATTTGTGTTGTGAGAAAAGTTAATCAGAATTTATTCCATAAATTCGAGTATTTCAGATATACTTAACAAATCTGTTGAGTTCGATGAAAAGTTATTCAGTTCTTCGTTGGGTTGGGTCTATCCGGTCATCAATCTTCCATCCTTTATAATTTGGAGTACGTCTGGCTTCTTTTTCGAATAATGTGGATTAAATAATTAATTTAGAATATGAAAATCTGGTATATTGTCTCTTTTGATTTGACTAGTTCTTCATCAGACTTCTTGCATCTTCACTTTATTAACTTTTGACTTATTTTTGATTATTTTAAGTTAAAATTGAGTCGAATATGGTTTGGCTTCTGTATGTCTTGAGCGTCAATAATGAACTAATTCTTTTTAACGGAATTATATTAAATAACGTTCCGTTGTTATGGCAACTGTCTGTACTCTCATTGGCTGATCATATTTATGTCTATTGTTATAATATTCGAATTTTAATTCAAAATGAATAAATATCTTCTGATGGCTATTATTCTTCTGTCTTCTTATTTATGTATTAGATATTATCACAACTGTTTATATTTTCTTTCAAAGATCATTTTGACATCCCACAAAGCTGGGTTTGATCATGTATTAAAGTTTTGACAATAATGTTAATATTATGTTATTACATTTCTTTCTTATTTTATGTTTTTAATATAACTTCGACATCTTAATGTGATTCACTAATTGTACTTAATTAGTTACTTGCCTTGAACTTTCTAATACAATAGTTAATTTCTTACAATTTGTTTATTTTGGATTTATACAGTTAGGCATTTTATACGCCTAAGTAGTAATTGGCTATATCTTCTTATTTTACACAAATTAAAGCTTACTTTTCATTTACATATGTTTTGCTTGGTGTCACTTATGAGTTGTTTACATTTTGAATTAATTTGGGCTGTTTTATAATAATTGTATGTTCTTCTTACTTTACAAAATCATTGCCTGTCTGTTATTCTCTAATTTCTTTTTCTGTCTTTACTCTAAAGATTATTATTATGGTTGTAAAATTTTATCTCCTTACTTATCTATATTGCCATTTTTTATAACTTGTCTATCATTTAATATTACTTATAAAACATAACACAACAATTAGGTTTATGGTCTGTTTACTTTTTTCAGCCATATTCCTTCTTATAAACTTAATTGAAGAAATAACTATTTTGGTGACTAACATTATAACACCATTTATTTTATCTTGCTAATTATCCCTTTGAACATTTTGATTAACATAGGATGTTTTATTTATTTTGCACTCATATTATATAGTTTATTCTACTTTTGCCATTTACTCTCTATTTTGTACTACTTAACCATTGCAACAATAACATTCTTAATCATTATGGGATTTTTATCCTGAATACCACTGTGTTCCTAATCTACTATCACTACTAATTATAATAACAATATTCTGGTTATTATTATTTTTTGGTATTTATCACCATTAAACTATAGTGTTATTCACTGGTTTTGGTGTCTTTACCTATATGTTGTGTTTCCTATTTATTTTGGGTTACACTGGCACTTTGCACTTTTTTACTGTACTTGAGTGTTACTGGTGGTTATTCCCTAATATTGATTTCTTTTACTCACTTAATCACTTTTACCTATCTATCTCTCACTTCTGGGTTTTTTATTGTTTTATTCACAATTATTAGTTATTATGTTAACAAATTTCATGTTATGATTCACTTATCATTATAGAGTTATTCATAATATATAATATCTATTTCTCTGGTTAGTGTACTTTAATTGAGATAATTTTATTTGATTTTAATACTGGTCATTTACATTTATTATTTGTTTGTGCCTTTTTCATCATTATTTGAGCTTAATATTTCTCATTTTATTTTCTTTATTATTTGTTTGGGTCTTTTTCATATACCTTCTCATTTATTTTCTTTTATTGGGTCAATCACTTGGGTTGGGTCATAGTCATTTGTCTCGTCATAGTCATTTTATTTTCATTAGTTTAATATAATTTTTCCCTAGTATTGGGGTGGCTTTTTGTGTTGTAACTATATATATATATATATATATATATTTATTGTAACGTGACACTTCTCCCCCCCCCCCCCACACAATAGAATAGTACGGTTTAAATCGCTGAAGTACAAAACGGTATCATTAATGAGCCTAAAGTATAAACTATTAGTAGTAAAATTCATTTATAAAACATGTGTAAAGTAATATAATATAATTAAACTGTCAAAACATGTCTTGGGGGAACTTTTAGAACAATTATTCCAATTAAAAATATTATGAATAAGGCACAAATAAGTTAAAAGCCTATAATTCGAAGACTAACCAGACAACCAGTAACTATAGAAATGATTAAGGAAATAAATGTAATACCATGTATAGTGATCTAGATTTAAAATATCGGTATGGAGAACCATACATGACTTCCATGTTCTAAGATTTATAGTCATATTACTAAAATGGAAACGTAAACATTTGGCGCCCAACGTGGGGCAGCGATCATCTTGCGGATGCAAGATCCAGCCACGCCAGCGAGCTACCAGCCGGCACACCAATCAACATGGCGCCCAACAGACACCTCCACAACATCTGGAGAAGAGCAGTAGGCTGGCTACCGGAGAGCATTCAAGACCCGGGGGAGTTGTGACGACAGCGGTATGCGAACATCTGCTCTCCGGTATCAGCGGTGGACACAGCGAGCCAATCCGGCATCAGCAGCCGCCGAGACGTGACCAACTACGTGTTCGGAGCGAGCCAACCAGCGATCCCGGTTAGTCAATAAAACCCGGGCCGGCAGAAAATTTTGAGCACTCTGCTTCGCCACGCCATCGAACGCACTTCATCTCCTCTCCTCTCTCGGACGACATCGGGGCGGAGTCAGCCGGAAGGAACAGCCGAAAAATAGAACCACCGCCGTTCTTGCGTCTTCGCACTCCCGTTCCGCGCCAGCGATGGATTTCGCTGGGCCGGCAGCCGACTCTACAACCGGTGCCGAAAGAAGAGGAGGACTGCAGTACGCCACGATCAGCGGGCGCAGCCGCCGAACACCTCAGCGCGGCACGACCAACATCACAGTTCTCGCCACTCGGTCCTTTTTAGGGCCACCAAAATAACTAGAGTGTACGATTGGCGCCATTTGTCATGCGGCAAGCCTTTTGTCCGGTGACACATTACATAACTGAGATATGCTTGCCTGCCACGAACGATATATTTTCTCTCATATATGATTTACATTACAATTAAAAAATTATAATTTTATTGCCTGGCAACAAAATTATTTTATTTTTAACAATTACCATTGTTTGAAAAAGTTTAAATGAATTTTCAAGTACTTTACTGTTGTTAAAACGTAAAAGGTTGCAGGTAAACTACCCCTTCCCCTTAACCGATCTTCACCAAAATCAAAAGGCCTTGAGATCACTACAATTCAGGGATGTATGCAAAAAATTCTGTTTGAATATGCGGCAGTTACCGTTCGTCATAGAAAAAATTACCCTTGTTAAAACATAAAATGTTGCAGGTAAACTACCTTATTCCCTTAACCGATCTTCACCAAAACCAAAAGGTCTTGAGAACTCTACAATTCAGGGCTGTATGCAAAACATTATTTGATTCTGTTTGAATTTGCGGCTGTTATCGTTTGCCAAAAAAAAAATCGGTATGGAGAACCATACATAACTTCCATGTTCTAATATTTATATTTAAAATCATTTTCGAAATGAAATATTACCATAGAAACTACTTCTTTCTACTTTTTGCTTCAGCCTTAACCACAGTACTGTGGTCACTAACGTATACCACCTCACGTTATCGCACTCGATTTTCACTGATGATGGAAGTCGATGGCATTGCCGAAACGTCTGGTTTTGTAGAAAACATTGGACTACGGCCAAACATCCCGGGAAGGAATTTTAACAAAAACTACTTCTTTGTTTCCGATAACGTTGTACACATATATATATAAAATATGCATAAAATTAATGGCTTGTATAAGTTAATGTTTGATCTCCATTAAGCAGTGCTCAAGTTTCCAAAGTTTTAATATTATGATGTCCGTAATTAAAACATCGGAGCAGGTTTAGTGTGTATGAGGGTACACCGTGGACAAAAATTTTCAACATTTCCTATTGAGCGTTGCTTAGAGTAAAGCTGCGAATCTACAGTGTACGTTTCACAGAACAAACACGCGGAAAAGAAGGAGCGCTCCGAAGTCCCTCATGGACCCTCAGCATCTTGCAGAGGGTTCATTCCCTAAAGCCGAAAATTCTGTCTATGAATCGTTCCTATGTAAACACGTGCAGTTACACTGCCCAGCGATCCACAGGAAGCAAATCGCTATCCACGCTGGACAATTTTTCGGCTTGAACGCGTTATGTTTGTGTGGGTTTCGGCACTTTCCATTTAAAAAGCGTGCAAATGTAAGAAAATAAACATGAGTGAGGCCAGAAATAACGCGAATTTTGTGTGTGTGTGTGTGTGTGTGTGTGTGTGTGTGTGTGTGTGTGTGTGTGTGTGTGTGTGTGTGTGTGTGTGTGTGTGTGTGTTTTTCCGTCTCCTGCCTTTTTATTGCGGTAGTCATAATAATAAAATGGAAACATAAACATTACATACCTGAGATATGCTTGCCTGCCACGAACGATATATTTTCTCTCATACATGATTTACATTAAAATGAAAAAATTATAATTTTATTGCCTGGCAACAAAATTATTTTATTTTTAACAATTACCATTGTTTGAAAAAGTTTAAATGAAAACAGTACTTTACTGTTGTTAAAACGTAAAAGGTTGCAGGTAAACTACCGCTTCCCCTTAACCGATCTTCACCGAAATCAAAAGGCCTTGAGATCACTACAATTCAGGGATGTATGCATAAAATTATTTGATTCTGTTTGAATATGCGGCTGTTACCGTTCGTCATAGAAAAAATTACCCTCGTTAAAACATAAAATGTTGCAGGTAAACTACCCTATTCCCTTAACCGATCTTCACCAAAACCAAAAGGTCTTGAGAACTCTACAATTCAGGGCTGTATGCTAAACATTATTTGATTCTGTTTGAATTTGCGGCTGTTATCGTTTGCCATAGAAAAAAAATCTAAGACATACAGACACACACACAGACACTTTTCGAGAAACGACTTTTTTTCATGTTTTGAGTGTAGTACAATCAGAATCTGCAATAATCTCGAACACGATTTTTTTTGCCATCACCACACTCCCATTTCCTTAAGGAACATGGAAGTAAAATTACCCTTGATAAAAAAACGCTGCAGGTAAACTACCCCTTTCCCTTAACCGATCTTCTCCGAAAACAATAAGTCTTGAGTACTCTACAAATCAGGGCTGTATGCAAAAACCTATTTGATTCTGTTTAAATTTGCGGCTGTAATCGTTTGCCATAGAAAATACCCTTGTTAAAACATAAAACGTTGCAGGTAAACTACCCCTTTCCCTTAACCGATCTTCACCAAAAACAATAGGTCGTGAGTACTCTACAAATCAGGGCTGTATGCGAAACATTATTTGATTCTGTTTGAATTTGCGGCTGTTATCGTTTGCCATAGAAAATACCCTTGTTAAAACATAAAACGTTGCAGGTAAACTACCCCTTTCCCTTAATCGATCTTCACCAAAAACAATAAGTCTTGAGTACTCTACAAATCAGGGCTGTATGCAAAAACCTATTTGATTCTGTTTGAATTTGCGGCTGTAATCGTTTGCCATAGAAAATACCCTTGTTAAAACATAAAACGTTGCAGGTAAACTACCCCTTTCCCTTAACCGATCTTCACCAAAAACAATAGGTCGTGAGTACTCTATAAATCAGGGCTGTATGCGAAACACTATTTGATTCTGTTTGAATTTGCGGCTGTTATCGTTTGCCATAGAAAAAAAATCTTCAGATAGACAGATAGACACACAGACAGACACACACACAGACACTTTTCGAAAAACGACTTTTTTTCATGTTTTGAGTGTAGTACAATCAGAATCTCCAATAATCTCGAACACGATTTTTTTTGCCATCACCATACTTCCATTTCCTTAAGGAACATGGAAGTAAAATAATATTTAATGGTGACTATAAAGCACCTAACCCTTTACAGACAGTGACTGTTCCCAAATAAAGGTGCAATTACTGTTAAATTATGTAATAAAGGTAAAAAGGTTTAATAAGGTATATTATTTTAAGATATATTGTTTTATAAAACAATGGCAGATTAAGAAATAATGTTACATGAACTATATTGTGATAGAAAGTGTGAACATTATACTAACTATTATATGATGGTATAAGTAATAACCATTAATAGTTATAAATGGAATAATAATGTGCTCATTTAAAGACTATTACCATGAAAACCTATATATGATTAATGGGTAGAAAAGAACATTTCATGTATATAAATTGGTGTATGAACCTCCTATGTAATGTAATAATTATATTTGTTTGTTTTAATAAGTCATAAATAATTGTACAAGATCTTAATGAACTATTAATCAAGTAACTAGAATTATTTTATTATGACCTAAGGACTTACATCTACCTAGAATGGTAGGAAAGGGTCATTGCAGTTTATCAAGCTAGTTATGGACTACCAAATGTATTGTAATAGTTAATATTATTCATTATGATTATTTACAAAATGTTAAATAGTAATAAGATTAGAAAAATTTGTAATATAGGATGAGTTTTAGCATAAGAGACACTAGGCCATGTAATGCCTATATAGTAAAAACAAGAGATGTTGTCAAAAAATTAATATGATTATGAGTAATAACTAATGTAAAAAAATATATTGTCAACTTAGATTTAATTGTACTATGACAGGAATAAGCAATGTGCTAAAAAAAATACTATTTTAAACTTAATTTATAACAGTAGGTAAAATTTTAAAAAATGTAACTTTGGAAATACTGAACAGAAACTGGTCAAGTGAGATTTCAAATTAATCAGTATGGAAAAAGCTGTTCATTGGTGTAATTATCTTTATGACTGTAAATAGTATAAGAAAATTAGGTCAGCTTTAAGAAATTTTTGTAATTTTGGTCTGAAATACTGACGCCATACATAACAATGTTATAAATGTCCACCGATGGGAATTTTACACTTTTTGCGTTTTGACGACCAAAATTTGTAACGAGACGAGTTAGTTCATTATTGGATTTCAAAGAGTAAACATTAAAACCTCTGTACAACTCGGGGCGAGGAAATTGAATCTGGGATCGAACTGAAGATAGGTTGGGTAAAAACGATACCTAACTAGAAAAATAATTGAAGAAGGATATAGTGTCAAGTTATTTTAAAATAGAAGAAAGGTGTTAAAGTGTTCAAATAAAAGTGTAAAACAAATATAAAGGAAAGTATAGTGACTAAACATTCGATTATAACGAATTAATAACGATTGATGATAATTTACTTTTACACTTCAACATACTTATGAATTATGTGTAAAACTTTCACTAAATTGAGACACTCATATTATTATGATTATTTCATCTTTTTTGAACTATTATTTCTTTGTGTGTTAAAATATTAGGAAAGAGTACAACCTCTTCACACTCTTTCTAACCTATAAACAGACACCGTTCATAAACGACCTACCTGTATTTGTATTTTAGATTTAATTTGTTGTTACTTTATATTATATTTGACTGTATTTGTATGACGTTTTGTACTTCACAAAAGGTATTTTCGTTAATATTCTTGTAGTGAAAAAAATCCACAAAATTTTAACTGATAATTCTGCCTGGGCACAAGAAGGAGTGCCACCCGCTGAGCTGAAAAATTTTACTAGCCTGGACAAATAATTAATATAAGTGATTTATTTTAGTTTAAAGAAAAGTATATGAATTTTAGCGAAAAAAATAAAAGAATATTGAAGAATTTAATCTGTATGTACAATTATTATTAATTTTGGTAGTTAACCATTTTTTCCTTTTCATACATTTGAATTAGTGTTGTTTGTCACCATAGCAGAGAGGTTGGCAACGCCTATTTTTTGGTACAACTTTTGATTTGAATAATTCAGATAGGTAAGTTAATTAAATAGAATAAAGGAAGAAAAATTAATAAAGAATTTCAGAATTTAAAAAAATCAAGACTATAAATATTTTCTGAATAAACATTAAGCAGAAGTGAGGAAGAATACAGTGATAGGAACTACCACTATAGGTATAAAGTTAATTGCAATCTTACGGATTTTATATAACAAGAACAAGGTGAACATTCTTCAACAAATGATTGAATAATTACTAATTAACTAAATAACCTGGAAGAATTAGATTATTATTTAATTTTATTTTTTTTAATTGTTTATTCTGTTAAACAATTTGGCGCTCAACAACTTGGAAAGTATTTAATTAAACTTTATGATTGGCCTAAACAACATGAGGCCAACCAAAACAACATCATACATTATTTGTTTATAAAAATTATCAACAAAGGACATCATTAAAAGCTTTTAACAGAAAATAGGAAATATTATATGAAGAAACGATAATAAAAAAGTTACAGATCTTTTTTGATATTACAATATATATATATATATATTATACATATGTATGTATATATATATATATATATTCATTTACTTATCTGTCTTTCTTTTTATCTATCTACCTGATACCTGTTAAATATTATTCTCCCCTCTTTCATAGAGACAATGTTTATCGCTCCATCATTATTTTTGAACACGCAAAATTGCAGGCACGCTCGTACACACCCGCGCGCGCGTCCTTTCCTATGACTTGATTCTTCTTCTTCTTGATAAGTCTCTGTTTTCAGATACATGTGGTTCAGGATAGATTCTTTATTACAGACTTATTTCTATTGTATCCACGTGCTTTCATAAAACTCGCAATGGACGCCATAATCCATGATTACCCACGACTCTGGAATAAAAATTGTATCATATATTAGAACCAAATCCCACTAAACTGATGATGACTTGGACCTGAGAACACTCATACACGTGAGTGATAGTACGGGGAAGTGGTAGCAGGATATGCTATCGGAACTGAAAACAGCTATGTGCTACACTTCAAATAGGCCTACTGCAAATATATATGTAGAGTAATAAGCCACGTGTTCCGAGGCTACTACTCTATAGCCTATGGAGGCATATGCCTCTATTGTTCTTTCTTCCTCGTGTCAACGTCAAACTGAAACCCTCATGTTAAATCTCTACACAACAACTGAAAACCAGTACCTCGAATTCTGGACCGCCTTCAAAAAGCTTGTTAGTTATGTTTGCAAAGTAGACTACTTGGACTACTTTACATATTGCTATCAGTTGTGTATATTTGCGAAATTGTTTGATATAATTCTATATATATATATATATATATATATATATATATATATATATATAGTAACAATATAACATTGCAAATATAATGCAATTTAAATTTGTGATGCTCCACGTTGGAAGCGACATTTCTTATGCAACGATACATACACATAAGTACAATTTAAATTGGGTTTCAGGTGTATCTGTAGTAAGAACTCTATGTAACTTGTAATGGTATTTCAAATTTATTTGATATTAATAAAATTGTGCACATGGCACTTACTTCGACTTAAAACATTCGTTATTATTTTGCTACTATGCCGTAAGGCTTATGCTATATACATCCTTACTGACTAAATAATCTATTCTACTAATTATTGTATTTAAAAAAATCTTTTTTCCAGACTACTCAGTCAACTAGTGTGTTTAAAAATATCAATGTTTAAATATCTTTTTATATATTGTAATGTAACTCAAAAATATTAATAGTTACTGAATTTATCTTTCTTTTCTCAGCACTGATTTATATAAAACGCTAATTTTTACTTAAATGCTTTGCATTCTTTTCATTTCAATACTAATTTGAGCTCTTGTTTACGTTAATGTTACTTCAATAACATCTATGGTTTTAATTCTATATTTACAATAAACACTGGCTCTTACTTTTAAATAGAACAAGAATGTCTTTAATTGTCTTTGAGTTAATTGTTCGATTAAGAGATAAATAAGTTGTTTATCACCTTATTGTCGGCAATCATACTCAATCATTGGATTCATCTGTAATCGTCCTCGTCTCGAACTCCAGCATCACTTCCTCTTGTCCAGCGTCGTTTCCTCTTGTCCAGCGTCGCTCCTCTAGAGTCCAGCGTCGTCTCTCTCTTGTCCAGTGTCGTCTCGCTCTTCTCCTCTTGTCCAGCGTCGCTCCTCTCTTGTCCAGAGTCGCCTCGCTCTTCTCCTCTTGTCCAGCGTCCCTCCTCTCTTGTCCAGAGTCGACTCTCTCTCTCTCTCTCTCTCCAGCGTCGTATCGCTCTCTGGAACTTCTCCTCGTGCTGTTTCGGACGTCAGTTGATTCTTATGTGGATCTTCTTATGTAATTTTGTTAAAACTTAAAAATTGTTTGTTTTACAATCCAGTTATATAACTGTATGTAACTGGAAGGATGAAACTATTTACAAAAATTAAATATTCTGTGCGGACGGGCAGAAGCTCCCGCTGCACTGTGGGTGATTGAAGAAAGAGAACAACTGTAGCGTGTGTGTCCTATTTATACCCATGTCTTGGTCAACACCTGCAGTTGTACGAAATCGACATGTCAGAAACTGTCTCTGGGTTCAGTTCCCCCACTCTTTGTCAATTTCGCTATTTCTTATATTTCTGCGAATTGCAGAGTCCTGTAAGTATATTCTTATACTCATCTTATAACTATTTTCACTACACATGTTCACTGTAATTTTGGACATTGCAACTTAACCCTTTCGATTTGTACACAGTTATTTCACTACTGCACCTTTACGGTGTGTCTTTTTCACGTGGTTTTTGTACACAGTATTTATTAAATTTTATTACATTTTATTGTGTTTTTGGATTTTACTCTTTAATTATAGTTTACGAATAATTACGGAAAAACAGTAATTATGCAATTATTCATCTTGGGGTGGTAAACTCGCCTGCATAGACCTGCGTTCACACACACTAGCAAAATACTGGTGTACACACTTTCAGTTACATTTGTGTGTGTGTGTGCACGTCGATTCAGGTCGAAACACCTGTTCATATTTTTGTCTGAGCCAAGCTTGCAATCCCTGACATGCTTATTTCTAATACATTATTAATTATTTACAGTTTATTAGGTATATTTAAATTTTTATATTCAATGCTCAGTACATCACTTATTTGTACTGTCGCAATATGTGTGTGTGTGTGTGTGTGTGTGTGTGTGTGTGTGTGTGTGTGTGTGTGTGTGTGTGTGTGTGTGTGTGTGTGTGTGTGTGTGTGTGTGTGTGTGATAATGACTTTACCTCAAGCTATTTTCTCCCTATTTGGAACATGTTTCGGGAAGCCTTGTGATCCCATCTTCAGCCTTCCGAATTTTGAGCCTTGTGAGGTATTTATGTGTTGGCTGGTTGTTGCTTTGGTTTCCTGTTGGTCTCTGGTAAATACCTCACAAGGCTCAAAATTCGGAAAGCTGAAGATGGGAACATAAAGCTTCCAAAAACATGTTCCAAATAGGAAGAAAACATCTTGAGGTAAAGTCATTATAAAATATATATTATATACAGCAAGAAACGAACTGTAGCAGCAAGTGTTTGAATATATATATATGAAAACGTATATTATTATTTGTAACCTCTTCACCTGTATGTGTATACAAAAATAATTAAAAAGTAAACAAAATAACAAAGTAAAATCAATGAAAACAAAGAATGAGAAACTATGTGGTCACCTTGCAGTTTATCTCGGCTAATGCTATCAAACATTCGAAGCCCAAGTTTACGCCTCGCTCTTCTCCTCTTGTCCAGCGTCCCTCCTCTCTTGTCCAGAGTCGACTCTCTCTCTCTCTCTCTCCAGCGTCGTATCGCTCTCTGGAACTTCTCCTCGTGCTGTTTCGGACGTCAGTTGATTCTTATGTGGATCTTCTTATGTAATTTTGTTAAAACTTAAAAATTGTTTGTTTTACAATCCAGTTATATAACTGTATGTAACTGGAAGGATGAAACTATTTACAAAAAATTAAATATTCTGTGTGGACGGGCAGAAGCTCCCGCTGCACTGTGGGTGATTGAAGAAAGAGAACAACTGTAGCGTGTGTGTCCTATTTATACCCATGTCTTGGTCAACACCTGCAGTTGTACGAAATCGACATGTCAGAAACTGTCTCTGGGTTCAGTTCCCCCACTCTTTGTCAATTTCGCTATTTCTTATATTTCTGCGAATTGCAGAGTCCTGTAAGTATACTCTTATACTCATCTTATAACTATTTTCACTACACATGTTCACTGTAATTTTGGACATTGCAACTTAACCCTTTCGATTTGTACACAGTTATTTCACTACTGCACCTTTACGGTGTGTCTTTTTCACGTGGTTTTTGTACACAGTATTTATTAAATTTTATTACATTTTATTGTGTTTTTGGATTTTACTCTTTAATTATAGTTTACGAATAATTACGGAAAAACAGTAATTATGCAATTATTCATCTTGGGGTGGTAAACTCGCCTGCATAGACCTGCGTTCACACACACTAGCAAAATACTGGTGTACACACTTTCAGTTACATTTGTGTGTGTGTGTGCACGTCGATTCAGGTCGAAACACCTGTTCATATTTTTGTCTGAGCCAAGCTTGCAATCCCTGACATGCTTATTTCTAATACATTATTAATTATTTACAGTTTATTAGGTATATTTAAATTTTTATATTCAATGCTCAGTACATCACTTATTTGTACTGTCGCAATGTGTGTGTGTGTGTGTGTGTGTGTGTGTGTGTGTGTGTGTGTGTGTGTGTGTGTGTGTGTGTGTGTGTGTGTGTGTGTGTGTGTGTGTGTGTGTGTGTGTGTGTGATAATGACTTTACCTCAAGCTATTTTCTCCCTATTTGGAACATGTTTCGGGAAGCCTTGTGTTCCCATCTTCAGCCTTCCGAATTTTGAGCCTTGTGAGGTATTTATGTGTTGGCTGGTTGTTGCTTTGGTTTCCTGTTGGTCTCTGGTAAATACCTCACAAGGCTCAAAATTCGGAAAGCTGAAGATAGGAACACAAAGCTTCCCAAAACATGTTCCAAATAGGAAGAAAACATCTTGAGGTAAAGTCATTATAAAATATATATTATATACATCAAGAAACGAACTGTAGCAGCAAGTGTTTGAATATATATATATATATATATATATATATATATATATATATATATATATGAAAACGTATATTATTATTTGTAACCTCTTCACCTGTATGTGTATACAAAAATAATTAAAAAGTAAACAAAATAACAAAGTAAAATCAAGGAAAACAAAGAATGAGAAACTATGTGGTCACCTTGCAGTTTATCTGGGCTAATGCTATCAAACATTCGAAGAAGTTTACGCACAGGTCTAAAAATTTAATATTCATTATTTTGATTTAATCCTATAATAAGCGTAGTAAATGTTCTGGTGGTCAGGTAGAGGGAGTGAAACTCACACATACACACACGCGAGGGCGAGAGAGAGAGAGAGAGAGAGAGAGAGAGAGAGAGAGAGAGAGAGAGAGAGAGAGAGAGAGAGAGAGAGAGTCTATAGGTCGTAAATAAATACAAAGATTGAAATGGCACAGGTTATTTCACAGGCACGTACCATGGATCCATTAATATTGAAACGTTTGCTACATCATGCTGCACACAACGCACATGCATAACACGTTCCAACAGCATTAGTAAGTAGCACGTGCGCTATGTATTTCTAAAATAAAACTACCTTTAATTTGGAATAAAACGCCTATGAACACGCTCAACAAGCCTACAGATACGTGTAAATATGAAAGTTCATTCCACCCGTTACCGACAAATCCAGCCACTCCTAATTCATAAATGTTTACTACTGTAGCATTCTATCGGTTTATGAGCAAAAATGTTTTAAACGTAAGCTCAGTATTACTGTAATGCCAGCCAACGTTTGTATAGGTTAACAATTCCGTCTGTTTTTCATAATTCAAATTTATTTTCATTTGTTTTCCTTGTCAATATCGGCTTAAAATATTGCAATCAGATTTGAAACACGACAACATATCTTGTATCCGTACATTCAAATAATATTAAATACCTCAATTTTTGTTCTTTCAATTACAAAATAATTTTGTTCACAAACGAGCTGTTATAAAAAATTGAAAATTACGCCTTTCGTTGTACTAATGAAGATACGTTATACGAAACCTTAAGATCTCGCCCGACTTCTTTCACACAACCAGGTTAATTATTATCCTAGTTTTCTTTGTTACAAGACTCTTCTCCGCCTCTGTCACCTCGTTCCCTGACTTTCTCGGTCATCCTCTGTGTCTTACCTGGCAGACGCCATTCTCTCATTTCTTTTATCCACCTGTCCTCTGTTCTCAAAACAAAGCCACGCATCCTCTCGTTTTCTCATTTGTTTATTAGGACTGTTTTCGTCATCGTTCTTAATAAATTAACTTTGTTTGTGATAATAATATATTGTGAACTATATGTTGCTGTAATCCATCATGCAAGAGAAAGGGTACCCATTGCACGTTTAATCAAAATAATATAGCTTGTAAGAACAAACAACTTTAATCGTATTAGATCGCGTACATAATTGCTCAGCCAACTACAGACTATACACTAATAATACTGTTACGGCGGTCTAACTGTGCAGTAGAAACAAAATACAGACACCAATGAAGTCACTATTTACCAACTTTTATTAGTCACAAATAACAATCTATAGTCAACAAGATACTCTCTCTCATACAATAATTCCAGTTAAATGTGTCCACACGCAATAATGTCAACTATTAGAGTTCCGCACAATAATCACTTTCCACTAATCTGCAACAATCACTTGATCAGCACTCTACATTCTCGCCAGGCGTAACTAACTTCTACGCCGGCCGCTGTTGTTTGTATTGGTCCGGTAGGTGTTACAGAATAATTTTCTATTCTTTTGGTGGCGTGCCGCATAATTTGCATAGTTAAAAGTGCTCGAAGCTACTGCCTTGACAGAGACACTGCACCTGCTCGGCTAGCCGAGAAACGTGTAGAATTTTTTGTAACTGCAACTGCCGACTTTGCGAAAGCGTTACGTAACTGTCGCAGCACTATAGTGCTGTTTCAATGCCGTTAACATTCCTACCTCTATTGCTCAACACACATATAAACTGGCGGCTTTGGAGTTTGAAGGGGTAAAGTGAGTCAACGTATTTAATAACGGTGACAAAGAACATATCTTGATAAAATAAAGGATTGTTAGTTATATTTACGTTTTTATCAGTGACCTTGTAAAACTTCCGTGTCCGTTTACCGCATTCCTGGTCTGGTGCAACTTAATCTTATCTTTTATATGTTCATCACCTAAATATTTTTTTTATTGTTGTGTTTAACTAGTATTGCTTCGTGTCTTTAATGTTTTTACTGAAAATATCCTTTTTTCTTCCTTTATCTGGCTATTATTTCCAATAATTTAATGTAAGTCTTTGATTCATTCATCCATCTGTTTCCGTTTCATGCCACATTATACTTTTCGTTTCGTATGCTATGTTAATGCTGTGCCCTAAAATATCACGTTTACTATCTGATTCTAATGGGGAGATTATAGTATAATTATTTTCACCTTAGAAATGGCATATCAGGGCTGACAGCAGCTACCGATTTCACCCAGTGTAATTCATAAATCTAATATAATCCACCTATATGAACGATAATGGCAGAGCATACGAAAACGTGCCTGATAATTTTCTACTGAAGTAGCCTTCGGTAATGACGTTGAATGTGTTTTCAACACTGCAGCTGATTTGTAATGTTCAATCTTCGAAAGTGAAAAAGCGATTAATCCCATGATGGTGTGTGTGTGTGTGTGTGTGTGTGTGTGTGTGTGTGTGTGTGTGTGTGTGAGAGAGAGAGAGAGAGAGAGAGAGAGAGAGAGAGAGAGAGAGAGAGAGAGAGAGAGAGAGAGAGAGAGAGAGAGATTACTCGTTTCGGCAAACATGTGAATATGTACTTTTGGACATATGACGTGAATATGTTATCACATATTATCGCATGAATAAGTGATTTCTTATTGAAGTATATTTTCTTTATCTTAATCTCATTTCATAGATTGAGTCTGCATCATCCGAGACACATAAAATCTATGAAAATATAATCTATTTATATTGAACTCATAAGGCACAATAAAATAAATTTGGAAAGATATTAATTATTATTGCGACACTTGTGATACACTGTTAGTGGAAGAAACTTTGAATCATGGGAGTTATAAGATAAACACAGACACATGCTTGCACTCACACGCACGCTCGCTTGCTCGCATACACTACTTGACTACTTGCGGTGCTCAATAATAAATGAAATTTGTGACTTTAGACAAGAAATTGTGATTTCTGAGTTAAAGTAACACCGAGAGAACGGCTAAAAACTTCGAAAGAAGGGTAAAAAAATAATGGCGAAGGATCTGCATAAAAAAGGAATAGTTGAATATTCGAGTATTATATTTGTTTGCCTATAGGGGTACAATGGAAAAATCAGGTAAAAAACGCTACTAAATAGTAGGCCTATGCCTTCTGTAGTACACTGTGCACACGTTACATTGGGGAGAAAAGCAGGTTCAGTCAAGAATCACAAGCACAACAAGATTTGCTTTCCTTTGGAAGAAGCGGGTGATTCAGTTTAAAACAGGGGAAGAATAAGGTTAGTGAATATAGAAGGCCACTCAGCTGATGCAATTAAACCATTTATCAGCTGTTTCCCGCCAGTTTTCTTTTACTGTGCTACTCTTTTGTTACAGTTTAAAGGTTAAGTCGTGATCACAATAACTTTAAATTATTCTTCAAGTTATTATCAGCGTGATAGTGATCATGCGTGAAAGTGGTACCGGTACCTCAAATGAAATACAATTAAAACAAGCAAGAAAAGGAAAGTTACTGGCAGAGTAAGGGATGTTACTAAAAATTCCGATTACAGAACCATGCATGTGGTGTACGAGGTTACGGTACTACAGCTGAGAAAAGATTTAAGCTATTGAATTATTTTTATATTTTTTTGGCAGTAAATGAACAATACACATTTTTTGTGCTCTTATTTCAGTCAATAATGTAAAGTAAAGAAGGCCTAGGTTAGGTGAAAATGATGCAAAATTTAGAAATAATTCATATTGTCACAAAGTCAAGAGTATTTAGGAATGGTCAAGTAGAAGAGAAACGGATATGTGCGAAAGCGTTTATTTCAATATATGGTATATCAAAGAATAATCTTGAGTATCTGCAGAAGGGTCTGTAAAAAACTATCAAACTACCCACTGATTGTAGGGGCAAACATAATAGCAGACCCCATGGTTTAACAGAAGATATATAAAAGTTGTGTGCGATTATATACTATACGTTCATTTTAAGGCAGGCAAGAATATTATTTTCTCAATGACAATAAGAAATTTTATCTGCCGGAAGAGTTAAATGTATAAAGAAATGTACCAATTACTTTGTGAATCAAATGCTAATAACAGGCTATACTACCATATGAATCATATAGAAAAATATTTAATAAAACATTTAATATTAGTTTTGGTTACCCGAAGATGACACTTGCAGTGCATGTGATTAACGGAATATGCAGTTAAACATTCTAAATGATAAAAACGAAAACATTTTGAAGATGCTGCTAAACAGAATGAAATACTTCATGCAATTATTATAAAGTATATTGGAAGACACATACAACAACGGCAAAATGTACAGATGAGTTGACACTCGGCGGCACGCAATTCATTCTACCAGAAAAAAGCTATACAAGGTAAATTATTTGATTACCTATCTCATTAACTTCTGCAATCAATAAATTTTGCATTACATAGGAAATTGCAAAACGGTGATAGGCAAATAGGCCTACTTTTTCTGGTCCATTGTAAACTAATATTTTGATAAACCACATGAAACGTGTTTATTATAAATGTTTTGAGGAAAAAAGTGCTAAAAATGCTTACTGAATTACTAATTTTCTCAAAGATATTAAGTACTGTTTTAAAATTTAGGCTCTATGCAATCTCAAAACTTACGCATACGACCAATTTATTATTTTAAAAATAATTATTTCAGTAACCGGTGTCTTGTACAACGCTAAAATAAGATATAGAATAATTTATTTTATACAATAAGTAAGTTTGTAAAAATTTTTTTGAATCTGGTGATAAACTAATGCAATATTAATATTTTTAATATTGTATAAACACTTTTAGCTTTGCTTTTATTTATTTTTTTTTTGTCTTCTACCAATTAACAAGGAAAATTGTAAGGACCTACAAAGTTTAAAGAAAATTGTACACTGTAAGCACAAAAGTACCATATAAGCAATAAGAAAATAATTACGGATGGACATTACATACTCTTAATCATGTAAAAATTGTACCAATTAATGTAAAATTTTAATAAAAGAAACAACCTTAATTATTTTTTATTTTACTCTAATAAATATACCCCAATGTATCAACTTTAGAAAACATATAAAACCTGGTAAGTCAGACTTACCTGGTTTTTCCATTGTGTTTATGACATTTTGCAAAAAACGCCTTGCCAAAAAAATATTTTAACTTCAATCTTTTACCAGTCTGTAAAGAATGCTTGCTATATACAGCAGAAACGAAAACTGTGTTTCACTCTTCACAGGCAGATCTGTACATAGTTTTAATAACAAAAGTGTTCCTCCTGAAAAATTTGAAAAAGTGTGACTTACCGGATTCTTCGCCTATACCCTTAATTTATAATGAGACAATATGTAATGAGATTCGTGATTATTTTATTTTCATAGTTTATGGTGACGGTTATTGTAGTAAGCCATGTAACAATATTCGTGACACAGGGCAGAATGATTAGTTTTTCTTTTGTGACGCTGGAAACCGTAGAAACATCTTGAGACGTACAGAGCGGCGTCTCGCGGTGTCCTGGGAAAACAGACGACGCTGGGGACACACGTCTCTCACGTGCGGTGGCATCGTGAAACTCGTCTTCACACCAACACAAGTAACGGGTTGCGTACAACTTAACACAGTCACTTCCCACATAGTGTGAAACATAAGTTGGAAATTTGTTGTAATTAAATCAAAACTATACGTCATATATACCTACATAATAGGCCTACATGTATGTTGCATGTATTTGTACACACGTGTAAGTCTATTTGCGACTTGTGTGCGCACGGGCTCGCGTTTTTTGTCCCAGTTTTTTCAGGTGTGATGACAATGCTAAAAGAAAATGAATTCAACAATCCAATACCGTCACAGAAAATTTTCACTAGTGTAGCGTGACAGATATAAGCATAATATTGAATGGCAATTGATCATTAGAATAATAAAGTTATAATATTTAAATTTGGAAGAAAGTATTAAGTTTAATATAAATAGATTAATTCATAGCAACTGTGGAAGGAAATCATTATTATAAAGAAAATACAAGTTCAAGTAAAAAGAGTTACTAGTGATGAGTCATCCAAAACCAGTATCATAACCAAAGGTTTCAAACTATAACCCAGGAAGGTAAAATAGTAAATAACAAAGCAGTACTGAATATGACCAAACCCACAACGAGGAAGAATAAATAGAAGAGAAACCCTAAAATAAGCCAAGATCAACCAATACAGGTTGTGTATTTCTGTAATAAAGAAGAAGATGGAGAAGATCCCAAGAAACCTGATGGCAACAAGAAGAAGATGGAGAAGATACCAGTCCCAGAAGGCAGGAGAAAAGAAGACTGAAGAAAGAAGAAGAGGGCAGCATCCTGAAGAAGATGTCATGCTCTTATAAAAGACACCCAAATCCCTATATCCCCAAAATAAATATCTAAAAATAAAAGTATAACGAAATAAAAACCACATGTATATAAATTTAAGAGAGAGGAGTGTATAAAGTAAAAGTTTCCTGTGAACTAAGATGAAACAATAATATAGTACCCATGGAACAAATCTCCATTGAAAAAACGCTAACCAATTTATTATGTTGATAAGACTATACGACCATTTAGCATTAACATAATATATAAGTGCAAAGTGAACCAGTGATAGTTTTGGGTATTATAAAAAATGAACCTTGTGTTTCATTCTTGGCAATCACAAACATTGGATGCAATGAAATATGCATTTTTCAATGACTTAAAATGTGTGCTGTGACAATATGTTATTCATAAGACATGAATCTGTTTAAAATAACATTTTGTTTTACATGAAAAAAGGAAAACAGAGTTCATAATACCTTTTGAACAATTAATACTATTTATTTGTTAATGACAGGGTACAATTCCCCAAAGACAATGTAAAAGACAGTATAAAAACTGTAGAATCCTACTTATAATAATGTTTAGAAATAAGAATATAAATATAAGGTTTTTATGTATATAGTATAAGAATGTTTAAAAATGTTTTAGATATAAGGACATTTGTTTGGGTCTGTAACAACTAACATCAGAACTATAAAAATAGTTACCACTTGTAAATAATAGAGGGTAATTAAGATGTTAGTTAGTAAAAAACCTTTTTTGTAAGCCATATTTCCATGTTTAGAAATAAGGATTGTGTTGCAAAATGTCTGACTTGAAGACAACCATTTATTTAAAAAAAAAAAATTCTTTATTTGTTTTAACTATTGTTTGTATTGTAACCAATACTAATTGTTTTTGTGTAATTTAAAAACATGTTTAATTTATAATACTATTTGTAAAAGTCAGAGAGGGTATCACACATCATATATTGTTTGTAAATTATTTTGTAAGAAAAATTGTTAAAAAATCATAGGCCAAAAGAATGGAAACCAAACTTCATCAAAACAGAGAAATTGCTCAATTAAATGCAAATAAACAAAAGGGGTTTAGACAAAATCAACTTGAGATCATGCCATATAATTGCACATACCATTTAGAGAGATTTTGATAAATTATATTCAGAATTATGAATAAAAATGAAAATGACTAAACTCAGAAATTTAGACATGGGAGTCATATAGTTCAGAATAATGTTTCAGAATACAACTAATTCAATTAATTACCAGAAAATAAGGGAATAGGAACCTTTTAATACAATATAGAATTATTAATATTAAATATAACTGATAAAATGGCTGAATTTATATAATGACAGGAAGTAAATTTTAATGTTTTGACTTCCAAACAGTTTGTATACCAAACTGAAAGTAAAATTACTATTTTTTGGACAGAAAACACTATAAAATGGCATTATTTAATCTGAAAATAACCAGAATGAACTGAAAGATTAATTTAAATCAAATCTAGTGAATAAAATTGACAAATAACCAAAGTTTAGGCATTCATATAGTGAAAATATAAAAGTGCACACAGGATGTGAAAAATATTTGAACAATGTTAAGGATAATATTATATGGGCTAAGAGTTTAATTGAAACTAAGGGAAACAGTTAGTTAATTATTGGTAGTTGAACGGTTAACATGACATACGTTTGATAACGTGGATAACCTAACCTATAATCGTCATACAAAGCGAGTGTATAGTGCGTTATTGTGAAATCGCGAGTGACTTGTAAAATACTTCTGAAACTATCATATTATAACAGAAACAATCAAGTAACACTCCATAACACAGAACAATATAAATCTACTCCGAAAAACACCATAAAACACTAGAAAACTGTATAATACATTAAACCAAATTAGTGACGGAATCGGAGAAAGTGTTTGAACTAATAATTATACGGATACACTAAATACAACTCAGAAACAGTACACCAATCACTACACAACATTTAACAAGAGATTTGCAGAAACAAGAACACAAATATTGCCAGAAAATACATTATTTGGAACACGGCAGGAACGAGCAACATTTTGATCGACTTGACGGCAGCCATCTTTCTTTGACAATCCCAGTGCCTCCTCTTAGTTCAACAGCTGTTGGGTGAAAACAATTATTATATTTACAAATTATTATTCAATGTCTGTGTTTATTAATAACTATTAATTTGATTGTAACGTTATACTTTTTAAATATTAGCCCGATTTCTCTGACTTTGGTAATAACTGGCTGTTTAAAGAACCCTATATAATTTTTATATCATATACTTGTAACTTTTTTCGATATCCTGAGAATCGATACTAATCGATAAGAGTCAATATTGCTATTACTTAATAAAATATTAATACTTTTCAATACTTAATAGTTCTTTATTTCTTCAATAATACTAATTACCAATAATATAATTCTAATTGACAATCTACAAGAACTTTACCACCCGTAAGTGAAGATAACCTAAAAAATAAAAAGGTAAATAAGTATCGATTGGTTTACAGACAGTCTTATGAGTGGTGATAGCTTATTTAAAATATACTAAAACTTTAATAAAAATTTTCAGAAGAGCATTACATTGTTTAAAACTTCACAGCCCTCTATTAATTAATTGATCCTAATTAATTAATTAAGAAAATTAAAATTTTTTTTTAATAATTATTTTTTTTATAAACATATTTTTTTTTTTAAATTTCCTTCAAAACAATAAATTTTGTTTTGAAACTTTCGGCGAAGCTGAACAGATATATTCCTTCATCAACTTTACGCTACTCGACCGGTCTTGCTACCATTGAGACTCGACCAGCTGGGAAACTTAAGGAAGTGTTTCAGGCCAGTAAGACGTCGAGAGCCACACCAATTACACACCAATTAAACATATTATATTACAATTTACTTATTGTATTACAAATTGGCTAGCCCAAACAGCGGGGCTTGATTACATCGGAGTCTCTCATACTCCACAATAGCATATCATCAACACACACACATCATTTATTTGTTTTTATTACAAATTGGCGCACAACTTTAGGGGCTTTAATTAGCGATTGGATGGTCAATACATTCTGCCCAATCACTAGTTGGAGCTAGGCAACAGCTACAAAGCCAGAGAATTTCGAGGGAAAATGCAACGACGTGCAACATCTAAGAAACGGGCGGCGGAGGCCGAAAAAGAAATAGAGTTGGAAATGGACAATAAGGAGGCAACGCCAGTAGATGCGGAGAGTTCATTACCGCCGGTGTTGTCCAAACAACCTGAACAACCAGGGGAACAAACTGAGATGCCTACTCAGACAGGGGAAGTAAATGTCCAGGAAAGACATATAGAAAAATCCAAAGTAACGGAAGAGAGTAAAATAGACAGATTAATGGAAATGTTCATGAAAACAAAAGAAGAAAATGATAAAGAAAGGAAGGAAGACAAACAGTCCTTGAAGGAAGAGTTGAATAAAATAAATGAAAAGATGGGAGGATGGACAAGAAAATGGACGAGAATAGTAAGAAAATGGGGAGTGATAACCAGTCTTTAAAGGAAGATCTGGGAAATAAAATCGAAAGCACAAATAAGAAGATGGAAGAGAAGATGGAAGAAAACAGCAAGAAGATGGAAGGAAAGTTAGAAGAATTGAAGAAGGATAATCAATCCACAAAAGAAGAGTTGACTGGGATGAACAAGAACATAGAAAATTTGAAGGAAGATAACAAGAAGATGGAAGAAGAGATGGGGAAGAAGTTAGAAGAATTGAAGGAAGACAACCAATCGTTCAAGGAAGAATTCAAGTCAACTAAAGAAGAATTGATTAATAAAATTGAGAACACCAATCAGAAAATCGATGAAACCAGGAAGAAGATAGAGAAGAACAACCGACAGTTGAAGGAAGAATTGAAGGAAGACAACAGGAAGTTGGAAGAGAAGATGGGGGAGAAATTGGAAGAATTGAGAGAGGACAATCAAATTCTAAGAGAAGAGTTAAGGGAGGTAAATCAGGAGAATTTGGACAAACTGGACGAAAGGATGGAATTGTTGCGAGTAGAACTGGATAAAGAAATCACTGTTAACAAAAAAGCGATGAATAAGAAGATGGAAGAAGAAAATATAATGGTCAATCGACAGATTCGGGAGATTGATGGAAAGTGCAACCAGACCGAAAAGGAGGTGAATGAGTTTAAAGAAGTGGTGAACATCAAGTTCACAAATATCGAAGAACATAGTCGTAGGAAGGTAGAAGAACAGAGAAAGGAAAATCAAGAAGAATTCGGAAAAGTACGAAACCAGGTCACAGAACGATGTAATGATATACAAGAGACCATGGCCAATATCACCGGGCAGGTGCGACAAAGCCGAGAGGAGATGGAAGCAATAAGAAACAGACCGACTCATTTCACCGGATTGCCTGTCAACGAAAGCCGAGAGTGGCTCAACTTCCGGCAATACAAACGCAAGCCGATGGAGTTCCTGGCTAGGGTAGAAGAATATTTGACCAAGCATAAAATTACTCAATGGAGCCATAGCAGGGAGATATTCGACGAGTCTTTCCGAGACATAACAGATAATTGGTGGATGGCCAACCGGAGTGAAATTTCCGACTACCAACAGTTCCGGAAAATGTTTAAGACAAAATACTGGTCTGAGACCACCCAGAACTTGATACGTGACAATATTTGTAACGGAAGATACAGGTCACAGTTAGGTAGCAGTATGACGGCATATTTCTTGGGGAAGGTGTGTATGGCAAAACACCTTGAGCCAGCAATCCCAGAAGAATGTTTAGTGAATAAGATATCTTATCACTATGATGAGGACATTATCAGGGCCCGGAGAGGTAGTCAGATCAAGACGATCCAGGGAATGACCGAGTTATTGGAGGGATACGAGAACGAAGAGTATTATCGGCAGAGCAGGAAGAGAAATGAGAGACCAGAAGCAAGGCCGACTACTTACCCCAATAACGGCAATAACCATACAAATAACCGGAACCAGCCCAGTAATTACGACGGCCCTAACAACCAGCCGCGTAATAACCAGTTTAACGGAAATTTTAACGGCGTGAGAAATAACAACCCCTACCCAAATAATCGAAACCACTTTTATCAACAAAATAATAATGTTCCATACAGTCAGAGAAATCCATATCCCAACAATAATGGTGACAGACCTTACCCACCTAACCGAAATTACTATAATAATAATATTAGTAATAATAATAATAGCAATAGTAATAACCGAGTGTCGCGCCCTAGGGTAAATTTTATAAGAGCAGAAGATCGCGGACCCAGGAGATATTATCAACCGAGGAGGAGCAGCTTCCACGGCGCCGACCGAAGATGGAGGAGTGCGGAACGAGACGGCCCAAGATACGAACAGGAAAGACGAAGTACCAGCCTGGAAGATCTTGGCAGACAACCGAACAGGGCGTTAAACATTAACCAGGGTACAGAACGTCAGGAGACAAACCAGAGTTTCCCGAACGATGCCTCGGTCAATAATAACTCAAACAATGAACAAAATACTTTAAACGAGAGGAGGCAGTAATCAACAACGATGACCCGTTACTGCTTATACTTCCTGGGTTAGAAAAGGATGATTTGCAACAAGCAAACAATGATAAAAACTTCACTATTATCAGTAACCATTATTTGAAAGACATACGAACTGAACTTTTGGAAGAGAACGAGAAGAGTCTCAGAAACAGTAATAATGAGATAATTTATATAACAGCGGAGGTGGAAGGAGTTCCCGCTAAAATAATGATAGACACAGGAGCTAATATTTCAATAATAAACTCCAATGAGTTGGAGAGAATACAATGTACATGTGGAAAAACTTTGCCAATGTTACCAGTCAACAACATTGTGTTGGTAGGTGCAACTGGCCGCCAGAATAAAACCATTAGGAAACAAGTTTCCTTAAGTGTCGTTAGCCGTGATATAGCTTTAGACATGGAATTTTTAATCGCCACCGGATTACCATTTGACATCTTAGTCGGTTGCGATATTCTTCGTAGATATTCGGCGGTAATCGATCTCAATTTAAATAAAGTATCACTTTTCCCAGACGGAGTAACATGGACCGCAGATCTGGTAGGAAGCACAACTATACTTCCCAGCCCTATACATCAACAACTTCGTAAAATAAATGTTATTAGAAACAGCCCTCTTTCTAAACCCATAATATACAATCATGGAGGAGAGGATTTATGGTCAGTTAAGATCCAAGAAATACGGAATTTCCAGTGCGGAAGCGATAACAAGAAAATACCAACACATCTGGCTGATCGTCTAATCGCTATATATGAGAAATACAAGGCGGTGTTTTCTGATGAACCAGGGAAGGTAAAAAACTACCAGTGTCAACTTCGTTTTAAAGAAAACGTAGAGTTTAACCGGAGGTCATATCCAATAGCGCAGTCGCTCAAAGAAGCCGTGAGAACAGAGATAAACAAGATGATAGAAAACGACATAATTGAGATTAGTCAATCACCTTACACTAGTCCAATTATTGCTGTTCCGAAGAAAGACGGACAAGTCCGGCTCTGTTTAGATGCGCGTGAGTTGAACAAGACAATTGTGAATGACAGAACCTCTCCCGGTGAAATAGAAGAAATCTTAAAGCGTTTTCATGGTACTAGATTTATTAGCACCTGGGATACGGTCTGTGGGTATTGGCAGGTAGAGCTGCATCCACAAAGCCGCCAGTATGTAGCGTTCATTTTCGAAGGGCGCAATTACCAGTTCAAGAGACTGCCCTTCGGACTTGTCAATTCTGTCGCCATATTTGTGGCATGCATGGACCAGATTTTGGGACCAGAAGCGCTCCAATTTACCACCGTCTATGTTGACGATTTACTAATTACATCCGGAACCTGGGAGGAGCATTGTTACAGAGTGGAATTTGTACTAAACAAACTAGCGCAGAACAACATAACACTGAAGTTGGAGAAATCCAAGTTCATAGCGCGCGAGGTACAATTCTTAGGCTTCAACCTAGACGACCGAAGTATTACACCATCAGCAGAGAAAGTGGAGGCAATTCAGAGGTTCCCGCAACCAAGAAACAGGAAACAATTGCAATCTTTCCTCGGACTCTGTAACTATTACAGGAAGTTTCAGAGCCGATATTCCGAGTTGACAGCCAAGTTTCAACCACAGTTATCTGCCAAAAACAAATGGACTTGGGGTGAAGATCAAGATATTACTTTCCGATTGATAAAAGAGAAGTTTCTGGAGAGTGTGATACTTCGTCACCCAGATTTTAAGAAACCGTTCTTTCTAAACTGTGACGCTAGCGATCTAAGCTTAGGAACGACATTATACCAGGAAGATGAGGAGGGACAACATCTGGTAATAAGCTTCGCTAGTCGCACACTGAACCAGTGCGAAAAGAACTACAGTGTGACAGAAAAGGAATTGTTGAGCGTGGTGTTCGCATGCAGCAAGTTCCGGACGTACATTCTCGGATATCAAGTCACGGTACGAACTGATCATAAATCCATCTCGTTCCTTCGTAGGTGCAAATTGAGTCACGGCCGATTGGCTAGGTGGGTACTCGCCCTACAAGAATATGACCTGAAATGGGAATACATTCCAGGAAAGAAGAACGTGGTAGCGGATGTGTTGTCACGTATAAATCTGGAAGATCAGACTTTCGAGGGAGAGAAGGAGAGCTTAGTAAAAATTTATAACATATTCACGACCAGAGCCGATTTACAAGCTTTGTTAATAAATATCCGAATCCATCAGCAGTCTGATCCTAAGCTGAAAAACATTGTGAGTCGTTTGGAAGCCAATGATGAAACCATTTCTAAATATTACCACCTTAACAAGGGAATTTTATTCATAAAAACCGCCTTGGACGATGAGACATGGAAGGTGATAATCCCACACCAAATCGAAAAGGATGTCATCATCGATTACCATGTCAGATATGGTCACATGGGAGCGTTAAAAGTGATACAAGCTCTAGAGGAAAATTGTAAGATCAAGAATATCAACCGCAAGGTGAGAACATACATCAAGTCCTGTAAGATCTGCCAATGTGCAAAAGTAAACAATGAAAAGACAGAGGGTATCATGATACCGATAACTTCCAACACAAAACTGGAAAAAGTGTTTTTGGATATCTGCGGGCCATTTCCCCGTAGCGGGGTCGGCACAGATATAAATACTTGGTAATCATAATGGATCACTACACCAAGTATATAAAGCTATATCCGGTTAATCGGGCAACAACAGCAAAGGTTTTGGCGGTGATTATTGATTTGTATATCCCAGAGATCGGTAGACCATCTTCTATTATTACCGACCATGGTACACAGTTTAAGGGGAGGAGATGGCGAGACACTTTATTAGCACTTGGGGTCAAAACGTATAAGACATCAGTCTACCACCCAAGTAGCAATCCGGCTGAGAGAGTACTAAGAGAAGTGGGTAGGATATTGCGCACGTACTGTCACAACCAACAGAAAAAGTGGCAAGAGTATCTAGCAGCGACAGAAACATTCCTAAATTACGCCCACCATCCAGCTATAGGAATTCCACCGTACTCAGCCATGTATGAGAAGCCGACTCCCCGAGACATTGAACAAATCATTGAATTTCCAACGAACAACAATAGGAAATTCAACCAGTTGAAGTTTTACAATAAGGTAGCAGAAGATCAGGAAAAACGGCAAGCCAAATACCAGAAGGCAATAGGGCGAATTGTAACATATAAAGAGGGTGAAAAAGTCCTCCTAAAAAATAGAGAGCTGCCTAGCACCTTAGAAGGCATAACCAAAAAACTACTATTACTATATACTGGCCCATATGTTGTGGTAAATAATAAGCATAACAATACATATGAGTTGAAGGAAATCATTTCAGGAAAAATCAAAGGAGTGTACAATCAAGCTTCTATGAAGAAATATTATGAAGAATGAGTTGTGAGATTTAGAATTTGGAATTTTATTTGAAAAAAAATCCTAAAATAATGTAAGTACATCTTACAACCTAATATTTTGAGAAGAACATTTTGGAGAATTAAAAGAAGAAGAATTTTTTGATTTAATAATTTTGAAAAAAAATCCTAAAATAATGTAAGTACATCTTACAACCTAATATTTTGAGAAGAACATTTTGGAGAATTATAAGAAGAAGGAATTTAGAATTTTAATTTTAAAAATTCGGAAATAATGTAAGAACATCTTACAACCTAATAATTTTGGAACAAACTTTATGGAAGAAAGAAAAAGAAAGAATTTTGAATATAACTTATTCTATAATATGTAAGTACTTCTTACTACAACCTGATAATTTAGAACAAAACTTTATGGAAGAAAGAGAAAGAGAGAGAATTTTGAACTTAATTTTACAAAAAATTTAAAAATAAAGTAAGACCAACTTACTATAACTAAGTTTATGAGAAAAACTTTATGGTAAATAATTAAGAAGAATTTGAATTTGGAGAAATACCAAAACTTTCAGAAATAATAGTAAAATCACACTACTATAAACAATTCTGAATGAAACAATTCTGGGAATAAATGAATTAAACAGAATTTGAATGTTGATAGAACGTCAGAACTTTGAAACAAGATAAGATCAACATATTACAAGGATTTATGAGAAATATTTTTCAATTAAATAAAAAGAATAGTTTGAATTTTACATTAAAACTAACCAAGTTCCAAAAAATAATTATGTGTCAATTATAATTGAATTGAGAAGAAAATAAAGTGATTAATTCAGAAAAGAGAATTAACGTTAATCCAGAATAAATGCTAGATATTCACAATAGCATTTGAAGGAGTAGAGAAGAATAACAAAAAAGAGTGTAATATGCCAGAGAAGGAAAAAATTTGGAAGCAAAGAGACTAATTACTTATGAAACGATAATGAAAACAGTTAATTAAGAGCAAAGAAGAACAACTCATACCAAACATATGGAGAAGATGATTTTGAACCAATGATAATAATAAGACCTATATGAAATGCAAAGAGAAGAAATACCACATGAAATATGATATAAATGAATTAATGTTAATGAATGCGAAGGCGGATTAATAACTTTCTAAGAGAAAGGAAAGAACCAAAATGTTTAAATAAAATGATCAATAACAACCTGTATATCTAATGTAAAGATACAATGTTAAAAAATTAAATATAATATATTAAGACCATTCAAATAAAGAATACGAAAGACTATTTATAAAGACCATGCTAATACTATGAATAACCAGAAGAAAGTATAAAGAGAATTCAGATGAAGAAGAAAGAGAGTTACACTGTAAACAGTAACCAGAATTATTAAAAGAAAGGTTTTCAACCATAATTAAATTAAATATATCAGACAAGTTAAGAGTTTTGAAAAAATATATATGTAATGAGTATAATAATGATTATGAAGATTTATTAAGATAGAAAATGTGAGATAATCTGAGAGACTACGAAGTGGAGAATCCAAAGATATTTTTATTAGTCGAAAATGAGACTACTTTTTATTTATTTGTTCGATGACTGACTGAAGATAATTCCAGCAGCATTATGTTTTTTTTGAGCAGGGATGGATATGCCCCTGTACTCAATTTATAGAAGTGGTGTATGGCCAGCAGAGAAGTAGCGTACAGTGCCCCTCTGATCTGCCCCAGCCCACGTGATAGGGAATGTTAGGGAATAAATATCCCAAGGATACAACACGAAGTTGATATAGGAAGAAAATGTATTACAATTATAATATATCTCAGAAGACACTAACTATCCGAAAAGGATCAGTAGTAAGACAAGTAACCATATATATAAAATTAATAAAACTCTAATATAAAAAAGTCGATATAAAAATGGAGAAGAAAATGAATTATAAGAAATGATGAAATTATCATAAGAAATTATTTCATCCATAAACATGTCTGAAATAATTACTTCTGGAGGAGAGCAATCTGTAGCGTGACAGATATAAGCATAATATTGAATGGCAATTGATCATTAGAATAATGAAGTTATAATATTTAAATTTGGAAGAAAGCATTAAGTTTAATATAAATAAATTAATTCATAGCAACTGTGGAAAGAAATCATTATTATAAAGAGAATACAAGTTCAAATAAAAGGAGTTACTAGTGATGAGTCATCCAAGACCAGTCTCATAACCAAAGGTTTTCAAGGTATAACCCAGGAAGGTAAAATAGTAAATAACAAAGCAGTACACAATATGACCAAACCCACAACGAGGGAGAATAAATAGAATAGAAACCCTAAAATAAGCCAAGATCAACCAATACAGGTTGTGTATTTCTGAATTAAAGAAGAAGATGGAGAAGATCCCAAGAAACCTGATGGCATCAAGAAGCAGATGGAGAAGATACCAGTCCCAGAAGGCAGGAGAAAAGAAGACTGAAGAAAGAAGAAGAGGGCAGCATCCTGAAGAAGATGTCATGCTCTTATAAAAGACACCCAAATCCCTATATCCCCAAAATAAATATCTAAAAACAAAAGTATAACGAAATAAAAACCACATGTATATAAATTTAAGAGAGAGAAGTGGACAAAGTAAAAGTTTCCTGTGAACTAAGATGAAACAATAATATAGTACCCATGGAACAAATCTCCATTGAAAAACGCTAACCAATTTATTATGTTGATAAGACTATACGACCATTTAGCATTAACATAATGTATAAGTGAAAGTGAACCAGTGATAGTTTTGGGTATTATAAAAAATGAACCTTGTGTTTCATTCTTGGCAATCACAAACATTGGATGCAATGAAATATGCATTTTTCAATGACTTAAAATGTGTACTGTGACAATATGTTGTTCATAAGACATGAATCTGTTTAAAATAACATTTTTGTTTTACATGAAAAAAGAAAAACAGATTTCATAGTGCTTTTTGAACGGTTCATACTATTTATTTGTTAATGACAGGGTACAATTCCCCAAATACAATGTATAAAAGACGGTATAAAAACTGTAGAATCCTACTTATAATAATAGTTAGAAATAAGAATATAAATATAAGGTTTTTATGTATATAGTACAAGAATGTTTAAAAATGTTTTAGATATAAGGCCATTTGTTTGGGTCTGAAACAACTAACATCAGAACTATAAAAATAGTTAATACTTGTAAATAGTAGAGGGCAATTAAGATGTTAGTTAGTAAAAAACCTTTTTTGTAAGCCATATTTCCATGTTTGGAAATGGGGATTTTGTTGCAAAATGTCTGACTTGAAGACAACCATTTATTTAAAAAAATATTCTTTATTTTGTTTAACTATTGTTTGTATTGTAACCAATACTAATTGTTTTTGTGTAATTTGAAAACATGTTTAATTTATAATACTATTTGTAAAATTCAGAGAGGGTATCACACATCATATATTGTTTGTAAATTATTTTGTAAGAAAAATTGTTAAAAAATCATAGGCCAAAAGAATGGAAACCAAACTTCATCAAAACAGAGAAATTACTCATTTAAAAGCAAATAAACAAAAGGGGTTTAGACAAAATAAACTTGAGATCATGCCATATAATTGCACATACCATTTAGAGAGAGTTTAATAAATTATATTCAGAATTATAAATAAAAATGAGAATGACTAAACTCAGAAATTTGGACATGGGAGTCGTATATTTCAGAATAATGTTTCCGAATACAACTAATTCAATTAATTACCAGAAAATAAGGGAATATGAACCTTTTAATACAATATAGGATTATTAATATTAAATATAACTGATAAAATGGCTGAATTTATATAATGACAGGAAGTAAATTTTAATGTTTTGACCTTTCAGAGTATACCTAACTGAAAGTGAAATTACTATTTTTTGGACAGAAAACACTATAAAATGGCATTATTTAATCTGAAAATAACCAGAATGAACTGAAAGATTAATTTAAATCAAATCTAGTGAATAAAATTGACAAATAACCAAAGTTTAGGCATTCATATAGTGAAAATGTAAAAGTGTACACAGGATGTGAAAAATATTTGAACAATGTTAAGGATAATATTATATGGGCTAAGAGTTTAATTGAAACTGAAGGAAACAGTTAGTTAATTATTGGTAGTTGAACGGTTAACATGACATACGTTTGATAACGTGGATAACCTAACCTATAATCGTCATACAAAGCGAGTGTATAGTGCGTTATTGTGAAATCGCGAGTGACTTGTAAAATACTTCTGAAACTATCATATTATAACAGAAACAATCAAGTAACACTCCATAACACAGAACAATATAAATCTACTCCGAAAAACACCATAAAACACTAGAAAACTGTATAATACATTAAACCAAATTAGTGACGGAATCGGAGAAAGTGTTTGAACTAATAATTATACGGATACACTAAATACAACTCAGAAACAGTACACCAATCACTACACAACATTTAACAAGAGATTTGCAGAAACAAGAACACAAATATTGCCAGAAAATACATTATTTGGAACACGGCAGGAACGAGCAACATTTTGATCGACTTGACGGCAGCCATCTTTCTTTGACAATCCCAGTGCCTCCTCTTAGTTCAACAGCTGTTGGGTGAAAACAATTATTATATTTACAAATTATTATTCAATGTCTGTGTTTATTAATAACTATTAATTTGATTGTAACGTTATACTTTTTAAATATTAGCCCGATTTCTCTGACTTTGGTAATAACTGGCTGTTTAAAGAACCCTATATAATTTTTATATCATATACTTGTAACTTTTTTCGATATCCTGAGAATCGATACTAACCGATAAGAGTCAATATTGCTATTACTTAATAAAATATTAATACTTTTCAATACTTAATAGTTCTTTATTTCTTCAATAATACTAATTACCAATAATATAATTCTAATTGACAATCTACAAGAACTTTACCACCCGTAAGTGAAGATAACCTAAAAAATAAAAAGGTAAACAAGTATCGATTGGTTTACAGACAGTCTTATGAGTGGTGATAGCTTATTTAAAATATACTAAAACTTTAATAAAAATTTTCAGAAGAGCATTACATTGTTTAAAACTTCACAGCCCTCTATTAATTAATTGATCCTAATTAATTAATTAAGAAAATTAAAAATTTTTTTTAATAATTATTTTTTTTTATAAACATATTTTTTTTTTTTAGATTTCCTTCAAAACAATAAATTTTGTTTTGAAACTTTCGGCGAAGCTGAACAGATATATTCCTTCATCAACTTTACGCTACTCGACCGGTCTTGCTACCATTGAGACTCGACCAGCTGGGAAACTTAAGGAAGTGTTTCAGGCCAGTAAGACGTCGAGAGCCACACCAATTACACACCAATTAAACATATTATATTACAATTTACTTATTGTATTACAAATTGGCTAGCCCAAACAGCGGGGCTTGATTACATCGGAGTCTCTCATACTCCACAATAGCATATCATCAACACACACACATCATTTATTTGTTTTTATTACACTAGTTATAATGTCAGGAGGAACTCATCCTCATACCTAGACACACGTGAAACCTATATAGGTCTATATTAAGCGAAACAAACGAAAGCTAAATGTATACTATGTGTTATAATAATACTGTTATGACGGTCACAAGAGGTGTCTTTAAACAATGGAAGTAAAATAAATGAACACAGAGAATTCGTTACTCACAGCTTTAATACCAGTTTCAGTAAGCAAAAGCATTCGTGTACGAGTATTTTTTCTAGTTTACGACACATATACTAATGTAACAAACAAAAAATATCACCCAATTAGCACTGTCGCAATAAATAAGCCACCAGTTACAGATGTCGTTCAATATCATCACTTTACACTAAACCTCAAGTCACAACAGTAGACCTACTGCCCGGCCACCCACGTGCAGTGTGCCGAGTCTCAAATTACACTCCTGCCACTCGGTCTGTTCGCTGTTATTTATTTAATTTTAACTACGTAATGAAGCTTCCCACGACTGGTGTATTACTCCACAGGGCGTTTCTTCCAAGAGACACCATCAGGCCTTGAAGCGATCAGGGGATTGTGGGTAACTCGGGCCGCCCTACCATGGAATCTGCACTGCCCGGCCGCCTCTTACTTATACCCTATCGAGGTTGCGAGATGATTCTACGGCCTCCGCGGTGATGCGTGGAGAATAATCGCGCAGTTGAAGTGCACTGAAAAATTCTAAACTACGTCATTTCCGTTATTGTAAACATCGCTAGTAGACCCTATGATGCACGTTGCTTACCTAAGTGTAACTGAAGTACTTTGTTACAGTGTTATTTCTATAAACAGTCCCACTTCTGTTGCAACTTTTTTCGCGAGATTCAAAATAATAGTGTACCCGAATGCTTTTTTACTTTTGTTGAAAACAACATTATAACACAATCTGTGTTTTATCACTTATACAAATTTTCTTTTTTTATGTCGCAGTGGATTTTCGCAACTGGTGTAACATATTTTAATACAATGTGAAGTATAAAGTACAATCATAGTTATTTATGGTAATAAAAACTGACGGGAAGCATCAACATAATACCTAGTACAGCTACTCCTTCATAACAAGAGCCATCGCTTCACGATTTTACGTTTTCAACTAGTAATTTCTCCCATCCCTTTCAAAGTTTCAACCTACCCCTTCTCCTCTCGAAATGTTGTAGTTCGGTTGTTTATCTTATTTGTTAGTTTTTTATATCGTTTTTTACTTTAATTATATATATGTCGTTTGATTCCATGTGGATACTACAGTATTTGTATCAGTGACGTGTTCACGGTCCATTTATCTCGCACGGACAAAACGCTATTCTAAATTTATTCTTTCTAACAGTTTAACGATACTGATATACCTTCCAAAGACATTCCACCACGATTTATTTAAGTTCAAAAGAAATACTGTTTCCGGTATTCCAATCAACTTTCGGGTGGTTCTCATCTATTTTCAACTTCCACTATATGAAAATAATATTTATCTTCACCCTTTTACACTCACCCTCACTCATTTACCAAGTATTTCTCTTGCAGTAAAACCTGTCAAAACCTCCTTAGCATGTAACTTGACCATGCCATCCGTTCATCTTGAACTGGACCGTCGCCGTTGTTTTTAACACTCATCGACTCCAATCCAGAAACTTGCTTTTCATTTTACTGAATGCCATCCACAGGCTTTTTATTTTCTTAATTGTCTTAATTCTGCTACTGACATGATGTATTGGACTTTGGCTAAGTAAAAATATTATATTAATAACTTATAATCTTATATATGTATGTAGGCCCTATCTGTTTCTGTGCATATGTGTACACACACACACACACACACACACACACACACACACACACACACACACACACAAAATATATGTGGATATATGTGTTTTTCGTATATTTCCCCAGATTATAGCATGCGTCGTCAGTAGCTTTGATTTTTTCAGGGCTGGAATCATTCTGATGATTTAATTTATTTGCACATTTTATTGAATAATAAATAATACATGATATTAATCGGATTTTGACATATTATTTTCTCAATACGACAAACTTGTTAACAGGTGCATAATAAAATTAGAGCAAATATTTGAAAGGATCTCATTTCGTATCCTCCGCCTGTAAATGGCGCCTTGCTAGCCGTCTGTCTGTCCGAACACAAAGTAATTAAATGCAATAATAAATTACAACGCTGTACACGTTGGAGTTGTTCTTTGCTATCAGGCTCCCGTTACGACACATACGAGACCGTTTGCACTGGAGTTGTAATTGTCTGTTATCTAATTTACACAATAAATTCTGGCTTTAATTTCACCCGGCCCCGCTTGTACTTTATTTAAGACCAGGGATTTTCTACGGAATCTCCGTATTATATAAATTTTAAACAACGCCTCTACACGTTACGTCACTACAAATATAGCTTCAACGCGATACCTTATTGTTGATCAACAGAAACATAATTAACAAAACAGGCAACTTTAGAACTTCCCATTTGGATCTAACTCTCTCGTGGACGACTAATGCAGACCGAATTTTAAGGCTCGAATTAGAAATCAAAACAGGTAATTTCGTGCAAAATATAAGTTAGAAATAGAGATTGTAACGTATGATACCTCTACTCTTCCAATGGTGGATAATCATAATAAAAGGAGGAGGAGGAGGAGGAGGAGGAGGAAAAGAAGAAGAAGAGGAAGAAGATGACGACGAGGACAATGGAAACGAAGAATTAAACAAAGAAGGAAACAAAGAAGAAGGAGTACAAACACTCGTAAGTAGGAAGTGCAGGTTAAGTTATAGTAATTTAAATATTGCAGTGAAATATTATTATGTCAAAACTAAACGATGTCACCTTCAAAGCAAACTCGATCGACACCACAGACAGTAAAATTCCCACATACCATAACATCTATACACTAATCGTAACGCACATTCAGAAATGAAGTCAAATAAATATTACTTATAAGGATATCACAGACATTTAGTGAATCGTAATCACTTCTTATCAGGTCACACCAGTACACACCATTGCCTCCATACGCTAATTGAGTCCTATCTATTCCATTGCAGTTGGGTTATTTTCAAAACTGGAAATGCTCCTCTATCGGTTTCAAGGAAATATCTGTTCCCGTAGACGGTAACATCTGATTCTTGAGGATGCTCCTTAGTATTTGTGGCACGCGATAAGACATCTTCCATAACATCTCACATCATAATACCTCAATCAGCTGGGTCACAGAAAGCATGAACGTTATGACATGTATCGCTATCAACATAATCATCGTCACTTGTGTCATCATCATTTGTGTGACTTCTGCTAAAAAAGAATGGATACTCAGTCATCCTCCAATAGTTTATATCCATACAAAATCTCGATAAGTTCACTGTATTACAATTCAATCTATAGCTCTCACGACCATTTATCGTCTTTTCGTTTTCTGATTGTCCTGCGAAAACGGTATCAACTATCTCAATTCACTTGCGTATCTATTAAAAGTGCTTTAGTAGACCAGGTGCGTTTTTAATACCCCCCAGCTCGGCTCGCTCTGTGGAAAACAGTAGTCTACCTGAGACACCCTAAACTGTGTAATGCTAGTCACATTACATTCATTGTATGTAATTCTCCTTTTAGTTATGAGTCCTTTATTACAGCTTACCATGCTGACAGTGATATTGTTATTTCGTTAAGCATCTGAAATTCAATTTCATAAGTTTTGTACGTCCTTTGTTGTTGTACACTTTTTCAAATCTCACAGTCTTGTAGCCACACACACACACACACACACACACACACACACACACACACACACACACACACACACACACACACACACACACACACACACACACACACACACACACACACACACACACACACACACACACACACACGCACGCACGCACGCACGCACGCACGCACGCACACACATACACACACACACACAACTACAAAACATTACATACACGCACGCAAGAAATTACAACTATATACAACTATATAATCAAGACATTATTCATACTGTGGCACGTTTCGAGCTAACAGATATCGTCGGCCAAGTAGGACGTAAGACAGTGAAGCTGAAGCGACGTACTGAAGTGAAGTAGATGCCAGAAAAGAAGGACGTCGGCCGAAAGTCGAGAGGAAGGACAAAATCAACGCTGACGTTTGAACCTCGACGTGTGTGTGACGTAAAAAGGTGTTTTCACTACACATATTCGGATTTTATGCATCACTAAACATCACTAAAAAAAAAGGGTCTTATAACCGTAAGGTCCGGGACATCTCGTTTTCTGTCTGACCGCCATTTTGTGTTTTTTAAGGAAAACGTTAATGAAATTTGAGATATCTAATGAAATTTGGTGTACATGTTTATATTATACTCTTTAATGAAAATAAAATTCAGAGTTATTTTGTGATCATAAATTGTAAAACCGACGCCAACTTTAATTTTTTTTATTACTAATGACTCTGTAAATTTAAGTTTTATCAAATTATCGTTTATTAAGTAAAATATTGAGTATTTTATTGTGAATACAATGATATCTTGTTTGTTCAAATCCCATAAGAAATACCACAGAAAACAGGTATGGCAGAAAACAGCCTCCCCCATAAATTCTGACTATTTCACTTTTTTGTGCCGGACTTCGATCCTCCGCCACAGAAAAAATTTATTTACAAGTTATTACTTTTTCAACTTAACTCAGTAACAGTAACTTATTACAAAGTAGAGGATCCATTTTCTTTGAAATTTATAACTTTTAACAAATTGAAAAACATTTATTTACACATTATAATTTGAATCGCAAGAATTAAAATTATTTGCAATTAAATGATAATGCCATGTTTCGACTTGTAAATTATCTGTTTGCTTTAGTGAGTTCAGTTATAACTCGTATAATTTAGTGAGTTCAGTTATAACTCGTATAATTTAACTAAATATTATCGTTCGTTACGTTTCTTAAATACAATTTTTAAATTTATTTATGTTTTTTTACTCAGTGTTTATTACGCACAATTGTCGAGAATAACTAATTGTAGTTTTTCTGAAATGTATAAGCTTTCAGACTGCAACTGGAAGAACGCACTGCGACTTTAAACAGAACGCTTTCCCAACCAAAATTTGCCTAGAGATGTTAGGCTGCATAAGGAGTACGAGACCACAGGATCTTTTGCTCCCCAAACCGCTGATTGAAGTAGACCTTTTATAAGAAGAAGAATGTGCACTTAAATAGAATGGGGGGAATACTGAAATGAGTGCAAGAATTGTTATGGTTGAAATGTGTAATCAGGTTTTTACAAAGACAATTAAAACCGTACCACCTACAAAGAGTGCAACCTTGAAGATGTTGACTGTGAACAGTGGCGGGCATTTTTTTTTTTTACTTTTGTATATAAAATTGCAGTTGAACCGCATTTATTTGATCTTTGTCATAATCACTGATGAAGTAAGTTTTACACGAAATGGAATATCATGTCCATAATAATCATTACTGGGCAAAAGAAACACTCAACATGCATTCAAATTTAGATACAGCAATGTCTGGACAGGTAATCATCGGTGACTTCTGGATTGGTTTTATTTTCTTCCGTTAACACTTAATCGCCAGAACTGTCTTGTTTTTCTTCACAACATTATATTAAAAACACTGCACCGGTCTGACTACCAACAAGAAATCAAACGGTGCTCGAGCACACGTCGCTTTTTAGATAACGTTATGGTGAAAGGTGGACTGGCCGTGGCCTATTAGATCATTATATTTATATTTTTATCTACGGCGATTCATCAAAACCACAGTGCACACAAATTTAGTTCAAAATATTGAGTTTACAACAAAGAATTATTCAAGGTGCCAGCAAATCTGAACTACGCTAGAAGTTTTTATTGAAGATCCGTGCATTGTAGATGTGTACTGTAAACAACGAAGGGCATTTTGAACATTTATTATGAATTCTTATTGTGAACCCCTTTTCTTCACTTCTGTGTTGATAATTAGAATTAGAACCCATTCACGTTAGCACTTCCCATTCGTTCTAATACAGTTGGCTGTTCTCCGCCATAACTTGGTTATGTTATTGGATTTGAATAAACAAGGCGTCGTTCTCTTCACAATAAACTGTTCAACACACCACAACAGTTTGAACAGTACAATCAAAGTTCTCTACGACGAAGGCGCGAATGAATAAGAACTTGTTATCAGTAGGCTAAGAACTTAGATTCAATATAGTATTAAGAGTGTTTAACATAAATTACGTTGCAGTGATTGTGAAGAAATACGTGTCACGGAATTAGTGCAAGCTGAATGTGTTTCACGTGTCATTAAAAACAAGTGTGCAAGAACAAAAACATTACGTCCATTCAGGAATATGTTATTCTGTCATACTAACGTACAGCATATAGTAAGAATTGATGAAGAATTTAAATTTTAGTAAAATAAAATATTATTAATATTAATCATGAATTAGAAAAGGACACAATGTCATTTATAACTCAAGCCCAGTGTATCCTAATCCGGAAATTAGACATTTTCAGTATGTGATCTACCTGTTAGAATATGTTCCGAAAATTCTGAGGTTCCCAAGTTGTTGCAGGTGTCTTATTTGCTAATCATATTTCAACATTAATTTTTCTGACTTTCGATGTACGCAGTTTAATAAACTCGTCAGGCCACTGTACCAGAGTATACAAGACCAGCACAACTGCAAGAGACAATCTGCCCTAATTAACCGAAGACAGCAGCGAGATCGACATATGGGTTTTCGATAATATCTCGAGAGAACGACAAGAACGCAGGAAGACGGCGGATTGAGATTTTCAACAACATTGAGATTATTTTATAAAAACCTTTTAAAGACGAATAAAAAGTTTACAGATTATTAAAAATTATAAATATTTAAATAATTAATGAACGATATTAAAAGACCGTACTTTTAATATAATTAGCTTTACTCCATGTAAATGAAATACAGACTTACATTTTTGATTTCATAGGACTGTTAAACAGTATTTTTGTAAATAAAGTTATTTCAATTAAATTTTTATTCAAGTTAATTATATTGAAGAGCTCTGAACGATGATGTTTAACACATATTTGAGGAGCTTGGTACGTCCCCAAGAGTGTTCCGATGCTCTCTGTCAAGAAACAATCAAGATGTTCAGTGCCAAACATAAGTCTACCGAGAGACCTGCAAAACGTAGACAAGTGTGAAGCGCGAAGGCTGGAGAGATTCAAACCTTATGATTCAGCAGATTCTAACAATTTTAGTGACGCTGTCTCACTCTGTTATACTTATGCAATGTTTTCTCTTTTTTATACTGTGCATTACACTATTCTATTATAAAATTCTGTTCTTTTACACATATGTTTTCTCACAATAGTTACATAAACATATAATTTAAGATATAATCATGTAAGTTAGTCGAACAATTGTATTAATTTATTACTTTTCACTGGAAAATACCGCCCATGTTATTTTTATATTGCGAAATGTGACTCTTTTTATTTCACTGACACAGATTGGATAACAACACATATACATTAAGCATGTATACATATAGAGGCCTACGTGTGTGTGTAAAACTGATATTTTTATAAAAATTGATAATTCCTTCATACAATAAAATCGGTCAATTTGACAATTTGGTTTCAAATATTTCATAAGACTGAATTTTCTTGATTTATATATAGCCTACTCTCTATACTGGGTGGGGTGAGGATGCATAGAAGAGTTTTGTCTGAAGTATATATGTCGTTATATGTATTCACGCTCACGTTCAGACACAAAAACACTCGTTCGTAACTTTAAGTAATACTAACAAACTCTGATGTAAATAAAATGCAAACTGCAATGCATTCATAGCAATACGGTCATATGTACTCTACATATCTAAACGAGGTCACACAAGTTTCTAGCGGGCGGGGAGCGCGCAGGCACCGGTGCATGTGTAATGTAGATATACGTAATATAGAGAACATGTGTGAGGTGTCGCCGCGTAGTTCTGTACCGCGTTCTCTCTGTAATCAGTATAACGAAAAAACAGTTGCCTTTTAAGTCCACATATCGCTGGAACCGCTTTAAAGCAGCATCAGCCGCTGTACAAACAACTCATGTTAGTGTTACGTAAGTGTAAATCTGATGTAAAAACAACACATTGTAACTCCAGCATAAATAAAACCAATACGGTGGCACATTCAAAATAATCTGATTTCAGATTGCGATGGAGTAAAGGAGACCTTATTACCAAAGGTCGCTGACGCTCAAATTATGATGACTTGAATGAAGTTCGAAACCCAGCTAGTGCAGACAGATTTTTTTTGTCAATTTCCATCGCAGTCTTCTTTAGACTTTAGGAAGGTTATATAAAAGTGAGCTTACAATATGGAAATAAGGTGGGGCAAACATTTTATGTGAGCCATTAATCGATAGTGTAAATATCACATTCAGACTGGGTTAGTCACAGTTCTCGCCACAACTAACGGAGTTAGATTCGCACTAATTTAACATGACAACATAAATCTATTCTGTCGCCAATTTTTATCGTAATTAACCACATACAGGGGTACGGTTTAAACACGTAATATGTAACAGAATTTAACGGAAAATAACAGTCTTTCTTTCTGTGGCCTTAATCCGGAGATTGGTGATCATTTGTACTCGTCATGTCTTTCTACTGTTCTTACTATTTGAAAAATCCGTCCATTATTATTAAAATTACTATCCGGGCTGCAAAGCCGTGGTCTTTCAATTTCTTCGCCGAAAGGTGTTAATAACTCGACCTGACGTTTCGGCCACATCTCTGGAAGCCATCTTCAGTGTAAGGACTTCAAGAACACTGCCAAGGTGTACGTTAGTACAACCAGAGTACTATGGCAAAGGCTGAGCATTATGACGCAGGCCGTGAAAGCCTAAGAAATCCATCCATTCTTTGGATCCATTTCTGTAGAGCCAGTTGGGCCAACAACCTCTTTCGTATCCTTCCTCTAGCGTCTTGAATAAAACATTACGCGCAATACTGTATTTATAGAGTACTGAATGGTTCTCTGTAAGCAGGCAGGACAGTGAAATGAACTAATATTATTCACTGTTGCTTGTTTTTAATGTTTGTGAACGATTAACTGCAATTCCGCAGAGTAAATAACTCCAGAACGTTATTTACTTTAACGTACACTGTGGTTACTGATCGAAAGGTCTAAACTGAAAAAAGGTACTTAACAATTCAATTTAAATATAAATATATTTTGATATTCCTACATCAAATGCAAATTATAACATTTTATTAATTATATTCAAATTTAATTTAAATTAATAACTACCCATCTTCGGATGCAGCGAATAAAATGTACAGCGACATTTGTATTCATGAAGGCAACAGAACCTTCAATTTTTCGCATTTCAACTGTACAGAACTGAGTTGTATAGATTGATTATTAAATTCTCTAAAGTGTTTGTAGATTAATCGACACTGGTTACCAAATTTTGTGCAACGTCTCTTGATACTGGATTCAATCCATTATCCATAATCCAGTATTGGTGTTGCATCACGTGATGTTTTCAGCTTTATTCGTTAAAATTTTCAAATTTTATTCTTAAAACAGACGAAACATAAGAACTGACCTGTTCATACAGGATTTCTGTTTGGAAAATTTAATACAAACGTTGGGTCTCGTGCCATCGTGAACTGGAAGTATTCATTGAAACATAAGAACTGACCTGTTGTGCTGAGTCAAAAGATTCAGCGCTAATTCAGTCATTTTATTGGCAGTTTTGACGTTATTGGCAGTACGAAATTTAAGGCAGTAATTAGTGCTGCGCTCTACCCGTGGATAGGAAAAACTAATAGTTTAGACAACGGCGGTCGGAGGTCGACACCGCCGTCTTTCAACAGCATGAACGTTCCTAGTGCCGCTTTCTGCCGAGAAGTTTGGTAGGTAAACCAACACGGGGGCAGACTCCATCGTAATGTTCGTCTAACAAAATACTTCAGGGTTGACGGACGCTTTTCTCTTCGGTGGAGAGGTATTAATTTCCAACATCTTCTAACTACTATGGAATGATAGTTTCTTAAACGACTGCGGTGAGTTTTGATTTCATTATATTAATTATATACTAAATTTCACGGGAGAAAACGTTTTTTTAGTAAGCTTGAGTAAGCCCCCACTTGTCGAATCATGCGTTCCGAGATACGTAATAGTTGTAAAGTTTTTATAAACCAATAAAACTTGATTATTGGAGTGTCAGAATCTCGGCCTTAATACCTAAAGTACAATAACCACAAAATAATTAAGTTTGAACTTTCATTAACACTGATGTAACGAGATTCTGTTGAGCACTTAACCTATTACACAATGTGTCGTTATTAAGTGGTATAAGGGTTTGCTACAATATCTGTAAAACTTTATACATATATATATGGGAACTTACTCAGGCACGTTTTAAACGTAAATCATGTCTCATTCAAAGTAATAGTATTCTCAGATTCTATGGAGTAAAAAACTATGTGTTTTAAATAAATTCTGCACCACGTGGTAACCTCAATTTCACTCAAAGTAATAAGTTCATAAGATGTTACAGAGCCAAGATAAATTATTATATTGCAAAAGCAACTCACATTCAGTAAGGTTCAGGTTATAAAGGGTTATAAAGAATCATTGTTAGAGAGTTTTTTTTAAGTAAGGCATGTTGGCCAAAATAATGTTACCAAGTTTTATTATGTAGCACATAACTAGGTGTTGTTTTTATATATGATTTTGGAGGGTGTCCAAACAGTGGGGGCATTTGTGTGTGGTCTCTCACTAAAAATATAATTGTGATCAGGGTTCGCCGAACAGAGACAAGTCCTGCTACATGACTGAAAGAATGACATCTTAAAAGCTCCACACTCGACAACGAAGAGAATAAGACCACAACAACCACAACAACATGCCAATCATAAGATCGCCACGTTACAAATAAGAGATCATCCTTCTCGACACATAAGCAGGTGAAAAACAACCATTTATAATTAACACGTAGAATCAACATGGCACCAGTTATACATAATCATCAGTTTTTACCGTTCAAGTATACATTCATTTGGATCCCCAACTGATGGGACAGTTTAGTGTGAACACTAAGAATTAATTGTAAAATTTCAATATATGTATAGTAAATTGTCAGTTCAGAGACCGACATGTCTACAACACAGCATCCAACTTAGATTTCCACTCATTTCTTTATAGGGCTTTCGCTACAGATTTAAAGTCAGTTTTGTTATTAGTAATTTTCTCAAGTTTAATTTACTATGCATAAAAACATATATTTTCTCTTATTTTTTAAAATCAGGTTATGTCATTTGTATAAAAAGATTACTGGGGAGGGAGGTGAATTTTTAATTAGTTTCAACCAAGCTATGCATGTCGAAACACTTTTCAACTTGTTTGTCGAAACAAGGTTGTTGAGACAAATTTGTTGAGACTGGTCATAAGTTGAAGGAACATGTCCGTCTCTGACACACAAATGTATTTTTTTATATAAGGTGCTAATATTGTGCAATTTTTCTCTTTTCATTAATTGGCCCTAATATAGTCTATATAAATTCTTTATATTAATCATGGTAACTGGGGGGCGTTAATTATTTTAAACAATTTTTATTTCTCACCTTAATTCAGTAATTAAACACTTAGCCACTGAGGCACTTGGTTTTAAATTTTTAATGTCCTGGGGACATTTGTATGCAATACTTTATGATACACATGACGTGCAATTAACCCACACCATGGGGGTACATTTATAGAAATAAATCTTTAATCCTAATTGGGATTCCTATAAAGAAGAAGTTAGAATTATATACACCAGAAGGGTAATATAAAAAGGGGCGTGGCAAGAGACCTTTATGTATTTGTATACTATTGTATAGTGTAATTTGTCTTGTGGAACATGTTATGTCTGTATATTTCTGTGTACATTTTGGGGGATATATATATATATAAATATTATGCATTACTGTACTTTTGGTGGGATATAGGGATTTATTATTCAGGGTCTTTTACAACAGAAAGTTAACACATGTAGGCATGTGGATATATCCTTTTCATTTTCTTTTTAAGGGAGGTATTCTATCTCAATAATCGTGGCTGATCATTTCTTTAAGGAAATTAATTATTTTATTTAACAAGTATAGGAAGTGTCACCTTTAAAGTTCATTTAATTGGTTGAGTAATTATTTTAATTATTAATAGTAACTGGGAATGAAATCATTTATCTTCATTAATTTATATACTGCATTTTAAAAAGGAACACATGATATAAATTTTATATTTTATTAAATAGTTTAATGGGAGCTTATTTTGAGGTTAATGATTATTTTAAAATTTCAATTCATTGATGGTGACATAGCAATTATTTTCTTGGATTCAGTTAATATTTTTCAGGTGGCCTTGTTGAGAGGGTATACTTCTTTATTTAACCATTTAAAAGGGGAATTATAAATCACTGTTGTATTTATTTGTTCATTATATTTTTATTATGAGATAGAATAATAAAATGGGATTGTTAATTATTTAATTCTTGAGTTTTCATTGCAAGTCCCGTCTCACTGGATCCAGCGCAATTTTTAGCTTCTCTAGGCCTTAGCCTAGTTTTAATTAATTTGTAGCCCCTCTTTACAAAAAGAAATATTCTTTTTGTTTTAACTACTCAAAATGAAGTAGGGGTTTCATTTGGTAGCAGAGCGCGCTTACGACGAGGGTCCTGTGGGTGTGACGGGGCTTGCAAACTTAGGAAATATTTTGGAACTTTCACAATGTTAAGTTCAAATAGAACTTAGAAAAATTTTAAAGGCCCTATATCCCCAGTGAAAATATTTTTTGTTAGTTTTAAGGTTTGAAATATATGTACATGTACTTGCCCGCCTTGCATAGTGAATAGTGCCACGTGGTGGGAAATTTTAGAAGGGGAAATCCCTGGGCAAGACTTATCGCAGTCGGTGCTTGGTTAGTTTGAGTTTACCTTGCCCATGTTTGGGGAGGTGTTGCTGTTTTTTTTGTAATTATGCGGTATGGCCCGATCGGCAGTCGGTTTCTTCCGATAGATGGTAGCAGGAGGTAACCTAAGAAATGGTTAAAATAAATTTTCGTGGTCGGTATTTTTGTTTTCGTGTTGTGTGTGTTGTGTGTGTGTCGCGTTCCTTTTGTCTGGTGTAATCGAGTGTGAGCTGTTCAGTTAGTGGGCTAGTTCTCGCATCGGTAGGTGGACCCGCAGTCTACTCTTTGGAAGAACAGTACTTGGGTTTTTCAGATTCTGGTTATTTAGAATAAGTTTTAAAGTTAATGTTAAGTGTGCCGACCGCGAAGTGAGGATGACTTCGATAAATCCTGAGTTGTTTGTAAGGGAGGAAATTGAGTTCGAGCTCCGGGCCCGGGGTAAAGAAACCCGAGGCAATGTCCAAACCTTACGGCGGCTGCTCCGTGAAGCGCTGACCGCGGGTGATGCGCTCTCCATGGTCACTATCACTGACCCCGAGAGTGAGTGGGAACGGTGTACGGAAAAGTGGGGTGAGCTGCAGGAGTTGGCTCAATCCGTCGAAAGTTTGGAGGAGGGACCGGGATGCTCTCTCGTTGTCCGGCGGATCCGGCAACGTATGCAGCACTTGATTCATCGGCTGCAGAATTTACTGGCACAAGTCAGTGAACCGCCATATATAATACCGCCACCATATAATATAACAGAGATTATACAGGAGATTACCTCGACCCTCCAAGGGTCACCACCGGTAAGAGCATCCACCCCAATTCCGGTTGTTGAGGAGTCCGTGATCTCAGCGGTGAACACTTCTTCATACAGAGAAGTAGAGCCTGTACGGACTGGTTCGGGGGCGGCAACGTACAACCACCTGCCCAACCCACTTGCCAATATTATTCAACAACTGCCAGTCGTGGACGGACTGGAAGCAGACAAACTACTACCTTTTTTCAAGATAGTCTTTGAATTGAAGGACTATCCGGGTATGCTGGAGCGAACGGTGCTCGAACTCATCTTCCCCTACTGTCGCGGTACCATGGCTGACAGGGTGGCGGAGGTAATGCGACGCAAGGAAGGTGTGGATGAGTTCCACCGGGTGGTGCTGAGGGCGTTCGTACCCAGTAGACTGATGGAGCAATTGCGCCATCGGCATTTTTATAGAGTTCAGGCACGGGGCGAAACATTGGCCCAGTACGTGCTGCGAATGCGCCAGGTAGCTCGTATTCTGGGAATGGGCATGTCGGAGGAAGAGGTAGTCCAACACATCCTCGACGGCGTCTCTGCCGACGACCGTCTGCGACTAGTTTTTGCACAGCGGCCGCAGTGGTTTACCGACCTGGAGCGACTCTGCGTTATGACGGAGACCATGCAGATGACCGACCAGGCGGGCGGAAACAGTAGACGAGCCGAACCAAGACCTCAGACATCGGAAGGGGCTAGAGAGCCTACCTTCCCCCGACAGGCCCAGCCAGCTCGAAATCGTCAGCAAACAAATTCAAATTCTGTGATTTGTTATAATTGTAACCGCCCGGGACACGTGGCGAGAAATTGTATGCGAAGGCGCGCGCGACCAGCACCACCTATGTCTAGACCAGCGCCAAAAAACTAAGTAGACAGGGGAAGATATTTCGGAGGATGTCTTCCCCCCGCTTCAATTCTGTTCAACTTCCGTCGACCTCCAGACAGTCGTTAAAAGCCCAATCTTCTAATATCAAGGTCCAGTCCGCTACCTCGCAACAACTTTCTGTATGCCCCTTTCTGTCGCTCGAGGTAAAGGGGGGTCAGCTCAGAGCCTTAGTTGACTCCGGTTCAGCCCGATCCATCATTTCATCTCGGGTACATGCGGACCTTGAACGACAGGGTTTAATTAAAAGGTCAGAAAAGTCATCTGCTATATGCTGGACGGCATCCCGGGAAATCTTGCCTATCTCCCGGGTTACTTCCTTTAAGATCAAAATCGATGGGTTTTCTTGGGTGTGGTCTTTTCTGGTTTCTCCTGCTCTGGGAGTGGATTGTATCATTGGTGCCGATTTTATCGCAAAAAGTGGTCTCGTGCTGGACATCCAAGCGCACCAATGTTTTTTTAAATTTAATCGGGAGGTTTTAATTCCGTTCCTTGGGTACCAGGGCGCTAAGCCGGGTATCCAAGAAGTAGCTTGTCCCGATTCTGCACGAGACCATCTCACTCCATCCCAGCAGACGGCCTTAGATCATTTGTGTGAGGAATTTCCCGAGGTGTTAACTCCTACTTTGGGACTCACACACCTGCTGGAATATAAAATCAGTCTTACAGATACGAAAATAGTGAGGTCACACCCTTACAAGTTTGCCCCTCCTAAGATGACCATTCTGCGAGAGAAGATTCAAGAATTATTGGACCAAGGGGTGATTGAACCTTCTCATTCCAGCTATGCCAGTCCAGCATTTTTAGTGCCAAAGCCTGGTGGCAAACAAAGAATGGTTATTGATTACAGGAAGTTGAACGCCAATATCGAGGTGGATTCTGTTCCCCTCCCGGATTTACATTCGGCCTTTGATTGGTTCAGTGGGGCCAGATTTTATACCATTATCGATCTGAACGCGGCCTATCATCAGATACCTCTTGCCAAAGAAAGTAAACCATACACAGCTTTTTGTGTACCCTGGAATTTGTACCAGTACACAAGGGTTCCCATGGGTTTGGCTGTGGGGGCCCAGACACTTACTCGCCTTCTTGACACTGTCTTTCACGACGTCAAATTCCGTTTCGTCTATAATTATCTTGACGATCTGTTGGTGTATAGTGAGACTTTCGAAGATCATCTGCGGCATTTAAGAGAGGTGTTGGGTCGTTTAAGAGAGGCTGGCCTCACTGTCAATCCCGAAAAGGTTCGTTTCGCCCAAGAGAGTATTTCTTTCTTGGGCCATTTAATTTCGTACAAGGGCGTGACGGTAGACCCAGAGAGGACACAAGGCATCCGTGACTTTCCTCCGCCAAGGGATGCGAAAGGCATAGCGAGATTCGTCGGTATGATAAATTTTTATCGGCGTTTCATACCGAATATCGCTGAAATTGCCGCTCCCTTGAATGAACTGAGGAAGAAGGGGGCAAAGTTTGCATGGGGGGAAAACCAACAGAAGGCTTTTGATACCTTAAAGGAAGCCATCATTTCCCCACCGGTGTTGCGGATGCCCGACTTTTCAAAGCCGTTCATTTTGCAGACGGACGTGAGTTCGGTTGCGCTCGGAGCGGTCCTTTCCCAGGTTATTGACGACGCTAGGCAGCCTGTGGCTTTTATCTCACGCACGTTGACCCAGCAAGAACGTAAATCATCCGTTTATGAGCTAGAGTGTTTAGCTGTTGTATACGCTCTAGATAAGTTCAGGCGTTTCCTGGAACATGCTGAGTTCCTGCTCGAGACCGACAATCAGGCTCTCTCATGGCTTCTAGCTCATCCCCGGCAACTGGGTAAAATTGGTAGATGGGTGGTGAAAATCTCATCCTTTAAGTTCACCGTGCAACACATCAGGGGATCCCAGAATGTGGTTGCAGATGCCTTATCCTGTATGTTTTCCCAACCCAGTGATGCCCAAGCTGAGCAACCCTGTTCCGTTCTTCTCGATTTTCCATTAGCCTTCACTGATGTGTTACCCCATCAGTTAAACGACGAAGTGCTGGGTCAAGTCATCCAAAATATTAAGCAGGGTAACGTACAGGCCCCTTATTTCTTGTCCAAGGGAGTCCTTTGTTGTCGAGAAAGAAAAGGGCGAGCACCTAAAATCGTGCTGCCTAGCAAATTAGTGCCCATGGTCTTCAGTTATTACCATGATTCCCCAATCGGAGGCCACAAGGGAATTTCGAAGACCATTTCCAGTATTAGGAAACATTTTATCTGGAAGGGCATGGATAGAGACATCGCGACGAGAGTAAAAAAACTGTCATCTGTGTGGCTTGAGCAAGCCTGCCCAGAACACCAAACTAGGGTTGTTATCTTCTGAGGTGGCGAGCAGACCAATGGAAAAGTTATTTATTGACTACGTGGGGCCGTTCCCCCGTAGCAAGTCAGGTAATGCTTACCTGCTTGTTTGTGTAGATGCTTTTTCAAAGTTTGCCTGGCTACTGCCCTTACGGCAGGCAACCGCTCGTTTGACCATCAACGCTTTACAGAACCACGTTTTTCAGCATTTCGGTCTTCCGACCATCATTGTCTCGGACAATGGCCCGCAATTTATTTCAAACGAATTCAGGCGTATGTGTTTCGCCAGTGGCATCAAACACGTAACCACTTCCCCTTATTACCCACAACCGTCCCATGCGGAGAGATTCAATCGGAATCTCCGGTCCGCCTTGATTGCTTATCACGCTGAGCAACAAACAACCTGGGATCAGAATCTGAAGTGGTTACAATTAGCCTTCAACACGGCCAGACACGACAGTCATCAGGCCGTGCCCTTTGAAATTTTGTTTGGATTCTCGCCCGCACTCCCGTTGACCAACCTATGGGATATTGAAGATCTTCTTCCGCGGGAGCCCAATAATAAAACTGCGGAGAGATGGAAAATGGCTCAGAAGAATTTGCTGCGAGCGCACGAGCGGGTCCGTCGGCGTTATAATCAGGGGCGTATTCCAAACCCCTTCCGGATTGGTGACTGGGTCTATTGCCAAAGCCACCCACTCAGCTCTGCCGCCGACAAACGTGCTGCGAAGCTATGCTACCGTTGGTCGGGGCCATACCGAATCATAGGATTTACGTCACCGGTGACGGCCCGGCTGGGCGTACCGGGAGACAAACAAAAGTTGATGACAAGCCACATTTCCAAACTTAAACGTTGTCGGGGGCTATCCAAAACGTTCGAAGGGGGATAGTCCCCGTAAAGATAGGACGGAGGTCCATGTTAAATGTGGAAGTCGTGTTCCGGCTTTGGTGGGCAAGCCTCAGGAGGTCGGAAGATCCACGTATGCATACAAGAATCTCTCTTTTGTCTTTTGCTGTCTTCTCTTGTGCTGTGTGCGGACCCTGATCAGGTCAGCAGGCAGCACCCGCACACTTACATAATACATATCTTCTTTCGTCTCTTTCGTTTTCCTTCGGAGAATCCGTTCTCCTGAGAGCAAGCTCTGCTGAGCCAACTCAACCACGACGTCCACCGGTTTGTTTTGGGGAGAGGTACACTGCAGGGTACTCTCCTGGCTTTTAACGTTGGGGCAACTATGTTGCCCTTTTGGGGTGAGGGTGTGCTGAGTCAAAAGATTCAGCGCTAATTCAGTCATTTTATTGGCAGTTTTGACGTTATTGGCAGTACGAAATTTAAGGCAGTAATTAGTGCTGCGCTCTACCCGTGGATAGGAAAAACTAATAGTTTAGACAACGGCGGTCGGAGGTCGACACCGCCGTCTTTCAACAGCATGAACGTTCCTAGTGCCGCTTTCTGCCGAGAAGTTTGGTAGGTAAACCAACACGGGGGCAGACTCCATCGTAATGTTCGTCTAACAAAATACTTCAGGGTTGACGGACGCTTTTCTCTTCGGTGGAGAGGTATTAATTTCCAACATCTTCTAACTACTATGGAATGATAGTTTCTTAAACGACTGCGGTGAGTTTTGATTTCATTATATTAATTATATACTAAATTTCACGGGAGAAAACGTTTTTTTAGTAAGCTTGAGTAAGCCCCCACTTGTCGAATCATGCGTTCCGAGATACGTAATAGTTGTAAAGTTTTTATAAACCAATAAAACTTGATTATTGGAGTGTCAGAATCTCGGCCTTAATACCTAAAGTACAATAACCACAAAATAATTAAGTTTGAACTTTCATTAACACTGATGTAACGAGATTCTGTTGAGCACTTAACCTATTACACAATGTGTCGTTATTAAGTGGTATAAGGTTTTGCTACAATATCTGTAAAACTTTATACATATATATATGGGAACTTACTCAGGCACGTTTTAAACGTAAATCATGTCTCATTCAAAGTAATAGTATTCTCAGATTCTATGGAGTAAAAAACTATGTGTTTTAAATAAATTCTGCACCACGTGGTAACCTCAATTTCACTCAAAGTAATAAGTTCATAAGATGTTACAGAGCCAAGATAAATTATTATATTGCAAAAGCAACTCACATTCAGTAAGGTTCAGGTTATAAAGGGTTATAAAGAATCATTGTTAGAGAGTTTTTTTTAAGTAAGGCATGTTGGCCAAAATAATGTTACCAAGTTTTATTATGTAGCACATAACTAGGTGTTGTTTTTATATATGATTTTGGAGGGTGTCCAAACAGTGGGGGCATTTGTGTGTGGTCTCTCACTAAAAATATAATTGTGATCAGGGTTCGCCGAACAGAGACAAGTCCTGCTACATGACTGAAAGAATGACATCTTAAAAGCTCCACACTCGACAACGAAGAGAATAAGACCACAACAACCACAACAACATGCCAATCATAAGATCGCCACGTTACAAATAAGAGATCATCCTTCTCGACACATAAGCAGGTGAAAAACAACCATTTATAATTAACACGTAGAATCAACATGGCACCAGTTATACATAATCATCAGTTTTTACCGTTCAAGTATACATTCATTTGGATCCCCAACTGATGGGACAGTTTAGTGTGAACACTAAGAATTAATTGTAAAATTTCAATATATGTATAGTAAATTGTCAGTTCAGAGACCGACATGTCTACAACACAGCATCCAACTTAGATTTCCACTCATTTCTTTATAGGGCTTTCGCTACAGATTTAAAGTCAGTTTTGTTATTAGTAATTTTCTCAAGTTTAATTTACTATGCATAAAAACATATATTTTCTCTTATTTTTTAAAATCAGGTTATGTCATTTGTATAAAAAGATTACTGGGGAGGGAGGTGAATTTTTAATTAGTTTCAACCAAGCTATGCATGTCGAAACACTTTTCAACTTGTTTGTCGAAACAAGGTTGTTGAGACAAATTTGTTGAGACTGGTCATAAGTTGAAGGAACATGTCCGTCTCTGACACACAAATGTATTTTTTTATATAAGGTGCTAATATTGTGCAATTTTTCTCTTTTCATTAATTGGCCCTAATATAGTCTATATAAATTCTTTATATTAATCATGGTAACTGGGGGGCGTTAATTATTTTAAACAATTTTTATTTCTCACCTTAATTCAGTAATTAAACACTTAGCCACTGAGGCACTTGGTTTTAAATTTTTAATGTCCTGGGGACATTTGTATGCAATACTTTATGATACACATGACGTGCAATTAACCCACACCATGGGGGTACATTTATAGAAATAAATCTTTAATCCTAATTGGGATTCCTATAAAGAAGAAGTTAGAATTATATACACCAGAAGGGTAATATAAAAAGGGGCGTGGCAAGAGACCTTTATGTATTTGTATACTATTGTATAGTGTAATTTGTCTTGTGGAACATGTTATGTCTGTATATTTCTGTGTACATTTTGGGGGATATATATATATATAAATATTATGCATTACTGTACTTTTGGTGGGATATAGGGATTTATTATTCAGGGTCTTTTACAACAGAAAGTTAACACATGTAGGCATGTGGATATATCCTTTTCATTTTCTTTTTAAGGGAGGTATTCTATCTCAATAATCGTGGCTGATCATTTCTTTAAGGAAATTAATTATTTTATTTAACAAGTATAGGAAGTGTCACCTTTAAAGTTCATTTAATTGGTTGAGTAATTATTTTAATTATTAATAGTAACTGGGAATGAAATCATTTATCTTCATTAATTTATATACTGCATTTTAAAAAGGAACACATGATATAAATTTTATATTTTATTAAATAGTTTAATGGGAGCTTATTTTGAGGTTAATGATTATTTTAAAATTTCAATTCATTGATGGTGACATAGCAATTATTTTCTTGGATTCAGTTAATATTTTTCAGGTGGCCTTGTTGAGAGGGTATACTTCTTTATTTAACCATTTAAAAGGGGAATTATAAATCACTGTTGTATTTATTTGTTCATTATATTTTTATTATGAGATAGAATAATAAAATGGGATTGTTAATTATTTAATTCTTGAGTTTTCATTGCAAGTCCCGTCTCACTGGATCCAGCGCAATTTTTAGCTTCTCTAGGCCTTAGCCTAGTTTTAATTAACTTGTAGCCCCTCTTTACAAAAAGAAATATTCTTTTTGTTTTAACTACTCAAAATGAAGTAGGGGTTTCATTTGGTAGCAGAGCGCGCTTACGACGAGGGTCCTGTGGGTGTGACGGGGCTTGCAAACTTAGGAAATATTTTGGAACTTTCACAATGTTAAGTTCAAATAGAACTTAGAAAAATTTTAAAGGCCCTATATCCCCAGTGAAAATATTTTTTGTTAGTTTTAAGGTTTGAAATATATGTACATGTACTTGCCCGCCTTGCATAGTGAATAGTGCCACGTGGTGGGAAATTTTAGAAGGGGAAATCCCTGGGCAAGACTTATCGCAGTCGGTGCTTGGTTAGTTTGAGTTTACCTTGCCCATGTTTGGGGAGGTGTTGCTGTTTTTTTTGTAATTATGCGGTATGGCCCGATCGGCAGTCGGTTTCTTCCGATAGATGGTAGCAGGAGGTAACCTAAGAAATGGTTAAAATAAATTTTCGTGGTCGGTATTTTTGTTTTCGTGTTGTGTGTGTTGTGTGTGTGTCGCGTTCCTTTTGTCTGGTGTAATCGAGTGTGAGCTGTTCAGTTAGTGGGCTAGTTCTCGCATCGGTAGGTGGACCCGCAGTCTACTCTTTGGAAGAACAGTACTTGGGTTTTTCAGATTCTGGTTATTTAGAATAAGTTTTAAAGTTAATGTTAAGTGTGCCGACCGCGAAGTGAGGATGACTTCGATAAATCCTGAGTTGTTTGTAAGGGAGGAAATTGAGTTCGAGCTCCGGGCCCGGGGTAAAGAAACCCGAGGCAATGTCCAAACCTTACGGCGGCTGCTCCGTGAAGCGCTGACCGCGGGTGATGCGCTCTCCATGGTCACTATCACTGACCCCGAGAGTGAGTGGGAACGGTGTACGGAAAAGTGGGGTGAGCTGCAGGAGTTGGCTCAATCCGTCGAAAGTTTGGAGGAGGGACCGGGATGCTCTCTCGTTGTCCGGCGGATCCGGCAACGTATGCAGCACTTGATTCATCGGCTGCAGAATTTACTGGCACAAGTCAGTGAACCGCCATATATAATACCGCCACCATATAATATAACAGAGATTATACAGGAGATTACCTCGACCCTCCAAGGGTCACCACCGGTAAGAGCATCCACCCCAATTCCGGTTGTTGAGGAGTCCGTGATCTCAGCGGTGAACACTTCTTCATACAGAGAAGTAGAGCCTGTACGGACTGGTTCGGGGGCGGCAACGTACAACCACCTGCCCAACCCACTTGCCAATATTATTCAACAACTGCCAGTCGTGGACGGACTGGAAGCAGACAAACTACTACCTTTTTTCAAGATAGTCTTTGAATTGAAGGACTATCCGGGTATGCTGGAGCGAACGGTGCTCGAACTCATCTTCCCCTACTGTCGCGGTACCATGGCTGACAGGGTGGCGGAGGTAATGCGACGCAAGGAAGGTGTGGATGAGTTCCACCGGGTGGTGCTGAGGGCGTTCGTACCCAGTAGACTGATGGAGCAATTGCGCCATCGGCATTTTTATAGAGTTCAGGCACGGGGCGAAACATTGGCCCAGTACGTGCTGCGAATGCGCCAGGTAGCTCGTATTCTGGGAATGGGCATGTCGGAGGAAGAGGTAGTCCAACACATCCTCGACGGCGTCTCTGCCGACGACCGTCTGCGACTAGTTTTTGCACAGCGGCCGCAGTGGTTTACCGACCTGGAGCGACTCTGCGTTATGACGGAGACCATGCAGATGACCGACCAGGCGGGCGGAAACAGTAGACGAGCCGAACCAAGACCTCAGACATCGGAAGGGGCTAGAGAGCCTACCTTCCCCCGACAGGCCCAGCCAGCTCGAAATCGTCAGCAAACAAATTCAAATTCTGTGATTTGTTATAATTGTAACCGCCCGGGACACGTGGCGAGAAATTGTATGCGAAGGCGCGCGCGACCAGCACCACCTATGTCTAGACCAGCGCCAAAAAACTAAGTAGACAGGGGAAGATATTTCGGAGGATGTCTTCCCCCCGCTTCAATTCTGTTCAACTTCCGTCGACCTCCAGACAGTCGTTAAAAGCCCAATCTTCTAATATCAAGGTCCAGTCCGCTACCTCGCAACAACTTTCTGTATGCCCCTTTCTGTCGCTCGAGGTAAAGGGGGGTCAGCTCAGAGCCTTAGTTGACTCCGGGTTCAGCCCGATCCATCATTTCATCTCGGGTACATGCGGACCTTGAACGACAGGGTTTAATTAAAAGGTCAGAAAAGTCATCTGCTATATGCTGGACGGCATCCCGGGAAATCTTGCCTATCTCCCGGGTTACTTCCTTTAAGATCAAAATCGATGGGTTTTCTTGGGTGTGGTCTTTTCTGGTTTCTCCTGCTCTGGGAGTGGATTGTATCATTGGTGCCGATTTTATCGCAAAAAGTGGTCTCGTGCTGGACATCCAAGCGCACCAATGTTTTTTTAAATTTAATCGGGAGGTTTTAATTCCGTTCCTTGGGTACCAGGGCGCTAAGCCGGGTATCCAAGAAGTAGCTTGTCCCGATTCTGCACGAGACCATCTCACTCCATCCCAGCAGACGGCCTTAGATCATTTGTGTGAGGAATTTCCCGAGGTGTTAACTCCTACTTTGGGACTCACACACCTGCTGGAATATAAAATCAGTCTTACAGATACGAAAATAGTGAGGTCACACCCTTACAAGTTTGCCCCTCCTAAGATGACCATTCTGCGAGAGAAGATTCAAGAATTATTGGACCAAGGGGTGATTGAACCTTCTCATTCCAGCTATGCCAGTCCAGCATTTTTAGTGCCAAAGCCTGGTGGCAAACAAAGAATGGTTATTGATTACAGGAAGTTGAACGCCAATATCGAGGTGGATTCTGTTCCCCTCCCGGATTTACATTCGGCCTTTGATTGGTTCAGTGGGGCCAGATTTTATACCATTATCGATCTGAACGCGGCCTATCATCAGATACCTCTTGCCAAAGAAAGTAAACCATACACAGCTTTTTGTGTACCCTGGAATTTGTACCAGTACACAAGGGTTCCCATGGGTTTGGCTGTGGGGGCCCAGACACTTACTCGCCTTCTTGACACTGTCTTTCACGACGTCAAATTCCGTTTCGTCTATAATTATCTTGACGATCTGTTGGTGTATAGTGAGACTTTCGAAGATCATCTGCGGCATTTAAGAGAGGTGTTGGGTCGTTTAAGAGAGGCTGGCCTCACTGTCAATCCCGAAAAGGTTCGTTTCGCCCAAGAGAGTATTTCTTTCTTGGGCCATTTAATTTCGTACAAGGGCGTGACGGTAGACCCAGAGAGGACACAAGGCATCCGTGACTTTCCTCCGCCAAGGGATGCGAAAGGCATAGCGAGATTCGTCGGTATGATAAATTTTTATCGGCGTTTCATACCGAATATCGCTGAAATTGCCGCTCCCTTGAATGAACTGAGGAAGAAGGGGGCAAAGTTTGCATGGGGGGAAAACCAACAGAAGGCTTTTGATACCTTAAAGGAAGCCATCATTTCCCCACCGGTGTTGCGGATGCCCGACTTTTCAAAGCCGTTCATTTTGCAGACGGACGTGAGTTCGGTTGCGCTCGGAGCGGTCCTTTCCCAGGTTATTGACGACGCTAGGCAGCCTGTGGCTTTTATCTCACGCACGTTGACCCAGCAAGAACGTAAATCATCCGTTTATGAGCTAGAGTGTTTAGCTGTTGTATACGCTCTAGATAAGTTCAGGCGTTTCCTGGAACATGCTGAGTTCCTGCTCGAGACCGACAATCAGGCTCTCTCATGGCTTCTAGCTCATCCCCGGCAACTGGGTAAAATTGGTAGATGGGTGGTGAAAATCTCATCCTTTAAGTTCACCGTGCAACACATCAGGGGATCCCAGAATGTGGTTGCAGATGCCTTATCCTGTATGTTTTCCCAACCCAGTGATGCCCAAGCTGAGCAACCCTGTTCCGTTCTTCTCGATTTTCCATTAGCCTTCACTGATGTGTTACCCCATCAGTTAAACGACGAAGTGCTGGGTCAAGTCATCCAAAATATTAAGCAGGGTAACGTACAGGCCCCTTATTTCTTGTCCAAGGGAGTCCTTTGTTGTCGAGAAAGAAAAGGGCGAGCACCTAAAATCGTGCTGCCTAGCAAATTAGTGCCCATGGTCTTCAGTTATTACCATGATTCCCCAATCGGAGGCCACAAGGGAATTTCGAAGACCATTTCCAGTATTAGGAAACATTTTATCTGGAAGGGCATGGATAGAGACATCGCGACGAGAGTAAAAAAACTGTCATCTGTGTGGCTTGAGCAAGCCTGCCCAGAACACCAAACTAGGGTTGTTATCTTCTGAGGTGGCGAGCAGACCAATGGAAAAGTTATTTATTGACTACGTGGGGCCGTTCCCCCGTAGCAAGTCAGGTAATGCTTACCTGCTTGTTTGTGTAGATGCTTTTTCAAAGTTTGCCTGGCTACTGCCCTTACGGCAGGCAACCGCTCGTTTGACCATCAACGCTTTACAGAACCACGTTTTTCAGCATTTCGGTCTTCCGACCATCATTGTCTCGGACAATGGCCCGCAATTTATTTCAAACGAATTCAGGCGTATGTGTTTCGCCAGTGGCATCAAACACGTAACCACTTCCCCTTATTACCCACAACCGTCCCATGCGGAGAGATTCAATCGGAATCTCCGGTCCGCCTTGATTGCTTATCACGCTGAGCAACAAACAACCTGGGATCAGAATCTGAAGTGGTTACAATTAGCCTTCAACACGGCCAGACACGACAGTCATCAGGCCGTGCCCTTTGAAATTTTGTTTGGATTCTCGCCCGCACTCCCGTTGACCAACCTATGGATATTGAAGATCTTCTTCCGCGGGAGCCCAATAATAAAACTGCGGAGAGATGGAAAATGGCTCAGAAGAATTTGCTGCGAGCGCACGAGCGGGTCCGTCGGCGTTATAATCAGGGGCGTATTCCAAACCCCTTCCGGATTGGTGACTGGGTCTATTGCCAAAGCCACCCACTCAGCTCTGCCGCCGACAAACGTGCTGCGAAGCTATGCTACCGTTGGTCGGGGCCATACCGAATCATAGGATTTACGTCACCGGTGACGGCCC